>OX578272.1:180844084-182318417 GCA_951217065.1 Baccha elongata | reverse complement strand
ATATATAGATACATATGTAGGTCTTGAGTAGTTAACGATAATTTTGGCATACTCCTTCTACTCCTTTGTGATTTTTTTTCAGTGGATCAAAAACAGCATTGTGGAGTGTCCCTAAAAAAACGAATATTTTTGCTATTAACTATCGAGATTTATTCCCTATAAGAAAATCAACTCTTGCAATAGGATGGTCGAATAAATAATATGTGAATTTGTTGTAAATTATAACTTTCGATTCAAATAAGATGATATGCACCTAAGGTATACGCATAATTTTTGTAAAGTAAATTAAATTCTCTATAATTTCTTCTATGACAATAGAGCCAGCGACTAAAATACTTTGATAACGAATATAATTAGTCTTATTATTATCTCTCAACATGTATGATAATTATTCCGGAAGTCTGCCAACCTTTCGATGCGGAGGGATTTGCCACCATGGACCGTTAAAGGTAAGAAATGTATGGGGACATTTTTTTCTCTGCAAACTTATGAGAAGGGGAGATATAAAATATATCCTCCATTCAGCTGGGAAGGGCAATTTACTAAAAAATAAAGTCTTATGTGTAGAAACTCTCACCTTCTGGCATAATTGGGCGAGATTAACCACACTCCTCATATACTGAAATGTGCTTGTATTTCGTCCCTATGCAAGATCCCATTAGATATTAGTTGCAACGACAAAATTTCCTTATAAAAATAATAAATTAAAAAAGAAAAAAAAAATAATTAAAATTAAAATTAAGAACTTTTGCAAAATGTTGGTATTGAATCTTGATTAATTCATTTACATCTTTCCCAATAAAAATATTGCGTTAACACCGATTAACCCGTTCACGAGATAGATCAAGCGAAAATTTCAATTTCTCCTCTAAGGAATGATCTAAAAAACCCCATTTACCAAATTTGTAGTACATCGGTTCAGCCGAAGGGGAAGAGGGAATCCGCCTTTGCCTTCCTATATCTACTTACTTACTAACTTAAGATGGCGCTCACAGTTCAGGATGCCGATGGACTACACGGGCTCATCCAAAATGTCTCTCCAGCCAGCTCTGTTCCTATAGCTAGCCGCTTCCAATTTTGCACCGCAAGTTGGCTGAGGTTGTTTTCCACTTGTGTGCGCCATCTATTGGGGGGGTCTTCCAACGCTGCGTACTCCATAAGGAATGGACTCCTACATCTACGAATCTATTAATTTAAGTTAAATCTTCATATTCGCATATATTCGTTGTTGGTGTTCTTGTGGTTGGCGACGACTTTAGACGGACCTTTTTTACGTTGTTTAAGCTATTTTACGTATCTTAACGTAAAAAAGGTTACAAAAAGTTGTTTTCCGGGATTTGAACATCACTGTGCCCAACAATTAGACGTTTTTTTCGCTTTACTTGAAGAAACCGAAAGAACAGGAGGGGAGATGTATACCTATACTCGTTCTGACCAGATAATCGCCCATTTATGTGAAAATGTCTTACCCCCAGTTTCACACCACAATTTTGGTTAAGACCAGCGAATTTACAGGCACTAAACTGCAGTTTAAGGTTAAACGATCACTGTTAAACTGGGGGTAAGAATCTTAGAGGAACTAATAATGACGGCAATCAGGCGTCCCGGTGCGCAATTAGAGCACAGCGTTTGTCTCTACACCGAATTTCCATCGAATTTAATGTTAACCTTTAAAAAGTACAAACTGCTTGCGTAAGTCACATTTTTAATACGACCGACCGTGGGTAATTCGCTCTGCTCACGCATAAGTGTATCTATATATTTATGGGTCTAGAAATATATAGATGTGCTGAACTAGGCGTATTAAAAACCAAGGGTAGAAATCAAATCAAATCACTATATAGAGTAAAGACTAGAAAATATAAAACTAATTGAATTATCATTTTCGTTTAGTTAAGTTGTTAGTTTTCTTAACATCCATCTGAATTTTAAATTAACATGCTGATGGCAGACATGTGCGGCTTTAGGTTCCACTTTTCGTGTGGGTATTGGTTAGCTTTTTATATATGGCTGGCTGTGATGTTTGATCGGGTAATTAGTTTTCTCGAATCGTTAATTTCCTCAATGGTGGTAAATAAGCTTAATTATTTAAAGCACACACCCATTTCGATTAGAGAAATCCAGTTTGATTGGTGCGTGCTTCCAGTAGCAAAGACACACCGCATAATAAGACTGATCACATTTGGCATATCATGAAGGACTCCTTCATTTAGTTATACTTGAAGTAAAATGTAATTAGGTAGAAATCCTGTATCTTGCCAATTTAACAAATTGTCAACATTAAAGTCATGTCAACTGATTTGTTATTGATGAAAGTTTAATACATTCATATAAAAGTCGTTACCTATAGCTTTATTTGTTGCTTTATGCATTAGAGTGGAAACACAAATTTCGAATTCGCCTTGCTTATATAGATCGTATTTAAAAACGATTGGAAAATATGACTTCAGCAAGATTGTAACTTATAAAACAGAAGTTTTAAGATTTTTAAACTCGAGTATGACTTTTATGTCACCCTGTACACATTCAATTCAATTATTTCTATTCTTTGTAAATCTGGAATTCCAGCACATTTTTTTAAGTACACCCGATATATCAAATGTTTAAGCTGATGTAAACACATCAAGTTCGCTTTAAATATTACATCTTAATAGTTCTACGAAATAATAATAATAAAAAAAGGCTTTAGGTATTTGATGAAAGAACTCAAGTTATGGTTTATTATTTTATATAAATAAAAATTTGAATAAGTTGAGAAACGTGCCTCAAGGAAATATTATCATTATTTAAGTTTATTCAAATTTAATTCGATAAGATCGTTGGCAGTTCTGTAGCTTAAATGTCACAATAATGAATTAAAATGACATGAGAATTAACATTTTCATTGTTGTCGCATTTTGAAAGTAACCACACCGCTCCGTAATAAATATTTTAACAAGTTGTTAGAATTCATTTTAATTTCTTAATTTGAAAAGATAATTCTTATTTATAAAATGCTGAAAGAAATATTTTTCAGAATTTTATAATAATACAATTATTTAAATACGCAAGGTTATCAATCCCTGCAAATTTTTTAAACTGGTAGCAACAGTTATAACAGTTATATATACCTACATTGTCAAAGTTATTTGTCACAAAATGATATCTTTGCAACAAACAAATCAATCAATTGAAGTCTTGGTTTCTGAATGTTGTTCATTCTGTAAGAAGTGATTCATTAAAATGTAAACATTAAAATGTAAATATATATTTCCTTTACACTTTTTGAATCAAAAGAAAAGTTGGTAATTTCTTGCAAAAATATAAAAAGCCAGAGTCGTCAGTAATAAATGAGTCCATAACCTAAGATGGTTGGTTGCTGTTGAACTAAAGATTTTCTACGCTGCGAAAATTTCCCTATACAAAAATTTCAAAACTTGGATTACTGAGTTTTGTTCACTGTAAAGAACTCTGACACTTTGAGCATCTTTTGGCTCATTAATAGAAACTCCTCCGCTGCTGTCCCAATCAAAAGTGAAGATGCTTCTTCTTCTTTCTTACAGAGGGTGGTAGAAATTTCAAATGGGACTACAACTTCCACTCACTTGTTCTCGTTCCTTTCTCGGATTAGAAAAACGGATCATCACATATGATGTCTCTTAATATACCAGCAAAGAATAATTGTTCCAATTTGGGATTTACACCTTGGCTAACGAAGTAAATAATCAAGAACTTTAAAAAGACTTCGGTGACTCATGCAGTACTTTTCTTTACAATTATTGACATTATGATCATTTTAATTTGTTTGTAAAAATTTAAGAAATATAAATTGAAAGAGTAAATTAATAATACTTATGTAACATGTTTGTGTGTGCAACATTATATAGGTAAGATTAATGGATATACGAGCCAATTCTGATAAGTTTTATATTATCGAAATATTTTTCTCTTGCATATTCGCCGCCTGAAATAACTCCATGTCTGGGGAGAACTGAATTATAGTGTAAAAACTAATGGAAAATCATTTGCATTTTCCAGACGTTTTGAGGATAGCCTCTCCCTCCATAATTTGGCGAAACATTTTCGTTTCCTTTTAGTCCAACGCTTTTGGGAAAGTCCTTAGGTGTTACATATTGTGGCGCTGGATTCACCTCGGTGTTATATGAGTGAAAGTGATTTATTCCTTAGTCGCCTGCTAACAAGCGCATTTCATTAGGCGTCTTAGCTCTGAGCTGAGCATTAAACAGTGCCTAAGGAAGTCGAGTATACTCTATAACCAGAGTATAAGTACGCGTGTGCACCGAGGATATGTAAACACACTCGATTGAGCACTTCACTTTCATATTATGACTAATAGAAACCATATCAAAAACTATTCAAATGAAGTGAAAACACATGAAGTTAGCAGCGCTCGGCTATACGTGCTCCCTTTACTCCACTACTTTATTCACAACTCAAAAAGCGCGCTTCGCGCAAGTTCTGATTAGACTATAGTGGAACGCTCTTTTAAAAAGATGTGAGCGCAAAAGTGGCGTAATCCCAAAATACAACAATGGCGATAATAGTGAAAAAAAATTCTCGCGGCCATACAAAGGCTCCAGAGTCGAAGCAAAATTTTATCATTTTTATGATTATTCATAAGCTAAAATTAGTTGCACTACTTTTGCATTGATAAATTGTGCAAATAATTATGCCAATAACTGTACATCAGTTAGTAGCATTAATTTTCACAAACGGCCATCCAATAACCACTCAAAGATCTTGTTTTGCATCAGCTTAATTGAACGTTGAACATCACAGTTTTTTGTTACACCTTTCGCCTTGTAAATTGGGAGAAGGTTAGTTTCGTCGCTAAAAAGTTTGGAAATGAGCCCTATGTCTCCCATCTCTTTTCAAAACTTAAGGGGTCTGTCCGGGCTATACAAAAATAGGTCCCCGAAAAAAAGGCAAACAACATATTAAAAATGTTTAATAATGAAATTATGCACTAATGAAATAAGGCCCCACGGGAAAAAAAAAACCAAAAATAAATGAAATAAGTCCAGTCGATATGTACCTACATACTTTTACCTGGAAAAAATTGTGAACTTAATGAAACTTGCACATATTGTTCGGGGGTATACTAGGAAGACCCAATAATTTCTTGACCTCAAAAACAATGTGCTAACTTGGGGAGGGGCGAAAACCCCTAATTTGTCCGACTTTTTTCAGTTCTTCGTTTATATTTCTTAAACTAAGCACATTTTGTATACCTACTATATTGCATAACAAAGTTAAAGACCATTTAATTTTCTAAAAATTGGTTGGTGAACCAGATCTGTAGTTTTTATATTGACGGAGTTCCATTTAATTTATTTTTGGGGTATTTTGACCCCTACAATAAAAGTTGGTGGTGTATGTACAGAAATTCTATAAACAAGATTACTAACATAATTTGTAAGAAAAAAAGTGAAGCTTGTAGGTTGCGTCAAGATGAGAAAAAAATAGTAATGGAAGGGGGTTTATTGCCTCCCGCCTCACCGGGAAGGGCA
Organism: Baccha elongata; assembly: GCA_951217065.1. NCBI lineage: Eukaryota > Metazoa > Arthropoda > Insecta > Diptera > Syrphidae > Baccha > Baccha elongata. The sequence goes on along the minus strand of OX578272.1, from coordinate 182,312,907 downwards.
ATTTTAATACAAAAAAAACTGAAAAAAGAAAAAAATAATTTTAAAAAGACCCGAACGCCTACAATGACATGAACTACCTTTTTGTAAGGTCAGAAATATATTCTCTTATGCTGTTTTTAAATAAAGTTGTTTTTGTAAATACTTTTTCCAAAATTAATTTTCAAACTCAAAACTTTGAAGAAAAAAAAATCAGACTAGTTTTTTTTTAAAATTGTATGTAAAGTACAGTTCTTGTTTTTGTAATTCAATGCTTTTATTAGGTAGTTTTTAGTCAAAAACAGAAAACCGCATGCTGAAATGTCTTGTACTTTTTGAGAAAATCAAAAATATCGAAAACCACCCCTTGTAAGAAAAAAACATTTTTTTAGTACTCACCTGACTTTTTTATATGTAATTTAATGAATATAAAAGGATTAATCTTCCGATCAATTTTTTTTCAAAATTTTGAGTTTGAAAATATATTTTTCAAAAACTTATTAGTAAAACAAGTTTGTTTTGAAAGGACACAAAAGAATAGTTTTCTGGCTTTTCGAAAAGGTAAAGCATGACATTGTAAGTTGTACCGTTGTTTTTTAATAACTTTGTTTCTGTTTCAAGTATTTTTGTTATAAAACTGCCCCTCTCGCCAAAAAGTGGGAGATAAACCCCCCTCTCATAGAATTTTTTTTCAAGTATTAACCTAAACTACTCGCCCTAGATTTTTGGCACACCTCATGTGAATCATCCTGTATAATGACCTACATGAAGTTTTGGAAAAAAATTGTATACATTTTTTTTTTCAAAATTTATAGTGTGAAAATAAATTTTTTAAAAACTGTTTGATAAAAAAACTTCATAAAAAAAGAAAACAAAAAATAGATTTCTGACTTTTCAAAAAGGTAGCTAATGTCGTTGTATTAGGAGTTCCGGTCTTTTTGAAATAATTTTTTCCTTTTTTCAGTTTTTTTTTTGTATGAAAATTGCTTCTCCCGCTTAAGCGGTATTTACGATTTTTTTCTCATTTTGACCCAACCTACTATAGCTTTACTTTATTTTTTATTAATTATGTTAACCTTGTTTATAGAATTACTAACGGTGGATTTTTTAGCTGGTTTGGTTTTGGCAACACTGGTTTTGACAGCTGACGTGTGTTAAGTACCTTGTGTCACTGTCAAACAGCTTCAGTTTGGTTTGCAATTTAACCATGGATCGTCTTATAAATGAACAACGCTTGCAAATTATTGAATTTTACTATCAAAATTCGTGCTCGGTTCGAAATGTTCGAAATGCTTTTTTATCGAAAAATTGTGTTCAGCGATGAGGCTCATTTTTGGTTGAATGGGTACGTAAATAAGCAAAATTGCCGCATTTGGAGTGAAGATCAGCCAGAAGCATTGCAACAGCTACCAATGCATCCCGAAAAAGCCACTGTTTGGTGCGGTTTATGGGCCGGCGGCATTATTGGGCCATATTTCTTCAAAGATGATGCGAATCGCAGCGTTACTGTCAATGGTGAACGCTACCGAGCGATGATAACAAACTTTTTTTTGCCCGAAATGGAAGTTCTTGACTTGCATGATATGTGGTTTTAACAAGACGGTGCCACATGCCACACAGCACGCGAAACAATGGCGCAATTGCGAGGCGAGTTTGGTGAACAGTTAATTTCACGTTTCGGGCCGGTCAATTGGCCGCCTAGATCGTGCGATTTGACACCATTAGACTATTTTTTGTGGGGGTATGTCAAGGCTAATGTCTATAGGGACAAGCCTCGATTGACGCACTGGAAGCCAACATCCATGCATTCATTCGTGAGATACCGGCCGATGTGTGTGAAAGAGTATGCCAAAATTGGACTCAGCGGTTGGGCTACCTGAGACGCAGCCGCGGTCAACATTTGCATGAAATTATCTTTAAACATTAAATTGCAAGGTTCAAACTATCGATCGAATTTTTTGTGTTTTTTTTTTTTTAAAGTTCTAAACCTCTTAAAAAATCACCCGTTATAATGCATACAACACCTACTTTTATTGTAGGGGTCAAAATGCCCCAAAAATAAATCACCCGTATCCTAATGATCTGATTCACCAACCAAGTTTTAGGAAATTTAATGGTCGTTAACGCTATTTTGCAATAAAATGCTAAGTTTAAGAAATATAAGCGAAGAACTGAAAAAGTCTGAAAATTAGGCCCCTCTTCAAGTTAGCACAGGATTCTCGAGGTCAACAAATTAGGGGGGTCTTCCTAGTATACCTACGAACAATCAGTGAAAGTTTCATAAAGTTCGCAATTTTTCCAGGCAGACCAATTTTAACCGACGCGGCATATCGACTGGACAATTTCTCAATTTTTTCCAGGCAGACCCATTTTATCCGACATATCGACTGGACTTACCTTGTGTTCAAAATTCACTTTAACTTTTTTACTTGTTGAAACTCAAATCATACTTAGCATTGCAAAATATTCATTTTCATTTTCAATTTTCGTTTTTATTTTTCTTATATTCAATTTGTCTGCCGAACATATCGGTTGAGTTTTTATAATTTTAAATAAATTAAGTTTTCTTGAAATTTGGATTTTTTTATTATTGTTCGAGAACCATCCTATACATTTTTTGGTGCCTCCTGTGAGGAATTTTGCAGACATTTGGATAATTTGGATCTTTTTGTGGATTTCTCTACAGCGCAGGGCTTAAGAAATTCATTAACTGGATATTTTTAGGAATCGTCTAGCGGCGTTTGGCTCAAGACATTCTAGAAACGCATTCTTTTTTCGAGGAATCAAGAATTTCACGATATTTCAACACCACTAATCAACATGGCGGAGTTAAATTTGAGGACTTCGTACAAAAATGCAATAAAAAAGGTTTATGAGCGTGTGCAAGCCACAAGCCTAGATCTGTGCGACGCTGCGCAACTAGAACAAGAGCTGAAATCGGTTAGTGATCATTTCAAGCGCTTCGTTTCGAACCATGAGACGTTAGTTGGAAAGGCAAAGGAAGACGAACTGGAATCGCATGAGAAATTGTATGAGATTGTAGAGGCTGACTACAATGCAACATGTGTTCTTCTCAATCGCCGGTTGAAAGAATACCATATTCAATTGGAGACGCAAAATATGTCAACATCTGTGAATAAATTGGACATAAAATTGGATCCTGTCGTAATTCCAACATTTGACGGTTCACTTCACAATTGGTTGGCCTTCAAAGATCTTTTCATAACACTCGTCCATGATGCTAAGGTACCCGAACATTATAAACTCGCGAAGTTGCGGGAAGCAGTGGATCCAGTTAAAGTGCCCTTAATTGGAGGTATGTATTCTGGTGGATATGAACAAGTGTGGGCAGCATTGACAAGTCATTACGATAATAAAAAGCTGTTGGCCGAGATTCATGTGTCTCGGTTCTTAAACATGAAACCAGCGTCAGAGGAAACAACAAAGGCTTTATTATCCATCGTCGATACTGTTCAGGAATCCCTTCGGGCTTTGCGAGTCATGAAGCTTCAAGTTGACACATGGGATGCTTTGACGGTGCCAATAATAGTATCTAAACTTCCAGTTTCTACTCAAAGGGCATGGACCATGACCTCATCTTCAGACGAGATTCCAGTGCTAGACGAGCTGCTCAAATATTTGGAGAAGCGAGCTCATAGTCTTCAAACAGAACATATTGGCACCATACCAAAAACGGATTCATCTCGTCAGCAACGAGCTCACCAACCTATGAAGTCGCATCTTGCTACAATAGATCCAGAAAACTGCGTGCATTGTCAAGGGACTCATAAAATTTCTCGATGTCAACAGTTTTTGGCTTTGAAACCGGACCAGCGTTTTGAAGCCTTAAAGCGATCAAACTTGTGCTACAATTGTCTTAAACAAGGACATGCTTACAGGCAGTGTCCATCTGGATTATGTCGTACTTGTGGTGGCAAGCACCACACAGTATTGTGTCAGCAGCAACAAGCACAAAACCTTCATCCAAAAACTTTGGGCAGCTGGTATTACCTGGGATGGTATGCTTCCCAGCGAGCTTTCTGAGGAATGGAACACTTTCCGTGATGGATTGGCAGCTCTCAGCTGTGTTCGAGTTCCACGTTGGTTGGGAATGGCTGGAGGAGAAAGAATGGAACTTCACGGGTTTTGCGATGCTAGTACAAAAGCATACGCTGCTGTTTTATACATAAAAACATATAGATCCAGTACAGGTGAGCCAGCTACAATAGGTTTGCTTACTGCCCGTACAAAGGTAGCACCGCTTAAAGGTGCCACGATCCCTCGCCTTGAACTCTATGCAGCACATCTACTGGCGCCAACTTTGGATAACGTTTTGATTGCTTTGGGACTTACAGACATACCATACTTTTTGTGGTCGGATTCAAGCATTGTGCTTTGTTGGTTAAAAAAGCAACCCACTACACTAAAACCATATGTATCAAATCGAGTTAGGCAAATACAGGAGCTGACTTCTTCAGACAGATGGCATCATGTTAGATCGGCTCAAAACCCAGCTGATTGTGCAAGTCGGGGCTTAAAGGCAGCTGAACTATTGGAACATAAGATATGGTGGCAAGGACCAGATTGGCTGAAGAAGGATATATTTACCATAGACGATGAGCTGGCATTCAATGAAGAAGAGTTCGAAGTCATACGAGAAGAGGAGAAACGTTCTACTGTTGTAATGGCAACAACAGTTCAGTTTGACCTTACAACTTTTCGACGCGATGGTAAGATTATATCACTAACTGACCGATTTAGTTCCTTACAGAAGCTGCTTCATACGATAGCTTATATGCTTCGATGGCTCAAGAGACGCCGTCATCTTCTTAAATCAAAGGTGATCGAGGCATTTGAGTCCGAGGATGCCTTAAAAATCCTCATTCGAAACGAGCAGAGTCAGATATTTGCATCCGACATACATCGACTTTACAGCGGTTCAAGTGTTTCAAGCTCTAGCCGTCTAAGCGCGCTTAATCCCTTCATTGACGGTGATGGAGTGATGCGGGTCGGCGGTCGTATCGGCCAAGCTTCATCTGTGAAAGACGACCAACGATTTCCGATATTCTTCCCAAAACAAGTGCTCTTGTTACCTTACTTATCAGGCAGGCCCATATAATAACACTCCATGGCGGGCCACAACTTATGCTTCAAAATCTTCGTGAGCGATTTTGGATCCTCAATGGAAGACAAGCGGTGAAAAGCTACTCGTGTGTGATTTGTCGACGTCATCGAGGTGCAGTTCTATCACAGCAAATGGCTTCATTACCCAGGCAACGTGTGAATGTAGCTAGACCATTCATTGCAGCAGGTGTTGACTATTGTGGACCGTTCACGCTTCGGGTTGGTACAAAACGATCGAAAACGACAGTAAAGACCTATATGGCAATATTTGTATGCATGGCGACAAAAGCTGTGCACATAGAAGTGGTGGATGATCTTTCTGCACAGGCATTCCTGGATGCCTACAGTCGATTCACTAGTAGAAGAGGGCTTTGCAGGGACCTGTATAGCGACAATGGCACAACTTTTGTGGGAGCAAATCGCTTGCTGGAAGAAGATCTGGCCGCTTGGAATAACGACAATAACAAGCAGTCAGTGTGCGATATGGGTACAAATTGGCACTTCATCACTCCAAGCGCTCCACACCAAGGAGGCCTATGGGAGGCCGCAGTCAAATCTGCCAAATACCATCTGTGTTCGGTTAGTTGGCGCTCAAGTTCTTTGGCACAATCAACTCCAAACTCTGGCAGCACGCATTGAAGCCTGCCTGAATTCAAGACCAATTACACCTCTTCACGATGATCCTGATGACAAGATGGCTTTAACACCGGGTGACTTTCTGATAGGAGCACCATTGATAGCAGTGCCAGAAACAACTTACAATGAAGTCCCTTTGAATCGTCTGAAACACTGGCAATGGTTAAGGCAGATACATCAGAGGTTTTGGGAAAGATGGAGTGACGAATATTTGTCAACTTTGCAAACGAGAAGCAAGTGGCAACGACCGAAGGAGAACATAAAGATTGGTGACATTGTTTTGATCCGAAATGAAAATCTACCACCAACTCACTGGCGACTAGGACGAGTTGTTGAGGTGTACCCGGGCAGCGATGGACTAATACGTAATGCAACCGTGAAAACCCAAAATGGACTTTGCAAAAGGGCTGTACAAAAACTGTGTCCACTACTGGCGGATACTTCACCTGATTCTATTGAGCCCATTGGCTCAACCGGGCAGGATGTTCAAAATTCACTTTAACTTTTTTACTTGTTGAAACTCAAATCATACTTAGCATTGCAAAATATTCATTTTCATTTTCAATTTTCGTTTTTATTTTTCTTATATCCAATTTGTCTGCCGAACATATCGGTTGAGTTTTTATAATTTTAAATAAATTAAGTTTTCTTGAAATTTGGATTTTTTTATTATTGTTCGAGAACCATCCTATACACCTTGTTTTGATTTTTTTTTATTAACAAAATTAAACCATAATTCATTTTCATTTTTCATATTAGAGTTTATATTTAAAAATAAAAAAAACACCACGAATTAATATCTAATCGGGATGTATCCTGAACAATTTCTCTGCCACAAGGACTTCTTCTGGAAGAATTTCCACTCACTCATAATTATTATTATTTTTTTTTTTTTTTTAAACATCCTCAAAAGAAAGGAACCAAAAATTTACCCTGTCAGAGTATCATTTACGCTGAGCGAAATTGGACAGTCTTACAATTAAGGTTATTTTTCTTAGGCCCCCCTCAGAATGCTTTTTGTGAAAACACTATATATTTGATCATTGTCATGTAATTTATAAAATATTAAAAAAAGTCCCCAAGTTGTTTCTCAAAATAAACCCCAAAATTAATGTTGGGGCCATAATTCATTGGGATTTTGTTTCATTATGAAATAACACCCCCAAAATTTCGTTGTTGTTGCTGAGTGTGCTTTTTTCTGTGTCTTCTTTCAGACTACGGAGGCGAAACTAAAAATTTGGAAAATCCAAATGGATAACCCAGTTATCCATGCGGAACGAAGATCGCCGGAACACCATATATAAACAACAATAATAAAATTAACATCCTTAAAAATCCTTTACATTTATTTAAAAAAAAAAAATCTTCTTGGGGCCTATAATTTCACGGAGGCCGTCTGTGGCTCAGCAGTTTCCTTTTATTTTTATTGTTTTTTACCTTTGCAATGATTTAATTAATTTGGGTTGATCTTAGCTGTTTCGTAGATGTCGCTAAATGAGAATATCAAGAAGTTATTGCCCTGTAATTCTTTATTTCTCTATATAGCTTTTTTTAACTCTTATAGGTGTATAAACGTAGAATGAAGGTATATATAGGTACCTACATATACACCACAAATTGTGCTCAATCAAAAAAGATTAATAATCTTGGTTGAAATCAAAAGGCAGATATAAAATTATTATTTCAATCAATCTCATCATCATTAAAAATAAATAGGTATTAATAAAATAAAAATATTGCAATACAGTCGGTATAATTTTTGTTCATAAAAATCGCGTTTAAACAAATAGGGTTCTTAATTTGTCGGCCAAAAATCAATAAGTTACTTTGGGTATATACCAATAAAGATCAAAGATGCCGCTGTTTTGGCAATTTATACAGCACATCAGCGTTTATTTCGTGTATAGATATTTCATAAGTTTAAAATGTTATCTTTTGTTTCAAGGAAGGGGTGTTGTGGGCGAATCGGGGAGGTCTCACAAAGAAATTAAGACAATCAATGACATTATTTCTTCACCAAACGATATACCTATTGTATATGTAGATAATGCGACTATTTGAATTCTACGACTGGTTTCTTTGAATAAACAAATACAAAATTAAAATACAAAAACTTCACTGATAAAGATTCAATAATAATAATTCTTATCTATGAAATATTTTTTCTCTGAATCACCATCACGCACATGCAAAACCAAACAAAATCGATTTGAGCATTAAGTTCATTTTTTTGTTGTTGTGGTGTTTAAGCTACCGGGTTTAGATTGACGCGGTTTTTAAGCCTTTTTTTTATAATTTATTTTGGTAAAATGTTAATGAAACGACTGGCCTCTGACAAAATGGAGGCATTCAATAAAAAGAAACCTAAAATAACACAAGAATCTGTGTCATGAATAACACGATTAACATGCGGATTAGCCGACCTGCGTTGGTATTGGTAAGAGGGAATTAAAAAAAGTCTCCATATAATTCCAGTTGGCAAGGGGAGCAGTCTTTCGATTTTAATTTTTGTTTCAAACAAAAAATAAAAAAAGAGTTTTAAAATATATTTTTTTTTAATCGGACGGCCGTCGGAGGTGGCGGCGGGTACCACGATCAATTAATTTTGAAGACGTCCATCGGCGATAAGTTTTTCTTTTCCATAATTTCCCAATTTAATTGTTGATTTATATGCAGTTAGCTGGTGTTCAGGAGTGTGGTGGAATTAATTCTGACCTAAAGTTAATTGTTTTTCTGATATGTTGTATCGATATTAATGTTGAAGTTTTAAACGGTAAACGCTAACAATGGTATTGAATAGACATATCAATTTTATAAAATAAATAAAATTACCTGTTGGGGAAGATGTTTGACAATTTCGGTTCATTAGTTAATTGATTGTTATTTGCATACAAAAATGTTTTTTTTTTGTTTATATATTCATTCTAGTTCTAGTCTTGTTGAATTAGAATAAAATAAAATTAATTAAACAAGATGTTTTCAAACTATATTATAATTTCTATTCCCGATTTGAAAATAAGCTGATGAGTCAGAATGAATGAAGAGTTCTACACGCCTTTTTTGATATTTATTTGAATTAATTATCACATGCGTGCCAGAACCAAATGTAAAACATTGAATATTTATAAAAAAAAACATGAAATAAAATGAATAATAGAACAATTCATGTTTTGATTTAGGTTTATTTAGATATTCATGAAACGAGACAAATTTGTAATAAAATCTACTGACAGAAGTCATACTGTGCCAAGGAGCTATCGTTGGTCAAATTTTATTTAACACCAACTATAAAATGGGATGTTATTTGAGAAATATTTCTTTTTGGCAGGTTAATGCGGTTTTTATATCATTAGTTTAAAATTTAAAGCATTTTAAATAGAAAAAATTGGATAAATTAATCTGCGGGTGTGTCGAATTAGCAAAAATAAAACTAGTTCAATAATAGAAAAATCGATAAAACTGTTTTTGATATTCTAAGAGATGTTTTAAAAAATGGTATGACTCACATTCTTGATTTTATAATTTATGAAAAAAATATAATCGTGATGACAAAAAAATCCATAGGAAAATATATAAAAATCTTATATATAAAATGCTCCTGTCACGGTGTTTGTAATCTATCTCCTCCGAAACGGCTCGACCGATTTTCGTCATCCGAAGCATGCATATCGGCTAGGGTGGAGAATCGGACAACATCTATTTTTCATCCCCCTAAATGTTAAGGGTGGTCCACCCCTATTTTTTTTTTTTATTTTTTTGGACAATTTTTTTAAATTTTTTTATGATACAGCATACATATGTTAGCTTACTATGAAAATAATGTAAAAAGAACTACAAGTGTTTTAATTAAAATTAGGTATTCGCTCTTAATTTTTTGTGCGTTTATGAAAAAAGTTTGTCCTCTGTATGTGGCTTAGATTTGGGAACACCATGCTTTTCCCACGGACAACTATATGTGGCATGTTCTCGCGTGGGGAAACCATCCAGTTTGTTTGTGTTGGCGAAAGACGGACTAAACAAGAATATTCTACACTCTATTACACTAAGAGATTATTTTTTTTTCAACTGCCATAATTGATTTTAGTTATGAATAAATTTGAGTAAATAACGAAACATCTTAAACGTACATAGTGCAACCAGTAATCACAAATTAAAAGTTGTAAGTAACGAACTAGGTGATACGAAGTTCACCGGGTCAGCTAGTGTAAATATATAAAAACTGATTTGTTATATGTTTAGGTACAGGTATTTTTTAGGTATTGGGAAAAATAAACCAATTATTACATTCCTCCTCTGAAACAATTTAAGGGCCCAACCCATAGAACGCGTTGAGTGCGTTGCGTTGTCGCTTTCAACTGAGTGCAATATTAAATACACAGGCGCTTATGAGAAGCAACCCATATAGGAAGCGTTTTGTCAATGAGTGGTTTCTCATAAGAGCTTGGGTAATCGATGTTGTACTCCTTTGCAGACGGGAACACTAAACGCACACGAAGCGTTCTGTGCTATAGTGAATGCTATAGTAGGTACACTTTAGAAGAACACCTAAGTCCAGAATCATTTAAGGGTGCAATAACAATAAGGTTTCATAGTTGATTTTGAACTGAATTGCATTAAATTTAACTATATTTTATGGCACTTTATTATAATCAATATAGCTTTGCAAATTTTTGAACATTTTAAAACCAAGATACGACATGTCGTATACTGGTGAACCCTATATGTATAATATGGGACCAATATACCAGTCAAAAACACTATAAAGTAGAAGAATTATGATCCCTCTGAATCTGAAGAGATCATTAACACCGTCGAAGAAAAAACTGCTTATAACACCTTCAGGTTTAAGGCCTGTTCTGCATTTATAAATACAAAAATTAGCGTAAATAGATTTTCGATTCCGATAAGGCACAAAAATATTACAATTTATTTATTTATTGAAAGTCTCAATAACAAAAGTATAAGTTTCATTCATGAATTAATAATTTTCTTATGTTAAGTGAAATAAATTCAATATCTTAAGTTCCTTCCTAATACTCATCGTCATCATCTAATCATCGTTTTTGAATTTAACTTTAATAGCCCAAAGCACTACCACACTCCACACTATATACCTATAATATTCCCGCATGTTATTATAGAATAGCAATAGACTATCAGTTTTTAATATCAAATGAAGCATTAAATGTGATCTACTGAATGAAAACGTTTTAGATATTCAATTATCAAAAACTAAACCGAACCTAAATTGTTTAATATTCAATTAAGTTTCGTTTCTGTGTAGGTGTCAAATTTTGCTGTTAAACGAAATCAATACTATTTCCAAGATCACATAAGCAAATTATGGTCTGAGTGGCATGGCGTCTGTCATTTAGGTTATTGCTTGAGCATAGCTGCTGATACAGATGTCAACTTTTATTTATTTTTTTTTTCGATCAGACGTTACCTAGTGGTTTAGTGGTAATTTGATAAGTTTTAACGATATAACGATTTAATTTATGATTAATCATACAGACAGATTAGTGTAGGTGCTATTGGTGAGATGTTTTGGGGCATTTATGGCATAAAATAACTATAACTATTGAATTTAATGAAGACAAAAGTGTTTCAAATTGAAATAAAATGTTTTTTTTTTGCATAAATTTAATGTTTTGAAAACAAAAACTAAATCGGTCATTCTCGTAATTGTAAGGGGAATTTATCAGTATAGAATTTATGAAATTTTTTTTAAATTAAAATAAATCAATAACAAGATTTGTTTAAAGTTTTTAATTGTGATAACAAATTCCTAAGTTAAATCAATCATCTCGATTCATTTAAAGAACAAAACATCAAACTGGCACAGTTAGAAAATTTATTTGATCAAATAACTCTTTTCATCAAATCAACAAATCGGTATATAGTTATATCTTACCTAACTTATTGAATCAAATTAAAAGATCAAAGGAATAAAGTTTAAAAGCACACAAATTGGAAATGGATTTATTATTTGTTAATATAATAAACTACTTTTCAAGATACCTACATATATAATATATATATATACAGGGTGTCCCGCAACTCAACGTCAAGCGGAGACCGGGTGATAGGGTAGGTTATACCCGTACTGCAAATAGTAAGAAAAAAAATTAACTCGATGGGTTACGTAGTAATAGCAATATTCATAAAAATTATGAAAATCGATACCCAGGGCCACATTTGTATGTACTGTAGTCACAAATTTTAATATTTTTCAGTGATTTTTTTTCTACGTTATCCTTAATAACCATGCTACTGAATGCATTCTCGAAATGGAAAATAAATATTGTAAGTTTCGCAAGAAAAATGATGTTTGACTGAGTCATTTTTCAAACAAATTTTGTAAGCAAACTTTAACACATAATATTTAAAAAAAAAAATTTAGGACACTACCCACGGCAAGTTAAATAAAAAATTGGCCCATTTTATTAAGTTTTCAAAATAGTTCAACATTTGACACTTGCTGCTTCCATAATCATGTTACCAGAATTTAAACCATTTTCGAGCAAGTAAAATTTAATTTTTTTTTAATAGGAACGTATTATATTGATCGAGGACTCAAGTAAGCCATTTCTTTAAAATATTGTTTAAGATGCTCAAGTAGTTAACATACTAAAAGTCCTGATCCCTGGGAGGTTATCCGGACGAGGGCGAGGAGTAATGCCCTCCAAAAGGGGGCTTTTGGCGACTTACGCTTATACCACGGAAAAAGTTTGTCGTAGCGAAATGTTTTTAAGAATAAACAAAAGCCCATCAAATGTTGTACAACTTTTATTATGATCACTTTTTTCCAAATATCAACCGTTTCCGAGATACAGTTTAGAAAATTAATATAATGGAATGCTTGATGAAAAATATAAATAAAACACTTGTTTTTGTAATTTTTCTCCCTTGCGATGCGTGTGTCTCGGAAACGGTTGATATTTGAAAAAAAGTGGTAATAACAAAAATTCTACAAAATTTGATGGGATTTTGTTTATTCTATAAACAAATTCGCTACGAATCACTATTTCTGTGGTATAAGCGTGAGTAACCAAAGGCCCCTTTTTGGGGGCTTTATACTCCTGACCCTCCTCCTACCAGGGATCAGGACTTCTAGTATGTTAACTACCTGTGCAGCTTAAACAATATTTTAAGGAAATTGCTTACTGGAGTCCTTCATCAGTAAGATATAATACGTTCCTATTTAAAAAAAAATCAAATTTTACTTGCTCCAAAATGGTTTTAATGTTGGTAACATGATTATGGAAGCAGCAAGTGGCAAATGTTGAACTATTTTGAAAACTTGAAAAAATGGGCCAATTTTTAATATAACTTGCCGTGGGTAGTGTGCTACATTTTTTTTGAAAAATTATGTGTTAAAGTTTGCTTACAAAATTTGTTTGAAAAATGACTCAGTCAAATTTCATTTTTCTTACGAAACTTACAATATTTATTTTGGATTTCGAGATTGCATTCAGTAGCATGGTTATTAAAGATAACATAGAAAAAAAAAATCACTGAAAAATATTAAAATTTATGACTACAGTACATAAAAATGTGGCCCTGGGTATCGATTTTCATAATTTTTCTAAATATTGCTATTATTACGTAACCCATCGAGATAATTTTTTTTCCTTACTATTTGCAATACGGGTATAACCTACCCTATCATCCGGTACCCGCTTGACGTTGAGTTGCGGGACACCCTGTATACCTAGTTGTATATGTTGAAAATGTTTTTTTACACAATACATTTATACCTATACCGAAGTTTAAACAATTTTTATTAGTTTGGTATGAAGTATTTTGTAGTATTGGAAGCATGTGCGTAAATATTTCGCAAGATTATATGCGGAGCAAGGAGACGCATCCCCAAAAACTCCTGATGCATCATCATACTATAGGTATAAGAGAGCACACACAAGAGAGCACACACATTATACGACTAGCATACGATTTCATTAAAATGACAGCTGGTTTTGCCTCGATAGCATTTGACCATGCGATATCGCATTGTCAGTACAGCGGATGCTTTCGTTGTGTACAAATTATACTAATTTTTATAATCGTATTCGACCCAACTTATGTACGATAATCGGTACGATGATTGTATCGTGTATTCCACGCTTAACGTAGAATAATTGAATTCTTAATAACAAAATTACTATAGGTATAGTCAAAGGTAGAATAAAATTAATTTTAAAAAAATATTGTTGATTGTTGACGCAATGTTGATTGGTGTTGATTGGTGTATATGTTGTTACACGGTGATATTTGTTACTATGAATTGCAATTGATCCGGGAATCATATGCCTATAGGTATACGTAGGTATAGCATCGACAAACTAGAACTGAAACTCGAATTGCAATCTTCGTCGGAATTTAAATTGCAAAATATAGGTAGGACTCTTCTTAAATCAATGATTTAATCCATCTTTTTGAAAAAGATGTAAGTCTCATCAACAAATAGGTATTGTACTCTACACCACTGTTTGTACTTGTCAACACAGTCGTTAACGTTATGTATACCTGGGTACATAACAAAGACCACACAAAGTTAAATAAAACTTTAATATCTTATACCAAATCCAAACAATTTTATCGCCGTCATGAAATACATTTCAACTACATCGACCAAATCCCATCTAATGGATAAAAGATACCACCTGATAGTAAGGGGCAACAACTCCGAGCTCCTAACTTTTTATTATATTTTTTTTTTTAATTTCAGACCAAAGTGCCAATGAGAAATACCAACATCAAAAAAGAAGTCAGAAATTTCATTTTACTAGGTCAGATCTAAAAAAAAAAAAAGTTAAATTAAGAAGGTACCTATACAAAGCATTAATCCAACAAGTACAAATTGCGCCGATGGCAATTTCGGTTCCCCTCAGCTTTTGTTACCTTTTTATGCCATCGATCATGATTCCCACTCCTGTAAAAGGTTTATCCAGTTATACCATCTTTACATTGAATCAACTTAAGATACAATTTTTATCGTCAAGCTCCTCGTTAAGTGTGCACATGGTCGACGTGCGTCTGTGAGGTTGAAATAATAATAATAATGAGTTTTATTATACCGCAGTCCTACTTACCCACATTCCGACAATTTAATTAAAAAAAATAACTTTATCCGATTCGCGAAATTTTATTATTTTTATTTAATGTTTTAAAATTAATTCGATGTCATGGTCCCTCCGTTAGGGGTCCAACTATATGAGAGACACATCGGAAAAGTTGTTCAAAGTATGTTGTATCTTTTCTATATGAATTTGAATATGTATTTTGATGCCAATGGTCACGGATGCCGGCTATAAATAAATTTATTTACCCAATAACTAAAAATGTCAATAGAAGATATTGAACGGCTGTTTTTTTATCGCTGTGTGAATTTATTTTGATGAAAATGTGAAAGTTTTGGTAGGTATAATTTAGGAGGTAAGGGAAAATATCTTAGAAATCCGTTTGTTGAACTTTGACTCTGTCAATGGGTAATCCACCTTTATTTTTATTATTTTATTTTTATAGCGCAGTTGTAATAAAAGCTTGAGTTCGTTGCTATTCAAATATAAAACAAGTACCATAACTTGGGGAAATTCCTATGCATAGCGATGAGTTGAAAAATAGCATTTCAACTGTATAGATATTGTGAGTAAATAGTTTACTGCTGGAATGTGAATATTTAATGTTTTAACTTAAAAAAAAATACTTCAACATAATGGTATAGAATGTGAAATGATGAGTGTTATTATTGCACTAAATTTGTATTATGTATCGAATGATTCAATCTTTGAAGTAGCTTATGTCAATAAAGGTATAGGTAGTTTTCGCATCAAATTGTCATACTTATTTATTGTTTTCAAAATCAGTTTCTTTATAAAAAAAATAAAATGCACGAACTTTTGCTCTTGGTAAACTATGAGATTGAAAAAAATTAATTTAAGAAATTATGTTCAAAGGGTAAAAATATCAGAAAATGGCCTAAACGTGAGATCAAGTTGTATAGTGCCAAAAACCTGAAATATAGTTATATTAACAGTTCGAAAGGTTTTATCGAAATCGTTAGAGCCGTTTTCGAGAAAATTTTGAAAAACTGAAACCGTTATATGACAAGTACCCGTTATAGCCGGGCTAAAACGAAAATTCGAATTTCTCCTCTAGGCAATCGCCAAAAAGTACTATATATGAAGTTTGAAGCAAGTCCATCAAACCGTTTAGGCTGCAGGTATGTACACAGACAACCGCATATCCGCACAGACAGACCAACGGACGGCATGACGAAACCAACTTTTTTGGGCTTCTCTATCATCGTAATGTGAGGTTTGATTAAAACCTCGAACTTTTTTTTCTACACGAAACCAATACTTTCCCTATTGAGCAAGTAAAAAGACCTGCGTGCAGGAGCTTCGATTTATATTCAGTAAAGGTACGTTAGATGTCAACTTCACAACATGCAAAATGTAGATGATCGTATCAAGTAAACTTTTAAAAAATGGTTGTAAATACCATAGATATAATGACTGGTCTGGTACCTATAGGTATAGTAAAACAGTTTATGTTGACTTCAGTTGTTTCGCAGCAAAAAAGTTTAATTAAACGATTCAAATTCTATATATGTACCTACCTACAAAATTCATTTAAAATAATTTAACCAATTTAAAAATAAAGCGTTAAGCTCATTCGGATAATTCGATTTTGTCCGATTAATATTTTTTTTAATTACGTTAATACTTATTTATTATATATTTATTATAGTATCACTTAACATTTTCAATTTTTTTTATTAATTGCATAAGGAAAATATGTCATAATTTTCATCATAACAGTTAACCACCACATGATATTTTATAAGCCACGAATCGTTGTTCGAAATCTATTAAATCTTTAGGATGAATCACGGAAAATTATTGATAATAACTTTCTATCTACTCTACTAATTCGAATAGCTTTGATTTGGGTCGGAGCTTTATTTGGAAAAAAAAGTGTTCCTACAGTAAGTAAGACATTAAGATCTTCATTTGTTCTGTCGCTGTTGCCAACAAACATATAAAAATTATCAAATTTTTTTAAGGAAAATCAAAGATTTTTGGAAAATTTTATTGCATTTCTCATATATTTGACACTTTGCAGTTTGAAAGATATGCTAACTCACAAACTTGCCACAAAAAAGTAGTATTTTTAAATATTTTTAGGAACAAAAACGGTTATATGCATTTTATGAAAACTATAGTTTTGTTGCATTTTTGAATCTTTAAGTTTTTGAAATATTGAAGCAACACAAAAGATAAAAAAAATAATAACCTTAAGCTTAATAAAAAATATTTATAAACAAAATTTTATGCGGCAAATCAATATTTTGAAAGACAGTTTTGTTAAGATCGCTTCAGTCCCTGTCAAAAAAGGACACGACTGGGTCGCTTGCTATCGCAGCAAGTTACATAAGAGTTTAACAAACAAAAAAAAAAAAAAAAAACAAAAAATGACGTTAAAATTGTAGGTTCTTGAAAATGTGATAACACTTGAAAATGAAATAACATTAAAATTATTTAGGTATGTATTGTTAAATTGGTTATACGAAAAATCGTATGAAATTTTATATCTCATATTTTAATTAATCTATATCTTACAAAGATTCAAACCAAAATTAAAGTGATAAGCGTGAAATTCAAAATTGTATAAACGGTTTTCTAAAAATCGATTTTTTAAAAAATATTTTTTAAATTTTCTTTTCTAAATTTTTTAAATAAATTTTGAATAGCTATTTAATGCAAAAAACAGTTTTTCAAAAATTATTTAAAACTAAACATTTTTGACAAAAATTCTTACATCATGTTATTTAAAATAACTATGGAAGTTTCAGTATTGGATTTCGTTCAAATATGGCTACACCGTATTAAAAAATTTTCTTGAATGTTTGGTTTTTACTATCTGATGCTTCTTACGCCGGACAAATGAAAATACATTGTGATTGTGATGCTCACGCGTGACAATACACTTTGACCTTACGCGTGAGTATGATCTGATCTGAAACGACATGTCATCCGGTCCCAATGCATGAATTATTTTTGTAAATGAAAACTCAAAAGCTATGGTTCTATACATCGCTTACAGGCTTAATGAGCATTTCAGAGCTACAGAACATTTACTGAACGTTAACATCGTAGCTGTAATGTTTCAGGCGTATATGAAATGTTTTTTCACTGTACCCAAAATGTAAACGGTTTTAGGGAATGAAATGTCGTGTTGACAGTATATGAACAAATTCTATTTGATGTACCTGATAATGTGAACGTTCAAAAACTCTTCAAAACACATACAAGACAAACTACTTTTTAGTAACAAATCGTTTACAGATACTATTCCTGGACTTGGTATATGAATGTTTACAAATGTAAACGTTCAAAAACACTTCGAAATAAATAATATAAAAACTAACTTAGGTACAAATCGTTTACAGAAAAATATTAAACTGTATAGGTAAATACGTAATGCCATTTGAGTTCATATTACTATATGTATACAAACCAAAACTTAAACAATTTCCATCTTGTTCTTGACATTATTATTATAATATGGGAGGTGTACAAATATTCAATAATTATATTTTTCGTGCAAGTAAAGGCAAAATATCGAACGCGAGAAATATTTTCTACCAGTTTTCTAAAACAGGCCGATAAAAATAAGGGGCCTTGAAAAACTTTCTTATTTTAGAAATAATTTCTTATAAAAGTATTTGAGACAATTTTTTTTTTCCACAAAAACCTTTTTTTTCAATATTTTGTAAGACAAAATTCAAAGTCTTATTTCAATCAAAACTTAACATCCTTTTTTTTTACTAAATATCAACAAAAATAGATTTTCAATGTTTTTGGTTTTCTAATTTGATAAAAAATGGAAACATTATAATGGCCGATCAATGCTATACGTGTTACATTATCTGTGAATGAAATGTTTTACAGTATGCTTACGTTTGAAGATGTGATGTGACTATTCACTGTAAACGTTTTGTAAAAGTAAAGTTTTGATAATGGCTTTACAAAACTGCTACAAATGTAATCGTTTCGTGTTATTGATTTTGCTTAACGATATTTGATTTACAGTACCTTTACGTTTGAAGATGTTATGTGACTATTCACGGTAAACGTTTTGTAAGAGTAAGTTATGATAATGGCTTTACAAAACTGCTACAAATGTAAACGTTTCGTGATATTGATTTTACATTAACGATATTTGATTTACAGTACGTTTTCGTTTGAAGATGTACTGTGACTATTTACTGTAAACGTTTTGTAACAGTTAAGTTTTGATAATAGCTTTACAAAAGTGCTACAAATGTAAATGTTTTGTGATATTGGTTTTACATTCACGAAATTTGGTTTACAGTACGTTTACGTTTGAAGATGTGTTGTTTCAACAACATTCTGTGTGTTACAATTTGTATACCAATCATCCAATTAGTTAATGTAAACCTACAAAACATTTTTTCAGCAACTGTATATGAATTGTAAACGACATACAATAAATTTGTAACATAATAGGTACAAAATGCTACTTGGGAATTCCGTAATACACAAAGGCCAAATCTGCCAAATGTACACATTATCAAAATCTTAAATCTTAATTCGGTATAAGAACATTTCACAACACTTTACTAGGTATACTTACCAAAATAAGAAGATGGTATCGTTTTCATTTTGCTAACGAAAAAATCAAAATCTGAGAGTTAAATCCAATTTAAAATCTCAACAAAAATTCACATAAATCATCCCGATGTATGTATACTGATACAACCCAAAAATCGTGTGTCTTTTCAACATTTTTATATTATTTACGTTTCTCATACTGATTATTTTCTTTATTTAAAAATGCATTAACAAAATTATTTTCCTACCAAACCGGGTCGTCAACCGATTTTAAATTAAAAAAATTATATTTTCTCAGATTTAATTGTACAAATATTGTACAAACATTCCAATGAAAGAGTGTTGTTATTAAGTGAAGTTTACCAAAGTCAAATTAAACTCGTAAAAAAATCCCACCCATTTTGGGTGAATCCGAAAGAAGTATCTATTCATCAAAGGTAAAAACCATTCATTTTTATTAACTCGTAATTATTGTTATTCTTTTTTTATCGATAAACAATTTGTTGTTTTTTTAATACTTAAAATGAAAATCGAAATAAAATGTCATTGCTTTTGATATTGCTGACTAACTTTCATATTTCCAAAGAGCTTCAATAAAATAAATATGTTTTTTTTTTGGAAAGCCACAATAATATTGGATATGTTGCCCATCTGTCTGCGCCCGAAGACGCACGACGCACGCTACGTCAAAACGATCGTCGCGTCACGTCGTCATACATCTTGTTGTCACTCTTGCTGTGATGATAAAAGCCGATGACAAGCTACGACTGGGCTGTAATCTTTCTGCATGCGCCATGCACGAGCACGCTTTGCACTAAGAGGTTGGGTATTTTCTGAGAATTTCACTTTTGGAGCCGTGGGAAAAATATACTTTCGGTCGGAACTTATATTAGGTTTGGAGTACCTAGGTAATATGGCTTTCGTCGGCTATGGTGTTGGTAACAGAGGCATAATGCGCAGCTGATGGTGGCCCCCTGCAGCGGATGGGGATATGGGGACCCGATGCCATCGGCCGTATTGTTAAATAGGCGACACGGCACAGCAGGTTGTCGTAGGAGTGCAACACACTTGGTATCGGTGCGGTGTGGTGGTATGGATCTAAGAAGGAAATTATTAATGTTATCTTGTTATGGATGCTCTAACTATAACCTAAACGAATGTGAATTTTTATGAATGGAAATTGTTTTATGGTTGTGTTTTGCTACGGTTTCTGAAGAAATGTTCCAGTTATTATCAAAATGTTGATAAGTTTCGAAGAAACTTAACGGTTTCACTAGATTTAAGAATTTCTGTATTTGTGTGGGTATTAGTTGGTATGTTTTATCAAAATTAATTTCCTATTTGTTTTTAAAATTATAAAGAAAAATATTTCTATAAAAAAATGTGTTAAATTAAATTAGTAATCTAAACTCTCAAATTGTTATTGAAAACATTATAATATACATTATTATTATTATTATAAATATTTACATTATGTAAATATGTCAAAACGAAATAAGTTTGCTTCTATGGTTCAAAGTTTCTACATATACCTATACATCTACTAGAAATGTTAATCAACAATGTTTTATCGGATTCAAATCCAAATATAAATTAAAAATCGAACTGCATTCTTTTATGAGGGTTTTCATTCTTGGAAGTCTTTTATATTGCTTAAAGTCTTAAAGTCTTTTGAATGCACTGAATACACGGTGTCCCAGTAAACAATGGATAATCCTGAAACGTCGTATAGCCCACTTTATAACTGCTCGGAAACTGGACATAAAAAAGTGCTATCTCATTATATGTCTATTTTTTCGTGCAGTTTGTTCAGTGTATTTTGTTTACAGCTTACTTCCTTTACGGTTTTAAATACCACGACTATAAATGGATGAATTCCATGAATTTTCCTTTGCAGAAATTTTCTACCCTATATTAGTGCTAAAACATAATCGGTAGATAAGGTTAATTGATCTTGGACTATTTCTTTATTAAAAATAATTAAGTAAATATTTGTTTTAAATTCCAAAAATTGTAAAAAAAGATCAAAAGTTTAAACTCTTGTAAAAAAAAAAAAATTGAAAATTCTAGGGGCAAACTTTTTAAAAAATTGTCAGAATGGTTTAATTTTTTATACAGTATCTTGAGTGAAAAGATTGTTATGATGTTCCTCTTAATAAATGACCATCTTAATGGTGGATTTACATGTTTCTGCACCTGTAGAACTGCAAAAAACTAAAGGGAGAAAGAAGAAAGGCAATGAAAAAATTTGCTTGTTTGATAGAGAGGGAAGACGAAAGTGCAGAGATCTTCATACATAAATTATGGATAAAGATTATAGAAAAAGATTAGAAATTATAGGTAAATATGAACACTTTCTGTAAACAAAATGCGAAAGAATTTTTTTTACAGCATTGTGGTGCGTACGAGCATTAATGATTTTGACAGCAACTTGTTATAGGACGTCAAACGAGATGGTATCTGTGTACTCTTTTCGTCTTGAGGGTTTAAGATGTACATCTTTCTCTTTTTAGTTTTCTGCAGTTCTGCAGGTGCAGAGACATGCCAATCCACCATAATGCTGCTACTAATTTCCATAGCAGCTGCCTTGACACGCCTTCGGTGTTCCTATAGGGATTCATTTTTTTTTTTTTTGGTGAAGTTATATCCAATTTTGAGTGAGATATAACTTAACATTTTGGTGCGAAATAATTTCAATCTTTTGGGTGACGTTACACTTTTTTGTACAAAATGCACATATTGCATACCCAAACTTGCACCCACCAAGCAGGAAGCGCGATTTCATTAGTGCAGCTTCATATATCGTGTAATATACAAATTGTAGATGGGAACTAACTTCACACAATCTTTATTAGTTCACACCTTTGGTGGGAATTTACTGAACCAAGCAAAAGTGAAATTGGTTCCCACTAGTGGTTAAGTTAGTTACCATGTGGATTTAGTTCTAGTGAAGTTAGTTTCCTTTTTTGGTGAAGTTATTTGCCATTTTGGGTGAGAAATAACTTAACTTTTTAGTGGGAAATTATTTCACTCTTATTAGGTGACGTAACATCACTTTTTATATAAAATGCACATATTGCATACCCAAACTTATGCACCCTCACAAACTCGCATATTTTATATCGTCAATTCATCTTCAGATGAATTTAGTTACCACCTTTAGTGGGAATTTACTCCACAAAAAAAGTGAAATTAGTTTCCACTAGTGGTGAAGTTATAGTTTCCACGTGAAGTATATAATATTATATAACATACAAAAATTAACCTACATATCATAAATTACGAATTTATTTATTATCTATGTAGGTATTTCGCCATAACTTTATCTGCAAAAAACCAGTTGTCAAACTCAAACAAGGAAAAAATCGTTCATCACATCAATTCATCACCTTGTTGCATCTGCCACTGTCGCAAGTCACAAAATATACGATTTTACTTAACCGATGACAAGTTTTGAGTTAAAAGAAAATTCGTCACCTAAGTGGTATGCCAGATGGCGCCTATTTGAAAAACCCCCAATGACAGTTAGCTATAAAAATTGGAACCCTCTTACATCCCCGCAAGATGATTGCACACATTTTTCTTTTCTATCACCGCCACTGTAGTCGACGTTGACTGCGACGTAAGGCTTGTATTCTTTATTCCTTAGCGGCTGTGGTGTTGTGAACCTTCATTGTCATCATCACCATCAAATTATTTGGAATTTATTTTATCGATGTTTTTTTTCTTCGTTTATTTGCTTCTGGCCAAATCTATACAAAACGTTAATAAATATTCGGCACTCTTCTGCGCTGTTGTGGTGCGAAGCGCACTTGCATAACTCCGAGAATTGCGCGCACATGGATTTCTTATATTACCTGACATTTTAGACGCGAGTTCGTGATCTCCATAAAATCGAAAAAAAAAAACGATTCTTCGATTTAAGCGAAAGAAAACTTCAACCTGGTCGAGCTGCTGCTGGCATTTCTTACCACGACGGCCATAGCCATAGCAGTGCCGCAGCGTATGTGTCGTCCTATCTGTCAGCCGAAGAGTTTTATTGTGTCTGTCCGCTGACTTAATCCATCCATCTATCTGTCTTTAATCAAATCAAGTTTCTGAAGAGATAATTTGATAACCCCTCCTATCTTCTTTCAGAGATAATAGATGAGACCAATCTCTTGATCGGCTTACCCCCCGTTGTGGTGTGGAAAGAGTGATTTTCTCACTTTTAAATTCGTCTGTTTCTTTGACAGCGGCGCTTTAATGATCAAACTTTAACGGGCCGGCCGCGGCCACAGCTGTCACTGGGATAAGTCACTTTCTGAAGGTTGTCGGGAATCAAATTATTTCCAAATCAAATAATCGATCTTAATTCTATCTAATCGCTGAGAGTTGTGAAAGAATGCGACCTTTCTTGACAACATATCGTACACAGATATATCCACTCATTCTAGCGGATGCACATGCTCGGATATAGGTACAGTAATATTCATCAATATATAGATACATAGATCAATAGATAGATAGATACAAATTCTGTTTTTTTTTTCTTCTATTGTTTTCCAGTGAAATTTGTAGTGGTTGGGTGCCAAAACGTGTAGCCAAATGGGCAGAGGTTATATAGATGGCTTTTGTTTTTATTCTCCATCACCTTTTCAAAGATCGTGATCACGTGCTGATGCTTCTGCGCTGCCCTGGCTGACTGTCTAAAAAGATACAACGCCATCGATTGCTTTGTGAGCGATCGAATGCCGAATTATAGCTGGCAGCATCTGAATATCTGTATCTGTTTTTATTGTAAGTAGATTGAAGTTATATTCATGCAGCCATGAGCAGGTAAGCATAAAATCTGGTTCAAAATATACTAGGTATGTAACAAGGACAACAAGCTAAGATTTTGTTTTAAACTCATAATTTGTAAGATATCCAGTGGAGTAAAAATGTTGCAACAATTCGATTGATTTTGTTTTCATTTTTGTCACTTAATATTAATAATCTTTTGCACACATTTCGTTGAGTAGGTAGAAGAATATTGTATCAACGTTTATGGCGAACATTGTATCTTGCATATAGACATGAGCAATTGGTATACCAAAGTATCTGGCCATCTGGGACTCCTAAAACGATTAATGTTGAAAACAGAAATAAAGTGGGTTGATTACGAAAGCAATACTTTGTTTATAACTTCATTTTTTAATGCTAATAGCTTTTAGATTTGTTTTACCTCGAAGGACATCGAAGCTATGGTTTCCAAGATTAAAAAACCCATAGTTTGGAAAGAAGTATTCCAAAATGATTTTGAGGAACTAGAATGGCAGTGCATCTCTTGCCAAAATTCGTAATTTTAATGATTTTTTTTTTCTGTTTTGTTTAGAAAACAAGTACAAACTCGAAAATTTTGACGTTTTTTGCCAATAACTTTTTATGAGCAAGATCTGTCAAAAATATTTGTATGACAAAGTTTTAGAAAATATTTTTTCCTTACAAAATGAAAAAAAGTAAATTATTGTACAACCAATACAAGTCGAGCAAATCGCATTGACGCCTTTTTCAAAACGGCGGACGAAGCAGATGTTTTTTTTTCGTTCAAACTTTGTGGTTTAAGAATCCCCAAGAGCTACTCTTTAAAAGTGGCGATTCCTCTCAGTTAGCATGAATTTAAATGAATAAATGAATAAATTTTATGAATTTCATTTAATATGCAATTAATGTAATTATGAAGATTAATTACAATAATTAATGACTTAAAAAACAAAACAATATTTTTTTAAACCAATTTTTCCTTTACACAAACACAACTCGCATACAAAAAGGTCTCATTTAAAAGATTGTTTAGCATACAAATTCGCGATAAACAGTTCCCTACAATCTATATAATTGTGTTTGACTAAAATATCGTAACCGTAAGCATATAGCCCAGCAAAATAAAAGAAATATTTAGAAAATGCGATAAACATACGAGAAATTCGTTGAAATTTGAAAGAAGATAGTGATAGCAACTTCGTTTCTAATTGAGCTAGAGCTTTAAAATTTTGTGTGTGATGTGTTGCTTTCTGATTACTTTTTTCGACTGCAGCGCCCCCTGTATGCATTTTTTTCTAATTTTGTCCTTGATTGAGGTAGAGCCTTGAAATATGGTACGTTTACAAAAGGCTATACTGTCACTGATATTGCGATTTAAGAATTAACCGACTAGAGCGCCCCCTATATGCATTTTTTCAAATTTTGTTCCTAATTTAGCTATAGAGCCTTGAAATTTTGTTCATATTATAACTCTAAGGCTACAGATAATGTGATGTTAAAATTGACCGACTGCAGCGCCCCCTACCTGTATTTTTATTATAACTTATCTCCTAATTGAGGCAGAGCTTTGAAAATTTGTTCTCAGTACTCTAGGGCGGCTGTCACATAAACATTTAGTTAACATTTAGTTAATTACATAAAATTTTGAAAAAAATTAGTTTAAACATTTTTTTTTAGTACTTTTTCAAAATTTTGAGTTTGAAAATTAATTTTTTAAAACCGTTCACTTAAACAACTTTATTTAAAAATTAAATAAAAGAGTAGTTTTCTGACTTTCCAAAAAATATAACAAGGCTTTGTAGCATTCACCGTTGTTTTTAAATAATTTTTTTTCTGATTTAAGTCAATGTTTTAGAACATTGCCTTTCCCGACTTAACGGGGGGAAATAGACCCCCCTCCAATACGATTTTTTTCTTGTCTTAACCCCACCTATACGCTCAAGCTTTTTGGTGCATCTTATACCAATCACCCTGTATAGATTCGCAAGAGGAAACGGATGGTTGGACACCCCGGGATGATACTAAGAAACTAAATATGGACTACGAGTAGGAATGGTAAGATGAGGAATTGGTAAACACCCAAATGGGCATCACAATGGGTCTACATTGACCTAAGTGAGTTGGGGTTGAGCTATTGGCTCTCCTACAGCAACCCGCAAACCTAACCTAACCTATCCCTTAGTTTGGTAATCTGGTGTAACAAACCAAAAAACAAAAATGTTCAGCAAACTATTTTCGCAGTAACGCAAGTTGCAAAAATAACACTAAATTCAAGGCATTCAATGAACATTTTAAAAAGCAATAAAACATACTGAAAACACCCTCAAGCTGTCATGTCGTTTAATAATAACAGTTTTTGTGTTCAATCGTGCGAATGTAATTTGCATTACAAACAAATACATTGAACGAAAGAAAAAAAAAACATTATTCAATGATCAAAATATCATAAACAATGTAACCGCAAGTGTGAGCTATACTAAATGTCTAAGGCCATCTAAATGACCACACTATGATCTGATCAGTTGATTTCATTACCTATTAGCACGACAGAAATACTGTGAAAGTTCTGTAAAACGTTTGGTGTATTTTATTGAGAATCTTACTAGGAAAATCTGAGTATAGTAAGAAATTTTCAATAAAACGATTCAGTATAACATCGCCTATAAAGTTTTCGTTTTTAAAATTGGCACTACTTGTTTACCACGTGCTACTTATGTACCAACTTTGACAAATAAAACTCAGAACTATTGTGAATATTTTATCCCCAGTAAGATTTTCTAGGGATAAAAAGGAGAAGTGAGAGTTACTCGCGATAAAGTAATTGGTGTTTTTGTAATGCATGGAAATTTTACTCTACTTTATATAAAGTAAAATATTTTTTTTTTCAATAAAACACGCCTGTTATTATCATTTAACTTTTATGGTGGACTAACTTGTTTCTGCAACTGCAGAACTGCGGAAAACTAAAGATAAAAAGAAAATGCGCAATGGAAAACTTTGCTTGTCTCATAGAGAGGGAAGACAAAAGTGCAGAAGTTCATAAATAAATTATGGATAAAGATTATAGGGAATGATTAGAAATTATAGGTAAAGATGAACATGTTTATGTTTATTATAAGTTGTAATATTTTTCGTTTATTTCTTTCGCTCTGAAGTTAACAACGTTTTCGATAATGGAATTTCAAAAAAATAAAAATCTTCTTCATTGTCTATCATCTTCACTATCACCACCTTCGTTATCGTTAGAAAACGCAAGTACTGTAACCACCCACTTTTGACGATGAGTTCTGCCGTATGTGTCAGAACAATTGTTCGTCAGAACACGCATCACCGTAGCCTTATGTTGTTTTCGCTTTCCTTGCCTACGTGTGTGTAAATATAGACACCGATCATAGTTACCCTTATGGTGAAAAGTAGGATACCTAAATTAAAATATATATCGGCCTACAATGTTTTAAGTGCTCAAACAACAATATTACAGAATAGCGTCTTTATAAATTTTATGTCCATAAAGCTGTGGATTCTAGAACTGTTTTAAAAGGGATATTATTGAATTTGGTTAAAATTTGATTAATTAAATGGAGTACGTTAATCTACAAGACCAATTTTTAGGATTAAGGCTGGTGATTAGTTCCTAAACATTATTCATTTATGAGGCGTTTTTCTTTTTTTCGTTCAGAGCAGATTCTGAGTTGTCAAACATAAAGTTGTGTTTCTTTTTTCGCTCAGAGCGTTCAGATCATGACATTTGTATTTCTTTTTTCGTTCAGAGATGGTTCAGAGATCATGTTCAGAGCGCACTCTAATAGCTCAGGATATATTGACTGATCGTTCTGATTCTGAGTGAAATGCTGAACAATTATCAAAAAAACTGAAGTGGCGGATGAAGCCAGCCATTTTGGTGCTGGAGCACAGGTCGTCAACTTGTACTCCTCCGTCTCCTTCCGTAGAAACAAAATTTATACACGCGCATTTCTTAAGGCGAATAGGTACGTGTGAACAGCTGAATGCAAAATTGTAAGAATGTATGGTCAAGCCAAATTTGACAGTCCAATTTGAAATGCACGGGCAAGCATACAGAGTTAAACGTCTGCAGTTTTGAAAGTTTGTAGGCCAAAGTGGGTGGAGCCTTCTGAAATGATGTTCTATTTATTTATTTTTTTATGTGCGGGAGATAGTTTTTATTTAATAAAATACAAGTAAAATAAGTTATTTATTAATAATCAAATTAATATAAGGGTTTAAATGAACCAAATGGATAAGGATAAATTAATAACTTTCAACTTAGATTTTGATGTTGTGTGTGAAAAAGTCAGAACAAATGTTAATTCATGACAGGGAGTGCTCTGTGTTTCAAAAATAGATCTGAACGCTCAGACGTCAGACCATGTTCAGTTCAGAGAACGCTCGGTCATACTCTGAACGATCGGAATCTGTTCTGAACGAAAAAAAAAACGCCTATAATAATGATTACATAAATAATATTGATTAAATTTGACCATATAGTAATGTTTACAGCAGCAATTAATGAAATTATAAAAACATAACACTAATTAATCAAATAGTAATAAATAATTATATTAACCGGTGAATTATATATAAATTTATTTAAATACGTTGCCACTGAATCCCCGTGAGACTCCTGCAGATGAGCTCAATGCTTGCCTAAAGGCATCATCGTTGTGGAAACAAGTAAAAATACTGGCATTAAATACAAATATGAGAGCTCAACTTCAAAGACATTGTTAGAAAAGTGCCACTACAGGATTAATAACTTTTCGGAAAGATTTTTGTAAATTTGTGGAAAATGTATTTTCAGAAACAAATAAAAATCATCCTAATCACGTAATACTTGCCGCAAAGAATATAGAATTGTACACTGAATTGTGTTATTCAATCGCAAATTGGCGTTAAGTGTCATACAAATCAGTTGATTTAATCATTGATCGAGATGGTCTAGCGAATCATCCGACTGAGTTTTTAAACCCCTGACATACCCGGATTTCGATTGCATAATTTAAAAATCAAAACCGATTCTGTCATCATAT
Organism: Baccha elongata; assembly: GCA_951217065.1. Classification (NCBI taxonomy): domain Eukaryota; kingdom Metazoa; phylum Arthropoda; class Insecta; order Diptera; family Syrphidae; genus Baccha; species Baccha elongata. The sequence continues at coordinate 182,283,695 of OX578272.1, read as the reverse complement.
AACGCTTCGAAATTTGAATCAAATACAAGTGTGCAATGGCACCAGACTTACTGTGAAGAACTTGATGCCGAATCTAATGTTCAGGAGAAAATGTATTCATCCCTCGCATTCTTTTGATTAGACCTAATTGCTTTCTTTTGATTAGAAAAGTATTCAAAAACCTTAATCAAGACACTGACTTCATATATAATAAAAATAGGAAGAGACAGAACAACGTCTGGCGGGTCAGCTAGTATTCAATAATTGTTAATCAAATCAACAAGTTATTTGCCCCCATGTAAAAAAATTTTATTATTTATTATTTATTATTTTTTGTTATTATTTTTTTATCATAAAACATTTACCCCTTCTTAGAAAATTAAATTCATAAATCAATGAAGCATGAAAGTTATGAAATTATTTTCCTTCAAAACCAGGAAAATTATCGTCGTCCTCATCGCATTGACCCCAATCGACAACGAAGATTATTAAACCTTAACGTGAAGAAATCAAAAGTCATTGAGCATGAAAACATTGCGCATTTACATGGAGGCACACATCTGTGGGATGAGGGTAAAATTGCTTAACTTCCGGCGCTTCTAAAGATATATTCAAATAGTATTATCCTGGGGGCACCATTGCATTGATAGTTTTATTGCTTCTCACACGATTAGTGCAGCAATAACTCCTTGCGCAATGGGAAAATGTAAATTTCGATTAAATGCATCTACAGGTATCTGTGTCGTTTCGGACAAACTTTGTCATCCGTATAATATGTTCACCTACACTTCAGCGCTCTCATATATTTCGATAAAACATTTGAAACTTGGGGTATAATAATTTTCTAAATTACACCAATCAATTGGTACAAACGCAGTAATTAAGAGTGACTGTTACTGGCATACAATGACGATCGAGATTGTTAATGCAGAAAACAGTCTTTAGAATAAATGGGTTTTTAGTTAATTATAGCAAAACTATAAATAATTGCTCTCAGTTTAATGAATTGTATATGGGAATTTTATTTGTGCTTCGGCGCTTTTTATTCAATCATTCATTGGTAAGAATATTTAAATCTAAGTATTATTATAGTCATGCTCATGATATGACATTTTGAATGTTAAATCTATTTAGAGCTAAGTTATTCAAAAATAATTTGTAGACATTAGCTATACATTACATAGGTAAGTACATGTCTTTATGTATTCGTCGTAACACACAAATAGAGGAGTTGTAAACCATTTCTTCTTGCAATATGACAAATCCTTACCTAACTCATAAAATGTTTTCCAATTGAAACGAGTAGATCTTAATTTAATAAATATAGGTGGGGATGTGTTGATAAAAACAAAATTGATATGCTCCACATTTTGTAAAAGGCAAGAATCCATATTATTCCAATGGCTGCTTGAAAAAATAGTCGTGTTATTTGACTACAGCTATTTCAGTCCGTCCTTTCAGTTGTGCTTTATGAATCGTCATCCATAAAAATCCAAGACGAATTTATAATTCAATGATCAAGTTGACCATTCTGTTGAAGCTGTATAGGCAATCCAACGGTCACCGAAATTATAATACAACCAGTGTCTTTCAACATGTTTCGCCTAAGCTGTTATGTATTGGAGCTTTCTTGCTGGTAGATTCAATTATCTGCTAAGGCCAAGCCAAGGAAACTTTGTCAAGCAAATCGGTTAAAAAGTCTCATAGAAACTGCCTATGTGGTGATTCTTTATTCATAAGAGATTCCGATTCCTGTTTATCCAACATTAAAAAATTGGTACAAATCTGTAAATTCACATTTACATAGTGTACATTTTACATGATGTCTTCAAAAATCATCAAAAACCCATTTTTCGTGTTCAGATTTGATACAGTCTACAGATTTTTGTATTCATTGAAACATGCAAAATGTAAAAAGAGCAAATGTTTGGACGGAAGTTGAAAATGTTTTTTCAGTTAAATATTATAAATATTCCACAAAAGTCAAAAATTAAGTTCAAAGTTCTAAGAATTTCATATATGGTATCACTTGAAATAGAAAAGGGGTAGTATAGTAACATTAAAAATAAAATACACGACTGGGTCGGACGAACTTGCTCTTGTAGCAAACTATGGGATTGAAAAAAATTCAATTTATGAAATTATGTTCAAAGGGAAAAAATATCAAAAAATGGCCTAAACGTGTGATCAAGTTTGGGAGGTACCCGTTATAGATGGGTTAAACGATAATTCGATTTTTTCCTATAGGGAATCACCAAAAAGTGGTATATATGAAGTTTGAAGTAACTCTGTCAAACCGTTTAGGCTGTATAGGTCGGTCCACAGACAACCGCACACCTACGCACATCCGCACAGACAGACCGACGGACGGCATGATGAAACCTACTTTTTTAGGCTTCTCTAGTATCGTAAGGTTTCATTAATTTCGATTTTATTTTTACACGAAACCAATACTTGCCCTATTGAGCCAGTAAAAAAAAACTGATGGTAGGGTTCGAACTAGGGATAGTCGAAATTTAAATTTTTGGAATTAATATCAACATCAAAAGCAAAACATCGATTTCCGATATTGAACACCAACAAAATATCGATATTATCCTACATCGATGTTGGACACTGACATAATAATAATAAATATATTGCTTGATCTGTAATATGGGAGCGGGTCAAAATTCGGGTTTCCAAAATTCAGCTTTCCAAAATTCGGCTTTTTTTGAAATTTCTGCTATTCAAAATTCTGTTCTTTTTTTCATTCTGGTTGACGAAATTCTACATTTTAAAATTCTGCTTTTCAAAATTCTGCATTAATATTAAACTCTAAAGTAGTAGTACGCTCTGATTATCAACCATGCTGCAAATAATAAAGAAACATTTTTAACATTTTGCAAATCTATTCTTTTCTTTATTTGTAGAATTTTGATAAGCAGAATTTTGGTAAGCAGTATTTTGTAAAGCAGAATTTTGAAAAACAGAATTTCGCAAAGCAGAATTTTGAAAGCAGAATTTTGACAAAAGAATTTTGACCCCGGCAGAATTTCGACCTCAACCCCTGTAATCTGGTTTTTTCTCTTTAACTTTGTTTTCCTTTCGTTCTACGCAAAAGCGTTTGAGTATATTTTGTAGAACAATAAAATTCCTACAATATTGATTATTCAAGTTATGTTTGTTGCTGAGAGATAATGCTTCGAAAAAATTTAATTTTTTAAATTTCACTAAAAAGTTTAAAATGTATGTTTTTGGAATCGCCTTATCTCGATAATGAATCAACTTAAAAACATTTTTAAATAAATTGAATTGAAGAAAATATAGCGTTATAGTACGGTTTTACCGTAGGACGTTATAATAAAAAAAATGTTTTTAAAGAAAAACCTGAAAAAATTCAAACAGTTTGCATTCCCCTCTTTTTTTTACACAAAGTCCCATGTTTTCCATATATTTCCTAAATTTTTTTGTAGGGCATTACGTACATTTTCCACAATTTTGACTCTTCAAAAATGTTTTTATGTCAACTTGTTACTTAGTTTATTTTTGTGAAAGAAAAAAATTATCAGTAGGTAGAGAAGAAACCGGAGAAAATTCAAAAAAATTGTATTTTCCATGTGGTCCAAGACATGAACAAATTTTAATTTTATTAACTTATATTTTAATTAAATTTTATTCCTGGAAAACATCCCAAAGTTCTCCAGATAAATCTACCATGATCTTCGAACGATTTTTTTATACCATCAGGGCATCAGAGATGCTTAAACTTTACACTTTTTTATTTATTTCAATTTTTGGTGCTAAACACAAATTGAATTATTTTTAATAAAAAAAAGTCTAAGAGTTGTTAAAAATGGATTATAATTCGTCACATATAATTTTCATGTGACGAACTGACAACTTCAAACATTCTGGTAGCAGCAGACAAAAACAATATCCACATCCCCCACAAATACTCATGGCTACTTATAATCCAGTATCCCACTGAGTCTGGTCGTGGGAAAACCTTCCAGCTCAATACCCACCTTCGCTTGCCAATTAAATTTATAAAATAATATTTGAAAAATATTGAATTTTTGCACACACCTCTCATTATAATATAACAACTAATGTATCTAAGATTATTTCATCTTTTCAAAACAACCCAATTCTCAAAAACACTGCTATAGAATAAGTGCAGAGGCGTTACGATTTCAATTGACTGGAATTCATCTTGCACCGGCAAATGAGACGCTATAGATATATACTTTATGTATAGGAACTCTTACGTTGATACGCAACCAACACCTCATTGATCTAAACTAATGGAAGACATAATTCTTCTGCCGCGTCTTGATTCCGGTCTCATATCCCCCCGGCGAAAATCTAAAGAAAAAACACTCCAACTAATAATCCCCAATGTAAAGCTACGTCTTTGTTTGGAGTAAATCATCAGTGTGCGATTCCAGAATCGTAGTGTTTCTTTGCGCAATTATTAAGGAGCGGAACGAGATAAACGGCATACGATAGCCAAACATGGTTAATAGAATTGTTAGAGCGTGGGCTACCTTAACTTCAAACCACTCATCTCCTTTGCCGAGCAATGATGATGATGAGATGAAAGATTTTTCGATGTTTCTGTTCCACCATTTTCATCTGCACTTTGCCATTAGATATAGTGCTAAAGCCACCCCTGTGTACATCATCTTCCTCTGCAACATCTGCATGTGCCTCCGTAGAGCTAGCTCAGAGTTTCCATCATCATCGCTGCAGTAGGACGAAGTTACACCTAAAATAATCGCTTACTACAGAAAAATGGTGTTGGTGGCGCGTTTGCAATCACACATAATTAAGTGGTTCCCTGCGTATGGATACATAATATATTTTGCAGATGGAATTAGTCATAAATTGATTTTTCGATGAACGAGCAGGGATGTGCCCCAATATGGATGCCTCATATCTTAATAGGTGATCGTTCTCATAGAAAGATCTGATGTATATGCAATTCTGCATCGATTTTACCATTAAAATTGTGTGGGCGGTGTGGCATAATATTTATATGTATCTCATATGTATATTCTCTGTGGAAGTATCTATGAGGTAAAATCTATGAAAAAATTGAATTTTTAATAGGTTTTCTCAGATCGACCAATCTATGTATTCCCATGTCATCGCGGCAAAAGACATTGCTGAAGTTGCATTATGCATAGCTTGAGGCATCTCGTAGATATTTAGATACAAGAATGTCCCACACTGTCTACTCTATAACAATATAGTTCGTTGTACCTATGCTCATTCGATGAGAAAGATATTCGTGTCAAGATACCTACCTCTGTTAATTAGATGCACATCACACAAATATAATATGTTTAGATAATGGGAGTATTCAGGTGGTGACTGTTATAGGTTAACATTGAATTATTTACAGGTCATTAAGAGGAAACATTTTTTGATCACAAAAGGTGGGTGATTTTTCAAACGTGACACATTTTTATAGTTTCGACAAAAATAGATCTGTATATTAATAGTGCACCTTCCATTTATCTATCACTTTTAACTTGAGATTATATTTTTCAGAAACCTATGTTTAAAAAAAAAAAAACATTTCAAATGAGCTTATCACCGCTAATTTTAATATCTGCACATAAAGATATATTATTTGAAACAAAACCAGATAAAGTTATTTTGAACTGCGAAAGCTTGCCGATATTTTCGGAGGTCAACCCGATGAACCCCACAAGAAGATCAGTATACCTAGATGAAGTGGAGAAGTGCGAAAGTTTAGATCCTATTCGAGATCATATCATCAAAAAGAATAATATTTAAAAATATGACCTAATTATATTTCAATAATTATGACTCATTTTCTGTATATCTTTGATATTCAAAGCACTTGGTAGGCAACCACATTATTCATAGATGAGGTTGTTCACAGTTGAAGCAAGCAAATAAGTAACCTTGTAACTTTTGTCACCAAGAGCAAGATCGACATTTTTTTAACAGTGTCTCTGGATCTACCGCTAATTTCCATCTAATTGTAGATTTTCAATCAGTGGCGTATCGAGTATTTCATTTGGGGGGGGGGGGGGGGTAGGCTTCGAAAAAATATTTTACTTAACATATTATTTTAATGTCCTGTTTCACCAATAGTCCAGGCAAACTAAGAAAAAATACACTTAATTAATTAACTAATTTTTAATTGACTTTTAATCAGAATCCGTTTCTGAACAACACATCCAAAATCATACAAAATCCTACCATGAGAACACCTTGAAAGCCTTTCATAATATTTTGTAATTTGTATAGCGCTGTGTTTTATGTGGTTTATATTTATGTGTTTCTTTCAGGAATTGTCCAAAATTAGAAATGCATTACGATTAACACCCTTTAAATTTGTCCCAGTCAACAAAATAAAAAATCGAGGTTGATTTCAACTTAAAGGCCTATTCGAAATCTATCATTTAAAATTTATTTCAGACAAATCGAACATGACTCTGGCATAAGAGAGCCATTTAAACGATTAAAGTGGATGTGAGAAAATTTGATGCAATAACCCAATTAACACCCTGTAACTTTTTTCTAGGTCCAAAAAATAATTCTAAACTAGTCTCAGAGTTTTGGTCTGTATAAGGTTTATCGACTAAATTTTATTTGAGCCCGATCAGACATGGCTTGCTTTTAGAGAGCCATTTGAACAATTTATTCAAAATGAGAAAAATTGATGCGCAGCTATTAACACTCTGCTCTATTGAATTGGAGTATTACCGATTGGGCTGAAATGGGTTTTAATTAAAAGGTCTTGAATAAGTCTAAACTCTGTTACAAACCTTAATTTTGTCTGTATTGGCTGGAAAACCATTATTTTAAGGTTGTTAATATGCGTGAATCAATTTTTCTCATTTTGATTATAATAGTTCAAATGTCATTCTAAAAGCAAGCAATGTCCGATCGGACTCTACTAAATTTAAGTCGATAAACCTTAAACAATCCTATACGCTGAGATTAATTTATTTTTTTTTTTACTGAAGAAGAAGTTACAGGGTATTAATCGGGTTGCATCAACTTTTCTCTCATCAAATTTAATCGTTTAAATGGCTCTCTAAAGCCAGGGTCATCTCCGATTTGTCTGAAATAAATTTTAATTGATAAATTTTGAATAGGCCTTTACGTTGACATCAACCTCGGTTTTTTTCTTTTGTTGACTAGGAACAAATTTAAAGTGAGTTAATCGTAGTGCATCAATTTTTCTAATTTTGGACGAGTTCCTGAACTTGGGTGTTCTATCAATAAGAAATTAAGAAAAAAGAAACACATAAATAATTCACAGCGCTACACAAGTTACAAAACAATAGCACCATATGAAATAATCCACAATTTTTAAATGCATTTTCAAGGTGTTCCCATGGTCAGATTTTGTCGGATTTTGATGGATTTTGGATATGTTGTTCAGAAATGGATTCTGATTAAAAATCATTTAAAAAAACCTTCTGTATCAATTTTGTCAATTTTCAATCACAGATTGCCTGGACTATACAACTATAAGTATGTTTTTTTCAGTTTCTAAGCGCCATTAAAGTATAATTTCGTCGCGTTAACTTAAAAAAAAAAAGAAATGAAAAAGTTTGATCATAAAGGTACATACATACATTAAAATTTCAACATTGCTTCTATTACGTCCAAGAAGTTATTTTTTTAATGTAATTTTCTAATTCTGGCTATCTGTCTCCAGCAAAAGAAAAAAAAAAACTCTCAACCTTTGAGAGGAGTTATTGATAGAAAAAAAAATTTGTTTCCGATTCATGAAATTGAAAAAAACATCTTTTGGGAATGTTACATATTTTAGCACATTTGCCTGTTTTAATATCTAAATGGAAACGAAGTTCTTTAAGTGTTTGAAAGAATTAAACCTACTAGCTTTGAATATATGAGTGATTCTACAAAAATTGGAATAAAATAATAATTTTATAATCATAATTTTTTTGGAAGCTTTAAGTCGTACAAATAAGTTCTAGTTATATGTAAGAATTAACTAGCCCCCAACCCCCCGTGGATCCAACAAAGGAACTTTGTGCAAAAGTTTGAACGAAAATTTGGCAGAGTTGTAGAGCTAGTTGAGAAGATTATTTCAGCAAAAGTCCCCGCAGGAATCCTTGCAGACAGGGTTGCCGTAACAAATGTTAACTAAATTAAAAAAAAAATAAAACAGACCATATAGAACAGACCATTTTTTAAGCTTGGATATATTTTAAATTTCTCAGAACTAAATATTTTATTGCTTAGCGTATAATGTTTTTTATATACACAATATATATAATAATATATAATATATTATTAGTAAAATAGTAAAATTTCGGCCCAAATTTGGAAAAGTGTAATTTTTGTACTTGTTTTTAAGAAAATTATTTTTTATAATAAATTAAAATAATAAACAAAAAACTAATTTTTATTTAGAGCAAAATCTAGTTCTTCATTATTTGAGTTTATTTGCAAGTTTTAGATTAACATTCCACGAAAAATTAAAAAAATATTAAAAACAAACCTATTAAATATACTTTTTTGCATGTATTTATTGTTTTTATATTTAATTAACAGTCCATCGCGTAAACGTGAAAAGTATTTTTAATGACGCAATGTTAAACATATAATTTTTTTTATATGTTAAACCGTTTAATTAATAAAATTTTATCCCAAATTTAAAAAATTGTATTTTTTCTTATTTTTTTTTAATTTTTAATTTTTTTTAACACTAATGATCAAAAAAGTCTTAAAATTTAGTGTATAATTAAATTTCCCGTACTTTAAAGCATTTTGCAAACTTGTGTCGTGAGTACATACTTCACGAAAAAATTAAATATTATTAAAAACAAACAAAGTTGTATGAATACATATTTCATTATATATTTATTGAACTGCCCAAGTAACAATTTAATTTTCATAAAGGCCAATAGAAGCTATTTTATTATTTTTATAACAACTGTAATCAATCTTATAGAAACCTATTTGGCGCACATAAGCGAAGTTATAACTCTTCATAAACAGTTTGGATGAGGCCTTGTGAAGACTTTGCAAAGGAAACAATACTTTGCTACGAAAGGCTTTTTATTTCGCTTACAGAAGTCATTACGGAAATCTTACCGAAACAATAAAAAATTCAAACAAAATTTAAAATAATTTTTTAACGACTTTTTCCTTTTCATTTTTGTTTATCTTTTATTTCGATTTATTTTATCTGAGGCCATATTTTTTCTTCGTTCAAGTGCTGAGTTTCTTCTTCACAATGCCTTTTCTGAAAACTAGATATATAATTTTATTATTAATGAAAAAACTTACTTGCCTCAAAACCAGGGATCGAACTTGTGACCCAGCGCACCCCAGTCAAACACGCATCCTCTAGGCCAATGTTATGTATTAAGAAGGAAGATCGAATTTTAACCAGTTGATACCGTACCTACTTGGTGCTACAGGAAAAGATATGTAGCTACACAGATCCATTTAAAATTCAGCATTAGCAGTTTTTTTAATTCATACTGCCTGTTGGTAAAATATGATAATAAAGTTTGATAATTTGATGTGTTAAAAAACATTTACACTCCATTTGCAACATTTTCTTGTTATAATGCCAATTGTAGCAAAACAACAAATTAAAGAGACCATTAACCTCCTTAAGTTTGTTAATGTCATCAACAACTAAGCGAAGAGATAATTTTCTTATGTGAGCTATATAGCTGTCATTAACAAACACACCACGTGGCATATTTTCCAAGTGGTATTGCAATAGCTTTCTTAAGGGAACTATAGTTTTCTTTAGTTTGTTATTAACTACAACGACTGCATATAAATGTTTAGCAACCTTAAAAAAGTCTTGTGATAACTCTATACAAGTCATATGGGTTATCGTTCATTTATAAAGGGTGTTTTTTTTAGAGGTATAGAACTTTAAATTGCAATAAAACAACGATGAAATATTCGATTGACATGATTTTTTATTTACTCGAAAGATAATATTGTGGCATTAAATTTAAATATGTTTTCTGGCATTTAACTGCCACGGCTGGCTCGGATGTAGACCAATCTGGACGTCCAATTTTTGATGACTTTTTCCAACATTTGTGGCCGTATATCGGCAATAACACGGCGAATGTTGTCTTCCAAATGGGCAAGCGTTTGTGGTTTATCCGCATAGACTAATGACTTTACATAACCCCACAGAAAATAGTCTAGCGGTGTTAAATCACAAGATCTTGGAGGCCAATTCACAGGTCCAAAACGTGAAATTAGGCGGTCACCAAACGTGTCTTTCAATAAATCGATTGTGGCACGAGCTGTGTGACATGTTGTGCCGTCTTGTTTGGAACCACAGCTCCTGGACATCATGATTGTTCAATTCAAAATTGCCAAACCAAACTGAGAATAAATCACTTGACAGCTGTTAAATCGGTCGCCGTCTTGAAAACTAATGCCAACTTAAAGTTCTACACCTCGAAAAAAAACATCCTTTTTGACTGTTCGCATTGCTTCGGTTAACAAGCCTTTTCATTGATTTCGAGTATAAAGCTTTATACAAGCCTTTACATTTAGATTTTGTCTGACTAACTTTGACAAACCTTACAGCGACCTTATAAAAAACGATTTTATCGTCCCTCCGTATGGCTTGCGAGTATTTTCTACCAAAGGCTTTAAGGAAACTATTATTTAAAAATTTAAATGAAAAACAGTTAACATCTTTAAATAAGCCTTATGAAAACACTAAAGAAATAATAGCTTACTAATTTTTTGAAATTGTACCTTACACAAGTAAAATTGTTAGTTGGGTGTACTTCGAAAAAAAATGAAATAATTTTTTTAAACTATTCATAGCCCAACATGAATTTTTATTTGCATAATGTCCTTAAATAAAAAAAAAAATTAGCCATAAATAAAAAAAAAATATTTTTATTTTTTTTTTTGTATTTTTGAACTCGAGCACTTTTTGAAGCTTATACTTCAAGTTTTTTTTTTCTTATTTTTTTTGTGTTATTAATAGTTAAAAATGTTTTGTTTTCAATTTTTTTTTTGCGTAATTCTAAGAACAGGGTTTTATAATAAAAGTAATTTTTAATAGTGTCTACATACATTTTGAAACATTTATTTAAATAGTTAAAAACCTAAGTTAAGCAGCCACCATTTTTATTTTTTTTTTTCAAATAATAAATGTTTTTATTTAAGAACAAACAATTCTTAATAATTTGGTGTATCATCACAACATCAAAAGCTATAGCCATTTCAAGATACCAAAAAGTTAAGAAAAAATAACAAAAATTCACACTAAAGTACCGTTATTTTGTTTTCCTCATCGAGGAAAAGCGGATTTAATTTTTTCGCTATAGTGTGATGTTCTATATTAAAAATAAATGACATTTTATGTTTAATAATTGATGTCTTATAACAAATGCCCACACATTTACCAACCAATTAAAATAAATGTAAACTAAATAAATAAATTAATAATCAAAATATTTTATCTAGAAAATTCGAAAATTTGTATGATAAGGTAGAACTGTATTTCAAGAATAATTATTATTTTGTCTTTGAGACCGCCTCTTAAAACAATCAGATTCCCACGCTTGTACCAACATATTTATTTTTTTATGGGTCATCGTATTTCCCCAGAACTATGAGTGATTCTAATGAATATATAGAACGATAAGTCACCCTTTGACTACAGCCAGTAACCATTAACATCGATTTCCGTTTGCCCGTCATCATCATTATCGTGGAAAACAAAACAAAATAAAAACTAATCCAATATTGACAAAAAATAATGTCAAACAACGTCAATCGGTCTACACAAGAAAGGTTAAAGAATACGATATTACCATGAACACAAAAAAAAAAAAACATAAAAACCCATAACGAACACCTTTCTGAAAGAGCGACCGCCTTGTAAAATTAGAATACCCAGCAAAGTCAATATTTGCATCCGAACAACTCACACTTTTTCCATCGCATCGTTCGTAGTTGCTCAAACATTGTACCAACGAAAGTTGGCCTCGACATTCATTCACGTCAAGCGTCAAAGTGTATTTTTTTTTAATATCATATCGACGACATCATCCTCCTTTATAAAAATAGTGTGAAACCATCATAGAGACACCATAAAAAAATATCTCTTTGCAAACTTAAAAAAAAAGTAGTATCTCGCGGGGGATGATGAAACACTTTGACGCATAAATGCCCTTATGTCATCGAAAACAAATGAACACGATGAACTGTGACTTTTCATAGGTGAAACATACCTACTTATGTATACATTTTCATGGAAAATCCTCATATATGTAGAAACAACACCGAGGACCGAGATCCCAATTTTCGATTTGCTTGATGCGTGAGAACGAACTCACCCCCTTTTGTTTGTCAATCTCAAATTACCGTGAAATTAAATTGAGATTCGAACAGTGCAGCCCGGAAGAACAACATTGCCAGTCTGCTTGTCGGTATCTAGGCACACTAAGTCAAACTATAGTATTTATGTAAATGCTTTGCAACGCGCACTGACGTTCTCATGCATCAAGTTTCGTGAATAAACTCACGAGGAGACGACCGGGACGCGACGTATAGAGTAAATTATTTGACGATCGATAGATCGAGTCGTGTTTTGGCTGAGCAAGCGAGCAGCGTGTAAACGGTGGCCAATGAAGCTTGAAAACGCATGGATTCTATTTTTATCATTATTTTGATGGACTACAGGAATCGCGGATAATTAATTGTTGGACTTTGTGAGTTTCACATTCAATGAGGGGAGGGAGAAACTAATATGAATGGTCATTGGCGATGGATTTCAGTTTGGTTTTAACACAAAAACTCATTTTTGTATGATGTGATGACCAATACATTATTGTTGCTTTGGTTCTGATGTATAATTGTATATTAAATTTATAGGGAATTCAAGTATGTAACAATTAATAGTGCGCAACGCGATTCGGTTGAATGAGTACCCTTTGGGCACCCAGTCGAGACAGAATAATTATTGTCATGTCATAACCCGATCACTTGTTGCTGGTTCTGGATTTCGAGTTAAAATCGAATGCTTTGTTTATGGAAGCAAAAACGGAAAAGATTTTTCGAATTTAATTCTCGAAATATTAGAGAAGCACCCACTTTACAAAAGCTTCATTAAGTCATCATCATCATCGGCTCGACAACCGGGGTCCGGTCCTGGCCTCCTTCAACAAGTCTCTCCACCTATCCCGGTCTCGAGCCGACGCCATCCAGTTGCGCACCCTAAGGCTCCGGGCGTCTTGGTCTACGCCATCTCTCCAGTGCAAGCATGGTCTACCACGCTGTCGTCTGCCATAGAATGTACCACAAAGAACTTTCCGAGCAGGTTCCTCTTCGCTCATGCGAGCTAGGTGCCCTGCCCACCGAAGTCTACCCAGCCTAATTTTTGTCACGATATCTGCTTCAAGGTAGATTGCGTACAATTCATGATTGTACCGTCTCCGGAATCGTCCTTCCTCACATATGGGGCCAACAATTCTCCTTAAGACTTTTCTCTCGAACGCGGCTAAGAGGTCAGAGTGCCTTTTGCTAAGCACCCAAGTCTCGGATCCATATGTGAGTACTGGCAGGACCATGCATGGTCCTGTACAGCAGTAGTTTTGAAGTTATGGTGAGATTTATTTATTTGAAGAGCTTTGACAGACTGTAGTAGGCTCTGTTGGATTTGAGAAGCCGCCCGCGTATTTCTTCTTCTATATTGTTATCGGCTGCTACTATTGACCCAAGGTTTTTAAAGGATTGCACCACTTCAAATTCGTGCTCCGCTACCTTGATTGTTTGACCAACTGTTTCTCTCGCATTCGACGCCACCATGTACTTTGTTTTACCTTCACTAATGTGCAGCCCCAGATTTTGTGCCGCCTGCTCGATCTGGATGAAGGAATCGTGTACAGCTTGCTCGGTTCTTCCGATGATGTCGATGTCGTCTGCGTAAGCCAGTATCTGGCTGGACCTGTTGACGATGGTCCCTCTTGTTGCCGTGCCAGAGTCATGGATTGCTTTGTAGCATACAGGGGGGGTTAAGAATCAAAGACAAATGTCTGCGATTAAGCTGTGATTCCCATTGATCGTTGCAGCATAAAGTGGCACGCTTGCAGTACTCGGCATCAGCTCGTCGTGGGATGGGATCTTGCTGCATCTTCCCTGCGCTAACAAATTTTCGTGCCAAAAAAAAAATTTAAGGAAAAAAAAAGAAAAGGGATGTAAAGGATTTAAAACCAAGGTTGTATTTGAGTAAACCGATTGTAGGAATTTAAAAAAAAAAAATGAATGTACCTACACACAAAAAAAATTAAGAGAGAAAACTATAGCAAATGAAAATTAGAAAATTGAAAAACAGAATAGGATTATATGAACCGATTTATCACTTTATGGTGAGGTCTTAGTTGTTGTGACCCCTGAGGAACCCTCCCTTAGCCAATGACACCAGGTCATTGCTCCATGACTACCCCATCCTCATTAAATATCGAGGTAGCCCCATGCTTAAAAATTTCTTTCACATCATGCACTTAAAAACTCATCTCATCGATTAATATTTTCTGACTTTAGTTCATATTCATTTTATTACATCAAATTCATTTGAAACAAATAAGAAATATAAAAAAAAGCTTACACATTCTTTAAATGGCAATTTATAGAACTAAACAGCAGGTATTACGCGTTTGCATATACAGGGTGAGTCATGAGCAATGCGACAAAATGCTAGGGCGTGTAGGTTGCGTTGAGACAAGAAAAAAATCGTATTGGAGGGGGGGGTCTATTCCCCTCCGTTTAGCCGGGAGGGGCAATTTTCGAAAAAAACTGACTTTAAATGGGAAAAAAATTATTTAAAATCAACGGCTTCATTCACAATGCTGTGCGATACGTTTTTGAAAAGCCAATAACTTTTTCTTTCATTCTGTGTTTAAATAAATCTATTCTAAGAAATAGTTCTTGAAATATTAATTTTCAAAGTCAAAATTTTGAAAAAAAAAATTTAAAAAAAATTTTTAAACTAATTTTTTCAAAATTTTGGTTTTCTGTTTTTGACTAAAAATTAATAAGAGCATTGAATTTTGAAAATAAAAATAATAGTTAATTACATAAAATTTTGAATAAAATTAGTTTAAATTTTTTTTTTAAATTTTTTTTTTCAAAATTTTGACTTTGAAAATTAATATTTCAAAAACTATTTCTTAGAATAGATTTATTTAAACACAGAATGAAAGAAAAAGTTATTGGCTTTTCAAAAACGTATCGCACAGCATTGTGAATGAAGCCGTTGATTTTAAATAATTTTTTTCCCATTTTAAGTCAGTTTTTTCGAAAATTGCCCCTCCCGGCTAAACGGAGGGGAATAGAACCCCCCCTCCCATACAATTTTTTTCTTGTCTCAACGCAACCTACACGCCCTAGCATTTTGTCGCATTGCTCATGACTCACCCTGTATAAGTAAATTTTTGATTCAAAATTTAATAATACAAAAACTATATTTAGGTCTTTAATGTTGTATGAATTATGCATTCAGGATTTCTTTCTAAATTTATTTTTTTCTTATTTCGCTTAAATTTGAATAAAAAAAATATATAAAAAAAAGAAGGCCGAATCCGAGAACATATACATATATATAATAATAATTAAAAAATGGGTTACTCACGTTTATATGTATTTTTTTTCTTTTGTATGTTTTTGTTGAATTTAATATTTTTAATTCTTGAGATTCCTGATCGCTGAGTTTGTGCACAAATCCACGCAGTCCTGGTTCCTCATAAATTTGCCTTTTTTCGTTTTGTGTACCACTATGATAAGAGGTTATTATATACATATATATTTTTTTTTACGGCACTTTTTTCTACTTTTTTTTTCTTTACTTTATATTCAATATTAATCTGTAAATTTAATTTTTTTTTTTCCACACAACACTAGATACCTGATGTTCTATTAAATTTTTTATACTTAGGATATATATATAGTTTTTTATGTTTTTTTTTTTTTTGTCAATGCAGGTTAAGCTTCTAGCTTGTTGATTTTTGTTATATAGATATAGCTCGGAATTTGTGCAGGAACGATTCTCTCGCTTAGGCTTGGGCGAAATGATTATAGGTTATAATTTTAAGCTCGTGGTTGACCAAATTTGTGCAGAGTGGATGCCTTGACAAGAGATTCAACTATGAAGTGGAACATATGTACATATTCATATGCATGGAGATATCTCTTTCCTTTTTCTTGGTTTTCTCACAGGGCATCCACTTTTTGCTTGATATCTATACAAATAAATTATGATATGTTTTTTTTTAGTCAAGTAAATTTTATATATATATATCTTGGAATTTATTTGGATTACCTATTATTTGATTTTTTCTTTGTATAGCGCGTGTCTATATAAATCAGATTTTATCTGCTTAATCGCACGCAATCCAGGCTTAAATAATGCGCAGGACTTTTGAATAGTATTATAAGTATCCGATCGTTACACTATTTAGTACAAAAATTATATTAACTTTCTTTATTTTAACTTTTGCTAAATTTATTCAAAAATTTCTTACTTACAAAAACCTATTGAACCAACCAACTAAGGCAAAGATCAGAGTAAGCATGTGTAAATGGAAAATTTCGCATATCCCTTTTAGCCAATTCGAAGATCATTCTTACTCGAAATTCCAACATGATTGGTCTCGATATTATTTCGGGAAGGTATACCTAAGTTAAAAGTTGAAGTGTACAAACATCCGTTTTCTGAACTTTACTTTTGCAGTTATTTTTAAATAAAAATTGAGCTTTGCGATTGGTGTTAGAATTAACTTCAAAGGTTTCCTTCAAAGGGCACGCTACAGCTTTCTCCAACGCCAGGTTGAAGAGGAGGCAGGCCAAACCATCCCCTTGTTGGAGTCCATTAAAGATGTTGATTGGTCTGGCTTGTTACGTTGGTCATGGTCAACCTACATAGTCGTGTCAATTTATTTGGGATGCCGAATTCTCTCATGGCTTTGTAAAGTTCTACCCTGGCTATGCTATCATAGGCGGCCTTAAAGTCTATAAACAGGTGGTATGTTGGGATGTTAAATTTTAGACATTTTTCCATCGCCTGCCTAAGGGTAAAGATCTGATCAGTTGTTGATTTGCCTGGAATGAAACCACACTGATATTGTCCGATGATGGTTTTAGCGTATGGGGTTATCCGGTCTTGTAGGATAGAGGAGAGTATCTTATAGGCGGTACTCAACAACGTGATACCTCTTTAGTTGCTGCATGTTGTGACATCTCCTTTCTTATGTATGGGGCATATTATACCTTTTCGCCAGTCTTCTGGCATTTCTTCATGCTCCCACACGTGCACTATAATATCATGAATTGCCTGACGTAGAGCTGGCCTACCGTGTTGAAATAATTCGGCTGGTATACCATCAGCTCCCGGGGCTTTGTTTTTCTTTAGCCGGTCTATAGCCTTCTCAACCTCTTCTATGCTTGATGACGGCAACATAGGGTATTCGTCTTGAAGCAGTGGAGCCTCTGCAGTGAGTTGACCATTTAGCAATTCATTAAAGTACACTTCCCATCGCTCCAGTATGCTTTGTGGATCGGTGATCAAATTTCCCTCTCCGTCCTTGCAGTATGTGCAGCGTGGTGTGTACTGCGTCATGTTTCAGACGGATTGGTAGAACTTCCGCGCCTGGTGCGGACCTCGCTCTCGGCTTTTTTCTATTTCACAGATTAAGTTCTTCTCCCAGGCTGATTTTTTCTGTCTGTGAAGCCGTTTTTCTATTCTTCTGAGCTCTTTATATTCTTCTTCGCGTGCCCGCGTTCTATGAGATTGTTGCATTGCTCGGTACGCAACATTCTTACGTTCAGTCGCTAGCTTGCATTCATCATCAAACCAGTCGTTCCGATTTCTACGACTGCTGCCTAAGATGGAGTTGGCAGTACTAATGACAGTATTCTTAAGGCGTGTCCACTTCTCATCTACGCCCAGCATACTGGCTCCAGGACTTACTCTCCCTAAATCAAGTGATTCTAGGGCGAGTCCTAACGCATTACCAAAGGTGTTACTGGCATTTTCATTGCGCAGGGCGGCCGTGTTGATTCGAACCTGATCGGCGGATGCAATACGTCTTCGCAAGGCAATCCGCCCTCGGAAGACCATACCAACAAGATAGTGATCCGAGTCGATATTGGCGCCTCGGTACGTTCGTACCGTCATCAAGTTCGAGTAGTGGCGACGGTCTATCAACACGTGGTCTATTTGGTTACGAGTGACTCCATCAGTTGATATCCAGGTGGCTTTGTAGATATCTTTTCGCGGGAACCTGGTACTCGCAACGACCATGTTTTTCGATGCTGCCAATTCTAAGACTCGAAGTCCATTGTCATTAGTGTTCTCATGCAAACTATGGGTGCCTGCGTAATGCCTGAATACCGGCTCCCGACCTATTTTTGCGTTCAAATCCCCAAGGATGATTTTTACGTCATACCTTGGACAGGCATTGAGGGTCCTCTCGACTTGTTCGTAGTAAGTCTCTTTTTCTTCGTCTGAGGACTCCTCCGTAGGTCCGTGAACGTTAATGAGGCTGATGTTCGTAAATTTGCCTCGCACTCGAAGGGTGCATAGCCTTTCGCTTATAGCGTTAAAGCCGATGATGGTAGACTTCATTTTTTCGTTGACTAGGAAGCCTACCCCGAGCACATGGTGTTTTGTATGACAGCTGTAGTATACGTCGTATTCTTTCTTCTGTAAAACACCATTCCCTGTCCATCTGATTTCTTGAAGTGCTGTTATGTCAGCTTTATATTTTGGCAGGGCATCAGCTAGCTGCTGAGCAGCTCGAGCTCTATAGAGCGATCGTACGTTACATAAGAAAATTCGTAAATCGTTCTGCCGTTTTCGTTGCGTGGGTTGTCGTCGTGAGATCAGTCCGTTTCCGAGGCTTGTTGTCGGTCTCGTAATTCGAAGTTTTACGGAACAGGGAATTAACCTGTTGCCAAGTATCAGGTCCAAAATGGAACTCTTCGCTTTTTTCAGATTTGTCTTTTATATTCAGATCTAAACACCACAGCGACTGAGTGCCAACAGTTACTAAGTGTTTATAATATATAAAATAAAAGGAACTATAGTAAAATGTACATGGACACTGGACAGCTTAGGAGGGTTATTTGGATTACCTGTCCATATTAACCTCCGTGAAAATTTCAATACAACTACCCTAAACGCAAGTGGTTATTTGTATGTTGCGAGCAAAAGTGATGGTCCACATTAACCGAGAGGTCCATAGGCCGCCCTATTCTAAAAAAGGGTTGCTGGTCTTCTCTGCGATGGTGTCAAATAAGTTGCGTTTGCTTGACTGACAAAAACTAGTGGTACCTAACCTATAACATATAACCGTCATAAAGAAGCTTTATTATATCGACAATGGATACAACGTTAAAAAAATAGACATAGTTTTATAATTGTTTTTTTTTTTTTTGAGTTGAAAACAACGAACAAATTTGGCAAACCTATTAACGGTACCTCCCATAGAACCGTTATTTTGTTCTTGAGTTATCTCGTGAACGAATTAATCGGTTTTAACAAAAACAATAATTTCTTAAAATATTTAGGTGATTTAAACAAGCTACTGAACCAAAAATAAGCTTAGTTTTAATTTTAATTATTTTTTTTTCAATATTCAATATTTGGAAAAAGGCTTGCCTAACGAAATAAAATAATGAATCCTTCTACTTCATGCAACTTCTAACTTCTTTTAGGTGGTCAAATCAATTTTAAGCCAAGATGCTGCCACCGTCACACTTCACAAGCTTAAAATACCGCTAAACCCAATCTGATGTCGATCGACCACCGATATGCATCGTCCAGGAATTCTCTGATGGCAAAATTAAAAGACCAACAACAAACAAATAAAAAATAAAACCTGAAACATTCTTATAATTATTCAAGACAAGATGTTATCTCATCGCTTTTGATACATTCGTGTATACTTGTGTAGGTATGTGTATGTCCAGTGTTTGTTCATGTTCTCAATGGACCCCAAAGCCATCCGCGTGCCAACAATTCTCGGACCGTGAAGTTGATATCGATGACTCAATGACTTAAGGGCTCCCTTGAAATACTTGTTTTATTTTATTTATTTATTTTTTCCTCGAACGTTTATGCAAAGTTTCTTCGTTAATTTATCGCAAGTCTCTTAAGGTCTCAGAATATATTTAAAAATTTAAGTGGTTTGATGGAACCTTTAATGTTACGCTTATTAATATTGTTCCTATGATGTACATACGTACAAATATACGCGTATAGAACTTCGGAATCTTTTGTGAATGAAATTTAAATTGACGTATATATGATAGTTGGGTGGGGAAGGGGGGTGGGGGGGGGGATGGTTAGACATAAAATATTTTGAATGAAACTTGCTAACGAGGATAGAGTAAGCGGCAGGTTTTTGAAAAGTTGAATTGTGTCAAGCCAGAGGCGTTATAAAAATTAATGTGAAAAGGTATGAATGGGAGAGAGTCTATTTGAATATTAAATGTTACATTACTTTCAAGGTGTTAATGAAATACTATAAATGTGTATGTTTACTAAAAATATGTATACACTAAAGTGTGTATATGATATTATGGATTCTAATTTGTCTTTGATATTTAATTAACCTACTTGTTCCAACACTGAAAAAATAATCATATATATAACATAGATATATATTATATATATATATATATAGATACCCATCCGAATATCTATACTGATGGAAGATGGAAGGAACAAATTTTATTTCATTTAATCTGTTCTGTATTCGAGGCACCTGCCTGCTGCCTCTTGAGGTATTTGAGCGAAAAGTCATACGTACGATTTATAATCCGTTCTGTGTTGATAGACCAAACAAAATTTTGCAAAGGAGATATAACAACAACCACCTTTAAGAGTTGTACTGAGACGCTCATCTAGTCCCGAAGTTACGGTAAAGCGTTTAAGATCGTTGGGACATGTAGAGCGAATGAACATCGACGCTCCAGCCCGTAGAATATTTTACGGTAAGCCTGAGGGTTCGGTAAATGTAGGCAGGCCGCATCTCCGATGGAGTGATCAGGTTGAAGAAGATCTCCGCCAACTTGAGGTGCGAAATTGTAGACAGCAAGCTAGGGATCGACCTGGCTGAAAAAACATAATACGTCCCTGGGGCACCCCGCTCCCCGTAGCGCCAGCTAAGTAAGTATAATTAAGTAAATGAATTTTAATACTTTGCATGAATTCAATTTAGTTCTAAATCCCTTCGCAGTTCGCATGTAGAATCTAGTAAAATCTCGTAAACCAAGAAGCATTAAAAAATAGTTCGAGATTTCAAAATTGTATTTATATTATAAAGTAAAATTTTGGTTTACAAATTCAATGCTCTTATTAATTTTTAATAAAAAAGAACTCAAAAAACAAATAACTTTTCCTTTTTGGAGAAAATTGACGTTTTTAGCAAAAAGCACCTTGATGTCAATTCGTAATTTTTTAGATTTTTCTAGCTCAGCTTATACAAGCCAATAACGTCAAATTTACTAGCAAGATCACGGTTGCAATCGTTTAAACTGGAATTTAGGTTTTAATAATACCAAATACTTTAGGAGGTCCACTTAAAATTTTCTACTTGGTTGAATTTTTTTCAATGAATTTTTAATTAGTATATACACTATATACCTGGAGTATATATCATCAATAAATTTCTTTGTTATACTGATAAATAATACCAAAAACTACAACGTTTGCACCAAGGAAATTTGTACAGTGTTTTTGTATGTAAACGTTAAAATAAATATTTAAAACATAAAAAATATTAAACGTCTCATTGAAATATGTATGTGCCTTTGTTTGCTTTTCTTTAATATTTGTAAAGCAATTAAGTATCGAATTTCATTGTAACAAAAAACTTAATCGAGGTCATTACATAACACAATGACTCTATTAACATAATTTTTTTTAAATTTATTGATAAGTTAAAGTGCTTGCAGGGTAATAAGTGAAATTTGCTTTAATCACCATATAGTCATAGAGTACGTTCGCATACCTTGTATTGTCCATTCTGAACCCGGTACAATTTGTCTTCTTCGTCATCCTCCCACAAAAATGTTCATATGTGTCTATGTATCGTATATAACTCATACGAAAAAGTACCTTATAATATTCTCCATGAGTGGAAATAGCTTATACTTAGAGCAGAAAAAAATAGCAAATAAGTTGGTAGTACTAGGTATAATTTGTGCAATAACAAACTAGGTAATATGTGTACCTAATTGTCAGACAATAGAAAATAAGTAAACATGTAGATTTCTATGAGTTTGAGGGTTTATCTATGTCTCATACCTACCTATAGGTACCTACTAAAATCTAACAAACAAAAAGTAAAACAATGGCCCTCGGGCTTCTTTGCATATGAAACTACGGCATGGTATCCAAGTCTACATAGAATATCTATTTCAAATTGCTTTTTTTCACCGCTTGGATACGTTTGACAAAACACACAGAGGCGCATAGCTTAATAGAAAAAGACAACAAAAAAACAAAAAAAAATGGAAATACTAGTATAACAAAAAGCTCTCGCATTTCACAACAACTTGCTTGGTTGTGTCGCCCGTCATGCGCATCGCGTAGAATTTGCATCTAGATAGGTAGGTAGGTAGAGGTATCCATTTTTTTTGTCATTATTTGTTGTCTTTCTTGCACGTTTTACTTTATATCTTTTGTTATATACAAAATTTGATTTGTTAGTTTAAATTAAAACATGTACAGAATGTATAACAACATTTATATATGTAAAAGTATGCGTGTTAGGTACCTATATAAAATGTGGGGTATAGATATAGATTATGTATACCTATACCCACTACACGTAGACATTATGTAGACCAATTGGTACATATCTATAGAGTTAGATAGGTACCTATCTAAAGAAGAACATAAAGCACTAATCAACTTAAATGAAGAAAATCATTGTGTATAGATAGAGAACTACTGGGTATCTATATTGTCTTGACAAAAGCGTTTTTCAGCCATTTTGACAAGATAGCTTTACGTGATTTTTCGGTTCGTTTAATTAGTTAAGAGCGGAACGAAATAAATTCATAGCTCAATTGCTGTACAGAGGCGGTCATAGCGGTTATAAGGCTTCGCACCGGGGCGCATAATTTTGCAAGGGCATTGTATCTACATTTTGTTCTAAGTTGGAAGTTAAATTAAGTATATCTAAGTATACCTACACATAAATAAAAATGAAGTATCTGTTTTGTAATGTCAAAATAACAGTTTTTACAAGATGCTTATAATAGAATATACGAAACTTATAACAAAACATACATTTTTAAAATGTTTCTCTGTCTGTCTGTTTGTCCTGGCTAATCTCGAGAATGATTAGACTGATTTCGAAGGGACTTTCACTCACTTTTATTTTAATTACTCCCTATTGGTAGGTGACACTCGGGTCGCTTTTTTCGCATATTCGTACATATGAATTGATCGGAAACTACTGGACCGATTTTGATGGGACTTTCACTGACAGATGGCTGATGTTGTAGGAAGTAACTTATAAAGTAAATTATCCCCGCTGGGGTAGCGTAAGAATTGTCTGTCTTTCCTATTCTTCTGGACACTTTCCGAGCGGACGAAAAATAGCATTTGTCCAGCCTGTCTTTAAAAAAGGCGAGTCCTCCTCTCCCTCAAACTACCGACCAATTGCACTGACGTCCCTTCTATCTAAGGTCATGAAAACAATGATTAACAAACTGTTGAAGAAATATCTTGAATAACGAAAGCTTCTCAATGACCGGCAGTACGGAAGCTCCATTTTGTCTCCGACTCTCTTTCTAATATTCATCAATGACTGTCTGAAACGTCTTATCCATTAAATTGTTGACAGCACCTACATAGCTAGTCGTTCAGAAATTCTCATTCCTGCTCTTTCGGATGTGGAACTACGGCATCGTATGTTAAGCTCGTTAAATTCCCATCTCGTTAGCATCATTTAATGGGATTTAAAAA
Organism: Baccha elongata; assembly: GCA_951217065.1. NCBI lineage: Eukaryota > Metazoa > Arthropoda > Insecta > Diptera > Syrphidae > Baccha > Baccha elongata. Next base: position 182,259,733 of record OX578272.1, on the reverse strand, counting down.
ACCGTCTAGAATTTAATGCATCCAAAACACAATGTTGTCTTCTGTTGGCCAAGTGAGATATACATCCTTTGCCACTTTCCATTAACGGCACTTGCATCGAATAAAGCAAAAAGCTCTGCGTTCTCGGTATTTGTATTAACTATTTTTTTACTGGTGGAACGATCACATATTCGAAGGCGTGAAAAGTGCAGCAACATGCCTTAAAAAATGCAATCAATTTGTTCCCCCTTTTGATCTGAACTACTGTTTATTGGAATATCGTCAAAAACTTGAATACAAATCTCATATTTGGACAGGTGCTCCTATATATTTCATATGAATCTATTGGGATAGATTCAAAAAAGAGCCCTACAACTGATTGGAGATTGATCAATTACCGAAACTTTTGTTTCCTTAGAACATCGCCGAAATATTTCTATCGCTTCGCTTCTTCTATAAACAGTGTTTAATTGAAATAGCCAATTGCATTTCTCCCCTTAAAATATTCCACCGTAATACCCGCTAAGCTATAAATGCTCATCAGTTCACCCTTGACCCTAACTACGGACGTACAACACGTTTGTGAAATTCCTTGCCTCACACGGTTTTCCCCCTCATTGTGATGTTTATAGGTATATTCAAGACCAATGTGCATTGGCATCTCTATATATCCTCTCCATATTTTCTTATGACTCGCGCTGTGTATAACCAACTTAATAAGGGTAGTAAGTGAACGCTAACTGTAAAAAAAAATAAATAAAGTTGTCTCTCAAAAACTGATCTGTCGGAGCTTTTTACAACATACCCTCCTTATAAATAATATTTAGCCTCCTTCAACTTCACAAAATGTTTACTTAACAGCAAAAGGTATATTAAATTAGAAAAACACAAGGAAGAAAATCGCACGGATTATATTCTGAAACTAAAACTTTAGTAGATACCAAGAAATCTTTTCTCATCATCTTATATGCTCTTAATACCGTTTAACACAAAATATGATCTAATTTGAGACAATTTTGCCGCCCGCATCTGGGCAATATCTCATGAATAAACCGTTTTTCAAATAAATCCAAGTATATAACTTTTCAATTATCTATTTATCCAATTATCCGCCTTTTCTCAAACGTGGGCCTATACTCTATAACGTCCAACGCGTATATCGCAATTGCATATGCCCACCAACATAACTATACTACCCCACCAAAAGTTGAACTTCTTTTGCATATCACCTCCGCATCGATTATACGAATCTCATCTTGCTAGCGATTTATGGATCTCCATCGTTCTCATACTGAACCACATACGATTTTAACTGCCGCCAGCAGCATTTTCCTCATACATTGCCATCGGAATATAGTTTTCCAATTTATGCTGGTTGCCCTGATGGTGCCCGTTGTCCGTCCGGCCAAAGGCGCAGATGATTAAAGTGTGAAATGAAAATGAGATATCAATTCCATGATGCCGCTGAGCCACCAAGGCCTCGGCAGGCTCGCACGAAATATTTGAGTCCAGAATATCTGCACAGCCGTAAACGCATTACACGGGCATACCGTGGCTAAACTGCCATCATTGTGGAGGAGTAGAGAGATTGCAGCATCGAATCCTTTGGCTTACTGTTTCATCTCACACACTGATAGTCGATTACCAATTTTTGATTCTAATGGAAATCGCACTTCATCGTGATGCAGCGCAGCAACACTTTGCATTTCGCAAACCTTCCAAGCGGACATCAACCGCATCCATGGGGACATTTGTTAGAGCGGTAAGCTCGTTTGTCTGTCTGTCCAATCTAATGCAATGCAATATGTCCCGAGATGCGGATGCTTATAACACCTCGCTAGCCCCCACAAATAAAACAGTCATGTATCGCGGTATGAACATAAAATCCCGCGTACTTAGCTTTCAATGCAATTCGCAGCAGTTGCCCAATTATTATTGCGTTTTGCGGAGTCGGCAGCTCACGGTAGAGGGCCCGGTTAGCGATGATTAATATTGTCGGTCTGTTTTTGGTGTTTGCTCTTACACCTATAGTTAGGTATAATATCAGTGGACCTATTTTAGCTCAAGCGGGTCAGCAGCACATGAGAGTTGAGTTGATAGAGAAGGTGCAAGGTGGCAACGCGAGGAGATTTTTTGTCGATTGAAACGAATGCAAATTTGAATTTCGCATATGGCAGGAATCGGAGGCCAATTCAGACGAAGTTAACGTCGACCACAGCGAGCGTCAGGCGGCGGTGCTCGGTGGTAAGCTCTTTGCGCGGCATCAGTTGTCAAAGGTCGCTGCAACTGGGATTCAAAATGTTTGATTTGGGATAATAAGCCGCTGGATTTATTGCCAAAGCAATTTGAAAAGTGAGACTTGTATAACGGTCGGAGATTGATATAATCGGAATTTTATTATTTTTAATGCCGCTATGACATGCCTTTGGGGGAATGTTAGATTTTGGTACGATTTGCATATATGCAATCATGGGATCTGTTGCTGGTGCATGTAATTTTTAGATAGCAATACAAATGACATTTGGGAAAAAACATGTAATTTGTGAATCACTTGATCAGGCGTTGTACGGGTACGCCGCGTCGGCGAATGATTTCAAGTTGGGCCCTGATGATGAGGATACCTGACCCGCAGATGAGGACAGCATTTCGGGCTTAGGGAATACATTGATAGGGGGCATACTAAAAGGGTTGAAGTAGGGTGTCCATCAATACCAGATCAGTTTGCATCAGAATGGAAATGAGTGCAGGATACTTATAACTAACGGATCTTTTTATTATAATTGTATAAATCTGGTCTTTGCTTACTTACTTACTTAAGATGGCGCTCACAGTACAGAATGGACATCGGCCTCAACTAACATGTTTCTTCAGTCAGCTCTTTCCCTAGCTAGCCGCTTCGACCCGCAAGTTGGCTTAGGACTTTTACCACTAGTGTGCGCCATCTATTGGGTTTAGCTCGTCATTGAATTTTCTTCTCCATATAATCCTTCGATACACACAAGACCAAAAAATCATTCGAAGAATTTTTCTCTCAAAGCACCCACGTAACTTCCCATCCAAGTCTATTAACGCACATGCTTCTGACCCATACAACAAGACTAGAATGTTCTAGGTCTTATGCAAAGTCTCCTCTTGGTTCTATGAGAGAGGGCCTTACTACTTCAATGCTTTCTCAGTCCGAAGAAACCGCGATTGGCATGAGGATAATTCTTCGTTTGATCTCTGCACTGATGTCATTCTGCGTAGTTAGTGGACCTCAGGTACACAAATTCCTTGACTAGGTACTTCTTAATTGTATCTCAATCGTAATGTTTTGCCCGAGTCGATGAGATTCTTTTCTCGTTGAACAGCTAATCCGATCTTAGCCACCTCTGATTCAGTACTGGTAAATGCACCAGACACAGCTCTCTTGCTCCGGGCGATTATGTTTATGTCATCTGCTTAAGCGAGTAGTTGAACGAACTTTTGATAAATTATACTAGTGGTGTCGTCTTGCGATTTTCGTACAATTGCATCAAGAACGATGTTAAATAGGTTGCATGATAACGCGTCGCCTTGCCATAGACCTTTATCAACATCAAACGATTCGGTGGGGTTCTTACTGACTTTGACAGACCAGCTAGATTTCTCCATCGTCATCCTGCACGAGCGAACGAGTTTGGCAGGAATGACGAGATACGACATGACTCGGTACAATTTGTCACTTTCCACACTAAAATACGCGACTTTAAAATCGATAAAGAGGTAGTGTGTATCGATCTGGAATTCCTTTGTTTTTTTTTCTCAAAATGTGTCGGAGTGTGAACATTTAATCGACGCTTGACTTGCCTGGACTAAGACCACACTGATTGGGTCCTATCAAATTGCTAGCAAGGGGTTTTAAGCGATCTCACAGGATAGCCGACAAGATTTTATAAGCGACGTTTAGTAGGCTAAATCCTCTGTAGTTAGTGCATGTCACAGCGTCTCTGTTTTTGAGGATGAAGCTCACTATTCCAAAGTTCCATTCAATGGGCATACTTTCTGTCTGCAACTAATAACAATTCAGATGGTAAGCCGTTTAAACCAGCAGCTTTATTCGATATATAAGCGCACTTTATTTAAGTCGGGTGGACGAAAATTTGACCATCATCGTCCAAGTTAGATGGAATTAATTGCCTTCCAGAGGAATGTTGGCTACCTTAGTTCGACCGCTCGCTTCTCGTGCTCTTTTTTTCTTTAGAGAAGTCACCGTTCCTCCCATATTATTTTTTAGCCCTAGAGCTCCCGGACACCTTTCCAGAGAAACCCAGCACATCAGAGGCCGGCATGTCTGGTAGCTTAAATCAAATTTCCGCACTAAAGACAAAATATTCACCAACATTTTCCTAAAGTGTGAAGGTTTTTATTTAATCTGTTACTAAATTTGATTATTAATAGGGCCCAATGTCTCTACTAGTCCTCTCTACTTGCTGCTGGTGATGGACTTGATGAGAGATTGGTGAAAATGTGGACAGCAAAGATTTTTTCGGTCTTTTGCGATTTTATCTTCGCGATATCAAATCTTCTCACAGCTGTGTTCTCCGATGGTTGAACCAAATGTGCCCTCCTTCCGAATCTGTCAATGAAGTCAGAATAACGCGTCCTTGGTTGGTTAATCCTTCTTTTCGAGTGGGAGTGATCACAGATCAGCGAGATGTTCATGAATAATTTTGATGCGGATTGTGACTAAGCGCTCGCTGAAACTGCGACAACCTAAGACTTCTTGCCTAAACCACTGACCCTGTTCTTTATAGCACGGCCCGTTGTAAATGTCACACGATGTCATCCTCCGTACGCCCTCCTTATCCCATCAATATTCCTGCACAACGACAGTACATTCAACGTACAGATCCGAAATTCGTTGTCCTTGTTTCGTTTACTGTATGGTTGTCAACATGCAAATCATCCGTATCCGAGGCTTGTTGGGGTTTCGGGACTTAGAAAGTTTTTCCTTGGTTGGGAAGTTACCCCAATGCACAAAGTGAAAATATATACATAATAATAGAATATATACATATACAAATTAGTTATAAAATTAATTTGATAAATAAATTATAGAAATAACAAAATAAATAAATATATAAGTGTATAAATAATTATGTAAATAAATAAATAAACAAATAAATAGATAAATAAATAATTAAAATAATAAGAATATTTCTTTTAATAATTACATTTTTAAGTCCATATTTATAAATATTTTTTTGTACAAATAAATAAATAAATAATTTAATAAATTATCAAAATCTAAAAAAAAAACTTGACAGCTTATTTGGAAAGAAAGTGCAAAATAAATAAATAAATAAAATAATAAATTGAAGTAACAGAGAAACAAAAACAGAACTACCGATATGAGTATCTACCTAACAAAGTTATGACTCATTTGTTCCTTGATTGCATCTCGACTGTATAACAATTATCTATTAAGAAAAATGCAATGCATATGTTTCACAGACCCAACGCAACTTCTTTTTTAGTTCCACACATTAATAAAAACGTAGACAAATCGCTCTTAGCTTCTTTCCAAAACGTTTTGTAAATATTTGGTGTGTATCCAAGTAGGCACAGCTATTGTATCTCATTAAAATCCTCCCGCGCTCAATTAAATTCAAATCCATGTCTACAAATTTTCTGCATTTGGCAACATCCATTTATATCGGCACATCTTCCGCATGGCAGATTGGACAGATTTTGTAAACAGTTATATACACATAGATATAGTTAAAGCTCATTAATTAAACACCTAAACGTCTCTAAAAGACGCCATTTAAACATGTATTTTAATTGCATTGAATTAATCAGGCTTACAACAGTGTCACCAATGTTTGCAAATCGAGAAAAATTGCAACAACAACAAAAAAAAAACTCAATGTAAATCTGCAGTCTATTCGATACTTTACAATTGCCCTCCAGACAGGCCATTCAGACTTTTTTCCGAACCCGGCTAACAATGCGACCAACACATGGATTCATTTTGTGACTGCCGCCACTAAAGTCTGACTGATTGTGCGCTTTGGGCCTACATAATTGAATTTTATGCACCATTTGGTGGAAGTTGCAACACCATCTAGCTATATAGCATCCTCTTTCCTCTGGTCTGTCGAAGCCTATTTTATGCAGGTGTTGATGATGATTATATGGTGACTAACAAGTTACAAGCACACACCACACGTTTCTCATGGTGCTGCCTGCTATGTTGTGTCTTGTGTCTCTATGTCCAGTCCAGGTACATTACCGCCTACACTCGATCGGAAAACCAATCAATCGTTTTTATTTACCGCATGTGTAATTCCCACGGTAAGAGTACTAGCTTTTCGGACTCTGTTCAAGGTGAGGAGCCGGAAAAACCAACCGAGTTCGAGTTGGAAAATTACCCGCAATAATGCATGGTACAAGAGTTGAGGCAGTGCAATAGTAAAAAAAGAACACAATTAGTGGATCTCTAACCTCAGTGTTAAACAGAGGCGCACGCAGCCTTAATTGCGGCAGGTCGCCAACTACTCGACGAAGGTTGTTCAGTTGCAACTCGCAATGTTGTATCACATACAATTTTTTTTTTTTATTGCTTTTCAAAAGATATATAGACTGCAGTGACGATGAATTCTAATTATATTCTTGTATTTATTTCAATGACTATGTTATAATATAAGACCAACGCGTTAAAATAAAACGTACAATAAAAGTGTAACTGAATTAAAATGCGTAATGTAGGATTGAAAATAAACGACGACTTTGATTGATATTGATTTCGTTAGCCTGGATGATAAGATATTGAGGCTTTAATTTTTTTTAATATAGGAAACATTTCCCAGGTAATTTTATTGGCGATTGGAGATAATGACGACATATGACTGATGATGAATGGAGTATGTCATTTGTGGCTCCAGTTTATAAGAATGGGAAAATCTGACCAAAAACTATTAGGCCTATCTAAATAATCTGCTGTACCTAAAGCTTTTTCTTTAAAGAACTTCATTTCAAGAAAACAGCACGGATTTGTCAGTGATCAGTTGTACTTCGACTACAGCAAATTTTTGAATTTTCACTAATTGTTGCATAAAACCTCATTTGAAAATTTAAACTAAATCGATGTTCTTTACACAGATTTTATTAAAGACTTTGATAGAGTTCATAATGATCTTTTACTTAAAAAATTATTTAAATAATGATTGAATCCGATTTTGCTTAAATGGATAAATTTTTATATTTATAAAACAGGAAGCAAGTTGTTCAAAGTGAATGGTTACATTCGTTTAAGATGAATGTCGATTCGGGTCTTCATCAAGGATCTTTTTTAGTGAAATTGTTTTTTGATCATTTCGTTTCGTGAATGATATAGATATTATACCGTCAACATTTTATAATGAACAAATTGTTTGTTGGTTGCAGATGATTAAAAACTATTTTTGCCCTGTCGACTGACTATAAAAATCTCAAGATGTTATAATAATATAAGTTTACTTTTACAATGGAGCGAATATAATCATCTTAAATTTAACTTTGCTAAATGTAATATTTTTAGCTCTTAGGTATAGATAGATCATTGTCGTGGAGTCGAAATCCCGAAAGCAAAAAGACCGAAAAGCTAAAAGACCGAATACTCAAAATATCGAAAAGCCAAAAGAACGAAAGCCAACATTCCGAAAACCCAAAAGACCGTCCAATCCAAAAGACCGAAAAACCCAAAAGCCCGAAAAAAGTTTTCCCGAAATCTCGAAAAATTATTTAAGATGAAAAATTTGCGTAAATTTTTCATTTTAAATAATTTTTCGTTTTCTTTACTTTCTTTTTTATATATATACCTTTTGAGGGTATTTTACTTACTTTCACAGCACCTGGGAGGCCCGCTTCGCGCGCGTCCCGTTCACGCAACTTCGTTGCTCCGCTTAGGGTATGTTCAGTTATGTTAAGATCAGTTACTTAAGATTGGGTAATTCTACAGGGAATTAAAGTAGGGCTATTGTTTTAGTATTTATAACAACATTTTTTTTGAATTGCGATAAGAGATGATTTAAAAAAATTATTTTGTTTTTTTGTTCAATACAATTCCCTATTTAAAAAAAATTAAATTTTGAAAAAAAAATAATTTTAATTTCGGTCATTTGGCCTTTCGGTCTTTTGGGTTTTCGATCTTTTGGGTTTTCAGTCTTTTGGGTTTTCGGTCTTTTAGATTTGCGGTCTTTTGGGTTTTCGGTATTTTGGGTTTTCTCCCACTACAAATATGTAGCCTTCGCAATCTAAAAATAAAAATATGTACAAATTAAAAAAAAGCATAAGAAAAGTTATGAAATAAAATATACTTTAAGTAGGATTCTTGAGAAAATGTTTTTTGAAAATTAAAAATTTTGTTTGTTTCCTTCGCAGTAAACATTTTGACTGGCGGACTTATTATATTTGACTCATGGTAGTTTAAAACCTTTTTTTTTTTAAAAAGAGTCCCATTTGCTTAAAAGCAGGTGATCTTTTCCAGGAAAGAGATTACTTAGATCTAAAGTTATAGTTAATTTGGAAATAATAAGCTAATTTTAATTATTATTCTTATTTAAAAAGTTTTGAAAATATAATAAAGTCAGTCCGTAACATTGTGATGGGATAGGATCGCTCGGAATAATGTTTTCTTTTTTGTAAATTTTATAAACAGACAAAAAGTAGTTAGGTATAGTTAGTTTATTTTTTTAAGTTAAAAAAATTATCAAAAGAAGAAGCTCTCGCATCAGTTAGTATTGGCCGTTCTAATAAAAAAAATCTTGTTTAGAGTATATTTTTTGGTGTCTGCTTGTCGCAAAGTGAATGTTCTCGTTTTCCTGTATTAAAAGACTTCAAAATATAAACTGATCTCATTACTAATTAAAAGTGAACACTTTGAAATTAAATATTTATAATTTGAAATTTTAAAATTGAAAAAAAAAGAACTTTGAATTTCAAAGTAAACAATTTAAAGTAACTTTAAATTAACGTATTCACATTCAAGTCAAGATAATTCTTTTTCTTTTCAAAGTGTTTGTATTAAGGTTTTAAAATAAAAACCAAACTCATAACAAACACTTTAAAATTGATTATTTTCAATTTAAAACCGAACAATATCACTTTGAATTCTGTAACAGATTTGAATTTCACACAGTTTGATTAATTATTTTAGTATAAATAAAAGAAAATAATGTAACTTACTGAACTTAGTCCGGGGTTGACTAATAAACCATCTCAATACCGCACAAGTGTTTTTATTTATCGAACTCGACAAAATTGAAAAAAGATTATGCACAAACGAAAGACGATTGGTTCTCTGCATGTCTTTTCTGTTGTTTCTCTATGAGTATAAATGTTTCTTGTACAAAAAATAATATTGTTTAACGCACTTTTACTTTTGGACACGAAAAAATAACAATAACAACAATTTTTTAAAACAGCACAACTATTTAAGTAAGGATCTCTCTCTATATTCGTATGGTGTCGGTGTGTTCACAATCAATTCAAGATAATCACTATTCTTCTCAAAGTTAACTCAGATTTAATTTTTTTTTTTTTTAAATATGAACTTTTAACAAACGCTTTTAAATTAAATGTCAAAAGTTTTGAAGTTACAGGATATCATTTGAATTTTAAATCTTTAAATTTAAAGATTAAGTCTTTTCGTATGTACTATATTCAAAATTAATATACATATGTACATATATTTGAATGCAAATTAAATTGATTTCTCTTTATTTTATAGCGAAAGGTTTGAAAACAAAAAGTTTTCCTTTGAACTTAAAAGTGATTTCTTTTACTTTTAAAGCTAAAGGTTTTAAAATAAAAACTCTTACTTTTAAATATAGTAATTTTTTTTACCTGAAAAACTTTATTTTTGCACAATTTAAATTTAAATATGCGAACTATTGATTTCAAAGCTCACTTTTTTTCTCAATGTACCCAAAACGTGTTTTTATGGGCCTTATTAGGAGAGACTTGTTAAAAAAATTGTAGAAAATAAACATCAAAACGTTTTTAAAAATTATATATCGTAATGTACTAAAAATTGTATTTATTTTAGTGGAAAAATAATAAATATGTGCTTACTTCGTTGAATTTATCTGAAAACTCACAAATTACAGGAGTTTTTTTATAAATCAATCACGAACTTCTTTCAACGGAAGGTGTCGTCATGAAACGCGCAACTGCTTATGTTTGCTTTGTATGAGTTTCTATAGAGAGCGTTCACATAAAAAAGCAAAAAAGTTCCGTTATTTGTTTGTTTCGGTCATTTTACGATTTTGTAAGTAGGCACTGGGCCTTATTTGGCCCCCCTATACATAAGAACGGACAATTCGTTTATGATTTCGTGGTGTCATTTTTGTATGGGACTTTTCGTTTCACATTGGCAGCGTATACTAGGCTTTACCCGATTAATTTTGTGTTAGCTGCCATTTCGAAAAAACACGTTGTCTTAAATAATAAATAAAACGGCTAAAACGGCTTATCGAAAAAAAAATATTAAAAAATTGTTTTCATCCGTTTAAAAACAAAAATGTTTCACTTATCGATGGCAAATAACTCAAAGAACTTTTTGTGATGATACAATTTTGAGTCGAACAAATACTTATTGTAATAAGTAATTGCATTTATTTATTTTCCTGATGGAATAAAATTTTTCGTACGGAAATTCCATCAGGAAAATAATCAAATGTATTTTTTACAAAAAAATCGTGCGTTATTGAAATTTGTATCATCAGCAAAAATTCCGTAAGTAATTTGCATCGATAAATATAGCATTTGTGTTTCAAATAAAATCGGAACATATTTAATTATCGATTTGAAAAGTTTTTCCTGATTCGTTTTCCTATTACCGGCCCCTAATTAAATAATAAAGAAAAGAATAGGTTTGGAAAAAAAAAAACAGAGTTTTGAAACCAGAATTTTGACCCGCTCACGAAAAAAACTCGGTTAGTTTTTGTAATGGTATGCTGACCTCAGCATACCATCGTTGTGATCCATCATTTATACCTACTCATAATCGTATGCTAATTAATTGATCCTGATCCTGATCCTGATCCTGATCCTTCTCATAAAATATTCAAATCATCTGAACGCAGTATTTTTCATGTTTTAGTAAATTATTATTTCTATATTGTATTGTATAAGGCACTCATTTTCATTACTAACTTAAGGTTTCAATTAATTAACAAAAACTACATAATTCGTTCACTCATTCAACATTATCCCTTTTACAATTTTGATGACCATAAATATCAACCTGGGAAAAAAATAGTATGTCGGTGTATTATGCTAACCAACTCATACGCCACTAGGTCCTGATGGCATTAAAATGAAACATAAAAAAACATCTTTAATGAATGAGTTGAGTATAGTTCTGTGGAAATGGCAAGAAAAAAACTGTATCTTAATATATTAAAATTCAATTCTCGTTGCCCTCTGACAGAAATTTGCTTTGGTGTTAAATGAGCGCACATGTCGGTCATAGAGGCCAAAGCCATATTCACGCAAAGACCCTCACTATCATTCCAACAAAAAGAATGATGGAAATGTGTCCACACGGACCATCAATGCGGCGCTCTTTCGGACTTGTGTATTATGTATATTCAGGACACGCTATTTTAACATTTATTTATTGAAGTGTGGCACGCGTCGGAGAAGTCGCTTGTTATCGAATTACGACACCCGATCGATGCGATGGTTTGACGTTAACCATATCATCATCTAAAAAGAGAGGGAATGGTTTTTTTACTCGTTTTTCATTTTATTATTTACCTACTTTATTATTTTTTTAAAGAATACTGGGCCAAAGTCACTTCAATATCAGTGAGAACAATAAATGTTTGACTTTACCACAGACAAAAATATAAATTTTCTTGAATAAAATAATAAGTGACTCAGCGAATTGTAACAAATTTCAATCAATAAATTTCAAATTCGAGGCTAAACGCCAAAACTCAATGGCCTTAACACCACACCCCCTCACTGATACCACCGCGTCGTCGCGTCGCAGCGACAACTTCACATCAATTAAATGCAAGTATCTACATGAGGCAACAATCAACAAATAAAATTTTACAAAATACGGCTTAAGCCATGTCAAGTATATTTTTTTTTATTATTTTACAACAAAGACAACCTCCTCCGGCCAGCCCTCCTCTATCGCTAGCATAAATCACAACAATTATAATTTACAAACAAATCGACCGGAATAATAATAGAAAATTCAGATATTAATCTTTTTATCCCCTCGAGTCTTATATAGATACTTTAGAGATACGTCAGGTTATTAGCCGAAGGAGTATAGAAACTTTATAATAGAAGTTCCTTATTGTTGACGGTATTCACCGCGTCGCTGCTTAGCGTAGGACGTTATAACGGCCAAATGATAGAAAATCACCACCACAATTGGGTGCTAAAGAGATATCTGCAACAGTTTAAAGTACCCTACGAACCCTCAAAAAAAAAAAAAATCGGTGTCTATCTAGACTGTGCGACAGATACAAATTGGATATCGCCCATATAGATTTTCCTTTAAATTAAACCTCCTGTCGGCCCCCCAAAAAGTATCCGCGTGCCAAATAACAATGGTTCCGAACCTAAATGTCGTTTTTGGAGCAAAATCCGCTATCCATAGATACAAATCGACCTCACAGATACTATCCGCAATTACTGTGCGAAAATATTCCTTAAGAGACCGCATCTCGTAGGAGAAGGAGAGTGTGATTTGCATAACAGACGATTGGTAATATTTTGTCCGTTTATGCATGTCGGGCAATTTTTAACGCAATTAGGATTTTCCTGTTGTGTGCCGTGATGTTATTAAAGCTCACCTGAAAGCCGAAGATACTTTCGTCTGATTTTTGTATTTTGTATCTTTTGCGCTATATTATAAATAACCATTGTGGTACACTTGGTTGTTATATATATACTGTGCCGTAAAAATATGGCAAAATAATTACTGGGTAAGCCTGGCGCACTGGGTTAAACTGTCGCAAAGTCGATTTGGATGTCGAGCTTATAAGCTGCAGGAAGGTTGCAGTATTGCATAGCATTCGTGTAGTGCTGTGCGCACGCCAATTTTCCGAATAAAAGATGTTGAGGTTGACGATGCAGATATGTGCATGCGGTGATCGACGAACGAAGCGACTTAGACTGGTATACTCTGTGTGTGAATGCATGTGTCTATGATCCGGTGAATTGAAATGCAAATAATTTAATTAGACAGCCGGTAATTATTATTATGATCTGTGATTAATTTGTCAAGTGACAGCCGAGCAATTCGAACTGGTATTTAGCTCACAGCATCTTATAGAACGACAAAGCCGTCGTCGTTCACTACGAATAAAATGTATATCGATGGTAACGCGAGAGGTAAATACCCTTGAATTAATCAAATGAATTTATTATTAAAAGTTGATATTGCGGGTGTTTGAGATACAAATACTGTATAAATTTAGATTGTTTTATCTATGGATTTATGACTATATGCGTTGCTGAAAATAATAAAAAATGGATTATATTAGGTATAAAGTTGTTAATAAAAACACCCTCCGGTATAGAATATCCGGGTGGTGAGCTGATGGTAGATTAAATTTTGTAGACATATCAAATATTTTGGGATCAGTAAAAGCTGTTAAACTAAATTGATCGGATGACTGCCTTTAGCTAAGAATTAGAATTTGTCTTAAAAAATAAAACGATGGCTATATGAAATTTTAGAAAACGCTCTGCTGTTGGTATTTACAAAATATTTGTACTTTCAACCAAAGTAGAACGCTTATGCAATGAAACAATCAATTATTATAGTTCGGGAAACAAAAACATCGCTCTATATAAACTCGTAACTAATTTTAATATATTCGTGAATATTAAAAGAACAGTCCAAATTATGTTTGTGACCGAACTCCTTTTTTTTTTGGCTCGATCGATTCGAATGAAATTTGTATGACATCTTACGACATATTTGGAGAGTGCATATAAGAAATCTGTTTGCTGTCCGATGTCTAGAACCGAAGTTATGACCAAAAATGACTCACGTGGTCGTCAACGCTTTAGTAGTATAAATAATTTTGTTTTGTATTCGTTGAAATTTTGAAGGTAGTGATAGCAATAATTCGTTCCGAATTGAGCTATGGCTTTGAAATTTGGTGTGTGTGCTGCTCTTTGATTACTGATTATCCAATTTAAAAATTGACCGTATGGAGCGCCCCCTATATGTTTCTTTCTTTTATCCTATTTGAGGTATAGCTTTGAAGGGGTATTAAGTTTGCCTCTTTAGGGTTAACGCTTATACCACGGAAATGATTCGTCGCGTCGTAGGGAAAAAATGTCTAATATACCTAGTTAATTAAAGCAGATTTTCTACAATTTGTTTTTTAATCATGTTTTTCTAATTCTTAGTCCTTTCCGAGTTAAATGCATCGCAAAGGTGAACAATTACAAAAATCAATGTTTTTCTCATATTTTTCATTAACCATTCCTTCATATCGTCTAACTCTAAACTGATAATCTGACAAAAAGCATTCCTTAGAAAATGTTATAGAGAATTAAATTTCCTTTAAGAAACTAACTCTTGAAATTGTGTTGTTGAATGCACAAGACCAAAATCACGCCATTTAAAAAAATTAAGTTATAATTTTACAATTGAAATATAAATTCACATATGAGGTAATAATCAATCAAGGGGTTGAGTGTGCGTGAGTAGGAACCTGAGCCATTCCTTCAGAAACTTGATCGGATGATTCAGGAAGAGACAAATAGAAAAGTCCTGACATATTGGTATTGAGACGAAGGGGGAGGGGTACAAAGTTTACTTTTTTGGGATTTACGCTTATATATCGAAAAAAGTTTTAGGAAAATATCTTTAAAAATTCTTTAACTTTTATTGCTTATACTTTAATTTCATTTCTTGACCGTTTTCGAGCTAATTCATCGCAAAAAAAATAGTCAAAAAAAGGTTTTTACCATTTTTCGTAAAAGCTTTTATTCGAACAAAAAAACCCATTGTAGGGTGTGATAGAGTATTAAATTCTTTTTCAGAAAATTAACCTTTGATATCAGGTTATTGAGTTCATAAGACAAAAATCTTTTTATTTGAAAAATGTAAAAAATATACACGTGAAAATTTGTCAATTTTTGAAATAAGATGTTTTTTTTATTTTAATTTACACATAATACTGATGAAAAATACTGACAAAATCAATTTAAAAAAAGTAAATGGAAATGGAGGTTGGTTCACTTATGTTTTCAAGCTTGGAAAATAAATAATTCGATATTATCGTAAATCTTTATTAAAACAAAGTTCAGCAACAAAAAACAAACCTTTAAAGCTGTCAAAACAAATTAAATTTGAATGTTCCCAAAAGAAAAAAAAATGTTGTTCTCGGTAAGTTTTCTTGTGTTTCATTAATTATTAATAATTAAAAGCTATTTTAATCTTTACAGGAATATGTCTGAAGACAAAACTAATAAAGGAACGATTTGAAAGGAGTCAAGATTGACATACAGTGGAGTGCACAAATGAGTACATGTTTGCACTTGATGCAATTATTGTTGCATAAGAATAGAAATAATAAAGCAAATACAATTTTTTATTTTGTCCCGAAAGCCATTCCTTCACGATATTGGACGTGTGTTTTGGGTCGCCATCCAGTTGAAATGTCACTTCCTACTCAGGATAGGCACTCCTACCAACAAAATCAGGAAATCGGGTCTGTAAAATGTCCAAATAGTCCTGTTTTCTCATTATTCCACTGATTTTATGCAGTGGTTTATGCAGTGGTCCGATGTGCCACCATGAGAAGCAACCCCATACCATGACGTTTCCTCCACCGTGCTTCACTGTTTCATGAACATGGTGCCTTTGAATGGTCTCTCCAGGGCGGCGCCAGCAATATTGCTTACCGTCAGACTGAAACCGATTAAATTTGGATTCGTCTGACCACACTACACGCTTCCAGTCATCTATTGTCCAATTTCTGTGTTCTCTGGCGAACTTCAACCGTGCCTTTACAATTTTGACTGACAATGCAGGCTTTATTTTTCTTACCGCAGAGATGTAGCCAATGTCGTGGAGGGCTCTGCTTGTAGTCCATTGGCTAACGGGCTTGTCTATTGCTAGAGACGCATTCTTTGGTGTTAAATGTTTGTTTCTTTTCATCTCTAACATCATGAGACGTGCGTCTGCATCAGTTAAAATTTTTGTACGGCCTCTGACTTGAGCTTTAGGAAGAATAGCTCGCCTTTTCTGGACTCTTATGACCACCGATTGGCTTATTTTAAGCTGCTTGGCTATCATTCGCGTCGAAGAGCCATTTTCTGTCATGGCTACAATGCTGATGTCCTCAATTTGTCGTGATAGTTTCTTCATTATTTTGAAGGGCTATACAATTACTACAATTACTTATTTTATTTATTAAAGTATTCTGGAAAAAGTTCTTACCATACGCAATAAAAGCACATCTCAAACTAAAATAGTTAAAGTTATAAAAAAACAAAAAAAAAAATACAAATCTAACGGCAAATTTTGATATTTTTGCTCATAACATACCAGGTGCAAAATTGAGTACATGCTATTCGTTGTTGTTTTATTTGTTTTTTCTTAGAATTTGTTTTTTTTCGTTTTGTATTATAAACCGTTTTGTTTTTAATTAGACATAAAACAAAGGCCTAAACAAAACAGTAACTGGACGAAGTACAAATATGTACTCATTTGTGCACTCCACTGATGTAGATGTCAGACAAAAACAGGAAATAGTTAGGTGGGAACGCGTTTCGTGATTTATAAATCATTTAGTTAAATAAGGTCGGTGGTAACATGGTAGACATAAGCTTTAAAAAGTGCTTATTATGCAGAATAAAATTGTTTATAATTGTACCATACAAAAATTTAGTTAAAAAAACAATGAATAACAAATTTTTTTTTTCAAATTTGGCTCAAAATTTGTCTTTTTTGACTACATTATTGTAAATGAAAATAAATGCTGGCCTATGGATAATTTATTTCTTCGTCAAAAATAAAATGCACGACTGGGTCGCACCAACTTTCTTTGTAGCAAACTATGGGATTGAAATTCAATTTAAAAAAATATCAGAAAATTGCCTTAATGTGAAATCAAGTTGTATTTTAGCTATTATTAAGCGTTTGTTAAGCCAAAAACTCTAAATTTCATTTTGTATTAAATGTTCAATTAAACTTCCATACCAAATTTAAATAAAATCGGTTAAGTCGTAATCAATTTATGGCTAAATTTGTAAAAAACCGTTAACACAAAATCTCCATTATGTGCATTTTAAGCCTTTTTTTATCCTTACTAATTTAACAACATTACAAAATTAAATTTTAAACTATGCTTAGTCAAATTTTGAGGCATTTGACATACTTTTTAAGTTTGTGCAATATACCGTTAATTAAATACGAAAAAAAATATGTTTTTAAGGCAACGAAATTTTTAAGTTTTGTTGACGGTTAATTTTTTTAATTTAAAAAAAATGGGCTCAAATTACGCATAGTAAAATTGTGCACAAAACTGCATTCCATGTTTCGAATTGTGGTCAAACAAGAATTTAAGAAAACAAAATACACTTTTTCCAAATGTTGGCCGAAATTTTATTTAGTTAAAGGTATTATATAGGTAAAACAAATTTATACGGTAAACAATTACATATTTAATTAATTGTCATTTAAAATATATTCTTAGCTTAAGAAATGTTCCTTTATATATTTTTTTTTAATTTGCTTAAAATTTGTGATGGCAGCCCTGTTTGCAAGGATTGTTCAACACTGAGAGGCGCGGACTTTTGCCGAAATATAAGCGATACTTTAAATACCTTGGGGTTAATTTCTTTGAAAGCTTCAAATTTAACCAGCACTCAAAACTCACCCTTAACAAGGCCAACATTGCATTATCTTTAGTGATGCGTCCTCTTAATGCAGGTAAGAGGCGATCTTTAGAAACCAGAATGAAGCTTCTGCTTAACCAGCAACTCATTCTTCCTTATTGTTTTCCTATATGTTACGAATAAGTCCCAGATACATGAATAAGGCCCACTTGCACGAAACTTTTTTGACATTATTAACCACTGATTTATCCATGAATAGGCACTAGCCATCGACAAAAATATAAACTCGTTGCAAATTAAATATTTATCCACTCATTTTTCTCTGGATAACTTTTTACATCCGTTAAATAGACTTTGACAGGAAGTTGCCATCTGTGAGATTCGCATTAGTGTGTGTAGCAAATGTTTTTGTTGTTTTGTGGAGGTTTTCTGATTCGTTAATGTTTTTAATTTTTGAATTTGGTTAACTTTGTTTTCATTCGTGCAACGTAAGATCGAAATATAAATAATTATCTATTTAATCCTGGATAGCTAACTGCGATTTTATAAATGTATCCTTCATTTTCGTGCAAGTGGCCCTAAGATGCATATTTTTTAGCGATAAGCTCTTCTTTCCGTTCCCAACGGATACCTCTATTGTGCTGATTGTGAAAAAAACTGTCGAAAAAAATTTAGTGAATACAAATCTGAAAGATTAACAATACATTATTAAGAAGTCCTTTGAATTGCAGAATCTTGTTTAGCAATGGATCTATTTATCCAATCTTCGTCTATCTATTCTATCTTTGAATTCCTATATCAATATCATTCGAATTTTTATTTTGTCTATTAAATAAATCTTGACAACTATAACTCCTTCATTAAAATATCATTTGCATATTTTTCCTATTATAGTCTGACTGCTATAAAAGTGAATCATATTAATTAAATATACTAGCTAGGCAAAATTTCCAAAAAAAATTGCTAGAATTAATAATAGTTCCTTGTGCTATACAAAGCAATTATTCACCCCTAAGGCTCACTTAGACTATCTATAGATACAATATTTTCTTGTCCAAATAAATTACAAAAGACTAAGCAAACGCCAAAGCACGTAGATAATGTTTCTTCTGCGTGACTTTCACGAACTACAAAGCAGTAATATCCCAAACAAAATGGAGCAAAATAACGTTACCTTCACACGGCGACTGTTAGAATTAAATACAAAATGGCAAACAAAATATACAAAGGGGGGTTGCAAACATTTATTCGACTTGACGTCGTAATGGACATGAAATGTTTTATTACCTCCATTAAATGTAGCCAGCTATAATGTGTGTTGGGGGCGGAGGACTTTCACTCTGGGCAACCGCAGGTAATCGTTTTTCTTCCCCATTCTTCAACCCTTAATATGAAAGCCAAAGGCACTTTTAACATATTTTGTGGTGGTGTAACAATTTAATGGTCAAAGACCATAGTCGTCTATACATTGTAGATTTGTGTTTGTCTGGTTTAGCTAATGGCGAGGGTAAATGCAAAAAAAAATAACTATAGGGTTGATGGGTGGCAAATATCCTTAACTTAGCAATTAGCTAATGAAATTTTCCCTAGCTTCGTAGTAATGGTGGCACTGGTGGCAGCCATCGAACTTTGACTTGTGTTGGAAGTTTCTTTTTATTTTGTTCGTTTGTTGTGGCTTGGTGGGTGGTGGTAGTATTATGGATGGGTGGTTGAGTAATGACAAAAATAAATCAATGGGAACATGGTCTGAGAATTAATTTCCACCCTGTAGTAGTAAATTTGCTAGCGCCATTTTGTAAGGTATAGAAATGGGCTCTCTTTGACGCTAAGATATGAACACAAGAAATATTTAGGATTAAATGATTATATAACTTCGATTTTACTCATTTACTACTTTGTTCCTTAACATATATAGCTTTTTTAATATTAAATAGTGCATATTTCCAACGGATTCGTTGATTGTACATTTCCAATGGATTCGTTGGGAATCTATACGCTTTATTTTTTCCACAATGATCTTTTGAATGAAAACTCTCTCAAAGTCTAAGTAAATGCTCATTTTGAACTTTTTGTCTGGGCAGGTGCTCCTCTATTACCTATATCTTGTAGTTTGTAGTTATAGCTATTTCATGGCCGCCAATGACAATCATCAGACTCCTTTTTATTTATTTGTGTCTCTCGTCCATTAACAATCTCATGTTTTAGTCGAAAAACCCGATATTGAATTTTTGCCTGTGTCGGGAATCGAACATATGGTCATTGCACTAGGTAATTCTACCATATTGTGCATGTTTGAACGGCCTCGCGGTGCAAAGGGCCTCGCTCCTCACTGCCGAAAATAAAATTGAAAAGTTTCTTATAATAAATATACATGAAACTTAATTCTCAACTGAAAGATATTCCATTCGGCACACGAAATGTATGTGAATGAAATAATCGATATTTCTGATAAACTAACTCTCACACACAGAACTTTACAGATTACAGCGGCCAGGCGACTGGTTAAGTTAATAATTTAATAATAAACGTAATAGTCGTAATACAACAACACGTAAATACAACAACAACATAAGTCCATATAGAGTATAGTCCATATATGTAGATCTATTTTCAAATGGAGCTTAAAGCAAAGCATCAACATATGAGAGAAAGATTTGACAACACATATAATGTGTCCCACTGGCTCATCACTTAGTGCAGGTGTTAGTTGTTAGTAAGCACAATGGTACAAAAACAAAAACACATGCACATAAATACAACATAAATACATTATTACAATACAACACAGAAACAATTATTATGATCGTGGAGCACTGGTTCTAAAGAGAGTTTTAAAATTATTTTTATTTAAATTAAAGTCTATAAGGCTCTCATTCAAGTTATAAAACTTACTCATCCGTGTGAGAGGCTCATGCATGCCATTATTAGTTCTGTGGAGTTCAATATTCAAAAGTTCAGATCTTCGTAGGTGGTAAGACCCTCCGCGGTAGTTTAAGCCAATAGAAGCTAACAGGTCCGAAGCATCAATTTGTCCGCTGATAAGTTGATGAAGAAAAATTAAATCATTATTTACCCTTTGTTGGTGTAAAGATTGAATCTGCAAAAGCTGTATCCGATGTTCATAAGGTGGCAGATTATAAGGATCGGCCCAAGGAAGGCCTTTAAGAGCAAAGCGAATAAACTTATGCTGCACTGATTCACGACGGTTCTTATGGATTTCATAAAAAGGAGTCCATACTTGTGAGGCATATTCAAGATGAGGCCTAACTTAGCAGTTGTACAATGAGAGAGTGACGTAACGTACGGATCGTTAAATTCTTTTGCCCACCGTTTTATGAATCCAAGCATAGAGTTCGCTTTATTTACAATAAAATTAATATGTTCAGAAAATTCTAGATTAGCACTAAAATTTACACCTAAGTCTTTGAAACTAACCACGCGACAGATTTTATTCTGAAATATACAATATTCAAAGAAACTTGAGGATCTTTTCTTTGAGAAGGTCATTGTTTGGCATTTTTTATAACACCCGTTTTTATAACACCATACGCTGAAACTATTGACATCAGCCTGCAGAAGATTGTGGTCATTAGGAGATTTGATTGTTTTAAAAATTTTCATATCATCTGCAAATATGAGAATCTCACTAAAGCGTATACAAGATGAAACGTCATTTATAGCCATTATAATAAGAATGGGCCCAAATGACTTCCCTGGGGTACGCCTGAATGGGCAAAGAAAGTATTTGAAAGGGAGTTTCTAAATTTGAACTGGTAAGATCTATTTTCAAGGTACGATTTGATCCACGAAATAAAAAGAGTAGGGAAACCGTACGCTTGGAGTTTAAAAACAATAATGTCATGGCTGAGTTGGTCAAATGCTTTAGAAAAATCTGTGTATATGCAATCAACTTCATTACCTTTTTCTAATACATTTGAACAATTATGCAAGAAGGTAAGAAGGTTTGTAACAGTAGACCTTTTCTGCACAAATAAGCCATGTTGCTGTTTACAAATAATGTTTTTACCAAAAAATGAAAGGCTTTCACATACAACCTGTTCAAAAAGCTTCGGAACACAGGACAATTTAGAAATGGGTCTATAGTTATTAATGTCAAATTTATCACCCTTTTTAAAAACAGGAGTGAGAAATGATTTCTTCCAGAAGGACGGAAATTTTCCAGCTTTTAGAGAAAGCTCAAACAAAAATTGCAAGGGTTGCACTAATACATCACTACATTTTTTCAGAACAATTGGGGGTAAACCGTCAGGACCATAAGAGTAATCGTCATTTAAGGATGACAAAAAATCTTGTTTCACAGGAATATTGTTAAAATTAATTTGCGGGTAGCTGTTCACGTCTTTAAAAAAAAATCTATATCAACACTTCTATGAGTATCAACAAATGAGTTACGAAAATTATTTGCAAACGCGTTGCAAATATCACTGGGATTTTGTACGGAAGTGTTCTCATATAAAAAACTTGCTGGGAAGCCATCCGAATTTTTGTTTCGAATTAACAAAATGCCAAAAACTTTTAGGGTCCTGTTTTAAAGAAGCTCCCATTTCGTTATTGCGTTAGCGACACAATTACGGGAACGTCGGTAATTTTGTGGGCTAAATCCCAATGTCGTTTTTTTTTCACACATGTCCTTAAATGAACTTGCAAAAAAAAAACGCGGCTAATGATACCTAGTATGGCAACCTAAATAGTCGGATTTCGTTGCTCTATAAATTGCAAACGATTTTACGTAGCTAGCTCTTAGACTATTGTTTCTTCGTAGCTTTTGCTATTTCATAAAATACCTATTTTAGTTACTTGAACCATTGCATATACATTTCTATAATATTTTCATGCTGAATAATCACCGCCTGGCCATCTTAAGAAACTTGTGAATAACACAATTATAGGTTCGTGCATTTACTAGTTGTCTATTCTGTAACTCTGACAACAGTCGTAAACAAATTGTTTACTACTCTTGTCAAGGAAATATGGATTTAAGAGCCAATAAAATACATTATATATTATTAATTTGTTTTGTTGACGACTATTGTTAGGGTAACAGAATAGACACTTAGTAAATGTAAGAACCTCCAAATGTGTGGTTCACAACTTTTTTTAGATGGCGCTGCTCCATGGTTGTACTATAAAACTTTCTGGTTTCGATTTTACCTATCCGTTTAAAGTTTAAAGTATGTTAACAAGTATGGAATATTCAGCAGGGACAAACTGTTTTTAATAATAAATTTAATAGTGAATAAATATCGTTCTCTTTTTACATCAATATAATCAAGTAAAGACCTTGTTTAATTTGATCTGGCTCAAGAAATACCGTTATTGATTCTGTGTTAACTATAACATGGCAGATACATACAGCATCAAAGATAAATTACGAAGCATTAAAAGAAGTTCAGCAAAATTAAACGTAGAAAAATTCTGTTCCTTTAATTTTTTACTTTACTTTAATGAATTTAATTAATTTATTATAAAGAAGAAGTATGAATGAAATTTAGGTTTGTTACTTAGCTAATAAAAAACTGTTTTATTTTAAGTAATTTTTTATTTTATTTTCCTTAGTTCACGCACCATCAGAGGGTCTCGCGAAATGTACCTCGCCGACATAAAATTTAGGTTTTGCGCCGCCACTGAAAATCGTCATACTAAGTCATCAACCTGAAAATGCATTTGAAGAAGGAACAAGTAAAATAATAAATTCTGAAGATAATGACAATGATTTCGAAAACAGAGAAGAAGATTTTCAAAATTGACAAAACCAAAAAAATATGAATAAAACAAAGTGTTGTTTAAGGTGTAGACATAAATAAATATGAAAATATGGGGTTTACCTTACAAAAGTTCGGGTAGTTTTTCTTAAATCAACCCTCGTTCCATTATATCGTTCGCGAAATGAAAAGTTAAATAGGAAAAATGTATAGTTAATTTAATTCTTCAAAAGATTGATTTTGAAGACTTTTCCACTAAAATCATTAATTACGGAGTTATTGCGCTTTAAAAGTCAATAAACTACAAATTTTGAAAAGTACCCAATTTTGGGCTCTTTGGATGAGTCATAGCTCCATTATTATTGATCGTATTAAAAAGCCTCCTATGACGAACTTGTAGGAATTTTTGTCTTCTTCAAGTTTGGTAATTAGTTTTTATTCCAGAAAAAAGTTATTGTCGAAATAAGAAAAAAAGTGTCTATTTTTTGCAGTTTTTTCCTGATAGCGAAGGGGCGTAGGGGGCGTAGTTGTGGAAATTGTATTTTTTAATTAGCTAAATATATTCGAGATTTTAATATCAGAGTTCTCCGATAGAATTCCGAGATTTTATTTTCTAAAAGTACTCCATAACCGTGTCCACTTGATATTGAATTTCTTCAGCTATATAGTTATTAGTTGGAAGTCCTGAAAGAGATATATTTGCCTGAGAGATGTTGGAGCTACTTGAATATTGATACTATAGAAAAGAGTCGCTCGCAACATTTTCACTCTCAAATGTACACGGACTTATAAATTTTCAGTGCTAAAATCTGATGGTGCAAACCATACCACCTTTATAAATACGGCGGCGCTAGTATCGTTGTTATTATCGTAACTGGCGTCCATATATACAAAATCGGTTTTGTTCTTGACCTCATCACAATATTTACTGCGAAATATAAGTTTTGAGTAGTAAATGTAAATACAAATTAATTAAAATCATATTCAACGATCATAATCAAAAATAATCACATAAAGTGCAGTTTAAACAATTTTAATTTGCCTCGATTATGAAATAATTAATTTTTTTCGATATCAGATTCACTTAAGTTTTTTTTATTAATTTCCATTAAAATTCTTTTGAATAATTTAAATCATTTTTTTTTCGTTTCAGGTAAACAAAAAATACGTTTGTATAAAAATAATTCTTCAACAAATTTATCAAGAAATTATAAAATTCCACTCCACATTCAGCAATTTGTTTCGTGCTACTTTTTTTATTTTATATATTGCACGATGCACTAAAACTAAAAGAGTGAGCAATTATTTCAGAATTAAACGCTTCAAATACGCGCATTCTCACAGACAAATGCATGACGGCACGGCGGCGGCGCGCGGCGCTCTGATGAAGCGGATAACACACGTGCCTAGCCGCAAGCTTTGGCTTCGCTAAGTGTCACTTGATTGGCGAGGTCTACTTGTCAAAGCTGCAAATTAAAATGCATCAAATCATAAAAATCAATCAATAAATACTCCGATATGTATATATAGATATACTTAAAGTAGTCCCGCGATGAATATGTATTCGAGCAGTCATGCGAATGCAATACAAATTACATATCAATATCGAGCTCCAGCTATATCTCAAGACATCATCTGCATATAAGTATGAGCTGCTCTTGGATAATATCTTTAATGGAAGATTTATGGAAGCCTCCAGAATCGATATCAATAAAATTTAAATCGATCCTACTGTGTGCTGTAAAAGGAAAAGTTATATACAGAAAAACCATCCAGATCTTGGAGTATCTATATGAAATTCATTTCGCAAGAATTTAAAATGGCTTATAATTTCCAAAAGTGCTCCTTCAACCGACATTACAAACAAAGTCGACTGGCGTATTTGAGCAATGGGAATTTCCATATAAAAAGAGCATTACACTGTCATAGATACTGTATCTGGACCCCCTGTTTCATCTGTTGCTCCTTGCGGACAATGGCAACTTGATCTTTTTTTTTTCTCTCCTTGAATTGAAGACCTATTTGAAGTGATTCATCTCCGACATCTTTGGGGTTTTTGCTCATAGTTTTATATTATAGTTTTATACGGCAGCAATCGACAACAATAAGCGAAGGCAGACAACAGAATGGTATAGAAGATTAGGAGCGAGTGCGCGCGCGCCAGTTTAGTTCACTTAACTTGAAGTGGAGGCGCACGTTGCGAGCATTGATTCGTAAAAGATACTTTTTGGTATCAATCTTAATTCCATTGTGGGTAGCACTTTGCTGCCACACAAATAACACAACAAAAAAAAGATACCTACAGATGCAAATGTTTTGGAGCAATAGAACTTATGCAACAATAATAACAATAGTGCGCTCCACGCGAGTATTTATCTATCTATGTACCTCTATTAGAGAGATGTAGAAGTATCTATAGAATTTTCAAATTACAATAATTGCACTAATAATAGTTGGAGGTTTTATTTGTTTTTTTTTTTTTTTTTTTTTATCCAAATGCATAAATATTTATGAACTTCTCATTGAAATGGTATTTGTATCGACTTAAAGAGCTAAACGTGCGCAATCCAATAATTGTCCATCGAACTTTATTTTACGCAAGGTCTTTATCTAAAAAAAAAACTTTAAAACGGCCTGAAGAAACGACAAGGAAGATTGTAATGTTCGACATTCGACGACATCAGCAGCGAGAAAATGTTGCGTGGATGGTGCAATAATTATGCAGCAACTACATGCTCATAGTTAGATATACTGTTCTTCTTAAAATTAGACCAAACTTCACGTAGGTGGGATGCATAGATCGGGTCTTTAAAGAACCTCTAATGTTTGCTAATGGTAAATTGATTTGCCCTGTAAGTTGGTGAAGAGTTCAGTTCAGTTGCTGTGCGCTGAGTCATCACTCGTCATCGGTTTCTTATACTCGATGTGAGCTGGAAATTGATTGTTTTGCTCGCAATTTTGTGCGATTTGTTGTTGATGATGCCGATAATTGCTAGTTGTATGGATTATGCAATCGAGCTTTCGTGAGAATGGCGAGGAAGTATTTGTGTGGATTGTGGTGGGCTGTATCTAGCACTTTGGAGTTTGCTAAGTGGACTGATTTCTGAGGTGAGTATATAGTCTTTGGTGTGGGATTTGCGTAAATTATCGAAAAGTTAATAGAACGGATGAGAGGTAATTTTCTTTTTTTATTTTTTTTACTGTATAAAACAAGCAAACTGTTTGGTAGGTTGGGTTTTTTACAATTATAGTAGGTACCTTAAGTATAGCTATTTCAAAAAAATCAATATAAAAATATTATAAGAATATTAAAAAAAACGTTATTAACTTGGTGCCTCAAGTCGATGAAAGCTCTTCTTATATATTTTTACTTAAGGATGCGCTACAGTCCGGGTTAGACGAGGACCTCAACCCATCAACCAACAATCTTCTTCCAGCCGGCTCGGTTTCTAGCTAGCTGCCCCCAGATTCACACGCCAAGTTTGTTGAGGTCTTCTTCCACTTGCGTGCGTCCACTTAAAGTGGAAAATAACTTCACCAAAAAAAGTGATATTAGTTTTCAATAGTGGTGAAGTTAGTTCCCGTGTGAAGTTAGTTCTCTTCTCTGCACTGCGCCGTCCCACGGGGTTGAATTCAAAGAACATCCGGCCGGAGAATTGGTGTTCATTCGCTCAATGTGACTGTTGTGACAAGGTCAGTGTTCATGAACAGCCCGTACAGTTTGGAGATCGGACCAAAAATAAAACGGAAAAAAATTTTTCAAAGCAGCCTAAAGCTTATGTTAATTTTAGCTCTTTTCAACGACCTCTTAATCGTTTTTGAGAGCTTTCTTACTCTAAAAGAAAGAACCAAACTGTCATGTAAGCCAGCACACCGTTTGGTCACATCGTGTCGTGTTAGAACCACATGCCAGCCTCCCTTCCTTATGGTAGGTATGTATAATCAATATGATGAGTTGGGTACTCAAAGAGGTTCGGTGAAAACTCCGTCTTAAATGGCCAGAGATCTGAGTTCAAATCCTGCCATCTCCGCACTGAAAATAAAAGGTACGTAATATTGATGTTGGCCCCATATGTGAGGAAGGACGATTCCGGAGACGGTACAATCATGAATTGTACGCAATCTACCTTGAAGCAGATATCGTGACAAAAATTAGGCTCGGTAGACTTCGGTGGGCAGGGCACCTAGCTCGCATGAGCGAAGAGGAACCTGCTCGGAAAGTTCTTTGTGGTACATTCTATGGCAGACGACAGCGTGGTAGACCATGCTTGCGCTGGAGAGATGGCGTAGACCAGGACGCCCGGAGCCTTGGGGTGCGCAACTGGATGGCGTCGGCTCGAGACCGGGATAGGTGGAGAGACTTGTTGAAGGAGGCCAGGACCGAACACCGGTTGTCGAGCCGATGATGATGATGATGAATATTGATGTAAAAGTACATTTTCTCAATGTTTTTTACATTATATTTCAGTCGATGTTGATGAACATTGAAATAATGTTTTCTAATACATTAATTGATGTACGTTTGCATTGATAAATGTACAATACATTGTGTTAATGTAAAAAGTACATTCAACTGATTTTCGTATCGGAATGTAAATTTTACATTGAATCAATGTATGATACATTGAAATCATGTAACTAGTACATCAAACGATAAAAAAGCTTTATTTGAAAGCTACCTACTTTTATTTAGAGTGTATTGATACAATGCTTATGGTATATTTAGTCAATGTAATTGGTACATTGTTCCAATGTACTTTCTACATTGATCTATATAGTGGTACATTATTTGTACGTTAATTGTTATTTTTACATTGATCTAATGTACTTTGTACATTGATCCCATGTACTTAGTACACTGGTACAACTAATGTCAGATGCACTTATCGTAAGAATGATATTTCCTGAAAAAGACATTAGTTTTACTTGGGATTGAAACCCAGACCTCCGAGGTGAAAGTCAGACACACTAACCACTGCATAATATTTTTTTGGGGCACTCTTTCAAAGACATCACAAATACTCCAGGGTCATCATTGTCCTCTTTTTTTTCCTCCAAACAGTCTTGAAGAGACTGTGAGCATATAAATCATTAGGCCGGCTGTTGTTCTGAATCTTTGGTACCATACAACTTAATTCCACGATAAAGAGTTCTTTTGTATTAATTGAATGCAAAATAGTATTTTGATTTGATTTAGTGTTATAAACACTTTGAGAAAAAATTACGGATTCATTGAAACTTTGACTTTTTTGTTCACTTTCAGCAATTAAACACCAATACTTGCTCAACGATCTTTTTGGTATATGTGATAGCAATTTGATTGAAAGGTATCTATCGCACTTTCGCGTATCACCGGAAAGGTAGCTTTGCCTACAAATAATAGGCATTTGGTCATATTAGAAGCGCTTCATCTAGACTCCTACAAGATAACTCTTGAGCACTAATATTTTTTTTTTTTCAAAAATTATGCAGCTATGTGTCGCATGTATATTTTTATGTTAAGTATGTTTCTTTTTGGTTTAGTTATTAAAAAAGATGAGATAATATTATATTAACAACTCTTCTTTCTATAATGTAATAAATTTGATGAACAAGACACTTTCCAACTGATGTCTTCATACAACATGTGTTTTAAAAAAAAAAAAAATAATAGTAGGTACTTCGATTTCTTTCAGCTTATACAGGGTGTCCCGCAACTCAACGTCAAGCAGGTACCGGGTTATAGGGTAGGTTATACCCGTACTGCAAAAAGAAAGAAAAAAAATTATCTTGCTGGGTTACGTAATAATAGCAACATTTAGAAAACATATGAAAATCGATAATCAGGACCACATTTTTATTTACTGTGGTCACAAATTTTGTTATTCTTCAGTGTTTTTTTTTACGTAATCCTTAATAAAAATGCTACTGAATGCAATCTCGAAATCCATAATAAATATTGTAAGTTTTGCAAGAAAAATGAAATTTGACTAAGTCATTGTTCAAACAAAGTTTGTATGCAAACTTTAACACATCATATTTTTTTAAAAAATGTAAAAAGGAGGGCGAGGAGTAAAAAGCCCCCAAAAGTGGGCTTTTGGGGACTTACGCTTATACCACGAAAATAGTGCGTCGTAGCGAATTTTTTTTAAGAATAAACAAAAGCCCACTTTTTCCAAATATCAACTGATTCCGAGATACAGGCATCGCAAGGGAGAAAAATTACAAAAACAAGTATTTTGTTTATATTTTTCATCAAGCATTCCATTATATCGTCTACTCTTAACTGTTTTAAAAAAAAAATCCTTGGATAAAGTTATAGAGCATTAAGTTTCTTTTGAAAAATTAACTCTTAAAAATAGATTCCTGAATGCAAAAGACCAAATTAACCTTACTTAAAAAATGGAAAGTTATAAAAAACAAACTAAAAAAGGTGAATTTGGTCTTTTGCATTAAACAATCAATTTTTAATAGGTAATGATGGCGAGCTATGTACGAATTTGAGTCGCTGGCGCAGAAACTGTATCATTGGCAAGTGATGATGACACCCCTGATTGGGCCGGAACCCTATTAAGCGATAGGTGAAAACATGATAAAATATCAAATCAAAAGGAGGCAAAAAGATCCAAAAACTGTAAAAATCTCCCTAAACTGAGACAAGCCAAAATGCTTCTTAGGAACTATAACCAAAAACGATTTAAGGCTTGTATAAACCTGAGTAGAAACAAACTTAGAATCTGAACGGGTTTCCTCAGTGGTCACTGCAAACTTAAAAGACACCTAAACATCCTAGGTATATCCAGTAGTGCAACCTGCAGATTCTGTGACGACCAAGAAGAAATGCCAAACCACCTTCTAGGAAAGTGTGGGGTGATAATGCACAAAAGAATAAAACATCTGGGAAGTTACCAGATAGAAGAGAGCGAATTACCCTCTCTGCAAGTACCCCATATACTATCATTCCTTAAAGATATTAAGATGGAGGAAGAGCTGTCGAATGAGTCAATCATCCAGCCCTAGTAAAGGGGGCAAAATAGATCTAAATGTCGCAGTGCACCAAAAACCCCAAAATTTATTCATTCATTCATTCAAGTGATGCATCCCACTGATTGTCCGAAGGAAGTTGGATCAGGTTCTTTGACCAAAAGCAATTGCATTGGCAATTTTTTTAATGAAAATTTATTTCTGTGTGTAATTTTCCAAATTTTCAAAATGTTTGGCTTTGTATTGATTTTAATTGGTTCAATATAAATTCAACAAAATAAATTCCCATGCAAATCGGTTGATAAAAAGCTTGAGTTATGCGCGTATGTATATAAATAGTTCTTTTTTCCGTATAATGTTCCCAATTTATAAAATTTTAGATTTTGGCTCCGTTGTGCTCTTACCTGGTTTAATACAAATCCAAAAAAAAAATTATCCCATGCAAATCGAATGATAAACAACCGATTTATGCGCGTTCGAACCAACACCACAATTAAATAAACAAAATTAAGTTCATATTGAAATTTCAGTTTACTGGTAGTGTTAGCTGAAGTCAAAAATTTAACTTTCTTATGAATTAAAAGCATTTATTTGCAAGTGCTAAAACATAAAGTAAAAATTAAAACACGTAATTTTTGTAATATTTTTGTTAACAAAATATAGGGCTATCACATAACAGATTGCTATAGTTAGTAACAGCTTTACTTGTTCGGCCAAAAGCCGAAAATTTGCACTCTTACACCGACGAATCGGGGGGTGTTAAATTTCAATTTGGTATTGGTCAACCAAAGTTGTCAAAAAAGGCTTTATATTATAATCCTTCAATCCAAGCTCACAGCACTTCATGGCCTTCGAATATACCTACAATTACAACATGATCCTATTTCTCTCAAGAACCAACCAGATTTCCCCACTAATTATACCTGGCATCAGGTAGGTACTAAATCCTCGACATTACATTGCAGGTATTGTATATATGCTTTACAAAGCCTTCACCTCAAAATATTTATACAAACTCATGGATAATTAATACCTTCCCACTTCATGGTACTTTTCTGTTACCACAAATAAAACCAGAAGCATCCATCATATATATTATATTTAGATTCCTTGAGCACCAAAACTGCCAAGTGCTTATACTGGTGATGACAATCCATATACAGAATTGAATAAGATTTCAACCTACTTACACACGTTACATGAACGGTCGTTTTAACGTTCTGTCAACACACCGAGCTTATGCAATTCTTGGTCGAATACAACGCATAAATCTTTTTGACTGTTTTTTTTTTTCTTTCTTATGGGTATTTCAACTCCTTTTGGTTGTTCCGTATGTTTGTCGCCTTGGTAAATCCTTTTTATTTATATTCATTTTATTTTGAGTCTTGAAGTTGCAGTGTTGTATTGAATGAATTGCTCATTTAGGACAAACTGCAAACATTAAGTAGGCTTCTTCATTTA
The DNA here is from genome assembly GCA_951217065.1 of Baccha elongata. Taxonomy (NCBI): domain Eukaryota; kingdom Metazoa; phylum Arthropoda; class Insecta; order Diptera; family Syrphidae; genus Baccha; species Baccha elongata. The sequence goes on along the minus strand of OX578272.1, from coordinate 182,227,772 downwards.
CGAATTTGTACTTTTTTTTTGTTTAATGATCTTGTTGGAAAAAAATTATGTCCCCTTTGCAATCAGTTGAGACTGTCTGACGCTTAAAAGATGCCCACGATTTAATGAACGAATGAGAGGTGATTTGTTTACTTTGGACTTAATGACATACCTACTTATAATTGTTGACCCCAAAAATTAAAATGAGTTTTGTCATAAGGATGCAGTGAAGGAGTTAGTTCGAGTAATCGAGTTAAAACGGCAGTTAAGAGTACCTACTTGTTCTACATTTTATTGATTTTTTTTTAATTTTTTTTTATTTAAGTAATGTCCACTTTGAAACTGGTTTCAAATTTGTTTTCGTTAAGATTTTATACAGGGTGATTGGTTTAAGGTGCACCAAAAAGCTTGAGCGTGTAGGTGGGGTCAAGACAGAAAAAAAAAATCGTATGGGAGGGGGATATATTTTCCCCCGTTAAGTCGGGAGGGGCAATTTTCTAAAAAATAAATAATAATTAATTGGAAAGCCAGGAAACTATTCTTTTATTTTATTTTTAAATTAAGTTGTTAATTGTTTTTAACCAGATTAACCAGATTTCACCTTTTTTTGAAAAAGTGCTTTTAGTATTTTCTTAATTTCTCAAAAAACTAAGATTCATTTTGGCATACGGTTTTCTGTTATTGACTAAAAATTAATGAGAGCATTGAATTTTGAAAAAAAAAAATGATAGTTAATTACATAAAATTTTGAAAAAAATTAGATTAAAATTTTTTTTTTAATTTTTTTTTTTCAAAATTTTGAGTTTGAAAATTAATTTTTTTAAAACTGTTGACTTAAAAAACTTAATTTAAAAATAAAATAAAAGAGTAGTTTTCTGGCTTTCCAAAAAGATATAACAAGGCTTTGTATCATTCACCGTTGTTTTTAAATAATTTTTTTTCTGATTTGAGTCAATTTTTTAGAAAATTGCCCCAAATTGCCCCTCCCTCCTAAACGGGGGAAAAAAGACTCCCCCTTCTATACGATTTTTTTCTTGTCTTAACTCCACCTATATGCTCAAGCTTTTTGGTGCACCTTAAACCAATCACCCTGTATAATATTGTTTTGGTATTATTATATTAATGTGTACAATTATGTTTGTAATAAGAAACTGTCTAACTAAATGCGCCTAAATTCGCGAAATAGTTGTCTACATCTCCTGGACATACGAAGCGGGATAATCAGTTATTTTTAATCAGACAACTGTTGAAAAGTCGCCTGGCAGGCGACAAAGTAGGACATTAGTAAAAAAAAAAAAAAAGAGTTTTGGACTTATTTCCTCGCGCCGATATATACAGGGTATTTCCAGGAGCGGTAAAGAACTATTTCGCGTACGTGGAATTGGGTGCCTTTGTGCGGACAGACTCATATAATAAAGCCCTTGGGGCCATGACAGCGAGTAAGAGAATCCATAGACCTAGAAGAAACGAAAATCTCGTAATGTTACTGTTTTGCTTTCATATGTTATAAAAAAATCATTTTGGTCTTAAGATTTTTTTTTGTTTAAGGCCGTGTGTAACATTTGCGCAAAAAGTGCTGTTAAACTTGATCCCATGGCTAAATTTTCACATAGCTGAAGTGAATATTGAATTATAGACGTCCAAAATTAACCTGCTTAGGAGCTCGTTAACATTTTAGGCAGTTGTTAATTTTTGACATTTGTTTTGCTGCGTTCATTTGTACATCTTTTTGGTATCGGCCTCGTTCATTATTGCATCTTTTTTTTTATTAATGTAACCAAAGCGATCTAGATAGCTTCGTTTTGTTGTAAAAAAACTGTTTATGCATTTACATACCTACATACTGAGACAAATTTAGAATGTTTAGCAATTACAAGTTTTTTCGAAAATGTTTAAAGTTTTGCTCTAAGTCGTAACATTGTATATAGTATTTTCATGCTGAATAATCACCGCCTGGCCATCTTGAGAAACGTGTGATAAACACAATTTTAGGTTCGTGCATTTACTAGTTGTCTATTCTGTAACCCTGACAACAGTCGTAAACATATATGATTTTTGTTTTGTTTACGACTCTTGTCAAGGAAATATGGATTTTAGAGCCAATAAAATACATTAAATATTCTTAATTTGTTTTGTTAACGACTAATTGTTAGGGTAACAGAATAGACACTTAGTAAATGAAAGAACCTCCAAATATGCGGTTCACAAGTTTGTTTAGATTACAATAGTTGGTTACTGTTTTGTATGTAAAAATAGTGTTAAAGTGTCGTTGTTAGATTTTGTCAAACTCAATAAACGATTAAGCGAAGAAAATTGTGGATAGGTACTATAATAAGTAGCTGCAGAAATTAAGTAGAAGAATTATTGATGAAAATCATTTTTATGTTTAGAAAATCCATTAACTTAATTAATGCAGTTTCGATTTGTTTTTTTATTCCACTAACTCCCCTGAGTTTTTGACTTCGAAGACATTGTGCTAACTTGTTGAAGGGTGAAAATCACATATTTTTCTGACTTATTTTAGTTTTTCGCTTATATTTGTTAAACATATAAAATCATATAAGCTACAATTTTATCCTAAACATTTTATGCAAAAAGTTCACAGTTTCCGAAAAATTTGCAAAAACTGAACTTCGACACCTTCCACCCCAGCTACGGATTTACTTCAAATGTGGTAGGTATTTTGAGTAATACGCCCAAGGCATTTTTTGTATGCCACTGTAGGTCTTAAAAAAACGGTACTTGCCATATAACTTTTTTCGAAAACCTTATTTTTCTCGTAAACGAATTTGAAGTGTTTTTTTCTTAAACTCACATTTTTTTTTTGGTTTGAATCTTTGTAAGATAAGGTTTTCAAACTTTTAAAAAAAATTCATACGATTTTTTCGTATATTCCGTTTGTACTTTAAACCCTCAGGTAACTTGCCAAAAGAACAAGTTTGTGCCCTTTATTTTAAGTTATTTACTTGGTTTTGAACTTGATTTTTTTATGGAACTTTTTTTTCGTACCTTATTTTATCATGCTGATTCAATGATAAATCATTGGATTTGGGATTCAAAAATAAAGTCAACATTAATTTTCAGCTAAGAAGCTAAAGTTCGGTTAATGGTTCAATCGAGAATAGTAGTCTCCCTACTTTACCTGTTAGTAGTGTTGCGTTATTATTATTGTAGTCAAAATATTTAATTGTATTTTAAAAAAGTCAAAACTTTTTTCAAAATCATCATTGACAAACTCATATTAAATTCTACATTGTTATTTGACAGCAAAACTGACCAACTCGAAAAACATTTGCTTGGATTTCTGTGCCTAAAAGGACTTGTCCAAAAACTTCGCCTCTATATAATTTTCCATACTTAAGGTTCAACAGAAAATCATCTGCCAAGCAGAAGGGTTATTCCTTTAAAGAAAATTCAATTCTCCCTCATCAAGTAACAAAAAAAAAAAAAAAAAAAACAGAAAAGATTCATCAGTCATCACGCCTAATCATCAAGATAATGAGGACCTCCTACCGCATTTAACACGTCTCGGTAGGGTGATTGCCACACATTGCATGATCAAGATTATCTCATCTTGCCATATGCCACGCTGGACGTCAGACCGCCACGAGTCAAAAGTAGCAAAACCAAAAAAAAAAACCATCGAAGCATATAATCATATCATAAATCGTCTGCCACGGACATCATTTAATTTTCACCTTTTTTACACCTTTGCTTGTGCCTCTTTAGTTCTTTAGTTTCGTTTTTTTTTTATGGTCATAACCCCATACCAATCGAACAAAAGCATCTGGCTTGAGGGCTGCTATTATTAGGCAATGACCATCGCCACACGTTTCTAATGAGAATAATTCAGTTGGTGAGTTACATTTTCTTCTTTTCATCCTTCGTTTAAAAGAAAAGTGATTCAATCACTATATCCTTCACGTTGGCCCCCTGACATTTTGACTCATAAACATCATCATCTGCTTCGACGTCCAACAACGAATGAAGCCTAAATAAGGATACCATGTCCACGCGGTGCGGCGGCGTTTACTCTGGCTAATGGTGTTTGCTATCGAAAATCGAACTCGTACACGCAAACTATATCAACCCTCCCACAAGTTAAAAACACAAGGACCCCTTAGCACGAAACGTCGAATAAAAAATTAACTCACATGATGACATCCATAAAATGTTATTTTTTTAAATGAAATTCCTTCAGGACCTTCGTGTTGGTTGTCAGTTTTAGACCAGGAATTTTGAAGTTGCTCTTCTTCTTTAAAAAAAAAAAGTTGAATTGATATAATGGATGAAAAAAGGATCACGATGTTGTAATGGCGATGGTTTGCGGGTGATAATGTTCAACATACATACAATAATGGATGGGGGAGGTTAGCTAAAGGACTAAACGAAATTTACATGTAATGTTGTCTTTTCTATAGCTTTAGGTTTGATGGGTTAAATTAATATATCTACAACAGCTACAATATTCAGTCACAAGAGAGTAATTGTGGTGCATAATTTTATTAGGTGAGTGCATGTTTAAATATATTTAAAAAAAAAAAAAGAAAATAAATTCAAATAAAATGGGGTTACAATATAAATGGCTTACATACATTTGGATGAGTATGTAAATTAAAAGGTTTTTTTTTTAATAATATGACAGGACTTTGTAAATAACACAATGTACATAAGTTCATTAGATATGCAATGAAAGTGTGAAACAAACATGTTAATTTATTAAAATGTTCCTGCTTTGAAAACTAACTATGCGTAGGTATACATAATGTCATAATTTTTTCAAGTAAACCACAGTTCCACAATGAACGTTTATAGTCCAGTCACTTTATAATTCAACCCGTCACAAATTAATAACAAGTTGAAAGCACTTGTTAAAAAATTCTTTTAGTGAGTAAAAATATGGAAAAAAAAGTCTACTGTTTCTTTTGCAAGCATAAAAAGTTAAAAACAAATTACAAAAGTAAGATTATTTTTAACAGTTTTTTTTTTATCAAAAACAAATTTTTTTTAATAAAAATTGAAAAAATATTTGAATAAAAAATCTGACTTGATACTTTGAACTTACCGTTAAGTAGTAATGGCAGTTGCTCATGGTTGCCACTTTTTTAAATTGCAAAATTAATATTTTTGTTCGGCTATTTGCAGTGCACTTAAAATTTTGTAAAAAAAATCATGTTTTCCCAGAACTAATAGAAAGATTATATTGAAGAATCAAATTTTTAAAAACTTAGTTGTTTAAAAACTATGACTTTTAGTTATACAGAGTTATTCACATAAGGAGTGCCAAAAAGATAAAGGTCTATGTCCCCCCGTATAGGCGGGAGGGAAAATTTTCTAAAAAAATGACTTAAGCAACAAAATTCAATGCTCTTATTAGTTTTTAGTCAAAAAAAAGAAAACCGAATGTTAAAATGTTTTGTAGTTTTTGAGAAAATAAAAAAAAAAAAACGAGGACCACCTCTAATTTGAAAAAAACATTTTTTTAGTACTTACCTGAATGGACTTTTATTTAATTTAATAAATATTAAAGGATTAACCATCCTCTTATTTTTTATAAATATCCAGAATGTTATTTGCATACAATAAATTTAAAAAGTACTGCATAAATAATATTCTACACGTTTTTTTAATTGAAAAACACCTGAATATCGTTAGAAAAGTATGTCAGCGACAACACTGTCAACGACAACACAAAAAAAGTGGGTCTGGAAATTCTGTCTGTCTGTCCGTCTGTATGTCAGTCTGTATATCAGCACCTATGTACAAGCTAAACGGCTTAATCAACTTACTTCAAATTTGGTATGTGTAGAGTTTGTAGACCATTCTTTAGAGGAGACATAGAATTTTTTCTTAGCTCTAAAAATAACGGTCCCTGCCATATAACTGTTTTGGAAAAATTAATTTTTTTGAAAACGGCTCCAACTGAAAAAATTACTGATGGTTTTTGTGTGAGTTCCTTTTGTTAAATTGCAAAAATAAAAATTTGGCAAACCTATTTACGGTTCTTCCCATATAACTCTTACTTTTTTTAGAAAAATCTAGATGACCTAAACAAATTTCAATACCAACATTTAATTTTAATTTTAATAAAGTTTTTAATTTATTTGTTTTTTGTAAATTTAATATTTGGAAAATTCATATGACTTTATGTACATATATTTTAATAAAAAAAGTATTTATTTTCATTAAGATTAATTTTATTTTCGTGGCATCTTGCCACAAGGACAAGTTAGTGCAACCCAGTCGTGCACCACATCCAGTGCAAGTTCGTGCTACCCAGTCGTGCTTTTTATTATGTTTGTTTTTGCTTTTTTTTGCCGTTTTTATCCACTTAAACGTCTGTTGATATGGATCAATCTATTTTTTTAATAGAAAAATAAATTTACAGCACAATATATTAATATCCAAATTTTGTTGTACGAATATCAGCCCAAGCTCAAAAATTATTGGACGAGGAACCCATTAAGTAATTATTTTTACTTTAGAAATACTTTGCTCGGAAAAATATCTTCATAATTGTTTTTAATTTAAAAATTTGGAATTTAAAAAAAAACTTATTTTTGTAATTTGTTTATAGCTTTTAACGCTTGCAAAAAACGGTAGACTTTTTTTCCTATTCCCAAAAGATATTTTACAAGTGGTTTCAACATGTTACTAATTTGTGACAAGTTTGATCTTTTTTTAGTACTAAGGTGACTGGACTATTAAATAGAATGAACTTTTTCGTCAGCAACGTGACCCCCTTCCCCATCCGTATATGCGGCTCTGACCAGATTTATTGTGATTGGGATCATGACGAAATCTAGAATGCCAAAAATCTCGAATGCCGAAAATCTCGAAAATAAAAAAAAATTATCTAGAACGCAAAAATCTCGAATCCACAAAAATCCAGAATTAACAAAAATCTCGAAAGAATCTATCTAGAAAAAAATCTAGAAAAAAATAAAAATTCGAGATTTTTTTTTTTGTATTTTTAACAGTTAAAACTCATTAAAACACAAATACATCAGTTTACCCAATATTTTATTTTCTGAACAAGAAAAATAGTTGCAAACAATAAGAAAATCAAAACAATAAACAAAAAAAGAAAACAAAAACAAATTAAATATGTATTTTAAATTTTAATATTTCCTTTATTTGTGACAATTTCATTTACTTTCATCTTTATAGAGGTAATTTCAAGCTCACGTTAGACTAATTTTAATAATACTGAATTTACTGTGGATGTTCTTACAGTTTCATTGACAATGTGTTTAGATGGGTAACTGTTCTCACAGGTGCATGAGTAGCAATGTGCATTGTGCAATTGTATGATTGATAACTTCACTTGTGAACTTTAAGTTTGTTAAGGAGAAGTAAGTTATCCAGAATGTATGTTTGAATTTTTGAGATTTTTTTTTTCTAGATTTTGGCATTTCAAGATTTTATTTTCTAGATTTTTGTTTTCGAGATTTTTTCCATTCTAGATTTTTGTTTTTAAGATTTTCACTTTCTAGATAATTAATTTCTAGATATCGTGGTAGACCCATTGTGATTGTCGTGCGATATTCAGAACATTAGAGGATGGTCAAATTCTGGCCTATCAACTGATCCTAATCCCCCTAATAAAGCATAATTTGAACTTGAAGATCAGTATGCAATTATAGCTAAATAGAAGAAAATAATGTCCCCCTCAGTTATGCATATTTATTGCTTAGCAATAAAATGACATTATAAAAGGTGTCTCTATATCAAAACCAAGTTACAGAAAAAAAAATAATAAACTGGGATCCACATGTGGAACTTATTTAATCTGGTTATAGTGATACCATAAAACAAACCATCACGTAAGTAGATATTTTCTGTTCACAAAAACAAAACAAAAAAAAAACTTTTACGAACTTTAAGCTTTTAAAATGAAATAATAATATCGTAAACATTTTTACGACACCCCCAAAAGTATTCTGATGGATCTTTCACAATTAACATTTTATATACAGGATGCACGTTTCACAAAAAGCGATATCACCTCTAAAGTTAACCCATTGCCGTAAATGCATCTGAATGCACTTACTCTTTTCATTTTTAGCTTTATTTTAAAAGATGTTACAAAAAAAAACAAGTTTTTATTGCAATTGTCATACAATAAAATTCCAACATGGATTCATGAACAAAAATCCTATAAAAGATTTTCTCCAGAACAATGTCTGGGCCAATAACTTTTTATATCAACATAAAATTCTTTATCTTTATCCACCAAACAGATGCAGTTATTTGAATTTAATTTTATCAATATTATTGCATAAAATCATAACAAAAAAAAATATATACATTTTGTTAAAAGCAATTTGTGTTGATCATTAAATTTGCATAATCTGATTGATCCCTTTTATCAAAAGTTTAAAGATATACCTACACATCTTTTCAATCTATATTACGCATTTTGTTTTTAAATCTGAAAAAAAGATTTTTGACAAACAAAATAAATGATATCGACTCACTCTGGTCGGAGATTAATCTCTTAATTTTGTCTCATAATGAATACTTATCTTAACTACCAGCAATTTTTCTGCTTTTTATTGGATACATCCGAGCCAGGCAGTAAGACGTTAACCTAAATTTGTATCTATTATATAGATTTTCTGTTTTCAGTATGGTCTCCAATTAGAATGGCTGATCTGCATATCTATCAACTTATGAATGAGCTAAGATGGGAGATGATGTACCCCTGTGTTTGGAATTTAATAGATGGCAATTAATTAAAACGATTCGATAAATTCATAAAATTTAAAAATCCAGATACTTCATATATCTCATAGATAATAATTCAATAAACAACAAATCGATCTATCGTCTCTATTATAATATTAGATATCAAAAAGTATGCCAGAGCTTAATTCGGTGTTAAGAGTCTTATAGAATCTCTTTTTGAATTTATTGTTTATCTACGTGGCTTTGTGTTTGCTAATCTCATCTTCTTTATATATTTATATATCTACCGCCGAAGTGCGCGTGTTTATATTATTTTCAAGATTTTGTGTTGGCTCTGAAGACATGGTCAACATACAGTTTCAAAGGCGATAATTTATTTATTGAATCAGTTAGCCAGGTGACACTATGCCACACACTCAGAAATAATGTGATAGATTTTTGCATTCATAATTATGTTGAGAGGAGTGATTCATATATTTGATTAAACTTGTTCTTTTTACACATCACATATGAATATTATTATCTACGCGAAAAATAGATTCCAATAAGTGCTAAATCACATTAATTTTAAATTTTTATTTTATTTTATCTTTCTGAATCCAGAAATTATAGTTTTAGTTAATCAAAGACCTAAGAGTCACATAAATAAAATAATAAAAGGCCACGACTGTGTCGGACAAACTTGCTCTTGTGTAAGAATACCTTTGGCTTAAAATACTTAGCAAGAAACTATAATAAATTATCGGAAATAAAAAATGTTTTTATAGCGTTTATATGGTACCGTTGTAAGGTGATTTTGAAAAAAAAAAAATTTTACGAAAAACGAAAAAAACAATCACACAAAATTTAATCAAAATCGATCGTATTTTTTTCGAGAAAAATTGAATTTTCTGTAGAGTTTATATGACAGGTACCGTTAATAAGGTGATTTTGAAAATAAATTTCTAACGTAAGACTTTATTATTGGGAAAAAATCAGTCACACAAAATTTTATAAAAATAGATCGTATATTTAACGAGCAAAATTTTATTGTCTTCTGTTTGCGAGGTACCGTTTACATGCAAACTTATTTTGAAAAAAAATTAAAACATAACTTTTGGCTACAAATTCATTATACGAAATTTTATAAAAATGTATCGTATTTTTTACGAGAAAAATGGAAGTGTCAAAAACGCTTGTATGGCAGGTACCGTTAAAAATCTAGTTGTAAGCAATTTTTTTTCGAAAAACATCACTGTTTTCAAAAAATTAGTCATACAAAATTTTATTATAATCGATCGTATTTTTTCGAGAAAAATTGAATTATATGTTACGTTTATATGGCAGGAACCGTTAGTTTCAGACCTAACATAAAAATCAAAAATACGCCTGACCATATTACTATAAAAATACAGATAACCAAGTTTGACGAAAATCGGCCCAACCGTTTAGGCTGTAGGTGTCGATACATCCAGACTGAAAGACGGACAGAGAGACAGACAGACAGAATTGTCGGACCTACTTTTTTCGTGTTCTCTATCATCTTAATGTCATGTTTGATTGTTATCTCAAAACTTTTTTTTTATGAATACAAAACATGCCTTATAGAGTGCGTCTATAATCCAAGAAACAAGTAAAACAAATAAAAATGTTGCAATTAATTCTATTTATAATCCAGAAGCAAACACTTTTTCTTAATTCTGAGCGTCAAAATCTAACAAAATTTTTACTTGTGTATGCAGTATGCATCTAAACTTAGATGCAATCAAAATTGCATACAAAATGTCAATCTGCAAATACACAACAGTACCATTGGCACTGGGTGACATTTAAATTCACGTTCACTGTTTTGTCGCCATTGCCGCATTACATTGGCTCTTTAAAGACCCGCATTAAATTCAGAGCCCTATCTAGGAAGTGAGTGCTTACGCGCGTTTGCACACAAGATTGTAGTTAAATGCAAAACGCAATTGATATTGCAATCGTTGTTGCACTTGCACGTATATGGCAATAAATGTTGCCAAATGAGTTGGATAAAAAAGGGTTTTTAAAAACAGATTTTGTTATTTTATTTTATTATTATTAATATTCATACATATTCGAATAAACAACTCTTGGTGATATAGACAAATCTCTATGTTATAGAAACCGAATTATTGAAGGCGGCTTTTAGAAAGAAATCAAAATCAAAATTGTTATGTGTGCGTATCCTATACCTAAGTTAAGATATAGTGGGCCTTACTAATAATAAAATTTAGTAACAGCTTAAATCAAATCTCCACACTTTAGACAAAACTTGCACCGAATTTTCGTAAAGTGTGAAGATTTTTGATTATGCTACTTAAGCTATTTATTTATTTAAGTTACTAAATTTGATTATTAGTAGGGAACAGTGTCAATCTGGTAGCCGGCTTTTTTCAATAACCATATTAATCTAAGTTTATCTAAATTGTTTTCTTTAACTTTCTTTTACCTAAATAAAAATATGTACTCCAGTACATGACAACGCCTATATAAATGGTAAAAAGATTTTTTAATAGTTAGTTAGTTTATGAAGCTTTCCTTTGAATTTAAGTAAATAAAGTTTTATAACTTAACTAGCTAGAAAAATCTTTTCACCATTTATGTAGGCGTTGTCATGTACTGGAGTATTTACATTTACATATAGGAATATTATGCCCATTTTTTCAGAACAGTTTTTTTTAGTCAGTTTGAGTTACCTCAAAGTTAACTCATCAATTTGGCTGAGCTGAAAACATGTTTTCATCAGAGTTAACTCGAGATTGATTCTTACTCTGGAAAAAATCAATCTCGAGTCCGAAGTGACATTTCCGAAAATTTGTGTAGGTACAAAAAATAAGTTTTTTTAACGGATGTGGAAAATAGATTGTTAATTTCATCGGAAAAGTTGTAGAAAAAATTAAAATGCTGATTGTTCATTTTTTTAAGAAATGCCACTAAAGACCTTCTCCTTCTAAGTGCTTCTTTGTTTGTGATACAATGTTAAGAAAATAAGGGAACGATCCTTGAGACATGTTATACCCTAATACTTAATGTTCGGTTATTGTTATGTTGCAAATATGGTTGCCAAATGCCTTAAAACTGTTAAAAACAAATAAAATGAAAACAACAATCCCAGTTTTAATTTTTATAATTTACAAACCCATGCTTCTTTTTTTTAGCAAAATCACATATATTTTTTAAAATAACTAAAAATCGTTTTTGCATATAAGTTTTTTTATTCGGCCCCTGCACGAGATTTTTCTTTCCTAAAGGTGCCGGTTAAACTTTATATTCTAGAAATAACGGTTTCACTCTAAATACACTCTAAATACATTAGATATATACAGATGGATATGGGCCCATCCGTTAAGACTCCAGCTGCTAATGACAGACTGATAGACAGAATTTCCTGACCCACTTTTTTCGAATTCGCTATTATCGTAATGTCCTGTTTGATTATTATCCCAGATTTTTTATTCTGCCAAATACATAACTTGCCTTATAGTATATCTACCTAAAATAATGACTTTGAAATAGTAACGATATTTTTCTGGGACTAAAGGCAGCTTAACACTTTATTTTTGAATATAATTTATAGTTTATAGCACGCTTTTACTGAAACCACATAATGTCCTGCAATTCCAATTCGATGAATTTAAGACAATATAATATCTTTAAACGTTGATCAATTGCGTGATATTTCTTCGGATTGATTTTGCCGACTATTTCACGACATCTCACAGCGGTGATATTGAGAAACTGCGATCTTAAGGACTATAATAGTCCGATCGCTTCTCGACATAAATATTGTTCAGAAACTTAAACCCAAAAGTGACAAATGCTGCCATTTACAAAAGTTGCATTAACAAAATTTGGATGAGGTGATACATTTTTAGAAATGTAATCAATCTGACCGCGCACTCCAACTTTCAAACAACTTTACTGTCTCCATACAAAACTAATTTTTAACATCTTCCATCGACCAAAACAAAATAATGCGTCTAAGAAAAGAAGGTACACGGCATCTTATTAACAATATAAGTTTCAAATGCAAAAGGCAATTTATACAAATTATGTACAAATATGATACATTAGAAAGTGAAGGTTTTAATATTGTTATTCTTAAGTTTAAGAATTTTCAAATTGTAAAAAAGTGGTTGGCAACATCAGGTTGTTGAATATTTTCTGCGCTCCGATCAGCTCGCACAGATACACAGTTAGGCCACACTTCTCTGTCCCTCCGTTCCAAGCGAGATTTATGATCGGACAGACCAATAAAATGATTGCGACCGATTTTAATGCAAATTGTTATGTTTTTATTTATGAGTCATAGAGTGAGGGTCACTGCGCTGCCATACTATAACCGAGCAAGCTTTACCTATATCAGGCTTTGGAAAAAGGCAATGTAGTAGGTAAGGTAACTATGTGTGTAAGTTAAACAGATAAACAAGTTGAACATGGATTCTGTATGTGAAAAGATATACCAGCTAGCACTAGCAAAAACAAAAAAATCTATGAATAAAAATGTGTATGGTGTGGAAGCAGCGGCGGCGGCGTAATAAGGTGCGAATGCAAAATAATCCACATGTGTGTCAAGAAGCGGATAAAAAATCCAATTTACACTATGTTTTATGTTTCATGACAAACACGTGAAATTTATTGCCCTCTTGTAGGTTTTCTTGGTACCTTCGTAGCGCATTGTATATTTGTTAGCTAAATATATATAGATACAAACTCTAGCGATTGTGCACTAAAGAAATTAACTCGGTTATGTTTGATTTTTATTAAAATTGTAAATGATTTCTTGTTTACCTTTTCTTTTTTTTTGCACAAATTACGATTTAGGGGAATTGATAGCTTGTGATGAGTGAGTGATAAGAGTATGGTATGTTATAAAGATAAGAGCGAGAGCTCAAAGTAAGCCAAATGACGAAAGAAGTCTGTATGCCGGTCGCAGTTTGCCATTTTGCGAGTAGGTATACAATTTTATTGCACCAAAAAGTGACTAAGAGCTTGATGAGTTGAATTTACCGACCGCAATGATGTTTATCTCGACACAATATAGTCCCAGAATTAACTTTTCTATTTTGGTAACTTTATACTTGACCCAATTTATTAAATCAAGCAGTCTGAGTCTTGATTTTGAAATGCTTTATTCTCTTCAAGTGCCAGATTTTTTTTATTCCGTTACCTATCATGGAAATAAATTTTATCGCAAAGAATTTCAATTTATTGTCCAAAATGAAATAAACTGCGGGACCTTTTGCTATAACAATGAATTTTTTTGTAAAAAATTAAGTGTTCAAGTTTTATGTTATTTAAAAAAAAAACATGTTGTTTTTCCTACTATTTCGTTGTAGTAGTTCTAATAGGACATTTTGTTTCATATCCATGAGTGATTAAAAAATAAAAATCAAAGATTCAAAATTAAATTAGATAATAGTTTATATTGCGTATATTATTTACTTTAATCACCTGGGGTTGCATTCATTATGGCTATCTAAAATTAAACAAAATAGGCAGATATACATTTTTGGAGCGGAATGCAATTGTGCTTTTTCAAAATATAATCTTCTTTTCTTCTATCAAATGCATACTATATTTTTGTTTCGTTTTTTTTTTAATGATTTCTTTCTTCAGTTAGGTTGCCTAGCTCCATTTAAATGGATGCATTAACCAACAATAACATATGCACACCAACATTATTTATAATTATTTCTTGGCTGCTTAGACAATCATTCTATTTGTAATAACATGTTTATTCGAAAAACAGGTTTTATGAATTTTGCAAACTTTGGAAATATAAACGAGGCATGCATGGGCACCTTACATATACGATTTATCGCACTACGCAACTCTATAACAATGAGGTTTATGTTACGTGCGATTCAATTTTTTAATAAGTGCGCCGAGGATCGATTTTTTCGTCATTTTTTTTTTTCCGGAAAATATTTGCCAGGCAACTCGAAAAATTAAATAAATTTGTTTTTAGAGTTGCTCTGGCAACCCTTTTCCGGCATGATATTATGACAGTTATACATTATTATTTTAAACGTTTCAAACTAGAAAAAAAATTTGTGCCAAAATTATTAACCATAGTTGGGTCATTTTTCATGCACTTTGGAGGCCTGTATCTTTGGTTTACGGCCATTTCCAGTAGACATAATTGTCATTCATAAATAAGCGACGCTACAGAAATAACTGGACAAAAATTCAGGCGCGAGAAAATAATGTCTAGAAATCGGTCGCTATAGCTCTCCTACTATAAGGGGCACGAATGGTTCGCACAAACTTGTTCTTGTCGCAAGTTACTTTCACGTTGACGACTGGAAAATTTATTTAACCAGTTTAAAAAAATATATATGTTTTGTGTTTTATATTTTTAAAACAAATGCATGGAATAAGTAATAAGATTTATGTGAAAAATTCAATTACAGGAAATTTTATCAAAATGTATTGTATTTTTTTTCTATAAAAATCAAATTATCGAAAAATTTTTGTTTCCAAAATTACTTAAAAAAAAAAAATTCCAGTGAAGCAGTAGTCTTAGAATATAAAATTTAGTTAAAATCGGTGCAAATTTCCGATAAAAGACATCACCATGGGCAACAAATCACTCATATAAAATGTTATGAAAGTGATCTTTTTTTTCGACAAACTGGAATTTCCAGTTTTTGGCAAAAAAAAATTTTTTTTAATTTTCGTTTTGCAGTTGCCTATTATTTAAGATAAGCCTTATAGTTTTAGAATATTAATTTTCGTCAATATCGGTGCAGCCTTTCAAGTTGGAGTAATAAAAAACACTCCTATGGCAGGTTATACAGTTAATAAGCTGATTCTGAAAACAAAAAATGAGATGGAGGACATCACTATTGCCAACAAATCACTCGTATAAAATCTGATTAAAATTGATGACATTTTTTATACCTAGGTCGAAAATAAAAAAAAAGTTTGGGCATATTCCTCGCGAAATATTTGTTTGTATCAAGTTTAAAGAAAACCGGACCAGGTACCGATACATCCAGACATCCAGACATCCAGACAGACAGGGGAATTATCGTCGGACCTACTTTGTTCGTCTTCTCTATCATCGTAATGTCATGTTTGATTGTTATTCCAAAACTTTTTTTTTACGAATGCATAACTTGCCTTATATCGCAACTAATAACATAAGTCTTGAACTTTGACTTCTTACATTTTTTGTGCTGCTCTTTGGTTTATTCTTCATTATACGTATAGAAAAATTTAGACTTGTAAAATCATATTTACCCAACACCTAGCGTGTCTTCAATTCTGCTATCTGCTCCGACTCTGGGTGAGCAATTTTTACAGCCATCTCTTAGACTATTATCATAATAATTTATGTATCCAATCTATGAGTTAACTTAAAGAAAGCAACTCGAAAGTAACCGTCACTGTTAATGTCAGTTAACTACATAATATCATAACTGCGATGTCAGGAAACTATACTAACTTGTCAAGAAATTTCAAACGAACAATAAAACTTAATAGTTGCACTCTTATTCGACATTGAAAGAAATATTTTTGCAATTTTCAAAACTATTGAAAACAAGTCTAACATTCGAAACTATCATAATTAAATAACAAAAAGTGTACACTGTATATCCATTCTACTTCTATTCCATTCATTTGAAAAAAAAAAAACTGCTGGTAATGACTTTGATTTAATTAACTTTTTTTTTATTTAAAACTGGTATCCTCATGTCAGCTCTTTTTTCTTGGCACGAGCTGCGCTTTTGGTGGAATGCTTTCCGCACTAGGTCAATAAAATTGGATTCATGCCAACATTTTAATTGTGTAGTACCTCAATCTTAATCTTTTGTTTCGAATTTTTTGTATTTTTGATTAATTCGTCAGTGTCTATCAATTTCAGTGAAAGTAAGAATTCATTTAAAAATTTCGGATTTATATTTCATTAATTTTTTTTGTATTTCATTTTGATGTTATAATATTTCTTTACAAACAAACAAATGGGATCCATCTTACCAAAATCTGATCTGTGAGTTGCTGTTGCTGTTTTAAAAACAAAGTATACAATGTAGCTATATGTATGTGTATGAGTAATTTCAATATTTGAAAACCTTTACCATAGGGTATATTCGATTCCTCCAGTTTTTTTTTAACTCTTTTTTCGGCCTGACGGCAAAAGCGAATTCTTTTTTAAATTGGTAAAAATGTAAAAAAAAAGAAAACTTAAAATTTTTAAATATAACACATTTCTACTACAGATGGGTAGTGAGGTTATTGTGAAAAGTCACTAAGTGTACCTATCTTTAATGACACCTAGTGATTTTTTGAAATAACCCGAAGACGACATGTCTGTTGAAACAAATTTTACACCTATATAACACTTCCGCATGATCAATTTTTATATCGATTCATATTAATGCCTTGAGGAATTCAATACAATGTTCTTCCATTAAATCCGAACTCATATCCTGTATTTGTTAACCAAAGTCATCATCATTAACAACAACAAAGAATATAATAATAATAACCAATTTGAAATGGACATACACCATTAGAATTTAAATTTAATGAGACTTTGCTTCCAAATGTAACCACAAGACTGGCCGTATGTGCTTCTGTTTGTATATACACACCATTGCCGAGACCAAAATCATCACACTTGGAACTATAACTTCAAATTAAATTTCCAATTTCCATATTATAAAAGCTTGTACTTACAAGTAGCACCTATTGCGGAGTGCGACGCGTTATTGGCGTTTTCGCCACCTTAAATAAGTTGATTTGAAAATCCATTCAGGTGGGAATTAAATTTACGATCTTGTGGTTGCCATTTGGCTATTATAGGAGAAAAATCAAATTGGTTTACGAGCGCAGGGGGAGCCTATTATGTATATAGCCCCAGGAGCTGGTGTACTCTGTAAGATTGGACAGCACACGGACACAGTGTTAATTTTTTGAGACTCTCCCTCGCGTGCATGGCTAGCATGAGTCAGGCGCATTCCGTAAATGTATCGCGGGCGCATGCGCAAACTGTTTGTTTAGATAAAGCGAAGAAAAACAACTTGAAAAATTAGAACGTTTCTGCAGATACATGTAAAATGATAATTCTTTACAATTTTTGTGATGTTTGGTTAGACGATAACATTGTTCTGGTTAAATGAGGTAAATATAAAGCTTAGGGAACCTACACAAACTTGTTACACAAAAATAAAACAAATATTTTCTTATTTTTTTTATAAAAAAGGAATTATTCACTGGACAAATACAGAAAAGTTTTTTTTTCTCATGATGCGGGTAAAAAATGTCTAATACCTGTGACAGCTAAATTTATAGCATTGGCATTTGTTGATTACCTATACCTCTCGTTTAAGAAGGTTTTGACTTGAATCGATACCTACCTACAAACGTTACAGGGTGGACAATAACTAATGTTTATATAATGCGCACTTAAAAAAGCTTGTGTTAGATTCACCAGTTTTAAAAATGTTTTTTCTAATAAAAGACGATATACCTATGTATGTACATAATTGTGTTTGTACACAATGTATAGATACAGCACAAAACAAGTGGTAAGTTGATCAAGTGGTTAGTTGATGTTAAAAAATTACAAAAATAAACTGAAAACACACATGGTATGTAGATGCACATTTTTCTCTCTCATGCAATATTAATTTCAAGGGTATAACGCTTTGTTGTTCTTAAGAAGCTGTTACAGCTTTCCCCTGTTACTTTTAGCCCCACTCTTCCCAAAGTTTAACTTTAATAATAACAAAAAATGTGTCTATCATTTAATCCCGCCTTTTCAAATAGTTATGTGTTTGCACTCACCCTTTATTTTATGAAAAAAAAAAAATAATAAAAATAAAAACTGCGTATTAGAGTAAGAACTGCAAGTAAAAATTACTATTGATTAAACTAATTGGGAGCAAGAACTTCATCAAACCATCAGTACCACATTCAATCATTTTGGAACATTGCACATGAATTCTAGTAGAGATGTGCACATCTCTAATTTAATTGCTATATAAATAAGTGTAGCTAGTTAAAAACAAAGTTTTGAACTGTTCACTTATGATCAACGTTTGGCGTGATATTAGTTGGTGGTAGAATATACTTTTTACACTACTGTAAGACAACTATATTATTACCAAAAATATATACATAGATATACTGTATTGTATACTCATAGATAGATGCCTGATATTGGTGCTAAAATTGTGCCCGAGTAACTTTCTGCTCAACTTGAATACACGAACATGGTTTCAAAATGGTTTCATATGGAATTTGTTTGCAAACTAGAGTTGCAAATCGTTGGGTCGTGTAAATGGGAACCCTATATGCCCTGAAACATTATACACTTTACCACATGTCTCATACTGTATTACCTATATAAATTAATAACTATTTCTTTTATTTTGGACATTTCTTGGATAGGAAATTTTCAAACTGACTTTTAAGGCACCCTATACACATGCTAGCAAATAAATTGTTTTGATTTGGATATTATTTGGTTTATAAGCAAATATTTTTTAGATAATGATTCACACGAATTGATAATTTATGTGGATGTACCCGTGAAAAAGCAGATCTAATAAAACGGTTGTCTATGCAAATACTTTTATTAGATTAGGTATGACTAGGTAAAGCAAATGTATATTTGTTGCTAAAATATTTGTAGCACTTGTGTGTTGTGTCAAAGTATACATAACAATCCATAATTTTACTTATATGACTCTTGCTATGTCTCGTAATGTTCAGATAAGTTGATTTTAAGGTCTGCCTTGACTTTCGCAGTTAGATGTATTAAATTTTGGATATAACTTTTTACTAACACATTATTTGAAGCAAGTATAGGTTAGGTATGTTTAGCGTATTCCAATATTATATTTCAAAATATAATTCCAAAATTGCATCTTATCATACAATTTTGGAATTATATTTTGAAATATAATATTGGAATACGCTAAACTTGCCTCAAATAATGTATTAGTAAAAAGCCGAATTCCAGATAAAATCACAATAAATTCGAAAAAAGTTGGTTTTATCTGCTTTACAGTCTGAATGTGTTGACAATTAAAGACTTTATAAGATTATATGCTCTGCTCTAAGGCTTTGGTATTTAGTATTCTTTTGATTAGAAACTTGATATCTTGTTGGATCTTTAAAAAAAATATCTATCTGACGTCGATTGGATATACAACCATTACCAAAAAAGCTTATTTTTATCAAAAATGGCTACATCGATTTTCTGTCAAAAATAAATATGTACATTGCACATACCTAGTTCCTGCGGATGATTTGTCTCTTTCATGAGGCAAAAAATACCATTTGTGATTGAATATAAATTGGTACATTATAACTCTCCATTAAGTCCAAACATTAGACCATGACAAGAAAAAAAAAAAATCGGAATGGGGTGCTATAAGCCATTAATAAACTTAACTAAAGTTCAGATTTGTCCAATTATTTTTTGTAGCAAAATTGTAAAGGTCATTAAAATTAGAAAAAGAAAATTAATCAAACTACTATACCTAATGGTCAAAGAAAAAATTTGTAAGAAACATAACTCTATTGGTAGATAATTGGCTAACGTATGAAACAGCGTTAAGTTCTTTTTGCTAAAAATGCTGAGCCATTGTTGAAAAGCAATATTTCAGATGTGAACCAGAATCTGCTGAATTATAAAATTAAAATCATTAATATCAGGAAAAATTAATTTTTTGTTGCAAAATATTCAAATTTTGAATTATAAGTACACGCTATAAGTCCCCCCGTCTGACGATATGTGTGCGTCACTATACAATCGGACCCTTATATTAATACAAATTCTTTATCCATACCGGCCGACGCGGCGCGGCAACGTGACTTTAGGCCAATTCGAGGACGAACAATTCACGAACAACTAGCTTATAAGTTGCATGTATCTATCACAGAGATATTTGGGTGATTCTACAAAAAGTGGAATAAAATGCTCATATTTTCAAATCAACATTTTTTTTTTGAAGTTTTGAAGCATACAAATTAATTCTAGATATATATTAGAATGTCCTTTAAACATTATTGAAAGCGTACCAGTAAAAAAATTAAAAAAATAACAATTTTATGAGAAATTTTTGAAAAAAAGTTGGTGAATTGGTTATAAATTATCACTTATTCAAATCAAAAAATGACTTTTTATTTAAATGGCAGAATAAACTGATCGATATCAACATGATATATCGTTATACATTTATCTTCTATTTAATTGACTTTGAAAGTTCTTCGAAAATAAGTTTTTATAGCTTCAATATCGCCGTTAAAAAAATATGTTTTATCATCGATTTAAGATTACATAGCAAACCGAGACAAAACCCGTTAAAATGTATCATCTTCTGAAAATTTCTCAGTTCTTGGATAGAATTATATTAACTTTTCTCATAAAATTGCCGGGGGACTAAGCTCATGGAAATGACATTTTTTTTTTAAATTTTTTAACCAAAGATAATAAAAAAAAATTAATTCAAAAGAATAAAATACAGATAACATATTATGGTTTTACTTATCCTATTATATAACACTAACAAATATTTCTATTTGTTCATACAAATTATATGTAGGTCACCAGGGGACTGATAAAAAAAAACGGTGAATCCACGACCTCTCGCACAAATGTGTTTCTTAAAAGTGACATAACAAACAGACGCTATATGTAAGCTCAGTTTTGTTTCAACGAGACTCGATACTTGATTTTCCCTAAGATGGGACTCAGATCTATATAGAAGTTATCGATATTTTTGACGTTTATGAGAATTAGACTATTTGAAGAATTTTTTGAACAAGAAAAAAAACTTCATATAAATTTTGATCAGATTTATATTTATAGAAAAAAAAGAGTGAATGAATGCAATGGTTTCAAATTATTGTCGCGGACATCGAAAATTCCATCGTTTTTAGAATCACCCATTTATTGGAAAAAGTCGAAATTTCTCGTTTCACAATACAAATATCTGATGGTAGGATTGATTAGTCAATTTAAAAAATCGGTTTTCAAAATGCGGAATAAAATTTCGGCCAAGACCGAAAACGACTGTTCAAAATGTCGACTGTTGTATGTGCACATATGGTACATTGGTACATGACTTTTAGCCACCACTCTGCTCCGAATTTTTGTTAGGAAGTTGACATTTTTTTAATCCTCGCAAGAAACAGCCACCCCTGCAAATTTTTTTTTCTAAGATATTTGTTAGAGTTTGAAAGTAGACCACTGGCGCAATAGTCTGATGCACTTACCTCTACGGCCCCGACACTACATGAAAAAGAAGCAAGTTAACCAATTACTTTGTATATCATTGTTAAAAAAAAAATTCAAATGAATTTATGAACGCGTCCAGTTTGATCAAAAGAATTATACCAAACGCTATCAAAAGTACAATTTTAAAATCTCTAACAAATTTTAAATAAACATGATTTTACATTTCCCATGACAAACAAACAATGTCAAGACTCGTGTTAAATAATAATACTTTACTTAAAAACCAAATATATTTTTGTTTTAGAATAAGTGAGTTTTATTGAATAATAAAATATGAATACTAATGCCATAATTTTAATGGGTTAAACAACCTCAAGATATACAGATACTGTAGATCTGTATCTGTGTATGTATTTTTTCTTTAATCTCAGACCTAAGGTAACCTAATTTCATTATTGCCATATAGTTTTATTGTTTTCTATTTGCGTATTTCAAAAACACTCATCTCCACCTGTCTCACGGTTGCAAGTTATATACCAGTAGCAGTTTCGACACCTGTCCCCTTCATTTTACCTACTGCAAAGTCCCATTTGAAGGAACACTATGCACCACACGACCTGAATAACTCATTGAAAATAAAATATTTCATATATCCCAGAGCCAGAGGCCAGTTCCAGACACCAACCGCTGGCTGTAAAGATCATTTCCATATCCATATCCAAATCACCGTCTAAAAGTTGTGTTTAGATATTTCTTATTTTTATCACTTGACCACACCATTAGGCGGTCATTTCAAGACTCTTTGGCTATAGGTGATGCTGATGCTGAATAGAATATGAATGCCATAAAGTAAAACGCAGATACTCGTATACTTTTGCATTTCGCAGCGCATATCTTATCTAAACGATTATCTATTGTGTCTGCGATGACTGAGATGCTGAATATATAGTATAAGGCGAACTAGATAGCACGGTAGGTATAGAGACACTATTTTATTATGTCGTGTATTTTCTCCAAACAATAAGCAATGGCGTTTAGAAGCCACAACTGTAGTAATACGGTCCCTCCCGACACGTTTGTGGTCATATTGTGTCATTTGTGTTGGCCCCTAGTGTAGCAGCTAAAAGCAAAAAAAAAAAAACTATACTTCACTAAAGTTGCAATTAAGAGGCTTTCCTGAGTTGTGTTCTTTTAAAAAAATATTGGAAATGAAATTGAGACACCGATATGCCATGGCGGACAAACAACAACAAGCATACGAGATACGCAGAAGACGGAAAGCAATAGCCTCGAACGGTATCAGATGAAATTAGTTACTCTGAATGGATTTCAGATAAAAGTAAATTTGAGTGTACGGTGCCGTATTTCAGCATCAGGAAGTCATCGTACTGGTCGTGTAATGATGGTAAATATTCCGCCCGATCAGTGTTCAGAGGTCTGTAGAAATTCGTAATTAAAACTGGATATGTATATGTATATGCATTGGGAGACTGGCACACACTGATGCTATTGACGACAGTTATCAGAGATAAGTTATAAGGATGCCGCAGGAATGGCGATGTAAATTCTCGGATAAGGACGATTGATTATAATTACATTATTATACGTTGGAAAAATATAGGTGATGCGGTATTTAAGTTTTATGAACTGATTGTGCTGAATGAAACAGAAATATATGTACACTGCATTGTGATACCACTTAAATAGTAAATTGTGATTTGTATAGAAAATCTGGTTATTATGATATTTTGTTAAGAACTTGAAATACTCAAAATATAATTAACTAGCATTATTAAGTTAAGAAGTAAGGCTGCGGTTCCGGTGTCAGCAAATGTAAGCGAATTTCGCAAAGTTCGTTAAAATTATTAGAAAGCATCTACCCATTTTCTATGTTGTGTTTCCAATAAACAAAATTTACTTGCGCGAACTTAGCGAGTTTTAGGGAGTAAAATTTTAGTTATTTTAATCGCTTACATTTGCTAAGTTCGCGCGAGTAAAATTCGCTGGCACCGGAACCGCCTTAATAATGAAGATCAAAGTTGTTATTACAGACATAACCCTATAATATCTGGAAATCTACTTTAAATCACCATAGCCCTTTTTCATTTTGACCAGTGTGACAAGTGAAAATTTGTTAAGTAACAACTACACAATTGTCAAGTTGTTCTTGTCCCATAAAGAATTTGAATAATTTCTTTAATTTTATCGAGCAAAATTTCGATTTTATAGCATAAGAGAACATCGAATGAGTATTTTGGGATACAGTCATATTATCTCTAGCTTTTTGGTCGGCAAAATAGCAATCAGAAATCAAGTAAAACGAAACCATTTATATAAATTAAAAAATAAAATGCATGATCGCACACGTTCTTAATTTTGTTCTAACACAAATCACAGACTTTTTTTTTCAGAATCTAAATTTCACACGAGAAAATGAAATTTTTAAGTGTGGCGGGAAAAATCAAATTATATCCGCCTTCCTTTTTCTAACCATTGACTTAATTACCATATGAGGTTTATACATTTTAATTTAGACTTGTTCCAAAATTTTAAATGCAAAACCTCTCACTTGTTGTAAAATCTGTTACAGACAGTTACTCAATTTAAGAGAATGCATTTCACCAAATGAAATGTCAACACAAAATAGAATCGTTTACCTTCGATTTAAATTTATTTCAATCATTTCCTTATCGGTTCGACAAAAGTGTTACAATGTGAAATGAAATTCCACATCATTATCGACGCGCACCATCCACAATGGCCAGTACCACTTATAAATGCGCATAAACTTGTTGCACTCCGTAGAATCATGCCTAGCAAAAAAAAAGGTATCCACCGAAACCTCAATAGGAATAGCCAGCCACTGAAATGAGAAAGTGCACCTACGCCCCGAATATGCAACGATTGCCATATACACTTGTCCGAGTTTGTGCACCCGCCATACCGGATACCCCCCTGCAAATCGTCTCGTATACATTTACACACAAACTAACAAACATTAACAGTTAGGCAATAAATTCAGTGCACCAGACGAAGTATTTGCTATTTATCTGTGGCCAAGATGCAGCACGACCAACAAATCGTTCTTAGCCAATCCAAGGAAGAAAAAAAAACAAAAAGAAACTAAAACCGTATATATAAAAGACCTGCGCTCGCGCAATGGTAATAGCCAAGGAGAATGTTACGTTTCTTTGCACCCCGCCGCACCGGCTACCAAATACCAATGCAATGTCAGGAGCTATGGTTTAGCCCAACTGTCTTAGTTCGGCAACCCAGTGTTGTATAGTCAGTCATTCAGTCAATTCTGCAGACTTCAAGCCGGGCCAGCGCATGAAGAAGTGAAATTTATGAAGCAGCCTCCGCTTCTAATCAGATGAACAGTCTTCCAAAGACGTTCGTTGCCGGACAGATGAATGCAGTAGAGGAGTCGGAAAGGTGGTTAGTTTCAGTTCAGTTCACCATAAGACGGGACAGTGGAAGACAGCCGCGCGAAGATAATCAGTTACCAAGGCAGGGCGGCAGCAGGTTGCTGTTGTGCGCATTCACAGCCAGCGCCTTGCACAATTCTGCAACAAGAACAAACCAAATTGACTAGGAGTGATTTATTTGTCCAAGAGGCCTGTCAATTTTCTCCTGGCTTATCTTTTCGAAAGATTATGTCTTATTAGCTTTAACAGTGAGTTTGATTAGTTAATTTAATAAATAATACACTCTGGTGCTGCCATTCCCATTAAGCTTTCGGTGTTTTTTTTTTTTTTTTATTAATTATGTACC
This sequence comes from Baccha elongata, assembly GCA_951217065.1. Lineage (NCBI taxonomy): Eukaryota > Metazoa > Arthropoda > Insecta > Diptera > Syrphidae > Baccha > Baccha elongata. Next base: position 182,202,124 of record OX578272.1, on the reverse strand, counting down.
TATGTCCTTTGGCTGGATTGATATTTTAATTCCAAAGGGAATAAAAGTAGTTTAGTTTTGAATACTTTGTTTTAATATATAGGATGATTGAACTAAGGGGGTCATTAAATTACATCAAATTCCAGTCACGTAAGAACTGAAAAAAGAGTTTTTCTAAGAGGATGTGGTTTTATTTTTTAAACATGTTATTTGAACATCCGATTTTGTGTTTTTGTCTAAAAACTAATAAGAAAAAAACTAATACATAAAAAAAAGTTTGAAAATTATTTTTTTTTTAATTTTTAGTTTGAAAATTAATTGTACAAAAGTTAGTAACTAAAACAATTTGGCTTGGAAAATAAAATAGAGATGAGATTTAATTTAATTTTTTTTCTGTTTAAAGTCAATTTTTTTAAAGAAAATTTCACCTTTCCTCTAAACGGGAAAGTGATCTTCTTCTATACGATTCGTTGCTTGGCTTACCCAAAACTACTCCCTCTAGCTTTTTGCTGCACCTTTAGGGGGATGAAAAATAGATGTTGTCCGATTCTCCACCCTGGCCGATATGCATGCTTCGGATGACGAAAATCGGTCGAGCCGTTTCGGAGGAGATAGATTACAAACACCGTGACAGGAGAATTTTATATATAAGATGTATAATAATAAATTGTTATATCATAATAATAATTTAAATTTTGGATGTGTTCAGTGATCATAGTCCCAAGCAATACTTAGCTCAATTTGTGTGCTGTGTGCAATTATAGGGTTAGAGGTCCAGCTAGAACTAAAGTGAAAACACATTTCAGGTACATATCAATGACTTTACGGGCCATTCAACCATTTATAAGTGCTAAGTGTATGTTCAGGAAAGATCAGATATTAGTTAAAAGAAAATATTATGTTGAATACATATATCCGAATAGGCCTAGAAGAAGTGAACTTTTTGTGGAATTGTAGCACTTATACTTTATGCAATCTGGCACCGTCTCGAACCTAACATACCAACTCTTTGCGTTTGACGTTTGACTTGCCTTGGAACCTCTATTTGACTCTTAACATAATCCGAACAAATCATGAAGTATGTGCAGACTCCTTGTTCACATCAGGAAACGTCAGCTCTGCAGCTTGTGACAACGGTGTTCAACGACAAACTATTCAATAGAATGTTACAGAATTTAACAAGCGTATCTATAATCCATAAGCTTATCAGTGAAATATTTAATTGACTAGATGAAAAAATTAATACGGAGGAGAGAATTAATAGTTTTCCATTAAAAAGGTATTCGCTATGTGCGTATTGCTCCTCTATCATAGACACACTTACATCCAGCTCTTTTAGTTCTCAAAAATAAAATTTATTGTGAACAAATAACAACAAATTTCTATAGAAACACATAGAAACTAACGCTATCTAGTAAATAATAGAAGAATTAGTTGTGAAACATTTTTGTGTGCACTGACTAAGAAAATCTCATTTCTCTGTCTCTTTGCACATAGCGAATTGTGTATAGAGAAAGTTTGAATCGATAAAGTCAAATTAATCAAGAAATTAAAGACGGAAAAAGTATGTTTTGCAAACCTGTATCTTATTTTAAGTTCTCTTAATTTTGATACAGATGGCCACGGGGGAAATTGAGTTATGCGATTACTATTCAAATATATATACAAAGCTTTTACGCCAGTATATTTACACGTGAGAATGCTACAGCAATAAATGGGGCGTTTTAAGAAGTGATTATAAATAAAATATAAAATTTCAATGTTCGGATTTATTCTTTACGATTGTTGTTAACTTTTTTATCAAACTCTTCGGATTTTTGTTTTAATTCACAATATGTCTTTGAAATGTTCACTTATATGAGCACAAATAAAATTAACTTAATTCTGTATGCAAATTTATTTGTACTATATTTTCAAATTATGCGCAAGCTTTTTTCTTAATGAGTTATCTTTGTTTTTTTTTACTATTAATATTTTAACAAAATCTTCCAAATACCTATATAATCTAATCAGCATTATGTTCATTATCGTCTAAAAGCTCTTAAACAATGACCCTTCTTACATAATTTTATCACTAACTTAAAAGAACAAAAATCAGTAGCATTTCTATTTTGATGATCCCTTGATATCCAAAAATTTAACATATCTAAGAAAAAATTAAATTTTCTGAAACCTAATCCCAATTATGGTCAAGAACCCCATTATCAATCGTCGATAACAAAGTAATCAAAGAAGTAACAAAACGAAAACTAAAATGCAAATTTCCATCCGATTTTCGGCTTAACCATATCGCTTTGCATTTTAATAATCACAACAACATTTAAAACATAAAGAAATGTACAAAAAAAAAATTCAAGGAAGAGAAACTAAGAGAAAAAAAAATAAATAAAAAAACTTAAGAAAATATTTTATTGCTATAATAATATTCGTTGCTTCTTCTTCTTATAGTGGGTACACAATATGGGTTCCTAAGTTTCCCCCAAAGACACCATTTACATAACTTATATCTGCCATGACGGGTATTGTACTACAGCTGACACATGCGCATACTGATGATGGCAAGCGAATAAGTATAAAGTGCTGGGGAGAAGAAACGCACGAAAATTGCTATGGAGCACCTGGAAGAAGAATTGTAGAACTTCTGTGCACTGTTGGACATTCACTCACAGCTCACTTTGTATTCTTTTGGCCCTAGTACGTGCCCCATAATATACGCATCCATTCAGAGTTCAGTAATTCATAAGAATCCACAATTTATGCCATTTTGCCACTAAGTGCCAGCTATCAGTCAGCGTGCTAGAAGCTTCAAAGTGTATACGTCTGGCATCAAGTAACACATAAAAAATTATTTAAATACCGTTTTTACCGATTAACAAATTGATATATTCAAAAAAAAAGTCAAGAAGAAGTAGAAGCAGCAGCAGCAAAAAAAAATATTTCACGTGTCCGGCATACTTATGGCCGACCAACACTGAAGTGGCCAAAGAATCAAGTACACGCTTAAGTACGCTTTAAAATGCAACAACAATGCGGTGTAGTTGAACTTAACGCAGATACTGGCTCATTTCATTATCATTTTAATTAATTATTCTTTTGTGTGAGTGTGAAGTGCAATGTTAACTCTTTTTTTTTTTGCACCCATTTGGTTGGATTTGTTGAGAGTTATTCTATTCGTACAAGGACAGCGTTGGGCGCCAATTGAAAAGCATTTAAAAAAACAATCTTATATGCAAGCATGCATATGCATTTATACGGTTTAATGCGACGAATCAGAAGGTTTCATTGTTATTTATTGGGGCCAGCAATTTGAGATGATGCCTGGGACGTGATTTATTTTTGGATGCCCACTTATGACAAGCTTGACCTGCAATGGGGAAACAATAAGGACTTCATATTGTTGAGATTGTGATTGTTGTATTTTCTTAAGCACACGTTATCACGGTCAATGAAAGTTTATTTTATACGGCAATAAGGTGGTGTACTGGAATTTTTCGGCTGCATATTTTACAATCAGGGTTAAGTTCCTTGGCAACTTTTGAATATTGCACATAATTAAGGGATTTGGAAAAAGTTGAGATATACTTTTATAATTGCAATTCAAAATTGATAACACAAACGATACGAAATGTATGCAACTGGGTTGCAAGAACTTGCACTTGTATAGTAAAATCTGGAACTACAGAATAATTAATGTATTATAGGCGAACACTATCATTCGCAAACGTGAAATCAAGTAGTATGGTATCTATCTTTAAACTAGAGCTCTTGATATTACCCGGGTAGGACCCAGTTCTACAACTACCCGGAAACCCGGGTCCTAAAAATACCCGGGTGTTACCCCACACGTACGGGTACACGGGTGTCCGGGTACCCGGTACCCGGTACCCGAGTACACGGTACCCGAAATCACAAAAGTGGTAATAATTCGAATGCAATAGTTAAAGAAAGTAAATTTAAATCAATTTTATTATATAAATTCTAAAAATGAAAAATTTAAAAACACACATAAATCATTTTCGTTTTAAGAATTTCTGGGACGCGGGTAAGCGGGTAATTCGTCAGCGCTGCAGCCCGCGGGTTCTCTGTCGTGTCGTCGCAACACGCAGCACCCTCGGTCTGTTCGGAGCCCCCCACCCCCGCCCTTGAACATATTCTCAAACTATTTCTTATTTGCATTAAAATGAAGGCTTGTGAAAATGGCTTACTTAGCTTATGGAAAATGTAATGGGATCACTAGGCCTCATTTCCAAATCTGGTAGGTTTTAAAACAAAACTTGAAAAGGCTATTTTTCTGCATACCTATACTTTTCTGGTTCTTTTTCCAAACTTCATTTGGAAATTAGGCCAAAAATCTTTTTCCAAAAATTTGGCGAATTTTTCTTTTCAAAATTTGGTTGTTTTTTCCAAAATTATTACGCCAACATTTTTGGGCTCTTTTTCCAAAACACTTTTTGTCGAAATTTCCTATGGCGTAATTTCAGAGAGAGAAAAAGTAAGAAAACTGTACAAATAATGGCAGAAATTAAAAATTTTGTTCGATATGTTTGTTCAGACTCAAAAAATCACATCGTAAATCCATGGATTGGTATATAATATATATATATCTCCTTCTCAAGATTTCAAAACTTACTTACTTACTTACTTAAGGTGGCGCTATACAGGCCGGGGTGAACCAGGGCCTCAACCAACATGATTCTTTTAGCTAGCTGCCTCCAGTTTTGGTTGTGGTCCTTTTCCAATTGTGTGCGCCACCTGCTATGCTGTACTACTATACTTTGCCGCCCACGGGCTTAAATTCAAAGGCCATCCACCTTAGTCGTTGGCTTTTCACTTTTGTAACAAGGTCAGTTTCGCTGTACAGTTAGTTGTGGTATCTTCCTCTCCATTCCCCATTTATGCAGATAGGACCATTAATAATCACACGGGGAATTTTTCTTTCAAAACAGCCTAAAGCATTTTCATCCATCTTTAGTAATGTCCATGCTTCTGCACCATAAATAAGGACCGGGATGATAAGTGTCTTAAAAAGGGACACTTAAAGTTGCTCGAGCCCAAAAAAACAGCGAGTAATTCTTCGTTGAATTTCAACACTTATTCACATGAGTTGATAGCGTAGCCTGGGTATACACAAAGTTCTTGACCACCTCAAAATTATCTAATCTGTCTATGGTGACGTTTTGTCCAACACGTCGGTGTTGGGTGTCCTTTCTTGTTGACAGCATATTTTTGGTTTTATCCTGATTCACCGTTAAAGCCATCTTCCTGGCTTTCTCTCAATGCTCACGAAACGGATACATAAACAAACGAATTGTGAGATTCTAATACGACTCTCAATACTCTCGTCATTCACAATTGTTCATTAACATAACTCAGTGTCCTTGCATTGAGCGCTATTTACTTTTGAAATGGTATCCCTTTAAGGCTTAAGATGTAGGTATGTAAGCCAACAAATACCATTAAAAATAGATCAACTTCCTTGTTCCCGAAATGTTGTTCTTTTTTTAAAAGTTAGATTTTATCAGGTCTTGTCTTGTCTAATGCAAAACATAATTTGTCATGGCAATATATCTATGTATTTCTTCAAAAGCTTACATTGCTTCAGCAGAATACCTACAATACCTAATTGACATTACAAAAATAGTCTTTTGACATTTCATGACAAGCTGGATTTCTATTTGAATGTTTGACAGGTTAGCTCTTTGAATATACCATACCTCTGAGGTATTAGATGCATATTATGTATTCCTTTTATTCTTTATTCAGAACTTACAAAACTAATTAAAATTATATATCAAAACAACTCATACTGTTAACCTCATATTCATTGAGTCAACAACCAGTCATGTTCTAGTATAGATATTCTGATTAACATGAACGTGTTTCCATCCTCACATGGACTTCTGACCTCCCTTCCCTTCATTCATAGTTCATCAGAATCACTGTTCCAGAAATAATCTTGCAGAATTCCCATGTTCACTTTCGATTGAACACAACAAGTATAGGTACACAAAACTCGTGTCAGAGATTGCCCCATTCAGCGTAATGGACGCTCCAAGAGACAATGAACAAGAGTAAAAGAATCGAATCCATCGCGCACACCGCAGATGAAACATGAACCCATTCACCATACACCCAGGAGGAAACCTATCTAGGAGTTGAGGAGCATAGGCTGCCCGTCCGACTCGCTGCCACTATAAACAACAACAACAGTAAGTCAAAAAAAAAAGTGAAAACCGTAACGAATTAAAGCCAGAAGCGATTTAAGCAATCGACAGCGGCAGGCAGCCCAACTTCGATACCTTGTTTGTTGTAAGGTTCTTTGTCGATGGGTTGGCCTAATTTTTTCCTATCTCTTTGCCTCACCACTACCGCCACCACCGCATCACTATTGCAGCCGCCAAAGAAGTGTTTTCATGCTTGGACCATCGAATGTATAGGGAACCACAGATTTAGCAACTGGTTTGCAAGCGCATTCAAATGAGATATAAATAAAATCAAAATAATAAGAGAACAAAAAAAACTAGAATGAGACATCGTCAGCATTTGAAGAAAACAACATCGTTTGGTTTGGTTGCACATACACATTGGATGGCTGAACAATGAGGGATCATTGGGTCATATTTGTCACGATTTGCTAGTCTTGACTTGGGGCGACGCTCGTCTCTGACAGAACTGACAAGTAAGTTGTTTAGTGCCAAACAATTGTTTTCTTATTATTTACTTTGGATTTTGTGCTGTTTTTTTTTTTTTTTTTTTTTTTGATTCAAAGTTGGAAGCAGTTTGCGCGTTGAAATATTTTTATATCTATAACAATGTCAACGCAAGTTCTAAAAATATATTAACCCGCTTTGATAAATGCCTTACTATTCGGTCGTTTAAAACTTAAATCAAGATGTAAACAGTAAATAGTAAATAATTTATTGATTTCGACTATTGCAATATAAAATCCATCTTTTCTAATTACACAAAAGATGAGGAAGATCACAGATGTCCGAACGTTCCGAGGAGCCAACTACCTCGTTGCAGGAAAGGTAATGCTACGGATATCCAGATAAGGCAAAACATCGAAATACCGTAAGGAAATTCGGTGTCGGTCGACTGCAATCGCAAGACATCGCCAAGTCCTTTTCCGATCGAGTCACTCACAACCTCTTAACTAGTCCTATGCTTAACCTTCAAGCATCGAAAACCAGTGGAAACATTGCCAGTAAGTAATTTAAGATGCCGCCTCTGATGTGCTCGAACTCGGATTAACACAACCACCACAATGAAACCCCTTGTTTGACGAAGAATATCGGCAAATACATTCAGCCAAAAAACAGGCATACAAATTACAAATCGGCTACAAAGAAGGACTAGAGCAGCGCCAAAGCTCTACACGCAGCTCAGTAGAGGAGAGAAGAACACAGACTTCATAGAAAAAAAAGAAGGAGTATGAGAAGCGCGCGATCGAGGAAATAGAGGGATGCCATAACAGGTATGGAGTTCGGAAGTCTTACCAAAAGATAAAAAGAACATCACACCGCTACAAGGCTTGAACCGAAAGCCTACAAGGATCATCATGGGAACATTACAGTAGAATCGCAGTCTGTGGTGAAGATATAGAAAGATCATTTCTGCAAATTATACAACGGCGATGATGAACCAAATTTCGCTCCTAAACAGATTGCACTGTTCCACCTAGACGACGAAACCAACCATGTTGCCCTCCTGACCTACATGAAGTGAAGATAAATATATTTAACAATAAAGATGCTGCAGCTGATGGCCTTGCGACCGCTCTGTTCAAAGCAGCTGGCGATGAATTGGTTTAGGAGTATGCACCTGCACCAGCTCATCTGCAAAATATGGTGAAAGGAAAGCATACGCAATGAATGCAACCTCAGCATTGTTTGTCCGATCCTGAAGAAAGGCGACCATCTGGACTGCTCCAACTACAGGGGTATTAGTCTTCTTAGCATCGCATACAAAATCTCCTCTGCCGTATTATGTAAACGCTTGAAGCCATTCATTAACAACTTGATTGGTCCATATCAGTGTTGCTTTAGACCAGGAAAGTCTACCATCTATCAAATATTCGCACTACGTCAAAAAATCCAGGAATTTCAAATCGATACCCACCATCTTTCCATCGATTTCAAGGCCGCGTATGAGCTATACAGAGTAATGCCTAGTTTTGGCATCCCTTCCAAAATCGTCCGTTTGTGCAGGATGACGATTGAGAATTCACACTGCTCCATCAAATTCAGTAAAGACCACAACGACACATTTGATGTCAAAAAAGGATTTAGACAAGACGGTACACTGTCACGTGACTTCATCATCCTTGAAATAATAGTGCAAAACTCTCACGACAACACCAGATGCACAATTTTGTAAAAGTCTGTACAATTACTTGCGTACGCCGACGATATTGACATAATATGGGAAGAACAAAGCGTGATGTGAGTGATACATTCGCGAGCATTGACAAGGAATCCAGGAAGATGGGTTTAACAGAGAATCAGGACAAGACCAAATATATGCTGTAAACAAGAAAGGATACTCGACACCGAAATCTAGGACAAAACGTCACCATAGACAGCTATACCTTTGAGGTGGTCAAGGATTTTGTGTTATATACCTAGGCTCTGCTATCAACTCAGTGAATAGATAGATAGATAGATAGTTTTTATTCATTTCATATTAGTTTTCAGTTTTTACATTTAGTTTATAATTGAATAATAATGAGCATGGCATTGCAGCCGCCTGCCCGAGTGGCATTATTTATTTGACATTAAATTTTTTTTTTGTTCAAAACATTCAAATTTGAAAAATATTGTAAGATTTTTTTTTTTTTTTTTTAATTTAACTTAATACATATTTGAATTCAGTTGCAACTTTTAGTTTAGTTAAAACGAAAATAAATAGTAAAAAGAAATTTACAAGCGGGTATAACTTTTAGTTTAGTTAAAACGGAAATTTAATAAAATGGAATAAAAAAAAAATGGATATAACTTTAAGTTTAGTTTAAAAGGACTCAATATTAATAACTTTATGATATATAGCTATATATATTTTTCATACAACTTTTAGTTTATTTAAAAAATAAATTAGAAATTTTCACTAATAATTCTGTTTCTATATGCCTTCGCTTCTGTTGTGAATTCATATAACCGAATCCAATTTTCCCCATTCAAAATCAGTTTGATGTCTGATTATTTTTCTCGTAGAAAACTCTCCTTATCTCCATCAGCATTATACACCTTCCCAGAAAATGATACATGTTCTTTTTTTCCCGCATGTTGCAAGAAGAGCAATTACCTTTCAAAGTTTAGTAAGCTCTCCCCTTGCTTTGAAAACAGTGCTTATTAGATTACGTGAATGATCCTGGTTGAAGTAATTTCTTTCATTTGATGATCTAGCTTGCTCTTTAAATGAATATCTTTCATTCTGATCTATATGTTGTATAACTTCATACAAAGCTTTTTTCCATTGAAATGAGCTTGCATTTTCTAAATTAAGATTCCATCCACAGTTTGTAGCATGATCTAGCCAATCTTTGTAAAAAAGGGACTTTTAGCGGACTGCACTCGTAAGCACCATCTTCGGTAGTCTGACGTTATTTATGTTTATACCACTCGTACAACATTATCTGCATTGAGCTTTAGTGTAGATACATAAAGTGTAGGTAGTCCAGTTTCCAGGTAATACATATAATTGGGAGAATTCACTGGCAACAGAAAAATCTTCCTAAGAAAAAACCGCAATACTCTTTCTGCTGTCTCAAACTTTTTAACGCCCCAGATTTGAGCACCGTAGAACTCAGTGAATAACACCAGTGTTGAGATTCAACGAAGAATTACTCTTGCAAATCGCTGTTTCCTAGGGTAAAGAAGGCAACCTTTATAAGACACTTAGCATCCCAGTCCTTATTTATGGGACGGTGCAGTATAGGAGGACAGTTGGGTGTCGCTCGCAAGTGAAAGAAGACTTCAACCAACTTATCGTGCAAACCTGGAGGCAGCTAGCTAGAAACCGAGCCACCTGGAAGAAGCTTATTGTTGCCTCTTGTCCACTCCGGACTGTAGCGCCACCTTAAGTAAGATTATTTGGCATATGAAAGTACTATAGAAAGGTATACACAATAATAAAACTCAATGCTTTTCCAAGGCATTTCCAGATTTGCGATATGCTAGTTGGCTAAAACATTCACGTGTCAGTTGTAATGCACCTCTTAAAGAACTTCTTAAATTATACAATGCTTAATTCTTTTAATGTTGTATAAAACAACATCCAACTCTTAAACTGGTTAATATTTCTTAAAAGACAAAAAAAAATAACTATGGTCGATTTACTATCACTATCTCCAAATGTCTGAATGGGACACCCAACTATCGGCAAAAGTCTCTATACAATCGATTTGTCCAGGCTCTTAACGCTATTACACCAACTTGTCGTGCCGTTTTGTCGTATCATCTATAGGTATGGACAAAACAAAAAGCCGCCACTAAGGAGAAATTATTCCTGCCAACAGGAGAGACCACTACACCAGTATATGTAGACGTAGAGCTACCGTAGGAAAACACACTGCACTTTAAGATTCAGACAAACGGTGGACAACATTTATCTCGACAATATTATTCCGACAGCTTATGTCGATTGAATTCGATGATTTTGTCAATTACAATTGCCGAAGCTATAGCACAAAAAACGGTAAATAAAAATCCACCAACACAGCCAGCTTATAAGTAGGCAAAATTCAAACAGAAATAAAATCGAATGATGTCCAGCGAAATTTATTTTTTTTTGTTTTGACTTTAAAATTCCAAAAATGGTAACAAATTTTTTATTCGCAATCGCATCTAGATGCAATCAAATTTTTGACACTTTTACTTAAAGGTCAACATGTCAAATATCCGTTCGGGTCTTACGCCTACACATGTTTTTGTGTATACAATCTTAAGAGTTGCCGTAAACCCAAAAGAGAATTGGTAGTTTTTCATGTGACATTTGACATGTGTTTGGTGGAAAATGTTGCGCAACATACCACAGTAGTAGGTTTATGATACCAATTTTTTTTTTCATTTTTGTATTTGTAAATACACGATGTATTCAAGTCTTGTGCCTAGAGACCACGGTGCTTTGTTGATGCAATTTACATAAATGAGCTGTGGTAATTCCTCTGATTGCCGGACAACTGCTGTATTTACAGTTATAATGGATACTGAACCATTTGAAGATCTATGTGAAGAAAAAAAAAATTACAGTTTTTCTGCAACAACAGCGAATTTTATTCAAATCGATTTTATTGAAATTTTAATGGCCCAAGTTATAATTCAACTGTGAACGTACTTTTAGGATTGTTTGTCGTGTGTTTTAATTTTTTGTTTGTTTGTCCAAAGTTAAGTTGTGCCGGAGGCAGAAATTTGTGGGATTTGAATTTATTGTATAGATTTATTTATTAGCAATCTTATTTGCGTATAAGTAGAATAAATGGTTCTTAGCTCAGCTCTTTTGTTTACAATAAAACTTTATTTTACAGATTTATTTTCATTACATAAAATTGATTTAGTTGTGAATTTAAGTGTTAATATATTACGAGAAACTTTCCTTTTGGTTGGCATGATATGGCTAGTGGGTGGTGGCGATAATGCGGTATATTTAGACACTAAGTATAAATGAGCACATTAATAGATGTCAACTGCGCATTTTTTTAGAACAATAAAACACAATTTAATTAAGTTTTGACTGCTTAAGGTTTTTTCCATTTTTTGATGTTTGGAAAATTTTGACTTTTGAGGAGTTCGCTTATAGGAAAAAAAATGCATAACCAAGGCTAGGAAGGTAAAAGCATGACATAATATGTTTGTTGGAAATCTGGTATGAAACCAACCTTCTCAAGTAAGAAAATTGAATTATTTCCGTATCAAATTTTATAATTTATAATTGTCATTCAAATTCACTTTACGGCATCTATATGCATTTATTGTTTCTTTTTTACTTAGGTATTGTCTTCCAGATTTTAAATTGGTTTCTTTGATTCTACTTAATGATTTGCTTTTGGAATTTCTTAAATCGGTGTTATAAATTCCTACTTACTTATAAGGCATTCGTAAAATAAAAAAAGATTTGAAATAACAATCAAACATGAAATTATGATGGTCTGACAGTTCTATCTAAAGCTGTTTTTCTGTCTGTCTATATGAATAAACACTTACAGCCTTAAAAGTTGATCCAATTTTTTTAAAACTTTGTATAATCTTATTTTGGAGAAATATACCATGACGTTTTTATTTATTGTTGGCCTAGTTAAACAAATAACGGTACCTACTTATACAGTGTTACTGATAATTCCATTTTTCTATCATAGATTTCGATTACATTTTATGTAAGTGATTTGTTGCCAATAATGATGTTGATATCTTTCATTGGAAATGCGTCGATTTTGACGAAATTTTATATTCTGAAGGCACTGCTAAAATAAGCTACTGCTGAAAAAAAAAAACAAATAAAAAAAATCCTTTTTGAAAAAGTTTTTTTTTAAACCAATATTTTTGTTTGTTTTTCTAAAAGAGTACAAAGTTTTCTCAAAACAAATCGATAAAATGTTATACGAGTGTTGTCGACTTGATGATGTCTTTCATCGTAAAATTTTCTTCAGATTCAGTACTTGGCATAAAAGATTGACTATCTTTTTAACGAACACACCGATTTGGACGAAATTTAGTTTTCTAAAACTATTGCTTAATATAAATAATAACAAAAAGGTTTTTTTTCAAAAAATTAATATTTAAAAAAAAAATACGTTCTATTTCGATAAAATTGACCGTTGCCCACGGTGATGTGTCTTTCATTAAAATCTTTTTTTAATTTTGTTTCTTAAGAATTTAAAAAAAAAATAAAAAAGTATTTAAAATTATATAATAGAGGTACAGAAAAATTATTTTTTTAAAATGGTCAAATGAATTCAAAAAGGGTGTCTGATGATGATTGGCGGTGGTGGCCATGAAATAGCTATAACTCCTGCCAAAAATAGTGTTGGTGTACACAGGTTGTTGTTATCTAATTTGACCACTTCTCAATGTAAATTATACTTCTTAATATAGTATTAATAATTGCGTTATCTGATGTGATGCAATATCTGTAGAAATGTTAATCGTCCCACTTATGCCAATAGCTTTAATTTGGACATGTATGTATAGTTTGAAATTAAAGGACAATGGTTTTTATTTTGGCATTTTAAACAAGTATATGTTTTTATAATATTGGCAGACTAAATAGGGCAAAGGCCTTTTAAATAAAGTGACAAAATAAATAAAGAAGAATGTAATCTCAATTAAAGAAGATATTCAGAATAAATATAAATTCTTAATTATTTCTATGGAACTGACCACTTGCTGTTTCTACTTAATATGAACTTAAATTCGTTTTAAAGAAGAGTGCAAATAAGAATTCCTAAAACTTTTTATAAGCTATTCACTATTCAGTGAAATACTTGTCATCTAGCTATACTTGTGTCATATCCCCTGATAATTATTTGTTGCCTTTTTAAACTCTAGCTCGACCATCTAAAGAAAGATAATTTTTTTTTTATATTAACGAAGCAGCAGCAAATAAATAAACCGAGAGCCCAAAGCAGTTTTTGGAAGTGATTGATAACCCAATAAAGTTGGTAGAGAGCACTACAGTTGCCATTGTTAAAAGTCTTGCAAACCTGGGGGCATTTTCGAGAATGCATTTTTTGCAACAGTGCAATTTTTTCGAAAGACTGTGTAATATTGTCAAGCCTTTAAAATTATTTAAGAAACTATGTGCTATATGTTCCCTGATAGCAATGAAGTTTTTCGTTGTTCTTTCGGGGGCATTTTCGAGAATGCATTTTTTGCAACAGTGCAATTTTTTCGAAAGACTGTGTAATATTGTCAAGCCTTTAAAATTATTTAAGAAACTATGTGCTATATGTTCCCTGATAGCAATGAAGTTTTTCGTTGTTCTTTCGGTAATTTTTTGAATGCATCTTGCAAGCAGAAAGAAGAATGAAAAACGTATTGCAACATCATATTTCACTTAATTTTCAAATTGATTATTAAATTATTTTGTCTATTTATAAAAATAAAATGCACTGTTGAAGCAGTCTTTCTCACAAATGCCCCCACTTGGAGTGCAAGACGCTGAATTTTGAAAATGCCAATTATAGTGCTATCGAATAATACCAACTTTATTAGGTTATCAATTTGAAACAACTGTTTGTGGGCTCTTAGTCTAAAACTATAAAAAAAAAACAGTTACAAAAACTATTAAATCATATAAAATTTTCGACTTACAAAAATATCTTCCAATGTTTCAATATATTACTTTAAACATTTCCCGTAAAGTTCTAGCCTTTTGCAAAAATTATGATATGATGAAGCATTGTTATTATAGCAGTTACTAATTGTAAAAACCTTGGACATTTATTGCACAATAGTCTACAATTCTTTATATTAAAGATCACTTACTAAGCTATGGATTTTTCTGTTACATAATTAATATAACAATTTTATTATTTTTCCAATTTGGTAATAACAATGGAATAAAAACATTTTTACAACTGAACGAACATGTTTATCAAATAAACCGTGTGATTTCTTTCAATCAAAATTTATTACCATCGTTGAATATACAACTCGTCAACACCTGCAAATTAAAATTTACCTACATATACTCCAGTGAATTGTTCAATTTCCCATAAAAAAAAAATACACAAACATTTTGATTCGATTAAACTGGCATAACAAATCTTATAAATACCATCTACAACAACACCATATACTCTAGACGTCAATAAAACATAAAAATAAATATTTTTTCCCAATTTACCAAAACCCAAAATCGTGCGCATTTGAAGGAAATGAAAATTCCTCTGTACTGTCGCAACCGCAACTACCTTTACCACGCCATAGAAAGAAAAAACTCAATACTCTTGTCCATAAAACCGCCACCACGCCATATACTAATGGGCCACGCGGGGTGAACACAGAAATATCAAAAAGCAATTTAATTAAATGTCATTAGTTACTATTAAAATTGTTATCGCTTTGTTCACAGGTGAATTTAATTTATGTTAACATTTGGAAACAAAAGGAAACCTCTGGCCGAAGCGACCGACGCGACATGGACGTCTACAAATCTAACTGAATATCGTGGTTAGATTTGGTAACCATTGGGTTGCATTCAGATGATACGGGATATAGGAGGGGGTGGTGTGCTATAAGTGCCGACATCGCTACATTAAATCAGAAATAAGAAAAAATAAATTAAGTCATGTTTTATTTTTATTTTTCATCATAAGATACTAAAAGCACCTAACTGTTCGTGGAGTGTGTATTAGCAAGCGGGGAAAATCCAAGCGAGCGGAATCGAATGAAAATCGTTGAAATAATTTGTAATTATGATTTCGTCCCGATTTAGTAGTCGATGAGTGTTGAGCTTGCTTCGTTGTTGCAACACACCATCAATCGGTTCCGGATTCGGATTTTGTTTTGTTTTTTTTTTTTTGCACTAAGAGATCTATTTGTGGTTGAAGATACTCACTGCACTGGGCATTGAGAAAAAATCAATCTAATACCTGAAATTCTTTATTGACGGTTTATCTGCTTTCTTAAAAAAAAAAAAAAAAAACTTGACAATAGAGTACACGATTTGTATTGAGGTCAGATTGTCTGGCTTCAGAGGGCAAATGAAAATGTGTACTAATGATAAAGAGGAAGTTACAATAAATACGGTGAAAGGTTCTACATTTTAAAAGGTTGTGGGCTAAATTTGTAGTAGAACTGGTTAAAGAAAGAAATAATAAATATAATTTATGTTAGATTGGTCTAAAAAATAGTCATGCACTTAAATTATTTAAAGTTAAACTCATCTTGAATTGATAAAAGCGTTACAATTGATTCATAGTTGTCTACAGTTCCCGTATAAAAGTATTTCATGAGCTATCTTAATTGGTATGATGGAGCAAGTAGATATATAACAGAAAATATTAGCTAACAGTTTGCAATGATGTCAATATCAGAAGTTAATAATATCTTTTTCTTTGAGAACCAAGCGTTAACTATACCAAGAGTAGTATAGAAGTTATTCCTGTCATGATAATTAAATTGAAGCAGCTTGTAGCTAAATGTCACGAAAAGCAAAGGCTGCTGGAATGCAGAACAGAACTCTTACACATTAGTGCGTATGAATAAATGAAAAAGTAGCAGAGCTTAGAGTCATCAATCGATTTTAGTTTTGTTCTATCTAATAAGCGTTACTATATTGGACATCGTTTGATTATCAAAAAAAACGAATCACCCCCGGACGATTTATTATGTGCAAAGAATTTGTCGATAAGGCAATACAACACTAACTCTGCCACTGCCTTGCACTAAGTTACTTATGAAAAAAATTCCTGCAAACAATTTATTTCAGGACTCTCAAGATATTTCTGACATTCCCGGAACTAGTCTATTGAAATTTATAAACGTCTATATGGGTTGAATGGTGCAGTGCATTAACGCCCGCGGGTGTTAATTCCAAAAACAAAAGGAATTTACCCCCGCGGGTGTTAATTCCTTTTTTGATTTGGAATTAACACCCGCGGGCGTTAATTCCTTTTTCTGATGGGCTTTAATTCCAATTTAAAATGGAAATATAACCCATTCATCAGCAAATTGACAAACATGTTAAATATTTATGTTGAATATTTTTATTTATATTTACAAAATTGTGTTTAACTAAATATGGAATTCTTTAAGATCGAAAATAACAAAACAAACATTTCCAGAGCATTTTTCGTTGTGATATAAAGTAAATTTTGAAAATTATAAATTAGGCATATACTATGATTGATTTTTTTCACAATTTGTCTGCAATATGGATACAATAATATCTTAGAATTACCATCATTTTTGCAGCGATCGCTATGTATTGCAAAAACATGATCCACAAAATTTGAAATGGTTACATGGACCGAATAAATCTTCAATGACCAAAAGTACCTACAGTACAAAGTAAGAATTTGTAAAATTTTACATTTCTTACTTTGTACTGTTATACTCTTGGTCATTGAAGATTTATTCGGTTTGTGAATTTTAAAAAATTCGCGAGTACAAACAAATAGAACATCACAAACGAAATTTCGCGTGAATTTGTAAAATTTTACATTTCTTACTTTGTACTGTTATACTCTTGGTCATTGAAGATTTATTCGGTTTGTGAATTTTAAAAAATTCGCGCGAATTTACCCCCGCGGGTGTTAATTCCTTTTTTGATTTGGAATTAACACCCGCGGGCGTTAATTCCTTTTTCTGATGGGCTTTAATTCCAATTTAAAATGGAAATATAACCCATTCATCAGCAAATTGACAAACATGTTAAATATTTATGTTGAATATTTTTATTTATATTTACAAAATTGTGTTTAACTAAATATGGAATTCTTGAAGATCAAAAATAACAAAACAAACATTTCCAGAGCATTTTTCGTTGTGATATAAAGTAAATTTTGAAAATTATAAATTAGGCATATACTATGATTGATTTTTTTCACAATTTGTCTGCAATATGGATACAATAATATCTTAGAATTACCATCATTTTTGCAGCGATCGCTATGTATTGCAAAAACATGATCCACAAAATTTGAAATGGTTACTTCCAAATTCGCGCGAATTTTTTAAAATTCACAAACGGAATAAATCTTCAATGACCAAGAGTATAACAGTACAAAGTAAGAAATGTAAAATTTTACAAATTCACGCGAAATTTCGTTTGTGATGTTCTATTTGTTTGTACTCGCGATTTTTTTAAAATTCACAAACCGAATAAATCTTCAATGACCAAGAGTAACAGTACAAAGTAAGAAATGTAAAATTTTACAAATTCATGCGAAATTTCGTTTGTGATGTTCTATTTGTTTGTACTCACTCCAAAAGAAAATAACAACCGCGGGTGTTAGTACCAAATCCAAAATGCATTAACACCCACGGGCGTTAGTTCTTTTTAATGGTGGGTCTTACTTCCAATTCAAAAAGGAATTAACACCCGCGGGGGTTAATTCCATTTGTTTTTGGAATTAACACCCGCGGGCGTTAATTCCATGGCGTTAATGCACTGCACCGGGTTGAATATCCATAAATTTTTCTTAAAACATCACATATTAGTTTAAGTGTGACGGGAACGAAACCAAACATCAGTATCCAACTAACATTAGCTTTAGTAGAAATTTACATTATTTTCACTATTAAGTACATCATCAGTGTAATATTCGCTACTCACACGTACATATTTCCGATAAATGTTGAAGTAGGTACTTATCTTAGGAACTAAATCAATACCCCCAGATTTCTGTTTTTTTGACGTGAAAGTTCTGCTGATGCAACAACCCTTCTATATATTTAGCATGCAATATTCATGCTCTCAACTTTCAATTTTTTTTTTTTTGTAATAAAAATCCGTATAAATATTGAACATCCGATTGCTCAGTATTTTTAATTCTTAAATTGTTTTTGCACTTGCTTATTCAAAGTTTTTGAGTTAAATAACTAAATAACTATGTGTAAAAATATAAACTTAACGTATTAAAAATGTGTAGCATTATTGTTACCATTTATCAATAATAAAAAATGCTTAAAAATGTTAATCTCCCAACTGCAAGTCTAAGTCTTTCAACTTAAAAAGAATTTTCAGGAACAACACACACAAATACATATATCAATCCATTCATATCTTAAGTACCTTAAATGGAAGGAAAATTAATCTCACACAAACCCTTTAAATTTATTTAAATAAGTTCATATATTTCCTGAAGGTGTGTAAATAAAAATTATCTTTATACTTAAAATCTCTAAATTGACAGTCTTTAATCAAATGTCACCATAAACTAACACCCAACAAAAAATTTATAAAGAAAATAAACCATAAACAAAAGAGCTGAACAGCAAACTCAAATTTCAAAAAGAGATTCCGAATATTAACAATTTTCAACAAACCTATAATATTCTTTGAACAAAAACTGCTTGCGACCTTGGAAGTTATAGTTCCTATTAAGAGTACAAGCTAAAATCTAAATGATAATGGTATCACTAAGAGGTAGGGCCATTGCTTGGCGCCCCTTAACTGCCACATTTCACTCTATTTTCTCATATGAATAACGATAAAATGTAAATTCATGTTTAACAACAGAGTCCATCTTATCTGGGTTGTCCATTCATAAGAACCACATTTGGATATAAAATGCCTTTAAGATACAAAAAAGAAACAAAATAAGAATGACCCAAACAGCAAACACACTTTAAAGAACTCGTCCTCGGGTCTAATTAACAAGCTCCATAGTGATCATATTAATTTCCGAACGAAAAAACAAAGTCCTTTTTGAAGCGATACATCTGTGGCAGATCTGCTTAACACTCTTAATGTATCTATATGTATGTTCTGTATCGTAGCATCGTGTTGGAATTAATTTTACGAGTTTATCTTAAGGTGTATTAACCAGGTGTTGGTCCAACGGAGGCGAGGCGGTGGCATGTATATATGCTTGGAAATTATTGTCACCACTATCGCACGAAGTGACTCCTCGAGCACGAGGTATCTTAAGATTGTCACTTTAGCTTGCTTCGTATGTTTGTTCTTGTATCTCTTGTGTGCTGTTCTAATTGATTCAGACAAATACTCATAAATTCGATCGGGACAACAAAAATGGGATATTTAATTCGAATTCCTTCGTCTTGTTGTTGTCATCGTTTTTGGACGTCGACTTATGTTGGTATTATAATTTTTTTTTTTTTTCAAAAAACTTTCATGACTTTGACACAAAATTTTTGTAACCAAACGTAAGTAAGCATGTGGTTTTATTCTTTTATGATTTTGTTTTTTTTGTTCAACATTATTTTACAAAAGGCGGAAAGAAAATCTGAAAACAAATGAAACGAATTATCTCAATAAGTTTACCTTGAGGTGTTTAGCAATTTACTTACAAAAAAATTGTGTAAACAATAAATGTGCGCCGTCCAGTACTGGACCACCAGAATAGCCATCAAGAGTATGTTGTAGTATAATTGAATAGGGACAATCATAGAAAACGAAACAAAGAAGGCTGATTGAATGTGTACATAAATTAAAGCTTGAATACTTGTGGTCAGTTTAAGGTTCTGTCTTGTGACTTGCGACTTTTGACGCCTACGCTGATGGTTGATTGAATTTTGAGAATAAAGTGCTACTGTGTGTTTGAGATAATTGAATTTTAATCTGATGCTTGCTAAGTTTTGTTGTATGCAAAACTAATTTTATTGTTTCACATAAAATTTAATATTTATTTGCATTTATTTCTTGCGACTTGTGACTATAAGCTTTGGTCATTTTTGAAAACAGGTTATGCAATTTTTTGGGATAAAAGCTTTTTAATACCTGTTTTTCAGAATTATCCGAGTCACAATCGATCAAGTTATACCTACTTAATGATGTCGTGTCTTACTTTATAATTATTTACTCTTACATTCACATTTTTGAAAATAGAAAAGTATATTAGATGTTTATCAAAGTGTCGCTGACCGATTCTATAGAAAGAAAAACATCATTGTTCCTACAATTATTACCAAAGCAAATTTGATTCAAAATAATCATTTTACAATCATCAAGCTTCAATGCTTTAATTGTCAAAAAACTATCTATTGAAATAAATTTGATTGACAGTGTAAAACTTCCCATAGAAGCTTATAAACTATTTTCCATTAAATTCGATACTTTTTAAATGACAAACAATATCTAATGGTTTAATTTATTTTTTTTTCATTTCAGTCCCCAGAATTGGATTATCGGCATGAGCTGATGGGTCGTCTGCATAAAATCGATTCCGATGTTGAATTAGAAGTATTACCTCATCACCATCATCATCATCATGATCACAGTAATCATCATCTGCATCATCAGCACCAACACCACCATGACCAGCATCACCACCAACAATCAAGTCAACAGCAGCAACATCACCAGCAACAACAACAGCAGCAAAACCATAGCATTGATAATCCGTCCAGCTCCCCGAGTAACTCAAATTCCGGCTATGGTTGCGCATACACGAGCACCCAGTGCTATGATGGTTGCTACTCCACCGGGAAGGAGTATCTATTTGGTAAGTATCTACGAAGTCAGAAAATTGATTTAATCACTTAGAAGGTATTAATCCAATGATTAGGAACAAACATCGCCTTGAATCGAAAAGAAATAATCTAACTGTGAAATTTCAACCACACTAATATCTTTCTGTATCTATTGTATTTTAGTTTTTAGAATGGATTTCTATTTGCATCCAGGTGTTAGATTTTTGTTGAACGATTGAAAAAGAAACCATCCAAGTCAAAAGTCGTATGTTCGTATGCTTCTTACCATTCGATACGAATTTCGAATGGTAAGAAGCGTGAAGAGTAAATATTAGTTTGCGCTAGTAACTTTGGGGCTTCTTCAAAAATTAATTTCATGAGCAGACTTTTGGAGCGCCTGACCACCTAAAACAATATGATCATTATTTAGAGGTAGTCTACTGATTAATTGATTCCGAAGCATGGCTTGATTAATCACTTGTTAACTAGAAGGCGTTATTCAGAGAACTGATCGATCGTTACAATTATTTTCAAAAAATTCTGTGGGTGTTACACTGCTTGGACAGGTATTGATAGGCATATTAATTTAACAATTATAGAAATATGTTTTAATTTGTTTGAATATAATATTTGTAGATATGTATGAAAAAAATAAATATTATATCAAACTGCATTTACTGGGCTCTGTAATTCGTATTCATATAAATAAAAATTATATGACATTCGTTGATAACATCATCACTTAACAACGCCAGAACCGATTTGGCTCATTGTAGTGTTTATAATAGTCCGAATGTGTTTTTTACTGCAAAACTTGCCAACTTATTGCTATGGAAAAATTGGTGGATAATATCCGTGTTTTGTTGGCAATTCTCAAAAAAATAACCCATCCGTAGCCTCGTTTTTGTATTTGCAATATGGTACTACTGAACTGTCAGACAGAATTAAATAAACAAAATAATTCATAAAAGAAGTATTTTCAAAGAGAAAAACATATACATATGTATTTATGTAACTAAAACGGAAAATGAAGTAGAAAATGTGGTAATGTTATGAATTCACTCTTTTTTAATTCCATTGGAGTTTTTTCTGGAACACTTTTATTATTATTGTCTTTTCCAAATTTTTAGTGGAACCAAAAATTAAGCATATACTTCAAACCAAAACGTATTAATGATTCATATTTATGTAGCTTATGGCGATGACGGTTCGCACTAAATAGGAAATTTACAAATCTCAAGATTAGATTCTAACATATCTTTCAAACTTCTAAATGTGAAATATATCGCCTCTGATCACAGAGTTAGCACTAAATACCCTGCACATTTTAAAGGCCTGTTGAACAATCGTGGTTCAGCTTTATTTATAATATAAAACAAATCTATCAAAATAGTAAGTGTCAAATATTAATTGCTTGCTGATGACAACTAGTTTGCACTCAATATTCTGCAAATGTCAAAATGGAATTTGTATACATACATATCTGTCAAACAAAAAAGTTTCAGAGAAATATTTTTCTGATGATATATCGTACTGAATATTGTTCAAATGTCAGAATTAGATTTGTAAGAAAGTGTGAAAATAGGAAGTGTTCAAGTTTTAAATACATGAATTTATCATTCGTACCAAACATTAACAAAAATTTTGATCGATACTCGAATGAAAGTCGAAAATCTATCGACAGTGAGATTAGACTTTTCCTTTTATCGATGATCCGCAGTGAGATTTTTGTATGGAAAACCCTACTTCACTACGGATAGCTTTTCCAAAAAACACGGGTAATGTCACTTTCATTTTAAGAAGCTCGACCGATTTGGAAAAAAGTTCAAATGTTCTTATGGTATAACTATAAAAAACCAATTTTCATGAATTCGTTGTAGGAAAGGATATTTTTTTGCCTCCTACAGGAAGTATTGGTTTCGTGTAAAAAACAAACTCGAGGTTTTAATCAAACCTGACAATTCGGTGATGGAGAAGCCTAAAAAAGTAGGTTTCGCCATGCCGTACGTATAGTTCTGTCTGTGCGGACCCGTGTTTTGTTGGCAATTCTCAAAAAAATTCTCAAAAAAATAACCCATCCGTTAGCCTCGTTTTTGTATTTGCAATATGGGGGAGAGTACGATAACTTTGGCGCCAAGAATTGATAACGGTTTTTTGTAGAACAGTTTAATACAAGCATTTTTTACTATGGGTGGGGGGGGTCTATCTCCCTCCGTTTGGGTGGGAGGGGCAATTTTATAAAAACAGTGCTAAAAATTTAAAACAAATATTAAAAAATAACGGCAATACTTACAACTAAGTTTTACATCTTTTTTTAAAGCCAATACTTTTTTCTATTAGATGTTTTTTAAATCAAGTGAAACCTATGCATAGTCTTTGAAAAAACGGACTTTAAACTCAAAAATTGCGAAAAAAAAGGTGAAAAAAAAACTTTGAAGTGTGATTTTTCAAAACTGTAAAATAAAATACTACTTTTTTTTTATAAAATTCGTTGCTCATATTAATTTTAAATCATAAACTGAAAACAAAATGATTTTATGTTTTCTGGTTTTTGAGAAAATGGAAAATTACTAAAACTACTTTCTTATAAGAGTTTTCTTTTTTTTTGGTATACGGTGAATGTTGTACGTAGGTTCGTTTTTGTAATGATGCTTGGGCATCTTTAAATGCAACAGAAACTTTGCATACACCCAACCTCGCATCCACCCCACCTCGCACCCACCCCAAATCCTATAGTGTGTCCAAGCAGGGGGGTTGCAGGGGGGCAGCATGCCCCCCCTTACATACCTCACTGTTTATACGCTTTAGTAATTTTCCGTTTTCTCAAAAACCAGAACACATAAAATCATTTTGTTTTCAGTTTATGATTTAAAATTAATATGAGCAACGAATTTTATAAAAAAAAGGAGTATTTTATTTTACAGTTTTGAAAAATCACACTTCAAAGTTTTATTTTACATTTTTTTTTCGCAATTTTTGAGTTTAAAGTCCGTTTTTTCAAAGACTATGCATAGGTTTCACTTGATTTAAGAAACATCTAATAGAAAAAAGTATTGGCTTTAAAAAAAGGTATAAAACTTAGTTGTAAGTATTACCGTTATTTTTTAATATTTGTTTTAAATTTTTAGCACTGTTTTTATAAAATTGCCCCTCCCGCCCAAACGGAGGGAGATAGACACCCCCACCTATAGTAAAAAATGCTTGTATTGAACTGTTCTACATAAAACAGTTATCAAATACTTGGCGCCAAAGTTATCGTACTCGTGCCGAAAACTCTTATAAAAAAGTAGTTTTAGTAATTTTCCATTTTCTTAAAAACCAGAAAACATAAAATCATTTTGTTTTCAGTTTATGATTTAAAATTAATATGAGCAACGAATTTTATAAAAAAAAGGAGTATTTTGTTTTACAGTTTTGAAAAATCACACTTCAAAGTTTTATTTTACATTTTTTTTTCGCAATTTTTGAGTTTAAAGTCCGTTTTTTCAAAGACTATGCATAGGTTTCACTTGATTTAAGAAACATCTAATAGAAAAAAGTATTGGCTTTAAAAAAAGATATAAAACTTAGTTGTAAGTATTACCGTTATTTCTTAATATTTGTTTTAAATTTTTAGCACTGTTTTTATAAAATTGCCCCTCCCGCCCAAACGGAGGGAGATAGACCCCCCCCACCCATAGTAAAAAATGCTTGTATTGAACTGTTCTACATAAAACCGTTATCAATTCTTGGCGCCAAAGTTATCGTACTCGTGCCGCAATATGGTACTACTAAACTGTCAGACAGAATTAAATAAAAAAAATAATTCATAAAAGAAGTATTTTCAAAGAGAAAAACATATACATGTGTATTTAACTAAAACGGAAAATGAAGTAGAAAATGTGGTAATGTTATGAATTCACTCTTTTTTAATTCCATTGGAGTTTTTTCTGGAACACTTTTATTATTATTGTCTTTTCCAAATTTTTAGTGGAACCAAAAATTAAGCATATACTTCAAACCAAAACGTATTAATGATTCATATTTATGTAGCTTATGGCGATGACGGTTCGCACTAAATAGGAAATTTACAAATCTCAAGATTAGATTCTAACATATCTTTCAAACTTCTAAATGTGAAATATATCGCCTCTGATCACAGAGTTAGCACTAAATACCCTGCACATTTTAAAGGCCTGTTGAACAATCGTGGTTCAGCTTTATTTATAATATAAAACAAATCTATCAAAATAGTAAGTGTCAAATATTAATTGCTTGCTGATGACAACTAGTTTGCACTCAATATTCTGCAAATGTCAAAATCGAATTTGTATGCATACATATCTGTCAAACAAAAAAGTTTCAAAGAAATATTTTTTCTGATGATATATCGTACTGAATATTGTTCAAATGTCTGAATTAGATTTGTAAGAAAGTGTGAAAATAGTAAGTGTTCAAGTTTTAAATACATGAATTTATAATTCGTACCCAACATTAACAAAAATTTTGATCGATACTCGAACGAAAGTCGAAAATTTATCGACAGTGAGATTAGACTTTTCCTTTTATCGGTGATCCGCAGTGAGATTTTTGTATGGAAAACCCTACTTTACTACGGATAGCTGTTCCAAAAAACACGGGTAATGTCACTTTCATTTTAAGAAGCTCGACCGATTTGGAAAAAAGTTCAAATGTTCTTATGGTATAAGGTATTATAACAAAACCAATTTTCATGAAGTCGTTGCAGGAAAGGATATTTTTTTGCCTCCTACAGCAAGTATTGGTTTCGTGTAAAAAACAAACTCGAGGTTTTAATCAAACACGACAATTCGATGATGGAGAAACCTAAAAAAGTAGGCTTCGCCATGCCGTACGTATAATTCTGTCTGTGCGGATGTGTGGTTTTTCTATTCACCGAGCAACAGCCTAAACGGTTTAACGGACTTTTTCTAAACGTCCAAACGGACGTGAAGAACTTTTTGGTGATTCCCTAGAGTTCAAATTTGAATTTTATTTTAGCCCGGCTATAACATGTTACCTGCGATCATAAAACGGTTTTAGTCTTTCCATTTTTTTTTCGATTTTGATTAAACTTTGTGAACGTCATGTTTGGAAAGCTCTTAATATAACTGCATTTCAGGCCTTTTTCTAAAAATGCACATAAAATAAATTTGGTTTTAACGGTTTTTAAAATTTGGCCATAACGTGATAACGCCTGAACCGATTATATTTAAATTTGATTTCGTATATTTAAGATAGATATTTAACACAAGATGGCATTCACAGTTTTGTCTTAACAAACGTTTAGGTACAATTTAATCTCACTTTAGGCCATTTTTTGAAATTTTTCGTCTACTTCAGAAATTAATAAATTAAGGTTTTTTGTAGTCACATAGTTTGCAACAAGAGCAAGTTCGTGCGACCCAGTCGTGTATTTTATTAAAAAAAAAAAACAGTGCTACAATGATTTTAACTAAATAATATGTGGTTTATTATAAAGATCCGTCTATTATAGGCAGTTGAAATCAGCATTTAATGATATAATAACGATTATAAAAAAATAAATTTTCCCCAAATTCTAAATATTTAAATTTTTTTATTTGAATAATTTCTTAAATGTAAATATTGGGCACTTCAGTACATTTCCTGTTTGAATAATAATATATTTAAAATTGCCAATCCCTAGTTTCGCGTAGGATATAATCTTAGCTGAATCACAAATAACTCTCAGCTTGTCTTCATTCGGATTGGTTCATTTGGGCCAATGGCCAGCATTATGAAAAATAATTGCTGTTTTTAAAAAATATAATTTTGAAATTTCTTAAGTCTTTAAGTTTACTTCATTGAAATTATTTAGGTCTTTGGATCCCTTATATAACTGGCCATCTTTCAACCAAAATATGCGCCACTCCTTTCCGTTGTCAGTTTTTAAAACGATTTCTAAGAAAAGTATTAGAAAAACTCGAATTTTCACACTCTTTTGTAATTTAAAATTTATTTCTTTATGATTTCGAAATATATGTAGTACGTCAACTCGAAATATAAATTGAAAAATCATTATCTATTATTTTGTATCCATTTTCAGAAACCAAAAATAAAGAGGCTCTCTGCACACCATCCTCCGATATGGATGACCCGTTCCTACGACCTCCTCTGTGGGAAGACATCGCCAGCTCAATACAAAACATCGATCCGGAGAATGCGGTGATGTTGGGCGCCAATACAATGGCGCAAGTCAAAATGGAAACTGTCGAAGATCCCCTGCTTGAAACCCTCTCGACACCGTTGCTCAGTCCATTAGAGATAAAAACTGAAAAACACCCAAACCACCATCCGCAACATCATTTGCATCAGCATCATCATTTGCATCAACACCATCCGAGCTTAGGAACTGGTGGTGGGAGTAGTGTAACCAATAATAATAGTGGAACAGAATGTGATACTCTAACCCAGCTCTCGATAATCCATGGTCCCATGCACCACCCACAATTGCATCAGCAACTGCAGCATCCACATCACCATCAGCATCAACACCACCACCAACAGCAAAATCCAAATAGCAACAGCAATAGTCCTAGCCACAATCGAAGCAGTAGTTCTAGTAGTAATAGCAATAATAACAATGATAGTTTAGTTCATAATAACAACAACAACAACAGCAACAACAACAACAACAACAACAACACTAGTGGTAGCAGTAACAATAGTAGTAGTTCGAGCAATGGCAATAGCGATAATGGCTCATATCTATTAACTGGATCCAGCTATCCCCCACCACCGCCGCCGCCACATTTAAATAGCTATTTAGGCGGTGGCAACACGAATGCTAATGTAGGCCAACATCATCAAATGCCACCACAAAGTAGTAGTACATGCAACAGCAATACAAGTAATAACAATAATAATAACAATAATACTAGTACCAATAACAACAACATCAGCAATAGCAGCAATGCCAACAACAACAACTCAAACAATGGAGGTGGTTACGCTTATAATTGGCAGAGTCACACACAGGTGAGTGCCACAAGCACGTTGTTTGCCTCTGTTTTTGCATACACCATCGAACTTGAGACACCTTTTTAAATTAACATTATTTTAATTCATTTGTCTCTATCTCTCTCTCTCTCTTTCTTACTGTATAGCCTTCCTACCACAACAAGTATCCAGTGCAAAATGTAGCTGTCGTGCCAGCCGCTAACCTCTGCCCGCCACCACCAATGTCAAGACTCATGTATGTACCTCCGTTGACACCGCCCAGTTCAGATCCCGGAAGTCCGGGTAGTTCGTTGGTGTCAAATAGACGTGCAACACCACCACCGCCATATCAACACCAACAACAACAACAGCAGCAACAACAAGGACATCCACTTGCTGGTGTTAATGGTCCTACAATTATTGCTGTGCATTCATCGGCTGGCGGAAATGGTGTCCATTCGCTTCATCTCAGTCCACCTATTGGCCCGCCCAACAGTCGAACGGTTACAACTCTTACTTCGAGCAATTCATCGAATATTCAACAGAACACTGCTCATCCAGCGCACATCATTACACCGTCAATCCGGACAGTTCGTTATAACCGGAGAAATAATCCGGAACTGGAAAAGCGAAGAATACATCACTGCGATTTCTTAGGTATGTAAAATAGTTTTTTTGTATAGTTTACTTATGTATAACAATGAAAATTATATTGTTAAATCAACACTTCACATTATGAAGTCAAAACTACCTACCTAAATTGCGTTAGCTTCTTTTGATTTGTATTAAATACAAAAATCGCATCTGAAGACATACGGTATCACATATTATGGATTATAACAAATTTAATTGTTTTCTTATTGATTAATCCTTTATTTAACTTCATGAAAATAAAGACAAAATTTCGGATTTTGTCCTTATGACACTTGGCCTTTATGTCAAGGCTCGTTGAAGAAATAATTCAATGCTTTTGTGTTCATATCTCTTTTTGTTCTATCTCTGTATATGGTTGTTAAATAAAAAGCACGATTAGGTCGGGCGAATAAAGTGTGCTTTTGTGGCCAGTTGGCTTCCGGTGTAGCACATAAACTTATTTAAACAATAATTATGATACCTTATGTATAAAAGAGAAAAACGAAAAATTCATGAAAGTGCTAAAACAATCTTCTTCTTTTTCTTCTTCTTTTTTTTTTTTTTTTTTTTTTTATATTGAGCGCGCACTAAAGGGGTTATGAATACCCTTATAATGATTAAACACAGTGCGAGCAATTAGGAAAGGAGGATAGGATTAGAAAGGAGAAACCGATGCACATTGGTTTTGAATGTCTGCACACTGTAATGAGTGGGAAATACTGTGTCTGGTAAAGCATTCCACATTCGCGTAGTGCGGCTAAAGAATGAATCTCTGTACTTAACAGTACGTCCGAAATTGGGCTCAAGGGTAAACTGATGGGCATTCCTAGCAGTATACGTGTATTACGGTTGAATTGTTTAAGGGGAGGAATGCAACTGGCTATTTCACTAGAGCATTGTTTATAAAAATAAAGATAAAACAATGACAGGCATGAGACCTTGTGGCGGTGTTCAAGAGAAGCAAATGTCTCGGTGAGAGAACGATCTCCTATCATTTTTAGAGCTCTTTTTTCAATTCTATCCAGAAGACTCAAGTACGTTATTGAGGCTCCAGCCCAAATATGAGAGTTATACTCAAGGACGAATAAAAGCTTTGTAAGTTGAAGCCAGATCAGAAGGGGTAAAAAACTTCTTGCATCGTCGGAGAAAACCTAAACACTTAGCAGCATTTTTGGCGATGTCAAATATATGATCTATCCACAGCAAGTGGTTTGTGATGCACATACCTAGGACCGATAGTTGTTCAATCTCCTCGATGCAAGTACCACCCACTTCTACTTCTTCTTCTTCTTCTTCTTCTTCTTCTTCTTCTTCTTCTTCTTCTTCTTCTTCTTCTTCTTCTTCTTCTTCTTCTTCTTCTTCTTCTTCTTCATCTTCTTCTTCTTCTTCTTCTTCTTCTTCTTCTTCTTCTTCTTCTTTTTCTTCTTCTTCTTCTTCTTCTTTATACATAAGATTTCGATGTACGTGTGTTTGTAGTTTTCTCCTCATTAAAGGTTCCACAAATGTTGATGACATTTTTTTTTTTGTATACTCATGAAATCATCTGGATGGTTCATAGCTATAGTTGAACCCAGTATAGGTGGAAGTGTTCTCGCCATGCAAACTGTTTTTGTTTTCTTTACATCCAAATGTACAGTACAGTACGGTGACCGCAAAAATCGATTTTCGAAAATGGGTCGGGTGAACTCCTTAAAATGATCTGATCAGCCTTTGCTGAGCGATTATCGGCACCATTGATCGTTATCCAATCGAGCTCAAATATTGGCTACTAAATATCTGCAAAGGCTGATCATTTAAGGGGGTTCTCCCGTAAGGTATTTGACAACAAAAAATTTCTTCGACAAGTTGCGTTCAAAATTTTGAGTTTGAACTAAAATTTTGAGTTTGAACTAATTTTTTTAAAAACTGTTCACTTAAACAACTTTATTTAAAAATAAAATAAAAGAGTAGTTTTCTGTCTTTCCAAAAAGATATAACAAGGCTTTGTATCATTCACCGTTGTTTTTAAATAATTTTTTTTTCTGATTTAAGTAATTTTTTTAGAAAATTGCCCCTCCCTCCTAAACGGGGTAAAATAGACCCCATACGATTTTTTTCTTGTCTTAACTCCACCTACACGCTGAAGCTTTTTGGTGCATCTTAAACCAATCACCCTGTATAGCGTATGTTGGAAATTCGTTCATCCTAAACAGTTCCACCAATTTTCACGAAATTTACTGCCCGATGATGACATTGTGTGTTCTCTTTTGAATTAATCACACATAATAAAACATTATACCAAACATATTTAAACTTAAAGCTGCACCATTCGGTTGGTGGCGGTATTGTTAAGATCCATGTTTTTTTTTTTCAAACAAATAATGAATTTTTGGTGTGCGCATGTAGTTAATTGTACAACCCATTGGTCGTTAGTGGCTTTAATGTTCTAATTTTTTTAAAAGGATTTCTAACATCAAATCAAAGATTTTCAAACTTCCAGTGCTTTTTTATATTATTTTCTTCTTCTGCCCACTCATCTGCGCAGACAATATTTATACAAATAAAAAAGAGAGAAAGGAACGAAGTCTGCCGGGACACAGCCACGTAGCCAGGGGGTCTTAAGGGGCTCTAAAACGAAATGACCATGTTCGTAGCAGAGTTCTCCAGTCAATTATTTTGTATGGAAAATGTCCTGATTTCAGTCTGTTATGTCAACGGCCTTAGTAAATTTTCACCGAATTTTCGGCATTTTACATTATGTTGATATCCCTCAGAATTACGTTGAGCACGATTGGCTGAGTGCACGATCCAAAACCAACAGCTTGAACAAAAATATATCGATTACTTAAATTTATTCATTCAAAATCAAATCGCAGTTGAATTACTTTTTACTTGCTTAATATTAGGGCAAGTATTGGTTTCGTGTAAAAAAAAAATTGAGGTTTCAATCCAACCTGACATTACGATGATAGAAAAGACCAAAAAAGTAGTTTTCGTCATGCCGTCCATCGGTCTGTCTGTGCGGATGTGCGTATTTGCGTATGTGCCTATGAGCGCGTGTGCGTATGTGCGGTTGTCTGTTCACGGAGCTACAGCCTAAACCGATGAACTGATTTCCTTCAAACTTCGTGGGTAGCACTTTTTAGTGATTCCCTAGAGGAGAAATTCAATTTTTGTTTTAGCCCGGCTATAACGGGTACTCCCCATATATACAAAATATCACTGTTGCCAACGAATCTGTCATACGGGCCTGTCAGGACAGCTAGTTTTGTATACAGACTGAGACCAAATTAAAGTACGCAAAAGATTTTGGTGTGTAAGTATAAGTTTAAAAAAAAACAATTATTTAAAAATCGTTTGCGGATTTTAAAAAAAATCGATTTGAAGAAATTTAAGAGAGATTTGTTAGAGAAATTTTTTTTTTTATTTGAAAGAAAAAAACCAATTTTAAGTTTTAAATAGTTTGCATGTAATGTATAAATAAAGGGCACAAAGGGGTCGCACAAACTTGCCCTTGTGGCAATTTACTTTCGTGTTGACGACTGGAAAACTGATTTGACAAGTTTATTATGAAAAAAAAGGATTGCAGTATTTTATATTTTGAAATATAATTTTTTTAAATCATTTGATGTACATATGTAAATGTATGGAATAAAATGATTTATGCATTAAACAACAATAAATGCAATATATTTTAAATAAATTTGAATTGTGAATATCACTATTGTGAATTATAAAAAAAAAAATAGCATAAAATTAAAACTTTGGGCCTATATTGCCAATTTTATTAGTTGTAAAAATTAAATGAGAAGAAAAGGAGCCAGCAGAAGAAAATTTAAATTGAAATGAAACCGCAATTGACGCACGCCTTTTTTATTAACATCGAATTTTTTTTCGCAAAAGTTTAAGTTTTTTCTTTAATTAAAAGTAAATTTGAAAGCTCTTAAATAGCTAGCTACTTCGTAAAAAATCTTACGAATTCTTAAATGGAATCCAACCGAAAAAACCAAACCGCCATCGCCACTGCTACGAAGTTCGTGGTAAATAGATATTCACGAATTGATTTAGTTCTTCAATTATTATTATTTTTTTTTTTTTCAATCAAACTGATGGTTAGAAAGTTTTTTCATTTGCGAGCGTGCATTGATCATTGAAATACTATCACCACTAAACAGACTTATAATCAATCATTTTATTATTACTCTTGGTATAGCACAAAGTCGTGAATTGTTCTTTATTTCGAATTTATTTTAAAACTTTAAGAAAGGTTAATTATTATTAAATTTGTTCTTATATTCAGAAAACTTTACCTACCACCCAAGATACTCCTCGGGGCTTTAACGCAATTCAATTATCTAACTCACACACGTGAAGAGAATTAAGAAAATATCTCACCATAAATAAAAACAAAATTAAAAGTAACGAGCTACTCTCCTGGCCATAATACATCCCATCTTACATTTAAACCGTATCAATTAATAATGGCCTTAAATGTCCAAAGTACTTCCGCGTAAATGGATTACCCTGGGCATTACTACATGAGCTGACTGCGAACCGTCAAACCACCACCGCGCCAACCGTGGGCTGCTGCTATCCATGCTCGAGCTCATCACTATGGCCATCAACATCGTCGTCATTTAAGCTTAGCATCGCACTGCACCATACCATTTTAACTGAAAGTAAGTAGTTGGGAACCACTTACCCCAGGAGGCAAGCACCACGGCTTACAAACAGACACATGATGCGAATGCACAAGCTCGATTAGCTTATTCTCCCGATCATCTCCCGCGCTGCGTAAAAATTCAGTATGTCCAGGCGAGGATTTGCTTGTTTAGATGATCCATAGGAATCGATTACTATTTTACAGGGTGTCTCTTTGTAAACGAAAAAATTTTGTCACATCAATATGGCTTTATGTTAAAAAAAATAATTTCGTAACTTCTTTAACTGCACAGATAGAAGTTAAAATAAATAGACACCCTGTAAGATTTTTTTTCTTGTAATGGAATGCAAACAGTGAAGTGGTTTCACCTTAAGTGAGTTTTGGTTTGGCTGATGCTATCAATTTGGTCATAAAGCTGTGCAAGCAATAGCACCCATCTATCGCATCTCAGAGTTAGCAGTGAACGAGTTTTTGGTTATATCCAGGACAGACCATGGATGGATGTGCAGTTGCGCGCGATTGATGAGTCTATGGAAGCAAAGTGAGTGAGGAAAATTTTGGCCAAAATTAGACATCATTGTTAATGTTATAATGGTACTGGTTTGCGATAAGAGATGTGGAGAAGTTGACTTGCAACTTCTGTTTGAAAAAGGAGCAGCTCGAATGAAGTTGAGGAAACTTATAGTTAATACATTGAGATCAAAGGTCTTTTTGGTAAACATTATAGTAACGGATGGTAATGTGCAGGGGAAATTGATGGTTTTCTTCATTGAATACCCACAGTAGTGTTTTGCGAAATTAATTGCATGGCAGTGTCGCACGAAGTTGCTTTGGTATTAAATGATCACTTAAGGGATAGAAAAAATAATAAAATGAACATATTGTTTGGTCCGATAGGTTTGTCGTAACAATATTATATTATTATGGAATTTAAAAAATAAAATTAATTGAAAAATAAGTGTACAATGTACATATCGCACTAATATTACAATACTGTCATAACTCAAATTTAAAAAAAATTGAGGAAAGCTCATAAATCCTTATTTTTATTAATTAAAATGCGATTAAACTAATATTTTTTAAATCTAGAACATAAAGTGAATAGGTAATCAATTATTCCTTTGTTCTGAAAAATAAAAATATCTATTTTATTATTATTTTTAATTTTAAAATTTAACAAATTTTGATTTAAGATTATTGTAATATTAGTGCGGTGCATTGTTCGATGGTTTTGGTAACAAAATTGTAATGCTTGAGTGCCTATAGGACGTTCTTAAGCTCAAATGTATTCAGAGTCGTTAGAGCCATTCACGATAAAGTTGAAAAAAATCCAACATATATTGTTATATGTATAAGACAATAGTTACCTATGGAAATTCCAAATTTTATGATTTTACAGAACAACAAAGTTATGAGAACGGGACTGACTAGTTACTGCGATTATTAAAATAAACTATTTAGGTTTCCACACGCGAATTTCGTAATACTTATACACTATTATAGACTGACAGAATTCGGAAAGAATTATAGATTTTCAGAATTTCGAAACACAGAATATCGCAGAACTAATTTTCGGAAACAATATTTTGACACATAAAATTTTTTTTCCCTACTTTGGTTTAATATTTAAGCCAAAATTTAAAAAGACAGTCAACGGAAAACTGTGGTCTTTATACAGAAAATTGACCCGTTACAGAGTTTCTCTGACTTGTTTCATATTTTGAAAGTTCTAAAAATGTATACTTTGATCTGTCTGTCTGTATATAACATCTGTCTTCTGGTAAATATAGTAATGCTGCATTAAGGGCCATATAGAACGCGTTGTGTGCGTTGAGTCGTCGCCTTTAACTGTTGCGTTTAGCAACAATTTTTGAGAAATTAATAGAATGAGTTAGATTCACTGGAACCTTAAAGTTATTGTTCCCCCATTTAAAAGAAAGATAATGCTCAGTAAACGTTACCTAGCTATGTGGTTATGGTTATGTCAAAATCTGTCCAATTTGTTTTGTTCATACAATTAATGTTTCAAAAATAAGTGGCAGTTTTGAAAAAAAATTTAGGATGCAATAAAATAAGATTTATGTAGGTATATGTAAGATGTCACCATCGTAAAAATGTTATTACATAAAATTTTATTAAAATTGATAGTATTTTTTGAGAAATTTAGAATTATCGGTTTTTCCAAACAAAAAACTTTTTCAAAAAATACTGTTTTTTAAAATTTGTTTGCAGTATTACTCAAGTTTAGCAGTTGTCTTAGAAAATTTAATTTGGTTAAAATCGATGCAGCCGTTCAAAATATAGTCGGAATAATAAATAACGGTTCAGGAACCTACCGTTAATAAGCTGATTCTGAAATTTAGATGATAGACATCACCATTAACAAACAATCACTCATATGAAATTTTATAGAAATTGATCGTAGAATAGCCCCAACCGTTAAGGCTGCAGGTGACGGTTCGATACAGACACACAACCAGGCACAATTAACACACCTAATTTATTCGTCTTTTCTATCATCGTATTATGCCATGTTTGATTGTTATCTCAAAACTTTTTTTTTTGCACATGAAAGATTCAAGTAAAAATAATATGACATGTTAATTTAACGATGAGTGTTAAGTTGTTGAGATCCAGTAAGCTTCTCAGTTTTTCGTCCCTTAAGGGAAAGTGCACCTTGTAGATTTCACAAGAGACTTTGTTCAACTTGTAAAGGGTTTTCCAATAAGAGGTGTTATTTGATATTCAAAGAAAAATGGCATTTTTTTGAGATAAATGATCGGATGTTTATTTCATTATAAAGAGGAAGGTATGCCGTTAATAATGGAACACAACATCAGTCAAATGGCCGCCACGACCACGCTGACAGGACCATATCCTTTTAATGAAATTTTCCATAACCAAATCGCAAAGTGGCTGCCCTATGTCCTCGATAGCCTCACGAATTCCATCTTTGAGGTCTTGAATCGACGCTGGGCTGTTGGCGTAGACCTTATCTTTCACGTGGCCCAAAAGGAAGAAGTCGCAAGGTGTTAAATCACAAGATCTCGGTGGCCAATTGTGATCACCTCTTCGAGAGATAACACGGTCCGGAAACTTTTCCCGTAAAAGATCGATGGTTTCATTGCTTGTGTGGCACGTAGCGCCGTCTTGTTGAAAGTAAACGTTGTCCAGATCAATACCATCCAATTCCGGCCATAAAAAATCATTAATCATCTCTCGATAGCGCAATCCATTGACCGTAACTGTTGCTCTAGCCTCATTTTCGAAAATGTAAGGTCCAATGACCCCGCCGGACCATAAACCGCACCAAACAGTCACGCGTTGAGGATGGAGAGGCTTTTCAACAATAACTCTTGGGTTTTCCGAGCCCCAGATGCGACAGTTTTGCTTGTTGACGAAGCCTCCGAGGTGGAAATGGGCCTCATCAGTCAAGATGATTTTTCGATGAAATTCCGGATCATTTTCATGCATTTCAAGGACCCAATCAGCAATGACACGACGTTGTTGATGATCAGCCGGCTTGAGTTCTTGTGTTAACTGAATAAGCCTTAAGACCCAAGTCTTTATGCAAAATACGGTGTAATGACGTTTGTGGAATGCCTAATTCCAAAGAACGACGAGGAATGGACAAACCTGGGTTTTCTTCAACACTTTAGGCTACAACAGCAATATTCTCAGTTGTTCTTGAGCGACGTGCACGGGTTTTATTCTTCACATAACTAGCTTGTCCCAACAGCTCGAATTTGTCCACCAATTTCTGTATTGCGGTCCGACAAGGTGCTTCACGACGACCCAAAAATGTTTTAGTTTTACGAACCGTCTATGCCAAATTTTCACCATTTTTATAGTGAATTTTAATAATTTCAATGCGTTGTTGAAGCGTGTATCGTTCAATTTTTATTAATGGCGTAGTTTCTACTTGTCAAATGTCAAAAAATGACAGCTTCAAAAGTGACAGCTACCGATATAGCGGGCTATTCAAAATAACACCTCTTATTGGAAAACCCGTTACCTCAGGTTCTTTCTCTATACTGAGAGACATCAGTGTAGAAAGTGAATAAAACACATTCGTAAAATAGAAATGTCTGTTTGGAATGTAAACTTTATTTAAGTTTGTTATAGATGTATATGAAAGTAAAAGGGGTTTTTGTAAGCTGATACTATAACTTCAATTTTCAGATTTGAATATGATAAAGTGTTAATTTTATTCAGTGGACAATTTGCAGTTTTCTGATCGTTTGCGTCGAAATTAAGGTCCCAAAATCAACTGGCATTGGATTCCATGTTTTATCGCAAAATATTGTTCACCGATTATGGTAATTTATTACATATTTGATGCAGCAGAACGCACCGGGTACCAGCAAGTTTGCCAGTAGGCTCTCCAAGCATTTTATATCGGCTGATTGTTAATCAATTAAGATTAATTCGAAAGTCAATAAAATTGAATTAATATTTCACAGTGTTGAAGAAGACTTTTGTTTTAAAATGAACACAATAAATAGTGATGCAATTAAATTAAATCAATTTAATAATGTGAACAAGAATGTCAAACTAATTAGTCACAACAGGTGAAATAATGACTACAAATTCCATCTGACCATATTTGAAAATTATTATCGATTCACAAAATAAATTAAAATTTTATAACTTGATTTATAATTCAATTGCCACACATTCGATTGACATTTTCCACGCTCAAAATTCATCATCAATTATATTTCTAGCTCTCAAACCATCACAAGTCGTCTGAAAGCTTTTTTTTTTAATCAATCGAATTCGTTTGAAAAAAAGTCACCAAACAAAGTGCACCGCCAGACATGCGGTCAGACAAGACCTCTGATTTTATTAAAGTTATCCTATTTCTCAAACTGCGAAAATAATTATCTCGTCTGCAGCTAATGAGGCAAAGTCACAGCTTTGTATCGAATTGGAAGAAGAAAATGTCCAACTATCTAATTAGCGCCGCGAAAAGTTGCAATTCCAGCTGCAACGTCTACCACTTGGAATTTCGGAATTTCTTTAAATGAATCGATCTCCACCATCGATTGAACGATCCGTCGTCAAACATTCAGAAGCTTTGGAATTGAAAATATTGAAACGTATATCTGCAACAAATGCGCATAACAGCAGCACCATCAGCAACTGTGCATTCAATTGCGAATTGAATAATTGTCCTGATCAAAAATTCGTAACGCATTAGACATAAATCTGTATTAGAGTTGACACTTAGGGCATGTTGGGAATATTGCGTTGCTCGTTTGCCACTTGTTCGGTAGCAAGTAGATACTGGTTAGCCTCCCCCTCTCAAAAACGCTCTATAGCTCTAGCTGTATAGTTGCCCAGACAAACTGATTGCTAATGTGGAGTAAAGTGGCATTTAATCAATGCGCCATGAAGGCATTCCACCCAAACGCCAGAGGGGATCTATATAATATGTACGTAAATAGTTAGAAGTTGTAGTAGTTGGCACGTCTCCAAAGTCGCATTCGCATAGATTCATGTGACTGTGCTTATCTGTTTCGGCCAGTCTCGAGGCTGTCATGATAGCCGGTGTCGATTGTTGATAATTTCCAAGAATTTGCGGCACTGTCACTGCAACGAAGTGAAGTTTCCGTAAACACTGTGTGATTGGTTTCGGAGAGTCCTTCTCGCCATATACCATTGGATTGGTGGTGGGGTCTTTGGGGATTTTTAATGAGTTCGTGATACGTGCGGGGGAGACTTTGTTGCAAATAGGGTAAAGTGTGTTTGCTAAAAATAAATGCTTTCAAGAAAATACAGATATTTTAAACTAGAAATAGATTCGGAATAGGTATATGTGATAGAATAGTAGATTTTTGGACAGGAAACATTTTTTTTTATAATTTAATAAAATCCGTTCCTATATGTTTGTTGACTTATTTTTATTTTTATTTTTATTTTAACACCAGATATTTGGTATCCGACTAGAAATTAAATCGGACTTAACACAGCATAAAAAAATTATTTTTGAGTTTTTTTTCAGAGTTTGGAAAAACCATTAAGCATAAAACAACTTTAGTCAAAAATTCAGTTATAAAGGTTATTATTCTTGCTTTAAATAAAAATTGTATCACATATTATTTTCTACATGGGTTTTCATTGGTTTTTATAGGCTCAATATGGTTTTAATCAAAACTAAAATTACGATGGTAAAGAAGCTTAAAAATAATGTTTCTCCATGCCGGTCTGTTGTGCGGGAGGGTGTGGTTGGCTATTCATCGAGCTACAAGCTAAACGGTGTTGGAGGGATTTTCTTCAAAAGAAGACAAAATTTAATTTTTGTTTTAGCCCGGTTATAACGGGTACGTCCCATATAACGGTTTTAGTTTATCCAAATTTTCTCAAAAACAGCTATAACGAAAAAAAATAGAGTACACGACTGGATCGCATGAACTTGCTCTTGTGGTACACGACTGGGTCGCACGTACTTGTTCTTGTGGCGAGTTGCCACGAAAATAAAATTAAATAAAAATAAAAAGGAAAAAAAAGTCATATGAATTTTTCACAAAAGTGTTAAAACTTCTTTTTACAAAGATTCTAGCCAAAATCAAAGTATGCAGTAAGTTTTACTGCCTAAATATAAGTATATAAGAAAAAAAAATTTCTAAAAACGTTAAAGCGGTTCTTAAATAAATCGATGTTTACTTAATATTTTTTATAAAAAAGTGTTTTTACAAATTTGGAGAACGCCAATTTTAAGTGCTTAATAGTTTGTATCTTATGCACAAAAATAAAAAAAATGTGTCATGCTGTTTTCTAAATATGTATTGAATTTACAAAAAAAAAGTAAATAAAAAAATTAATTAAAACTAAAATTAAACTTTTTTGCAAAATGTTGGTATTGAAATTTGTTCAAGTTATTTAGATCCTTTGATTTGAAACCTACTGACCCATTCATGAGATAGCTGAAGAAAAAAATATCGGTTCTAGGTAATTTTTTCAAGGAAATCGTTGTAGCCGTTTTCGAGAAAATTAAGTTTTTACAAAACTGTTGTCAGGTATACCGTTATTTTTTAGCTAAAAAAAAAATTTCAATTTCTCCTCTAAGGAATGGTCTGCAAACCTTACATACCAAATTTGAAGTTAATCGGTTAAGCCTTTTAAGCTGTAGATGCTCATACATACAGACTGACATACAGACAGACAGACAGAATATCCAGACCCACTTTCTTCGTACTAATTTGACCATAAATTGATAACGGATGAACCAATTTCATTTAAATTTAGAATGCCATTTCAAATGCACATTTAACGCAAGATACAATTTAAAACTAATTTTTGGCCATTTTTCATATTTGTCGCCTTTTAACATAATTTAATAAATAAATTTTTAAGTGTCTCTACAAGAGCAAGTTTGTGCGACCGAGTCCTACATTTTAATTTACTTGCCAGAGAAATCATCTTTTTCAAAAGTAAGTTTCAAATACTACTCGTAGGATGTCGTTACTACCGACTTGTTTTTTTTTTACTCTTGTAGCAATATTATTCTTAAGTTAAAAAACAAGACAAATAAAAAAAACAAATACAAACATTTATAGAGAAGAATTTTGTTCGGTTCGGTTTGAGTGATTTTCGTTACAGGGAATAATAATTACACGATTTGCTCATTTAGAGACATAAAATTTGGTGTTTTTGAAACCATCTTGATTTCTCTATGTGTATAAACTCAATGGTAGTACTGAAAATAGGAACCATCAAAAACGACGGTGGAAAGACTTATTATATTTTTGGTTAAGACTCTTGATTTTTAAAATTTATTGTTCATGTTAAAATTGCTAAATTAAAATTTGGTCGTAGCCATTTTTTATTTATTCATCGCATTGAACTACAAAGTATGTAATAGTTTTTTCATCTCATAAAAGGAAATGCAGCTTTGGTGTGTTTATCAGCTAAATCATTGACATCTATGACCAGAAATAAGGTTCCCACAACCTAGTTTAATATTTTATCCATCCATCAACGTGTGAGCCATGTAAATCATTCCTGTTATTGCTGAAATACAGACGTATTTAGATATACATGTTTACCGAATATGTTTACCCTTCGGGCAAAATTCAAAATTAAATTTAGCTTTCCGGTCAAAATTTTATATTAAAATTATATGTTTCGATAATTCTGTCTGTTTTTATTTTTCTTCGTTTTTAAATAGAACAATTCGTGCAGTAGTTCCTCAATGTAAATTGTTTGACCTTCATATGTAATTTGCAGGTATATTAATGTCGAAT
This sequence comes from Baccha elongata, assembly GCA_951217065.1. Classification (NCBI taxonomy): domain Eukaryota; kingdom Metazoa; phylum Arthropoda; class Insecta; order Diptera; family Syrphidae; genus Baccha; species Baccha elongata. Next base: position 182,160,569 of record OX578272.1, on the reverse strand, counting down.
TTTCTTTACCAAAATAATTCATCTGGTTCAGAAAAAAATTGATTTTGTGTAGAAAAAAAATCTGTCCAACGTCATATTTTTTGAGGGGAAATGAAATTTTTTGATCTCAAAAAGATTTTGCTTGAATCTCCATTTGGTAGCAAGGTTTACACATATTTCCACGCATACTTAAAATATTTGTTATTTTCGGTACGTCAGTGGAGTTTCCGGCTAATTTTACTTTAAAAAAATGTTATTTAAAACATACCTACCTACTAGTCGCTTGATTTGTTTTAGTTCGCGTTTTTTAATGAAATGATTTTGATTTTATAATGTTTGTTAATCGTTTTCGACAAGAACGTGCATCAGCATAACCATTTTTAGTGAACTAATAGATAATTATCGTCCTTATAGTGTTATTTCATGATAGAATTTTTGTTTCTTTGTTAGTTTTGTCAACGATTAAATCAATTTTAAAGAGCGAACGGCATTATTCGAAAACAAATTTTATTGAATATACCTTTCAACATTCCTGTCAAACAACAAGCACACAATCACCCAAAAAAAGATCAATTTCTTTTAAGACAATCCATTTACATCAAAGAAAAAAAAAATAATAATGATACAAATTCTATATACTAATATGAAAATTAATTGAAAAATATTCAACCAAGTAAAAGATTTATAGCATCATTTTATTTTAAGTCGACTTTTCTGAATTATTATTCAAAATTAAAGGTTAAGCGGCCTTAAGTCCAAGAAACTATCAATTTACTGTGGAGAAAAATTATTATTTGTTGAGAAAAAAGTAAAATTTTTTGGTAAAAGGAATTCGAAATAAGTTAAATTAGGTATATAAATATTTTAATTTGAAAAAGTAAAAAAGTATAAAACAGTTTTATCTGATTGAACTTTTAAATATTTTTTACGTAAATAAACTATCTAAGATACATTTTAAAATGTTTTAATATTTGCCAAAAATGAAAAATTAATTTTGGCTATAAGCAAGTAGTAGGTAGTAGTAATAATTGTTTTTTTTTTTTTTTTTTAGTTTCAGTTCCTCACTAATTTTAAGGAAATTGGGAATTATGTAACATATCTCTAAGTATTCTCAACCTTTCAATGTGACACATTTTTAAAATGTATTCCTTTTAACTTATCTTATAACTTTCATAAAAAAAATTCATCAGCTTCACGAATAAAGCTATTGGCGCTGAAATGTCGAAATAAAATCGGTTCTACGGAAAGTCAATATCGTTTTTAATACACCACTGTTTCCACTCATAAATAATAATCGGACATCATAACTATTTCTAGTCTAGTAGGTACTTTTAAAAGACTTAAATTAGGTGATGATGATTATATAAAACAATCTTTAGAAATTAACTTTCAGCTTATACTGTCAAATTTATCTAGAGAGTCAGTTTCCACAAAAAAACTATTGTCATAGAATAATTTTTAAACTAAATTAAATTACAAACAATCTTTTTTTTGCTTTTTTTAAGTATTTTGTGAACAGTTTTTAAGATTTTTTGCAGGCTAGGATAAAGACGGCATATAATTCACTATATATAACTATGCTTTTCGTCACGTGAAAAACATATCATCTTTCCAAAGTTGCCGGAAAATTCTGACAAAACTAACTAAGTATCACGGATGTACTATTTGAAAGTTGTTTTAGTAGGAAACGTATATTACCAATATATTTCTGCTGTAGGGAGTTATTATCCACGAAATCTTAGGTAATAAAACAGTTTTTGATTTAACTTAACTCAACCAAGTCATATTTTTTTAAATCTGTAGATTTAAAATTGTCTAACTAATCAAGAGGACTGGTTTTAAAAATCAATCATTTAAAACAAGCGGCGCAAAATCGTATCGTCACCTCCATGTGGTGCCCGCTGGATAGCCGAAAGGTGAACTAACGACGAACGTGGATCCACTGGATCCAGAGCTGTGTCACCTGAGTTATCTTTTCAGGAACTAGGAGAAAAATATCACTCTGAATGTACCAGCTCAACATTAAATCCAAGAGCGTCTGACACAAATTGTGCGGCACACTGGTCAGCGTCTGATCCCAGAGGGACGGCTGAATATAAAACTGTGAATAGAATTAACTGAACTATTTATAGCAAAAAGCAAAGTTAAACATGTATTTATGGCAATGAACAAAACAAACAGATTAAATACCCCAGGTGGCACTCCAGCAAAACTGGAAAATCCACTCTCTAATGAGATCGGTCCTACGGATTCTGGGGAGGACCAATTATTGCATATAAAATTTGATAGGAGTACAAGAACACCGAAAACTCCGCTAAAAACGCTAAGGGTTAATTCACCTTTAACTCAGACGACTACAAATGATGTAATAATCATTAACGAAAATGGAACCAATGACTATGAAAAGATCGACAAAATCGACGATATAGATCAAGAGAGTTCTAGAGAAAAGTGCCAAGTTGAATCCAAACACTACTTTGATGAATGGCAAATAGAAATAAAAGCTAGAAAAAAACTTGAAGTTTTAGTTCAGAATCTTCAACAACAGGTCAAAAAACTCGAAGAGAAAATTTCCTTGCTAGACGAGGAAAAGTCGGAGTCTACAATACAGACAAATGCAAACAAATCTGCAACTGTATATCAAACTGATGAAGAAGAACTTTTGATTGAAACCGAAAGTAAAAGAAAGAGGCGTAATGCTAAAAAAAGAAAAGCGGAAGGTAGCCCTGAGATTGATCCCATTAATCACAAAAGTTCTCCAACCGAAAATAAAAAACAATTGAGTACATTAAAACAAAAAGTAAAAGATGTGCCAGCTAATGTGCGAGCAGAATCTAACTCTAGAGGCAATAGAAAAGCATTGCCACCTCCAATTATGATCTCTGGATTGCCAATATTTGGAAATTTGAAGAAAATAATTGAGAATGTAACAAAAAAAGAGTGTAAATACACATCTTACAATAAAAACAATTGGAAAGTCACTGTCGAAGACGCCGATGAGTATAGATCTGTCACTGAAGAACTAAGCAAGCACGAATTTCAGTGGCACTCGTACGAGAACAAAGCTACAAGAGCCGTAAAAGTAGTGGCCAGAGGCCTCCATTCTTCATGCTGTGCTGAAGAAATAGTTGAGGACCTTGTTCAAAAAGGCTTTCAAGCAGTTGATGCAGTCAATCTTTTTAAGAATGAAACAACGAAAGACTCCTCTGGGGAAACCAAGACAAGAAAAAGATCTCTTCCTTTATTCATGCTCACTTTTGACAACAAAGAAAGTCTCGAAAAGATCTATAATATTAGATCGATTATGGGCATAATTGTTAAAATTGAACCTTTGCGAAAGCCGAAGATTGTTCCACAATGCAAACGTTGCCAGGCGTTTGGTCACACTCAAAAATACTGCAACCATGAGTTTGCTTGTGTAAAGTGTGGAGGAAAACATGCAACGAAAAGCTGTACAGTGAGCAAAGAAGTTAAAGCAAAATGTGTGAACTGCCAAGGTAATCACCCTGCTAGTTATAGAGGATGTCCTGTTGCTAAAAAATTCCAAGAATATAAAGGCAGTAATTTAAGAAAAAACACGTCTGCTGGAAAAAAACTTAGGAACGCAGAAAAAGTAAAAATAGCTGTGGAAAATAAAACTAAGAGAGAGCCCTCTAAGGAAGTTACCCAAAGCAGAACTGTTGAAAAAACATACTCGACTATAGTAAAAAATGCACGGAAAAATGAAGAAACTTCCGTAAAAGAAATGCTGCAACTTATTCTCAAAAGGATCGACCAACAGGATTTAACCATCAAACAGCTAAGCGAAGAAGTCGCTCTTAAAAAACAATGATGGACAGAATACTTAAAATTGCTACTTGGAATGCAAACGGCCTTTTGCAACATGCATCCGAATTAAACATCATTTTAGACGTAGAGAATGTAGACATTTGTCTCGTGTCTGAAACACACTTTGCCACTGGACAAAGTTTTGAGAATAAAATGCCAAACTATACGTGCTATCACGCTCCGCATCCAGCTGACAAAGCTAGAGGAGGATCGGCAATACTAATAAAAAAGTGCTTGGTACATCATGAGGAAGCCGGGTTAATAAATGAAAATATGCAAGTGGCAACAATCAGTATAGGCATGAAAAAGAAAGAGTTTAAAATAGCTGCAATATACTGTCCACCGAGGCGCTCTCCAACAGAAGAAGAATATAAAGAACTCCTTAATTCGCTTGGAAATAACTTTATTGTTGGTGGTGACTTCAATGCTAAACATACCCAATGGGGATCTAGGCTCATAAATACAAAAGGTAAACGACTTTATCTAGCAGGTCGCAAACACAAATGTGAATTCTTTTCCTCTGGAACGCCAACTTACTGGCCATCTGATCCTAACAAAATACCAGACCTTATAGACTTTTTCGTGGCCAAAGGTATAAAGCGAAATCATGTAAGTGTTGTAGGTAGTTACGATCTTTCATCAGATCATACTCCAGCTATTTTATCACTGAGTGAAGTAGAAATAAAAGAAAAAAGTAATCCAAAGCTCGTGAATAAAAGAACAAATTGGGAAGAATTTAAAGTAAAACTGGAAAGTTTTATTGACCTTAGATCCCCAATGGAAACTAGTGAACAAATTGACCACGAAGTTGAACAATTTATTGCTGATGTGCAACAGGCTGCAGAAGAAAGCACGCCAACTATTTTGAACAGAAGAGAAACAGAAATAAAATACCCTGTAGAAATAACAGAGTTAATATTGGAAAAAAGAAGGGCTCGAAGAAAATGGCAAACTTCGAGATTTCCGGGCGATAAGAGAGTATTTAATCGTCTAAATAACGAATTGAAAAAAAGAATCTATGAATTCAAAAATGATTCACTTAGCAGTTTTCTTGAAAGTTTGACGACGGATGCTTCTACTGATTACTCACTGTGGAAAGCTACCAAACGTCTGAATAGACCGCAACAACAAAATCCGCCCATCAAAGCACAAGACGGAAAATGGACTGCAAATCCGAAACAAAAAGCTGACCTCTTCGCAGATCATCTCTCGAATGTCTTTAAGCCGTTTCCACAAAGTGCAGGGGCAAATAACTTACAATTTGTTAATAAAAATGATGACTTAGAAATTCCCTTAGTAAGGCTCAAAGAAGTAAAAAGCATGTGCCATCAAAAGTTATCAAATAAAAAATCACCCGGGTATGATCTAATTACGGCTCAGGTCTTGAAAGAAATGCCAACAATAGCCTTCAAAAAATTCCAATACATAATAAATGCATGCCTTAAACTCCGTTATGTTCCACATCATTGGAAAATTGCAGAAGTCATTGTTATACCAAAGCAAGGTAAGCCACCAACCGAAGTTACATCTTACAGACCAATATCGCTTATACCAATTATGGCAAAAGTTTTCGAAAAACTGCTTTTAAATAGACTAAGCAAAATAATAGAAGAACGAAAACTAATACCAAATCATCAGTTTGGATTTAGAAACAAACATTCCACGATAGACCAAGTACATCGAATTACGGATGTTGTTGAAAAAGCACTTGAAGAAAAACAAGTATGTTCCGCTCTATTTCTAGATGTTGCTCAAGCCTTTGACAAGGTTTGGCATTTGGGGCTCGAGTACAAACTGCACAGGGACCTTCCCAGGCAGTTCTATGAAATACTCAAATCATATATTACCGACCGACTTTTTAGAGTACGGTACGAGCAAGAGTATTCGGAACTTAAGAAAATCGAAGCCGGCGTACCACAAGGAAGTGTCTTAGGACCAACCATGTATTTGTTGTATACAAGGGATATTCCAGTGGACAACAATGCGATCATGGCCACTTTTGCAGATGATACTGCGATATTAGTGTCAGATAAATGCGTTGTAAAGGCAACAGAAAAACTGCAATATGCAGTCGACAAGATAAGAGAATGGACGCAACAGTGGCGTATCAGACTCAATGAAACAAAATCAACGCATATAAACTTTACTAATAAAAAGATTAATAATGTTCCACTTTTTATTAATAGTAAAGTAGTACCTTACTCCAATACGGCCAAATACCTTGGGATGACTTTGGATGCAAAGCTAAAATGGAAAGAGCACATCAAGAAAAAAAGGGAAGAACTTAACTTAAAATATAGAAAAATGTACTGGTTACTGGGAAAAACCTCTGCCCTATCAATTGAAAACAAATTAATGTTGTATAAGCAGGTATTAAAACCTGTTTGGACGTATGGCATCCAACTTTGGGGTTGTACAAAGAAAACAAATGCGGAAACCATCCAAACATTCCAAAACAAAGTCCTTCGTGGAATAGTAAACGCCCCTTGGTATATAAGAAACAGCGATTTACATTGTGACCTTCAAGTAGAAATGGTTACAGAAGTAATTAGAAAACACGCTGTATCACACAATCAGCGACTGATTAGTCACACTAACTCCGAAATGGAGACAGTCTTAAATGTACGTACCAATGTTCGGAGACTAAAAAGAACCAAGCCTCATGAGCTGATGGTCTAAAAGCGATGGGAAAGTATTAAATCATCAAACTTCCCAAAATGTGAACTAAAAATTGAGAAACTAAAATCATTTGTCGATCTTTTATAGATTGGTCATGATTCTAGGTGGTTTTAGTGCGGTAGAAGTCCCACACTACTTGATACCGAATATTATCAAGTGTCTTTTGAAGATTTCCACCTACCGAAAGAAAAAAAAAAAAAAAAAAAAAAATTTAAAACAAGTGTGTGTTTACATGATATTTCTATATGCAGTCAACAAAATACCTATAAAATATAGTGATATCGTTAATTGTGTCTACAATTGAACACATCAACAGCGAATATACAGTTACATATTTTAAAATATTCTCATATCATACCGTAATGTCATGTGTCATTTTTCAATTTACTTCACACATTCAAACTAACACCCAATACCCCCTGCAGGCATCAATTTGCTTAATAACTTAAATTAACGGTACCGTTCGAAAATTTATTCCCAAAATCAAAATATGTTGGTATACAAAAAAAAAATCTACGCTCATTTTTATTTCAACAATTACCAAAGCAAGCAACAAACATAACATTATATCCCATCCATATTCAAATAAAGATACTTATAGACACATCTACCAACAATCTAACTAACAATCAATATACCAGCACTCTTGGTGGATAAATACGTACTTCAGTTGAGGACGTGAGTAAAATAACACGTACGTGTCTCGCATCATCAAATAAATTTAATGTGAATTAGAGAGAAAAAAAAAATTAAATAATACCGTAAAACGCTTTAGCACGCAATCGATTGAAAGATGAATTGATTTGTTCTAAAGTCGCTGTTACAAGCGTGGAAATTTTCCATAATTAGTTCGAATTGACAGAACAAATAAGAAAAAAAAACAGTTCCCTGATGTGCGCCCGCGTAAGCTTATAGACGCAACAACAACTAAAGGAAACACGGCATTAACTTTTTTTTCCCTGGAGTAGCTGTTATTTAAATTGATCTTAAATGCTCCGTTGACCGAATTCAAATCAGTCACGTACGAAATGGTGGCAAATAATTTAAACCTTTGCCCATACAAAAGCAAATTGTTCGCTTAGAAGAGGAAACAAAAAGCTAAACAAAAGAACTGAGGTACAAACTTGAAAATCGAATGCCAACATATCGTTTTCTATTCATTACCACACGATTATTTCTACTTTCACAAAAACAGGTGCTTGAGTATTAAAATAAAAACAACAGTGACCTTTTGTGACGCCTTTGGCAGTTTTACTCTGAAGGAGCCGCGCCGCATGAGAACATTGTACAACAGACGACAGACAGAAGACATGGAAAAAACGTCAGCGTGCCTCGTTTTACGTGACATTGTTTACGGTGTTGCACAATTCCGTCAAGAATAGAATAGCGCACAAAGTGAATGTGAATGGAACACAAAAAATACATACAGCTAGTTGTTTCGCGGTTGACCACTACAATTCGAGGAATCGTCTCTAAAGTAGACTGCACCGCTTGCAATGTTACAAATTTCATTCGGGAGAGACACGCCGAACTTAAGAATTGCCTCACAACAGTCCGCATCAGGATATCAAAGGAAATTTCTAGACCTCAGAATTAACTGGTGGTGGTGTCTTAGATTGGACATTCTATGGAGATGGGTCAAGTGTTTGTTGGAGTTGTTGTGATGGTTTTTGCGTGTGAATAGATTTCCGCGTGTACGTTACATATGCATGGTGTATGAAGACTTTTATTTACTGAATATATTGTGGTTTGTAACCGTCAACATGTTGTGTTCTGTTTTGCAAATTGTTTTTGTGATGAACGATGCATCGGAAAATGTTTGCCCAAATATATAGCCTTCTTCTGGGTTAAATTTTACATAACTGTTAGTAAATGGGAATTAGCTTATCTTAATATACAATAGATTGGGCATTTTAACTGACAAGCTAATGTTGTATATGAAACTTTAATTTTCCCGGTGAAAATAAGTAGATAAAATTGTCACAAGATTATGTGATTCGCTACACCGAAAGAAAAAAGCAGAAAAAAAGAAAAGTGCGAAAAAAGCAAACAAAAATTACAAGGCTGAAATTAGAACCGCCCAAGTTTGTATCTATCATTGCACGTGGACGTGTTTTTGCTTCGACGAAACTATTTAAAACTAATGTATGCGGCGACTGTATGCATAGTGTGTGAAAAGGCATGTTTGCGCATACACAAGTATTGAGTGACTTTTCGCTGTAGTGTGTGGGCCCTATAAGATCGCATTTTCAAATCAACAATGCAGCTAGCTGTGATAAATTTTTTTTTATAAGTATCATAATTATTTTTTAATTAAACATGTTTTAAGTTGATTTGAACATGTTTGCATTTTCAAGCAACAACGCCATGGTTGATTTTATACTTAATCAACAAAAATCGTGTATGTGACTTTGTCGTTTTAGTCAGAATAAGCTGTTTTATTATTATTAAAATTTGATGCCGTGAAATAAAGCCAACTTTCAAACGTTTGTTTTATTTCGCTTTCTTAAAATTTAACCATTCCATTTTTCAATGGTTGGCTTTCTTTCTTACTGCTTATTTCTCGGCATGAAAAAAGATCAAGAAGCGAAAAATTGTATCCATGATAAAATTGATTAAGGGTGTGAAAATTAAAAATCCCTGCGATATTTTATGTTCACATGCCAAATTGATTCTTTTTTTAACAAAGAATCGCTCCGCTCTTGATCCTTTTTCTGACCATCCCTTATTGATAAAAAAAAGGATTAACAGCGGAGCGTTTTTTAACCAAAGAATACTTGCTTTAAAAATGAAAAGAGAGCATTAAATGTCGATTTAGGTTTCCAATATTTCAGTGTTGAACGCTACTCTCTTATGATAAGCTTTCACTTTCATGTAATGCAAAATGTTGAACCTTACGAACAATATAATTCTTTCAGTTACAAATGTTTAATTTTGTGTAATGTTATTCTTTTGAAGGACATATTATGATTTTGAAGACACGCTCATTTTAAAGAAAATTGATTGGTTGATATACTGCAATATAGGGCGAACTTTTAAAGTTGACATTTTTTCAAAATAAATTAGCTTAAGTTAAATAAGACCAACAAATTGGCTTTATTACACTTTTTAAAATTGAAATAAGGCACACTTTTCATAGTCGAACTTTAAACTTGGAATTATTTCACGGTCAGCACCTTAACAATACAGTACAATACTTTCCTTACCTTTTATAATATTATAGTTGTAGAATGAACAGAACGATTAGAAGATGAATGTGTATTTGAATTTAAATATAAAAAAGAGGACATTTTATTATATTTTAATAATAACAATAATATTTTAACTATGTGTCTGTAAGGCACATTGCCTTTTTTAAATGCAAAAAGTGTTGCATGACACTAGTTAGAAGGAATAGAATGATAGGAAAGAATATATTTAAAATATTACCGCTTAACACAATTTTTACATACTATTTTACTTTTTCAGGTTGTACAAAAGTCTATACCAAAAGCTCACACCTGAAAGCCCATCAAAGAATCCACACAGGTAAGTCAATATTTTGACAAAAATAAGAGACAAATAATCTTCCCTCGCTCATTGCTTAAGTGTCAACGTGACACTATGAGTTGTTGGCCATATAAGTAAATTAATTTAAAAATTAATAATTATTATGAAAGCTTGATATCACACTGTGCCAATGATCTTTTATTACATCCAAAACTGTTCGCCACTCAGTGTGTAGAGTAGATATATTGTTCTTATCTTAATGGGGGCAGCTAGCATGTTTCGGCATCGTTGTCGACTCGTCGCGTTGTTGGCAAAAAAAATTAAATCCTATCTGCATGGTTCCAATATATGCCTAACATCGACTGAAGCACGTCCACACTCTATTGTATACATCAGTGCAATAGGCGAGCAGCGCGGAACGGGCATTGCGGTACCAATGGACGTGCGAAAAATTATGTTAATTTTTCCATTTGAAAGAATGTGGGTTGTCTCCTTTGCCATTTTGGGTCCATATAGTGGCAGCAAAGTCTGCTTCGAATCAGACTCAGACCAAACATCATGATTGAAATGTATGATTCAACTCAACATCAGCATCATAGCTACTCCTAGAGGAATTGGAAATTCGATTTAAAATTACTTATACGCTAATAGAGTTTTACGCGTTTTGTCTCTGAGTATGTTGCAATGAGTTATTGTTTTGAGATAAATTTCGAACGATTCGTAGTTTTGTTCGAGATAAGGTAATAAGGTAGAGTTGAAGTTTCTACCATGGTCTATGGACCGTGTGGCGTGCACACACGTTCGGTGAACGGTAAACATGTGTTAATGGTTAGACGGACTTAATCAATATTGCATTTTGTCAGTGTTGGTGGGAAGTGTTGTTTTGGATAATGAGTGAACTTTTTAATTAAGAAACTTGTTCGGACATAAGTCTGGTCGGTAATAAATAAATGGACTTTAATGGCCAAGATAAATATATTTGGTAGTCATTATTTGAACATTTTAATTTAATGCCTTTTGTATTTGCCTCTTAAAAAAATACTCAGAATTTTGCTATCTTAAAACTGAATCTATGTGCTTATAGAAAATATAATATGAACCCTATGAACTACATTTAAATAATCTACTTTTTGCAGTATTCGCACTGAGCAAAGCATCAATTAATTGGCAAAACTGTATATCCAATTAAAAGAAACACGTTGGCCGGTTGGCGTTGGTAACAAATCACTCATACAATTTTTTTTCATCAAAATTGTATCCAGCTATTATTTTAAGACTTGGACTTGGAAATACAAATTTAAAATTGCTTCGGAAACATCACTCTAGAAATATACATGTAAAGGAAAAAACTTAATTCCCGCAGTTAGAAAAATTGTCCCATTCGTTATTTAAACAGAAAGACAAGTTTTGATTCGATATGAAAATCAAACATGATAGAGAAGTCATAAAAAGAAGGTCTGACAATTCTGTCTGTTTGTGCAATTATCATGCAGCCGAAACAGTTTGTCCAATTTCAATCCATCTTTGTATAAAAGGTCTTTATAATATACAATCAGAGGCTAATACTCCACCTTCTAGATGCAATTATTTTAAGACAAATTGAACTGCAGATAAACTAAAATTCATGTCGATATAAAATAATATATATATGTAGCTTTGACTAAGTTGATAATTATATGAATATTTGAGAATATTTATATTGATTCTCTTCGGCTGTGTTGGTCGTATTAATGTTTTAAATGAAAACAATTTTCATTTGTATTTTTCCCAACGTTTCGAAGGTGGTTGCCGTCTTCTTCAGGGGAGCTTTATTTACAAAATTAAAAAAAAAAAATTTAACATATATAATTACATAATAGGTGGACAAATATAACTTACATCGAGTTCGATATATAACAAAAACAGAATAAAAATATTAAACAGTTTTTTAATTGTACTAATAGAATTTTTACACTTAAATTTAAACACTTCCTTGATGGGAGATTAGTCCGTTGAGTTTGAACTTTCAACAGTTTGATTTGTTCTCAGCAACCAAGGAACAGTAAACCGATGATATGTTTTGTATGTCTTGTTTACGGTTCATAGTATTTTTGTTGTTTATTATGTGAAGTGTTTCTAATGTATAGCGTTTAGATGTGTGTTTTTCTGTTGCCAGGATTTTTACCCCTTCAAAGTCCAGTTTGTGACCAGTCTCGACGCTATGACTAGCCAGTGCCGTCTTCTCAGAACTTTTCAAGCGTACGTCTGATTTATGGTTCGCTATTCTTTGACGAAGAAGTTTTTGACAGAGATGAAATAGATAATGTGCTCCGATGCCTAAACAAATTTCACGAAGAAATCCAAACTACTATCGAGAGAAAAAAAAGTAGATCTATAGCGTTCTTAGATGTCATTATACATCGTGAAAACAATCAGCAATCAGAAATTATCAAAAGTAAATTGTTTTCATTTAAAACATTAATACGACCAACACAGCCGAAGAGAATCAATATAAATATTCTCAAATATTCATATGATATAAAATAATGTCAATAATATACAAATTACCAAAATAGTACCTATATAAATGCAAATATTTAATTGTTAAGCTACTTTTCAATACGTTATTTAATATACAAATAATTATAAATAGAGATTGAGAAGAGAACCTTTGCAACCTCTGTTAAAAATATAAGGTTAAACATATACAGGTTGATTGGTATAAGATGCACAAAAAAGCTTGAGCGTGTAGGTGGGGTTTAGGCGGGAGGGGCAATTTTCTAAAACATTGACTTAAATCAGAAAAAAATTATTTAAAAACAACGGTGAATGATACAAAGACTTGTTATATCTATTTGAAAAGCCAGAAAACTACTCTTTTATTTTATTTTTAAATCAAGTTGTTTGAGTGAACCAGTTTTAAAAAAATTAATTTTCAAACTCAAAATTTTGAAAAAAAAAATAAAAAAAAAATGTTTTAACTATTTTTTTCAAAATTATATGTAATTAACTATTATTTTTTTTTTCGAAATTCAATGCTCTTATTAATTTTTAGTCAAAAACATAAAACCGGATGCCAAAATGTATCTTAGTTCTTGAGAAATTATTTTTTTTCCAAGAAAAATACTTATTTTTTGGTTTTCCCAAATTTGACTTGCTCAGGTCAATTATTAATTAGGGAATTATCCCTTTTTTATTTTTTATTACATACCATCCGATTTTAATCAAATAATAAAAAAAAACGAGACAGATGTTTTAATTTTTTAAACCTTTTTAGGAGCAGTAAAAATGAATCTTTTAGAGCATTATATCTGCATTCTAATAAGGTATACAAAGATTTATGTATTTTCAAAAAAGAGCTTTTCCTAAAAAAATCAGCATCTCAACTTCTGCAAAGTAGGGATTCTAGAACGTTTTGGAAAAATGTACGTGTGTTAGGAGGTCGCAGTAAATCAGTTTTAAATTGTATAAGCGTCTATCGATTAGCTCTACATTTCGAAAACCTATTGCGTCCAGACCCTGATGAAATACAAATAAGTTTTGCTCTGCCCTATTTGTATATAGAAGATTTAGATGCCCCTTTTTCGTTTTTTGAACTTTTAGCGGCCCTTAAAAAGATGAAAAATAATAAAGCATCAGGCGCTGATGGTATACCAATAGAGTTCTACAAGAACTCTACCCCACAATTCTTGAACTACATTTTAGAGCTTTTCAACAAAATGTTTAGTGAGGAAAGTTTTCCACAATGTTTTGGTTCATCTTGCATCTCTGCAATCTTTAAAAAGGGTGACCCTAACTTACCAGAAAATTATAGAGGAATTTCAGTGTTAAGTTCTTTTCGGAAATTATACACGCAAATTCTATATCACAGACTTGTTAGCTGGGTTGAAAGAAATAAAAAAATCAGTTGTTTTCAGGCAGGTTTTAGAGCTAATCTATCAACTGTAGATCAGATTTTTGCTCTTACAAGCATTGCCAGACGTTTCATTGATAAAAAGAAAAACTTGTTTGCTTTTTTTGTCGACTTCAAAGCAGCATTTGATACCATCAACAGAAAGTCACTATTATTTAAACTGGCTACTATTGGATTGTCTACAAAATTTATCAGAATTTATGAGCAACTTCTTTTTAATATGACTGCTGTTGTATCAGATGGAACAAATCAGTCGAAGCAATTTAATTCTGACTCTGGTGTACCGCAAGGCTGTATTTTGAGCCCACTAATGTTCGCTCTTTATATAAATGATATCGAGGACCGAATTCCTGGAGGTGTTACTTTTGGTGATCTTCACGTCAAAGTTTTGCTTTATGCAGATGACCTAGTCATTTTGACTGATGATCCGGTGACTCTTCAGCTTCAAATCAACAAATTAAAGCAATTCTGCGATATGTGGGACCTCAAAATTAATACTGCGAAATCAAAGATTATGATTTTCAGAACTCGTACGGTTGGTAATGACCGAGTTTGGACCTTGAATGGCTCTTCTATCGAAGTTGTGAAGGAATTCAAATACTTAGGTTACATTATAACTAACAATCTGAATATTCGATCTCATATCAAAAATAAAATTTCTTCTGCAAAGTCAGCTATTAATTCTATGTGGTCTAACTTTTTCAAAAGTAAACTTGTAGATCCGGCTTCCAAATTTAAGGTGTTTGATGCAACAATAAAAAGCTGTTTTTGCTACGCCAACGAAGTGTACGGGTATCAAGAACTCGATGAAGTGGAAATAATTCAGAGATATTTTTTTAAGAAAATTTTCAGATTGCCTTATAATACACCGAATTATTCCATTCATGTTGAATCGGGCTTACCTCAGATTTTTCTAAGAAATTTAAAAGCAAACTGACTATATTATTAAAGTAATGCAAAGATCAAATAATAACCTGCAAAAAAGGATCTTACTTGTATCTCTGCGGTGCAGGTATACCCCATTTAAAAACTGGTTCGAGTTAGCATCGGCCTACGATGTCCCACTAACCCTGACTGTAGATAATTCGGCTTTGTGGAAACCAATTTTATACAATTGTATATCTTTTATCGATGGAAGATTGTTCCAGTCATGTATCGATCAAGCGAGGGCATCTGCTTCCAGATCTGTCTACTGCCAACTTAAACTTAATTTAGGGGAAGCCAATTACTTCAGGGATGAATTTTCAGTCATGGAAATGAGTTTGATTTTCAAATTACGTACTGAGATGTTACAACTTAACTACAGACCTCACAGAAGCGACATTAACCAAAATTGTACTCTTTGTAACCTCAATCAATCTGAAAATATCTTTCATTTCTTAGCGTTATGTCCAATTTTGCAAGAAATCCGGCGACTTCATTTAAATGCGAGTTTTCTATCAATAGAAGAATGCATATCTTTACTGAACGGAGAGAGTGGATGGAAATTGCTTATACGGTTTGCAACCCACGCGATTTCATATCGTGATACGTACCCTAGGTCAACTTACAGATAAAGTCTATTATTATTTTTGTTTTAGCTAAACTAAAAGCCCATATTAAATTGATAATGCAGCTTATTTTGTATCTACTTTTGTTTTAGCTAAACTAAAAGCCCAACACTTTGTGCGTTATTTGTAATCATATTGCTGTAATTTGTTTTTTTTTTTTTTTTTTTTTATTTTGATTTTGATAATCTAAAAGCTCCTACAAAGTATTATGTTAATCTATCTTTGATTTCTAATATCCAATTAACAATAAGTTAAATTAAAATAGATTTTTGTTTGCTAATTTCCAATCTCTTTTCATATAATAACTATTTCAATAATGTTTAGTTTCATTTTATGCTTGCCATGCTTGTACTTCTTTTATTATAATTTTGAGTATATTGTTTTATGAAAATAATAAAGAATATATCTATCTATCTATCTAAAAAAAAACGAATTAACTTTTTACTTTACTTACTAGTTTTACTTTTAATTTTTTTTAATTTCTCAAAAACTAAGATACATTTTGGCATCCAGTTTTCTGTTTTTGACTAAAAATTAATAAGAGCACTGAATTTTGAAAATAAAAAAAATAATAGTAAATTACATAAAATTTTGAAAAAAAATAGTTTACAAATTTTTTTTTTATTTTTTTTTCAAAATTTTGAGTGTGAAAATTAATTTTTTTAAAACTATTCACTCAAACAACTTAATTTAAAAATAGAATAAAAGAGTATTTGTATCGTTCACCGTTGTTTTCAAATAATTTTTCTTCTGATTTAAGTCAATTTTTTAGAAAATTGCCCTTCCCGCCTGTATATATCCCTACAAATAAATGAGAATTAGTTCATACGAAAACAATAAGACACGAAATTTATGAAGTGCTCTTCTCACACATTCTGACATAAAAAGCATCAACGAAATAAGATAAATACCCAATAAAAAAACATTCGGCAATCTACTTCAAGTCATTACAGCCCCATATCAACTTGAATAACAGATAGGTGTAGATATATAAAATGTCCATCTACCAAACTGCAGCTAATGGCATTTCTATTCAAATTCCTGAGCTATCCCGATCCATTTGTTTGATTTTTATGACACTCAACATCGGTGGTCTAAAGTCCTCATGCACCATCAGGCTTAACTCGTTTCTTAGATGAGTCTATATGATTGCACCCGCAATAAAATGATGGCAAACTCATAACATGGAGCAAGGAGTGATGCTGTTGAAATAAAATCAAAGAATTCATTGTGTAATTAGGTGTTACTCTTTATTTGGCAGATATTGTGCTCATAAGAGAATCTAAGTAAGAAAAATTAAGCATTTAGCATTAACTTTGTTGAGCGAAGTTGTTACAAAAATTTCACCAACAATTCAAAGTCATAAAGTTTGTGATAACTTGGAAGGTACAGGTGATGTTTTAAACTCGATACTTTATTTCTCTGATTACCTATATTAAATATGGGATGTCTTGGAATACAAGCTAGAATTAATTTTGACAAAAGTGTTTGATAAACACTTTTAACTTTCATTTTTATTTATAGAATATATAATCAAGGGGGTTTATATATGTATGGAATTCGGAATTAATTGGTGGGCCTACATTGCTTTGCTGGCCATACGCATTTTTTTATCTTATTTACCACGATACTTTTGAATAAATATTAAAGAATTCATTTGATAAAGATATCAATTGGATCCTTTAAAGTAAGTCTAGTGACGGCCATCAAGCACTTTACATACAAAAAAAAAATAAAGGGCACGATAAGGTCCAACGAACTTGCTCTTTTGGTAAGTTACCTTTGTGCTGATGACTGTGAAGTTCGTTTGGTAGTTTTTTTGAAAAAAAAATTAAATCTTTTCTTCTCTATTCTTTTTAAATAAAATTCTTTGAGAGAACAGTTTTTGAAAAATTAATTTTCAAACTCAAATTTTTGAAAAAAAAAAAGTTATAAAAAATTAAAGTAATTTTTTTTCAAAATTTTATGTAATTAAGTACATTTTTTGTTTTCAAAATGCATATCAGTTTTTTAGTTAAAAACAAAAAACCGAAAGCTAAAATGTTTTGTAGTTTTTGACAAAAATAACGAGAACCACCTCTTAGGAAAAACTATTTTTGTATAGTACTCACCTGACTGGACTTTTAATTAATTTAATGAATTTTAAAGGATTATTTTTCCTTTTACTATTTTTAAGTTATTCAGAATGTTATTTACATACAATGGAGTGAAGAAGTACTAGATAAATGCTGTTCTACACGTGTTTTGATTGAAAAACGCATAAAAATCGACCTATCAATTTGTCTTATTACGGCGTATTGGGCGGAGGCACCGTGTCGATGAGTTCCTAATTTTTTTTTATGTAACTATAAAATACAAAATATGTGCTGCCTGAAAACAAACGGATGGCAAGGCTTTTTTCAGTTTTAATGTTAACTATTCAACACATCACGATGTCAAACTATACTTTCGAAAACAATTGTTTGATGGCGTTTGAGATCGTGAAACCCACCAACTGTCACAGTTGTAGCACATATTTTCAATTAATGAAAGAAAATATGTAAGAATCATAAACACTTCGACGCGCACCCTCACCACTTCGTAATTAACAACATTCACAGGTGTTTAAGAATAATATTTATATTAATTACATTAAATTAATTATTAATATTATTAATTATATTAAATTAAATTAATATTAATATTAATTAAATTAAATAAAAGTCCAGTCAGGTGAGTGCTAAAAAACTTTTTTCTCAAAAATTACAAAACATTTTAGCATTTTTTTTTTCACCAAAATTTTGAGTTTGAAAATAAATTTTTCAAAAACTGTTCACTAAAATAATTGTATTTAAAAAGAATGTAAAAGAATGGATTACTGGATTTTTAAAACGGTATAGCATACACAACATTGTAGGTTGTACAGTTGTTTTTTAATATTTTTTTTTATTTTGTAAGTCAACTTTTTAGAAAATTGCCCCGCCTAACCGGGGGGAGACATACCTCCCCCCATCCTATACGATTTTTTTTCTTATCTTGATCCAACCTACTCGCTCCATCTTTGGCACCAGCTTATGTTAATCACCCTGTATATGAGATGCTAAAAAAAATAATTTCATAAATAACTGCAATATTGCAAAATCACTCGAGATAATTTGCAATCATTTTAAATAAGTTAGTTCATTTGAAGTTAAATAGAATCACAATTTTTTTAAATCAATTTAAAAACTGCTTGAAATCACGTGAAATAATCTGAAGTTATTTGCAAAATTGCAATCATTGAACCCACTTAATTGGCTCGTGCAACAACCCTCGCATTTTTTATTTATATTACAAAAACTAAAGATCAAATATTTTAAATAACGGTAACACTTATATTATAGGTACCTCGTTTTGTTTTAGACATTGTTTAGGTTAAAAATAAAAAAAAATCCAGGGTATATATCTCTAAGAATACTTTTTTTACGATTACATAACTTGTCTTTATTATGAATATATTGTCTCATATTGTCTTACGGCCATTTTGTTCAGTAGTTTTTTTTTAAGTATTGATTATTCTTTGTTTTTGTTTTTTTTTCACATTAAATCCATCGTTTCTAAGTGCTGGTCTCTGTTATCTTTGTTTCTTATAACATCTATATATTAATACGCTTGGGATAAACTGCCGGTTCACAAATGAATGGTATGCTCGCGTAGATTTGCAGAATGAGATTATTTTTCATAAGTTATATATTTTTCCAATAATAATTGAAGATATAAATACCAAAGCATAAAAAACTTTGATAAACAAAAATTATTCTTAGGGATCAGAACAAAACTCAAAAATAAATTAATTTTTGAAGCTTTGTTTCGTTCATTCAAATCATTTGCTTTCAAATTCAAATAGTACCTTTGTTCAAGTAATGAGTTGACATTAAGCCACATGGATCATATAGTCATATGAACTGAATAGTGAATATGAATAGCGAATCGAACGTTCGCTTTGAGCCGATAAGAAATCCAAGATTTCGTTGTTTTAGAAAAGGTAGTTTCCACGATCCAAAAGTGAGTACAATAGAGGTGAGTATAAAAATGTGAGTTGCGAAATACATATGTAAATTGATTTTAAAAACGTTCGTATTAAGTTCTATTCGCTCTTCATAATAGAGACCATAAATCCTGTTATTGGTGATCATTAATCAATTTTACCCGTAGTGGTTTTTGATAGTGGAATAGCAGTCCAGTCCCTCACTAAAGTAGGTGGATATTTTTCGACTTCCATTGAATATTTAATTAACTTTGAGAAAATCTAATCTTGAAATTACGATTTTGAGTGCATTATACAATAATGTGGGAATTTATGTTTCACCTGTAAAAGTGAAATTATTGTTTTTGATTTTTTATATAAGACATGAGTTTTGTCAAAGAGGGAACTCTCTTCTCTGTAACATCCCCTAAGGGATTTTTCTTTTTTAGTAGACGATATTGTGGAATGTTTAATGAATAGCGTATGTACAAAGGTGTGGTCGAGTTTCGACCGCTGGGTGAGTGTAGTATGTATTATTTTATGTGAGCAAAACAATATCAAACTGGGCTAAAAAATGAGTAAAATGAAAATCTGAATTTAATTTTACATCTGGATTTAACGAGTGTCCGTTAGAGTGTCAATATCTATTATGTTTTTGTTAATGGCGATAATGTTTTCAGCATCAAGATATCATATTAAACATAAAGAGAAAGTAGCACTTCAATTATAGTGTATTCTATTTGGTTGTGTAAGTTTTCTTGACATTACGACCCTAGAACAACAAGTTCCAATCAATCAAAGTTGGACAAAAAATGTACAAATACGACAACCTCCTTCGAGTCGTTACAAAATGCATCTTACTCTGACATCGGACCGTTTGCAATGTTGCTGGACAAACAAGATATAAACAAAAAAATACCCAAGATACAATCAAAACTCTGCACGCATGCGAGCGCACTGGGGACAATGATGAATGGATTACCGCAGTACCTGACGTTAGCACCACTATATGCATTTGCCGCCTAGAATATCTCGGTTACTTACCCATTATCCACCGACCTAGTGCGCGCTTGAATAAAAGAACAAACAGATAAATCTGTACGATTACCACACCTCAATATCCTGATGGGCTGCTATATGCTTGCGTATAGCGGATAAAATTTTACTTAGTAGTAGATATGTTGTGCGAATGCTTGCACAACGTGACATCTTACCGTGTGACACCATCACTCATGTTCATATGTGAAGATGTGTTTTTCTTATTTCAGTTTCCGAAGGAAATTCAGGGCAAACATTATTGTATGAAGCAAGTGAAACATAATGACACCATCATCATTTCCACTGGAATGTTCATGGTCAGTTGAGATTTTTGCAATCTGTAACACATCTGGGGATACATTATATAGTTCATCACTCATTTGGAAAATGCTGGGAACTCAGGCTAGAAATGTCAGTTCTAGGAGAGGATATAGGATATGCAATTTGTGAACTATGTGCATTTAAATCCCAGTTTTGACATTGTTAACCGATAACTTCTTAAATGAGTTATCATGCATTAAAGCTTCGTTTAGGATAACTACAATGTTCAAAGAGACTATCAAAACCAAACAAATATCAGAAAAATAAAAACATCATTTACTTTTAATCAGAATTCAAAAGAAAAAATCAGTAAGAAATCCTACTTTGGGAATAACTCGAAAAATTAATTTCAAAAAGATGTATTGAATCATATATGCATTTTAATAGCTATTTGATAAAAGGTTAATATTTTAATTACGCTGTGGTTTTTTGTATTTCATTTCCTTATTTCTTAATACAATCATTTTTCACTGACGAAAGGCTACATTCAGGAATTGGGACAGAGTGCAAAAAATTAATGTTCTCCGATTAACACCCTATACATTCTGATTGGGCTGAAATAAATTTTAATAGATAGTCCTCAACACGTTGACATTAACATTAATCTTTACAGGGCGGCAACCGATGTGCATCAAAATGTACTGGCTTTGACAAAACGTTTAATTGCGAAGGTACCAGTATCTACCTTGCCTTTTTCTGCCAAGTCGCTTTATTTAATCTTTATGAAATATAAAAATGTACATATTTATAAATTAACATTAAGGCATGGCTAAGCCATCATTCATGTGCAAAAGTGTACCGAACTGAATAATCTTAATTTTTTTTTTTTTAATATTTCCTTTCAAAAACTCAAAAATTACTAAAATATCAATCAACAAAATTTTTTTTGTGAAAACAAAAAATGACCGACACAAAATTTTCAAATTTGATATATTGAGTAGCACTCTAAGATGTATCTAAAGATTACAGAATGCAAAGCAATATCACCTCTTCTTTTCGACAATTAATCAGCATTTCATTCGAAAAAAGCAATCTTCCAGTTTTAGCAGACTTTACAAAAAAAGGTTAAAACAAAAAAATGAATAATTTGGCTAATAAGCAGGTGATTAATAATACACACACGGTATTTATCTTTCAAAGGTAAAAGCAAAACAAAAAAATGTCAAAAAAAAAACAAAGCGCAAGCTTTGAACTTCATGGAATCTCATACTGAAAGTGAATTATGAGTGAAGTTATTAATATTCAAGTTTTGTTAAATTATAGTGATAAATAAAAACCTGTTGACAAATTGCATGAAATTTATTAGAATTTAAAAGAAAATAACAACAAATATTAAGATACAAAAAATTATCTGAATCAGTATATCTTATGAACTAATAAATACATTGCAACAATAAAAATGCAAACATGAACTTGTTGAAGGAGAGAAATAATAATTAAAGTGACAGCAACTGACGTTGATATGGGAAAAATCCATTAAAAATTTATTCTAGAAGCCAAGGTTCAAACATTCCAGTTTTTTGACGGATTACAACTTAAATAATTTAAATAATTCTTGTATTGATTTACTTTTTAATTATTTTTATTAAGTTACAATAATCTTGCTATAATAGCTTTATAGTCCAACGCCATCGTCAACAAAAATAATTTTTCTTGCTTACACAAAAAAAAATAAAAAATGGTTACAAAACAAAACATACATATCCTTTAAATTCATTCAACCAGATCGAAAAAAAAACTTGATACTAAAATTTGAAGGAAAAATAATTGAGTCCATGGTGCGTTTGCAATCTATATACGACAAAAGACACAATGCAGTTGAGCAACACTTCAATGGTGTTAATTTTCACTTACATCGTGGTTATATATCTTGTTAAATCGATTTGATACAAAAAACTACGATCAAAACAAAAGAGCTGAACGCAAAACTTGATTTTTAGCTATGGACACTTTTGGACCGCTAGCAGTAGCAGTTTTTGGCATTGCGTTTTGTCGATTTTTCTTCATAATTATCAATCCAAGTCCTGCTGGTCATTAATTTTCCTTACACTTTTAGATACAAATTGATTTTTTGCACATAAAGTTAAGGAGTGCGAGATGAATGGAGCACGCGCTAAAACAATTTTTAACCCGTCGGTCGTTGTTGTCGAATAGGCCAGTTGCGGTGGCTTGTACTTCTGTTTATTTAGTACTACGTGACGTTATTGACACGTTAGCGTTTTGATAATTTGTCAATGGGTGCTGAATGCTTTTATAAAAGACTATATCTGTATACTAAATGTTGCCACTTGAATGATTTGACTATTTTTTCTCACTTGTTTATTAAGATAATTGGGGCAATTTCTTATACTCTATTTGATAGCTGATTTGAAATTATGTTAATAATTTCCCGCTGGGAATAAGGAATTACCATTACTAAGCATAATCTATATACTTTCTGTTATCTATGCGGACAAATAATTATTTCAATGGTACTTCAGGTGGAGAGAGAAATATTTGTGTGTTCCGCGTATATTATTTTATTAATCATTAAGATCAACTCAAAGAAGTCTTTGGGTCATTTTTATTGCGAAATAGGAATAAATTTGGTCTTACAAACTCTCCAAATACAATATTGACAGCTTATTTCATCCCAACTTTACCAGACTGTCAGTCTAGTCTTAAGTTGGCATTTTCATTTTCACTTGCATAGTATACCATTGATTGACAATCTTTAAATAAACTTTATTAACTTTAAACGTACCTGCTTACCTATATTGCTTGTCTACCGCTTTGAGCGAATATTTGAAGTAATGGAGACAATATTTGTCATAGCATCCATCGTACAACAAAACAACTCTGCATTCGATGGTCTTTTGCTTTGGTTATATGGATTGTCAACTCTGGGAAGCGCTACACTAATCAACAGAGATGCTGAGTGGTTTTTACTTCTTTTGCTGCGATGGTTGAGTAGTATTATAGCTCCTGTGTTATATGTCCGCCGGGAAAAAATAGCTTATTGGCATTTATAGTATGCTGAGGGTAAATAACTACCAGATTTGTGAGGTGAGTGCATACCACATTTTCCATATTGGGCACAATCTCCCTCATTTTTTCTATGGGCAATTTAATTCAAGTAAGTTTAATGGTTTCTGACGCAGAGTGATCTGACAGACTCTAAGATTGATACGGTGTAGTGACATAAGAAGGCGAGGTTGACTGTTTGGAAACGTGACTTCTGGGATGAAGTTTTGGTTTTTCGTGAGATTAGTTTCATAAAAATCTTTATTGTAAATTCGACAAATGAAAAACAGGAAAACATTTTTTAAAGTCTTGGCGTATTTTTTCAATTGTTAAGATTGAGTTATTATGCCTACCACTGAAATAATTTCTATGTATAGTTACTAAAAAACTCTTGTATTAACTATTTGTTTAAGGCATCTTCAAAATACGTTTATTTACTTTATAATTAGAATATTCTCATCAAAATTTGGAACCTCTTTATATAATGTTTATATACATATACTATATACTATGCCATCAACTCATTTAACCCAATTGGCTATTGAATCTGATCGCCGCAATTTCTTTATAATATACATAATCTGTTCAAAAGTGTGCAGTTCTAAAGTAAGGATCATTGCACATATAGACAGTTCCATTTCCATGAATTTTATAAAAAAAATATACCTACTTCGGATTTAAATATTCTTCCATGCCAAATGTAATGATTCTCCTCTTTATAGCAAGCGGTTGTTGCGAATCTTTCCTTATGGCACGATATGAAACGGTGAAAAAGGCGATCATGCTGTAGAGATACCAAAAATCACATAGACATCTTGTATGAATGTTAGCTATGGTTGCAGTGTAGCAGCCAGACTCGTAACAAACTTTAATTAATCGGACATGCCCCCATGATTTATGATTGTAGAATTGTTTCTTTAAATTATTATGATTATTAAATGGAATTGCCAAACAGGATTGTATCTATATACATAGGAGGGAATCCAATGAAGTACTTTTTTGCAATCTTTCGGCAACATTTTTCATGCACAGTGGCGGTGTTGGACCAATTTTAGCTGCGACAAGGCTTGAACTTGTTGAAAACTTAATTTATCTACCCGGAGAATGGTTTTATTATAGTAACACGCTTATTTTTTCTTCGAATAAATGTCCTTGTTTCGATGGCAAAACTTAAACAGAAAAAAAAAATCAAAAGAATAAAATATCAGGTGACACTCTTGTGTACCTGTCGGTACGCGCGTAACGTACGTGCTATCGTGCATTTATATGGAGTGGATTTTTCTTTTATGGGGGTTTCCTTGTCTTGTTCGCATGTCATAATTATCATTTGTAAAGATAGATGTTTACATTGTGTGGAAAGAAGTATATGATGTTGTATTGTGCTAAGAATGAATTTTTGTTTTAAGTAACAGTTGTTTCAAAGAAGAAAGTTCTTGATTATGAGCACTCTTATACAAAAATAATTTAAACATCTTTTTTTAAAAATAAATAATTAAAAAAAATGTTAAGTAAATGATGCGTAACTACTTAACTTAGATGCATTTGAAATAAATTATATAAAAAATTAATAAATTCATTTATAATTGTATAAAAGTACACACATATATACATCTCAGGAGAAAGATTTGATATCAAGGCATTCCCGGAAGATAATTAACACGAAAAAGATTGTATCTTCAATTTAGTTTAAAAATCTTATTGGATACCATTTTAATATTTGTTAAATTAAGCAGTTCACTAGTTGAAAAACACCAAGGAAGATTAAGCACAATTTTAACAGTTTTGTTTTGCGATAATTGTAATCCACGAATGTGGTTTATTACACTTTTAGTCCCAGCAGGCAGTCCAAACGACATTGTGTTCTCCAGAAAATAGCTTTGTGTATCAACAGTTTATTTTCTTCACTCAATTTCAATATTCGGTATCGGATTTTGTATCCAGAGTTACCCCTACCCTAAGTATTTGGCAGTTGATTCCCAATCAACCACAATACCATTAAAAAAGATTATTATTTTTTCAGGTACGGAATTTTCGGTGCTTTCAACAATGGTGGAGGTGAAATTTGCTTTGATCAATTTGATATTGATTTATATTATCATTGAAAATATTGGGAAAATTACTTAATTTTGCTCTCACTTGACTCTTAAATAATGTTTACCAACTAGGATTTTTAAAATTAAAAGTGTCATTTCTCCTTCTTGATGGCGAACAATGATCAGATGGCTAGTGACCAGAGCTCATTTCATATGTAAGACCATATAGGTTCAGTAAACGAACCCGGCATATTTCCAGTCAAATTTAATATATAAAAATGGAGCTAATATTTTGTGCGTTTACTTATAACTCATGTAGTTTTCAACAAATTACCTTGGTTTTTCTTTGCAACTATTCAGAAAAAGAATTAGAAAGACATAGGCCTTTTTTCGGAAAATTTTCATGCAAATCTTCATGCAAAAAACATTTCATAGTTTGAAAAATTAAATATCGATTTCAAGTTAATTTAATTTTGGTAATTAACAATCGTAATAGGAATGTGAGGGTTTATTTTTATTGATGTTTATTTTTTAATGTGATATTTTTTTCCGTTAAAGTTTTTCATTTCCAATTTCCAATCTCTTCACTACTTTTCGTCGTTGTTGGGTGCGAGCAGTGTTTATCTAATTTCATGTTTTATCAATTATTATTAATTGATTAGTATCAGTAGATTGTTAATTTTGTAAAAACAAAAAAACATTTCGATGCAAATGTTTATTTTTGTAATATTATTATATTTTCCTTCTATTACAATTTTCCATTTCCGTTTTCCAATCAGTTCCCTACTTTTCGTTCCTGTTGCGTACCCTATTTCATTTTATGATGGTTCTTTAGTTTTTCAGAAGTATCGAAAAAATAATGGCGGGATGGTTGGGGGTTCGCGTTAGCCACCATTTTGAAGAACGCGTTGTCTATAATATAAAGAGAAAAGACTTCTTTAGAATTGACATCTTTTGTTGATTTTAAATTCATGTCTTCTTTTTTTGGCTAAGGAAGAACAGCGTTCAACACACAAACCAAGATTTTGCTACTGATGGTGCTGTTAAAGTTTTACAATTTTGCTTTGCAAAGTAAAAAAAAATTAGTTTTGTAGAAAAAATCGTGTCAATGTCATCAAGTTCAAGTTCTATTAATTTTTTTCTAAATATTGAGATTAAAAATAAAAAGCAGCGGCTTGGCTGAAGAATAATTGAAACGAATTCAATACCTACCTTCAAAATCCGTGTCATGAACGGATGATAGAAATCGTTAGAGATTTATAACGCGAGCTCGATTTTGATGTGGGATTGTTGCTGTTGTTATTTAAATACAATTTTGTCGAGATCAGTAATGAATTTTTTTAAATAATTCAATAATAACTGTTTTACTACATTTGAAGCAATAAACAATTTCAAACAACTTATCTGTTAAATAAAATAAAACTTTCCTTGAATTTTTGCCGATGAAATATTTGTATTATATCTTCATAGATTTTTGCATTGATTGAACATCACTACTTCAAAGTAAGTGAATCTTAGCACAAAAAAGTTGTATACAATAGAGCGTTATGATAAGTAAATTAAATTTAAAGATCATTTTGAAGAGAATTTTTATATTTTTATTTAACGACCAGCGAAGCGGGAGAGGGTACGCTAGTTAATTATATTTATAATCCCAAAAATCATTAACCAATGTTTAGTCCATCGATTTTTCGTCTTCTCTGTGTAGAACGCTGAAGGAGCCCAAACGGATTATCTATAGTCAATGGTAGATCAAAAGGCTGGTATATAGATTCCAATAAAATCATTCTTTACAACGATGCTGAACCAATGATGCCTGTAACCAATATTAAAAAGACTAAGGGCCAATCTTTTCAGCTCTGGTTAAATCTTTGGTTTGTTCACCATAGAATTTTCTTAACCAGTTGTTTCGAAAGTCGGTTAACCACAGTTCGTCTTTTCACCATTTTATCTACTTTGGTTACCAAACCAGAGATAGTTCCAGTTTTCCAGTGGTCCAGTTGTGAAACGGAATCTCTGGTTAAGTCTGTTTATGCTTTTTTGAATGCGAGAGAAAGAGATAAAAGATTTTGTCAATAATTGATAACAACCTGTCTCGTTTCGATGCACATGGATAAACCGAATTGATTCATTTACGCACAAAGGAAAACAAAAAAATGTACATAAAATATAGGGGTGGAATTTATTAAGATGGTAGATCATCATTTTCTTTAATTTTATTCTATACGTAAGTAGTGATAATCAATTATTTCTGGTATATAATTTATCATTCAACACAAATGTGAAAAAAATAATCGCTAACCATAGAATTTCTGTGGTTAACCAAGCAAAATTGACTGGTTAACGAAATCTCTGTTAACCATAGATTCTCTGGTTAAAATTTTGCTGAAAAGACCAAATCTCTGTTAACCGACTGGAATAATGACACTAACCACGGAAAATTAGCTGGTTAACGTAATCTATGGTAACCATAGATTCTCTGGTTAAGATTTTGTTGAAAAGACAGAATCTATGGTTACCAGTTGAAATAATCAATGATTAAACTTAACCAGAGCTGACCAGAGCTCTGGTGAAATTTAACCATTTGTTATTTTAGCTGGTAACCATAGAAACACATTCAAAATCTATGATTAAAACTGAAATAACCAATGGTTACACAAAACCAGCGTTGAAAAGACCGGCCTTAATTCTTTTTTGTTCTATTTTGTTAATAATTTGGGGGTATGACCATTTCCCAAAGTTTTTTTTGTCAACGTTTGTACGATGTTTTAGCACACCTAAAACCCTTTATATAAATTATACAAATTACAGTCGTATAAATTAAGGTATTACTATTCGATATCGTCAATCTAGAGATTGACGATACCGGATCATACCGAATCATCGTCTCAAGTTGAGGATGATGTAGGTGAATGCGGGTACTTTCTCAATACTGTGGCAAGGATGTTTTCCAACTGAGTCACTGACACTATTTTACTAAATTGCTTCAAAAAATAATTTAAAGTTATGATGTTATTATGTTGTCCCAGCAAGTTATACTCTTGCAACAAATCTAATTATATTAACATTGCAAAATTGCCACTGGCTGCTAAATTTGTTGCTATATTAAACACAAGAATAAAAGTAATATCCCCAATTCCATAGTGCAGTGCCGTTCGCAGCATGACACCTGTTAACCGAACAGATATGAGTATAAACTCTTTGGGTTTCTTAGCTTAAATTTATTCCGCCACCGCCCGATCGATCGTTGCTTATAGCTTTTATACATAATCGCTTGCAATAGTGAGCGCAAACTAACGAATATTTAGTTTCTTGCATCGGATAGTATTTCTTCGTGTCATTTCAGTGTCACAGAACACGAACTGATTGAGATATGTGAACCCGAACCGAATTGGAATTTAACCTTTTATGTTCCATGAATATAAGTCGCTCTAAGTTTGTATCTGATTTAAAGCGTCAGTGTGTGTATATGTGTGTTGCAGCATTGGGAATAGTTATGTGACGTGTCACTTAACATCGGTATGCTCGTAAGCTTCCAGCTGTGTGACATATCAGATCGAATGGGAATTGATCAAATTCTAGTGAACACACAAAGTCAAACAAAAATGCAGCAATAGATTGTTATCTGTGGTGCGGTTTAAAGGAGACAAGAGACGCAAACACCAACCACACTCTATAGCATTATCACATTTAAGCTTTCTGATTTTTTTTTTTTTTTTTCTGATGAAAAAATATTTCTTTAACATATTCCACCTGTTGAATTAGATACACCACATTGTTATCTCTTTTAGATGGTTCAAAGTTATCTCCGAAGAGCCATGTTGTGCTATTTTATTTTTAAGATTTTCTTTGTCAGAAAGATGGCAATAACCATCAGCGTGTGGAACGTGCGCACATCACTAAATTTAATTACCATCCAGAGTCATACTCACGTAGCTATGAAGTCCAAGGTGTATCACCAGAATTCATCTTGTTAAATGTTTTTGTCTTCGTTGTTGGCGGGAAAAGGCCAACCGATCTGTTTCCATCCATAAATAAGAACTTACTTTACGGTTCTATCGCATAACGTGCCTGACTCGACCAAGAAGAAAAATAATAACAATGACGAGCAAAAAGAAAAAAGTGGATACGAAGCAAGTGCTTCATGATCAGGTACCTATACTCTGTGTACGTGCATTGTTGTTTTCAGTTATGAACTGTCCGGTGTAGGAACATTTTTATGAATGAACCATTCGCGTGTTACCGTTTGTTGATTCAATACAACACACAGTCCTTTGTAATCATCATCATTTTCCGTGCTAAGAAGCATCCCTGCCTCATAGCCCGCGAGTGGTACACTGGTACCACTAAAGGTTTGGTCATGGTATTCTTGGTGTTTGCAAGTTCGTGTGCTATGTGGCACACAATTATGGTGTAGCATGAATGAACGCAAAAGAAGAATATCCTCACTGTTTCGTCTGTTAGCCATGCCATTCCAATGATGCAACATGATTTGACCACGCGCTTTTGGCTTATTGTGATGGTCTTTTTTGCAAACTGAAATCAATTTCATCTTCTTCTGTTGGTATTTTTCGTGTCTATCGTGTCGTTTTCGCATTTAAAGTGTGAGAACACGTTATGGTTAAGTAGAATATTAAAAGAAAACCAAGGAACGTTAAAAATTTCTCAACTTGTGAGTTGTTGTGTTTTCTACAATTTGGGAAATGTTTATTAGGTTAGGTCAACAGTCAAAATTAAGCAGATGATCGAATCGCACTACTGATTTTAGAATTACAAAGAATTAAAGGTGTTATTTGTACATCTTGAAATCTTCTGATATACTTTCTTGAATAAAAAGGGCCCTGCATACTTTACTATATATGTCTACAGGGTTAACCAATGAAACAACGGGAAAGATCACGAAGGATTGATAATTTTCCATTTCTGATCAAAAAATAGGGGTCATCCAACTATTTTCATTCGAAGTGTATACTTGAGTATCAAATTTAAAGCACCGATGTCAAAAGTATTTGGTATCGAAACAATATAAGAATTTGAGAATGCATTTGAAAATGTTTGAATTGCTTTATGTTTTTTTTTTTTATCCTATTAGTTTGTTACAATAACAGCTAGAGCAATCTGGCTTTGAACCACGTATAAAGGAACTTGGTTCCAATAAAGAAATTTGATGAATTTGTCCAATAATGATGCCTTTATGGAAGAAAAGAAGTGAAAACATCTTATGGGAGTTCAAAGTGCATCACAGCTTCTCATCTTAAAGCATTTTTTGCCAAAATTTAATTATTTTTACAGTTCTAAATAGGTACGAGTTATATCGTAATTTGTTCAATCATTGAAAAAACTGCAAAATCTTTTAATATATTGCAATGTCATTCGATGGAGACAAATATTGTATTTATATCAAATTTAACATTCAGTAGCAAAGGTGTTCTATTAAACCTTGGTGTTGAAAGGTAAATTACAAATCCAGTAAAAAATAACAACGCTGATGGAAACCTTTTTTTTCGATCATATTCTACAGATTTTAACAAAAAAAAAATAGAGCAATTATTGACTTCCATATAAAAATGATTTATTTACCAGACAGGCGTTATGCCTTTGGCTTAATTGTTTATTTAAAACTCATTTATCTGTATGACACATAGCACACGAATGTGCACAATCACGGTGGCAACGCACGCTGTCATTTCAAAAAAAAAAAAAGCTAATATGAAAAATGGAACACCAAACAGGGAGCCCCGAAGCAATCTGATTTTTGTTCTCCCATTTAAAATTGCATGCGCGAATATTATCGCCTGGACACTTATTTTTTATTTGTTGCTACAATGCAAGTAACATGACATTTAAATTATTTATGTGTGTCGATAGCATGTTTTTATTATGTTAGTGGTGACATTTAATGCTGGTTCAACCAATAGGCTTAACAAATCAACACCGTATGAACTTCATAGATATTTTGTCTATTTCTTAATGTCTATCAAACAATTAGCTTAACAATAAATTCAATACTTTTGATAGGAAAAACTTTGCAGCTGTAATATTTTTATAATTATTTTATTGACATTTAATATAACTTTATATATTGATAGTGCAGTTATGTTCTAACATTTAAATAAAAACAAAAAAGTTTAGATATATTTTCCAAAACGATTCTTAACCTGTCAACAAAAGATGCTACACAAAAAGAAGAATAATGTAAAGGATGAAAAAACGTTAAATCTGTTTAGATAAATTCTCTTATTTCCATCGTTTTCCTTCTGGCGCACTTCTGTTCCGTATCTTTTGTTTGTCTTCTTTTTATCTCTAGTGGTTAACTGAATGAAGTTTATGAGGCACGTGACTCTTTCTAGTTGAAGTCAAAAGAAATTTGACTCTACGTCGTGGGCCTAATTGATAAAGTGTGTTTAAAAGTGATTGGTTGGTTGCTTGATGGATTTTTCCAGTTGAAAATGTCTTGCATTATCTTTCGTGTTTTATATTAAAACGGATGAATGTTGGATTTAGAAATGACATTTTGTTGATACAATACTACTTTATAATTTTGTTTTATCTGGTAACCTTTTAAGGCTTATAGGTATATAACAAAAAAGAAGCAAACAATCGATTCTTCAATTTAAATAAAAGTGGTTTTATAAGATTGTTTAAATGAGTTGTGGTAAGTTATGTTGTTTGTTTTCTTCTTTTTTCAGTTTTGTTTTATTTTTATATGAAAGAGTTGGTGCACGAACTTGTTTATTGAACCATTTGTAGAAAATGTAAAAAAAAATAAAATCCACGACTGGGATTGCTCTTGTAGAAAACTGTCAAATTGGAAATATTTAATTTGTCGAATTATCTTGAAAGCCGACAAAGTGGACTAAATTGTATACCAAATTGTATGGTGGCTATCATTAAATGGCTATTTAGCGAAAAGTCATCTTGTGTTAAACTATTTATTCAAACACCATGCCAAATTTAAATGAAATCAGATAAGATGAAATATCAACTTATGGTCTTATTTGCATAAAAACAGTTACCAACGAATCTCCGTTATGAGCATTCTTACACAAAAACCTGAAATTCATTTATTATTAACGTACATCAAATTTTATGTTTGAGCCGTTTTAAAGCAAATTTTGATAAACTATAATCTTAATATATGAGAGGTATACGGTGTACCCGTTATGGCGGGGTGACACAAAAATTCGAATTTTTCCTCTAAGGAATTACAAAAAAATACTAAACATGAAGTTTTAAGAAAATCGGTCGAACCATTTTGGCTGTATATACAACCGTAATGTCATGTTTTATTCAAACTTCGATTTTTCTTACGCGTAACCATAATACTTGTTCTTTGAACAAGTAAGAATTAGGAATCGCAATATACTTACTTTATACTTAAAAGTGCAGAAAACAAGTTTTATTTCAAACAACAAAATTGCAGGGCGGATAAATATCTTAATATGCTTTTGTTGAAAAAGTGATTGGGTCAGATGGGCAAAGGCAAAGCACAGGAAAAAATATAAGACATTTTTCGTTCTGTTGTCAGGCGTGTACTATATTGACCGTGAGAAAAACATACATTTCCTAAATTCATACCACAATCATTTTAGGATCGATTTGTGATTTATTAATAGTGATTGCAAATGCAAGCCGAATCAGAAATTGAAAAGCATATCTGTTGGGATCATTAAAATCCTCAGTATGAAAACTTCCTCACTTTTTAATTTTCCTTTGAGTAATGTCGCGTGAATCACATCATTGATCATCAATTTTCTTATCACCAAACGCGTTTCTTTTCAAAGCTTTGGTTAGTTAAGATTTCGAAAAATTACGACTACAGATCGATCACTCAACCGTTTGTTATTTTTATAATGATATTCGGGAATAATTTGATGAGCTCATCTTTCGATGTGATAAAGTTACAAAACTTCTGAGGAGGTGAAATCCAGCCGCCCGATTCATCGACAGGAATACAGTCATTACCTATTAATGTCAGCAATCATTACTTAGAAAAAAAATCAGCGAATTTATCACATTAAGCAATGCAACTCTCATGTTTCTTATCAGATGAAATTTTTTCACAGATTTAATCATTTGGGGTAAGAGTTTATTTCATCGGCCAGGAGTCGATTTTTAGATGACTGACGAAATTATTGTTTTCAAAATTCTGCTTTTTTTCATTCTGGTTGACAAAATTCTGCTTTTTCAAAATTCTGGGTAAAAATTCAGTTATTTTGTTTTTTATTCAATTATGCACAGTAAATAATCAAACAGGTTTGTATTTTATAACAACATTTCTTATTATAAAAAAAGTTTATTTGTTTAACTCTTAAGCAGGAGAACGCTCTGATTATCAAAATTCTGCAAATAATAAAAAAAAGAATAGGCTTGCAAAATGTAAAAAAGAGCACGCTTTTTAACATTTTGCCAACCTATTTATTATTTGCAGAATTTTGTTAAGCAGAATTTGGAAAATCAGAATTTTAAAAAGCAGAAATTTTGAAAGGCAGAATTTTGAAAGCAGACAAAATAACAGTAAAATCAGTGCTTTTCCAAAACATATCTAGTCAATGCGCAAATCTCTCAATATTCGGTTAGGTACTTTTCCAATCCCATTCAGTAGTTTGAAGATTTAACGGCAATTTCCACGCTGAATGAGCCGTACGTCTTTCTTCTAACAATATGGCCGCTATTTCAGAGGAAGCAATTGCTACTGCCCTTGCGTCCTTCACTTCCTTCTGCTAGTTGTTCAATTGGGGTAGGTAGGTAGGTAGGAATGGCGGCTATTCTGTTAGAAATAAAAAAAAACAATTAGCGCTTGGTGCGCCGTTTTGATACCATAAACTCATGAGACCTATCATTATGTGGAGGTTGGGATAGCATTTTGGTGACTAATGGTGTATTAAGGTGATCAATAGGGGTACAGTAGTTTGAATTAAACTGATTGATCTTTATCATGTCGCTCATGAATTTATATTTACGTTCACGTTCCAATTCTCGGTTAAAGGTCTCTTTCACTGCACGATCTGGCGCTGGAACTCCTAGCCTGACTAACAATTGCTGTCACACATTCAGATTCAGAGGTATTAAATACAATTCTTAAAAATGTAATTTCTTACCATCTGATTTCATTCAAGCACCTTTCTACATTACACTAATGTAACCCACCACAACTCACAACCATGTTTCATAGAAATCGGATAAAGAGCTTTTTAACTATTAACGTTGAATGATTTGAATTTAAATCAATCCGCCTTGAATTAGTTTTAGTATTAAAAATATGTTATATACTGAATTGTGATCTTTTTTAAATAACATTAATGCAAACAACAAAATATATGTAATTCCAACGTTTCTAACATTAACTTCAGCTAAAATTAACACAAAAAAGCTGAGCAACAAATTTGCAAAAAAATTGTTTTTTGTCTTTATATTTTTTCAAAATTATATCAATAAAAGACAATTTCTTGCACTAGAAATGTTTAACCCATCAACAAAATTGTACGTGACTATATATATGAATTTTTCTTCACACCATTATACACACTCGATGTGTTCCTTTAATATATATAAAAAAAAAAGAAAATCCTCGATGTAGTTTAACACTGCGCAGTCTGCCGCTCTTTCATTCAACCATGCAATTACTGACAGACGACCACGATTTGTTTAATCCACAGGCAGGATACACTGCGTCATCTGCCACTATAATCCTCCGGGTAACATCACTTCTCCCGGCAATAACCACAAAACGATGGATAATAGCGTATATTCTTAAGAAACGAGCGTAGGTTTTGTTGCTGCATCAACAACTCCACAATGTTTGTGTTTGGAGCAGGGCAGCGCCACTATAGTGAAATCATTGAAAAAACGTGTACAAATGGATTTGTGTAGGCCGAGGACATAATCGACATTATTCTCCTTCTGGATGCAGCAAATTCGACGTTCACGTTGCGCGTTGACAATGCACAACACTCTGTCTGCAACTATTAGCGCACTTCATCGATTATTATAATTTCCCTTTTTACTTGCAGTATCGCTGGTACCTTCTTTAAGGGCGTATATAGTGGTTTCATAATACATGCATTGATTTTAATGATGCATAATTGGGTTCTTGATTACGGCAGTCATACAGTTCGCATCGTTTGTAAATACGACTTTAAGTGGATGTTCCTTTTTTTTCAAATCAACAATGTTAGGAAAAGCTTTGTGATAAATTTTGTTTCAAATAACGGTCTTACCTAAAAATTTGATAATACTTAGTAAAAGTCATTGAACAAATATTAATGGTGCTACGATGTCTAAAAGTTCTTGTTGAGCAAGTACATCCAACCAGCTTGTAAACATTATTTTTCTATTCATTTATATGCGTTTCATTTATTTTTGCACTTTAAGTGAAGACAAATCAGATTCTTCTATTTGGTTTTTAAATCTCGAAGTTATTGGTGGAAGTCCCCTGCCATAAGAAAATATACGGCAAGTGACATTAATTGGGAAAACAACTCAAAATCTGTCAAAATATTCGACTGGTTTAAGATGGAGTTACATTGTCTTATGAAGCAATTATCTATACGAATTTTTTATTACCTCATTACAGTTGAATTTTTAAATTCCTATCTTGGCGACCTGGAAGACGTTGCTCTGGTATTAAAACATGTTTTCAATGCAGTTTACAGGAATTCTGCATTAAAAAAGTATATTTTCAATCCAATTTGTAAATATTAAAAAATATTTTCAAAATATTTGTAAAATGTTTGCATTGCAAAATTATGTCAATGCTGTTTGAAATATGTTTGTTTTAGAAAAATATATTTAATGCAGTTTAAACTTTGTTTGCATAAAAATGTATTTTTCATGCAGTTTGCAAAATGTTTTTTCAATACAGTGTACAGAATAATTGCATTAAAAATATATAGGTATAATGTAATGCAATTTGAAAAATGTTTGCATTAAAAAATATTTTCAATGCAGTTTATAAAAAAATGTTTTTTTTTTATGAAAAAATATGTATGGCTATTTTTATGTAACCATATTGTTCACCAAAATAAAACACTCACAGTTTTACCCGTAAGAATCATAGAAATTATGCAAGGTTTGCATATCTTTCATGAAATCCAGACTAAAATAATAAAATTTCATAATAATAAGGAACATCAAAATAAATATTTTCAAGTCATATTAATATTTTTTGTTCATTAAAACCTCCACATTTATAACTACAAATAATGTCTATCGTTAAGTTTAAACCTATAAAATTACTTCATAAATAATTATACATCCATGATTCGCTCACATGATAATAATTTTATGATATGAACACGGTTGCTATGTTTGTTTTGCTTTAAGAAAATAAGTTACCTTCTATCTCTTTAATTTTACAAATCCAATTATGGAACAAACATGATTTAAGATTAGGAGTTGTAAATTCACAACTATGGCTTTCAAGTTTACTATACGTATAAGTGACTAACCGATACAATAATTTTTAATCCAGCAGAATACGTTGGATTAGTTTAAGTTTTGTTCATTTCGGCGATTTCGATTCACAGCAGAAAACGTTGGATTAGTTTAAGTTTTGTTCATTTCGGCGATTTCGATTCACAGCAAAGAAAATGTATATCATATAGTTAAATGTTTAGTTAGCATCTTAATAACTATATACTAAATATTTATAGATAGTAGATACACTCAAAAAAAATCTGCTCCATTAAGTAATATACTGTTTGCATTAACAATAAAGTTAAAATAGTTTGAACCAAATATAAAAATTCTAAGCAAAAACGTTAACTGTTTGTTCAAAAACGATAATCGTTTTTGCTTATAAGCTTTAAATTTGCTACAAACTATTTTAACACTTGGGCCTTTATTGTTTATGACAAACAGTTTTTTACTTAATAGAGCAGAATTTTTTTTTCTGAGTGTACATAAAACAGTGATTCCATTTTGAAAAAATCTTAATAAAAACTCGTTGATCATTGTTCTGTATTGTTCACCATTCAGAGTAAACCGCTGCATCCTTGAAAAAATTGAGGACTATTATAGGCTCTTCGTGAATGAAATGTGAATTTTCAGTGAATCAGATTCTTGCTTGTATTTCCTTTCAGATGGCAATGGGAACGTAACTATATATAATATTTTGTAGTGTTTGATTATATTCTGTAGGCAAACTAATGCATTCTCTCATAGCGCCATCCAGTATGATTTTTTTGCACTAAAAAATATTTTCAAGTTTTTTTTAATGTATTTTGCAAAAGTTTTTTTTCAAAAAATATTTTAAATGCAATTTGTAAGATGCTTTGCGTCATAAATTATTTTTTTTATATTTGCAGTTTACAAAATAATTGTATTAAAAAATTGCAATGCGAAAAATGTTTGCATTAAAATATTTTCAATGCAGTTTAACAAATAATGACATTAAAAATATTTTTAATGCAGTTGGGAAATTAAAACATTAAAATTTTGTTTAATGCAGTTTGTAAAATATTTAAAAATATGCAGTTAATGCAGTTTGAATTTTGTTTGCATTAAAAAATATTTCAATGCAATTTTGAAAACGTTTGAATTGAAAAGTATTTTTGATGCGAAAATAGTATAGGTGTCTTAATTCAAAAACTGCACAATGTTAATTTCAAATACTAATAATTAATTTATAGTTTATTAGTATTTGAAATAGTAGTCAACAAAACAAATTAATAATATATAATGTATTTTATTGGCTCTAAAATCCATATTTCCTTGACAAGAGTCGTAAACAAAACAAAAATAATATATGTTTACGACTGTTGTCAGGATTACAGAATAGACAACTATTAAATGCACGAACCTAAAAATGTGTTTATCACACGTTTCTCAAGATGGCCAGGCGGTGATTATTCAGCATGAAAATACTATAGAAATGTATATACAATGGTATTAGCATCCTATATATAAAAAGTAAAATACTTTTCTGTTAAAACACTCAATTCAATTAAAAGAAGTTTTGCACATGGTGCATTACAAAAAAAATCTTAAGACTAAATATCATATTTCTCTTGAAAAATGATTCATCAATACCTTCACAAAATTCTAAAAGATCTTCGATTACAGATTCAATATTTTTCGTGACACCAAATGCAAAGGTACATACTACAGTCAAATAAATACTATGAATAAATTATGCAAAATGTTGTTTTATTACATTCATTGCATTCATATCAAAGCAGATATAGAGGAATTTTCAATGAGAAAAAAAGAAAACACATCACTATAATAATTCTATGTTTAAGTCTTTAAGATGGAAATTTTAATTTTATTATTATTTGGCAGTTAAACCATTCAATGTGTGTTTATTATCCATAAACATGAAGCAGATGGCTTAAGTGTAAATAAGTTGAAAACATTTTTTATTGGATTTTGATTGGCATGGGAGCATATGTTTGGTTTAGGATTATTGGTTCGAACATACGCATTTGAATATTTATGACTTGGTATGTTGGTATGAATTTCTCTGTGGTGGTCTTAATATTTTAATGTGATTTATGCAGTTTCACTGTAAAGTTCAAAATGTCAACACAAATTATTTTTCTTCAGAGCCGTGAGATGATATCCGAGACTACTTGTTAATTACAAACATATGCAAATTTTTTCAATCAATACCAATTAACCAGTTGAGGAATTTGTTAAGTTTTGAAACGTTTTTATTCGTAATAATTGATTAGATCGAGAACACGTAAATGAAAATATTCTAAGTCTGATGAATATTTATAGAAAAAGAAAAAGAAATACTTATACAATATTATTGTAAATATATGTTTACTTTTTTCTCATTAAATATATTTGTGTTGGCATGAAATGGATACATGTTTCCGTTCATCATTGTTCTGTGATTATTTTATCTCTGTTGTTTTATCTGCAATAGAGGAAATTCATATTTTTAAGAACGTGCTTAACATAGTTAATTAAGCAAAAAATTATGGAAGAGAAGGTTTAGTTTATATTGATGCTTCGACCTGAATTTTAAAAAAGAATGTGTATATAAAGAGTATCTAAAGAGTATATCTAATATACTCAAGAAATTGCTGACATTTTTCAAATTCAAAATTGTAGCTATGTAGCATTTTGGTGGAAATTAATTTTTAATATAATATGCCTTAGAATGTTAAATAAATAATATAATATTCTCTATATTATATTGTACTATAATATTCTCTGTAGACCCAATAGTTTTCAAGACAAAGCTTTTTTTATAAATTTTTTAACTCCCCAATTTTTCGTATAATATTCTGTAAAGTCCTCTAAGTCCAGTACGAGAAATCCGGCAGTTCTGTTTTTTTTTCAGATTTATGAATAGTCCAAGTTTTATTACCTCGAGATCCGAACGCAACTTTTCAAAAATCGAAAACAGAAACCCACATTGCCCTGTACTCTCAGGTGCCAATTTTACTATAATAATAAAACATATTTTTGTTTTAAGATTTTAGACATTTTTCGCATTTTCCAGACTCTGAACTTGTCAGAAATGTATTCCAACTGCTGGCAAAATGCCTCTTGTAAATGCTATTGTATTGTTGCGCTGTATTTTGTATTGTTGAGATTATAACACAAAACGCAAAATGAATTTAATACATTACCTTAAGGCGTGTTAATAATGGTTAATAAAAGATATTACGGATGATATTTCAGCTAACTTTTATCAAATAGCACGTTTAAGCTTCGAGAATTTAATTACATTTTGATCGCTTTGTTATCCTTTTTTATAGAATAATGCAATCACATCAGCCTGATTTTCTTTTAAAACAGAATTGTTTCTAAAACCCAAAAATCTGTTTCTTTAACAAAACCAAAGGCTTAATTCCCTACAATCCGAGTGATCATATTTTGTCCCTGTCACCCGCCAGTGATCCATTAGACATCGAATTTATCGTAAACCAAAACTAAGTTAAACCCAACTATTTTGAAATAGCTACTTTTCCAGGAACACATATAAACTCAATGATAATAAGCGGTCTTATAGAATAATATAAGAATAATTTCAATGTGAAATTATAATTATTTTAATAAATATAAAACACCTGATCCTGATAATTTTAGTACCGAGAGATAAATGTTCAAGAAAAATACATCAAACTTATAAAGCGTTTTTTCGATTATCTCTATAACTATCTAAAATATATCTGAAATTTACAAGTTTTTCAGGTTATCAAATTAATAAGACGAAGAAATTTCTTAACATAATTTTTTGAGATAATGGTGGTAGGTACTAATTGTTAGAAATATCTTATTGTCAATAATTTAAAATTGTTCGTACAGCTTTTAACTGTTATTGAATCTTTACAGATCCTCTACACCAGGTATATTTAAGTCAGCTAGTTTTCAAAAATGATGCTCAATACTTTTTCTTTCTATTTGTATAGTCTAGAAAAATAATGGCTTAATCTATAATGGCTTTAAAACTACCTTCAGCGAAAGACTCTCAATAAATCTAAGACGAGTTAATTGATTTTAACCTACTTAACATTTCCCATTTACAATTCCTTCGCTCAACGGCAATGTTTTTTATTGAAGCTTACACAAAATTTTTAATATACAAGTTTATTTCCAATGGTCTTATGACAATGCAATTATAGATGAACCCAGGAGACTTGTAACTGTTAAATATCAACAGGTGTAGGTTGTGTGAAAACATATTAATTTCTTTTCTGTATGATTCTCGAGGGCATAACAAAGACTCCACACTGTGAATATCTCGTATTTTCCTTTAGTTCTTTGACTGTTCCTATCAACGTGTTTATACACTTACTGAAAAATTTAAACAAAGCATTTTATTAAAACAAAATATAAAAAAATTGATACAACCTATAAAAAAAAATAATGCTTTTCGGTGATATTGGGTTTCGATTGAAGATATTTTCTTTTGTGTTAAAAACACAACTTTTATACTATAATGATTTGAAATTGCTTTTATTTATAAGCTTTAACTCTTGATGCCCAAGACTGTTAAATATAAACTTTATGGATTTTATTTGATGTATAGACAAGTGCAGCTAATTAAGTTTTTGATTAAAAGTTCTTTTACGATCACGATTGAATAATATATTTAAGTCAGTTTATTATTGAACTCGAAGTGGTTTTTGTGACAGTTTTATTTCTTATTATTACAATAAAATTTTATTTTGATTTATTACTATTTTATATAAAAAAAAAGCAAGTCTTAAAGAATATTGCATGATAATTTGGCATGAAAGTTTTTTTTGTTAAATTTAGATTTTTTTAATGTTGCCAAAATTTTTTGATGTGTGTATTGTATACTTATTATGTTCGTTGGTACCTAATGCAGATATCTCAAGTCAAAACGTTTCGTAATGATATATCACAAGCTTATTTAACCAGAAACACTAACCTATACATAACTAATTGGAACTGCGACTTTAATTTCATAAGTTATTATGTTAATTTAATGTATTTTTGGTAAGAACTTGTATTTATGACAAGTAATCTTGGTGTTAAAATTGTTTATTTAAGTTACAAAATAAAAAATCAAAATCGTTCAAAAATTAAATTTTTTTAGCAGCAATTTTTGTTTGTTTCTTTGCTTCTTATTAGACAAAGCATGATATAGGTATAAATTCATAAAAGAAAGTTAACCTATTTAAAAGATAGTCGGTACATAAAACCGAATAGTATACTGGTATTTTGGGACCCAACACTTACATATATGACTCGTCAAATCAGTTTATGAATTGATTCAGTTTTAAAGTACCAAATTTCAATATTTATCAACTATCAATTGAAAACCGTAATAGGGGGGTTATAAATTGATACTCAGTGCCAACAATATTATAGAACCTCCGTGTTTCATGGTTGGCCAGTTCTCCGTTATGCTGCTGAGCTTATATGCAAAACCATGAAGAGTGACAAAGATTGATGAAATGAGATGTGAGAAAATCTAAAAATTTCACGTCAAATATAGGTGTCATCATTAGTAAAATAAAGCATGATTGACTTAGCTGGTGATGTACTATTAAGAAGAGACTAAGATTCCCGTCTAGAAAGAGTTATGTATAATGACAATCCATAACCGAGTGACTTGCTGAGGTTTTCTGAGAAAGCAAAAAAGAATGTATGCAAAACAATCAAACTTCATAAATGCATTTCAATATCTGTTGAATAGTCAACATTTTTATATCTTTTTGTAGAACTAAATTTTCAAAAAAAAATTATTGATAAGTATAGATTACTAAGCTATGCGACATTAAGGATTAGCCCACACCAATACCGACTAAATTTGACTTTCCCGTATAACATACATGCCAGTAAGTAAAGTAATACATTTTTTTATCATGATAATTATCCGGAGTTAGCTAAGTAACATAAAATGTGTCCTTAAAATAATTAAACCCACTTCTTTAATACATTTGAGCTCCAAACACAGAGAAGACAGCATTAACTAAGAATCACCCATAACTTTTACCTATTAACCGTTTAGGTTTTTTAAGCATTTTCAAAAATGTAATCGACTTGTTCCCTAAAACAAATATACATTTATTTTTAAGATATCTAGAAAGAATGCATATGTAAGCATTTTTAAAAAAAAAACATAAACCTGAAATGATTGTTTTTTAAAAAATTTCCGAAAATGTTTTTTTTTAATGAAAAACATTTTTGTTGGTTATCTGTTTTCGATTTTTATTTAAGCGTTTAATTTCTACTGCCCACATTTATTTTGAAGAAATAACATTAAAATTTAGTCAGAAAACTCAAAAAGATATTTGGACTAAATTGAAGTTTTATTTTATTTTGGAAAAAAGGGCTGACTTAAGTCCTTTTGTTTTGAAAACAATTATTATTACTGACAAAAATCTTTTAGATACTAATATAAGGGATATTTTTCTAGGAAGCACATACCTACAA
Organism: Baccha elongata; assembly: GCA_951217065.1. Lineage (NCBI taxonomy): Eukaryota > Metazoa > Arthropoda > Insecta > Diptera > Syrphidae > Baccha > Baccha elongata. Next base: position 182,116,904 of record OX578272.1, on the reverse strand, counting down.
AATAAATGTTCATATACCAACAAATTCCACCAATGTCCAGTATGTGTCTTTTCACTGTGCGGTACTAGTCTTTTCACTGTGTGCCGGTCGTATTGAAAATTAGCATCATCCAACATATTAGGGGAATAGTCAGTCAACGGGTGATATGGCATACGAAATTCATCATGATTCTTGAATGCTTGAATCAGGCACCAATCACGAAAACCGTTTTTAGACATGCGGTAGTTATAGCCTCTATTTAAGTCCTGATATAGACGCCTGCTTTTAGATTTCTAGTTGTACTTCATTTTACATTTTGACCATTTCCATATGTACCTTTGCTCTTATGAAGTATGTTTGTTCGGAAGATTTGTGCATCTCAATCCTATACGCTAAAAGTTAAATACCTGGTAAAAATCACAAACTATATCCTAGCAATAACTTTCCATCATACTAAACCAACAATCACAGCAAAGTGACAATCTTTCCAATGCTTATCACACAATTTTCTCCACTCTCCACGTGATTCATCAACAATTTTAAAGTCACACTATAATTATAATGAAACGATCACTTGCACTTAACACACAAAAACTAAAGTTATATCGCAACCTAATTCAACTCCACATTGGCAGAGATCGAATGTACCTAATCATTATTTCAGTCTTTACCAAAGTTTATTCAAAGTCGTAGCTATAGGTGTATGTATATATACAATAAGAGTATCAGATATAATTACAACTCTCATGACCACGCATCAAAAATGTGTCTCTTCTCTTGACTATCTTCGGGCGACTTTCGTTTAATGATGTTTTCATTTGACTTGAACTAGCCCAAGGGGCACTTTAGTGGAGCCCATTAGTAACCCATTAGAATAGTGCGCACAACATGCGTGTCGGTGATTAAACCGTATCCAAGTGCCACTTATGGTGTCTGTTTGTTCTCTTCTTCTTCATTATTTTCATCATCAACATGGTAGCTAACAAACATTTTGAAATGCCCAGAAGCACTACACTGTCGAAGTGTCCACCGCACAGTGTCAATGATTATAGACCCAATCAGCAGCGTTAAGGCGCCACAATGACCTCACACAGATATCGTTGTAAGTGGAATGCAAAAGTAATCAGCACACTCAAACTTTTTCGATTTATAAACACTTTTTTTGTAATGGAGTCGAACTACATTTTTCTGGGTGGGTTTTAAAGAGTGGGTCAAGATAGAATGTTATTACGCACCGATTGAGGAGGTATTTGTATTATATTGGCAGAATCTACTATAGGTACCCCTTTATTACTAATATTATGGCATACTCCTCATTAGTGTGACCCTAGGGGTCCTTTTGTGTATAGTTCACCGAGTTCACATCAGAAAACTTCGACAAATCTCTTGGTTTTCCAATGTTTTTCATCTGAGGCCAACTATGGCTTTTATTTTGTCTGACGCCTGCAGTTTTCCTTACAAGACGTTCATAGCTTTAAATTAAGAATACTTAATACAACAACATGTTTTTGTTTAAAGAAATAAAAGAATCGATCATCTCTGATATCATTTTAACAAAAAAAAATATTAATTGTTTAACAAAATATAAACATTTTATGAAAATACGAAATATTTAAAGAAATTATTTTACTTTTAACCTACAAGCATTTGTGTTCAATCACCTTAAAAATATTTCGCTCAAATTAAAAATCATTTCGTAGCCTTAGGCTGCAAAATCCAACAAACATTACATAGAAAAAAATATTCTCCTTGCAGTCAATCACCAGTCTTATTGAATGACACACAACTACAAAACACAGCTTCACAAATAAACTGTTTTAATATCTATGATTTACTTACTCATGCCAACGACTTATAGAGTCTATCATTTAGACATTTTGACAGAAGCACAATTAGACGGCTAACTCCCACAACAAAGAGCTATCTTACATTGAGAGAGACTGAACATACATATGCCTGTCCAAGCTTATAAGTGAGTTCGACAACAAAACAAATAAAAACGATGACAGCCGCACTTAAGTCGACAATCGAACCGGTAATTAAGGTTTAACAATGGCGACATAACCACCATACACATATTTACTCTCAAGGTTTCTTACACAGCACCAGATAATCGCCTAATGGAGAACCCAAACGATTATAAAAATGTTGTGGTCAAGCATTAAAAAAAAAAAAAAAGATAAAAATTGTCTCGATGGTGCTGCAAATCTTGATGGACAACCCCTCCGAGCTGCCCTATCATTCAAAAAGATCACATCAAACTTAATAATGAGCTGCGCTTGAGAGTGTATCTCTTTTTTTACGGTTTGGTTTTTCTGATTCAAAGACCATTTAGGGAACCGTCACAATCACCTCCTCCGCAATTCAACTGCGCCGTCAGTTCAACATGAATTTCCTTTGCTGCCATATAAAAAAAAACGCTAAGGTAAACAACGACTCGACAGTAATCCAACATACAAGTAATGTTTTGATCGATAACATTTAACTGCAAAATCAAAAGTCTAAAATATAGACACAAATAAAAAGCCACTTAGGTCCCTCCTAGTTGTGCGGAACATACAAGATGGATATTTTGGCATTACGACCGATTTGGTTTTTGTACGCGTACCTCATATTATATTTGCTCGCATTTAATTGATGACCAATTAATGTTGAATGGAGTTTGGCGCACTGCTTTTAATTAGGCTATTCATGTTGGAACGCGTAGCTTTCATGTGTTTATAAATAATTTAATCCACCATAGGTGTGTCCATATAACGATTTTATAGCCGATACATAAATCCTTTGAACTCATTTATCATTGCGATGAGCGTATAAACAATTTACGAGATATTAATTCTATCATTTAGGCCCGATTAATTTAATACCCGGAGGCGTTAAATTCATGTTTTCAAGTAACACGAATGAATGCATTTGAATTTTTATTGCTATGAAAAAGACGTCTTTCGTAAGTTTGTTTGAAGTGAGGTAGGTATAAGCAATTATTAGTTTTTTTTTTCTTGTGTATTTAAGCTATGTAACAAAAATGCAAGCAAAAAGCTTTAAAAAAAAAATGTTAATATATATAATTTTTTTGAGACTTAAGTCATTTATGTGGATTAAGTGATTATAGGTCTGCAAAATCATGGTTATTAGCATAAATTAATATAACTTAAAATAAAAAAAAAAAAAAACAAGTTCGTACGTCAGTTCTTTTGTTTGGTGGACATACACGGTTGTTTTTCCTTAAAATATTTATTATTTAATGAAAATTTTATCAAGTTTGATGTTAAATGACATTTAAAATTTATTCTTGTCTATATTCGCTATGAATTTTATAAATTGGAACGAAAGTGCTGGTTGGACGGAACTCGTTTCGCAAATCTCATTCCGCAATTATTAAAATAAATGTTAACTGTCTCTCAACTCGAAAATTGATCATTTCGCAAAGTAATTTACGCATTTTTTGTATCGCAAATTATAAAATGGCAATTTATTGTTTTGGAAAAACTTGTTTTGTTAAACGTCAAAATTTTGTTTTCTAATTTTTTTCCCGTTTATTAAAAAATATATACACAAAGTTTGGAATAATATGTGTTTTCTAAATCCATAAGAAACAAAGATGAATTTAATGTTAACGGTTGTTTCTATGAGCTTTAAAACTTTTGTTGCTATGAAATACAGAAAAGTGTTCAATATTCTATTATATATTTGTCCACGCTTGGTTAACATAATAATAATGGAGAAGATAATATTTCTATTTTTTAATAAAACAGACGTAATTGTTTGTTTAGGATTAAGATTAGCACTCATTTATTTTATGTCGACTAAGATGATGTTAAGATCGTGCAAGAAATGACAAGGAGTTCTTATGTTCCTGATAATTTACCCTCAAGTTTAGTAACTCGTGCAGAACATATGTTACAGGTTGCTTTTCGATCTTTGACATATATGAATGATTTTCGCGCGAGATAAAAAATTGCGTAATGAAATTTTGCTAAACGTTTACATTTGAAATGAGAACTTGCTAAACAATAAATTGCCAAACAATCAAAAGTTGAATGATAAAATGCTAGACAAAAAATTGCGAAATGATCTTTGCGAAGTGAAAAATGCCAAATTAAAATCCGATAGTCGACCCTTACCCAGTCGGATCATAGTTCATTGGGTCACTAGTAAAAACTGACGAAACAACGAAAAATTTTAAAAATCTACATACGGATGATCACGAATAGAAAGAAAGCGTTAATATCCCAAACAAAATTGAAAATGAAGAAAATCCAACCAAAGCATAATCTTTGGTCTTTTCGACGCGTGCTGGGATTAACCAGGAGATAAAGATCAAAAACACTTTGAAATACTCTTCTTAATTATAAGTTCGCTATTGCAAACTTATTTTTAAGTGCCCATTTAAATAACATCGCTTAGTTATTTAATTTCAAAATATGAAAAAAAAAGAAAATATCTACCTATCTATCAAATATATAAAAAATACCACAAAACTAAATCACAGTGCATGGGAAAAAGTTAATACTACACCGATATCCTCTACAAAAACAAAAAAAAACTGTACACATTCCTGAAACCATCTTATTATATGATAATGCCTTCATTCCAATGTCGATGATGCAAGTTAAATCACCACTAGCACCATCAACATCTTATTTGATTGTTCACCTTATAATTTTCCGTCGAAAATTGATTTTCCTCCTCCAGCTATACACGCTTTATATATCAGTTTTATTAAAATCCCTGAACAGAGAGTCGATGTTGTATGTCGTCCCTATTGGAACGACAATTGCCGGTATACTTTTCCTTGGTAAAAACAATAAACGTTCAAGTAATTACAAAACCATTCAGCTTTGCAAAAAGAGGGCCAAATCGTATCGGAAGGCGGCTTCAATTGTGATTATGCGTTCGCTCATTTGGTAAATAATGTAATTGCCCCAGAGTGAGCCAGCAGATCGGTCTCATATATGGCATAGATACCAAGATCCATCGTCGACGAGTGAGCAAAAAATATGAATTGATCGTGGAGCACGAATAATGAAGCTTAACCACTTCCACCACCACTGCCACCCCCCAGTCTTCATCGACATCGATATATTTTTGCCAGTCCTGCTAGCATCACCAGGTGCCATTGCAAGGCGAGAGCGTAAATTATCTTAAACATAGCATTAGATACATAGATACATGTGTATCTTAAACCATTTACCGCGTATGGTTGATTATTTTGTCAGCAGATCGGAATGTGAAAATCGTTTCAATCTTCTAATGGTAATGGTCTTGTGGGTACTTTTGTATAGTCGTCGGTGTTGTTACTTATACTTGTATTTAGGCATAGGAATTTTAAGTGGAGCACCGGGGCGGGTGGCAGCAAAACCGTGCCGCCATGCCACCTCCGCCGACAAAGAAGTGCAATTTTCTATCCATAAGCGGAGTAATTCCCAGTCGGTGCTATTCCGTTAGATAAAAAATAAACTTAAAAAAAACTGAATAGGTACAGATGAAATATTTTCTATCTAATGATCGTCAAAGATTTTGATTAGCAATGTGTGTGTGTTTTATTTTAGTTTTTTTTCCTCCCACCCCAATTATATATGGCAATCTTGCAGATTTGTGAACGAATTTCCTTCCATCATCCCCTGCACTTTATTATTCACCGCTGCTTTATTCTGTTCAGGAAAATCTAAAAGATACATTTGATCATGACATTATTCAGTGAATAATAGGAAAATTATAGGTTTTCAGATTGATCGGTAACGTAAGTTACGTTTGTCGATATGATGATTCAAGTTGAGAAAAAAATATCATATATAGCTTTGGAGCACAGTACATCATGCATCTCAACATCTCTTCCTGGGGGTTCTTTGTGTAATATAATTATTTTCTGTGAATTACTCAGAGCGCGCATCATCATCGAAAGTGAAGATTAAATTAATTGAGGTAATTGATTCAGTTCATGACTTATTTTCAAGTCAATGCCGGAGGCATGACGGTATACTGACAGCAAAAAGTGGCACTTTGTCATGAGACTTAATCACCGTAAGATTAATAGAATATATCAATTAATGTTGGTTAACTCAGTAACTTAACTATAAGGTGGTATGATAATTTCGTGATTTATTTATATATATATTACCTATTAAGATTTTGATGGCTAAAGATAAAAATAAACCACAAATATAAGCCGTGACTGCTATAAAGTTTTGGTAGTTTCAGCAGAGCTAAAAAAAAAACAAAGATCTTAACTACGCTATTACAAATGTAAATGTCCATCAGTATGTTTTAGATTAACAACTGAGTTTTGAACAATGACTTCCGAAATGATGTTGAATATTCTCGCCTTAATTCTAAATTGGCATTTAAAGTTTAGATGACTTAAAAGCCAATATGAGATATGTTGAAAGTCATGGTAAATAGCTGGTCTAGTTTGTTCCTTTTAATATAGTTCAAACAAGCAATTCTGATTATAATTTAATACGTTCTATCAAAAAAAATCATTGTCGCTTTTATTTGAATGAATGTCGAACCATCAACTCTATAGCCGCTTGCTTGATTTACATGAAGGTCTGATAGACCAGATCAGTATCGGTGATACTTCTTTTTTAATGGTTCAGTAACTCTAACGGGTACATTTTGACCAACATAGCCGGTTGAAATCCTGCTGAAATAATTTTTCCATATCCTCAACTACCGAACTGTGAAATGTTTTTTCTCGTTTTCTTAAATCTATTTCTTAACCGTGGTTTCTTTTTTTTTTGAAACCCTGTTGTTCTTCCCTTATGCTTGTAGTGTCCTGTATCTTTGTTCCCTTTGCAGCACAACCTTATAAGCTTTCTATTTTGGTCAACCAACCAGGGCGGGTTTATGGTGACGATGACGTCACCATAATAGAATTATATAAATAGAAATAAAAACCTTCAGAATGCTGTTTAAGTGTATTATACCGAACGCAGTGTTCGTTCCATTACAGAATTGATTACCCAAAAATTTCAATGTAATTTCAATGAAATTTTTTCAGACGAAAATAATAATCATAAGATAATTAAGTTTTGAACTTTTCTCACATTAATACTGCCAATCTGTAGTTGAAGTTTTATCTTAATGAAAAATTAAAAGTCCATCATCTATAAAAAAAAATTCCGACCGAAAGCAAGACATGATGAAACCGAAGCAAATATTCAACACTGACTTATCTGCCGGAACGAAACATTTTTCGATCTAATAATAATCAAAAATGTCATTCAAAAACACAGTTGATTAAGCTGCGTTGCAAATTTCACTAAGTGGGAACAGATATTCGTATAAATACTCCAGAGAAAAATTTGTATTAAATCGGACAATGTTTATAACGGTATGTCCAGACCAAAGTAACATTTTAGTACACATTGTTTAAAAATGTTTTTTAAATATTTTCAATTTGTTTAAAAAACATTTCTGAAACTATTCCGAAATGTTTCAGAAATGTTTAATTTGGCGTGAACGATAGAAGATACATTTTTAAATGTTTCTTGTTTCTCATTTTGTCATCAACTTGACATTCTCACCCGCTCATGGCAAAGAGCAGTAGAGGAAGAAGAAAGCACACTAATTTTTACGGTTTCTTAAGAAGTAGAAAAAGTGGATACTCAAAATCGTTTCCTTGTTTGTTTGAAAATGTCATTATAGTCTAGGGGGCGACCGTATGATCTGATCACCTATCTTATCGCGGTTTTTAGGAAAGCGAACTGGTACATTTGCAAAACAGATGGTCGGGCAACATACATTTTTTTATCAGATAAAATAAAAAAGTAGTGTGAAAAATATCGTGATAAAAAACTTATCATTTCATTTCATCATAGAACCGGAAAAGGGGTTCGGATAGATTTTGATTTAACTTTGAATATTAGATCAAAAACAAAGCATACTTTTAGGAGTTGACTTAATGAAAATGTTCTTTTGTGTTGGGGCTCTAAAATTTAAAATACTCATAAACAGGGTTCGGATTAGGCATTTAAAAACCTAACAAATGTAATTTAAAACATCGAAAAGGCAAACCAAATCCTTGAAGTGCAAGCAAAAAAGGCATTTTAAAATCAATCAGGAAAAATTATAATTTTGTTTGTACCTAGTTAGGTACATATACAAGAAACAACGTAGTAGGTATTATTTAAGACCACCTATGTTAATGCATTTTAAAATGTTCAGCTACAAGCCCTCAAAAAGGTTGAATGTTCTTTTTATAAATGCTAAAAGACAATTAGCGCCCTGAATTTAAAATTGTAATGTTGTTTTCGAGAAAGTGAACGGAAATATTTTTAGAGTTAACGCATTATCATGATAAGAGTGGGTGCTTCTAAGCATCTTACGTTGTTGTGATTTCGAATGGGGCCACAACTCTCACCGTTTCACACAAGGTTATGCTTGTGGGGCCTGCCGGGTTGACTAAAAAAACATCGTGATGGTGAAATTGTATTTATTTGAAACATTTTCTTGAAATTAATGCAAATAATACAGAAAAAGTTAAAATGCAAAAATGTGTTTTTCACACAATCTGTTAACTCCTCATAACATTCTTCGAATTCATTGCAGCAGCATATAATTTTTATTTGCCTGTTATGCAGCCATATCTCCTTCTAAACTATGTTATTTTTCCAGCGGGCAAAGTGTGAAGAACAGCTAAGTAAGGGCCTGATGTTAGTTGCCATTTTCTGACCAAACATACCTGAAAAACTTTGTCCGACAATCAGTTTTGCAAATTTTAGGGCTAAACCATTTTTCCAAAACCCGAGTGAATCTTACGATTATTGCCTCCCTTACTTTTAATTGCTGTTTGAAAGAAAACTTTCTTCTTTCGTCTCTTTAAAATTCATTTTCTATAACTTAGTTTTTTTTTAATTATTATTAATTAATTTAATATTTTTTTACTTCCAGGTGAAAAACCATATACCTGCCAATGGCCTGAGTGTGAATGGCGATTCGCCCGGTCTGATGAATTAACCCGCCATTATCGAAAGCACACCGGTGCAAAGCCATTCAAATGCATTGTGTGTGAAAGAAGTTTTGCAAGAAGTGATCATCTTGCACTGCACATGAAGCGCCATCTCCCGAAAAATAAATAAATTTTCTTAAAGACAAAAAGTCTTAACTTCTCAATAAAAAAAAAAGAAACAACAACATTTACTAAAACCAACAAATCCAACAGCAAGCAAAACATCCAAAGGACTTTAGTATTTAAGCGCATTAAATTACTATTAAACATAAATATTTAATTTAAAAAAACAAAAATAATTTAAACAAATCGTGTAACTATAAAATAAGCTGTTATATGCGTAGTAATTTTAATTTTAATTTAATTAAGTTCTGATTCTTTCTCTCACTGCTGTTATGGTTGTTATTTTTATTTAACAAAGTAAAAAAAATAAGATGCTCGATTGTACTATAAATTATAAGTTAATATGTATTTTTTTTTATTTACGCTGATTCCTTAGATTATATTGTTTTATTGGAATTTTAAAAATTTGAATGTGCTGGCACATTTTGAATAATAAATTAACTTATAAGTCACAGTCTCACAAAGTGTGTTCTCCGATTAATTTATAACATTTTAATGAACAAATGAGGAAACTAATTAATTCCACCCACACAACCTGACACATTCTCGCCAGCCGCACGGCCATGTAGTTATCCATTGCATAAGGTTAATATAAAGTTCTTAATGATAATCTAAAAAATATGTTAAACACTTGTATGATGTGATCAAGACAAATGGTTAAGCTTCCATAAATTGTGCCTGATGATATTTTCCAAAACACTTGAATGTGTTAAACAATGGCATTTGTTTTTCATCTTTTCATTTTTATTTTTTTTTGTTAGTCATCATTTAGTATGGTAATTAATGATTATTAGTTTCAATAAATAAATTACAAATGACATGCCGCGTGAAGATAGCGATCAAAAAAATTTAACTGAGATTAATGAAAATTGTGAAAAACGCACGGACAAATGCCTTTCTGCAAATAGCTATAGCAATTAATTTTAGTGCAATGGAGGAGTTAAAAGCTTTTTATGGTTACACATCGGCTTCAAGATGTCATCACAATTACAAATGATACTTTAGTCGAGGAAGGTTGTTTTTTTTTTCTTTCTTGGGATTCAAATTTGCAGACGCGACTTTCAGGTTTTTGTGATTTAATTTTATTGTTTTGACTTTATTGCCTCGTTGGATCATAATATATTAGATTATGTATATTTGCTGGAAATGCAAAGTGTATTAAAAATACATATCTACACTATGAGTGACTTTGGTTAAGTTAAATGCAAAGATACGTTTTATAATATTTTAATATCGGAAAGAGTTATTTATGGTCTTGTGATGCAGAGTTAGAATTTTACTTCATATCAAAGTTTTCTTATTAATTTAATAAAATTGATTGCAAATAGAAAATGTTTGCGAATTATGAGTTTTCATTTCAATACCATAGATAATATTAAAATTTGGCGCATTGTATTTAGCTGAGTTCATAAACCCTAACTTATTTCCAGTGGGTTTAACATTTGAGTTTTTTTTTTTATAAATTAAAAATTTGACTGTGGATAAGAATTCAATTATAGGAATTCTTACATATTTAGCTACTAATAAGTGTTAAGAAAAAACAAAAAGAAAAAAATTAAATAACAACAACAACTATTGCTAGTTGTTAATTTAATGTTAAGAAAAACTATTTCCTTTTCTGAAACATCTTAAACTCTAAAAAATGACTAAACAAATATAGTTAAACAATTGTTAAACGTTGTCAATAATAGTCCACAAATTTAGTCAACAATAGTCCATATAATTTCCATCTCAATATTTTATTTTCCTTAAATTCTTCTTTTACGATAGAAATAACTACCCAAAACATGCTTCACAAGGATTTTGATATTTTTATAAGTGTCGTCCTTTTTTGCATTCAGTAAACTTAATACGTACGAGTATAATGTAATTCAATGAGAACTGATAACACTTTCTAATATAATTAATGTTATTTATAAAGATTGGTAACTTATTCATATCTTGAATTTGTGCGAGCACTTACAAAACTTGGCACTTACTTTTTCGAATGTACTTGGTCACTCAATGCAAAATCATATTATGGAGTAGTTGGTTGAAAACGAAGTTATTATTAGAAGTCATAACAAACACTAAACTGTAGCTTATATTAGCTATGTTTCGGTTTCAAGTAATTAGATAACTTAGTAAAATTTTACATGTTAATCCCAACAAAATCAAAAGTCAGCAATCAGAAGTGAACATAAAGTGGATATGAATGACTTAACTGTTGAAGTAAAGATGGCGCGGCAAGTGAGTTGGAGAAAAATATTCGTCTTTTAATACTTGGTAAGGGCAGTTTTGGAAAATGAATTCAAGTACTTTGCAGTTGCAGTGTGTCTGACACCCAATATTTTTAAAATAATTATTTTTATGTCCTATTTTTTCGAGTTCCGGAAGTGCAACTTTGGTGTCATTTTTTAGCCAAACAGTGGACATCTGTCCTGAAATATAATGCTGACGACCTAGACTGCTTTTAAATTAAGCAACTTCCGCTTGCAACGCGTTAGTTTTTCACTCGTTCGTCGGGGTCGGGCAGTTCGTGTTGCACACACTATCGATCTGTACGCTTTGTGTTTTTTCCTTATGTTGCGTATTTGTTTTATTCCATCCACGTCGTTCGTAGATGGGTGGTTGATTTTTTATGAGATTTGTTTGTGCTGTTAAATAGAGAAAATGAAATGAAAAAGACTTAGAAAAAACGTTGGGGAGAAGTTGCTACATTCAGTTTAAAAGTGATGCTGAGACTCGATTAAGACGAAGCAACACAAAAGAAATTCGAAGTAACTCGCAACACAGAAGTTGCTTAATTTAAAAGCAGTCCTAGTTTGATATTTCCTCTATCCAACAGCATGTAAGCCGTGTTAATCGGTTCAGTGATTGCTGAAATACAGGTCGATTAAGATTGGTCCTTTAAAAGGCTTAACTTCCAGTGAAATTTTAAATTTTTATTTAACCTTTCCGGTTCGGGTTTGCGGTTGTTTTGGTGCTTGTCTCGTGCTTGTCTCGATAAGAATATTTTTCTCCACATCATAAGTAACGCCATCTGTACGTCATCATTTTCAAAACTAAAAATAAGCTAAAATTGAACATAATAGCCGTTTCATTGTTTCCTGCGTACACACATCTTGCCGAAACACGGCTATTGACTGATATCATTGAGTTTATACACATAGAGGAATCAAGAAGGTTTCAAACTCACCGAAGAAGATGTCGCTAAATTAGTATTATCGAGTAATTATTATTGCAATAATTCCCTGTAACGAAAATCCCTCAAACCGAATATTTTTTTTTTTTTTTGTCTGTTTGTTGTATTTGTTTTTCTTTTTTTCTCTTTTTTACTCAAGAATAATTTCTACAAGAATAAAAAAAAAAGTCGATGTCAACGGCTAAAACATCAAGATAGACACTAAATAAAGAAATCGAACATCGACTGATATAGGCGAAAAAATGTTGCATTTAGAACAAAACTAATAACACTAGCGATTTTTCAGAAGAATTAAGTTGTTTCATTGAAGAAAAAAAAGCTTAAAGCATCAAGCTGACACTGACACACTTCAAATTCACTTCTCTTTTCTTCCCAAATTAATTTATTGGCCTATCGCAACAATCAGGTGACAGTGATTAATTAATATTTTAGTTTTTATTCTTTCAAAACCCCATTTGATAACACTTATTTCTGTACAATTAACATAATGTGGTCGTAATAACTCTGAGTGTACTTCAATTAAGTACGACCAAACAAAGAATTATCGCATACATTTCAATTCGAGCTTTTTATTTTTTTCTTAAATATATATTGTTCCTGAAGTCCGCATAAAAACAACAAATATTGCAGTTCAATTAATGCAGTCTAATTCAAGAAAAAAAAATAGTATATTTTTGGTGCTGAAATTGAAAGGATTCCGAAGATATCATGGATCCCTTATTTATTTCGATTTGTCACCGTAATTGTATTTTCTGAGGAAATTAATTATTTAAGAATTAATCTCCAATAATGTCTCAATTATCTTGAACTGAAAAAAACAACGAATCTTTCCCTTAAATTGATTTATGCCATAATTTTAAATAAAACTCTGTTGCAACTTAAAACTACAGTAATAACACCCTTTTAAGTTAATAAAATGACCATCTTATCAAAAGCTGATCAATTATAAGCGATTTGCAATTTAATGTATGCAATGCACATTAATTGCGCACATATTAATTCACTTAATGTATCTAGAACTACTTGATTTCCCCTGTGAACCAACTGAGTTATAATTTCTCAAGCTTTTGAACAAAATGTCTTATAAAATTGAAATAAAAAAATTAACATAAAATATCAAGCGCCGATAAATCAACTTTACTTACCTATATATTAAACAGTATGGGTGTCTAAGCGAATCAAGATCTAGAATTATTTTGCAACACCAACTCCAACAAATATAATATTATATTCTCCTTCTTTTCATTATCAATCAAACTCGGTTAGTAATAATTATTATTATTATTGTTTTGTTCTTGATATTGACCCCATATTGAAATTTAAAAAAAAAAATAACATATTGCGCAATATAAGACATTTGTTTAAAGTTCTCGAGGATTTATTTTTAATGATTCTAAAGGTACACTTAACATATTCGAGGTACATAATGTATGTACACTTAAAAAATATTTTTTTTAATTTCTGTTACTAAAAATTTTGTTTTTTTCTTTTTTAACCAGGCAGAAAATTGAAAAACTGAATCTTGTTAAATCAAAGTGAAAAAAATAAACAGAATTTTCGTTTCGTAGAATTTTAAACTGCTACCTTTTACATTCATTGTAATAATTTTTAAGACTTTTCATGCTATTTTTTAGACTTTTCAATCTTAAATGTTAACTTTGCAGTATTTTCCGTTCTTTGTATACATTTGCCAAATTTCTTATTTCCTTCTATTTGCATTCTTCGAAATGTTGTAAGCAAGTATTCCACTATCGTTTGCATTTTCTGGTTTTTATTTTGTTCAGATATTTATAAATGTCAATGTTTGTTGTTAATATTAAACAAAAGAAAAATTTAATTTTCCTGGTCACAAGCCATTCAAATACAGCAGTCAGATATCTCAAAATATTTTGTTTGCACACACACACACATGCATAACTTGCCTTAAAGTACATATAGATACCTATAATCACAAGTAAAAAAGCTTACGAAAATATTAGAAAATAAAGCGATTTAAATATTGGTGTTGTGAATCTTTATAAATTAGAATTGAATAATTGCTAATGAATAAACATCTTTTTGTGGTTTTGTCCATTATGTATAATTGTTTGGAAAAAAAGCGCAGTTTAACCAAAACAAATTTGTTGTCGAAATATTGAAAACTGCTGTTGATTTGACTTCATATACATTCGAAATCGACCCGCCAACCAGGGGGTCAATTCCTGATCTGTGAAAATGTGAAATGATAAATTTTATCACGCCTTAGCGTTAAATTCGATTTTCGATCTATGAAAAAATGAAAACAAACGTCAAAAAACTTTTTATAATAATAAATATCTTATCACAGTCAAATAGTTCTGTGAAGAGTTGTGAAAACGCCGTGACAGACCTCACACTGAGAGAAAAAAAGGCAACTTAAAATTTAATTGATCGTATATTTGATTTTCGTTTTATAATGATATCTTAGCTCAGGGTACATTCGATTTAACGATGATTCGTTCTCAATTGTTTGTTATTTCAAACTTTCGTATTTGAAGCTAAATTATTTCAATCAAAGTGGTTTTCTATTATTGAACGTTTTTTCTTCTCTGGGTGTATTTAGTACTTTTTAGTACCACACTTTGACAGCCATTTTCATAACTAGTTCGAGAATCGAATTATCCGAGTTCATGAAGTGATAAAATGAAAAGTCTCTGGCAAAAGTGAAATGATAAATTTTTTATCACTTTACAGTTTCGCAGATCGGGAATTGACCCCCAGTGCTGTCAATTTAACAGCGACAATTCCAACATCAAATAATGTGAAAATTACTGAATTAGCTTACTTAATTATTTACTTAAAATGGCGCTTACAGTCCAGGATGGAATACGGCCTCAACTGAATTAGGTAGTTGTACATTTTACAGCTAAGCAATTGTGCATACAACAGAATTAATTGTTAAATGTACAGCAATAGTTGTTCGTTCTAAAACCGAATTGTGAAAATTACATCATTTGTTGCAGATTATACCATTAGACAAATTGTTGATAAAACGGTATTAATTGTCGAATTTAAAGCACAATTTGTCAAAACTACAAGTTGATTTGTAGAAACTAAAACAACTTGCTTTTTTCTGAAATAGTTCAGTGAATAGTGAAACGATCCAAAATAAAAAAAAAGTTCACAAAATAACAAAGTTATTTTTATTTAAATTTGTATGGTCTTTAGTCCATGAAAAATTGTCGTTTTGTGTAAATTAAATGCTCACCACACACTCATATTATCAGGAAAGATTATCGTGAGCATCTTGTAAAAATGCAAATTTCCACTTTTTCAGTTCAACTTATATCAACTTTTTTGCCAAAAAAAGCAAATGTGAACTATATCCTACAAGATATTACGATTGCAATCCTTATGAAAAGTGATTTAGACAGAAAATTCTTGTAGATTTGAATGCATTTGTTTTAGATTCCCCAATTTTCTGATCTACTTTTTAAAAAAGCATAAACAAAATTTGACAAGACGCTGTAAATTTTACAACTTGAAACAAGAATCATTTAAACAATTTTACTGTCAAATTTACTGCATTAGCTGTAAAATTTATAATTGATTGTAAATGTGAACGCATGTGCTATTGAATGAATTAACCCTTAATTGTGTATTTCACTTCCTCATGTTGTTAAAATTTACAGCAGACATTTTACATCCGGAAAGACTTTCCACTATGCCACTTAGTCCCAGCAACTTTTGACTGCATCCACTAAGCAAATTTTCAGGTAATTATCCGATGTTTTAAACAAGTCCAAAAGCCTTATTGAAAAGCAATAAAATAAAATGTCTAGTAAATGTTCCCAAATTATTTAAATACTTCATACTTATTTGTTTTTTAATAAATTTTTTTATAATGAATAAGTTATCTACAAACTGGTAGCATATTTTTCCAAGTTTCTCCTTCAAGGGACAATAATTTAACAATAAAAAATAAAAGGCAAGTCTGGGTCGCACAAACTTGCTATTGTGGCAGGTAAGCTAGGACTTAACAGTAAAATGGCAAAAATGGGTCTCGCAATTTTTTAAATTCTTTACTTTCAATTAATTTAAAGCATAACAATTGAAAAAAATTACTTTGAAAAATTACTTTTAACAAACCATAGTGTTCCCAGAAAATCCTGGTATGCCAGTAACTATTAATTAATAGAATCTATTTTAGAGTTTTTTTTTACGAAAATCGAACGACCAGTTTTTAAAAAAATCGATTTTTGTCAAATAACTTTTCAAAACTATTTTTATAAAAATTTTTGAGTATGTGAATTTTAAAAAATTACTAAATTCCATTCGAAAACTAACTTAAAAAAAATTAATCAATTGGTTTTCAAAATATTAAATTTTCAAAAAAAAAATTGTTTAATTAACAAAATTTTTTTTAGGAAAACTATGAAAAAATTAAGTACTTTTCTTGAAATAAAATTTGGTTAAGATCCGTTTAGTCGTTAACGAGAAAATAAAAATTAAAAAAACCGTTATTATGACAGGTACCGTTAAAACTGGTTTTTAAGAATAACGGTTTCCATCGTCTAAAAGGCCTTCAATGCTGTATCACTCATGTTAAATTTTATCAAAACCGTTAGCGCCGTTTTCGAGAAAAACAAGCTTTTTCATTACCGTTACATAGTAGGTACCGTCATTTTTAGGCCTAGCAAACAAATTCCAAGAACCCCCCTGCCGGTTACCATAAAAAGCTTATACGTACCAAGTTTAAAGAATATCAGCCCAACCGTTTCGGCTGCAGGTGTGAATGACAGACTGACAGACAGATTGAAAGACAGACTGACAGAAAGACTGACAGACAGACTGACAGACAGACTGACAGACAGACTGACAAACAGACTGACAGACATACTGACAGACAGACTGACAGACAGACTGACAACAGACTGACAGACAGACTGACAGACAGACTGACAGACAGACTGACAGACAGACTGACAGACAGACTGACATACAGACTTACAGACAGACTAACAGACCCACTTTTTTCGACTTCGCTATCATGGTAATTGATTGTTATCTCAAAACTTTTTTTTTGCACGAATTTATAACTTGCCTTATAGTACCTCTAATCGCAAGTAAAAATTTCATATTACATTTTTTTAGTTTAGTTTTTTATTTTATTTATTTGCTTAATTTTTTTACCATTTTTTTTTTTTTCTTGTTTTTATATAAGTTTTATTATTTTTTACGAAAAAGAACATCTTTGTCCGACCATGTTTAGCCATTAATTTTTTACAGCCTATCGTTCATAAAGTGACAAATAACTTGTGAGACTGCCAACTTAGTAACACTGATTTCATTTTCTCACCCAGGTACAGATACAAGCTAATAAAAATAATTGCATGCGGGTGCACTATGCAACAATTATTAATAACTAATAAATACCAGCCACTGCATCTGCGTGCTTGTTTATATTACCACCGAGTGCATGGACAGACAATATTTTTTCCTTCTCTAATTGAAATCTAAAAGAATTAATTAATTAAGCATTTTCAGGCGGCATGGCACTGCTGCGGCGGTGTTAGAGGGTGGTTCGGTATCTATACTCAAATAAATAAGAAGTACAGCTAGCTAATTGCATGTCAAGTAGGTAATCATTTATCATATTCATTTCATATTCGCGTCGGGTTTTAAAGAAAAATTGATCGACAAATCTAGCGTCACACACCAGGAGAAGCCAGAAACACACACAGCAGTGAGTTGTGCATTAAATTATTAAGCGTTTTTTTCCATTTAGTTTATTTTGTTTGTTTTGTTATGGAAAACAAATTATCGACAAAGAATATTGTTTATGAGAACTCAAATCTATTTATTCAAAGATACATTAAGATAGTGCATAGAAAATTACGTTGTTTGTGTATATCTATAATGTATCAGAAGGTATACTCCGAGCTTTGTGAATGTGAATTATAAAATTAAATGAAAAACAATTTAATGGAAATAAAAATAAAAATTAGACTTGTAATCAGCACTTCGTATTGGCTCATAAATAGATAGTAGTGTGTTTTTAATTAAATTCACTGCTTTTAACACAGGAAAGCTATAAACTATATTTATATTTAAAGATAAAACAATAAAAATCTTATTGTAAATAATAAAGTGAAAGCATAAAAATAGATGAATTTGAATGAACAAAAAAAAAAGCAAATAAATTATGCACGTGTTCTTTGATGCCATTAACTTGTAATTATTTAAAACAAATTATTTTATATATATTTTTGTTTGTATTGTTTTCATTGTAAAATGTTATTTTTAAAAGAATTTCGTTTGAATTTTCTTAGAAAGAAATTTTTTAAGTTTGTTATTTTGTTTGTGAGTTTTTTTTTTATTTTAATTACTAGATATTATATAAGATTTAACATAAGTTTTATTTGTATATTGTTTTTAGTTTTAAAGAGAATGAATTTCTAAAGAATTAAAGCGAAAAGTTTTCCTTTTTTTTGTGCAACAATGAAAAAAAAATTATGTTTTATATTTTGTTTTGTTGGAACGGGTAACATAAGGGCAAGCCACGCTTTGTCGAAAAATAGTAAACGAAAGTGTAAACAAGACATGCGCAAAACAATAATCACATTACCTGAAAGACATTATGTATATGCAGCGACAGTAGGTACCTTGGCGAACAGTGGACTTATTTTCCAATACCAATACAGCCATCTTAAGAAAATTATGACCTAATGGAATCCAAGTTACGTTCTATTGCAAAGTAAATTGTAGTATAGTTTTTGGAGAATACACTCTCGACTCTTAATTTTTATTAAACAGAGCACCCAAAAGATCTATGAATATCAAATGTGCCTGACGTGAGCGTTAGCGTTCACGTTTGTTTAACCAAAAACTTAAACTTAACTTCCATACTAAATTTAAATAAAATCGGTTAAGCCGTTATCAATATATGGACAAATGTGTAAAAACCGTTAACATCAAATCTCCGTTATATGCACTTTTAGCCAAAAACCTAAAATATAGTTATATTAACAGTACTCTTAATATGACGTAAAAAAATTTATCAAAATCGTTAGAGCCGTTTTCGAAAAAAAAATTGAAAAACGAAAACCGTTAGGTATATGGGAGATAACGTGTATCGCAGGGCTAAAATGAAAATTCGAATTTCTCTCTCGGGAATCACCAAAGTGCTATATACGAAATTTGAACTAAATCTGTCAAACCGTTTAGACTGAAGGTCAGTGCATAGACAACTGCACATACGCACATATACGAACATCCGCATAGACAGGTCGACGGACGGCATGACGAAACCTACTTTTTCGTAATGTCAGGTTTGATTAAAACCTCAATTTTTTTTACACGAAACTAATACTTTCCCTAATATTGAGCAAGTAAAAAATGGCTTTTAAAACTTGGTCAATGTGCCAAACTCATACTATAAAAAGTAATAAAAATAAGCACGCCTTGAAGAAGAAGAGTACCAAATTTTAAGACAGAGATTACGTATAGAGTTTTTGATTCGATTATCTGTAGTAGAAAGAAATATCTGCATCGACTGCTGATGCAAACCAGACTTTTCAGAAACTGCACATGCCAAAAGTAGCAAACGCTCAACCATCTTTGCCGCTCGGCATTTTGTTCAGCGAAATTCATAAACAATAATGCTCAAAGCCATTTTTTTGTGAATGACGACAAAAATTGCTTACAAGTGGCGACAGTATTGTGAAGGACTTTTCCAAGTACAAAGGGAAGGTGGATACGCAAAACTCCGATAGTTACCGTTCAATGCAGTTGATGTCACACACCATATTATGAAGTTCAATGAGCGAAAAACTTGAGTATATTGCTCTTTATCATAGTTCTTGAGTATTTACTGGAAGATAAGGTAAGGGAATTAAATGTTACTCATTTGTTTTTTGCTGATGATATAGTCATCATAAGTAAAGATGATTCATGCTTTCAATCAGCGCCCGTCTTACGAGTGGGCGTTTTGTATATAGGGAAATTGGTTGGATATACCCAATATATACTGCCCATTTTTGTATCCACTCACGCTTGTTCTGGAAATCTATTTGAACGAAACAGTGCTGCCCAAGTGCGACAAATTTTAAATACTTTAGAAACTACAGTAACAAAGCTTCTTCTAATAACGATTTATTTATTTTTATTATTTAATTATTTATTTAAATATACGATAATTGAAATCCACATATTTTGCTTAGAACTAAGTTAAGGAATACATAATAAGATATTGAAAAGAATTTTGCAAAAATTTGTCAATATAAATTTTAATTGATACCTTGTCATACATAGATCAAGTTAGTTGTAATACACATTCAAATATTAACAACCATTGGAAATTGGCTCAAGCTGAACGTAATTAGTAGAATGCGACATTTCATAAATGATAATTGTCTTATTCTCAATGGCCTAGTCGGAGCGTAAATGTTTATTAAAGAAAGTAAAATCCCACCGTTAATATGTCATTACAAAGAATATCCTGAATGAATAAAACACTATATACATCCTACGCCCTGATGCAAGTGTTAGTTTTCCTAGCAACCATTGCGTAAGAGTAAGGTCGATGAAATGTCGTGAGAACTCTGCCATCTACTGTGACTGAAAAGTAATCTGTAAAAGAACCTTCACGTCAAAAATTCCATCGTACAGCAAGACCAATTTAGCTCTCATGTACCTACTTTAGGGGAGGCTGAGAACTTCGTCTGAAAGGAACTATCATACGTTCCTTTTCAGTTGTGGAACTGATAAGTAGGCTTATATAAGAACTCCTACAAAAAAAAAACAAATTCCACAACCAATTCAATTCAGACATGTAAAAGTCCATGAGAGAATTCGGCATCCCAAATAAATTGACACGACTATGTAGGTTGACCATGACCAACGTAACAAGCCAAGTAAAAATAGCCGAATTGCTATCCAGACCAATCCACATCTTTAATGGACTCCGACAAGGGGATGGTTTGGCCTGCCTCCTCTTCAACCTGGCGTTGGAGAAAGCAATCCGTGACTCTGGCACGGCAACAAGAGGGACCATCGTCAACAGGTCCAGCCAGATACTGGCTTACGCAGACGACATCGACATCATAGGAAGAACCGAGCAAGCTGTACACGATTCCTTCATCCAGATCGAGCAGGCGGCACAAAATCTGGGGCTGCACATTAGTGAAGGTAAAACAAAGTACATGGTGGCGTCGAATGCGAGAGGAACAGTTGGTCAAACAATCAAGGTAGCGGAGCACGAATTTGAAGTGGTGCAATCCTTTAAATACCTTGGGTCAATAGTAGCAGCCGATAACAATATACAAGAAGAAATACGCGGGCGGCTTCTCAAATCCACCATCTCACCATAACTTCAAAACTACTGCTGTACAGGACCATGCATGGTCCTGCCAGTACTCACATATGGATCCGAGACTTGGGTGCTTAGCAAAAGGCACTCTGACCTCTTGGCCGCGTTCGAGAGAAAAGTCTTAAGGAGAATTGTTGGCCCCATTTGTGAGGAAGGACGATTCCGGAGACGGTACAATCATGAATTGTACGCAATCTACCTTGAAGCAGATATCGTGACAAAAATTAGGCTCGGTAGAGTTCGGTGGGCAGGACACCTAGCTCGCATGAGCGAAGAGGAACCTGCTCAGAAAGTTCTTTGTTGTACATTCTATGGCAGACGACAGCGTGGTAGACCATGCTTGCGCTGGAGAGATGGCGTAGACCAGGACGCCCGGAGCCTTGGGGTGCGCAACTGGATGGCGTCGGCTCGAGACCGGGATAGGTGTAGAGACTTGTTGAAGGAGGCCAGGACCGGACCCCGGTTGTCGAGCCGATGATGATGATGATGAAAAGTCCATAACTGGGAAGTTTGCGGACGTTATCCGAAGTTAACTCGATGAACCTTACAAGCAGATCTGAATAGTGAAGTGGGAGAGGTGTGACTTGTGATCCCACTCGAGATCATAACCTCGTCGAAGAAGAATATATCTAAGCAAACATTTCAGATGAAGAGCGAATAAGTCACTTCTTGGAAAACTTCACTTCATTATTCCACTGATAAAAAACTGTAGCTCTCTGTCACCTAACAATTTTTATAATTAACAAATTCGCGATAATTTTTATTGCAGATATAAGATAACATACCATTTATTTTCAAATAAAGCTTGCAAATCAAATAACTTATTATGCAAGGAAAACAAATTACAAACGAAAACACTGTTACTATGCAAATTCAGGTTCGAATATCAACTCTTTTGTTTTCTAGTAGATTGTAGCATTTCGATAATGCCTCAGAATCAATTCAACCTTATCATTCAATTTCAAAGTGTTTCCATTGTAATTCAATTACTCAAATAAATAATTGAAGTGGATTAAAAATCAATACACTCAATCTAAATAAATCCCCAGCGACATAGTGTTTTCCATCTCACAAAGCACATAAATCAATCAGCAAAAAGGAAAAAAACTTCCACTACAAGACAAGATTTTTTAACGAAAAAAAAACTCATAAAAACAATAGCAAAACGAACGACATAAATTACAACACGTCTCAAGATTATTATTTATCGATTAGAATTAATTTAAACAATCAAAATCGATCAGATATCGACACCGAAATGCAATGAACTTTCCGTTTTGACTTTGAACCCGAACAATAGAATAAGAAAATGCAAACTTCTAAAAGTCGTTGTCAGTTGCTGCTTGTGGCAGTTTGGTTGCCGCTTTATGATATGGCTGCTGCAGTTGCAGTTGGCTCTATTAAGCTGCTTAGGCTGTCATTGAACAAATATCAGAACAATAGCGCCACTCGTCGTACAGCAGCTCCAGCCAGATGGCTGTCCAATCGCTCTTGCCGCCATGCCAATCTAAGAGTTGGTTTTTTTTTATCGTGGATAGTGGAAGTGGACGCAGAGAAAATGAATTTCCCTTGGGGCACATTCAATCATAACACGCTAATCATCGCGCCCGTAATAATTCCGCAAGTAATTATATTTTTTTTTTTTTGTGATTTTCTTAAGAATTCTTATGGTTCCTATCACTCTGGTCGAGAGGCTGGTTTTTGAAAACAAGCGCGTTATTCTTACCCGTGTTTCGTCGGGTCAGTCGTCACAATTATACACAGCCGGGGAGGTTGTTGCGGGCTGTTTTCTGCCATCACCCGCCAACTACATCCAAACAATATTGCATCCACCCAACGGGCTCAACAAATTGCTCAGCGAAGCATTTATTTACTTTTAATTTGCTGTTGTCAGTAAGCCACTTGATTATTGTTCTCCAGCTGCAGTTAAACGATATCCGGGGCCATGTTTTTGTTTCACTGCCAATTTATGGGATAATTACAGATTTTTTATGAATATCAGAAAAAAACTGTGTTGTGGTGGTATACATGTTGCTTGGGGCGTGCGAACTTTTGACTCTCTTAAAAAATCAATAAGACACGAAAGTTTGGACAAATTGATTTAAATTTACCAAAAGTGGGCGTGGGATTAGTGACGGCATCAAGATAAAATTAGCATTTGCGTGTGGCTTGTTTAATTCATTAAAAATGGTTGTACTTTGGCTTCTGATGGATATCGAAAAATATATAGCGACACCAATAAATTCGAGAATTTTAGAAAAATAATTACTACATACATTGCAAGAAAACCTAAATATATGAGCTTGTATTTGTCGATATAGGTTTAAAAAAGGTATCAATAGAAATATTGGGGCATATTTATAGACGGTGTTTAAGTTATGTACGTTTAAGAAATACTCTAGTTTTTCCTATTGAAATTACATTGTTTAAACACAGTCTAAGAAAAACTCGAGTTTAAAAACAACTATGAATATGCCCCATTTAATTTAATGTTTAATTATAGGAACAAGTTTAACTTTGGCAATAAGATATAGCAAACACAGCATCTAATCATTGTTTTTGCTAATTGGAAGTGGTTCATAACCGAAAAAGAAAATGTAGGAATAAGGAAGTTCGGAACAGGACGGGAACGAAAAGGATTGGAAATAGTATGTCTAGCCAAAGAGAGCTGACATGGGCTCGTCGGATGGGTGGGGGGATATTGTCCCTGAGCTTTAGACCTCACCTCAAACAAAAACATAAATCATGCCAATACGAAAAAATGATTTTGTATTTGTACTCACCTATACTTAAATAAATTGAATTGAATTGAATTGAATTGAATTTAATTATTTCCCATCACCATATATATATATACACACACTCACCTCCACACTATGGGCACTGCTGTTGTTGTTGCAGTGAGGCCTTTCCCACGCCCTTCCTGGAGTTGATCAGCCAATTTACCCCAAACTCACCTAACTAGAAGAAGTATAAAAGTATAGCTATTTCCGACGGAATTCAGCGGTAGAACACTTAGTACTTCTTTCTAGTACTTTTGTCTATATTCCTGAATTGGAGTAAATATACCCCACAGTGAATAACCATTTCTTAAGGGCAACAACTCTATAGTAATTTGGAGAGTTTATACCCTACCTAAACAGGATTTCTAAAGTGAAGCCTGCTTTTTCTGGATTTCTGAATTGCTAAGAAGTTCCTTTACTTTTTAATATGCGGGTTTATGTATATTACTGTATGTCGAGGTTTTTGAGTACTCTTGCGACTGTACGAGTGTGAGAGAATATTCGTCACATAAAACCGTTTATACGCTCTCAAGTAAAGGAGAAGTCATTACACTTAGTGGCAACATATAGAGCTAGCAGCAAACTGAGCAAACTTCATCCCGAGTAGGATGCAAAATTCTGAAGTCTTAATGACAGTTATATCTTTCGTTTGTTATCAATATTGTCCATTTTCCGATAAAATATAGGTTTTCATAAAAAAAGATTTTTTTGAAATGGTCGGGTAAGCATTTCTTCACAGATTTTTTTTGCCCGACCAATTTGACAAGCATTGGTTGGTCCCCTATTGCAAATTAATACGATGTATACCGGCATACGCCATACTTCTGGCACATGAATCGAAATTCGAAGAAACTCTCTATGGTAGTAGGTTTGAATTTATACACACAGAGGAATTAAGACGGTTTCAAACTCACCAAAGAAAATGTCGCTAAATGAGCATATCTAGTAATTTATTATTGCCAAAATTCAAACAAAATTCTACTGCATATTTGTATTTACTTTTCTTTATTTCTCTTGCTTTTTAACTCAAGAATAATTGCTATAAGAGTAAAAAATAAACAGTCGATAGTAAAAAAATCCTACGAGTTAATTCAAAAAAAGCCAATTCACTCTACCCACACTAACACAATAATTATCGGTTTTAATTACAAATCTTGGTAATTTGTATGTTTAGGATCTTGACCTTAATTGGCACGCGGATCAACTTTTTCAAAATATTCTTATGGGAAAAAAACCAAGATTGGATTTGCAATCGTCCCTGAGAAACATGCCCTGTGACCAGTTTCATCATTGAGATCGTTAAAATCAGATTTCAAGAACGATGGTCAGCACTGCATCCGGTGTGGGTGATCAGTGATTGCTGATCACCATTCCAGACTTCATACAAGCTACAATTATTATTTTTGAAACGAGTTTGTACATGCGCGCCATCAGCTAACAAATCATAACCCGATGGCGCAGCAACGACGTGGCGGCAGCGCGTTTAGACTCTATTTGATTACACTCATTCATGGCTGGCAATAGAGAGACACACAAAAATATGCACTTATACAGTGTTGCATAGTCAGATTGGACCAGTAGGCCTTGAAAAATAACAGAGTTATGTTTGCTTAGCTTCTTTTGTTGTGTTTTACTGGTCGGGGATTACTGCTGCTGTTCCATCCGCTGTACCATTGCAACTTATTTTGTAGCGTAATTATTATTTTTGCGGGATAAACTGTGCTCAGTGGGCACCACTGGTGGTTTTTCATATCTCTGGCGGTAGATCTACAATGAGTAATAGCTGTCAACTGGTCAGTTCTAATGATGCAGTTTACATACGGACCGGGACTCCAGGGGAATGTTATGTGTGTTGTATGTTTGTTGTTTGGTGCAGAAATACATGGGAATTTTGAGCGTGTGGGCGGGATGTTGGAGCATTACTGTTGTTGTTATGTTTTGAGAAATGGTTGTGGAATTTAGGTTTCGGGTAAGATCAGGCCCAATATTATGAGCAAATAGAGTGGAGAAACAATATTTCACATGACCGGTCGTCGTGTGACAAAGAGATATTGCTGCTTTGGCAGTCGGATGAATATATTATAGGTAAGTTAAATTGTTTGGACGTGTTGTCATACAATGGAGAATGTTTTACCTTGTTTTTGTTATTTAGAACATTATTTGGCTTAGGTACAGAAAAATATCTGACAGTTTATACAAGGAAAACGAACTGTGTCAAGGATAAACTTTTAAGGTATCATAATATGTAGGTAAATATGCTGATGTTGGGTTTAATAATTTAATTTTTTTGGGGCATGTTTGCAATTAGCATATAGGTCTCCAAATGCATTATAACGATATCTTTTCGAAATTCTGCGTTTTTTTTTTTCATTAATCAGTGGTGGCTAATGTGACAATCAAAATCCACAAGATTATCATCACAGCACAGTAGATACTGTCAAAAAATCAATTACAAAGTAATTGAGTTGATATTGTATTCACTTAAAGTTGACGTTTCATTTTTATTTTTGTCGCAATGTGACCAGAGGTAAGGGTTCAATAAGGGTCACTTAAGAGAAAAGTTTAAATCTTGTATATAAAATAGTCTACGTAGTAGGTTGTGGGGATTCTAATAACATGCACACATAGGCTAAAGCAAGTAAATTATGTCAAGAGAAGAAAACAAAAAGTATCCAAGCAGCAGGGGCAGAATTGACTTAAAATAAAAAACAATTTAGAAAGAATGTGTCTTAGTTCTTAAGAAATAAGAAAATCAAAAGATAAAGTAAAAAAAGAAATTAAAAACTATTTGTCTGTAACTTTATAAAAAACATCGAAAAACAAAGAACAGGCAATCAAAATCAAAACTTAAAATAAAAAATAAAAAATAAAAACAAAAAATAATTTTTTAAAAATTATGTTCATTGCCTTTTTTTTTTTGTTTAAATGAAATAGTATTTAAGAATAATGCTTGCTTTTAATTACTTTTCTTTTCTTTTATCTTTGTATAGATTCACAAACATTTTAATTTTTTTTTTTTGTAATGTATCCATTGAATATTTAGTTAATCTTTACACTAGTTTATAAGATATTATATCTTACTGTGTATAGGAAAATCTAAAACAAATAAAAATGAAAAATGAAATGAAATGAAATGAAACTTTGTACTAGAAAACAAATTTGTTTTTGTTAAAAATTTTGTATTAAAAAATTATTGTTCAAAATTCTTCATTTTCTTCATCATCCTGCTCTTCCACCGCTGGAGTATTCGTATAATTTCCATGGCAGGAGCCGCACGCCTTAGAGCCTTCCTGCATCCGCACCTAACACCATCACAGATGCATCTGCACAAAATGATGTTTAAAGTTTTGTCGGGTGCTGGAGGGGCAGTGTTTTTTACGGAGGTGAGAAAGCTGTGCACCTCCATTGTGGGCACGCAAAAATCGAGACGTACGACACATTTTGAAATCTGTTCCAGCTCCAGCTCGAGTTACAGTTGCAACCGTTTATTGTGTTCAGCCAATAAGTGTTCATCAACTTAAAATAAATAATAAGTACTTTGTAGGGTATGCCTTAACCTATTTTGTTCCTACCTTAAAATATTCTATATAGATTAACCTTGTGAACGCCGCTTAATTATTTCCTTTTTTTGACAACTACCTTTCAGCTTGTAGCTTCTTATATTATGTATGTCTTCACGCTACACCCATATACAGGGTAATTGGTATAAGATGCACCAAAAAGCTTGAGCGTGTAGGTGGAGTTAAGACAAGAAAAAAATCGTAAGGGAGGGGGAGTCTATTTCTCCCCGTTTAGGCAGGAGGGACAATTTTCTAAAACATTAACTTAAATTAGAAAAAAAAATATTTAAAAACAACGGTGAATGATACAAAGCCTTGTTATATTTTTTTTGAAAGCCAGAAAACTACTCTTTTAATTAATTTTTAAATTTAGTTGTTTAAAACAACAGTTTAAAAAAAAAAAAATTTCAAACTCAAAATTTTGAAAAAAAAATTAAAAAAAAAATGTTTAAACTAATTTTTTTCAAAATTTTATGTAATTAACTATTATTTTTATTTTCAAAATTCAATGCTCTTATTAATTTTTTGTCAAAAACAGGAAACCGGATGCCAAAATGTATCTTAGTTTTTGAGAAATTAAAAAAAAATTAAAAGTAAAACTAGTAAGTAAAGTAAAAAGTTAACTCGTTGTTTTTTACTGTTTGATTAAAATCGGATGGTATGTAATATAAAATAAAAAAGGGTTAATTCCCTAATTAATAAGTGACCTGAGGAGGTCAAATTTGGGAAAACCAAAAAAAAAGTGTTTTTCTTGGAAAAAAATACTTCTAGTTCTTCTTAATTTCTCAAAAACAAAGATACATTTGGGCATCCGGTTTTCTGTTTTTGACTAAAAATTAATAAGAGCATTGAATTTTGAAAATAAAAATAATAGTTAATTACATAAAATTTTGAAAAAAATTAGTTTAAATTTTTTTTTTAGTTTTTTTTCAAAATTTTGAGTTTGGAAATTAATTTTTTTAAAACTGTTCACTTGAACAACTTAATTTTAAAATTAAATAAAAGAATAGTTTTCTGACTTTTAAAAAAAAATATAACAAGACTTTGTATCATTCACCGTTGTTTAAAAAAAAAAAATTCTGATTTAAGTCAATGTTTTAGAAAATTGGCCCTTCCGCCTAAACGGGGGGAAATAGACCCCCCCTCCCATACGATTTTTTTCTTGTCTTAACTCCACCTACACGCTCAAGCTTTTTGGTGCACCTTATAACAATCACCCTGTATATTCGCTTATTAAAAATCTTATTTTAATAAATATATTCCAGTTAAATCTTCACCGAAAACTATGGTTTGAAAAAAAAATACAGAAGTTTTTTTCTCACTTGTTATTTTATGTAAAGGGTATCGCTGAATCAAACTCAACATAACTTCTTCGCGCGGATATGGCTTCACAACGAAAATCGCAAAATATTTCGAAAATTTCGAACTTTTTCTAGTTTTTCTGCCAAAACATCATTTAATAATGCACTTTTCTAGGATACTAGCATCTACAAAGTTAAAGTAGGAACATTAAATTTCCAACAAAAAGTTCGTATCAAGTTTTTATGTTGGTTAAACCATGTAGCCGCTAGAGCGCGCTGAAAACAAACGAAAATATATACGCATTTGCGAAAAAAACCGTTTTTGTGTTATTTGTTCGCTCTAAATTTAATTTTATGTGGTATTATGTCAAGAGCCCTTAACCCAAAATTCTTTGCCCAAAATAGTCTGGGCAAACTAAATTAGATATACCTAAGATAAATATGGGCAAAATTGTAACAGAAGCAATATTTAAATTGATTTCTATAATCAGAATTATTTTCTGAACAACATATCCAAAATTAGACAAAATCCGACAATGGGAACAATAGGTTTGTTAATAGTTTAGTAGGTTTTTGGCTTTGGTTTTTTTATGTGTTTCTTTTATCATATTTTTTTACTGACAGTCAGCACGACATTTGCTGAGAAAGTGCCCTGGGATTATTTAAAGGCTTTTGCTCGGAACATCAATTAAGTACTTGATTTTGTTTAACAAAATTTGCATTTTTTGCGCGAATAGTGCACCCCTAAATTATGTATACAAATATACTTACGTTTTATTGCTAAGCCGTCTGCCGTCTGTTCTCAGTTTGTATCTCTTCTCATTTGTTACACCAAAGGATATCATATGATTCTTACATGTAAAGGGTTTTCCAATAAGAGGTGTTATTTTGAATAGCCCGCTATATCGGTAGTTGTCAATTTTGAAGCTGTAATTTTTTGACATTTGACAAGTAGAAACTACGCCATTAATAAAAATGGAACGATACACGCTTCAACAACGCATTGAAATTATTAAAATTCATTATAAAAATGGTGAAAATTTGGCAGAGACGGTTCGTAAAACTAAAACAGTTTTGGGTCGTCGTGAAGCACCTTGTCGGACCGCAATACAGAAATTGGTGGACAAATTCGAGCTGTTGGGACAAGTTAGTGATGTGAAGAATAAAACTCGTGCACGTCGTTCAAGAACAACTGAGAATATTGCTGTTATAGCCCAAAGTGTTGAAGAAAACCCAGGTTTGTCCATTCCTCGTCGTTCTTTTGAATTAGGCATTCCACAAACGTCATTACACCGTATTTTGAATAAAGACTTAAGTCTTAAGGCTTATAAAGTTCAGTTAACACAAGAACTCAAGCCGGCTGATCATCAACAACGTCGTGTCTTTGCTGATTGGGTCCTTGAAATGCATGAAAATGATCCGGAATTTCATCGAAAAATCATCTTGACTGATGAGGCCCATTTCCACCTCGGAGGCTACGTCAACAAGCAAAACTGTCGCATCTGGGGCTCGGAAAACCCAAGAGTTATTGTTGAAAAGCCTTTCAATCCTCAAGGCGTGACTGTTTGGTGCGGTTTATGGTCCGGCGGGGTCATTGGACCTTACTTTTTCGAAAATGAGGCTGGAGCAACAGTTACGGTCAATGGATTGCGCTATCGAGAGATGATTAATGATTTTTTATGGCCGGAATTGGATGGTATTGATCTGGACAACGTTTACTTTCAACAAGACGGCGCTACGTGCCACACAAGCAATGAAATCATCGATCTTTTACAGGAAAAGTTTCCGGACCGTGTTATCTCTCGAAGAGGTGATCACAATTGGCCACTGAGATCTTGTGATTTAACACCTTGCGACTTCTTCCTTTTGGGCCACGTGAAAGATAAGGTCTACGCCAACAGCCCAGCGTCGTTTCAAGACCTCAAAGATGGAATTCGTGAGGATATCGAGGACATATGGCAGCCACTTTGCGATTTGGTTATGGAAAATTTCATGAAAAGGATATGGTCCTGTAAGCGTGGTCGTGGCGGCCATTATTTGGCTGATGTTGTGTTCCATTATTAACGGCATACATACCTCTTTATTATGATAAACATCCGATCATTTATCTCAAAAAATGCCATTTTTCTTTGAATATCAAAATAACACCTCTTATTGGAAACCCCTTTACAATAATAGTATAACATCTTCCATAAAGCACTAAATTCCCAAACAGGATCACGATCTAAATCACCCAACACACCAATTAATCGTTTAAATATCGAGCCCTCAATTGCTAAAGTTGAGTGTTTGCAATTCATTTAATTTAGCAAAGACCTAATAGACGTCCAACATTTAATTGAACACAGTTTTAATTCAATCAAAAAGGTCAGCAACATCTGTTGCCATTGATTGCTCCGAAAAGGAAATGTACATAACAGCCTACGCGTGTTGCAACGTTCAATTGACAAAAACAGGAAGCCAGGAGTCTTTTAAAATCAGTATCACGAGTGATGCCAGACTAGCCAAAGGTACCAGTATACCAGCTAAGATATACATTTGTTTTCAAGTTGCATTCGCGAAAAATGCCAGTAACCCACTGCTTATACAATAAAAAAAACTCTAAAGGCTTAAAATCGTCCACAATCAAGGCCTTGACACACAATGCCCTTTTCGAGCCCTCCCGCGCTTGTTCATTCGTACCGTCGTCGTACAAGCGCATTTTATCTAATTAGCTCAGCGAGCTACTTCACTGACTCACATTATAACTTCCTATACGATATAACTTTCATGACACTGGGCCACTCGACTTCATTTTGGTGGCTCAATAAAATTGGCTCAGCAAGCATAGAGTCCAAGTCTAATGGTGCGCATAACGCTAATGGGACGAGTTTGCGGGATCAAATGTGGTAGTTAATGGTAGCAACAACAGCCATCATCCACTACTCGATTCTCTCAAAGGTCAGGACTTTTGCGCGCATGTGAGGTGTTCCAACCTGAATCATAGCTGAGTGGCTGTCTGTATGGTAGTGGATTAGCGGGAGGACCGCAGGCGGTTACGTTTAGTTACACTGTAGGCCAGCAGCCATACGAGGTATTTCGTGACTTCGGTTGGCCAAATCAAGAAATTTTCCAGCTTCAGTGGGGAATCAGTCGTGCAGTAGCTATAGCTGCAGCATGCAGACTACGTCGGTTGTTTTCGCCTCACTTTAGCTACTGGCGTCGTCGTCATCATCGTCTATAGGCAACAATCAGCAGCTTAGAAGACATTTATGTATATTGATCGCGTATATAGCATCAGCAGAGATCATTAGTTCGCTCTGATCCGTTTACTATAATGAGATTAGGAAAGTGCACGTGTGTGTCTCTTACAAAATTTGTCGAATCTAGAAGATAGACGAACGCATGTGTCTGCTTTTAAATATGGATAGCTATACTATGTTTTGCAACAAAGTTATATAGAATATTATGATACCAAGTTTGATGGCTACGTGATATGAACTGTTTGGTGTTTTTAAAAGTAACGGTAAAGTTACACCATAACGATGGAAGATCTCATATCCTAAACTTTCATCAATCGAAAATGGATAAAAATACAGATTATAAAAAAAGGATAATCGCCAATAAATAAATAAATAAAATAAAGAATCGAACAAGCTCTTTCAAAATAACAATCAAGGAGCTCGACGAATAAAACGTCAAACGAAAATGTATAATTTGGTGAAATCCCTTTTTGATTCACACGGACTTCTGATTTAACCACCGAGTGAGTAGCATAAGATATTACAGGCATAAAAAAAGTACCGTTCTTCTCCGGAAAACAATGTATTTTTTCAAGAATAAATGGCATTCAAAAAATTTACTGCTTTTATAAAACTTTTTTTGCAGAGTTTTGATTGCAAATCAAGTTTAGAGAACTTTCGAAATATAAAATTTAGTCGAAATCGGTGTAAGCGGTTTAAAAGATAATCGATATAAAAAAAAGTAAATATATTTTTTACATCTAAAATACATCTCCACATTTGCAAATATTACTCGTATACTGCAGTTAGTTCTAAAAGTTTTGTAAATCGGCAGATATACTACAGTAAAAGATATTACTATTTTAAACAGTGGTTTGTTCTTAAAATATTCGGCAATTGTAGTAAAAACCACTTAGGTCAAATTTGAATAAAATTTTAAACGAAGAATCTTCAAATTGAATACTTATTTATTCAATTCAACAATTGTTTTTTGAATAAATTTTTTTATATATGTAAATCTGTTTAGTTAAAATATTACGAAAACTTTTAGTTGATTTTGCTCCTCAGATTTGGTTTAGTGTAGTGGAATATACTGCAGAGGTAGTAAAATCGACAATAGACGTAGTGAAATTAATTGCGGTGGTAATAAAATAAGCAACAGGCGTAGTTAAATTTACTATGCACAGTAATCTAATACAGAGGTAGTAAAATGGACTACAGTGGTAACAAAATTGACAACATGAAACAGTCAAATATATTGCAGTTGTAGTAAAAGAAACTACAGATGTAGTCAAATCCACTACAGATTTCACTACTTCGTAGTTTATTTTACTACAACTGCAGTAAAGTCTTGCCAATGTTAAGAAAAAAAAAGAAAACAATTTTCTCATTTTTTGTTTAATTTTGAATTTTAAGAAAATGCTCTCACGTAAAGTTTCAAAAAGTGACTTATAACATTTAGCCATCTGAACACAGATTCTCATTACTACAAATAATATACGATTAAAACACAAATTTCATTGTTACGTGTAGTAAATTTATTTTAACAAAATACCTTGCAAACGAAAAGCCATTTAATTATTTGGTACACCCGAAATGAATTCTTTTAAATGACGTAGTCAATTTGATTACACTTGCAATAAATGTTAAGTGGGGTTAAGACAAGAACAAAATTGTATGGGAGGGGGGTCTATTTAACCCGTTTAGGCGGGAGCGGGGCAATTTTCTAAAAAATTGACTTAAATCAGAAAAAAAAAACAACGAAGAATGATACAAAGCCTTGTTATATCTTTTTGGAAAGCCAAAAAACTACTCTTTTATTTAATTTTTAAATTAAGTTGTTTAAGTCAACAGTTTTAAAAAAATTCATTTTCAAATTCAAAATTTTGAAAAAAAAAAATTGAAAAAAAATGTTAAACTAATTTTTTTAAAAAATTTATGTAATTAACTATTATTTTTATTTCCAAAATTCAATGCTCTTATTAATTTTTAGTCAAAAACAGAAAAATGTATGCCAAAATGTATCTTAGTTTTTGAGAAATTAAGATACATTTGAGTATTTTCTTTATTTCCCAAACACTAAGATACATTTTGGCATCTGGTTTTCTGTTTTTGACTAAAAATTATTAAGAGCATTGAATTTTGAAAATAAAAATAATAGTTAATTACATAAAATTTTGAAAAAAATTAGTTTAAATTTCTTTTTTTTTTTAAATTTTTTTTTCAAAATTTTGAGTTTGAAAATTAATTTTTTTAAAACTGTTGACTTAAACAACTTAGTTTGAAAATAAAATAAAAGAGTAGTTTTCTGGCTTTCCAAAAAGATATAACAAGGCTTTGTATCACTCACCGTTGTTTTTAAATAATTTTTGTTCTGATTTAAGTCAATTTTTTTTAGAAAATTACCCCTCCCGTCTAAAAGGGGGGAAATAGACCCCCTTCCCATACGATTTTTTTCTTGTCCTAACCCCACCTACACGTTCAATCTTTTTGGTTCACCTTAAACCAATCACCCTGTATATGATTACGTGTCGAAAAAAATGAATTTTACTATACCTTTTACTACGGAAATGTCTCTATTTGTATAATACCAGTGCGGGTTTGTTTCGGGTAAATCAAACACTGACGCCATTCAAATAGTAAGAAGCAGAATAAAATAAAATCGTCGATTAATTTGGATACTGTTTTCGTTGATTTTGAAAAATAAAAAAAAAAAACATTTCATAAAGACAAACATGAAGATTCTTCATTCTTCGAACGAAGAGTGTATGAGTGAACATTTGGAGGGACATTTGGTATTGCACAAGCACCAAAAAGACAGAATACTTAGGCCTTAGGCTTTCATACAACTACTTTTTTTATATCTTTTTTTTTTATATTGGCTTTGCTTGTGAGTTGCGTTGCGTTGCTCAAGTTAACAAAGGGCCTTATGATGTCCATTTTCTGATTCAATCAGAACACAGGACTCAGAATTCTATTTGAATGAAACACTGCTTCCAAAGTTCCAAAAGTTTAAATCCTTGATCGAATTTAAAGTATGAAGATCTGTAAAGGCTTCCACGTCATAAAATATCACCGTAAGTAAAATGTTGAACAAAAAACTTAGCTGTTACTGTCATGTACTAAGGAGAGACTCTTATAACGCCGCGGCGAACCAAGCGCTAATTGGGTTATTCAAACAGTTTAACCAAACTTCCTTGTAGAATAAATTTGTAAAGAACTCCACTTTGATCTAAGACTAGAAACTGACAATTCAGAATTAAAAACAAAACAGTATTTCTTGATAAATAGAACCATAGTGTCAAATGGAATGCCATTTTGTCTGTGTTGTTTATGTTTATTTTTGTAGTTTATAATTAAGTCTTTTAATTTTATTATTTTTTAACTGTGGTCTCTTGAAGTAAAACCATGTTTATTGTATTTATGATTTCTTGAATTTAAATTTAAAATTCACCTAAATCCCATACGGTTTTATTCCTAGATTTAAAATGTACCAACCATAAGAGCAAGTAAATCCAGATGGGTGTTAGCAAGGAAAAAGATTTAGACAATGAATCTACACACTAGTTCCAAGGTCATAAAATATTTGTCATTACCACTTTCGCACAGCAAAATCACTCATAAGAACAAATTTACTCACAAATCCTGGTCAGCCTAGGTTAACACTTCATTAATATAATTATATGTAAGCAATATACCACACCTCACACACATTTGAGCCACTTTCAACAAGTAGCACAAAACAAGAAATCATTTGCATATTAGCTGCGTTTACATAAAAGCGGCGGCGCCTAAAGCCTGTCCCAGGACCCCGTAGTCATCCAATCCAAGCATCAAATAGACCAAAACCTAATGGCATTTTCAAATCGATCGAAGTAGTTCATATGGGGCCACTTTCGTACCGTTCCAATCGATCGCCTCTGACATGCTGCCGATTCGGATCCGCCACACAATCAGCAAAACCGTTGCAGAAAATATGTCATGCTGCCTCCGTTGGCCGATGGAGTGGAATCAAGATGGTGATATGGAGACTCTTTGAACAAATCTAACATCTACTTGTGGCTACCAACTAAATGTGGTACCTCCTGATGGGGCATTCATCGCTAGGTGCAAATGGGTTGTGAGTATTAATTATTGCTACATCAAATTAAATGGCCTGATCAACGGCTCGCTACGCTGCCTGGTATATAGTAGCTTCAAGCTTCCAGTTAACCATCGCATCCATGCAACATTTCAGGACGACAGCAATTACCGATTAACAGTGAATTATTGGCACATATATTCGCGTGGCGTGGCGCTCCGATTTCAAGCTAATATTAAAACTGCTCATAGGTATACATATACTTTTATAGCTGGATGGTTTTTTTGTGAAGCCCGTGCCTGCTCCACATACGGGAATGCATTCCTATAGCCTTGCTAAGTTGTGAAATTGATTTCTGATGACTAAGAGACGGAGACTTCTACTAATGGCGGTGGCACTGGTGTCCGATTGCTAGATTGGCTAGTCCGGGGCACACTTGATTAATAATTGCCAATTTGTACCGGAATGGGGAGGCGATCGATGAACCTCAACTAAGGCTCTGGCAGGGGGGTTGGTTATATAATTTATTTGGGGTCGGTTCCTTTTGTGGACTTCGCTGGTATTTTTCGAACGAACTTTTTGGGCCATGTGACGGTTTCTATATATCAATATTATATTCGTACAGTCCGTGACCAATCAATATTTGTCAAATGTATTTCAATCAGTAATTTGTCTACTCTGGGGAGACAAGGCAGCAAGTCAGTTTCGGATCAGGTTTGCCGCAATATAGACTGGGTCTCTATGCTGAAAGTGATTTACTTACGAGACTGAAGTGACTGATCGTAATTATAATGTTAAAGTTTGCATTGAGAAGGGGGCTATAATAAAGGGTACAGACAAAATAAATCAGCAGCCCGCTTATATACAAAATAAAATTTGTGGCGCAAATTTGTTGCTAGTGAAAATGATTCTGATGTGGTAAAAGCTATGTATAGTAGGATTAATATAAGTAACTCATAATCTAATATTTAGGCAGTCATTGTTTGGTATAAGAAGATGGCTTACTATACGTTTTGACAATATGCGGCGATATAAGCCACAAGAATTTTTGCCATAACGATTATTATTTGACTCTTCAACTCCTTTTAGAGTGTTTTCCACGAAGAAATATTTTAAACATGTGGCGATCTAACTATAAAACTAAATGCATTGGCGGGATCACCTTATGAAATTTTCACTAACCTCACGTTTTCAGTTGGCAAGCTAACGATTCATGAATGAAATATATGGCTTCTTCTTGATTCCCGATGATGGTATGATCTCAAATGATGGGATTACAACTCTCCCACTACACCAACTTCACTACAGAACTTGTGAGGTTCATTGGCTTGACCTCAGAAAACTTTTAGCACTCAAAAACAGCAGGCTTCCCGGTTATGAATTGTTACATATCTGAAATCTGAGGCAAATTGAATGATGTTGTCCATTCATTTGTTTTTTTTTTTTCTATAGCAGTTCTTAGGTATCCCATTTTTTGCGGTCTTAACGGAGCGTTGTATGATAGTGCCTATTGAACGGCGCGCGCTCCGTTTCGATACCGGAAAACTCATGAGAGCATGAGACCTATCATTTAATAAAAGGCTACTCCTCCTGTGAGGAGCCCTACGTACGTCCCACCAGTCTTTATGCCCGGGAGTAAGCTATCCGCTATGGCTGGCTTAGCTATGTGCTTATCTGAGCAAGGTCCTCATCTGGACTAAGAGTAGACCGGACTGCCCTTGAGGTTGTCCAATTTTAGAGAAAGATTTGGTTATTCCCGCATAATTACCATTGTGTCCCTGAACTCCTGCACAGCTATGAGGATTGTTTTCGGCGGGAATTCATAAAGTTCCTTGATCCATATTGTCAGTTTGAGATGGTTGTAAAGTTTTTAAGATTTAAAACTGTGTAACTTGGGTGTTAGTCAATTTGTTACCAACAAGGTATCGTCGAATACCTCAACAAAGGGTGTAGTCGCCCATTCCCCCCACCAAGCCAAGGCTAGGTGCTGGATGCCTTAGGGTATGACTAATTTCCCGGTGAGATCTTCCAATTTTAGGGAAAAACATGATACCCCGCTGGCTTTGACGGCTGAAGATATATGGTTCCAACGGAAATCATGTAAATCTCTTGATCCATTTTGTCGATCCATATGGAAAGGGTGAAATATTGATACAATTTATAGCGTTATATAACCATCTAGTCGCATTGATAAAACCGAATCGAAGAGTTATTGGGTTACTGTTTCCTTTTCCCCTTCATTTCTGCAGCTACGGAAATGAGTATTGTATGGAATACCCATTCTTGCTGCATGATGTTCTCCTATTGGCGTATATACCGTGCTAACTGTAATGATTCTGGCTTTTTCTGCAAATTATTGTAATACCAAATTACCACAATAGCAAAAATTAAGAGTGGACAAGTTTCCGCGTCGGTGAGTGGATATCCCTCGAAATGTATTGCAGTTTTTTCTTAAACTTAAAAATACATAATGTTAGCCTCGAAATGTATTTCGATCAGTGTTGTTTTATATTAGGTATGTGTTTGAAATAAAGTTGAGCCACACTATGTATGTTCGTATCGCCACGCGCCACCTTCTCAATGTCGCATCGCATGCGCAAAAAAACACTAAACCGTAATTATATAAAACCAAATCTTACCTTGTGCTCATCCTCGTCCCCAAGAACAATTATGGCCATTGGTGCGAGAAAACACAAGCATAACACGTATAAAGTCAACAAACCGTGCAGACAAAAAATATATCAAAAACATAAAAATAAAAGATAACCTACAGAAAATATCTCAAAAGATGCAATAATGAAAAAAAGGGGCGGGTATCGCTGTCTGCTCGCATAATCTGTGATTTACCAACTCCCACAGGTCATGCGGGCACATTAATTATATCTGGATATGTGCGCCAGGATCGCAGATGCCAGGGACGAACAATGAGCCGATTTCTCTCTCTCTCTCTCTCTCTACGCCATAAGTGTCTATACGGTACGGATCCATCGATGATGTAGAATACCGCAAAGCTGCACTGTGTGCCATCGTTCCAGCTCCATCTTCCTCGTTTCACCAGCCTCTCCGCCGGCCGTCAGCATCATCGCTGTATTCATTGATCGTTTTATTATAATCTTCACCCCACCCACCTGACCGGTGGACGAAGAGGCTCTTATAAATGTTATCCAACGTCGTCGGTCGCTTCGATTCCTATATCTATGTAACCGACCTGACCGCGACCTGACATCAGAATAAGCAAACAAACGATACGCTATTAAATTACAATCCGCATGCATTAAGATGCAAGGATAAGATTTCCTTCCTTTTTTCGTGTTTCCTATAATTATAGGTGTTTGTGGACATGTCCACTTCATAAATCTTCATTGAACCGTCCACGAGGTAATTCACGGTAATGGCCAATTCAGAGCAAGGCGTCCGGTCCTGAGAAATTTTATTTGTTCGGTTTGCCCGAATGCGAAATTCTGCTTTGTATTGGAGTGTTGACAGCTCCTAGGTTTCTGTGAGAAGAGATTGAAGGTTTTTCTCTGCCTGATTTGTTGTTAGCTTTTGAAGCGCACTTTCCCGACTTCCTGTGAGTAAGCTTGTGTGGGTGGTTTAATGTTCCCTTTAAAGGGGATTAATTCGTCAATCCATCTACCCAGCGTCCACATATGGTCTGTCCGCTCATGGAAACCCATTGCCCGGAATGATTGTGTAGGCTATGGCGAACCTGATGCCGTAAAATTGTTATGCAGTTCACCTCAACTGTCATCATTATCGTCGTCGTCGCCTTCAACGTCATCTTCGTTTTTGGTGATGCGTGTCGAATTTGTATGTCCCGCGCATTGGCCCAGCATGTTATTATGTCACAAAAATTAAGTTATTATTTGTTTTAAGTGCGCCTGAATGGAGGAGAAAATAATAGCCTTAACCCTATATATACGTTAAGTGCATTCTAAATTCTTCAGAATCGCTCACCTTGCAGAGTTACAATTATGATGCACACAGCCAATCGAATTCCTCAAAGACTCGGATCAATCAAGAAAGAGTGCTTGGTCTTTGTTGCGATGCCGTAATATTTCGAAAAAAGGGTAGAATGCTGTGCAGATTTACTAAGGAAATTGCTTGACAAATTTTATTTTGTTTTTTTGTCTTCCCAACATGATAGTCACTTCCATTTATGGTTGGAAACAAATTTACCAAACTAATTTGGTCGTGTTCGATACCACTTTTTTGCTTTTGGTGTGTGTCGAGGTTCGTGGCTTAGCAATTGATGAAATAAATCCATGGCGTTAGAGATTTTCTTTTTAATAAAAATGATGCGAATTTGTTAAAGTTCCTCCTTGTTAGGAGTTTTTGTGGTAAAAATTGATATAAATGTTTTTAAAGGAAATTAAGGGGTAGGCAAATATAAAACTTAAACAAAGAAACATTTTAAATTACATATGAAACTTACATACATGTGGTCAATTTGTTTGACATTAAAGATGATTTTTTTTTGTTTATATAAGTAGGTACCTATACTTACTTTTTAGATATTTTTTTTTTAATTTTCATTTAAATGATATCGGCTGTTAAATTTGTATAGTAATAATGGTATAGTTATACATATACATACACAGAGAAAAAATGTTGGTAAAAACGTTTGCTTCAAACACAAACATTATGAATTTGAACAAGTTGGAATTTTAAGATACAATTTTCGTTGTTCAAATCAACAACGCCATTGTTAATTTTGTGCTTAAGCTATCACGAAAAGAATAGTAACATGAGCACAAACATTCTTAACCAACAACGTTTGTGATACTGAATTAATATGAAACTGAGCACGATATTTGTTGATCAACAACGCTTGTGATATAAGAAACATGAGAATCGTCTTTTGAATCAAATTAACTATACGATATAGTTAATTTGTTGATTTGAATATGAAACGTTATTTATTTTAAATACAAACATGATGTTTCAACCAAAAACGTGTTAACTTTTACTATATTTAGTTGAAAAGTAAATTAAACACGTTTGTTGCTGCTTGAATAAGCAAGCATTTATAATAATACCTATTAATACAAAATTGCACTATCATAATTTCATTTTTTCCTTTTTGCCAATCAACCATATATTACCCTATATACAAAGCTAATTTAGATTACCTACCGAATAACAAAACACAGTAGCATCATGCCATCGAAATAGCACCGTTTTTATTTTTGCAACTAATTCGCATCATCACCAAGCAACAGCATTAAATATAGCAGCAACCAACACAGCAGGTACAAAGGCCACACCCTTCAAGAATATTTTTGTCAACATCATCGATGTCGATCCCAAATAGCGGCACTTGCGACCGACAACGACGACGATGAGCTATCTGCACTAGCATCATTGCCTTGAGTTTCATCATCATATCGGCCGCTCCAAAGTAGCGGTAGTTGCGACCGGCGACGACGACAAGCTGTCTAGTGCATTTGCACTATCGCCCTTTGAACATTCTTCATGGTCATCTGATGTCGTTCCCGAATAGCGGTGGTTATTTCTCCACTTCAACGAAAGCAACAAAATTCAACTATAAGATGTTATTATATAAAGCCTATATTTTAAGAAAGAAAACACAGTCCACTATTAGCAGTCACCTTGATGACACAATAAAAATTATCAATAGTATTCTTTGCATTTTATTTCAATCGGAAATCATTATCGTTTGTTTTTGCTCTCTCGCACTAAATTATCGCAAATAAATATTCGGCTAAAAAGCTAGCCGCATCATAGAGGTCCTTCGAGCCGGATGTTTTATCAGTTTTTTGCAATTGAATCGCGCTTAAGCAATTAATCACAGTATTTAATCACATTTTAAAATAAAACAAATTGTTAAAATTATGTCAACAGACAAGAAAACAGAAGAGTGGGATGCAGAATTCAGAGCGCTAAGATCTCAACGTGCCGCCATTCTTGGCCAACAAACTAAGGCAAAAAAACTATTTGGCTACCAATTTAACAACTCTTAATCGTTTTCAGGTGGAAACAAAACTTCAAATGCTTGAGGCGCAGAACATTAATTTTGAGAACGTTCAATCTCAAATAGAACGCCTTGATGAAGATGAAGTATCCAGCGATAAGAGAGATGCTTTTGAGGAA
Source organism: Baccha elongata (assembly GCA_951217065.1). Taxonomy (NCBI): domain Eukaryota; kingdom Metazoa; phylum Arthropoda; class Insecta; order Diptera; family Syrphidae; genus Baccha; species Baccha elongata. The sequence goes on along the minus strand of OX578272.1, from coordinate 182,074,277 downwards.
ACATACTTTGTTTTACGATCAGACATGCTCCAGCACTTGGAAACATTCATGGCTTCAACATCGGCAAATTGCAATCTCGCACCCAACGTCACAACATCACACACTCCTCGTTTCAATTTGCAAAAAATCTCGCTTCCATCATTTTCGGGTTCATACACCAAATGGATGAATTTTTCGGACATGTTTAATTCATTAGTCCACAACAACAAGGAACTCACTAACATCGAAAAGTTCCAGTATTTGCGGTCCTGTATACATGGAGATGCTGCCAGAGTTATCGAGTCGCTGGAATGCACCAGCCAAAACTATGCCACAGCCATGGATCTACTTAAGCAAGATTCGACAACAAAGGGTATCTATTTCAAGCTCATATACAGGAAATATTTCAGCTTCAGGCTGTATCAAAACCAACGGTTGAAACCATTCGTTCCATGATAGACACCATCAACGTCAATCTTCGTGCACTTAATTCAATTGGAACAACTGACCAGATCGCTGACGGTTTCTTACTTCACCTGATTTTATCAAAGTTCGACAATGAATCACAGGCTAAGTGGGAAGACGAAGTTGCTGCCAAACAAGATCAAAAAACGCTGTCAAAACTCACCCAAAATTTGGACTCTACAACTCTGACTAACAATGAAGATTTTGATTTTCCAACCTGGACGGATCTTTGCATGTTCATGGAACGGCGTTGCAAACGTTGAAGATTATCGAAGCCAAATCTCATCGCACTTCCATTTCAGGACATCAGCACCAATCGCACCAATCGCACCAATCGCACCGCCATTCACAACAACCTAAACCACATCCAATTATGAATTCAAGAAGTCAACAAATGTACAACAATTCATCCTTGCTCACGACAAATGCAGCTTCATCAACAACTTGTGTCTTTTGCGGACAACCATCGCACAACCCATTCAGCTGCACAAAGTTCACTAATATATCACCAATGGATCGGTTCAAACTCACTAAGGAGCTTAAACTATGCTTAAATTGCCTCCGAGGAGGTCACACAGTTCAAAAATGCACCTCGTTCAACAAATGTCAAAAATGTGGCGACAATCATCATACACTCTTGCATCGAGATTGGAAGGCACTTGATGCTCCTTCAACACCAGCTCCACCTAATAAAGAGGCAAGCCACTCTGAAACTATTTGTCAAGATGATGGCTATGTTCTGCTCGCAACGGCACTCCTAAACCTCTCCACTAAAGGTGGTGTATCGATCATCGGCCGAGCTCTCTTAGATTCCTGCTCTCAACTCAATTTCATCACGGAACACATTGCACAACATCTCAAACTAAAGCGCAGTCGGACTTATGTAGACGTCAATGGAATTGGACAATCTAGCACCATCGCTTTTCATAGATCACAAATTTGCGTAGCATCATTACATAGCGCATACAAGGTATATTTAGATGTCATTATTCTTCCAGAAATCACTTCACCTCAACCGAATCAACATATAAACACCACAAATTGGAATATTCCTTCCAATATAAATTTGTCAGATCCTAAATTTCATCGTCCTGGCAGAGTCGACTGTCTTCTTGGAGCTGGAATTTATTTAGAGCTTCTTCAAGTTGGACAGATTAACCTCGGCAAAAATCTCCCTAGTCTACAAAAAACTCACTTCGGTTGGATTGTAGGTGGCACAATCAACAACACCCAAGGAGAGGAGGCTACAAAATCGTCATCAATCACACCAGATACATCGAAATCACGTAGCATCAACTGCATTTGCTTCACTACAATCACCTAAACATCTAAAGAAGAACTCCTAAAACAATTTTGGCCCATTGAAGATAGCCAAGCACCTGTGAAGCAACTTTCCATCGAAGAAGAAGAATGTGAAACATTTTTCAAAACAACAACAACACGTTGCCCATTGACAAACAAATTCATCGTCAGTTTACCATTTCGAGAAGATCGCACATCGCTTGGGAGTTCATACAGCATAGCAAAAAAAAGACTATTATCAATTGAACGCAAACAGAAAATCGTTCTTTTCGCCCACAAACACACCGACCTTATTCTAGGGTGCAAATACCATAATCGTTTTGCAAAATTAATCCGCATATTTTGTTACATTCGCAGATTCCTCAACAATCGCATTTCTAAAAGGAAGCCACAGATAGTTGGTCCATTAACAACAGAGGAATTCGATGAAACTTTGTTGTGCCTATTGTCCACGATCCAAAATTACACGTTCGGTGAAGAGATCATCCAGCTGAAAGAAGGAAAGTCGCTCAAGTCATCTCTTCAACAATTGTCACCTTTCATCAATAACGGACTTATCAGAGTTGGAGGACGAATCTCAAATTCAGAACTTCCATATGATGCTGTCCACCCAATATTGCTTCCAAAATTGCACCCTTTCATCATCACCCTTATTCGCTTTCATCACCATGACAACAGACATGCTGGTCCACAAACTCTGCACAACATTCTGCGACAGCGTTTCTGGATATTGAATGCAAAAGCAACAATTCGACGCGTAGTTCATAACTGCATAATGTGTTTTCGCACTAAACCACGACTTTGTCACCAAATAATGGGAAATTTACCTGCTGACAGAGTCACATCATCTCGAGCATTCAACATCACAGGGCTGGATTACTGTGGACAATTATACGTGTCACACCGCATTAGAGGACGAGCACCTTACAAAACTTACCTGGCAATATTTGTTTGCTTCACCACCAAGGCCGTACACTTGGAATTAGTGTCGGACCTATCAACATCAGCATTTATGTTGGCGCTTAAACGATTCATAGCTCGCAGGGGTAAGTGTTCTAAAATATATTCGGACAATGCAACTAATTTTACAGGAGCAAAACGCGAGCTTAAAGAACTTCATGCATTGGTGATGTCAGAGCAGCACAATGAAATCATTCGAAATGAATGTCTTCAGGACGGAATTGAATGGAACTTTATTCCACCTCGGTCGCCTCATTTCGGAGGCCTATGGGAGGCAGCAGTTAAAGTCGCCAAGTACCATCTTCGAAGAGTTCTTGGTCTAGCAGTGCTATCGTTCGATGAGATGGCAACAGTTTGCTGCCAAATAGAGGCTGTGATGAACAGCAGACCTCTCACACCAATGTCCAGCAATCCTAACGATTTGACAGCTCTAACACCAGGGCATTTTTTAGTCGGGACACCACTTACCACTATTGCAGAGCCTCTTATTACAACGACTGACATCGGAATCCTCAAACGATACCAACACTTGCAATGGATTCAGCAACATTTCTGGAGAAGATGGACACATGACTACCTTCAACAACTTCAAATTCGCAAGCAATGGAAATCATCGCAACCAAACATAAACATCAACGACCTTGTGCTTTTAAAGGAAGACAATACACCTCCGTTGAAATGGCCAATGGGACGAATCACGGAAATCTACAAAGGAGATGATGGTAACATACGTGTGGCTACTGTGAGAACAGCAACCGGAACATATAAAAGGACCATAGCCAAATTATGTCCATTGCCACTCGATTCGGAATAAAATTTGCTTAACTTACCTATAATGCACCTATCAACGAAGGAAACACTTTGAAAGCTGGAGCTTTCAAGGCGGGGAGTATGTTGCTGCTTGAATAAGCAAGCATTTATAATAATACCTATTAATACAAAATTGCACTATCATAATTTCATTTTTTCCTTTTTGCCAATCAACCATATATTACCCTATATACAAAGCTAATTTAGATTACCTACCGAATAACAAAACACAGTAGCATCATGCCATCGAAATAGCACCGTTTTTATTTTTGCAACTAATTCGCATCATCACCAAGCAACAGCATTAAATATAGCAGCAACCAACACAGCAGGTACAAAGGCCACACCCTTCAAGAATATTTTTGTCAACATCATCGATGTCGATCCCAAATAGCGGCACTTGCGACCGACAACGACGACGATGAGCTATCTGCACTAGCATCATTGCCTTGAGTTTCATCATCATATCGGCCGCTCCAAAGTAGCGGTAGTTGCGACCGGCGACGACGACAAGCTGTCTAGTGCATTTGCACTATCGCCCTTTGAACATTCTTCATGGTCATCTGATGTCGTTCCCGAATAGCGGTGGTTATTTCTCCACCACAACGAAAGCAACAAAATTCAACTATAAGATGTTATTATATAAAGCCTATATTTTAAGAAAGAAAACACAGTCCACTATTAGCAGTCACCTTGATGACACAATAAAAATTATCAATAGTATTCTTTGCATTTTATTTCAATCGGAAATCATTATCGTTTGTTTTTGCTCTCTCGCACTAAATTATCGCAAATAAATATTCGGCTAAAAAGCTAGCCGCATCAACGTTTGTTGTTAATTAAATACAAAGTCAACTATGCCGTTGTTTTTTCACCCCCTATGAGTTGACCTTGTCGTGGTGGGGGTGCTTAATTGTGGGGTTTTCTAGCAATCCAGCTACAGAGCCTCACAAACGAACATAACTCAAAAACAAAACAAGTATGAAGACTTGAAACTAAATATGGAAAAAGTTAACAAAAAGAACAAAAATCGAACTGGGATATCAGTTCAAAAGTCGGTAGGAGTCACGACTGCCGGCGATGGCTTGGCCTCGAAAGAGGATAAGTCGCCAGTGACAAATAACAACAAGGACACTAACAAAAAACAAACTTTGGCCATTTCAACTGACATAGCTTTAAATAGCGGTAGGACTAGTGTGATGACCACAATTCCCGGAAAGGTTAACAAGCCACCCCGGGGTTGTGGAGCGTCCCACAGTCTAGACGCTAATACCTGCGGAGGAAATAGCAATCTGCCCGCTGGTAACACACCAATTCCGAACTCGGTAGGACTCAAAAAAGCTGACAAGGGTCTTGCCAACCTCTCTTCTGCTGTGAAAAACACAGCCCTTAGTGGAACTTCCACACAAACCGCCAGTACAAAACCTCTCGTGCATTCGGGGGTTACTACTCTGGCTCAAGGTTCGACCACGACTGTTGGTCCCACCACAAGACAAGGTAGATCTCTTCCGAATACAACGGAGGCTCCCCTCCTCGCTGGCAGTGGTAATACGTCATGTAGACCCACTCCCAACGAGAAGAGGAAGAAATTGACAATGAGAAAAGATTTTAGGAACGCTACGAGGATAGTGAAGGTGATCGGTGACTTGCCAGCATCTGAACTAGACTCAAAGCAATCCGAAAAACTTGCCTGGGCCAAAAACACACTTGCCAAATTTCAGACCTGCAACGACTTAACGTCTAAGCGACTAAGGTCTTCCGAGGGAACCACTCCGGAACCCAAAAGGCCAAAGGCGAACACCGCTGGCGCTCCATCCTTCACCAGGAAAGATCTGTCCTTTAGTGCCGTGCTAAAAGACAAAACAATTCTAGCTGTCATCGACGGCAGTAATGCAGATGGCGCGATCTCTCCCGATCATTGGCAAATGGTCTTGAACAAACTCCAAGCCTCATACTGGACCCTCATGCTGGAAAATCCAGGGGAACCTGCAACTTTTGAGGATGCGGGATGGTATCAAGGTCGAGTCAAGCTAGTTGCCTTTGATGGTGAGAGGTCGTGTGACCTGTATAAACTCGCTGTCAGCAGGTTAGAGGGCCTATGGCCAAATGCAAAACTCGAGGTTGTGGCAAAGGAGAATATCCCGTGCAGACCGAGAGCCCGCACTAATGTCCCGGCCGATCTCTCCAATAAAGAAATCATCCTCAAGATGCTTCAGTATGGAAATCCATCCTTGCCTACTCACGACTGGAAGGTTGCAAAGCTTGAAGATCCACGGGGTTCTTATAGATCAGCCGTCGTGGTGATAAATAAGGACTCATTGGCTCCATTGGCTGAAACCCAAGGTGTGGTTAGGTTTGGATGGTCTACCATAACTCTAAAGGTATATAAAAAAGACGAGGAAAACACATCGAACACGATGCCATCAAAATCACAGGATGTATTTACAGAGAAGGAACATGCATCGGGTATCGACCTTCAGACGATGGAGGTAGATACTCCATGCACCTCCTCCACTGTGTCGCCCTCCATTTACATAAAACCGCCATCTGTTGAAGAGGCTCCTAACGTCGACAAACACTCCGACATGGATTTTGTTGACTCCGCAAATGAGGACGACCTTCTTAAATCGGATTTCGACTCCGATGCAGATCTCGACCAAACTGTGGTGGGGGTTGATCCACCTAGCTGCAACCAAGATGGTGCAGTTAGTACAGATTAACACCCATCACTCCAAAATGGCTTCGGCCTCCCTTCTTCTCCGTCTACAAAATAAAGGGGAAGACATCGTCCTGATCCAAGAACCTTGGATTGTAAATTCCACTGTTCAAGGACTCAGGACTCCCGGATACTACCTGCTGTATGCATCTAATAAAGGTGACCCTAGATCTTGCATATTAGTAAAAAGTAGTATTAATGTATATTTACTCCCTGATTATAGCGATCGCGATGTAACCGTAGTTAGACTACAAACAAATAACGGGGCGTACTGGTTAGCATCAGCGTATCTCGGCCATGACCACCTTGGCCCTCTTCCTGGCGACAAGCTAGAGGAACTAATCAGGGAAGCAGAACGACAGAAAGTCTGCCTTATAATTGGGTGTGACGCTAATGCCCATCATACCGTCTGGGGAAGTACAGACATAAATGACAGAGGTGAGTCACTTTTTGATTTTATTCTAAGTACTAACCTTATAGTAAGTAACATTGGCAATGAACCAACATTCATTACCAAAAACCGACAAGAGGTTCTAGATATCACTCTTGTCTCCGATACGATTCATCACAAGATCATAAACTGGAGAGTTTCTAAGGAACATTCGTTCTCTGATCACAGATACATCCAATTTTGTCTTGATGAAGAATCTAAAAAACAGCCAGCCTTCCGAAATTATCGGAAAACCAACTGGCAACTATATAGAGAAACTTTAGTAAGATTAGTTAAACCATCACTCTTAAGTATCCCTTCTAGTAAAAATGATCTTGATGATAAAGTCAAAGATCTCACCCTAGCTCTCAATAAATCAATGGCCATTTCTTGTCCCCTTACTCAAATAAGAGGAAAAAAGAAACCACGTTGGTGGAACTCGGGTCTAGAACTGCTCAGGAAAAAGTGCAGACAACTTTTTAACCGAGCTAAACATTCTAGAGATAGTCTGGACTGGGAATTTTATAAAGAATCCCTAAAAATTTATAAAAAAGAATTAAGGAATAATAAAAGAACCTCCTGGAGGAACTTCTGTGGAAAGATAGAAGAAACTTCAGAAGCTTCACGATTAAGAAAAATTCTATCAAAAAATCCTACAATGCCTAGCTCCTTAAAGACAGTTAACGGCTCTTGGACCAATTCTTGCGAAGAATCGCTCACCCTGCTACTAGACACCCATTTTCCAGGTAGCTCACAAAATATAAATAGCATTGATTCATTATTATCAAGCAACACACATACAAATATTGTTGGTCTGATTTCTAAGGATAAACTGAAATGGGCTATAAACAGCTTTGATCCTTACAAATCTCCCGGACCCGACGGCATAATACCTGCCGAGCTTCAATTTGCCTCGGATATCATAACACCCATCCTAGAGATCATCCTAATTGGTTGCGTAAAATTTACTTACATTCCCTCTTTATGGAGAGAGGTAAAAGTTGTCTTTATACCCAAAGCCGGTAAATGCTCCCAGGTTAACCCTAAAGATCTCAGACCAATCAGCCTATCATCGTTCCTTCTCAAAACCCTAGAGAGATTGATCGATATCCATCTGCGCAATGCTATAGATCCTAATCTGGTATCTACTGCACAACACGCTTATTGTAAAGGAAAATCGGTAGAGACGGCTTTACATACACTGGTACGAACCATCGAATACTCACTACATCATAAAGAGTACACTCTAGTTGCATTTCTCGATATTGAAGGCGCCTTCAATAATGTCAGCTATCAAGCAATCACAGCGTCACTGAAGAAACTAGATATACATGGTTCACTGAATGACCTAATTAATCTTATGTTAGAAAGTAGAATTATTAATTCATCTTTAGGTGGCACTCATGAAAGAAGATCTGTCAGCAGAGGTACACCTCAAGGCGGAGTCCTTTCCCCACTTCTATGGAACATAGTCGTAAATGAGGTGTTAAAAAGCCTAGAAAAAGAAGGTTTCAAAGTGATCGCGTATGCCGACGATGTTGCCATTGCAATATCGGGAAAACATGCTCAAATTCTCGTTGAATTAATGCAAAATGCTCTAAATATTATGCTCAAATGGGCAGAAAAATGCGGACTGGGTATAAACCCAAACAAAACTGAACTTGTCCTCTTCACAAGAAAATATAAAATTCCCCAAATAAGTCCCCCATCAATTATGGGAACTCCACTAAGATTTTCAGATGAAGCTAAATATCTAGGTCTTATCCTGGACAAAAAACTACATTGGAAAGCAAATATACAGGAAAGAGTTAGGAAAGCCACAGTAGCACTCTTCTCTTGCAAAAAAGCTATCGGAAATAAATGGGGCTTATCCCCATACATAACAAACTGGCTCTACACAGCGGTCATCAGACCGATACTAACTTACGGGGTAGCAGTATGGTGGACTGCTCTTGACAAAGTTACATATCGTGACAAGTTAAGTAAAGTCCAACGGTCAGCCTGTATGTGTATTAGCGGAGCTCTCCGTTCGACACCTTCAGCTGCTCTTGACATTCTACTTTATCTCATACCCCTTGATATTTTTAGCAAACAAACGGCCGCAAGCACAGCCGTTCGTCTCAAAGCCATCTCTCAATGGACCGATAACTCAATTGGTCACTCCATTATTCTGAAAACATTCGGACCAAAATTAAGTCACTCCGACTACTCTATACCCCAGCTAGTTTTTGACAAGAATTTTCAAGTCACCATCCCACCAAGATCCACTTGGGAAAATGGGAGTTTCTTGAAAGATGAATCAGTTCATTTTTACACTGATGGCTCAAAAACTAAAGATGGGGTTGGTGGTGGCGTGTACTCAGACAGACTAAATTTAAATCTCTCATTCCGTCTACCTGACCATTGTAGTGTGTTCCAAGCGGAAATTCTGGCGATCAAAGAGGTATTATCCTGGTTAAGGGAAAACGTGATATCTGTATCGGATATCCGTATATTTTCAGACAGTCAGGCAGCCCTTAAATCAATCAGTGCTGTTTCCACAAACTCAATAACTGCCCGCGACTGTCGATCATCTCTCATGGAGATGGCAGAACAGTTCAATATTCACCTTTTCTGGGTGCCGGGACACAGAGACATTGAGGGAAACTGCAAAGCCGATGAACTCGCCAGAAATGGAACCCTATTGCCGATTTTACCTAACAAGGTGAATATTGGTATACCTATCGCTACAAGCAAACTCATGCTAAAACTAAATGCCATAGAGAAAGCAAATTTAAGATGGACAAACACTACTACCTGCGTAGCGACAAAGCAAATCTGGCCAAAATTAGATCAGAAACGTACTAAATGTCTGCTATCTATGAGCAGATTACATCTTAGCTCCGTGATTGGTGTCATAACCGGACACTGCCTCATAGGAAGACACGCCATAAGACTTGGCGTATTCTCTAATGATTTTTGCAGAAGCTGCATGGACGAGGAGGAGGAGGAGACTATCACCCATCTTCTCTGTTCATGCCCAGCTCTCTCCCAAAGACGTAAATTACACCTGGGTAATCTCTTTTTCGACGATCCAAGCGATATGTCGAACGTAGATATTCTATCTTTATACCGCTTCATAAGAAGCTCCAACTGGTTTAATTAAAGAAATACTCCCTCGCTCATTCGTGGTATCACAACGGACCTATCTGTGGTCTAAGTGTGTCAGTAGTCTTCCTGACAGCCACATAAACCTAACCTAACCTATGCCGTTGTTGCTTGAAAATTAGAACATAATATTCAAATAAAATTTTTTTTTCGAAATAAATTAACTACGATAGATTTGTTGATTTGAATACGAAATGTTGTTTATTTTAAATACAAACATAATATTTCAACCAATAACGTGTTAATTTTTACAATATTTAGTTTAACTGTAAATTAATCACGTTTGCTGTTGATTAAGTATAAAGTTAACTATATGGCGTTGTTGCTTGAAAATTAGAACATATTCAAATCAACTTCAAACATGTTAAATTCAAAAATAATTATGATACTTATTAAACAAAAATTATCTCAGCTTCATTGTTTATTTAAAAATGCGTTCTTATTTATTTTCATCGCGAAACTGACTTATAGATTTACAATTATTGCTAAATTGTTAATTAACAGTAAAATATGTTTAAACCAACCAAGCTCTTTTCTTTCGGTGTACTTACATTGTGTTTCATTTCTTGGCAATCTACACATATGTACTGAACTAATAAATTTCCAATAAATTTCGTTGCAAACGAGTGATTTGAGTCATGTAAAATTTTATCAAAATATATCGTATTTTTTTGAGAAAAATTTCACTTTCGTTACGGTTAAATAGATATATAGATACCTTAGACGTAAGTTTTTGGTGCTTGTATTAAGCTATGTAATAAAGTTAAACAATCTCTCTGGGAAGGGAGGGGGTCCTTCCCCTTCCATCTTCGGGTGCTTGTTGTTAAATAAATTTCAATTTCTCTTTTAAGAATACCTATATTTTTTTACTTTTCTATCACTGTAATGTCATTTTAAGTTTTTAAAATATTTACATTCTTATGCAAAATAAGTTTGCTGTAATGCAATGAAAATCAACAATTGATTTTTTAGTTCATACACTTACGTCATAAAATCAAAAACATATGTATATTTTTGGGAAATTTGACGTATGTATATTACAAAATTTTGGCGTTAACGTTAAATGTGAGATATTTAACGTTAACAATATAAATATATAGAAACAAATTGATGATAGATTTAGAAAAAAAATTTTTTTGTCGCGTTACCACTAAATAATCTTCAAATATTAGGATTCAATTCGTGATGTTGAACAATCGTTCTGTCAAGAATTTCTATAAAGAGTAAGTGTCAAATTTACTTCTTGCTCCAAAATGTCAAAACTGAATTTGTACATACATACATATCTGTCAATTCCATTTTTCAATGTTTAATGACTTTTTCTTAATAAAATTTTCTTAAAACTAATTTGTACAAAATATTCATTTTACAGCATGGCCTAACATATCTGTCAAAAGTGTCATAGATATGACTTGCTGGTGAAAGTTCATACTTTATATTGTACAAATGTCACCATAGGAAATTTTCTTTTTTTAACTCTGTGCAGAGCACACAGCTCATGCTCTGGACTTGACAATACTCTGACCATATGAGAAGAGTATGCTCTGTGTGCGGTGAGTTAAAAAAGAAACACGTTTGAGCAATTTCTGTCATTAATAGTTGGCTGTAAAAGTGTCGAATAAATATTGCAACTTGGCGAAAACAATTGTTTTGAGATCCTGATCAAATAAAAAATAAAAATGGGACGATAACTTTGGCGCCGAAAATTGATAACGGATTTTTGTAGAAGGGACAAATACAAGCATTTTTTTACTATAGGAGGAGGGGGTCTATCTCCCCCCCGTTTGGGCGGAAGGGGCAGTTTAATGGAAAAAAGTACTAAAAATGAAAAAAAAAATCATTAAAAATTAACGGTAATACCTAGAATCAAGTTTTATATCTTTTTTGAAATCCAATACTCTGTTTTAGTAGCCAGTTTTTCAATCAAGTGAAATCTATCCAAGTTTTTGAAAAAACTACTTTCAAACTCAAAATTGGCGAAAAAAAAACATTAAAAAATGTGTACTTTTCAAATTTTATATTATATTTTTTTTCTAAGAAATCGTTGCTCATATTAATTCTTAATCAGAAACCGAAAACAAAATGATTTTATTTTTCCTAAATTTAGAGGAAATTAAAATTACCAAAACTAAACTAATCTGCTATTTCAATATTTTATGTGGTCTTATTTTGATAGTAAATAGAAAAGTAAAATACAAGCATTTTGAACTATAGGAGGGGGTGTCTGTATCCCCCCGTTTGGGCGGAAGGGGCAATTTAATGAAAAAAGTACTAAAAATAAAAATCATTAAAAATTACCGATAATACCTACAATTAAGTATTATATCTTTTTTGAAAGCCAATACTCTGCTTTATTAGCCGAATTTAAATCAAGTGAAATCTATCGATAGTTTTTGAAAAAAGTGTAATTATTCAAAACATTGAAATTTTATTTTTTTTTTTTAATCTAAAAGAAACTTTGCATATACCCAAACACGCACCCACCACAAATCCTATCACAGGCTCAGGCAGAGAGGTTTTAGGGGGCAGCATATATCCCCCCCTCCCAAACAAACCTCACTGTTGATACGCCGTAAGGCTGTGTGTTGGGAAAGTATGATAATTTAGAGTCAATTTGTGTAAGAATTAATCCATTTTCTATTTTTACTATCAAATTAAGACCACGCCAAAGTTATCGTACTCGTGCCAAATTAATTCACAAATAAATCATTCGTGAAGCTTTTAATTTATTTTTTAACTATGCAATTAAAGATGTAGATGAATATTGTTCTACAAAAGTTGTAAAAAATCAAAAATATGCAGAAATTGTGGTTCTAAATTTTTCGGACAAAACATTCAAACATTTATTTTCGGCTAAGCCCGAATATGTTTGAAACATTGTGCGCGGAAATATGTATGTACATGTTTTTAAGGAACACAAGTAAGTATGTACATATATATATTCTAAAGATTGTGAATTAGGATTTCCCCAGATAAGTCAAACATAATATATAAATGATTGTAAAAACAGTATGCGTGCTTTTTGACGAAAAATCAAAAGCATGATCACAAATTATTTGTGTACGATGGCTGACGTGTCGTCGCGACTTTGACTGACCTCGTGTTTAGAAATCGCTTTATACTAGGTTGTTGAAAAGTTAGTCACCCTAAAAATATGCAACACGAGTGGGTTTTTTGATGTTGAAAAGTGATGCATACCAAAAGGAACGCATATGAATATTTAGCACTATTCTTCAAAAGAGACAAATACACCTGCTGCCTACCAGTGATAAGTATATTCTGGTGACTTTTGCAGCACAAAAAATAGAACTGTTGAGTTTTGTTTCGTTCAGTTAACGTTCGTTCTTTAGATTGGCCGTTATAATCCGGGAGGCGACCGTATATTGAGGTATAAGTTTACCTATATCGCGTAGTGTCATCGCACTTCATACCAATACAGATCGGGGCTCTTGGAAAATTGAGAACTAACCCTAACACATGCAAATCTGATGATAGGACAAACTTTTTTAAGTACGTTTGGTAAAAAAAAAATATTTTCTATTGTCCGATTTTGGTATATGGATGGTTTTTTATTCAACTTAAAACGTTGTTTGTTAGTTTATTTAATAAAAATAATCATTTTGTGTTGGAATTCAAAAACTTTAAATGCTCATAACTTTTTCCATATTTACAGTGTCATGGACAAAACAATAAGACCATCTCGGCCAACTTTGAAACTATCTCTCTATCTCTCTTTCAAATGAAACAAAACGATTCTTTTTACTATGTTTAACTTTAAATAAGGGAATTATCATGAAACAAGAGAAAACAAATCATGCAATGATCATTTTATGCAAAAAAAAAATTAACAAACTAAACGGAACTATCATATTGCGTGGACAAAACCACGAAAAACCTCACAAAGAGACAAGTTGAAAATCAAACGGTGGACCCAAAAAACAATCTTTCAAGTCATCTTAGAACATAAGGTTAGCTCTAACCTTGAACAAGAGGGACAGAACGCTCAGAAGAAAAGTAGATGAACAATATGTTTACTGTTTACAGAAGACGCCCCGGAAAAGTTCCACTCCTTATCCAAAGGCATCGCAAGAACTGAATCGATTTTGCTTAAAATCATTAAACGCAATACGCTATACGGTCTGACTAGTGTAAGGTGAATAAATGACAAGATATGGATAATACGTCCAAAGAACGCAGCATTCTTGTGTACTACTATGCGGACATAAGGAAAACGGTTTAAAATGGTGGCGGAAGCATAATGGTTTGGAGTTGTTTTTATTAGTTAAGAGACGGCTCAATTTGTTCGGATTAAAGGAAACGTAGATCAGCATTTGTATGTCAAGATCTTAGAAGAAGTCAAACTTCCATATACTGAGAAGGAAATACCCCTAAGATTGCAGTTTATGCGCACGACAAATGGTACAAAACATACCTCGCGTGTACAGTAACACGATGGCTTGAGGTCCATAACATTTATGCAAGGTCTTGACCTCCCCAATTTTTTCCTGTTGGAAAATTTACGGAAAATTAACTTTACGATAAATTTTTAAAATAAGAAGAAGTATGGTCTTATTGTTTTGACCGTGAGTTTTAAGCATAGCCTAATTATTGTGAATAACTTTTTTGTTTTTACTCTGATTTTATATTTGTTTAGTTTTCTTGTGACGTTTGTTCTTGCTGCGTAATTCAAGAAACAAATATTTTAAAGAAGTTGTTTTCAAACAGATTTCATCAAAATTGGTAGAACCGTTTAGGAGGAGGAGAACTACGAAAACACGTACACCAGAATTTTATGAATAAAGACATTGGCTGTTATACGTACTGTGTATTTCAATAAAAACAAAATTAATTTTTATTATGTTTACTTTTTTGCAAGCATTATTTTTGTTTTGGAACTCAAACTTCTCACCAAAAGAAAGATTACCTATACTCTTACCACTCACACATTATTACCTTTGCGTATTTAACAATTATTAATGATCCCGTCAAATGACTCCATGTTACTCCAAAGTTGCATAAATTTTGTATACCATCACCAAACACCTAGCAGCGTAATTCAAAGTGATACTCTCGGGGGGCTTTCGAGTTCTGGCCAGATGTTGGTTGTTTCTTTGCCAACATTTGAAAATCCTTCATTTTGTTCAACACAAAAAAAAGTTTTGATTCGATTTCGGTGTAAATATATATGCGCCTCCTCCTCTGCAAAGCAAGGCGGCTGCTGACTGCTGTGGTTGCAAAATTTTGCATTTTATAATGCCTTGCAGCAAACATTCAGTCATTGTGACAGTTCATTAATAACAAGCACTGTAGACTGTATAGTCTCAGAACCACACCAGGTGACTTATGACACTGCGCTGGTGCACTTCAGCCACGACCGACGATGATAAGCGTGAAATCAACCGCAGTCAGCGCAACAGCAAATGTCATCAAGGTCTTTTGGATGCGCTTAGCAAGGACGAAAATCTATACTTTAATCAAGACCTAGATTCCGAGCTCTACACTGGCTGGTGGAATATGAGTAATTACTTTCTGTCAGACGTTTGGAAACTTTGCATTTTTTAACGGAAATTGTCGTTTACAGCAAAACAGAAAACCTTACTTTGCATTCACATGCGGGCCCCTCAATTGCAACTTGAGAAGAAAAAATGGTCAAGCGCTGTTTGCTTACAGTCTAACAACTGCGCAATGGATATTAGTTAAATAGTATGGGAAATTTAAAAAGCCATTGAATATTGTTGCAAAGTTTTTGTTATTATTTAATGATACACCGCAATTCAACTGAATAAGCACAACATTTTTTTCTAGTCCGTTTATTTTCATTTGATGATTTTTACTGTTTAATTATAATGTTGGGAACAGAAATCATTAAAAATAATTCATAAATTACCTTTAGGAACTACTATTTTGACTCTGATCAGCATCCTAACCCTAGGCGTTCCATATGAAAAATACAGTGTTTTTTTTTTGCGTCAATTGAATAGACCCAAGTTCAACTATCTTCATTTATCTTCATTGTTTAGAAGCATTTGAAGGATATTGAAACATTTTATCAATAGTTGGAGAGTTTTAAGTTAAATTTTTATTATTAATCGCAATTTAAAGTAAAATGGCTATTTACTTTATTGTTGTTATATTGTACTGTTTGTACTATAGAATGTCAGTTTTATTACTGACCATTCTGTCAATTTTTCATTGAATGTTTGAACAACAACAACAACTTAAAGGTGCTACCACCAATTTAAAGGAATTTTATTTACTTTATAGCTCAAAATCGCTCATTTGTGTTGAAATAGCTAAAATCGACTTACAAACGGAACCATATGGTTTCTTAACCACCAAAGAAGCGGGCATGCTATAGCTGGGTAAATATTTCAAAACATTAGACACAAACATGGAAATTTCCTAAAATAAACTGATTTTGTTTTATGATGGTAGGTTTTGGTTCATATTGCACTAGGAAAAGTTTTTCAGCAATGAGCCGCCATTTTACTATTTTAATCGGAAATGAAACTTCTGCCACAGAAATAACAAAATAATGCCGCCAATTGATAAACACAAAATATGTCATCATTAAAAAAACTTAAACATGATTTTGAAAGATTATTGTATGATGATTGCGCACCATAATTCAATTTACATTGAGAGGTGGTCGAATTAGACAACAACAACCTGTGTACACCAACTCTATTTTTGGCAGGAGTCAACTTATGTTTAATCAAAAAATAAAGTTTTCCCAGTGGATCAATAATCACAAATTGACAATGGTAGAATTGCGTAGTGCGATGACCATCTGTGGGGGAGGCACAGGTTCGATTCCCTGTGTCGGAATAAAAATTCAATAAAGTGTTTTTCGATTAAAAATGAGTAAATGGACGAGCAAACACTAAATTCAAAAAGGAGTTTGATGATTGGAGGTGGCGGCCATGAAATAGCTATAACTCCTGCCAAAAATAGTGTTGGTGTACACAGGTTGTTGTTGTCTAATTCGACCACTTCTCAATGTAATATGCTATTTTACTTGATTTCTTCTGTCATCATTTTTAATTAATTTTTAATTTTTTCATTTCCTTATAGTATCTATCTTAATGCTAGACAAAAAATCTTAAACAACTACACGCAGAAAAATGATCGGTTAAAAACTACGTAAAACTCGTGTAAAGTTAAATAAGTGAGACTGCTAATATAGCACCTGCAAACTAACCCGATTAACTTTACACGAGTCAACTCGATTAATAAAAATTATTTAATTATACCCATTGCCTCGGTTGAAGTGTACTAAAATTAATTAAACTACTATCTCGGTTAAGTTTGTCTAAATTTTATTGTATGCAATAGCCTAGTAAGTTAGCAAAATAAACATATTAAACCGCTTAAGATAACAAATTTACTCGATTACTTTTGCAAACTGAATTATTTACGGCAACCCATCTTCTCTGTTATTGTTTTAAGTACTAAATCGAAATATCTAGTCCACTCGGTTGACGTAGCTTATCGACTCGATTAAATAAACCAACCTACTCGGTTAAAGTAATCAACATTCTTGGTTAGAGTAGAAAATTTACTAGTTCACATAACCGATCTAATTAGTTACTTTAAGCAACACACTCGGTTAGATCAATCAATATACTGGATTGGAAAAGCCTATTAATTTATTATTTTTAGCCAATCTACTCAGTAAGAGTAGCCTATCTACTCGGTTGGAATACCCAATCAACTGGGTCACATACACATACTAACTCGGTTAGAGTAGGCTATCTACTCGGTTGGAATTGCCAATTAACTGGGTCACATACACATACTTACTCGGTTGGAGTAGCCTATCAACTCGGTTGGAGTAGCCAATCTACTCGGTTGAAGTAGCAAATCTACTCTGTTACAGTAGCCTATGTATTCAATTGGAGTAACCATTAAACTCAGTTGTAGTAACATATCTACTCGGTTGGAATAGCCAATATACTCAGTTAGAGTAGCCAATCTACTCGGTTGAATTAGCCTATTTACTGAGTCACATACACATACTTACTCGGTTGGAGTAGCCTATCTACTCGGTTAGGGTGACTTATTCACTCGGTTGGAATAGCCCTTCTACTTGGTTAGAGTAGCCTATCTACTCAGTTGGAGTAACCTATCAACTTAGTTGTACCAGCCAATCTACTCGGTTGGAATAGCCAATCTACTCAGTTAGAGTAGCCAATCTACTCGGTTGGATTAGCCTATCTACTGAGTCACATACACATACTTACTTGGTTAGAGTAGCCTATCTACTCGGTTATAGTAGCCTAGCTATTCGGTTGGAGTAGTCAATCTACTCAGCTAGAATAGCCTATCTACTGGGTCACATACACATACTTACTCGGTTGGAGTAGCCTATCTATAAGGTTGAAACAGCCAATCAACTCGGTCAAATACACATACTTACTCGGTTGGAGTAGCCTATCTACTCGGTTAGAGTAGCCTATCTTCTCGGTTGGAATAGCCCATCTACTTGGTTAGAGTAGCCTTTCGACTCGGTTGGAGTAACCTATCAACTCGGTTGTAGTAACCTATCTACTCGGTTTTAGTAGCCAATCAACTCGGTTTAAGTAGCCAATTTACTCGGTTAGAGTAGTCAATCTAATCGATTCGAGTACCCTATCTAATTGGTTGAAGTAGCCAATCACCTTTGTTACTATATCCGAGTATATTGGCTACTTCAATCCAGAAAATATGTTACTTCAATCGAATAGAGTAGCTACTTTACCGGAGTAGATTTGTTACTCCAATTGAGACAAAAGACTACTTCAACCGAGTAGATTGGCTACTCCAACCGATTAGATTGTCATCTTCATCCGAGTAGATTGGCTATACGGCTGCAGAAGTCCAATTATTCCCGTATATTGCAGCTTACTAAATTAAGTCAACAGCAGATAACGCTTATATGAAGCAAACAGTAATACAGTAGATAACACATATTAAGCATATAGAAAACAAGTTTTTCAATGATTTTTTATACAAAATTATTTATTAATAAAATTAAGGTAGCAATAATGTATTATTCAATTTATGAAACAAAACTTACGATATACATTGAATTGGAAGGAATGAAAATGTTTGCTTATTTATATAAATAATAAATATAAGTTTTGATAGTAATAACAATAAGTTAATTAATAAATTAGATTTATTAATAGTAACACAGTATTAGAAAATTAACAGATTTGTATTGTTAATTTAAATAGTTAAATTATTTAAAATTGAGTTGAAATTTATTAAAATTGACTCACCTACAGCTTTTATAAAGGGCTGCAGCGTCAAATTATATTCTTCCAGTTTTTTTTCGCCTTCTGGAAATAGCTTCGCTTACTTCGGCATCAGATCTTATGTGGTTTATAAAGGCTTCCCGAACTTCTACTTTTGATGGCCTCCAACACTTCTTACAGATCCCCTTCAGCCTTAAGCCTTCGTAACGGAAAGCAAGGATGGAATTTACAAAAAAGCAGCAAGGTTGCTTATATCTTCAGAACCTGGAAAATATAACAACATTTGTTTATAGCTTCATGTAAAACTTTAAAGAATCTTATTGAATATGAATAGTATGATAAGAAACAAATGTCAAATGTCCGTGGTCTTAAATTAATAAATGTGCTAAATGCAAGTTTTCACACTTGGCAAACATCAAACAAATATTTTTAACTCTGTTTACTAGTAATAGAAAAAACAAAAATAAAAAATACAGAACTATTTTTTATACTCCTTATAGCCCAAGATTTGCCAAGCATGAAAATTTTTTTTATCAACTTTTAAAGCCATTTTATTTACTCGTTAAATCCAGGTGTAGAATTTATCCCACATATAAATTATTAATTTTTCTCATTTCTTAGAAAAGTTTAATATTGTTCGCTCACAGGAAATAAAACTTGTATCAGAAACAAAGCTGTCCAAAAGAAGCTAGAAACGATGGATTTTATATGCAAATAAACGAAAACAAAGAATAATTTACATCTGGATTTAAGTTTTGAACTACTTAATAATATGGCCGTTACAATACAAAGTATTTTTTGTTTACAATACAACAGAAATCCATTTAATTTAAAGTAATGATTTTGTGTAACATAAATTAGGTATGTAATTTTACTTACTATTTTCAAGCTACAGCAAGTTTTTGATGCTTTTGTCCTTTCCAGAGCGTTTTGAAGCTATTTTAAATAAACTGAAATGTGTTCAATTATAAAAGGTTAGTATTTTTAATTAAGTAAACATATTATATTTACCAAGAGATATCCGGTTGGTTTATTTAAGGTTGGGTATTCTTTGTTGTCGATTGTCATTTCCTTGAGCTGGAGCAGACGGGGCCGAGTGGTGTCTACCCATTTTTCTTCAACAGATAGCCAGGGATGACTGAAGATATTCTTCGCAATCGGTATTATTTTCTGGGTTGCTTATTTTCTCGAAGCAATCCAGTCGAAATGATGGCGACGGTAATTCACAAGGATATGGAGTTCTTGACGAATTGCTCCGTGGTCTTTTGCTTATTATGCCCGAATCTCTCGAGTGCATCAGTTGAATCTTTAAGCGATTTATTATCGTTTGGCTTTTCAGTCCTAATGGGACTGATGGCACAGGCGCTTTCTTCAGTGTATTTAATCAATTCATGGAATGGAAATTCGTGAATGGGCGATGATGTATCTTTTTGTATTTCGAAAATCTGGAACATAATATTTAAGTTTCTCAATGAATACAATTCTGTCTGAAATAAGAAGTTACCAAATTATTGTTTTGATTCGAAGCTTGTGGGTACCTTAGGTTTTTTTTTCTGTCAAGTTTTTTTGAAAACAACTCGGTGTCCAATATTTGGAAATCATTCTATTATATCTTCGGGTCCAAGAAGAAGCATTGCCATCACTGTAATATTGTTTTTTTAACATAAAAATGAAATTTGCATCAGTAACGTGAATATAAATTTGACAATAGCCGTATTTTATTATCCCCTCTGATCCAAAAAGGATTATAAACGTTTAACTCGGTTAAATTAGTCGTGTAAAGTGAACGAGTCAATTGGTTAAATTAATCTAGTCACTCAATTAAAATAAACGAGTCACTCGGATAAAGTAAATGATTAACTTGGTTGAATCAGTCGGATGAAATAAACGATCAATCGGGTAAATTACAGAAGTCACTCGGTTATTTTAAACGAGTTAGTTAGGTAACTATAATTTTTTCTGTTTTTTTGTGTTTTTTTTTTTAAAGAAGGTATGACTTATTTGTTCTTATAAATAAAATTATTATATAATTTTAAATATTTATAAAATAATTTATGAAAGTTTTCGTTACTTACCTGTAAATTTTTCAATATATTCATACAGTTCTCACTGGCGTAAGAGGCACGCGACTTCCTCATCCATTTTTTTTTTTTTTTTTTTTTTTGAATTATTTGTCGTCAAAAACCGATAACAAACACTTTCATTGATTAGTTTTACAAACCGTAAGCAAACACTTTCAGCGTTACAAACCGTACACAAACACTTAAAAACGTTCTTTTTTGAAAAGGTAAATTACGGTACCTTTCGCCGCATAGCACTTTACCGTAATCAAATCAAGAACAAACACGTTTAAAATATTATTTGCATTATTTTGTCTTTATTGTTTAGATTTTTCACTTTAAAAAAAAGAAAAGATTGTTTGAATATTTAAGCCAATATAGGTATATAAATTATTAGAAAACGCTTGTGAAAATATCACGAGCGAACAGGCCAGCACTTTAACACAGAATGAATAAATTGAGAACTGAAAATGATCAGCCGCTGCATTATATGCATAAAGTAACCTACTACTCAATTCATTTAGCACACTAAAAGGGTTAAATATATAAAACAGGAGGAGCCGTGTAATATAAGTGTAAGTATCTGAAAAAGATCACGCAGGGTTCGGAATCACAAATCACAGTAAATTGAAACAATAATCGCATTAAAACCTACATTTTCACAGTAGATTTATAAATTTTATTCAACGACGATTCAATTGAATTCCATGTTTTCTTACAAACACATAAAAAAATAGAAGATTAATACAAAATAAATTGGATAGTTATTCAGTGGAAATAAAAAAAAATTAAATTAATGTGTCGTTTAGAAAATAAAAGGCACGACTTGGTTGCACAAATTTGCCCTCGTACCCAGTTACCTAAGACCTTAAAAGAACCTTCCCCCAAATTAGTTTTTATGAAATTATTTCTTTAATTCTTTCATATAAATTCTGTCATACTGATATACTGCTTTCAGAGTAAAGTCCGAACCCTGGATCCCGCATGTAAAATGTAAATGAGTGTTAGTGCCTGGATATAAATAGGACAAACAGGCAATAGTTTCAATCATTTAAATTTACCTATTACTCGGTTTATATAACCCACTGAAACGATTAAATAGGGTCTAAGAAGTTAAAAAAAATATTAATCAGTAAAAATAAACAATAAGTAAGCTATCTTAGACCTTTTTACTCTGTAATATCAAGCGAGTAGATTGTTTAATGTTAAGAATATTAACCTATATATGTAGTTAAATTAAATAAGTCTAATGATTTAATCCAACTAACATGCTCAGCATACTTAAATTACTTAACTTTAAGGTTAATTTAAAGACAAAGATTGTTTCATATAACCCACAGTCGAAAATAATTATTTACTTTTAACTGGAAAATATTCGAAAATAAAGGAACCCTTCACTAAGTTTTTGACCTGGAGAACCCTGTGATAGCTTGGGGAGGGGTGAGAACCCCCAAAGGACATCCACTCTCCATACAAATTTGGGCCCTTTTTATTTGAGCCGCCCACCGAAAAAAAAATAATATTCTGATAGACAGTATTAAAATAAACATTTTATATTGCTATACCAAAGTTCTACGTCGATTGGCTGAGGAGATATTCAACCACAAAATATCTCATAAATCCACTTCAAAATCACCCATAAAAAGTTATACACATAAAATAAAAAAAAAAAAATTGCTGGAACGGTTAGGTCAAGTCACTAAAAGAAAATAATTGAGAGGGGCAATTTTCGAAACATTAACTTAAAACAAACAAACAAAAAATTAAAAAATAGCTTTTAAACTTACAAAGCTTTGTTGTACCTTTTTAAAAAGCGAGAAATTTCTTCCTTTATTTTATATTTAAATAAAATTATTTTAGCAAATAGTTCTCCAATAATTAATTTTCAAACTTAAAATTAAAAAAAAAAAAAAAATTAAAAAAAATTGTTTTAACTTCCTTTTTTTTTTAATTCAATACTTTCAATATATCAAAACAAAACAGAAAACCAAATGTTTTGTACTTTTTGAGAAAATCAAAAATAACGAAAACCACCTGTTTTAAGAAAATCCATTTTTTTAGTTTTCTATTTTCGACAAACAATAAATTTAAGTATTGAATTTTGAAAACAAAAGTAATAGATACTTAATAACGTAAAATCAAAAAAAAAGAAACAAAAAAATAACTAAAACATTCCTTTATAATTTTTTTCTTTAAATTTTTGAGTTTAAAAATTAATTTTGCAAAAACTATTTGCTTAAGCAACTTTGTTCAGAAATAAAATAAAAGAAGAGAATTTTGGACTTTTAAATAGGTATAACAAAGCATTGTAAGTATTACCGTCATTTTTTGATTTTTTTTTCTGTTTTAAGTCAATGTTTCGAAAATTGCACCTCCCGTGAGGTTATGGACCCAACTTCCTATACAATTATTTTCTTGTCTTGATTCGACCTACCCGTACCAGCTACTTTTTGTTGTTTTGTTTTATGTGAATCACTTTTTATGGGTGATTTTTAAGTGGATTTATGAGACATTTTGAGGTTGAATATCTCCTCAGCCAATCGACTTAGGACTTTGGTATAATAATATAAAAGGTTAATTTTAATACTGTCTATCAGAATATTGATTTTTTTTTCTGTGGCCGGCTATAATAAAAAGGCCCAAATTGGCGAATGTCCTTTGTCTGACTTTTTACTTGCGATTATAGGAACTATAAAGCAAGTTATGCATTCGTAAAAAAAAACAATTTTGAGATAACAGTTAAACATGACATAACTATCATAGAGATGAAAAAAGTAGGTTCGGAAATTCTGTCTGTCTGTATGTATCGATACCAACAGCCTTAATGGTTAGGCCGATTTTCATCAAACTTGGTGCAATGTGTTCTTTTGATAAAATGCCTAGACGTTTTTTTATTTTTTTCCTAGGTCTTAAAATAACGGTACATACCATATGAACGTTACCGGTAAGTCCTTTTTCCTCGAAAAAATACGATTGATTTTGAAAAAAATTTATATTAGTGATTTGTTTATAATGGTTATGTCTTTTATCCATTTTTTTTTTACAGTGAGCTACCTGCCATTAAATCGTTTTTTTGTATTACACCGGGTATTTTTTGAACGAGAACTTTGATTCTAACGAAATATTTATTCAAAACAACTGCTTAACATAAATACATAATATCTAATAATAAAAAAAATACGATCAATTTCGCTAAATTTTATGTGTGATTTGCTGTTAAATGTGATGTCTTTCATCAAAAAAAATTTGTCAGAAGAAGCTTATTAACGGTACATTTCATAAAACGTTACTTTTTGAAAAAAAAAAAGTTACAATTGCATGACAACACAAAATAAAAACTAACGTTACGTTAAAACAAGAGAAATTCATTTAACAAATTACAATTTGTTAAATGAAACTGAAATTACTTTTGAAATAATGCATATTGGATCTGTAGGTCCAATTTGCAATATTAACGGAAATACACACGATTTATTATTTGAAAAAAATTGAGATAACAGTCAAAAATGACATTGCGATGTAAAGTTGGTCCGAGAATTCTTTCTGTTTGTCTGACCATGGTATTTTAAAAGCTCGATAACGTCAATTCGATACTAGAAAAAAAAATTTAAAAAAAAGTCAGGCAAGTTTGGGGGTTTTCACACTTCTCCAATATATCACATGGTTCTCGAGGTCAAAAACTTAGTGAGGTCTTCCTAATATACCCACAAACAACCCCTGAAAGTTTCATTAAGTTTCGAATATTTTTCAGGTTCCTCCGTTTTTTTTCGAAATATCGACTGGACATCAATCAGTAAAAGTAAAAAATGAAAGTGTTATTTTAACCCTTTTTACTCGGTGAAATCAAGCGAGTTAATTATTTATTATTGAGAATGTTAACCCCAATATGAAGTTAAATTAAATAAAGTCTAATGAATTAATTCAACTAACATACACAGTAAATTAAAGTGTTATTTTAACACTTTTTACTAGGTAAAATCAAGCGAGTAGATTGTTTAATGTTAATAATGTTAACCCGTATATGTAGTTAAATTAAATAAGTCTAATGATTTAATTCAACTAACATACACAGTAAATTAAAGTGTTATTTTAACCCTTTTTAAACGGTAATATCAAGCGAATAGATTGTTTAATGTTAAGAATGTTAACTAATATATGTAGTTAAATTAAATAAGTCTAATGCTTTAATTCAACTAACATACACAGTAAATTAAAGTCTTATTTTAACCCTTTTTACTAGGTAAAATCAACCGAGTAGATTGTTTAATGTTAATAATGTTAACCCATATATGTAGTTAAATTAAATAAGTCTAATGATTTAATTCAACTAACATACACAGTAAATTAAAGTGTTATTTTAACCCTTTTTAAACGGTAATATCAAGCGAATAGATTGTTTAATGTTAAGAATGTTAACTAATATATGTAGTTAAATTAAATAAGTCTAATGATTTAATTCGACCAACATACACAGTAAATTAAAGTCTTATTTTAACCCTTTTTACTCGGTGAAATCAAGCGAGTAGATTGTTTAATATTAAAAATTTTAACCCATATATGTAGTTAAATTAAATAAGTCTAATGATTTAATTCGACCAACATACACAGTAAATTAAAGTCTTATTTTAACCCTTTTTACTCGGTAAAATCAAGCGAGTAGATTGTTTAATATTAAAAATTTTAACCCATATATGTAGTTAAATTAAATAAGTCTAATGATTTAATTCGACCAACATACACAGTAAATTAAAGTCTTATTTTAACCCTTTTTACTCGGTAAAATCAAGCGAGTAGATTGTTTAATATTAAAAATTTTAACCCGTATATGTAGTTAAATTAAATAAGTATAATGATTTAATTCGACCAACATACACAGTAAATTAATGTGTTATTTTAACCCTTTTTAAACGGTTAAATCAAGCGATTAGATTGTTTAATGTTTAGAATGTTAACCTATATATGTAGTTAAATTAAATAAGTCTAATGATTTAGTTCAACTAACTTAATCAGTATATTTAAACAATTTCACTTTAAGGTTACTTTAAACAAGAAGGTTGTGTTATATTAAATGAGAGATGGGCTAAGCCAAACAAATGTAATTATTTGATTTAAACAAGTTACTCGCTTAAAATATAAATCTCAAACATTTTCGATCATAACCGAGTTTCTCGATGAATTAAAACAAGTTTTTCGATTATTATAACCTTCTGGTGTGGTTATTTTAAACAACTTACTTTAACCGAGTCAACTACGCTGTTTTTAGCAACAAGGACTACGTAGTTTTTAAACAAGACTACGTTATTTTTAACCAACTTTTTTTTAACCCACTGAAAAACGCTCTCGGTTAAAAATTATTTTTCTGCGTGTAGCTCACATATTAACTTAACTAACTTACTGGCCCCATGCGGGTGCTCTAAATTAAACTATGACTATATTTAAACAATGCCTTTCAACGTAAAATAACTTATTTTTAAAATTCATGATTACTTAAAACTAACGGGAAAATTTCTTCTGTCATCTCAACGCGTCCGTAACGCTGGCTAAATGTAACACGCGGCGCTAACGCCAACGCGACATTAGAAATCAGCCTTAATGTCTTTTCTGCGTATCACCAACTACACACATTACTGTGGTTGCGGCAACAGGAGCAACAACGGTTGCCTCGTGTGTATCTAGCATAACGAAACATCAAATGATAATGACATTTGGACTATGGGTTCTCAACGTCACCTTTGTACATGACAGAACCCAGCTGTATCATTGCATTTCATTTAGTTTCGGTATCTTTATAAATTAAAAAAAAATTCTAAATATATGGTAAACCTTTGAGATTTAGATGTTTTTAACTCGAATTTTTCTTAGACTGTGTTTAAACAATGTAATTTCAATAGGATTATTTCGAGTTTTTCTTAAACACAACTTAAACATCGTCTATGAATATCCCCCATTATGCTATAAGTTTGAAAATTATGAGTTAAACAAAGAGTCATGGAAAATATGTATATCACTTTTTGTTCTATCCTAGTATCTTAATTCGATTCGATATTATACGAACGCATGTATTCATAATGCACATAATTAGAATGCACCATTATCGTAGGTAAAAATCATTAAAGTCTTTATACCTTCATATAACGTATGATTATTTTGTAAACAACCAATTATAAGGCTTACCTGTTCATCTTACTAAATAATTCTGCATCTCTATGGTTAGTCAAAGATTTGTTGCTATAGCTCATTTAGCTATAAGGATATATAATATTGGCTATCGATAAATCATCAAAAGCAATCACTGTTACTAAAAATGGTCACAACAAAGTCGGAGTTCAATTGTAGAAACACGTCATTTGAATCCGAAGACATTTAATATGTGAAATTGAATTTCTCTTATGAGTAATTACGGGCTACAAGCATAAGAACAATTATCTAAGATCTTCAAAAGTGGCCAACATTAAAATATTCAAAAAAAAACCACAGCCATTAAACAAACAGTGCATCTTATCATATTCCATGCAGAGGCCAGCTAATTGAAGATCCCGCGCAAGAAGGTACAAAGCCCAATGTGAACAACCTCAATCTACAATCTCACTTTACCATTGTCCAGCTGAAAATCACTAAAAAATCACTTCATCTATTAACGGTTTATGTTGTATGTATATGGATCCATACGTAATGTGGTATGGTATAAGGAAGTGGTCCACCTGTATGGATAGTTTCATTATCTTCGTGGGATCTGCGGCACTGGGGTTTTTCGTAATCACAGTACCAACCTTCATGTAAGCGAGTTGGGCTGGTTCTTTGTTTTAGACTGAAGAAGTCAGCAACAGCGCAATGGTGGTGGTGGGCATATAGTCTTTGGGCACCTGTATAGTGACAATCAATGGGATGGGAACCTTTTTTATGGACTTGTGGATGATATTCTATTGTTTGAAGGTTGGCACTTTTATGGTCAAACTCATGCGGTCAACGTTAAGATAGTTTTATGACTTGTAACACAGATTTCCATGTTTGGCGATGCATCTTTGAAATGCATCTTATTTTTAATCTATAACTGCATTGCGTTGCATGTTGCCAAACTCCCGTATGCTATGGCTGGAAAGATGGAAGGCGGAACCTATTTGCGCGATCCCTTTCTAAAGTTGTTGTCGCCTGTTTGGCACAAAACGGTTTTATCTCGTAGCCATTAATTTCCGAGATAAAAGCCAATTTCATGTGAAACAAATGAGTTGAAGCATGGGGCGTCACGTTGCATATGCACATGCACCAAAACTCTCCGATGTCGACGTCGCATAAGCAAAATTATGTAATGGAGCACGTCCGTCCGTTCCATATAACTATAGCCGAACTTTATCTCCCTTGTGGAGATAAAGAGTCTTGTGTCCAGGCTAATGGTCAGCAGCGTGGCTATCGTCTGAATTATTCCATGCGGCAGCAACATCAGGTGGCGATCTTTATTGACTAAGTCGTTGAATAAATTTTGGTTCTACAAATGCGAGAATTAGTGCAATGTCGTTACAAGTATAAGGTTGTTTGGAGTGCTCCATTTGCTAGGCAAACACCATAAATGGGTTGATGGCTTAATCCCGGGTAGAGAGTGTTAATTTTCTTACACGTTTTTTTTGTGTATTTGGAGTTGGTAGAAGATTCGAACATGAATTCGCTTTTTGCTTAAAACTGAAATACCGTTTTTATTGAAGTTAACGTTTTTAATGTTCTAAATTGCTGCTGAGAATTATTTAAAAATTTTCAATAAAGACTGCATTATTTTAATGTTTGCACAAAACTTATTTAAATAAAAGAAAAACTTTATAATGTTAACACAAATATATGTAGTATGTAGGTAATATATATTATATAAATACACTAGCGGACCCGGCGAACTTCGTACCGCCTATAACATTCAACGAAAGTCGTGTAAACTTTTAGTTTACAATTAAGTTCTTTATTCACGTAATAAAATTAATACAAAAAAATTTAAAAAAAAATTATAAGGATTAGTGAAAATAAGTATTTTAGAAATTTTTAAAAAATCAATTATTTTAATTAAATTGCATGTCAGCAATATATTTGCTCTATTTTTAAGTTATGAATTTTGCTGCATGTTTTGCTCTTTGGTTGATTCTCTTCATTTCAGAACCTTGTGAAATACCCACGAGATTTTTCGTTCTGGTATCTGGCGCGTACAATTGACCGTGAGAAAAACATGCCACAATCCAAACCACAAACATTCAAGGATCGACCTTGTGATTTTGATTAATCGTCATGGCAAATGCAAGACGATACGCAAATTAAATTCATTTAAGGGCATATCTATTGGGATCATTGGAATCATCTGTATTTCGCGTGAATCACATCTTTGATCATTAATTCTCTTATCACTTATAACAATTCACTTTGGTTGAGGCTGGTTAAAATTTCGAAAAGTGATGACTACATAGATCCAACCTCCAGTTGTAAATTGTGCGGTGGTAACCCAGGCACAACCAATGAGTTAAAAAATTCTGTTTGATAACTGGTGGCTTCGTCTTCATATTTAACACATGTCGAAAGTCCAGATGGTAGATTAAATGGACTGTATATTTCTGATCTTGCAACTTATTGTATCTTCTTAAACTTCATCTTGCAAGAATCCAAAGCATTCACTATAAATCCCTTTCGAATAATTTCTTTGGCTTCACACAATATTTTCAGCTTCTAGTTTCCTTTCTCAGAACTGTTATTCATTTCATTGTTGAAAGTACTTACAGGTCTGTTCAGTTGATTCCCGCTTTCCTTTTCTATTCGGTCAGCCTTAATTATATCTACATATATTGGTATCGCACATGTAACTGCATGTATCATCCAACCACCTTGGTATATAGTGTATGTAGCCGTTTTGGCACAACACAGCCAATAGATTAATATGAATGCAAAAAACTAATGATGTTCGGAAATACTTTATTGATGAGCTCATGTTTCGATGAGACTTAATTGAAAAACTAATCAGAAAATGAAATCAATTCACTTGACTTGTCCACAGGAATACGGACATTACCTGATAGTCAGCAATTTTTGAGAAAAATCTTCAGCAGATAGATCATTCAGAAATGCAACTCTCGTGCTTGTTGTCAGCTGAAGTTTCTTCACATAGCGCCAAAGATTTGATAATTTTGGGCAAAAGTTTATTTCATCGGCAGGAGTCGATTTTGTAGTGTTTAGCGGAAATCACCAGACAGTAAAATAACTGCTCCTCCAAAACATCTCAAGTCACAATGCTTGATAAAGTGCTTTCAATGCCATTTTAAGATTTAAATGCAATTTGAATGGCACCCTTCTTACAATGTGGCAACTATTACAGGTGAAGCAATTTCGTTTCTTGCACGAACAGTGGCCAAAATCAATGATGTAAGGAATGTCTTCCCTGTTTCACCAGGGGCATGCAGCAAAAGAAATCCACCGTTTTCATCATCAATTCAATAATCGTTCACTTACTTCTGTTGGTGGTTCGTTTGAAATGATTGGTCTAATTCATGTCGATCATGAATTCATATATTCACTTTCACGTTCCAATTCTCCACTAAAGGCCTCATTCACTCCACGATCTGGTGCTGGCATTCCTAACCTGACTTTAACAAACTGCCACACATTCAGATTCAGAGGTATAAAATATAATGCAGAAAAATGCAATTTCTTACCATCCGATTTCAATCAAGCCACCTCAAAACCTATTTCTGTAATGTATCGCACAACTCAAAAAAATTTCATAACAATCGGATGAATGGTTCAGAAATGCAGAAAATCGCATACTCTGCAGCGCCATCTGCCGGGCTGATTTGTGAATCTTAACACTTATTGTAAATCTAAGCCAACTTTTAATTCGCAAAAAACCGAAAATAAATTTAATTAATTTAAAATTCATATTCAATTTGTTGAAAAAAGACTAATGCATTTTCTTCGAATTCTGTTTTTTTTTTTTTGTGAGAATTAGGCTGACAATAAAAACAAATATAATGAGCAATCTTAATTTCTCAGATCTTTTAATCATCAGGTCTGATTAGACATTACACTACGTTCTCCTTGGTCTTTCCCTACTCTTTACCAATTTGCCTAAACAAATCTTTTAATTAAAAAATCACAGCAGTTATACCTGTCTAATATTCATACTAAAAGTGATTAAAAATTACGTGCATTATTTCAAATGAAACTCCGTTTTCAAATTGAATCAACATAAACAAACAATATTTTGAAATGTAGTATACAAATCAAATACTCCTTATCTATCAATTTGTATTTTTGTTTTTTTAAACGGAAATAAAAATTGTTTAATTGTTTCTTCAACACCGTTGGAGTCCCCGGTGCAAAAAAAAAAAAAAACTCAAGTGCGATAAGAATAACCAGACATTGCAATAAGACTATAAAAGGTGATCAAGTTGATTTGTTCGACTCAAAGCTTTAACTTCTTCTAGATCTAGACACCTATTGATTGTATTAATATTTGTTTCATATTTTCTTAAATATTAAAATTTTTTTTTTAAATAATGCGTGTACATTTAATTTCAGCTATTACATTTTTGGTAACTACTGGGTCGGGCCCAGGAAGCTGACCACCACACCGTAATCCAGTATGTGGATTCGATGGAATGTGTCTCTTTATGTTTAACAACGGATGTGAATTGATTAGATACAACAGTCAGAGAAGAGGACGTTAGAAAATAATTTTATTATAAATGTTTAAGTTATTGTTTGAAATGTATTTATTTTTTTTTCTTATAGATTTCCATAACGCGGATACATGGCAGTGTGATTCTGCTAAAAAAGGAAACAGCATGTACATGTACTGCCGTCATATCAATGGATTTTAATTTGAGTGTTTCGTTTTATATATTTGCAAATCGCAACAATAAATCAGCATAATGAAATATTTTGAAATTTTTACTTTTTTTAGGTATACAAATTTTCGGCATGATTATGAAAACTATAAAGTTTGAATTCAAATGGAATTAAATTAAGAGTTAAGTGCCCTGATAGCAAATATAGTGATTCCGGTACTTTGTAAGACTTATAGGTACTCAAGACATCATAATAATCGTCTTTGCCAAAACCTGCTCTGTGGATTTTTTTTAAGGGATAAAAGTTAAAATTTCCTCGACTAATAGTTACATTTATTTATATATAAGGGTTATTCTACAAACGATGGAATTTTCGGTGTCCCCGACAATAATTTAAACCCATTACAATTATTCGATATGATTTTTTCTTATTAATATAAATCTGATATATATCTATATATCGCAGATCGCAGTCAAAGGGTCTAATTCTCAGTCCCTTGGAATGTCAGAATCTCGATTTAACATCAAAAAATCATTGCTGCTCTTCTATTTCACTTTCCACACTCTACAGGTGTTAATCTTCAAAAGACACTTGATAATATTTGGTATCAAGTAGTGTGGGACTTGGAATAATGACCAATCTATGGAAAATCGACACATGATTTTTCTTTTTCAATAGCTCATCCCCTCATGGTCATGACGCATGGTTTCTCTTAGTCTCCGAACATTGCTTCGAACATTTAAGACGGTCTTCATTTCGGAGCTGGTGTGACAAATATTTAATGAAGAAGAAATACAGGAATGGGTGTTGTGCAAAGTATAGTGAACATGCGTGCGGCACCAAAATAATTGCATACATTTAAACATCGCACCCTAAACGTCATTTTTTCATGGCGAGAGCAGCAGGAGGAGGCTAGTTACTTCACATCTTTGCTTATAAAAAACACTACTCACACTAAAATAAAAGTGTCGCATTCTTTTTGCAGAACACCTCTTCCTGTATTTCTTCTTCATGCTAATGTCGAGTTCCTTAGAAATAAAAAACATGACTTTTTTCTGACTAAAGTCGCTTTAGAGTTGCTTTTTTCCCAAAATCATGATGGATAAGAAAAAGTTGCTTTTTCCCCCTCAGACCAACTTTTCTTGAATCTCGATTTGATAATTTTGTGTGATTGTGATGTGACGTAAAACAGGTTTTATTACCTGCTTATACAACATTAATTTGTTTTGAATGGATTTGTCCATATTTCAAGTTTAATTCTTTTTTTTTTTTAATGTGCTCTTTCCATTTCAGCAGTTTGCATCCAAAGTCTTTCCAAGGTATTTGGCCGTATTGGAGTAAGGACTATACTTTATACTTTTAATAAAAAGTAAAAATTTTTTTATCTTTTTATTAGTAAAGTTTATAGGAATGCGTTGATTTTGTTTCATTTCGTCTGATACGTTATTGTTTCATCCAGTCTCTTAGTTTGCTTACTGCATATTACAGTTTCTATATTGCCTTCACAACGCATTTATCAGACACTAATATCGCAGTATCATCTGCAAAAGTTGCTATGATCGCATTGTTGTCTACTGGAATATCCCTTGAATATAACAAATACAGGGTTGGTCCTAAGACACTTCCTTGTGGTACATCGGCTTCGATTTTTTTAAGTTCCAGAATCCTCTTGGTCGGTTATATGTATATTATTTGAAGTGTGCAGTTTGTACTCAATTCCCAAATGCCATATACCTAGTCAAAGGCTTGATCAATATCTAGAAATAGAGCGGAACATACTGGTTTTTCTTTAAGTGCTTTTCAACAACAAATTCACGCGAATTTTTAGTTTTCACACCCCAAACTGATTTTCCCTGCGTCAAATTTTTTTTCCGCTACGCTTTTCGTTTCTCACCGTTACCATAAATACACCTACAATATTACCTACTTATCTTAAAGATAAATTTTCGATTTTAGGAATAAGGGAATAATATGTTTGTCTCTTTAGGTATATGTTTAGTTCAACATTATTGGATTTGTTAACTGTAAAAATGCTTACAAGACATTTTTTGTAACGAAAATTTTTAAAAGAGACAGAAAGAGAAACAATATTCAATCATCATTGTTATAGATTATTCTTTCTTATAATTAAACATTTATGTTCAAAGGAAAACACAAAAATTGAAACACAAGAAAGTAAGAACTTCTTTTTGTAATCTTATACAATGATAAAGAATACTATTTTTATTTGTCTCTTCGCAATTCTCATATGACATAATGGTTAAAAACAATAATAATAACAATAATTATAACTAGAAGAGTTAAAATTAAAAATCATTATTATTGTAATTTTTGTTACAACTTCTTTGTATTAACTTTTTTATTTTTATATAGTATCTACCTGTACTATGTTTATATATGCTGTATTACGATTATTCTTCAAAATTAGGTAGAATATTGATGATGGAAAACAATTTATTTACCTATATATTTATTTATTGTAGATGTTATAATAGGATTATATATGGTTTAATGATCGATATATCGTATTGTATTATGTTTGTTATCGATGGTATAAAAATTGTTTTAAGTTGTAACTTTATAAGATGTTGTAATTTGAAGAATAATGTAATTTATTGTAATAATATACGAAGTTGCAACAGTCTGCCTAAGAGACTACCAATGTGGAGGGAAGTAGAAGTGAGAAGCGACCAGAAGTTAACCCACAAGGCTCCTTTAATGATGACAAAAAGAGAAAAGGGTCTAAATTTCCTTAGAAGAACGGGTTCTTCTATTCAAAAGAAGCGGTCATAAACAACCAGATTGCACAAGATCATACACCCTATAACTCTTCACGTCATCGCAGAAGGTATCCTCGAACCATCTCTTAGCAGGTTAGTTCAAATCGGCTTCCACTCCCAATCCCTTCACATTTACCAATCTTTAAGACAAAAGTTCACTAAGTTATTTAACCAAAATTATCATATGAATTTAATATTTCACATAAAAAAAAAGAAAGTGACGACTTAAAAGTAGAGAGACTATGTGGAGTCATCATCGTTCTTATCTAACGTCTGATAAGAATTGACATGAAGCCCCAATAAGTTCACTCTCACAAGTCGTTACCATTTACGCACATGTCGATGTTGTATGTGCCATTGTCTAGACACTAGAATTAAAGAAAAGGTGCGTTGATTTTTCTCGATGTATTTGGATATCTTATCCAAGAATTGAACTTTCTGGGATACCTTAACTTCTTCAAGATAAGGTCCCAGAAAAAAGATGGAGGAATTCTAATCAACGTCCTACTTGACAGTTCCAGTCGATTGACTTCGAATTCTACGAATAATAACAATTATTTAGGAGGTGTCTAATCCCCTATACTTTAATCTAAGTAAGCTTCGTATAACTTGAACTCATCCGCCTGGTCATCTGTCTCAATATCAGAAATATTATCCTCTTTATTTTCTTACAGTTGCTTTCTACTTAACCAACAAAAATAATACCACCCCCAAAGAAGGACTATTTTTATATCGTCATAGAAGTCAACTGTTGTTTTCACTCGATCGTCGCCTCAGGTCTATGGGTTGCCCCTACTAAGCTCTCAGCCAAGGGTCGGAAGTTCTTGCTACGAGAGTCGAAAACGTGTACACACTTATTAAAGACCTGAAGTCACGGTATAATTGACTAGTTACTATGAAAAGGGGTGTTGGACCCGACGAAGATGTTTTCGGTCTAAGATTGTTAAGAAATATCGATTTCCAAAAGCAAGATTCACAAATGGAGACATAGGTGGTCGTGTTCCATGGACATGTCTATACCCTACCCCGACCATGTTCTGTTATGTCCGAAAGAATTCGCAGAACCCTTATTGTTCGGGAAGATCAGGTGTTATGATCCCCCTTTGCGCTTATCTACCCTACCTGGAGCTATTAACTGAACTAAATCAATGAAATGCTCACCCATTGTTTTTATCTGCGCTAAAATTGTACTAATAAAAACTCCCACTATGAAAAGTGGAAAGTTAACTCCCCTTAATTATGTTGATGTTGTTGTTCCCATTCTCGATATGGCTCCAGCCACAACTCCGGTTCCTCTAACTCTAAAACTGCATTATATCTCTAAATACATGAAAAGACAGAATTCGACTTCCCTGAGAAAAATATTTATCATTACTTGAAAAAGATCTCAAAAACGAGTATATTCTTTTCTAAACTGGAATCTCATTCTTTCTTTATTCATAAATAAATCTTAAACTAACAATATAGTATATCTTATTATAAAACTTATCTGAACTATAAACTTTATACTCAAATTATTCTTAAGTCGTAAGTAACAAATCTAATATCTTAAATTTTTCTACTAAATTTCCTCAAAGTAAAAGAATGTACTACAACTTTCATCGATCTGATTCCGAATCAAAATTACTTAAATATTTTCTAAAAATTCAAAAACACAAGAGTATTTTCGTCATACTCCTGTTTCAAACTTAACAATATTATGACTCCGAAAAATTATTCAATAATTTCCAAAATCATTATCATAAGACGTAACAGAATTCAAACTTGACCGTATCAAAACGAATATTAAGGTATGACTCAACAATAGTCAATGTAGTTTGCGTTATTATCCGTAAAGATATTAAATTTCAGCCGTAAGTCCGAATAAAAGGATAATCTTTATCCTAACCGACAAAACACAAATCAAAAATGTACCACCATCGGGATTTATTTTTAAACGACGCAAATAAATACCCTACGAAACAAATAATTTAAAGGAAATAGTAATTTATCGTACGCAAAAATATTCCCTTTCCCAAAAACCAATAAATATCATCAAATAATTGATCACGGACTCACTATATCAGTAGACGGATCTTATTCGATGTTAATTATATTTTATATCAAAAATCAAGGTTAGTAACAATATAGTTTATCACCAAGTTGTTAAATTTCAAATATATTTAATAAAAATCAATATAAATGGACCCTACCTACAGAGAGAATGCATTCTATCAGTGGTATGTTCAGGATCAATCAAAAGATTACTTCAAAGTAAGTATTTTTATCTCTTGACTGTAGATGTTTTCTAAATTATTCACAAAAAAAAAAAAAATTACTTAAATTTCTTTAATGGTTTCAGGTTCTGGTATACGAGAGGGTAATATACTCAACTAACCGCTCGTAAATACGTAGGTATTATGGAACTATAATCGTAATCAGTTCCCATAAATATATTCTCAATATAAATCTGAAATTCCGTTTCAGATGTACACGATGATCAACACAAAACAAATAAATAGTAACCGTTTACTATAATCAGAATCTCAATTCAAATAAAAAAACTCTACGCGATCAAAAATTAATATTCCCTATGATTAACTTCGATGACGTAGGTACTTGTGTTCAAATAACTATTCTAATCAACTTTACTTCAATAAAACATGTAAGTTGAATCTGCTTTAGAGTCCTAAGCCAGATTTAACTTCATAAACTTTACTCACTGTATCTATATTTCCAGTGTCTCGACAAAAAAAAAAAAATAACTACAAATTTTTATTTTTAGTTAGTCACAAGATCTACTTCATTGCATTCAATCACAACGAAAGTATTCAAGAATGTTATTTTTATGGGATAAATACATTTATCACGGCACGACTGTATTTACACCATAAATATGTTTTTACTAGATCCACGGTCGAGCTTAACTATCTTTATAAGATGTTGAGTTCCCGTGAACTAAATTATATTAAACCGTATCTAAATAATTATTACTTTACTTTACAGGAAAATATTTCTAAATGTTCGTATTAGAAATATCAACAAATTTTTATCAGAGGGTAAGTATTGATAGGTATGTATTTTCTAAACTTCAAGTATTTCTTTTCTTTTACTTTTCAGATCACATTCATGAATTTTTAGGTATTTAACTTTCAGTTATTTTTCGTTAAATGATAAATCTAAGAATTCATTTTAAGTTTTATTTTAATCAGGTATGTATCCAAATGTTCAAACAAAAATATTTGTAAGTAATTTTGGACTACGTTAACGTTCATATGAACTGACAAAAATAACTATGCTATGCATAGACATAGGTATGCAATTAAATTTCACAAAAATCTTCGAGACTAAATCTCTATAAACTTTAAATGGGTTTCACAAAAAGTATTTCACAAAGTATATCTTAAATCGTTTTGGACATTCTTTAATTTAAATCGGGAGTAATTTTCTCTCTGGTTGACATCTGGGCTTCACAATATAAACTAAATATTTTTACAGTACCTTCTGTTTGTTGAACTTATTATAGGTGTACCGCAAATTTTCCGTTAATGCACGTTCTAACTGCTTCAATTTTCCATATATGTAAGGATACAGTTGCTCCAATATAAATCCTGTCAGCTTCTGTGACCTCTTCTTAAAGTTGTTTCAATCTGGACAAATTTACTCCAGATGCACTGATGATGTTATAAATTCGAACCGGTCTGATGATTTTTGGTCCAGACCAATGGTTTTCGTTGGTCCAATTAAAATTTTAGACTGCGCCGAATATGTAGATGTTTTATCTGAGCGAGATTAGTTTACCCATGCAAAAATTTTGTGACGATATCTAAATTCGAATATGCAATTTGAATCGTATTATGAAATTTGCATTAAGAATATGAAATTTGCATTAAATTTATTAAATTTGCATTAAAATTTCGTCCAGGCAGCTCAGAGTTGTGACTCCGGTGGCAACTATGGAGTAGAGACTTTGTTTAGTAGAGCGATTCTGCTTTACGATATGGAGCTCCTACTAATTATTGTCTACTACTTGTTGTCACTAGATTCGTTCGATGTTCCTGCCTGCCTATCAGGATAAAAGAAAAATAAGACTTTAGATTTAGTCTTTCTAATACAGAAAAAATGTAGCTCTGTTGCGTCAACGCAATATGTCTACTCGTTACCTATTTTTCATCTAAATGAAACTTTTTCTCACCTGGATGAATTTTTACACGTGGTTTTGATGATGACTATTGCTTGCTTTGAGTTTCTTTCTGCTTTAAAGTTGCAACGGAGCTCTTATCATCAACAGAATTTGTTTCGGCGTCTGTTTCGATGAATGCTTCTGCTCCTATGGTTTCAGAAAAACTTGCCAAATTGAGGATTGCCATACGCTTAAGCAAATTTGCTATTTTTCTGTTGCAGTATCTTAGCTCGGCGTTTAACAATTCTTGGTCCGACATGAATGATGTTTTGTTAAATGCTCCTTTTTCTGTCGTTGGAGAATATTGTATTTATATAAATATCACACGTGGCTTTAAGTGTACTTACGTGATTTTTATGTTATTTTGTACACGAATTTTTCAATTCATATATTTCTTGGATGATGTTTTCCGCTAGTTTTATTGTTGGGATGATATTTTAATTGGAAGATGAATTCTCGTCCATTGATTTTGCAATGGTGTCGCTTTGTACTTTTCCGCTTGAAGATTCGACTGCGGTTGGATTTATGTCTGCGCCTTTGTCTTCGCTTATGGCGTTTGATAATCCAGATGCGTCATATGAATTTTCAATTTTCTTTGTTTTAGCGGAGGTTTTCCAATTAATTGATGCTATCTTGGCGACATATGCTTTCCTTTCCGCCATTCGACGAGAATTCTCTCTGTTCAGGGATGAATTGCCGTCATAAAAAAAATTTGCAAAAAAAAAATGAATTTTACCATACCTTGTTTTTTCTTCTTTTTAGGTTTTCTTGATAATGTTCTGCTGCTTTTTCTTTCAATTTTTCTTGGATGATGTTTTCCGCAAATTTGTTCACGTCCTCTATTGTATATATGTACTTTACTTTAAGTATTTATAATGCGCAATATTTTTTTTCTGGACTACTTCTGCTGCACAACTTACTCGTCGGGACGTGAACAATTGAAAGAAAGTTCTAGACGATTTTTCGTCTCAACAATTCTCTCGGCAGTTTGTTTCAGTTCACCGTTCCGAATTTAAAAATCACGCCACCACGATTCATTTGCTTATTGGTCAGACGATGTTTGGTTTCATTCTCCATTCCTTTTCGTTTCGTTCGCTGAAATAAGTTTCGTTTCTCCTTTTATTAACTCGTAAAGCCGAATTTTCGGTTAAGGTTTATGCAGAATGACACTTGAGTTGTTTGACTGATTTGGCCAATGATTGAAATAAAAAAAATATTCTTAAGTGAAAGTCACAGATATATATGTTCGTTTCAAGTTCGTTGACGTTATTTTAAGTTTTTCGTAAGTATGGTGCTGTATTCCGTATGTTTTCGTATAGGTAAGTATTTCAGTAATTGTTTCAGGTTTTTAAGTCTTAAAGTAAGTATGTGTGTATCTTTATTTATGTAATTAGCTGTTCGTATAAATGTATGTAAATGGTAAGTATGAATGTATATTTAACACAAAGTCTGTCATTCAAGTCGTCATGTATGTTTGTACGTATTGTGTGTGTATCGTTCGTATGTCAAAGAGTCGTCTTCTGTGATCTTAACACCAAAGAAATATTTTCTAATTCACAATCATGTTTTGACATCAGTCTTTTTCAAGACTATTATTTCTGCCTGCTGTTTTAATCATCAATCACAACAAAAAATTAAATATCTTTTCTGATTGATAGTTTTCTGAACGTTTATTAACCTTACGAAATAGGTCAATCACTTCAATCATACGTAACGTTGTCTCTATTATTCCTTCCAGAATAGATTTTTGTCTATACATACTTAATATTTTTAGACTACTGACATTTTTACTTCATCTACTGTTATCATGAAAATTAAGGTATTAACCAAAATTTCATATAATGTTCTTATTTTACCGCAATGACAATAAAATATGTTCTTTCTGATTTCTATATGTAAACTATAAAGTTGTAGGAATTTGAATTGGTTCAGTTTTTGCTTTCCTTCCTGACTGAATTAATCCTCACTTCCTTTTGTTTACTGCTTTACTTATTCTGACAATACCCCATCTAGGAGAGAAAATGTAACTAAAACTTGTTGCGTCCATTTTATATTTCCCATGCCGTTCAGGCCATTACTCTTATAAAATGAGTTACTTAAATTTTTCACTAGATGACACTTATTTTATGTATTGTGTTTCGTTCTAATTATTTAGAACTTCGAATTAGATGGTTTGTCGAATGGTTCTTGTCTTTGATACATGAATTTAATTTTTATAGCAAATATTTATCGTACAGTTCGAAATGCAATTTATTAAAAAATCAAAAAATTTTCAAGTTGGACTGCTGGTAAATACATGTTGAATGTATATGTATTGGTGTATAGGTGTTGTAATACATATTGCTTATGTATGCGTAAAGATGTTTTCCTACAAAACAGGTTCTTTCTACAAAGTCTACTTTGTAGAACGAAGCTGGAAAAGAAAACAACTAGCAATAAACTGGAATACATTAATCTGTGAATAGTAAGTATTTGAAATTAAATCCAACCCACGACCCTTACTGTTGTCTCATGCACAGACTAGCAAGTCGGGCTATGAAAACGTAGTACTGTGGCGCCTTGAACTAAGTTTACTTGCGCAAATCTTTCGTGTGCACTACAGTTTCAAATCCGTTCTTGTCTTTTACTTTATATAAATTGTTTCCTACTATTTTTATCACTCGAGTTTTTATGAATTTTGGACATAATTTCGCATTTCGATGTTTTGAGGCATCACTCAAAATGAAATTACGTCTAAAAACTTCGTCTCCTACATTGAAAGATACTATGCGGCTCCTTAAGTTGTATACTTTTTCATAAGTATCGTGCGCTTGACTTAATGCTGTTTTCAAGTAAGCATGAAGTATGTTCATCTTAGCAGTTTTTGGAAGCCAGTCTATCTCTGACTGATTAAGTCCGCCAAGTTTTTTCAATAGCTGATAGTCTGCTCCATGTTCAATCATGCGTTGACCAAACAACGCCTCATAAGGTGACATACTTATTGCACTATGCACTGAAGTTCGCAAAGCACTACTTATCGATGATAAGTGTTCGTCCCAGTTGTACTGTTTGTCGTCTATATAAGCACGAATAGCGCTAAGTATAGAGCGATTCACTCTCTCGCTAGCATTC
This sequence comes from Baccha elongata, assembly GCA_951217065.1. Classification (NCBI taxonomy): domain Eukaryota; kingdom Metazoa; phylum Arthropoda; class Insecta; order Diptera; family Syrphidae; genus Baccha; species Baccha elongata. The sequence goes on along the minus strand of OX578272.1, from coordinate 182,032,307 downwards.
GCCTGGGGAGCGTATGCTGCAGTTTTGATGTGTGATACACCAAAATTATCTAGAAAAGTTTTGAAATCCTGACTAATAAATTGAGAACCATTGTCTGATAAGATTGTTTCTGGTACCCCAAACATTAGAAAAATTTCATCTGTCATAAACTTTATTACCTCAGCTGTTGTAGCTTTCTTTAAAGGTTTAATTACTATAAATTTCGTCAGTTGGTCGACAACAATAATAATGAAGGTGTTACCTTTCCTTGAACGTGGGTAAGGTCCTAGAAAGTCCGTGTAAAGGTGTTGAAAAGGTCTCTCTACAACATAGCCTTTACCCATTTCACATCTTAGTACTTGGTTAGGTGCTTTCGTAGTCTTACACACTTCACAGTTGTTAATAAATAACTTCGTCTGAGCAGACATCGCCGGCCAGTAAAACTGTTGTCTAAGGCGATGTAAAGTCTTGGTAATACCACCATGCGAGGCTTGCGGCGGGCAATGAGCCTGAAAGATCATTTGGTCAGTTAGCTGTGATGGAATCCAAAGTTTCCAGGTTAGATCGTCCTGAATTGGATTACCTGTTGCGTGTCGGACTCTCTTGTATATGAACTGGTCAGATACTTGTAAGTCTGGTAAACGCTCTTTGTTGTTACTAATATGTGCAGCTATCTGAAGATACTCATCCGACTTGAAAGCCGGATCCTTCAGATCAACATGCAACACTTCTGATTTTTTGGTTTCAGTAGATTCAGCCGACAATTCGTCCACACGTAGAGCTTCTAACTCATGCATTCGAGAGAGTGCATCAGGCAAGACGTGCAAACTTCCTCGACGGTGTTCTACTGAAAAATCAAAACCTTGGAGTTTCAAACTCCACCGTGCTAACCTCCCCATTGGATCCTTAAGATTCATTAACCACTTTAAACTGGCGTGGTCAGTAATTACCACGAATCTATACCCTTCGACATAAGGTCGGAACTTGTAGATTCCTTTTACGGCCGCGAGACACTCTCGCTCTGTTACCGAATAATTTCTCTGTGCCGAGTTCAACTTCTGAGAATAGTAATATATTGGTAATTCATTACCCTCTTCGTCTCGTTGACAAAGCACAGCCCCGATTCCTGTAGACGATGCATCACATAAAATGATGAATTGTTTACTGAAATCGGGGTTGCGAAGAATGGGAGCGCTTGTCAATGCTACCTTAATCTTCTCAAAGGCTTTTATTGCCTCTTCCCCAAATATGAAAGACTTTCCTTTCTTCAAAGTGTCGGACATCGGACCAGCCACCTCAGAAAAATTAGCTATGAATCTCCGGTACCATCCTGCCATTCCTAAGAATCGCCGTACCTGACGTATAGTCGTTGGCACCGGAAAATCTACTATTGCTGAAATTTTGGCTGGGTCAGCTCTGAGACAGCCTTGTCCCACGACATAACCCAAATATTGTAGTTCTTGGAAGCAGAACTTGGACTTTTCGACATTAATCGAAAGTCCTGCTTCCTGTAACTTGGTTGCAACTATCTTCAAGATAGATATATGTTCGTCAAAAGTTTTGGAAATCACTAGTAAGTCATCGAGATAGATGAAAACTTGTTCCCTAAGGTATGATGGAATAACCTTATTCATCAAATTTGTCAAGCATTGAGCGGCATTGGCGAGACCAAATGGCATTACTTTGAATTGATAGAGAGGTCTGCCAGGAACTGAGAAAGCAGTTTTCTCCCGTGAAGCTTTCTCCAACGGTACTTGCCAGTATGCGTCTTTCAGGTCCACACTAGAGATATAGTGTGTCTCTGAAAGGCGTGCTAACAATCCCTCTATGTTCGCGATCAGACTCGCATCTTTCTTAGTAACTCCGTTTACCTTTCGAAAGTCCAGACACATACGATTTTTGCCGGGTTTCCTTTCCAAAACAACTGGTGAGGAACATGGACTGGAACTCTCTTCGATAACGCCTAAGGAAAGCATGCGGTCTAATTCCGCGTACACTAGGGCTTGTACCGCTGGTGATATAGGATAATGTCTCTGCTTGATTGGCATTGCATCTCCCGTATCAATAACGTGTTCTGCAAGATGTGTCCGTCCAAGACCTAACTCAATAAATGACGGAAATGTTTTAACGGTTTCTTTCAACCGGATAGATTGTTCTAGTGTTAATAAACACTCAGCGAATTTTGGTTCTTCCCGAGTTATCTCGGAAATGTTGCTAAAGGATGGAATAATATTGGGTGCTAATTCAAACAAAGCCCAAAAATCTATTCCCAAATATAAGTCTTGAGTCAATGACGGTACGATAAATAACTCCAACACGTGAGATTTACCATTATACGTAACCATTGCTTTGACTACTCCACGTACAGTTTGTTTCCTGCCATCGGCAGTGGAAATATTTGATTCGAATTTTCGATATGGAATGTTCTTCCTTTGCAGCAACTCTATTGCCCCCTTCCCGAGACAACTCACGCTCGCGCCAGAGTCTAGAAGACCCATCCAATCTTGATTGAATATATTAACTTTAACATAAGGACGAAAGTCGTCCGAAGACTTTTGTAATTTAGTTGCAGCTAGTGTTTTATGCATTTTTCTTTTCAGGTTAATTCTACTTCTAAGTTTTTCAATTTTTTTACTATGATTTGGGTAGGTATAAATACGTTTTCTAGCAAGTTCGTACTCTACCTGCCTTTGATGCAAAGATTTCAGAGGTCTAAGAATAGGTATTTTTGAAGTTTTAAATGGAATTTTTGTAATGTTTTGAATATCAGTGTTTTTCAATATTGTTATTTTTTTATCAGACGGTACTGGAGTTACGCAGGACTTCCCGAGTTCCCCGTCGTTGCCAGATCCCTCTCGGTGAGATACTGACTCTTTTGCTGGTTTCCCGCACATATTTTACAATGTAAAGAAACGGTGTCAGGTTGCCCACAACGGTAGCAAAATAGTCTCCTCTGAAGATCTGTACAATCGCGGAATTGATGTCCTATCGCTAGGCAATTCCAGCACTTTAAATTGTCAGTATTGATTTTAACATCTCTAGGACGATCACGATGAAACGCCTCGAGTGCTGTTGACATTTCTGTAGGTTGTAAGTCTGTTTGTAAATCTACTTCATTTATGTGTCTACGCGGATTATTAATGAAGACTGGAGGTGGTCTAGTTCGCACAGGATCCTTCTGATTCCAATAACGCTCCATGCCTCGACACATGAAAACAAGGTCGGATAATCTGGTTGATTTGAATGTTAATAATAATTCGCCCATTCTGTGTTTAACATTTTGTTTTACGATTTCAACGATTTCTTCGTTGGGGCGGGGATTTTTCATTCTGGAATTGAGTCTCATAATGTCTTCATAGAAAGTATCGAAATTTTCATTTTGTGCTTGTTTTCGCTCTGCCATCTGTCGAGCCAGTTCGGAATCTGTTTCCAGACTCCTATACTGTTCAATGAGAGCTAATTTTAAAGATGACCAAGTAGAGTGAGGGTTGTTCTTTAGGTACATCCAGTACCACACTTCCACTGGTCCATTCACGAAATGATGAAAATTCGCGACGATCTCTTCCCATGTCGCACCATAACTGTTTCTTACTCTATCCAATCTGAAAAGAAATTCGTCCACGGTCATACTCTTCGCGTTATACACGATACCCCATTTATGGTAATGTGGAGATCTTATTACTGATGCTGCAGGTGACGGCATAGGCATTCTAGTGTTTCTCGGAGCTGATGTGTTTTCAAATCGAATTTGGTTAAGACGTTCGCAGAAATTGTTTTCGCTCTCGCTTGCGACTTCTGGTCTGTACTGAGGTACTTCTCTTCGTGGCCAATCCCTAGGAAAATTAGGTATTTCCCTTCTCGGTGTCTCAAGCGGTACTCTTCTCACATCATAACTTCTTGTATCTGGTGTCGGCATATCACACAAAGGTATTGCTGGTGCAGTTGGTTGGTTGTTCGAGTTGGCATTTAGCAAAGCGTCTTTCACTACTTTGTCTACTCGTTCTAAGATTTGGGCCTGACTTTGAGCTAAAGTCTCTTGTAGAACTTTGCGGTCCTCCGCTCGGCTAAATCCTATAGTTGCAAGTGCTACTTCCTTTATGTAATCTCCCCACCTATCTGTGTTTCGATTCGTAACTGGTTGTTCTCTCGTTGGACTTCTTAGTCTCAACGGTGTTACTGGTCTTTCTCCGGATAAACTTCGTCTCATCTCTGGAGTTACTGGTCGCCTCAAATTTAGATCTCTTAGTCCTAGTGGAGTAGTTGGTCTTCCCTCTTGATCAATTTGTATCAGCGCTTCAGCACCTCCTTCAGCATTCGACACTTCAGCCAGGTCTTCAACTTGACTGACGTCTACTGCTGCTCCTGCATCCATTGTCATGTCATGAAATATGTCATGTCTCCTTTTGAATCTCGTATCATGCGTATCGGGAATAGTAGTTTCTCGTGGATTACGACTTTCCTTACCATCCATATTTCCAGGTTTTTTTCCAGGTTTTCCCATGTTCAGAATTCAAAAACTCTTCAAAAATTTTTTTTTTTAAAAATTATTTACCGAAGATAAATGTTAAATCAGAACCTAATAAAAAAAAAATTGTTTCACAAAAATAATCTTACTACCTAATCTTACTAACTAAACTAACTAATATTTCTGAAGGATGAATCCTTTCAAAAAATATTTACAAAATGTTCCTTAAACTTCTACAAAAACTCTAAAACTAAAATCTACTTCAAAAAAAAAATTATCTTTTGAACTTAATCAAAAAAAAACTTACTTCAAGATTCTCAAAAAACTACAAAATCTCAACTATACTTAACTAAACTGCATAAACTATAATCTACGAAATCTAAACTCAAACTATAAACTATAACTATAACTCAAAAACGCCACCAGGCAATTTCTAAATCTTGAAATACAAACGAGTATTTCCAAAGATCTAAAAAAAAACTAAAACTCAAAAAACTCAAAAAACTCAAAAACTCAATAAACTCAAAAAACTCAACGTCGCCACCAGGCACTTTCCAATTTCAAAGCTCAAAAGAGAACTTTCAAAAATTGCTCTAAATACTCAAAAATTCTATAAACTAAATCTCAAAATACTAAAATTAAATCTCAAAATACTTTATCTCAAAATACTCAAAAATATCTCAAAATAACTATATCTCCAAAATGGTTTCTTCAATACTCATACAGGATTGGAGTTGTGACTGGACTTCACCAAATCCAGGAACAACATCATAATCAACATCAAAAAAAATTATTTGAGTTTCTTATCAAAACTAAAAAAAAATAAACTACAAAATTCGTTAGACTAATGTGAATCGATATTCCTTGCGTCTATTCTCATTATCTATAAATTTGATAATCACTTCACGCTACTACAGCGGACCTAAAGGAGAATTATCATCCCTCAGCGGATAATAGATTAGAAATGTTTATTCAAATAAACTTCAAACTAAAACTGACAAAAAAAAAGGTTTTTACTCCTTAGAGTGAAAAAAGGTTGTTATATAAAAAGGTTGTTTAAATTGATGGGTCTTTTCCATCGAAGGATCTTAAGGCTGTTCGCAGCGGGCGTAAGTAGGAAAATGTTCACCACTTACCGGTCGAAAGAACTTATGACCTATCTTCAAAAGACAGAACAAAACTCAAAATTGTTGAAATTAATTTACAACGAAAGCTGCGGCTAATGGATTCGTTTATCCAATACGGACATTCGCCTGCAAACTAAATTTCTAACTTGACTACACAAATTTTGCGAGAATAGAGAAAACTTGAACAGGTTATCGCTGCTGACGTGTGTTAGGAAAATGTTCAACCAACCACCGGTCGATACTTAAGTCAACTAACTCCATGATGTAAAATCTCTACAAAATATACCAACAAAAAAACTAAAAATTTCGTCTCAAAAAAAAATTTCAAGAAAATTTTTCTACACTACTAAAGTCTGGAAAGATATTTTCTTAAAAATCTTCTACTATCTCCGTTCTTCGGGCCCCACACGTATGGGCGCCATTATGTGTAACGAAAATTTTTAAAAGAGACAGAAAGAGAAACAATATTCAATCATCATTGTTATAGATTATTCTTTCTTATAATTAAACATTTATGTTCAAAGGAAAACACAAAAATTGAAACACAAGAAAGTAAGAACTTCTTTTTGTAATCTTATACAATGATAAAGAATACTATTTTTATTTGTCTCTTCGCAATTCTCATATGACATAATGGTTAAAAACAATAATAATAACAATAATTATAACTAGAAGAGTTAAAATTAAAAATCATTATTATTGTAATTTTTGTTACAACTTCTTTGTATTAACTTTTTTATTTTTATATAGTATCTACCTGTACTATGTTTATATATGCTGTATTACGATTATTCTTCAAAATTAGGTAGAATATTGATGATGGAAAACAATTTATTTACCTATATATTTATTTATTGTAGATGTTATAATAGGATTATATATGGTTTAATGATCGATATATCGTATTGTATTATGTTTGTTATCGATGGTATAAAAATTGTTTTAAGTTGTAACTTTATAAGATGTTGTAATTTGAAGAATAATGTAATTTATTGTAATAATATACGAAGTTGCAACAGTCTGCCTAAGAGACTACCAATGTGGAGGGAAGTAGAAGTGAGAAGCGACCAGAAGTTAACCCACAAGGCTCCTTTAATGATGACAAAAAGAGAAAAGGGTCTAAATTTCCTTAGAAGAACGGGTTCTTCTATTCAAAAGAAGCGGTCATAAATAACCAGATTGCACAAGATCATACACCCTATAACTCTTCACGTCATCGCAGAAGGTATCCTCGAACCATCTCTTAGCAGGTTAGTTCAAATCGGCTTCCACTCCCAATCCCTTCACATTTACCAATCTTTAAGACAAAAGTTCACTAAGTTATTTAACCAAAATTATCATATGAATTTAATATTTCACATAAAAAAAAAGAAAGTGACGACTTAAAAGTAGAGAGACTATGTGGAGTCATCATCGTTCTTATCTAACGTCTGATAAGAATTGACATGAAGCCCCAATAAGTTCACTCTCACAAGTCGTTACCATTTACGCACATGTCGATGTTGTATGTGCCATTGTCTAGACACTAGAATTAAAGAAAAGGTGCGTTGATTTTTCTCGATGTATTTGGATATCTTATCCAAGAATTGAACTTTCTGGGATACCTTAACTTCTTCAAGATAAGGTCCCAGAAAAAAGATGGAGGAATTCTAATCAACGTCCTACTTGACAGTTCCAGTCGATTGACTTCGAATTCTACGAATAATAACAATTATTTAGGAGGTGTCTAATCCCCTATACTTTAATCTAAGTAAGCTTCGTATAACTTGAACTCATCCGCCTGGTCATCTGTCTCAATATCAGAAATATTATCCTCTTTATTTTCTTACAGTTGCTTTCTACTTAACCAACAAAAATAATACCACCCCCAAAGAAGGACTATTTTTATATCGTCATAGAAGTCAACTGTTGTTTTCACTCGATCGTCGCCTCAGGTCTATGGGTTGCCCCTACTAAGCTCTCAGCCAAGGGTCGGAAGTTCTTGCTACGAGAGTCGAAAACGTGTACACACTTATTAAAGACCTGAAGTCACGGTATAATTGACTAGTTACTATGAAAAGGGGTGTTGGACCCGACGAAGATGTTTTCGGTCTAAGATTGTTAAGAAATATCGATTTCCAAAAGCAAGATTCACAAATGGAGACATAGGTGGTCGTGTTCCATGGACATGTCTATACCCTACCCCGACCATGTTCTGTTATGTCCGAAAGAATTCGCAGAACCCTTATTGTTCGGGAAGATCAGGTGTTATGATCCCCCTTTGCGCTTATCTACCCTACCTGGAGCTATTAACTGAACTAAATCAATGAAATGCTCACCCATTGTTTTTATCTGCGCTAAAATTGTACTAATAAAAACTCCCACTATGAAAAGTGGAAAGTTAACTCCCCTTAATTATGTTGATGTTGTTGTTCCCATTCTCGATATGGCTCCAGCCACAACTCCGGTTCCTCTAACTCTAAAACTGCATTATATCTCTAAATACATGAAAAGACAGAATTCGACTTCCCTGAGAAAAATATTTATCATTACTTGAAAAAGATCTCAAAAACGAGTATATTCTTTTCTAAACTGGAATCTCATTCTTTCTTTATTCATAAATAAATCTTAAACTAACAATATAGTATATCTTATTATAAAACTTATCTGAACTATAAACTTTATACTCAAATTATTCTTAAGTCGTAAGTAACAAATCTAATATCTTAAATTTTTCTACTAAATTTCCTCAAAGTAAAAGAATGTACTACAACTTTCATCGATCTGATTCCGAATCAAAATTACTTAAATATTTTCTAAAAATTCAAAAACACAAGAGTATTTTCGTCATACTCCTGTTTCAAACTTAACAATATTATGACTCCGAAAAATTATTCAATAATTTCCAAAATCATTATCATAAGACGTAACAGAATTCAAACTTGACCGTATCAAAACGAATATTAAGGTATGACTCAACAATAGTCAATGTAGTTTGCGTTATTATCCGTAAAGATATTAAATTTCAGCCGTAAGTCCGAATAAAAGGATAATCTTTATCCTAACCGACAAAACACAAATCAAAAATGTACCACCATCGGGATTTATTTTTAAACGACGCAAATAAATACCCTACGAAACAAATAATTTAAAGGAAATAGTAATTTATCGTACGCAAAAATATTCCCTTTCCCAAAAACCAATAAATATCATCAAATAATTGATCACGGACTCACTATATCAGTAGACGGATCTTATTCGATGTTAATTATATTTTATATCAAAAATCAAGGTTAGTAACAATATAGTTTATCACCAAGTTGTTAAATTTCAAATATATTTAATAAAAATCAATATAAATGGACCCTACCTACAGAGAGAATGCATTCTATCAGTGGTATGTTCAGGATCAATCAAAAGATTACTTCAAAGTAAGTATTTTTATCTCTTGACTGTAGATGTTTTCTAAATTATTCACAAAAAAAAAAAAAATTACTTAAATTTCTTTAATGGTTTCAGGTTCTGGTATACGAGAGGGTAATATACTCAACTAACCGCTCGTAAATACGTAGGTATTATGGAACTATAATCGTAATCAGTTCCCATAAATATATTCTCAATATAAATCTGAAATTCCGTTTCAGATGTACACGATGATCAACACAAAACAAATAAATAGTAACCGTTTACTATAATCAGAATCTCAATTCAAATAAAAAAACTCTACGCGATCAAAAATTAATATTCCCTATGATTAACTTCGATGACGTAGGTACTTGTGTTCAAATAACTATTCTAATCAACTTTACTTCAATAAAACATGTAAGTTGAATCTGCTTTAGAGTCCTAAGCCAGATTTAACTTCATAAACTTTACTCACTGTATCTATATTTCCAGTGTCTCGACAAAAAAAAAAAAATAACTACAAATTTTTATTTTTAGTTAGTCACAAGATCTACTTCATTGCATTCAATCACAACGAAAGTATTCAAGAATGTTATTTTTATGGGATAAATACATTTATCACGGCACGACTGTATTTACACCATAAATATGTTTTTACTAGATCCACGGTCGAGCTTAACTATCTTTATAAGATGTTGAGTTCCCGTGAACTAAATTATATTAAACCGTATCTAAATAATTATTACTTTACTTTACAGGAAAATATTTCTAAATGTTCGTATTAGAAATATCAACAAATTTTTATCAGAGGGTAAGTATTGATAGGTATGTATTTTCTAAACTTCAAGTATTTCTTTTCTTTTACTTTTCAGATCACATTCATGAATTTTTAGGTATTTAACTTTCAGTTATTTTTCGTTAAATGATAAATCTAAGAATTCATTTTAAGTTTTATTTTAATCAGGTATGTATCCAAATGTTCAAACAAAAATATTTGTAAGTAATTTTGGACTACGTTAACGTTCATATGAACTGACAAAAATAACTATGCTATGCATAGACATAGGTATGCAATTAAATTTCACAAAAATCTTCGAGACTAAATCTCTATAAACTTTAAATGGGTTTCACAAAAAGTATTTCACAAAGTATATCTTAAATCGTTTTGGACATTCTTTAATTTAAATCGGGAGTAATTTTCTCTCTGGTTGACATCTGGGCTTCACAATATAAACTAAATATTTTTACAGTACCTTCTGTTTGTTGAACTTATTATAGGTGTACCGCAAATTTTCCGTTAATGCACGTTCTAACTGCTTCAATTTTCCATATATGTAAGGATACAGTTGCTCCAATATAAATCCTGTCAGCTTCTGTGACCTCTTCTTAAAGTTGTTTCAATCTGGACAAATTTACTCCAGATGCACTGATGATGTTATAAATTCGAACCGGTCTGATGATTTTTGGTCCAGACCAATGGTTTTCGTTGGTCCAATTAAAATTTTAGACTGCGCCGAATATGTAGATGTTTTATCTGAGCGAGATTAGTTTACCCATGCAAAAATTTTGTGACGATATCTAAATTCGAATATGCAATTTGAATCGTATTATGAAATTTGCATTAAGAATATGAAATTTGCATTAAATTTATTAAATTTGCATTAAAATTTCGTCCAGGCAGCTCAGAGTTGTGACTCCGGTGGCAACTATGGAGTAGAGACTTTGTTTAGTAGAGCGATTCTGCTTTACGATATGGAGCTCCTACTAATTATTGTCTACTACTTGTTGTCACTAGATTCGTTCGATGTTCCTGCCTGCCTATCAGGATAAAAGAAAAATAAGACTTTAGATTTAGTCTTTCTAATACAGAAAAAATGTAGCTCTGTTGCGTCAACGCAATATGTCTACTCGTTACCTATTTTTCATCTAAATGAAACTTTTTCTCACCTGGATGAATTTTTACACGTGGTTTTGATGATGACTATTGCTTGCTTTGAGTTTCTTTCTGCTTTAAAGTTGCAACGGAGCTCTTATCATCAACAGAATTTGTTTCGGCGTCTGTTTCGATGAATGCTTCTGCTCCTATGGTTTCAGAAAAACTTGCCAAATTGAGGATTGCCATACGCTTAAGCAAATTTGCTATTTTTCTGTTGCAGTATCTTAGCTCGGCGTTTAACAATTCTTGGTCCGACATGAATGATGTTTTGTTAAATGCTCCTTTTTCTGTCGTTGGAGAATATTGTATTTATATAAATATCACACGTGGCTTTAAGTGTACTTACGTGATTTTTATGTTATTTTGTACACGAATTTTTCAATTCATATATTTCTTGGATGATGTTTTCCGCTAGTTTTATTGTTGGGATGATATTTTAATTGGAAGATGAATTCTCGTCCATTGATTTTGCAATGGTGTCGCTTTGTACTTTTCCGCTTGAAGATTCGACTGCGGTTGGATTTATGTCTGCGCCTTTGTCTTCGCTTATGGCGTTTGATAATCCAGATGCGTCATATGAATTTTCAATTTTCTTTGTTTTAGCGGAGGTTTTCCAATTAATTGATGCTATCTTGGCGACATATGCTTTCCTTTCCGCCATTCGACGAGAATTCTCTCTGTTCAGGGATGAATTGCCGTCATAAAAAAAATTTGCAAAAAAAAAATGAATTTTACCATACCTTGTTTTTTCTTCTTTTTAGGTTTTCTTGATAATGTTCTGCTGCTTTTTCTTTCAATTTTTCTTGGATGATGTTTTCCGCAAATTTGTTCACGTCCTCTATTGTATATATGTACTTTACTTTAAGTATTTATAATGCGCAATATTTTTTTTCTGGACTACTTCTGCTGCACAACTTACTCGTCGGGACGTGAACAATTGAAAGAAAGTTCTAGACGATTTTTCGTCTCAACAATTCTCTCGGCAGTTTGTTTCAGTTCACCGTTCCGAATTTAAAAATCACGCCACCACGATTCATTTGCTTATTGGTCAGACGATGTTTGGTTTCATTCTCCATTCCTTTTCGTTTCGTTCGCTGAAATAAGTTTCGTTTCTCCTTTTATTAACTCGTAAAGCCGAATTTTCGGTTAAGGTTTATGCAGAATGACACTTGAGTTGTTTGACTGATTTGGCCAATGATTGAAATAAAAAAAATATTCTTAAGTGAAAGTCACAGATATATATGTTCGTTTCAAGTTCGTTGACGTTATTTTAAGTTTTTCGTAAGTATGGTGCTGTATTCCGTATGTTTTCGTATAGGTAAGTATTTCAGTAATTGTTTCAGGTTTTTAAGTCTTAAAGTAAGTATGTGTGTATCTTTATTTATGTAATTAGCTGTTCGTATAAATGTATGTAAATGGTAAGTATGAATGTATATTTAACACAAAGTCTGTCATTCAAGTCGTCATGTATGTTTGTACGTATTGTGTGTGTATCGTTCGTATGTCAAAGAGTCGTCTTCTGTGATCTTAACACCAAAGAAATATTTTCTAATTCACAATCATGTTTTGACATCAGTCTTTTTCAAGACTATTATTTCTGCCTGCTGTTTTAATCATCAATCACAACAAAAAATTAAATATCTTTTCTGATTGATAGTTTTCTGAACGTTTATTAACCTTACGAAATAGGTCAATCACTTCAATCATACGTAACGTTGTCTCTATTATTCCTTCCAGAATAGATTTTTGTCTATACATACTTAATATTTTTAGACTACTGACATTTTTACTTCATCTACTGTTATCATGAAAATTAAGGTATTAACCAAAATTTCATATAATGTTCTTATTTTACCGCAATGACAATAAAATATGTTCTTTCTGATTTCTATATGTAAACTATAAAGTTGTAGGAATTTGAATTGGTTCAGTTTTTGCTTTCCTTCCTGACTGAATTAATCCTCACTTCCTTTTGTTTACTGCTTTACTTATTCTGACAATACCCCATCTAGGAGAGAAAATGTAACTAAAACTTGTTGCGTCCATTTTATATTTCCCATGCCGTTCAGGCCATTACTCTTATAAAATGAGTTACTTAAATTTTTCACTAGATGACACTTATTTTATGTATTGTGTTTCGTTCTAATTATTTAGAACTTCGAATTAGATGGTTTGTCGAATGGTTCTTGTCTTTGATACATGAATTTAATTTTTATAGCAAATATTTATCGTACAGTTCGAAATGCAATTTATTAAAAAATCAAAAAATTTTCAAGTTGGACTGCTGGTAAATACATGTTGAATGTATATGTATTGGTGTATAGGTGTTGTAATACATATTGCTTATGTATGCGTAAAGATGTTTTCCTACATTTTTTTGGTTTCGCTTAAGGCAGCTTTATATCTCCAGTAATATAAAAGTTGTAAATGGGAACTAACTTAACAGAAACTTTAGATGAAATTAGTTCTCACCTTTAGTGAGAATCACCAAAAAAAGTGAAATTAGTTCCCACTAGTGGTGAAGTTAGTTGCCATGTGAAGTTAGTTCCCATGTTAAGTTAGTTCCCATGAAGTTAATTCCCTGCACCACTTTTAACCGATATTGAAACTATGAAAACCGATTTTAGAAGCACTTTCAAAGTCAATTAGATATATATATATACATATATAATGCTATCTTATCACGATAAATCATGCTGACATCGATCAGTTGTTTCTGCCATTTAAATAAAAAGTTATATTATTAAACGAGAATAAGTGATAATTTATAAGATATAATTGTTTTTATCCGTCCCCTGGTAACAAAATCTCAGTTCCCTGACCACCTTTTGTTTCAAATAGTTATTTTTTATTTTTTTTTTTTACTGGCCGCTTTCATTAATGTTAAAGGACATTCTAACATATAACTAGAACTAATTTGCACGACTTAAAGCATTATCTTGCGGAAATTATGAGCATTTTAGTTCACTTTTTGTACAATCACACATAAAAAAATTTAAATATAGGATTGCATTATAACTAAAGGGTTTTCCAATAAGAGGTGTTATTTTGAATAGCCCGGTAGCTGTCACTTTTGAAGCTGTCATTTTTTGACATTTGACAAGTAGAAACTACTCCATTAATAAAAATGGACCGATACACGCTTCAACAACGCATTGAAAATATTAAAATTCACTATAAAAATGGTGAAAATTTGGCAGAGACGGTTCGTAAAACTAAAACATTTTTGGGTCGTCGTGAAGCACCTTGTCGGACCGCAATACAGAAAATGGTGGACAAATTCGAGCTGTTGGGACAAGTTAGTGATGTGAAGAATAAAACCCGTGCACGTCGCTCAAGAACAACTGAGAATATTGCTGTTATAGCCCAAAGTGTTGAAGAAAACCCAGGTTTGTCCATTCCTCGTCGTTCTTTGGAATTAGGCATTCCACAAACGTCATTACACCGTATTTTGCATAAAGACTTGGGTCTTAAGGCTTATAAAGTTCAGTTAACACAAGAACTCAAGCCGGCTGATCATCAACAACGTCGTGTCTTTGCTGATTGGCTCCTTGAAATGCATGAAAATGATCCGGTATTTCATCGAAAAATCATCTTGACTGATGAGGCCCATTTCCACCTCGGAGGCTACGTCAACAAGCAAAACTGTCTCATCTAGGGCTCGGAAAACCCAAGAGTTATTGTTGAAAAGCCTCTCCATCCTCAACGCGTGACTGTTTGGTGCGGTTTATGGTCCGGCGGGGTCATTTGACCTTACTTTTTCGAAAATGAGGCTGGAGCAACAGTTACGTTCAATGTATTGCGCTATCGAGAGATGATTAATGATTTTTTATATCTGGAATTGGATGGACAACGTTTACTTTCAACAAGACGGCGCTACGTGCCACACAAGCAATGAAACCATCGATCTTTTACGGGAAAAGTTTCCAGACCGTGTTATCTCTCGAAGAGGTGATCACAATTGGCCACCGAGATCTTGTGATTTAACACCTTGCGACTTCTTCCTTTGGGGCCACGTGAAAAATATGGTCTACGCCAACAGCCCAGCATCGATTCAAGCCCTCAAAGATGGAATTCGTGATGCTATCGAGGACATAGGGCAGCCACTTTGCAATTTGAATATGGAAAATTTCATGAAAAGGATATGGTCCTGTAAGCGTGGTCGTGGCGGCCATTTGGCTGATGTTGTGTTCCATTATTAACGGCATAAATACCTCTTTATTATGATAAACATCCGATCATTTATCTCAAAAAATGCCATTTTTCTTTGAATATCAAAATAACACTTCTTATTGGAAAACCCTTTATTTAGCTATAAATTTAACGTTAGTCTAGTAACGTATTAAATAAAACAACGGTAAATTTGTCTTTACCGATATGAATCCATATCTTTCGTGTCAATAAGTAGGTATGTATATAATAATAAACTGGCTTACTAATGGACACCCACACTGTACAAAATAGAACAATACACAGTACACAGTACAGCCTTACAAAAAAGGAAATTTAAGAATTTAGATTTCTATTTCTCTATTCTTCTATCTTAAATTCCTCAGAGCCAGCTATTATGTGATAGAATATGTCGTACATATAATATTACGGTTCTTTGTTTCGCTGGTAAAATGCAAATTCATCGACTTAATTTACATCGCTAATGACCCATGTCAAATCCATTGAACCAATAGTCAACAAAATGCGACACAAGTATTGGCAATTTTCAGCATTCCAACGTCAGCTCAGCATAATATTCATCGCGGTCTTTGGCGTATTTAGCCAACACGTTTACATTTATACCAGGTGTGCGCTGGTATATGTAAGTAATGTAATGATTCATTCCATATGCAAATGATGCCGCCGCCGCCGACGACGATGAATTTATGATGATCAGCGCCGAGACACAAACACAAACCTATTGAAATAAATCGTTTCCCAACGCCAAGATTCGGTAGATCATTTTCATAAAAGTTATTCCGAACTGAAGTTGCAACAATAATTACGTTTAGTATATCTGAGATATGGGTATCGCAATTCAACCACAGGGGGTGAGTTGAGCGTGGGTTCATGATTCCAATCATCACAAGATGCCACTATGCCACAGTTGTTGTTTTGATTGACGCGCAACAAAAATGTAAGCCAATTCTTGTGGCATGAAAATATAAATGCACAGGTTTTTTTTAGAAGCGATATCAATTTGTTTTTTTTTTTTGTTTTTTTTTATTTCAAATAATTACTATAAAACCACAGAAGAACTCTGATGGCGGTTCCAGTGGGTGATCTATGTTTGGCAGAATCTCCTTATGGACTCATGGCTCCTATGGAGCGGCAAATCAAACTCGGGACAGATCGATAAAGAAGAATTGGCTTTGGATGATCGACTGATGGATTTATTGAGACCACCTGAAGGCAGAATTGTTGAACGTTTAGCCATTCTATATGGAACTAGTTTCTTAAAACTAATCAATGGTAATCGTGAAAATCTTTGACCTCGTATAGTTTTGAATCGAGATTAAAGTTGCTAAGACAAAAAAAAATTCACTAAAAATAGATCGTTAGAGGATCCTTGGGTCCAACAGCCCACCGTTAAGAGCTACTGAGATATTTAATCGCATCAATAAAAGTTAATATAAAAAAGTTGGAATTATTGGTGAAAAGTAAAATATAAAAACAATTTACCCATCCAATTGTTCTAGAAAAGGAAAGGCATACTTAGTTTAGACGTTTCTTGAAGACCATAAGTAATGGATTTTTTTAGCGCTGGCATTGGCAGCACTAAGCGGTGTTAGCTATATATCCTGGAGTTAAACTAACGAGGAGCTTTGGACCAAGGCCGTAGGCTGACAATTTTTTCGGGGGGGGGGGGGGGGTTATATTTATTCCATACACCAATAAATATGTACCTTTCTGTAGATGTAATAAATAAAATTAGTACAGCCCATTAACCCAAAATCCACCAAACACGACTTTTAATTGCGATAATGATACTATTCTATGTATAAGGCAAGTCATGGATTCGTCAAAAAAAAAAAAAATTGAGATAACAAATAAACATGATATTGCGATGATAGGGAAGTACACAAAAGTGTGTTGGAAAATTCTGTTCGTCCGACTGCCTGTTTGCAGATCTGCAGCCTAAATGGATAGGCTGATTTGCAAACTTGGTTCAGAGTGTTTATTTAGTAGTCTCGCACTAGGCATTGTTGAAATTGGAATTTTAGCTCTAAAACAATGGTAAATGTCATATAACAGTTTGTTAAAACTTAATTTTTCTAAAAATGGCCTTAACGATGATGATAAAATAGTCGAGATTTATCTTAAAACAGTACCTCCCATAGAACCGATTTTTTAAAATCAGAATTTCTCGCTAACAACAAAACCGATTTCAATTAAATTTAAAATTTAGGAAGGTTTTTATGATCAAATTCATATACATAACTTTTCAGATTTTTTGAATATGTTGGAAACGCGAATATCGAATTTTTCCAGATTTTTTTCCAGATGAACTACAGATTTCGATGTATTGAAATACTCAAAAAATTGCAAAATATTTTTCAAAATTAAAAAAGAAAACAGTTTAAAAAAAAACTGCTTTAACGATTTTCAATATTTTTTCCTAGGTAGAGTACTGCTAATAAAATACAATTGAATACTTAGTTTTTCAAGAAAACTCTCAAACAAATTTGAAAAACTAAAAGATTTTTCCAATATTTTTTTAAAATAATTTTAAGTTATTATTTATTAGGTAGGTACATTTATCATCACTCTTTAAGATTTTATTATAAAAAGAAGTATTAAATAAAATGTAAGTGTATCATTTTTATAAAATTAAATTTAGTCTTCTGGCCTTCTGTGCTGCAAATATGTCTAAAACTTCCTCAGTGTCAATCTCAATTTGTCGATGAATTGACATTAATGCCAATCCTGTTAGTCTTTCTTCGCCAGTAGAATTTCTAAGGTAAGTTTTTAGACGTTTCACTGTCGAAAATGTTCTTTCCGGTGTACACGTTGAAACCGGTTGTGTCGCCAAAATTTTGAGAAGCTTGTGGATGTTAGGAAACAGATCCTTATTGCATTCCCCAAGAGCTGTTATTGCACTCTTTGAACGCTCTGTATCTTTTTGTCCATGGCATTTTGTCTTCCATAACGTAAACTTAGCTTCTAAAGTGTCCCAATCCAAAAAAGATCTATAAAATTTTAAGTTTTCTTCGTTGTAATTTTGTTCATATTTGCCAAGGATCGATGGAATTGTGTGTTGAACCCCTGTGAACCCTCCACCCCCCTTGGCTACGGCCTTGCTTTGGACCCAAAAATCGAAAAGCTGTGTTTGAGTGTGTGACCTAAATAACGAGTAGAATACACTCTGATGATGCAGTTTTATCTTCATTGGTTAGATTGGGAGCCAAATCCTGCACATATATCGAGTTCATACTTGACCTTCATATGTTGACACCCTCAAAATGCACATTTCTGTCATCAGATGGTGGACCCATCTGCGTCAATTGACGTACGTATATACCGTTAGTGGAGTCAAGTTTGGCTCTAACCATTATCCACTTGATGAAGGTGTGCAAAGCTTCACATAAATGTCCAATGAATCTGTCAAAAAAAAAAATAATTTTTAAGAGAAAATACAATGTTACCTCGCGCCGTAACTATACTGCAGACCGAGTTTGTATCTGTAGAGCTTGATAGAAAAACGGTTGTAGAATGTAGATAGCCTTAAGGATATCTGGCAGCAATGTCAACAATCTATTAAAAATGCTGCATCAGAAATTTTGGGGTCTCACTCCGCTGGATCAATGGTTTGACTCTGAGTGTAGAAAAGAAAACAAAGGCAAAAGGGAAAACATAAAAAAAACTGAGTTTAATCTTCGGTATGTGAGTATAATATGGGTCACTAGCCAGTTTAGTGGTTTATTGATTGCAATATTTTAAATGACTTCATGTTATTTCAGCTGATTTCAGCAATTCTTAAATTGACATTTTGTGATTGCATTTATTTCAAATAAATTTAATGATTTCAAATTATTGCAATTTAATTCAAGTGATTTCATTATGATTTCAATTCGTGATTTCATTATTGCATTTTTAATTGCATGATTGCAAAAAAAACTTAGTGATTTCAAATATTTTTAATGATTGCAAAAAATCATTTGAAATCGATAACCAAAATTTTTTTATTTTATTTCATCATTTGAAATAGTGATTGCACCTGATTTCAATGTGATTACAATTGATTGCAAGTATAACTTGACAGGTGCGATTTCATTCAGCATAAATGACCCCTCGGTCATATATGCTGAAAGATGATAAAGTTATCAGTATCAGAGCTAACGAGCTTTTATGCCATTTCCCCCATATAACTTGCGACCACATCTTTGAAATCAAACAAGGGATTAATTTTGCTGATCATTGTCAGCCTCAGATCTAGGGGGGGACAAATCGGGGCCTATGCCACGATCGACAAGTTCAGAGGGCGACCAAATTCACACATCGCTCAAAATACACGCCTGCTCGCGTATCGCAGATCGCTGCAGCAGTTGCTGGATCAGGAGAGGACATTTATTTGTCAACTGATTTTAGAAAAAAAAGATGCTGTGGATTTAGTTGAGAAAGTTGATGATTTGAATATTGAACAATGTCGTGGCGAATTTTATGATAATATTAAGTCCAATATGACCGGCATTCATAAAAAGGTACAACCCAGGATTGCAGAATGAAATGAGCTGGCCGAGTTCGAACCAATCTTGGCTCACTCCTTAAATCTTCTATTATATATTTAGCTGTTCATTTTGTCTTATCATGCCTATTTGGACTGCTTCAATAAGTATATTGCTTTTTTGTTGGCTCCATTACTAGGTGGCACATATGAAAAAATATGTTAAAACAAATTTAAAAGGATGTAGTCAAACGCTGACCATCTCAGCGAAACATGTTGCTGTGAATTCCATATTAAATAATTTGCCCAGAAATAGTACAAGCCTTAAAAGAAGTTAAGCAAACTTCTCATGCTCCAGAAGCTAAGAATACGACTCAGGTTATCTATTAACTGGTTATGAATAATTTTAAAATCTTAGTTTAACTATTTGGGCGAATATTTTCCGAGTGATTATAGAAATTCAGAAAGAAGATAAATCTGCTTGCCCGTTCCTTCGCACTAATGCATAGTCTGCTTAAAACTTTGCAAAAATGAGACATAATCCATTAGGCTTAACACAGAAGGAACAGCGATGGATGTATTATTTCCGGAAGGCCTATGTAGAAATGTCAATCAATTTGTAATATAGCTGATAGCTGAAAATTATAAAGATGGTAAAGGTAAAAATAAATATACGTGGGGGGCGATATTTTTCAGTTTTTGTCCCGTCTAAAAGAAATTGAAGATCCCGGGCGCTTTTTTTTTGTAAATTCAATTTTTATTTTCAATTTAACTTATAACTACTTAAATGCTAGACAAAAACCTTAAAAACTAGCTTACTGAATAACTTAACTAACTTACTGGTGGCCCATACGGGAGTTCTTAATTATACTATAACTATATATGCAAAATGCCTTTCGGCGTACAAACTAACTTAAATTAAAATTCAATATTACTTAAACTAATCGAGAAAATTCTTAAAAAATATTATCTGCAACGAAAGTGAGACTGCAAAAAACAAAGGTGAAAAACGACCAAAAACCTAGAAGCGATTTAGCAAACCGGTAATGTTTTTGTTCAAAACAATATTATTTTAGTATGTTTGTCACATCATATAACTATTTTATGGGTATTAAACCTTTTAGAAGACCATTGCTATTTGTGATTTTCAGATTGCATTTTTTGTTCATTAACTTTTATTATCACCGCACAATTGGGCAAATTGGTTCATATAATTTAGCCCCTTTTATTATATCCCATATTTATTTTATTCTAAACATATTTATTCAAAATATCTTATCCGACTGTTGTTTTCATATTTGCCTTTCACACGTTTAACTCTGCAAACTCATCGATTTTCAAGACCTCCAGGGTTCAATATGCATGCGGACAGAGAGCACCACCGCCATCCACCTGGGTGATTTCATTTCCAATCGCATTATATCGGATATCTGGCTTCGATTTACACCTTTTTTGAGCGAGTGCTATAGCTTTATTTTGGCCTTTTGCCTGAACAATTGAATGTTTAACATGTGTATGCTGAATACTCTATTCCTGTATAGAAGCGACACAACAAAGGATGTTTCTGCAATTCGATATGGTCATTGCAAGAAGACGATGGCAACCGACACCTTGTATTTGTATCTTTATGATGATGCAATTGGAAGCCCAAGTGATCGCACAAGTAAGATATCCACAAAGCGGAATGTTTTTCTATGATTTTGTCGTCATCTTCTGCATCGCACTATGGTCATCGGCACAGGTCGTCATCGCATTGATGATAGTAACCCGAGGAATGGAGATGCAGCGAAACACTATCCAATCGATGCAAAAGACCTCCAGAAACTACAGCTACATGGCGAAGAAATTGTTGTGCAATAGAAGGACACACAACAGGAAATGTTTGCACTGATCTGTTGTGGGATGATAAGATCTTGTATATTGAATTTCTGGACTGCGCTGCTCCACTATGATGTGCCCCGGCTTATGGAAGTCAAACAATTGATTATAGGTCCACTGTAGAGGTATATGAGTTCATGTAGGTGGTGGCTGTCGATTTGTTTTGGCAAGTCGGTTCCTATGAAGAAGTAAGAAAATGACAGCTGTGATCCTATCAGGATTGGGTTTTATTGCAAAAAGAAAAATTCGAGTGAGATAGCAAGAGTTCATAATTATTAAGGTTATTTCAATAAAATTTTGTTTATCGAGTTATAGGCCAGTCGGCAAATAGCAAATCGGATAACATTCCTGCAAAAGGTTTTATTGTTTTAATGGCTCCATATTTGTTGCCCAAAATGAATATCCTAATATAGGTTTTCCCCTCGCCGATGCATAAGTAGTGCGCGGTAAAGATGTAAATCAAAAGGTGTATTTTTGCGGTTTTACGGTTATATTTCGTAAAGGACTTAGAATATCGATAACTGTTCTTCCTATAAAATAATAATAAGGTTGTTAAGGTCTGGTTATTCTATGTAATCATAGGCCAGGTCCCAATTTCAGAAGACAACTTTACCCCACGTCTTCTTACATTTTGAGGAAAAAATGAAAAAGAACCATACAAATAATTGTTTGGGTTCTATTGCTGCAATATTAAAAAAAATTTATTAAAAAAAATAGGTAGGTATATATACACAAAAATCTGTTTCACCAACATAGATAAAAAAGAAAACTATTAATCGATATGTAATATATATGTATGTGATAAGGTAAACAATGAATATAAAAGTACCACGTCGTGTCGTGCGTACTTACTCAATTAAAAAGGGCGCCAGGAAATTTTATAAGTAAAATTTGCCTTAAAACTACAAACTGAAAATAATCTTCAATTAAATCAAAAGCAATGATTATTTTCCAAATTGGAATTTAAAATTTTTATTTAAAAGAACAAACACTGCCTGGAAAAACCTTTATAAATATGGGAAGAAAACCAGGATCTTTTCAAACAACAATAAAATGGTGTACAATGTAAATTAAATGGCAAAAGGCCATTTTAAAAATGAAAAGAAAAAAGAATTAAAGCAATCGATGATTGAAATTATTTTAAAATTGTTGTAGCAAACACACAAAATGAAAATGACTTGGGTAACGTTCCCGAACAAACAAAGTCGTATGAAAAAAGGTCACGAGTCCCGCAATATCGGGATAAAAGTAAAATGGATCAAAGTTCTAACAGATAACCACTTTTTCCAACTAAAACCAAACAACCAATAAATCAAATCAACCAATAACTAAGTAGGTAGTTATGTGTACAAGATTGTGGATCCTTCCACCCAGAGTTTTCAAGTTTAATCCAGAGCTAACTATTACCGAGATTAATCCACAAAAACTAAAAGATTTCTTCTCAAAACTTTGGAAACAATTTACCAAAATTTTCCACTAATTCGACTGCGGTTTATTCCCAGGCCCCATTAGCTGAGGCCTTCCCGTTGCTGAATCCAAACCACGATTCGCTCAGAAAGGACTCCATCCATATGGTTAAATGGACAAGTTCAGGCCCTTTCCGTCATTTCCAATCAAATAAAAAGAAAAACGAAAAAGCATTTATGCAAGAAAAATACGGAGAAAAACTTTTGTGTTGGAAGAAGTCTCAACGATTTTTAAATTAAAATGGTGAGAAAGGACTCACGATAAACTAAAACTTAAAATCTGTAGACCTTCGCGCAGATTCAAGGGAAAAGGGAAACACATAGCAAAGTCATTTTCATTTCGTGTTAAAAAAAAATCATTAGCTTTCCTTCGGGCTCAGGCCTTGATAAATTAAATCTGAACTCTCTGTACGAAGACTGACTGACTTGTCAGTTGGGTGTGAAAGTTCTATCACACATTGCCATGCATACGATCTCGCATGCCGTCTGTACATGTCGACTTACTGTCGAATACTGCATATGTATAAAAGACGTAGACTTCTCGATTACATTGGACAACTTCTTACTTGATGGTTTACACCAACCATCTGTTACAAAACAAACAGTTTGTAAGTGCAAACCTCTTAGTTTACACGTAGTAATAATTATCGACGGCGGTGAGCTATAAAAATAAAAGAAAATGTTACTTTTCCAAATTACTTGAGAATAGGCCCTCTGATTGATGGAACAGGCAACCACTTACTCTACAAGCAGTTTTTAGCCGCAACAAAAATATTGAAAGAGTTAATAAGAAAAAGAAGAGCAGGCCAATGTAACTTGTTGCGGTAAATTTTAACGCAACACTATCTCACTCGTTGATATTAGGGGTTTACTGCATAATGGAACAACACCCCATGTAAAATGAGAATAAACCCCAACAATTATTTGGGGCTGCTTTCATTTTTAAATATTGGGGGTTACTAAATAATGAAATAACACCGCAATACCAAAAATGATATTATTGTAGACCCCAAAATGTGAAATTGCACAACAAAATATGCAATTTTATTTTGTCGTTGCATTGCAAACATACTTTTAGGAGCTTATTTAATTTTTTGTTTTGGGGCCTTATTTCCTGGGGCCTAATTTCGCAGCGTTTTTCAATATTTGAAGCACTCTCAGAGAGGATTGTTAACTCTCTTCTACGATATACCTATGGTAACGTCCCAGATGTGTGAATTTTTTTTATAGTGGTGGCCCTCATTTTCCAAGTAGGTGATCTGAAGTTTCCACATGTTCATTACAGAACCTGCAATAATTCTCTTAGTTTGGAGTGGCCCATGGTTACGAGGAAACCTTTGATAATTCTCATGTTTTTTCTACCTTATTTGATGCAATCTTTAAATCTTTTAAAGCGTCCGTGGTTAAAGTTCCCAAGTAGGATTCTGGCATTACTTTACTCATGTTACGAAGTTCCTCCCAGGTTGCTTATTTCCCAGTCTATACAGGCTCTATTTGTCCACCTTATGATGTCGGTATGTACATATATTGTTCGAAACAGTCGATTGTATACCACAGTGAATTTTGTACCACATAGTGAATTGTGCACAGGGAATCGTCCATACAAGGAATTGTGCACAGTGAAAAGGCAGGTTTCGCGCTAGATGCCATATAGATTATACTGGGCTCTAAACAGCATATAGTTTCGAATTTCCGGCTGGAAGTATATTTTCAACATCCAATGATCACAAATGTCGCTGAAGTCAAGCTGTAAATGTAAAAGAACTCTGATGGCCTTAACTTTGTGACAAGTTCTGTGAACTCAAATATATTAAGTCGTCGGCATATCAAATCGCTAGCGTTAATACTAAAATGAAATGAATTGCGTAGTTCACAGTTTCTCGCTTTAAACTAATTAACTAACTTGCTAATAGTATGTATGTATCAGTATTTCAGTTTATCAGTATCGCATGTTTAGATGCCTTAAAACCAATCTGAGTGACTGGAATAATAGTTGCAATTGTCTCCACTTATCCTGTGAACTGAATCTTTTTATATGTATCTCTCTGGCACTCATAGACAACTTAGCGACCGAATATTCACTAAATTAAAGCTGTTTTTTTTTTTTCCTTTTTTCAAATTCGGGAGAGGTTTTACCGCAGCTGTTTTCCAATTCACCAGGTTAATATGCATTATTCCATGCGTTGTTGAACAGCGTTGTGTGAGATTTACTTTTCTTTTTTTGTTTCCTTTTTATTTAAGTATAGATTTCCAAAGGACATAAGTGTACTTAATTTAAAATATGTAATCAATTAATTTGTAAAAGCGAAAAAAAAGAACAGTCGTGACCAAAAACATTAAACATCCAATTAAAGTAACAAACACAGATCAGTTAAATATTTCAACTATAAGATTTATAGATTTTTCCAATTTCATGGAAAACGTGCATCTTATCTGAATACTGAAACCAAACATCAAAAACTATCGAATCAGATAAAACCTCACTTATACTAACCGCACCTTTCAGTTGTTCGCCGAAAATTCACACCAGTTTAGTGCTCTTAATTGTCTCCTTAAGCGAAAAGAAGTGAAACAAAAAATTTAGATCTATAAATTATACAATTGCAGATTGATCGATATAACTCTTCTAAGCGAGACCACCATCATGGTAGAAAATAATTATCCACTGAACGACGACAAATACGATCCAATTACGGAAATGCTTCAAGGCACACTCGTATCATCATAATCAACACTTCATCAGCTAGCCTTTAACAGAATCGCACGACATCCTTGGCCTCCATCTGAGTTCCAGGTTTCCAAATCCACATCGCTATGAATGACAGCCGTTGACAATGTGATTTGACAATGATGGTTGCATTTCATCAAATACGCGCGATAATCACCTCGATTATAGGCTCACACAAAGGTGACAATATTAAGCTATTTCTTCTTACGATTCTCGCTGTCACTTTTGTATCTATGGATATGCAACTTGAGCCCGAAAAAGGTAAAATATTGACAAGAACCAGAAAGGGATATATATCAATCAATGAGAGTGCATTAAGAAGTGTGCACATGTTGTCACCCTCAGGCTTGTGAATTAAGTGAGACTTCCAGACGAAAGCGGTATATACTAATGGTTGGTGGTTTGGCAGTAGTCAATCAAATATGGTTATAGTATCTCGTTAGTTGGTGGCTCTATCTATGATTTAGATTTTTGTTATCGTAAGACTGTATCATTTTGCGTATGTCTGTATACCTACATTATATAATTGAGCTTCTTTTGGTTTTGCAGGTTGAACTGTGCTTTACAAACTTTGTGTGTAGGAAGAACTCATGAAGTTTTAAGGCAATACTTCTTTCATCGAAAGATATTTAATTATGTGTTTCTATTAATTCCAAAACATACTTTTAAGTTAAAAAGACATTTTAAAGTCCAATCCTGCCACCACGCCGCCGTTGTGGGATGGGAGCTTACAAGTCATAAGCTCTATTTCTCTTTTAAATAAGATTTTCTACTTTTTAATTTTACACGGAACTGTGTCCGCACTTTGTAAATAATTTTGATCAGTTATTTTTTTTTTTTTTGTTTTTCCTAAATCGACTCGTAGTATTACAGCGATTAATAAGATTCCAAAAAGGTATTTACCAAAAAATTTAGAATTAACATAATAAAAATTATTAGAAAAAGTAAGATCTAAGTTCTTGAATACGGTAATAGATCAACTCAACACAAGCTCTTTTGTCGAGATCTATTGTCGAATGACACCAATGTAGATTCAGCATCATTTTTAACAATTTGTTTTGTGACACCTGCGATGAAGTTTTATGATATGAGAGCAGCATTTCCCAATATGGGAAAAACTACCTTGTGTATAATTATTTTATTTCCATTTGTAAATTTAATTTCAATTTAAAAAAATGTTACTAAATATAGTAGTGCGGGGATATTTGGACCACTTTTTACTTGAAGTATAGCTATACATTCTTAATGTGGGGGAGGCACCGGTTCGATTCCCATGAGATTACGTAAATGGACGAGCAACACTCAAAACTATTAAATTCAACACACAAAATATGTATGTTAATACAATCAGCATTATCACAGAGTTCCTCGTAGCCAAGTTCCGAACGAAATGCTGCGCTATGAAACAAACAAAATTACATCACAAGCCTCGAACATAACTCTGTCCTTTCGGAATCATGCTTAATCAAAATGTCAAACAAAATATTTATTATTTATCGTTTGTTTGTATTATTCTTGAGTTTGTAAATTTAATTTAAATACGTTCATACATTTTTCTTTTATTTTATATGTTTTGGGCGTTGTTATCATTCGCGGGGGTTTTTATATTGATTCCGTTAAAAAAATCTGTTCGTAGAAAAATCGGCCAAACTTTCTATTCATTCGGGGCTGTGATACCTCATTTCCCGAACTCCGAATTTCGTAGCTATATTTTCAGTACGTCGGGAGTTGTGATAGTTTTCGGGGTTCGTACTAGGAATCTATTACGAAGTGGCCCGTGAAAAGGCTGAATATATTCACTTACATAAGGCAAGCTATGCATTCGTGCAAAAAAAAACATTTGAAATAACAATCAAACATGACATTACTTATGTATGTACTAACGAAGATAGAGAAGACTTAAAAGTAGGTCGGAAGAAAGTATGCCCGATGAATGGAACCTTTTGGCTTAGTGTGCCCAATACACAAAAAAGACGCTCTGACATGCACGAACTACGGAGGAATCAGCCTCCTAAACGTCGCTTATAAAATCTTGACGGCTATCCTGTGTGATCGCTTAAAACCCCTCGTAAACGATAAGATTGGCCCCTATCACTATCAGTGTGGATTTAGGCCAGGCAAGTCTACCGTCGATCAAATGTTCACACTCCGACAGATTTTGGAAAAAACCCAGGAATTCAAGATCGATACACACCACCTTTTTATTGATATTAAAGTCGCGTATGACAGCGTGGATAGAGACGAACTGTACAGAGCCATGTAGTATCTCGAAATCTCGGCATCCCTGCCAAACACGTCCGCTTGTACAGGATGACGATGGAGAAATCTCGCTGCTCTGTCAGTCGGTAACAACACCACCGAACCGTTTGATGTTGAGAAAGGTCCAATTAAGACAAGGTGACTCGCTATCATGCAATCATTTAACATATCGTTCTTGAAGCAATTGTACGAAAATCGCAAGTCAACACCATCACTGGTACAATTTATCAAACTACTCGCGTATTCAGATGACATAGACATAATCGGCCGAAATTGGCGATCTGTGACTGGTGCATTTGCAAGTATTGAATCGGAGACGGCAAAGATGGGATTAGCTGTTAATGAAGACAAATCGAAATATATGCTATTAACGAGAAATTAATCTCAATATCGTCGACTCGGGCAAAACATTATGATGGATATACATACATAATTTTGAAGTAGTGAAGGACTTTACCTGGATCTACAATAACAACGCAAAACGACATCAGTGCAGAGAGCAAACGAAGAATTACTCTTGCCAATCGCTGTTTCTTTGGGCTGAGAAATCATTTAAGTAGTAAAGGCCTCGCCTTCTCTCATAGAACCAAGGAGACGTTATATAAGACCTTGATCATCGGATGAGAAGTTATTTGGGTGCTTTGAGAGAAAGACTCTTCGAGTGATTTTTGGTCCTGTCTGTATCGAAGGAGTATGGAGAAAAAGATTCAGTGACGAGTTATACGGGCTATACAGCGATATTAAACTGGTCAAGAAGCTGAAAAAAAAGCGGCTGATATGGCTGGATCACTAGGATAGGAGCGTATGAATACCAACGCACCAGCCCGACGAGTCATCGAGTTCATTTCTGATGGTGTACGCAGCGTTGGAAGACCCCCAAGTAGAAAACGACCTCAGCCAACTTGCGGTGCAAAATTGGAAGCGGCTAGCTAGGAACAGAGCTGGCTGGAGAGACATGTTGGTTAAGGCCGTTGTCCATCCTGGACTGTATGCCCCATCTTAGCTAAGTAAGTAAGTAAAAACTTGGGTCTGGAAATTCTATCTGTCTGTTTGTCTGTCTGTCTGTCTATCTGTCTCTCTGTCTGTCTGTCAGTCTGGTTGTATCAGCAACTACAGCCTATACGGTTGGACCGATTTGCTTCAAATTTGGTTTATTGGGTTTGTAACTCAGTTTGTAGACCATTCCTTAGTATTGTACATTGAATTAAAAACAATATTCTCTGTTCAGAGCTCGAATTAATAATACGAAAAAACTAAGAACCAGTTGTACAAACATTTGAACTGCAGTTCAGCTACATATTTTTATCTTCCAACTTCGGCCACTTTACTAAGATCTAGTTCTCGATCTAGATAAATGTATGTGTAAAAAAAGCAATTCCATGACTTTATACTTTATCGGTTGTTTGGTTTTGTTTTGATAAATCATTTTCAACTTTATTGCCTATTTCTAGTGAGATATATTACGATGGTGTTAAGTATTTGTTTCCGGATTTTCAATAACTGTATCAGCCCCTTTTATTTTCACAACTTTGAAAATTGTTGGATAAAATTCTGTTGAAAGTTTATTTGCTGACAATTGTAGTTTGCCTCGGTCTTGAATTTCATTATAATCAGAGATCAGACAATCCGAAAAAAGCTTGCTCCATTGATCGCAAATTGGCTTGAATGTTCCGGCGGAACAACATTTCCGATGGTGTCTTACCAGTAGTTGAATGCAAAGTTGATCGATCGGTACCTACATCAAAATATATTCTTGGAAACGTTCTTTTCAATCGAGTTTTGCTTCTTATAGTTAATTTCCAATCGCTTAATTTAGAAGCGATTTTGTCCTTCTTCTTCGCCGTTTTGCTGGGGCAAGTAAGGGATCCTGCTGAACAGGTTTATATTGTTTGATTCACAAAACTATTGAAATGCGTTACTTTTGCATTGTGGACCATTATAATAAGATTCCAGCATTGAGTTTATACACATAGAGGAATTAAGATGGTTTTAAACTCACCGAAGTAGAAGTCGCTAAATTAGCATATCGAGTAGTTATTATTTCCCTAGTTCTCTGTAAAGAAAAATACTTGAACCGAACCGAACAAAATTCTTCTGCATACATTTGTATTTGTTTTTCTTTATTTCTCTTGCCTTGAGTAAAAAAACAAGTCGATAGTAACGACATCCCACGAGCAAAGATTGAAACTTACAAATGATTTATCTATGTGTATAAACTCAATAGTAGAAGTCAGAATCATTTTGACTCTTACTGCGAACGTTGCTCCGCGCCAACGCCCAATAAGATAAGAATTGATCACAATTTTAAACGATATAACATCATACTAGAACAACAAGCTATTGTTTTGTAACCTAGTATGATGCTAAATATAATTTAGTAATGATACCAGATAACCGAAAGTGGGATACCAAACCGAGCAAATATTATTTTTAGCTCTTTAATAGCAGGACACTTTTCTTCAGTGGCAATACTTATGATCTTTTTGACCATATCGACCACATTCAACAAAAGCATTCCTAAAATTGGTATTAAATTGAAGTTGATTGGATTCGGTATCAATCTTACAAATATCGATTGTTTCTCCTGATCCAATAGGTTCTATCCTTGCTTTGTTTGTTAGAGTTTTGTGTTGTTTGTTCACTATTTCAAAAATTCAAACCATCTTAATGATTTCGTTTAGAATTTGATCCTCACGTTCCAATATCTTGCGACATAATTATTTGGATTGGATACTGCTTGTGATTTGGTCTTCATAATATTTTGATCAATATACTTACCAAAATCACAGAAAGCAGCTTGAATGCGCAGATGCATGATAAATGTATCGAAACGTTCTTTTTGTGCTTGGTCCATTTTACGAAAAATATGTCGATCAAAGCTTACGTTTCTCTTAGTTTCAAAGAAATCAATGAATTTCTTAACAGCAGTTGCCTTTTGCGTACACTTTATTTTGAAAGGGAATGAAGTTTGATGCTAACGTTCATCTGTGTGTGTTTTCATCTACTGAATCATCCAGCAAATTAAAGAAAACGTCTTGAGCTTTTGGTCCTATAAAATATAGTAACAAATTCTTCTTTCTTTGGCCATCATCAATTCCTTGTGCTGACACAAGTAGTTCAAATTGTTGAAACAAAGATTTCCATTTTGTACCACAATTAGTGTTATCAACCTTAAATTCGAACAGTGGTAGTCAAAATGAGAATTGATTGATTTGTCCTAAAACAAATAAACACATTTTTTTAAATATCATTTCAAAACTTGAAACATATTCTACAAAACAAAAACAAAGTTTGTTCTTAACCTGTGCTCCGAATCAATTCTAACGCTTTTTTGTATTCTAACAAACATGTAGATATGTATGATCTGCGTCTCCGAATCAATTTCTAACGTAATCCAAATCGTTTCCAATTATTTAAAAAAATTATTTTATTGTAATAAAAGTAATTACATACCAATGATTTGATCCATTGTATACGTACTAGAATGAGGAACCAGAAAAAGATACTTAATAACTAATTTATATTTGATTTGTTAATTTTTGGTTTTCCTTCGGCGCTAATATTGTATATGTATATTAAATTAAAAACAATGTTCTCTGTTCAGAGTTCGTATTAATAATACGAAAAAACTAAATTAATTAATTGACATGATCAATTGTAACTCACTATCAATATTAGTAATATCTATCACTTAGAGGAGAAATTCAATTTTTTTTAGCCCAAAAAATAGCGGTACTTGAAGCTTATAATTTTCTCGAAAACATCTCCAACGTTATAAAAAAGGTTAATTTTATCGAAAACATCTCTTTTTATCAGATTGTCTTTCGTTCAGTTAAAATAAATGTTTGGCAAGCCTATTAACGGTACCTCCCATAGAACTGTTATTTTCATCTTGAGCTATCTCGCGAACGGGCCAATAGCTTTAAACCTAAAGATTTTTTACTAAGATCTAGATGATTTTATAAAACTTCATTACTAACATAAATAAAAGTGCTTAGTTTTAATTTTAATTAATTTTTAAATTTATTTTTTTGTAAACTCAATATTTGGAAAACAGCTTGCCTAGAAAATGACGAGCCTATCAAAGCTAGCACCGAGCGAAACGCAATGTTTTCTTGGACTATAGGCCACTAAACGCTTTAAATTTGAATAATAATTCAGAAAAGTCCACTTAAAATAAACTGATGCTAAGTCTTCTACTTGGTTGAATATTCTTAATATAAAAAATAAACTTTTTAAATTAATTTTCACATTAGTATATAGAATTTGTATCATTATTTATTTTATTTCTTTGTAATAATTTTTATTGAGGCAGACAAATTTTTTGCATACTTTAATTTTAGCTTGAATCTTTATAAAAAGTACTTTTAACACTTTTAAAAACAATTCATATGATTTTGTTCGTATTTCTCAATTATATTAAAAAAAAATTATTAAATTTATTTTTATTAAATGTAATTTTATTTTTGTGACAACTTGATGCTGTTTTTTTTTTTTTTTGTTTGTTCAGATGAAACAAATGTTTCTAAACTTTTAAAGTGTAAATCCTACTAATATTATATGTAAATGTTTGTATGTTTAGATGTTTGACACGCAATCAAGAATCAACGACTTAACGGATTTGGATGAAATTCGTTCGGTAGATAAACGAGGCACTGAAATAACGCATAGTATTTTTAACCTGGAAACTTTTATGGGAGAGGCTTAAATAAGGTTTGATATGAGTAATAACTATTATGAGTAATAGAAAATACCAGCTACCTGCTATTATTTTTTGTCAAACTTACAAACGACCTTACCAATTTTAATAACAAATTTTAAAATCACAAAATTTGGCAAACATATTGCCAAGTTCAGTTTTGTTGAATATACATACTTTTTAAAATAAAATGTAAGCTAAAATTTTCAATTGTATTACCCTACTAACTTCAGCCAACATCTAAACATCCTCTTTAATCAAAATCAAAAGACCTTAAATCTCTTTTAAATGAGGGCAAATTTTCCGACTCCCCTTGCCATTTATTTTTTCTTTAATTTTCCATTACAGTTACCAAATAATGATCAATCTCCGATCTTTCTTTTGTGCAAAACACCAAAGAAGATAAACGAATTAGATCTACCGGTCTTACAAAACATGCCACTAAGTGTGGTATAATTTGCAGGCGAAACTCTGGAATTGGTATCGTCGAGTTTGTCGAACGTGATCGATATTAACAATTAAGAGATCGAAACTAAAATGATCTTTGTATTATATCTTCGATAGATTCGATTGTGCGCGGGTGCTGGTGTTTCCTCCGCTCAACCTTAAAGTATCTTTATACTATGAAGTAATTGGATATATAAGGTTTATGCCTACATTTGGCAACAGATTTTTTCCTGTCGCAATCATGTAGGTATGAGTGTTCTATTGGAATCGCTCTATAAAAGACCGCCTAGAGTTATGTTGCTATTAATTAGCTACTGGTCCTAAGCTTTTTGCTCGGTTTCATGAGAAATACTTGGAAACACACAGAAAAGACATAGCATCTTGATACTGATATAAGCAATCAGATTGAAGACATATCACGTGGAGAGCTATATGGTTTCGCTGTACTGAACAGAAGTTAGGATGAAAGGAGTTCATATTGAGCAATGATCGCTTTTAATTAGACGCCCCCTATCAAGAGTCAGGAATCGCGTGACCGTATTCAGTGCATGGCATCAGTGCAGTATCCATTCTGGCTGCAGTCCAATTGCTACCATAACCATCATTCCGTAATTGGCCCATAGTTATTGGCAGCTCTATGTACCAGAGGAACGCGTGGAAATTACAACTGATTAGTTAATTGTCTTACACGCACTCATAAAGCATAAAGAGGTGCTGATGGTAGATACCTAACTAATGAATTCTAGCGATAGGTTGTTAATTAGCAACGTCCGCAGCTGCTCATGGCGTGAGGGCAACTCTGTAGATGCACAGCTGGGAAAATGGCGATCGAATAATTAATCGTTTAGCTTAGATCGAGTAGTTTGATGAAATTCAAGCTCTTGGACAGACATATATTGACACGATGACAGGAGAGAATTTGCAAATCAAATTTAAATTATTATTTAAATTGATCGATCGCATCTTGTTTAAAACGTTACAAGCTCAACTTGTATTAATTTTAATTATATGTTTCAAATATTAATTATATGCTCAGTGAATGAACGATCTTTATGCTTGGTGATTTTAATATAGGTGATATTGTTTGATGATCCCCCTTGATATTAATAAAGACAACGAAATGTTATTAATTGATTTAGTCGTTCTTTAAAATATATAAATCAAATTAATTCAAATTGTCTGCATACAGAGATTTAAGTTCTGCCGAAGCTTATATCAAATATAATATTCAATGTTTTGTGAACTCTAAAAAAAGGAGAGACAGATTTTTTAACCTTGTGAGTTTCAGGCGGAAAACCTTTCACGTGAAACATTTTTGCTCCCCCAGAATTTTAAAAGTTATTGTGAGTTTCACGGGAATGAAATTCCACTTCGAATCAGAACTGATAGTTCGAAAAAAAGTGTGTTCAGAAAACTGAGTTCTTAATAAATTTCCCTTTCTCTGTAATGGAAACAAGTACACAAAATCTACACCTATTTTTAATATTTAGTAAAAATGAAAAAAAAAATCAATGTAGCGACGCAAATAAGCATTTATTATTGTAACCGCTGAAGGCGACACTGCGACGACACACTTATAAATAATTTTTCATTGATTTGTCTAAAAAAAACAAAACAGAACATGCTATTACAAAAAATTTCCCTCTCCGCATTGACCAAGTGTGTATTCGTGTTTATAAAATGAACAACGCTTCATGTGTTTCTGTTTAGTAAGTGTCAAAGTTTGATAAATAGAGTCAAACAAATTGTTTTAGTTCTTTGAATCGAGATTGTTTGAACTTTAATAATTCTTTAATAAACAAAATATAAATCTTATAAATATTAAGCATTGCCACACATATTTTGGTAGAGGAAGAAGATTTTATTTGTTTTTTGTTTCTTTTTCATACATTTTGTATGCTCCCGCTTTCTGTTTTACGTAGCGCTTTTATCAGTCCGTCCCACCTATGTACCTACATACATTATGCATAATTTTGTTTTGATTTGTATGTGCTGCTTTGTTCCTGAAACATTTAGATAAACTCTATTTTACTTTTGTTGGTAAAAAACAAATAAAATCTTACAATTCCCGCCTCGTTCTATCTCGTTCACCTCCAAAAACTAAATGGAAATATTAGCTGTCAATGACGAGAAATTCCACACGGTATAAGTACTTACAATAAGTGAGTTTTTCCGAACATGAACAATTTTTCACACAAAACTCACAATAAAGAAACAGTGGAAATGTAATTTTTTTAGTGTGGAATTTTGCTCCCGTGGAACACACAATAGGTGTGAATATTCAGCTGTCCTTGTCAACGGGCACTGCCCAGTGATACTCTGAATGCAATTACTGGAGCTTAATGCTTTTTCAAAATTAGATCTATAAAGTGCCTATAAGATATCAGTATTATTTTGTAAAATTTTTTTTTTTTTTAATTCTTTTGAAAATAAATAAAAAATACTTATGAAATGAAATTTTATCCGAAAGGCATCATTGTCGGCAACAATCATATAAAATTTTATCGAAATTGATCTTTTTTTTTTTTAATTTAATTATCGGTTACGCTTATGAATTTTAACTGCCCTGCAAATAGCAGAAAAAAAATATTTAATTTTTTTAACAATTCAAAAAAACGGCCATAACTACGATAAGTCCAAATTATAAAGTCATACTTCGTTTTTTGTTGCAAATTGCAGTTCTACAAGATGGCGTACTTGGTGCTACCACCAATTTTTAACGAATTTCACTGGGGTCAAAATTCTTTTGTCAAAATTCGGCTTTCGGATTTCTGCTTTGCAAAATTCTGCTTTTCAAAATGTTGCCTTTCGAAATTCTGCTCTTCAAAATTCTGCTTTACAAAATTCGCCTTACCAAAATTCTACTTATCAAAATTCTGCAAATAATTAAAAAAATAATAGGTTTGCAAAATTTTAAAAAGCGCGCGTTTTTGAATAACAAAAAGCAGAATTTTTGGCCAGAAAAAGCAGAAAAAAAAGGCAGAATTTTGAAACCAAAATTTTGACCCGCTCCCACCTGTTTAAGTCTTAGTAAAAATATTCTCTTCGCTCATCACTCTTCTTTAGCCCTATTACAGGTCCCTTTGGAACAATTTCAAAATACGCAACGCATGACAAAAAAAAAAGCATCGTTCATATGTAGAATGTAGATGCCTTCTTAATGAATATTTTGCAAAATTTGCAATTATTGACAGCATTTATTCCTTACTGTTATTGCAATATGTTCACTATGGTGGATTATTTCCCCAATTCGTAGTACGAAACCGTTCCAATGGGACCTGTGATAAGGCTGATTATTTTCTTATTAGCTTTCCAAATTAGCAGATTCCGGTGTTAGAGCTGTGTCAGCGGCAGCGCATTAAGCGACCTTTACACGGTCAGTCAGATGCCGTCAGTCATCTACACATGCATATGTACATATAATCAGTCATCAGGCAAAATCAAAAGTGTTTTGATTTTTCGTCAAACAAATGCACGAATACAGACTTATTTTTACAAACACTTAAATACAGATTGACCGCTCGGTTAGGCTGCCAGTGGAAATAGCGATATTTCACATACATATATACATATGTATGTATATATAGCTTACACATTTTTTTGTCGTCACACAAAATTCAAATATATTTCTTATATAATGAAAATGAAAATCCATATGTTTTAAAATCTTCTCATTAGATTATACTCTGTTTTAACACAATGTTTTTTTCCCCTATATAAGTTTAAACTCAAATTTACACCTTTCCGTACTATTTTTTTAATATTTTCTTTCATACAAACCGCATGTTCTGTAAAATTTATTAAACCCTTAAAATTTAAAATTAAAATTCTATTAAACCCTTAAATTTCGAAAGTAAATTATAAATGCAATATTCGGCTTTAGTAAAATCACCTAACTCATTTAGCATCAGAAGTCCATATTTTTATTATGATTTCTTGCAAAAAAAAATTCATTATTATTTATGCAGTTTTTTAAATCAAAAAATCATTTAAAAATATAATATAATTATTTTTTACATTATTATGTTTAAGGTATATCTGTATAGTAGAGCAATCCTTAGTTAATTAAGCGTTGAACTCGTCGGCGGATGAGGTTATCTCCTCCAATAGTATCAAGGCCCCGCTGAACTACTATAAGAAATAAAGTTTTTTTAGTTTAATTAATAAATGAAAATATATAAGAAAATAGTTATATAGATCGTAGATAACAACAATTAAATTTGGAAACATTGAACTGTAGTAAGAAAAACATTTAAGTATCTAAATATTTCGTATTTTGGTGTCCTAATCTTAGTTGCTGAAAAAATTTAAAATAAATTAATATGATGTATTATATTATGATTATATTGTATTATATAAGGTTTTTTTTTTTTTTAAGCTCCATGCCGAAAAAATCAAATAACAATTCAAGTTGTTTTCTTTAATCAGAAATTAACTTACTTCGGTAGTGACAATCCTGTTGTATGATTTAGTATCGAAGCATAAATGTTAGGTGTAGAAAAAATAATGTCGGTCCCAAAATTCGATAAATATGCGTTTGTGTACAATAAATTGTAATTCTTTTTTTCCAAACATGTTGTTGACCTTGACATGTTGGAGCCCTATACCTTTTTACTTACCACTTCATATTAAGAATCTTCCTTTGAAATTCGCCGGGTTGACTTATAGTTCAGTCAAAGCGTAGTTAAAATCGCCATCATGTTACAAAAAATATACAAATGGGTTTTTTTTCGAATTCTATATTTTTTGGGTCGCTGAATCTGAATCTTAACTGAAATTTCACCAACAACAAAATGAAAGACCATTAAATTTCCTACAAAATTCATGCATATCGTTTATTTCTCAGGCGTACCGTTAGCCCGTTAGAAAAAATAATTTCCCATTTCTGTAAAAAAACAAACAAAACAAACCGTTAAAAATTCATATGTAAAAACAAATTGTTTTTTACAGAAATGGGAAATTATGTTGAAATTTCAACGCGCTCTAACGGGCTAACGGTACGCCTGAGAAATAAACAATATTAATGAATTTTGTAGGAAATTTAATAATCTTTCATTTTGTTGTGGGTAAAATTTTAGTTAAAGTGCAAAGTTTCCAAGATGTAAGCAAAAAACCGAAAAAAGTGCAAAAACATCCGCAGTTTTTTCGCGGATATCTCAAAACGCACCAGGAAATTTTGTTGGATTTCTTCAGATTCTGATTGAGCCACCCAAAAAACATAGAATTCGAAAAAGAAATCTATTTGTATATTTTTTGTAACGTGAAACTACCGTTTGATTGGACTATTAGAGGAAGTCGGCCCTTCGGCATGTAGGACTTCTATTAGTCATGTAGGACTCATGGTTTGTACTTAATATATCCACAGTTCCTTTCCTTTAGAATATAATTTGTGGCCAACGGGTCTTTAGGATGCACGGCTTATGGCTATTCACATAAAAAGCTTCCAATTTCCTTGAGATGGGATTGCACAGTTTTTGCAGGAAAACAAAGGTATGGATAAAATATTTTTTAGTGGACTTCCAGATTAGCGACAGGATATCGAAAGCATTACGACGCTGACGTCAAAATGCGTACCTCTATTAGCTGCTACAGCACTTCCGAGGCAGTTAAAAATTTCGACTTCTTGGACTTCGTGTTATAACTTCTTAATATGAAATGTGTAGACAGAGTTGAAAAGAAAAAGTAATTATTGTTACGTTAAATGTGTAGGCGCAGAATGAACTATTTAAATATTGTTCCTGCATTCGGTATTTATAGGCAAAAGCTGTAAGGTTTCGATGTACCTTCTTAATCAAAAAATTAACTATTGATATTTGTCGATTGGGACGTTTTATCTACCTTTTAACGTAAGTAAGTAGTAAGATTATAATATGTATTGTTTAGAAAACAAACAGAGTGCAATCCTACTTTAAACAATATGGTGAGTGCTTATGACATACCATTGCATATAAACTACACTCTTTCAAAGAAAAGTATCATATTTAAGCTAAGCAGTTTAATTTAATATTAGCACAGCTTATTATGCATAGGGGTGGAATCGGTGATTTGTGATAAAAGTAATGGTATTCAAAATCAACACATATGGTTTGTGTGATGGAGTTATCGTCACAGGGATATAGAAAAATATTTACCTATCCTCTGTTATGAAGTTAATCTTGGGTTAGATTATACTAGAAAAAAAATCAATGGAACTTTATTTTCATGTAATTCATTATGACAATAATGAAATATGTCTCTTACGGTGGAGAGTTCTGGTTTCTTATATTGTAAGGGCTTTGTTACTCAATATACCTATTGCCATCTTTGTCCGAAAATTCAGCAATAAAAGTTATTATATTGTTGCTTAGGGGTCGTTGTCATAAGTGAGGCAGCAGAATTATATGGCAAGCAAAAAAAAAAAAAAAACATTTACTACATCGACATTACAATTTTTAATTCATAATATTTCGAAGTATATTTCGCTGGATCATTCCTCGATTGCAATAAATACTGGGTGGTGTGAATAAAAACCGAGTGCGTAAAGGGCCAATGATTATAACATGTCATTGAAAATTTTCGTTTTCAATTTTAATGCAAAATATCCAACTGTGTTGTTGTTAATTGGTATTAAAATGAAGTTAATAAGTTTTCAAAAAAAATACTTAATTACTCGTGAAAAAAAACTTTTTACCTGCTCAATAGGGCAAGTATTGGTTTCGTGTAAAACAAATTCGAGCTTTTAATAAAACTTGACATTACGATGATAGAGAACACGAAAAAAGAAGGTCCGACAATTCTTTCTGTCTGTCTGTCTGTCCGTCTGTTAGTCTGGATTTATTGACACCTATACAGCATAAATGGTTGGTCCGATTTTTCATATCAAGTCATATTAAGATTCCATTGAAGGAAAAAAAACGTGTTGTTTCAACTTACCCCCACAATGAGGCTAGTTGTAACATATGCAGGGGTAAGTTGTAACAAGAATTATAAAAAAAATATTTTTTTAAAGAAAATCATTATTTTATTAAAAGCTGATCAGCTCTCGATCGTTGTTGTTCACAACGAAGAGTTACAAAAAATCATGGGGTAAATTTTAACATGTTACTACCCAGCAAAAACGTTACCACTTGCCTCAGCATGAAATTTCGCACAAAGAACTACGCACACATCACAGAACTTCTCTTGTTGACGTCCAATTATCAACTGAAGTAAGTGTAAGGGCCAGTCTTTTCAGCTCTGGTTAAGTTTAATCATTGATTATTTCAGCTGGTAACCATAGATTCTGTCTTTTCAACAAAATCTTAACCAGAGAATCTATGGTTAACATAGATAACGTTAACCAGCTAATTTTCCGTGGTTAGTGTCATTATTCCAGTCGGTTAACAGAGATTTGGTCTTTTCAGCAAAATTTTAACCAGAGAATCTATGGTTAACAGAGATTTCGTTAACCAGTCAATTTTGCTTGGTTAACCACAGAAATTCTATGGTAAGCGATTATTTTTTTCACATTTGTGTTGAATGATAAATAATATACAGATACTTATTGATCATTACTACTAATCGTTACGAATAAAATTTAAAAAAATGATGATCTACCATCTTAATAAATTCCACCCCTATATTTTATGTATATTTTTTTGTTTTCCTTTGTTCGTGAATGAATCAATTCAGTTTATCCATGTACATTGAAACGAGACAGGCTGTTATCAATTATTGACAAAATCTTCGATCTCTTTCTCTCGCATTCAAAAAAGTGTAAACAAACTTAACCAGAGATACCGTTTCACAACCGGACCACTGGAAAACTGGAACTATCTCTGGTTTGGTAACCAAAGTATAGATAAAATGGTGAAAAGACGAACTGTGGTTAACCGACTTTCGAAACAACTGGTTAAGAAAATTCTATGGTGAACAAACCAGAGATTTAACCAGAGCTGAAAAGATTGGCCCTAAGTACGCTGGTAAATATGGAACGGATGCACATTTGTCTCCTTCACGCAATTCTTAATTTTAAGGGGAATCCTGTTTTTTTTTTTAGATGTTACTTCTTACGCCTGCCCTACTCTCCCCTATTCTTATTTTTTGAGCAATAGGTGTAAAAATAACGGTACCTGCAAAATTCGACCGATTTTGATAAA
Source organism: Baccha elongata (assembly GCA_951217065.1). Classification (NCBI taxonomy): domain Eukaryota; kingdom Metazoa; phylum Arthropoda; class Insecta; order Diptera; family Syrphidae; genus Baccha; species Baccha elongata. The sequence goes on along the minus strand of OX578272.1, from coordinate 181,991,166 downwards.
GTTTTGTACGACTGATTTTTCCTTGCGATTGTTTATCATATAGTTTGTTGTTTAGTATCCTTAGCCAAATTTTATAAGAGGTGTTATTTTGAATAGCCCGCTATATCGGTAGTTGTCACTTTTAAAGCTGTTATTTTTTGACATTTGACAAGTAGAAACTACGCCATTAATAAAAATGGAACGATACACGCTTCAACAACGCATCGGACAACGTTTACTTTCAACAAGACGGCGCTACGTGCCACACAAGCAATGAAACCATCGATCTTTTACGGGAAAAGTTTCCGGACCGTGTTATCTCTCGAAGAGGTGATCACAATTGGCCACCGAGATATTGTGATTTAACACCTTGCGACTTCTTCCTTTGGGGCCACGTGAAAGATAAGGTCTACGCCAACAGCCCAGCGTCGATTCAAGACCTCAAAGATGGAATTCGTGAGGCTATCGAGAACATAGGGCAGCCACTTTGCGATTTGGTTATGGAAAATTTCATGAAAAGGATATGGTCCTGTAAGCTTGGTCGTGGCGGTTATTTGGCTGATGTTGTGTTTCATTATTAACGGCATACCTTCCTCTTTATAATGAAATAAATATCCGATCATTTATCTCAAAAATGCCATTTTTCTTTGAATATCAAAATAACACCTCTTATTGGAAAACCATAGTAACCTGCCACAAGAGCAAGTTTACCCTACCCAGTCTTACCTTTTATTTAGTTCTCAGTCTGAAGTGATCTTTCATAATAAAAAATGGCATCAATTTTCTGAAGTAAATGGACAATATATTAGGAAAATAGCTCTCCAATGAAATGAACCCCAAAACGGAAAATAAAATAACCCATTAAATTCGGCTACAGTTTCAGATAATAATTGTGTGACTTGTGAGTTTTCAGATCCAATTTATAGATTTTATAAAAGAAATGCGATTCGAAATCCAAAATTCAGGATAGTTGTGCTATCAACAAAACTAAAGGTTTTGTTTAAGTTAATCAGAAATACATATATTATAGATACGTGGTTGTATTTTTATGAGAAACAAGACGATAAATTGTTTATCCATAAATCGAAATAAATAGGTATGTGTTTTGTTTTTTAGTTGATTTTTGATTTTTTTTTTGTTTTCTTTTTTGTGTTAAGCATAATATTAACATAATCTAACAAGCCTTTAGTTTTAAAATAAACGACCATGTCAAAGTGTAGATAATCTGGGTTTTATATCCAAAAACATGGATGGTGGTCCATATTTGCCGTCGTTACTCTACTTTTTATAAACGTATTGGTACCGTGTCTGTAAGAGTTAACCTCGGTTGATGAATAAATATAAATAAATAAAAGAAAGGACGAAAAGCGTATCGATTTTTTTAATATGAATTTTTAATTATCACACCCTAAACATCAGCATAAAATGTCCTTACGCTTTTTGTCCTTTTCGCTTGAAAAAGAGGAAAGACCGATTTCAAAAAGTGTAGCCAATTTGTTTTTGGTGATATGAGGTTTGGGGTGTGAAAATTAAAATTTCGTGCGTGTAATGCTTTTCTTACGCAACTTGCCGTAAAGTGCTTTCACTGTCGTCCTGAGGATTTAAGTGGATCGCTTGGTTTGATGAGATAATACAAATACAACAAGTGGCAGAAAGAGGCACTTGTAGGCGACGTTGTTCTGGTTTTGACAAGAATATCACAACAGATAAAATGATGGCTTCTCAAAGTTCCTTATGAATCTGGTAGTGTAAGAAAAACAAAAATAGTGGCTTAATAACGAAAAAAAAAAGTTGATGAAAGACATCACCATTGGCAACAAATCGCACTTGTACAAAATTTTACAAAAATCAATCGTATATTTTCGAGAAATTGAAATTACGACTTCAAGTAGGGTACATTTTATTTTTATGCTAAGAATAAGTAAAAGAGACTTGGTTAAGGAATTAGTTTTCGGTATTGATCTCTGAACTGTCATATTAATTTTCCCTTTATGTTACATCCACCTGCGACATAATTTTTTTTTTATTTGATACGATTCTATGTAATTTTAGAGGTCACATCTGTTATTATTGGAAGTCATCAAACTCCAACGAAATCGTCGATGATCTTATTATAAATTCTTTAATTAAGCCCGCAGGGAAAAAAACCAACTAAGGGATTACACAAGACCGCATTACTTATATGTAGTATGTCTTTACTTTGAAAAAGGTTAATCTCAAACCATTTATATGAACGTAGAAGATTCGTAGCCATTTGACCTTATATCTTGATTGTTTAGACGACGACGACGCCAGCCAGGTTGAGATTGAAAAAAAAAAACTTAGGGACTCCCCCTTTTGGAATACAATAAGCAAATTAGTTGCAAATTGCTGTTTCTTGTCGTCATTCATCCTGGATGTTCTCATGTATCTTCTCAGCTCTTCCCTGATAATCGTATACAGATAGATGTATGTATGTGTTTATATAAACAATAAAATCATAATAACCAACAATAACAACAACAAATAAGGAAGCAAAGTACAAAATCCATTGAGACTCCCCCATCAAACCAAAATAACCAAGCCATAAGGGAAAGACAGCCATCGCGAGCCGCCAAGTTGTATACCTATCTTTTTTTTCCGCGTTCAGATACATTTGTGAATCGCTGCAGGCGAAGGAAGTTGACTCTCCTCATCGCATCAAGATTACAATAATCGGCCGCAGTGATCTTGCAGCGTGGCTTAAATGGATATCTCTCTCGGAAAGGACCCACCGCAATGATGCAGCGGCTTAAGCCGTTGCAGAGCTCAGCGGCAGGAGATCATATTCGTCAGATAGTCGTCCATCTCTTGTAGAAGATACACCATACGTTCGCATGCATATATACAAAGAGAAGAAACACTCAAAAAAGAAACATTTCTCAGTTTCAAACCGAAAAAGTCATAAAAAATCGGATAAATGGGGCGTTCACTCGATGAAAATACGAGTACGTGCATAATCTTTGGTATACCTTGAGTGAGACCTAAAATTTTAAAGCTTTTCGTATTCAAATATTATAAGTATCTGACGGTTATAGGTACAGGTGGAAGGATGGGTATGATTTCCTGGTTGTTTCCATCTAATGCGGCATATTAGACCGCACTGAAGTCGATAATAATAATGTTAATAGATTGGCCTATGGTAAGAAGTCTCAACTAATGACCAATTGAATTTATGCAGCCAGTAGTTGATCAATAATCAAATGAACGAGGAAATTACTTTTAAAATAATATAGATTTTTGGATAATCACTGAGTTTCAGAGGAACAATACTTTTTATTATGTTCATGGGTGGCCAATAGGACAACTCTTTGGTATGTTTTTAATATGAAAACAGCTATACAAGGATCCGTAGGTAATCATGGGCGTTTGGAAGACATATGGAATCGCTCAACTAAGTTATTACCCTATAAACGGGTAATATTATGGTAAGAACTTTGAATAAAACTTCAAAATAGGATTCATCATTTTTCTGGTCCTTTATCAATTCGAAATAATAAATATTCCTAATACTATGAATTTTAATCAGTCTTTTCTTTTTTTACTGTTTACACTTATAGTACAATATCCAGCAGGTAGGTGTATATGAAATATATATACCTCATCTCTTATTTGATAATGACATTATATGTTAGATAATTTATACAGGTACCAAACACCAAATGGGTGGCCTAGCTAAAAGTGAGTGTTAAATTATATAAACACTAACTATCTTTTTTTTGATAAACTACGCCTTTTATTCATAAAAATTGTCAATTTGCTCAAAGAATATGACACAAAAGAAGGTAGATGATAGATGATAATCTACCCTGATCTGTTATTTAATATTTTAATCCATTTCCTTATGAAATAAATGGTCATTTGACACTTTCACAATGCGTCATATGGCCATATTTGTAAATTTGGCCATTTGGCACTTTGCCAAAGTGTCATATGACCTTATTTTTTTGCGACTTTTAGTCATATTCTTTAAGAGAGTCAAAAGGCAAACAGTGAAGTGTTATGAAGGGCATGCTGCCCCCCTGCAATCACACTGATGCTGATGGGGCTTACTGTAAGATTTGTTCTAGGTGCAAGGCTGGGTACGTTTTCGACATATTGTTAAAATAATATATTTTTGGTGTTTGGTGTTAAAATGACTCAGTATATGAATCTTCTCAGTAAAGAAATTAAAAATTGTAATAAAATTTTGTAAAATAGCCATTTTAAATAATAGAGTCATTTGGTTGCAATTCAATGCATACCTACTTATGTGTACCTACTCGCACCCACTATAAATTGGATCAATATTGTTACTATGCTTTTCTTGGCAAATGGATTAAATAACAGATGAGTTTATATTAACATCGTTTTTCAATTTCCTTAAAGCTAGCAACCCTGTAGGTAGGTAATAAGCGCCAAAAAGCGCCGTTTTGATACCATAACTCGTTTGACCTAATTTTGTTTGATATAGTGGTAGTGACTGTTATGCTAAGGGGAGTAAAGTGCTAGTCCGAAAAGCCAGTCCTATAGGGAAGTTTCAGAAACTTCGGAAGTGAAAGTTGAAATAGAGATATTGCTGGGTTTATTAGAGCCAACTGGTGCTGTTAAGAAAAGCGGTAAAATTATTTATCCTTTTGTTCGACAGCACGTTTAGGTTGTCCAAAAACAGGCTACCGAATGCCTGGAGGCGAGACCTAGCCAGGGCCGGACAGTAGCAGAGGAAATGCTCAATAGTTTCAATGTAGTTACCCCATTTAAAAGTTAGGCAACCCATATTTTGTCCATTCTTTGTGTATATTCTTTTTAGCTAATGGTCAATTTTTATGAATAACAAAAGAGTAGTTTATCAGAAAATAGTTAATTCGAGTTTATATAATTTAACACTTTAAGCTAGGCAACCTATTTGCATTTAAGTCCAGGCAATCTGTGACTGGACATGGGAAAAGTTGATCCAAAATCCAAAACACCTTGAAAAATGCATTTCAAAATTGCGGATTAAATCATATAGGCCTTTGATAATAGGTTGTAATATAACACTGTGGCTTATGTGGTTTATTTATGTGTTTCTTTTACAATAATTTATTACTTACAGAATACCAAGTTCAGGAATTTGTCCAATATAAGAAAAATTGATGCATCACGATTAACACCCTTTAAATATTTTCCTGTTTAGTAAAAAAAAAACGAGGTTGTTGTGAGCATAAAGGCCTATTCAAAATCTATCGATTAAAATTTATTTCAAACAATTCGGACATGACCCTGGCTGATAGAGTGCCATTTGAACGATTAAATTCACACCCTGTAACTTTTTTCGCAGTCAACAAAAAAAACTATAAATTAGTCTCAGCGTATAGGTCTGTTTAAAAGCGTAAACGGGACAAATCTTCTTGCGCACACGTGCAGTTGCAAGAGTACTTAAGGACCTCAACATACACAAATCCGCTAGCTCGGATAGTATTTCCCCCGTTGTTTTAAAGAGGTGCTTCTACGGTGGCAAAACCGCTGCGTAAGCTTTTCCATCTATCCTATTCTACTGGTCTCTTTCCTATTGGATGGAAAACAGCATTTGTCCAGCCAGTCCCTAAAAAGGCGAATCTTCTTCTCCCTCTAATTATTATCGACCGATTGCACTAACGCCCCTTCTTTCTAAAGTCATGGAAACGCTGATTAACTATCAGCTTAAAAAATATCTTGAAGAACGGAAGTTTCTTGATGACCTACAGTACGGCTATCGTAGCAATAGGTCCACTGGTGAGTTGATGGCTTATCTCACCGTAAAATGGAACCAATCTTTTACACCGCTTTGGTGGAAGTAAGATTATTGCGCTTGATATTTCAAAAGCATTTGATAGAGTTTCGCATCAAGCTCTTTTATCGAAAATGCATGCATCCGGTATTGATGAATCCCTTCTTCGGTCAGAAATGTAATTTTTATACAAGTAGTATTGGATGGTTTCGAGTCTGAAATCTTCAAAATAAATACGGGTGTGCCCAGGGCTCAGTTTTGTCTCCGACTCTCTTCCTTTTGACTAACGATCTTCTGTCTGAAACTTCTAATATTCGTTTCCAGATTAACAACCTTGTCTTAGGATGTGGAACTGGAGCGGCGCCGTATGTTAAGCTCTTTAAACTTCGATCTTGACAGCATTGTCCAATGGGGAATCAAAAACCGTGTGGAATTTTATGCTTCGAAAACTCAATGCTGCTTTCTTTCTTTCCTTAAAGCGCAATCTGCCCCCAATGCCACTTTCTTGATGTCGCCAAAAATGCTGTGAAATACTTAGGTTTCTTACGACGATTCAAGAAATTTTTTACCCCCCATAACATGGCTGTTATTTATAAAGCATACATCCATCCAAAGCCTGAGTATAATTCTCATGTCTGGGCAGGTGCTCCTAAAACCTATCTGAAGCTCCTGGATAAAATTCAGAAAAGAGTTTCAAAATTGATTGAAGATAGAACTGTAATGGAAACACATCCCTTGAACATCATCGTAACATTTCTTGTATTTCCTTATTTAATCGGTACTTTTAAAAAGATTGTTTGGATGAAATAGCCAGTTGAATTCCTCCCCTGAAACAATTCAACCGTAATTCTCGCGCTGCAAGGAATGCTCATTATTTTACACTAGAGCATTGTATATATATTTTAATAGTTAAGCCATAACTGAATTTCCCACATGGCCATCTAGCGGCGAAATTATTGAATTGGTTTTGGGACTTTTTAGACTTAAGAATGTGAAAACAAAACAGACCAAGCAATTGGTTTTTCTGAATGTATTGTTACACTCGTATATATCTTGTTTTATCGCATTATTGTTGTCAGACCTCTACATAGCCGTCTCTTTCCAAGCAATTATCTTCAATTCGTTTATTTTATATGAAATACCCACGTCGATGCAAGCTCCACATCGGTGACACGAAATCCTAGAATTTTCTAGTTGCAATCGTACTATAGTTTCTATATACAAAGCCTAGAGTCCAACTTCGGACGAATAGTTAAGTACAGAGATTCTTTCTTTAACCGCACATCAAGAATGTGGAATGCTTTACCCGGCTCAATTTTTCCCTCCCATTGTGAAGCTCAGACATTTAAAACTAATGTGCATCGGTATCTCCTTTCATCTATAGCTAGTTTTGCGTTATGGTGTGTGTAGTTTCATAAAAACAGTGAAATACCTACTGTAGAATTTGGTTTTTAGTTTCGTTTGGTGTCAAAGCTATTGTATGACATTGTATGGGCTTGAACCAAGACCTCCGACGTGATAGTCCGACACACTAACCACTACGCCACGGGGCACTACAAAAAAAACATTGGATTACGTTCTGTAATGAATTCCAGTATAAAAATTCAAGACGAAACAAAAACAACATTTCGTGGACAAAATAAAAATTTATTTAAAAAAAGAAATAATTATGTATGGCTGATACAGGAAGATTACATGTATTTGGTAAACTAATTCTATTACTGGCATAAAACAAAAAATATATTATTGTACATACATATGTAAGTAAGAAATAAAAAAAAATAATTCGATTCGTAAACCTTGTAAAACGCCAATTAGTCGTCAACAAATCCAAATTCTTAACCTGGCTGAAAAATCCAATTCGTATGGTTCTTAAGTCGTCGTTAATAAAAAGACATTTAGTTAAGTGGACAAATATCTGGCCACACGTCACCACGGATCATATCTGGACTAACACGTACCAGACTACCCTTTAAGCTAATGTTCCTTATGCAACCCTTATAGTTGTTCTTGGTCTTGAATCCAGGTACCTTGTGCGAATTAGGATGACCACCCATAAATAAGGGCCTGTTTGTTCGAGTACTCGTTGAACCCTCGGTTCCAATTGCTGGCATTGAACTTATCGAGTCCACAGTCAGAGTTATGACGAACTTTGACTTGACTGCGTGTACAGTTCGCCATTTTCCGTCACAGAAACTCTCACTGTTGCTGAGAGTATAATTTGCTTCAATAATGTTCTTCTCATCAGTCTTCACAGAGAAAACTAAAGTGTCATTCACCAATTCTAAGATCATCCAAGCATTTCTGCCATGAACTGAAAACAGCAGACCATCTTGTGTTCGTGGTTTAAAATCGAAATTAATGCTCATTTCTGAGCCAACAGAAAAGTGTTCAAAGACCTTAATGAAGCCTGGGGTTTTGCCAAAGAAGAAACCTTGTTCCACCTGATCCGAGCATGGAATCACTCCTATATCAGTTGGTGCCTTCTTCAGTTCACGTTTGTCAAAAAGTATTTCTTTGATACAGCCCTTGAAGTGCGATCCCTTGACCAATAGCGTGTTTCTATACAACTCATCATCCCATTGGCTAGCAATGCCACCCATGAAAACTGGGAAGCTCAATTGGAAAGGTCCAGCATTCATATCATCCACTTCTACACTCTTTTCTTCGTCCTCATCAATGATAAGACTGACCAGGCGCGAGTGTCGACGGAACTCGACTGTGTGCCATTCATAGTCATCATACGTTTTATCCGTCGATAGGTCAACGACAACAGGACCAACGCGTAACTGGTGGTATATCTTACCCTCGTGGATGTAGACCGCTGTAAAGCTAGTATGCCGCTTATCGGCAGCATAGAAAAGTAAACCGCTATCGAGTGACCGGAATCTTAAACTGATATCGTAGTGATGGCTCATGTTAACAGGCATTTTGTTTATCTCAAGGCGTTGTTCACGAATACCTCTGAAACGGTATCCAGCTTCCGCATAATTAATGTCATAAGCTGGATCAATCGGCAGTTTACAGATAGGTTGTTCCGTAGGCTCGATTATTTTAGCTGGTCGTTTTGTAGTGGTTGTAGAAGTTGTAGTCGTAGTACTTGTCGAAGGAGGTGCTGTTGCTGGTTCTTCTGTAGTAATTGGAGCTTGGGTAGTTGTGGTAGTAGTTGTTGTTGTTGTAGTCGTGGTGCTAGTTGTAGTCGTTTGATCAATAGGTATCAATCCCGAATCAGGGACGTTGTATAGATTTGACAGGGACTCCTTAGCAACATCACCAGGGAAATATTGTGGAACTTTCGAGACATCATAATCTATAATGAAAAAAATTTTTTAAACACTTAGAATAACAGAAATTATACCATTTCTTACCCAAGATATCTGATGGACAACCGTTAATATTGCCCGATACTTTCTCTGCACTGTTTCCGAAATTCAAGACCTCATCGTTTAACGTTGCATCACTGATACATCCCGTGAAATAGGCAAGAGTCGACAAAGCTCCATTACTTGGCTTAAAGTTGTGTGGCAAGCCTCCAAAGAATATATCTCCGTAAGCTATATCTAATCTCGGTGGGGCGTTGTATGATCTAAATTAGAAAAAAAAAATAAATATCAAAGATTTTTTTAAGTTATTAATCTACTTACTGGTAATCAAATTCATCATCCACAGATAAACGTAATCGAATATTATCATGAATAACTGTTACACTATGCCATTCGCCATCATTGAAAGTTCTATTGCTAACAACGTCTTGATTCGAGCTTCTCAATCTTAAAAGTCCATCATCCAATGTTAAGCCAATCATGGCACTCTGATTATGATTTGTGGCATAAAACACAATAGCATCTTTCTGAATGGTCTTAAACTTCAGTTTGATATTGAAGTCATTATTTGAAGTCACATTTGCCTTCCTCAAGAAACCAAATTCATATGGAGCAAACGATAATGTTGTCGAGTATTTAGCCGGGCATCCAGGACGAACACCAGTTGCATTTTGATTTGATCCTAGATCGACTTTAATGCTCGATACCATAACTTCATCGATACAACCATCAAAGTTGCCTTTGACAATGTCTGGATGGCTTCGTTTATTCGGATGACCACCGAAGAACATTTTCTTTAAAGATGGCAGGGTTTCTTCAGTGTTGTGGGGCGTCTCCTCCTGGAAGATCAATTTATCATCGATCTTTAGGATACCTCGACGACCATCACGTTCAGCAACAACACGATGCCATTGATCATCATTATATTTTTGTGCGGTTCCGGATGATACCATATGCTCGCCGAGCTTATAACGGAAATACACTCCGCCGTTTTGTAGTTCAACTGTCATAAAGTGCTGATTACGTCCGTAGAAGAACATAAGACCATCCTTGGTATCCTTAGAAGCCTTGAAACTGAATTGTACGCTCGAGCGATACCGGAAATTGTATTGAGCTGCTGACAGCACAACATAACCGTTTCCATTGAACCGGTAACCAGTTGGTGGTGCTTCTGAACTTACTAACTTGTCTCGTGGTGGAATTCCCTTATTATTGTCCTGTGCATCTACAAAGTTCCATAAGCCAACACGTTCTTCTCCAATTCGAAGATCTTCCATTTCTCCTACAAATGAGCTTGTTTGAATATCCTCTGGCGGTGTAAAGTCCGATGGTGGTGGATATCCACCAACAAAGAGGCGACTATTTCGGTCAACATTAAAGACGTTATTAGATCCTTCGAGACCTTGTTCAGCTATGTGTTCCTTCACTGACCCGTCTTCCAGCTCTTCCTTTATAATAAGTTTGGCATTGCTTCCGACCCTGTCAACTATCACTTGGTACCAATTTCCATCGGCAACATATTTACTATTCGTTATGCGTTCTGGACCATTTCCTAAGTCCAGAGTCAGAACTGGATAACCATTTACGATCTCTAAAGCCATGAAATCGTTGTTCTTAGGTCCCGAAACAGTACCTGCAGCTGCGGCGCTCTTATTGTCATTTCCAAGATACATGAGGAAGCCATCTCTATTTTCAGTATTAAAGAATGCTGAAACTTTTGATTTAGTTGCAAGAAGTGGTAAGGTTTCTGGAGCTTTTAGCTCTAAAATAGTACTGGACTCAAATTGTAAGCCAACTGCGATATCATTTGCCAATTGTCGAGCTGTTTCGATTTGACGCTTCAAATTTTCAATCTGATCACCCAGTTCTTGTCCAAGTTGTTCAGTTTCGATTTGCTTCTTGCCTATATCATCTGCAAGCTTATTTAAAGCAGGAATTTGAGAATTAACATTGTCGATTTGAGAGTTTATCTGCGACATGTCCTTGGAAGCTGCATCGATATCTTTTGATATGTTACGAGCCTTGTCTAGGTCCTTTGGCGTTGATTCTGCTACCGGAACTAGGTTTTCTAGAGCTTCTTTAGTGACTTGTAAAGCAGATGTGGCTTGCACGTTAGAATCATCCCATATATTCATTTGCGATTGAGAAGGAAGCTGTTCGAGAATTCTTAAATTAAATGAAAATAGTTAGAATGGGTTTCATATAAGTTATTCATTAAAAGTCTTACAAAATGATTTCATCGAGCTTTTTCTCAGTTTTTGTATTTAGTTGAGAAATTGCTGCCACAGCTTCAGAAGAATGATTTAAGTGTGGATCGAGTTCACTTCTTACCGTAACAAGGGCAGCCCTTGCATTTCGAAGTAGTTCTCCTGAGTCAATGTCTGCTTTTCCAGCTCGGTCTTCGATTCCATTGCTCTGCAAGGAAACGGTACACATATTAATTCTAGTATATTCAATATTGCAACATAGTCAAGAAAATGGAGTTTTTGGAAACTTGTTGTCATTTTTCAACTTGAAGAATTTAACGCAAACCTGTACGCTTGATCAAACGACGTCAATCATCGTACATATATGTATAAAGCGAACCTTACACGGTCAGTCAAACGACGTCAGTCATCGTTCATATATAATCAGTTATCAGGCAAAATCGAGTGTTTTGATTTTTCGTCAAACAAATGCATGCATATAACCTTGTTTTCACAAATACTATATAATAGATTGATGTAAAATGACTGACAGTGTAAGGTTCGTTTTGACTTTTTGTTAATCAAATGTCTGTGCACAGCAACAATTATGACTGATGCCAAGTGATTGACCGTTTTTAGGCCAAGCACGCACTTGCGATTATTTCTCAGTGCAGGTAAAAAATCGCAAAAAACGTATATATAGCAATTTGCGATGTTTCAGTGACATGTGCGCGCGGTCTCATTGTGTTCAAAAAAAAAACTTACCAATTCAGTAGCATTTCCCGCTGAATATTTGGCTTCCTTCGCCAAATCTTTTGCGCTGGCAACAACATCAAAAATATCTGAATAAGCCCTTGAAGCCCTAATAGCATGCTCTGAGTTTGCGGTAATGTTCGAATATTGATCGGACAAAACATTTGCTTTCTCCAGCAATTCAGCGGCACGCTGTTCAGCCTGCTCAACTACACCTTGAGCTTGTCGGAAATCATCATCATTAAGAGGCAATATTTCCTCAATATGGTTGTCAACCTCCTTTAGTCGATCAAAAACATCTCTTAGATCAACTAAATTCTGATCGATTGAATTCAAAGTCGTATTACTATCACCAATAAACTTTGCTGCGTCGAGAATATTCTTCACAGCTTCTTTCTCCTGATCGGCTACAGTATCAAATTTGGAATTATCGAAGGACTCTTTGTTTAAAGCGTTCAACTTTTCAACCTCATACGACCTGTTAGTAGCTTCTTCACTCCATTTATAAATATCTCCTAACTTGTCATTGGTCTCACCAATATCATGTTTGAGCAACTCCAATGACTTATTTTGTGCTTTAACTGGCTCAATAAGTCTATCGATCTCTCCCAACAGCTCTGTGGTCTTTTCAAGAAGTTTACTTGAAGGTCCCAAGTCGATGGTTACAACTGTTATCTTGTCAAGGATGCGTTCGGCTTCTGAGAGAGCATTTTCTATTTTCGTACTGGCAGCGGTATCAAAACTCTTTGCAAGGTTTTCCACAGTCTGTAAAGCTTCACGAGCTTCGGCATTATCCATCTTTGTTTGATTGAAGACTGCTGTTACGTTAGCCAATAGTAACTGTGACGTCCCAAGACTCTCAAGAGCATTGAAATCCGTGTAGTTAACACTTTTTCCATAGGTCTTTGTGTTGCTCTCCAATTCCTCTATTGATGCCCGAGCCGGATTAAGATTTACACCTTTCGGATCAAGAGCTTCAACTTCGGGACGAATTTTTTCAGCAAGATCGTCGTAGTATATAAGTTTTTGACTGGTGAAGAAAGCTAATGCAACTGACTTGAAGTCATTGACGACCGGTGCAATACGACTTTGTAGGACATCGGTAACATCAAGGAGAGCATGATGACATCCATCACATTCTGCACATCCCTCGTCCTTCAGAAGAACCCATCGATATGGACAATGATCACACTTTTCACCAATAACTCCAGGGAGACACTCACACTGGCCGGTCAACGGATTGCAACCAAATCCTCGCGAATAGCCTCGATTACAATTGCAAGCTAAACAGAAAAATAAAAAAAATAAATCTACTAAGTCTTAAGATTGTCAACTTACGTGTGCATCCTTCGTGGGTATAGTTCCAGAAGTCAACTCCACAACGATCACACTGTCGGCCAGTAACACCAGACTTGCATGCGCAGTTTCCTGTATAGGCATCGCATTGTGTGCTGTTCGAAGCTACACCGCAATCGCATGCCCTACATCCCATTCCAGAGTCAAAGCCATAATGATCAGGCTTGCACTGGTCACAACTCTCACCGATGACGTTCTCATGACATTTACAAATCCCGTCAAACGGATCACACTCCATCGTACCAAGTTCGACGCAATCACAGCTCTTACAATCCTTTAATTTGACAGCATCTCCATAGAATCCAGGAGCACAAAGGTTACAAGCCGGTCCTGAAGTATTGTTCAAACAAAGCAAGCACTCTCCGGTGATAGTGTCACAGGAGCCAGGTTCAGTAGGATTGATGTTTCCTGAGCACTCACATGGCTTACAGTAATCACCTTGTTTTTCTGGTTCTCCGTAGTATCCTGGTGCGCAACTTTCGCAACGAGGTCCTGTGTAACCAGGCTTACAATCACAATGAATCTTCTGACCAGATTCAGAGATCTCACAGCCATAAGCAAAGCTTTAGAAAAGTTTAAGATATAAAAAATATTGATCATAGTCGTTCGTTTTTTTTCTTACTTATTTGAATCAAATGGCAAGGGACATGCACAAATCATGCAATCATGGGGAGAGCCGTACGTTGCGTTTCCATAGTACCCTTCTACACACATCTCACAATGGTCTCCAGTAGTTGAGTGTTGGCAGCCCTAAATAGAAAAAGTTTTTCATAACAAATTTCGAACCAAGACTCACTTGAAGTACTAACCTTACATATACCAGTAGCGCAATCACAAGTTTCAGCATGTCCATTACAATCACATGGGATACAATATCCACCAAAAGGACCATCAGGATCTCTGTAGTATCCTGGGGCACAATCCTCGCAAGATAATCCTGAGTAGCCTGGTGGACAATGGCACCTCTCAACGGGAAGCATTTGATACAAGTCATAGTTTTCTTCGTCCTCATCTGCAAGCGTGAGATACGCATCCGACAGCTGACTAATAACAGTCTGCTCCCAGTAGTTTGCTCGAATGTAAATGCCTTCCAAATCACGCAATACCATCATGAATTCTCCTCGTGTCACTGGTTTTCCATTCATTCTCTGGAAGTTACTTTCAACCATTTGTACCCGATTTTTGAAATGAATATCATGTGCTGGCTGTTCGTAGCTTTGATGAATGAGCATGTCCTTTTTGCCGATCAAAATTACATCAGGTGCTACAAGAGCTTTGCCGAATAAACCAGTGGTGTAGTAGATGGTGTAGACCAATTCCCCACCATAAGACGTTATATGACTGTTTTGACTGAGAAGATAGTCTAAGACCCCGAAATATACAATACTGTTGTCATTGTCTTTCAAGGAGAAATCAGCTTGAAGGGTAGTCTCGTTGACAAGGATCTCTTCAGAAGGTACGGTCCACCGTTCAAATGTATTGTTCTCAAAAATCACAGTAGTTAGTGAAACATTCTTTAAGAGGCTAACATTGTAGACTCTTAGATAAGCGCTCTCACATCGGGAAGTTTTTCCAAAGCAGAAGCAAGTTGTGCAGCCTTCAGGGTTTGATGCCTGGAGATTATATGTGCCTTCCTTGCAATGCTCGCAGCTTCGTCCTACAACATTTTTCTTACAGAAGCAATTTCCGTCATTTTTATCGCAAACTTCAAACTCTGTCCCAGCCAAACTGCAGCTGCACAGATCGCAACGTGGGAATCCAAAGTATCCATTCAAACATTGATCACAGGCACGGCCTTCTATATTGTGACGGCAGGCACAGGATCCATTATGAAGATCACACTGCATGTTACCATTTTCAACACCGAGATTGTTACAGTTGCACTCTTCACATCCAATGATCTGATGGAATCCGTAAGTGTAAGGCATGCACTGATCGCATTTGTCTCCGTTGACATTTGGCGGACAAATACATTCTCCAGTACGCGCTTCGCACATAGCCGTCACGGGGCAGTCACAAGGCTTACAATCTGGAAAACCATAGAAACCAGTTCGACATGCAGTACACTTGCGTCCAATAACGTTAGTTTTGCACTGACATTGTCCCCCAAATGGGTCACATTCAAAGCTTGTCGATCCATCGTAGTCACAATTACATGGCAGAGCTCCGCCATTGTAATCAGCGGTCAATGAGAAAACAGCCTTCTTGCAGAATTCACTGGCATTATAGGCAATATAAAAATGATCTTGCCCGCAGTTTCGAATGAACTCTTTAGTTTGATCAAAGGTTTCTTCAACAAGAAGATCGTCGTTGTATTTGCCTATTGGGACGAAGACAAGGTAGTCCAGCCATAGACCTTGGGGTCGGTTGTTCTATAAGAAAACAGATTTTTAGTACATAAGAATTGTATAATCAATCTTATACTAACCGTTAGGGTGAATTTGAACTCGTCCTCAATGTCAAACCAAACATTATCCCCTATGGGCTGAATAGCTCCTCGACATCCCGAGCTTGCAGGACAGTGATTAATGTCAAACTTTCCATCGTAGAATTGCTTACCGGTTTCCAATGTATAAAGAACCCTATACTTAGTGTGGTAGGGTTGGTAGTACTTGACAAGAATAACATAGCGACCTGGTTCAAGCACTTTAGACCTGAGGGACAACTGTTTCAATATCTGGTATGATAAAACATGTTGGTTACTCACTCAATTACGATTGTTGAGTTCTGCTGGTCTAAATAAACCAGTCGAACTTTTTCGTCCAAAGCAGCATATGGTGGTTTGTTGGTGGCAACGCGATCTTCATGATCAGACTCAAATTCGATTTTCTTTGAGTCTGGCACGGAGCCGAATTTCGGTGTGGAACATTTACCGTCATGAATGACGCAAACTGGTGTTGGCATTATGTAGTCTATTGACCAATTCTCCAAAGGAATGGCAGTAATTGAGATTATGGCAACTCGACCACCAAAGTCATCGAAATCGGTCTTAAAACAAAAAGTGAGAAAAAAGTTAGCTTTTATTTAAAACAAAAAAGAAGATTTTTGCAGCTTACATATACGACAACGGGCTGCAATTCATTAGTTGACATGTAGAATGACTTTTCTCTAGATTCTTCATCGATCACTGGTTGACGACAGGCCATTGAATAAAGACATGGATATAAAGTTGCCGATCCAAAGTTTTCCCTTTCCGAACCAACGACTACTTTAATGAAATAGTCATCTGCGAAATTCTTCTCGGTAATGTAGTCAATGACGAAAACGTATTTTCCACTATGTGGAACCTCAACAATATACTTGAGGTCATTTTGTGTCTGAGAGATAACTGGAATTTCACCAACATGATTGATGATTGTTAAATGGTCAGGATCACTGTAATACTCTGTTGGCTTGGCAGCAACATCTCCATCAACAACAAATGGTACAAAAGCAGGCTTAAAACTATAAAAAATAGAAAGTGTGCAATGAGATTTGATGCTAAGATTTTGAATGGCTTTGAAAAGTTACTCTGAAACGGATGCATATTTGTAGTGTCTGCAGAGTTCCATGTTGCCTAATTCGCAGGGATTGTCAATTTTTTGTGTAAGAATTGATGCCTCGTAATAGGCAGCTGGGAGTAGGACGAAGAAGTCCTGGAAAAACATATACCATATAAGTTATAGTCAAAATAGAAAACTTCTTATAAATCACCAGCATGACATGTTTGTTATTCTTCATGGTGATAGTGTACCGGCCCGGATCTAAGACGATCGGTGATGGTTTGTTACCCTTAGCACCTGAAACGGTTACAAACTGTGGGCTACTAGTAGGCTTCAGGAGAACCTTTGCACTAGAAAAAAACTTTAAGCAAACTCAAAGTAATAGATTATGTTTATCAGACTTACTTTTGATCAAGTTCAAGAGGATTATCAGATTGAATGAGGATACTAGCAGTGATATTTTCACTACCTGGGTTCACGTATCGAATGACCATCCGATACATGGATGATTTGAAGATGGTAACATCGTTGATAACTTCACTTTGAATTTCGGAGAACACTGCGTAACCCTTGCCACTGAATCCTGGGAAGACATCTTCATCATATTGATATCGGACTTGAGCCCCTGCAGGAGTATAGCCATCCTCATACTCAAATTGGAATTGATACAGTGTTGGAAAGTAATGTGTCGTTAATGGTTGTGTGCAGGTTCTGCCAGTGATTCTGGGATGACATTTGCACTGTCCATTGGTTTTTTCACAGTCAACTCCCCATGACCCACCGACATCACAACCGCAATCTTTGCAACCAAACAAGCTTCCACCAAAAAGATCGAAAGTGCCGTCTTTACAATCGGAACACTGCCGTCCCTGAACATGAGGCTTGCATGTACACTGACCGGTCTTGGAGGAGCAAGTATCTAAGCCAGCAATAGTACCATCGACGAAGCAATCGCAAACTTCGCATCCATCAGGGTTGCTAATGTTCAAATTCCAGTACAATGGCTTACAATCATTACAAATGCGTCCTGAAACACGCTCCTTGCATTTACACAGCTCACCAACTGGCACCGATCCACATCCAGCAAATTTATCAATGACACCAGCTGGATCACAGTTACATTCCTCACAAATGGGGAAATTGTAGAAACCTTCCTTGCAAGAATCGCATAGTTTTCCGTCAAAGTTAGACAAACATGAGCACTGACCATCGGAGTTACAAGTAACACCTTCTGAGCCATGTAAGTCACAATTGCAAGCTAAAACAATTACAATTAGTTGCATTTTATCAAGGTGTGTGTTAAGGTCACTCACTTAAACATTCTGGATAATTGTAATATCCAGCACTGCAAAGTGTACATTGTTTGCCAGCAAAGTTTGAAAGGCAATTGCATTTGCCTGAATTATCACAAGTGATGGCGGTACTTCCTGTTGTTGAACAATTGCAAGGCTTACATTCTGGATAGTTGTAGAATCCCGGTAGACATTGATCACATCGAGGCCCACCAAAACCTTCACGGCAGATACATTGTCCAGATTCTTTGTTACAAATTTCTGATTCGGTTCCTTCGATATCACAATCACAATCTAAAAGAAGATTATTGTATAGATAATAATAATATAAAGCCGTATATCGAATATCGCGTTCAACTTACATTTACATCCAGGGTATGAAAAGTATCCATGCTTGCATCGCTCGCAGTTATCTCCACCAAAGTTACTCAAACATTTGCATTGTCCTGATTCCATGTCACAGTCATTGCTTATTGAACCAATTCGGTTACATTGACAAGCTACAAGAAAGAAAAAAATATTATTAGGGTTGCAATTTTTATAATAGCACTAGCCGTTAAATGTAGGTATGTCCCCTAAATTGTCCTTAGCCTTAAAACACACATAGGGACATTTGGCCGCTATTGAAAACAAAAATGGCCGCCAAATAGCAAGAAATTTTTTTCAGGATATCTTCGTACTTGGTGGCTTGATTTGAATTTTGTAATGCTCTTTGTTGTTGTTCTAACTATTAAAATGCAAACAAAAATGCAACAAATTGTTCACTAACAATTCTGTCTGTCTGTCTGTCTGTCCGTCTATCAGTCTGGATGTATCGACACCCACAGCCTAAGCGGTTGGGCCGATTTTCTTCAAACTTGGTACTCTGTATTTTTAGAGCAATGCCCAGGCTTATTTTTGATTTTAATTCTAGATCTCAGATTAACGGTACCTGCCATATAACGATAATTCAATTTTTCCCGAAAAAAATACGATCGATTTTGATAAAATTTAACACGACTGATTTTTTGAAAACGGTGATGTTTTTCGACAGAAAAAATGTTTACAGCTAAATATTTAACGGTACCTGCCATACAAGCCTTTTAGACAATTCCATTTTTCTCGTAAAAAATACGATCGATTTTTATAAAATTTCGTAAAATGGATTCGTAGCCAAAGATTGCGTTTTTCAATGACGGAGTTTTTCGTTAGAATTTTTTTTTCAAAATCACCTTATTAACGGTACCTGCCATAAAAACGCTATAGAAACTATTTCCGATTATTTATTATAGTTTCCTAGTTAGTATCTCAAGCCAAAGGTAAGTAATCTTACACAAGAGCAAGTTTGTCCGACCCAGTCGTGCCTTTTATTTTATTACATATGTTAACAAAAAACAGTTTAAAAAATTAATTAGAAATTAAAAAAACATTAATATTATAGATGCCATCTAATTGAAAATCGCTAAGACAAGTTCAATATACATAAAACAAAAATTGGTAATTCAGTTGGTATTCGGAAATCAAAATTTTTTACTTTCTCCAAAACGGCTCAAGAGATGTTAATCAGTTTTTATATTAACACCATTAAAAAAACCGGGTTGGGTACGAAATCCTGAAAATCCTGAATTGCGAAATCCCGAATTACAAAATCCCTTTATACTTTATTATTTAATTTGAAAATTGATTGCTTGATTTTCATATAAAAAAGGTTGGCTGTAGTACAGCCCGCACAGTTCGTTGTTATACCTTCTTCTCCATCCCCTATTTATGCAGATAGGACCATAAATAACAAGTAGAATTTTTCTTTCAAAGCAGCCTAAAGTGTTCTTATCCATCTTTAGTGATGTCCATGCTTCTGCACCATAAATAGTAGCTTGAAAGAAAGCTTCGCTCTTCAATTGCCTTCTTAGCACAAAGAAACAGCGATTCGCAAGAGTAATTCTTCGTTGAATATCAACACCTAAAGGTGTTATTCATTAAGTTGATAGCGGAGCCTAGGTACACAAAGTCTTTGACCAACTCAAAGTTATAGCTGTCTATGGTGACGTTTTGTCCAAGACGTCATTGTTGGGTGTCTTTTATTGTTTACAGCATATATTTGGTTTTGTCCTGATTCACCGTTAAATTATTGAACAGACTTAACGAAATTGGAATTAATTCACTTCATAATATCTATTACACATTTTTGTACAAATGGTTCACACATATTTTTTTTTGTCACTCAAAGTTTACCTACGGATTTTACTTTTTGGCACTAAATATCTTTTTTTGATTTCCACTACGTAATTTCTATTGCACATACGATCTGCATCAGTGACCTATGGATAGAGACTAAAGAACAAGTTTTTCATCAAAACAAACCAAAAAAGAGGATATTGTGTTGAAAAAATGCTTGTAACTCATTCCTCCTGTGTCCCCTACTTTAAAAATAATACTGAATTGAACTTACTTTTACACTCAGGGAATGCATAATATCCCTCAGCACACTGCTTGCAATGATGTCCAGCAAAGTTAATCTTGCACGGACATTCGCCATCAACTGCTTCACAGTGATAGCCTTCTGTTCCGTTTAGGAAACACTGACATTCCCTGCAATTGGGATAACCATAGTATCCATAAGCACAGGTGTCACAGTTTGGAGGTTGGAATTCATGACGACATTCACAGCGTCCGGTCTCTTCCTCACAGTTACCAGTTGAGTAGAACTCCTCGCATTGACAACCTTCAAAAAAAAGTTTAAGCTCATGAAACTTTGAAGATGAGTTTATAGTTTTCTAAATCCTTACGTTGGCAAACATCAGTTTCATTCCAGTATTTTCCATATGGTCGATAATATTTCGATATACATTTATTACAGTTTATACCTTCAGTGTTGTGTTGACAGTTCTTACAAACACCACCACCATCGTACAGTCCATGGATATCCAGTGAAAGACCCTTTCGATCGACATCTTCATCATAAACGCACTCGTTCGAGTGTCCATGGCAGTTGCAAGCTATTTTCAACAAAATTTTATTTAAATTAATCTTTTCTATGCGAAAAATCTTTCGTTAACTTACGTTCACAGAAGAATGGACTGGCGTTGGTATTTTGGCGCCATTTTTTCTGCTCGAAACCGGGACAACACTGATTACATTGAATACCGCAAGTCCTGTGTTGACATCTGCAGGCCAAAATTCTGACTGGGCTTTTAGGGTCGAGAACGTCACAAGTATCAGCGTGACCGTTACACATACACCGACCACCAATCGAGATATCCTTGATTGAATAAAAGTACTGCATGGGAAAAACGAAATTATAAATTATTGAGTTGATGAAGTGGCATCAAAATACTCACTCTTCTTGTCACAGTAGGATCCTGTCGAGCTACTGACATCAAGTGACCTAAAAGATTTTTCGTTCGTAAAAGTCGAATACGAATGTTCGTTGCACGAGTCCATTCTTGAAGCACCGTCGAATTGAAATAGTTGTTAGCTGAAGGTCTGTCGTTAAGCAACATCACTGGAATCTGTTTTAAAATATTTTTTTTTTTATGCTTGTTTATTTTTAGGAATTATAATAAAACAAACCTCTCCATTCTCCAAAGGCACAATTTTTGAATACTCAGTCGTACAAACAACATCATTATCCTTTGTGATTGGTTTGTATGTGTCCTTTCCAAAATACGTCTCACAATCGTTAGGGGTATCGGAGAAATGTTGCCATGGAGACCAGGTCTTGCCGTAATCACTAGATTTTTCCAAAGTCCACAATCCAGGACGTGGGGAGTTACCCATACGGATGAAGAGATAAGCGACATGAAATTCCTAAGAAAATGAATAGAAAGTTATTTCTTGTTTCTAAGAAACATAATTATCTACTACGTCGTTTTGAAGGCTTTAGTTCCTTAGCCTTACTATATTCATAATCTAAACTGCTCTGTATTAAAAAAAAAAACTTATCACGTAGTTTATCAATTAAACAGGATGGGCCTCCACACACGAGATTTCAACCCGGATGAATTAGTCTGGTCTGTGGAGGCCCGATAGGAACAAAATCCCGATTGTTGCCACAGGGGAAAAAAATTAAAAATCACGACCTGCCCTGACGACTGGACCTTCTAAGCCGAACAACGAAGTTGCGTGAGCCGGACTGACTATTGAAAGGGAGGTTTAATCCCTTGAACTATTGAATATTAAAAATATTGAAATCGGTGCCTCCTGGTACCTACTTTAAAATTTACATATTCAATTACCTATATTAAAAAAAAGAAACAAAAAAAGTTAAACATATTCTGCAGTTTTTAACAAGTTTCGGCACTTAAGAAAAGAATTAAGGAAGCAGCACAAATCTTTCCAATTTTTGCTGTTGGAAATCTTTTCAATCTTTTCCAGCATTGTAAAACTTTCTTTCCCTTGGTATGTGAGTCTCTGGTGTTTGAAGATTGGGCAAATATACTTATAAAGTGGAAGTTATCGTCTATGGCTCTCATTTTACACAGTGTACAAAATTGGTCGAAGGTACCGTTATATGGACTGCCATTTAAGTAGAGGAGCTCACATCTGGATTTAAAGAGTATGGGGCATATTCATAGTTGTTTTTAAACTACAGTTTTGCTTAGCCTTGGTTTAAGCAATGTAATTTAGATAGGATAAACTCGAGTTTTTCTTAAAAACAACTTAGACAGTGTCTATGAATATGCCCCTATAATGATATTTCCTTATAAACAGCGTTCGTTTTGAAGTTAGTTAATTCTTAAAAGGTTATGTTAAGTTACCATACGGATGAAGAGATAAGCGACATGAAATTCCTAAGAAAATGAATAGAAAGTTATTTCTTGTTTCTAAGAAACATAATTATCTACTACGTCGTTTTGAAGGCTTTAGTTCCTTAGCCTTACTATATTCATAATCTAAACTGCTCTGTATTAAAAAAAAAAACTTATCACGTAGTTTATCAATTAAACAGGATGGGCCTCCACACACGAGATTTCAACCCGGATGAATTAGTCTGGTCTGTGGAGGCCCGATAGGAACAAAATCCCGATTGTTGCCACAGGGGAAAAAAATTAAAAATCACGACCTGCCCTGACGACTGGACCTTCTAAGCCGAACAACGAAGTTGCGTGAGCCGGACTGACTATTGAAAGGGAGGTTTAATCCCTTGAACTATTGAATATTAAAAATATTGAAATCGGTGCCTCCTGGTACCTACTTTAAAATTTACATATTCAATTACCTATATTAAAAAAAAGAAACAAAAAAAGTTAAACATATTCTGCAGTTTTTAACAAGTTTCGGCACTTAAGAAAAGAATTAAGGAAGCAGCACAAATCTTTCCAATTTTTGCTGTTGGAAATCTTTTCAATCTTTTCCAGCATTGTAAAACTTTCTTTCCCTTGGTATGTGAGTCTCTGGTGTTTGAAGATTGGGCAAATATACTTATAAAGTGGAAGTTATCGTCTATGGCTCTCATTTTACACAGTGTACAAAATTGGTCGAAGGTACCGTTATATGGACTGCCATTTAAGTAGAGGAGCTCACATCTGGATTTAAAGAGTATGGGGCATATTCATAGTTGTTTTTAAACTACAGTTTTGCTTAGCCTTGGTTTAAGCAATGTAATTTAGATAGGATAAACTCGAGTTTTTCTTAAAAACAACTTAGACAGTGTCTATGAATATGCCCCTATAATGATATTTCCTTATAAACAGCGTTCGTTTTGAAGTTAGTTAATTCTTAAAAGGTTATGATTTAACTGTTTCGAGTATTCTTTTAACAAGTCTCTGTTGTTTTAACAAGTCCAAATTATTTATATTTCAGTCTAAGCCCCTTCTGCAATAAGAAGCAATATTCTGCCATTTCATCATCCACCAGTCGTGATTTCTTCCTTCATAGAGTAGCATGTTTTTGATGAGAAGAGTATTTAGGTGAAAAGCAATTTTTAGAATGTAGTCTGCTTGTAGCTTGAGACTGTAGTTGAATATCTTAGCAAGACCAGTTTCTATAAATACACTGCATAATTTGGAGTATTTCTCGGTAGATTAAATAAAGTTCTATGGAATTTTCTAACCTCTTCGAATTCATCTATTCCCCAAAATTGAGCAGCATAACATAGCGTCGATTTCACAACACTATCGAAGAATGAAAGCGCGATGTTTATATTTTAGAATATTTTGTTCCACGTTATGTTCATCAAGCTTTGAGGTATGGTTTCTGAAATAGATAGTCGGATGTATTTTAAGTCCCAAGTATGTGTATTCTTTGGCAACTTCAATCTTGCTGCCGTTGAAGAACGATTTACTGCTAAATACACTTCGGGAATTATGTGTGAAAACTATAATATATGATTTCTCAATGTTTATAGTGAGGTCCCATGTTTTACAATAATTTTAAAGACGGTTTATCACAAGCTGCAGGTTTTCAGGCGATTCTGATAGTAAAACGAGGTCATCTGCATAGAAAAGAAGATTAACCGTAGTATCTGTAATAAGAATTCCACCGAGTATACAAGTGACAATGTCATTTACAAATAGTGAAAATAGTAGGTCACTTAACAGACATCCTTGTTTGACTCCAAAGTCCTTATCAAACCATAAAAATGTAATTGTATACATTTCTTTCAAGATTTAGATGAATTTGGTAGAGAGACCTATTTGTGATAGTTTATACAACAGTGCATTCCGGTATACTAGATCAAAGGCCGCTTTAAAATCCACAAAAAAATAATAGACCTACTTTTTTCTGGCCTGAAACACTTTTATTATAGAGGTGAGACAAAAAATTTGGTCAAAGGTTGAGCAATCTCTTCTGAAGCCAGTTTGCGTGTAAGGCACTATGCTGTGATTCTTCGGAGCTGTCTGTGCCACTTAATTTATTAATTTATTAATTTTAATTTTATAAATGGTAAAGGGATAAACGTAAGTATTTAATAATGCTAAACTGCTTCCAAACATCAAGTTTGCATTTGTAATTTCAAGGTAGTAAAGGATTTTCTTTACCGTACTCCATAGCTCTCACTTTAAATTCCGAGTGTAAGTCCATCAGCTTCGAATTCAAGCAAATAATCACTCCTAAAAATATTTCTCTTTCATTGGGTTCAAAAAAGACCGGACTGACCAAATTATCGAAGTTAAAACCTGGACCATCACAGTTCTTTAGTATGAGACGGTCACGAAGATAGGCTCACAGCGCACACTGTCAAGATCGAATGAGGAAATGTTTGGTCGAGCGAAATTTTCAGTCCACTAGGTGTGGTGTGGATATAAGGTGTGTCGAGGTCAAACAAGATGATATATGTAGATCTAGTTAAATAAGTATTAAATGGCCCTGATGGGTGGGTTGGGTAGACCAAATTGACATGAATGCTACAGCCTGTATATGTTCTTCGAAGTCACCCCCGTGTTAGTTCGAGTCTAATAACTCTCGTTTTCACATAGTGATAGTTTAAACTTTAACTATAGTTCATTGCCTGTAAATATCTGTGGTTTATACCAAAATTTTAGTTTCAACTCTGACTGTGATCTGTGGGTAACTCATGTAACATAATAAATGAAACGACACCAGCATTCACGTTCCCTTTTAGCAGATCGTGAGGGTAAAATGTTGAAACAAAGTCGGAAAAGAACAAGAAAAAAATATAAAAAGCCAACGATTTCATAGACGACACGGGTGCGAAGTCTCACTTGGAATTGAGAGTGACCCATTTAAATTAAAAAAAAATGGAAATAGTGTCTGAAATATTCAATATTTCCACCAACTTGATATAACATCGAGAGGTTATACAAAGTCAAAAAGTATAATCTTATGTTCCTAACAAAAACTTCCATCTTTCCGCTTGCTTATCGACATAAAAATTCCTTTTATTAAAAATACTCAGGCCATTAACATGAACATGAAATAATATAAATAACATAATATGTATGTATATTATTTTCGAGTTAATATGATGACTTCATTATAATATGTAGAGAGATAAAAGTACAAACATACTGCGAAAACACACATATTTCGATAAAGTTCGAAGATTTTGAATAGGTATATATTAATTTGAAATTATTTCCTCAGTGTTTTTTTAATGGCCTTAATGAAAAGTTGATGTCAAGAAGAAAGAAAAAAATAAAATATTCAAATATATATATGAAAATTCATTGAAAAATATTCAAAGAAGAAGACTAAGCATAATTTTATTTTAAGTGGACTTTTCTAAACTTTTATTTAAAATTAAAGCTTTAAGCGGTCTATTTGTCTAAAAACAATTGCGTTTCGCCCGGGTGCTAACTTGTGGGCTCGTTAGAAGCAAAACGCACCTTGTCATTACGCAATTTAAAAAGTCAAAAAAGTTATGGAGCTAAAAAAATTTAAAAATTTAAATTGCGTGATGACAAGATGCTTTTTGCTTGAAACGTAATCTGACGAGCCCACAAGCTAGCCCAAACGCAATTTTTTTGACTATACTGCGAAAAGGTCTTAGCTCAATTTTTTATTTTTTTTTTGTTTTGTTTAGTCTCAAACTCTGAAACCTGATGATATTTTTTATTAAAAAAAAACATAAATTATTTAAAGAAGTATAAAGTAATTTAATATAGAAGTTGTACAAAAAAAAAACGTAGAAAATTCATTTCTCAGCATGCTTCGCTAAAAAATTTAATTTGAGATACGACCTTCATGCTTAGGAGGGCAGTATAGACCGCTTAACGTTTTAATTTTGAAAAGTTGATGTGCTTTTGAGAGCTTCAAAAGAAATCCACCAACCACTTGACGCTCAAGTCGGTGTTTGTTTTTCTGTTGTCAGTTATGTTATAAGTATTTATAAAGGAGTGTGTTTTGTCAATTGCTACATGAAACATTTGATGGCAGTTTCGATCATCCGCTGATCACCATGTGCCATTTTAGACATTGAGATTGAGATGTGAGGATCTCGTGCTTACACCAAGTAAATCAGCCTTAGGGCCGATCTTTTCAGCTCCTGTTAAGTTTAACCACTGGTTATTATCTTCCACAAACAAAACTAATGCGAACAAAATTGAAACGTCAAACTGTGCCGGTCAAATAAATTGTGGACGAAAAAATAGAGACTTTAACCGATTATCTACCGTTTCAAAATTATTCCGTCGTGGAGTAGCGTAACAAAAAGAGAATGAAGAATATAGAAAGAAAATTTAATTTATGATTTATGTTATGTTTGGATAGGATTTTTTTTCACATCAGCAGCGATCTCGGTCTAAGAATTATACTAGCCGCGTTTTTGTTTGCAAGTCCATATAAGGCGTTTTTCTTTGTTCGTTCAGAACAGAGCTCTGATCAGATTTCGATCAGTCAGAGCATATGCTCGGAGCGTTTTCTGAACTATACTTGGTCTGATGTCTGAGCGTTCCGATTTATTTTTGAAACTCACTTGAGCACTCAGGTGTCATAAATTGACATTTGTTCTGACTCTTTTACCGACAACGTCAAAATCTAAGTTGAAAGTTATTAATTTATTTTTATCCTTTTTGGTCCATTTAAATCCTGAAATTAATTTAATGCTTAAAATAACATTTTACTTGGAGTTGTTTAAAAAAAAATTCACTCCAGCACCAAAATGGCTAGTTTCATCCACTATTTCAATTATTTTGATAATTGTGCAGCATTTCATTCAGAATGCTCAGTCAACTTATCCTGACCTAATTTGCTCTGATCATGATCTGAATCAACTCTGAACGAAAAAAGAAATTTATAAATGTCATTATCTGAACGATCTGAGCGAAAAAAGTAACAAAACTTTATTTGTGACAACTCAGGATCTGCTCTATAGAGTAGTCGAAAAAATTGACACTGGAGATTATTCCACACGATTATTGACAAAAATTTAGGTTTTTATATAACATACAGGTGTAAGATGTGCCGGTACAGTAAATGATGGATATAAGAAAGTCAACAAATTCAAAAAAATTCTTTCTTATATCCGTGCTTTCTTATAAAGAATTATTTATATAAGAAAGAAAATTTCTTATAAGAACAAAATGCTTATAAGAAAGAAAATTTCTGAAAGAAAAAAATGTTTTCCATCAAAAAGCATACTTTCTTACAAAATTATAATTAAAACAAAATCAATTGGTTCAGAAATTTTGTGAAAGTAATTTCACAGTTGAATGTTCACAAAACCTTTCTTATAAATGTTAAATTGTCTATGTAGTTAAGCAGATTTTGTATAAGCAGATTTAAGTATAAGTTCTTTATACCAGTGTTTTTCTTATAAACGGTTTTCTTATATGAGGTCAATAAAACGTATCTTTATGGAAACGTGCAAGGTGTTTTCGAATGTCTGTCTGATAACTATAAGCATGTTTTTCTTATATGAGACTTTCTTATATCCGTCAGCTACTGCAATAGAATTTTTACCTGAACTTAGCTTAGTCCAGATAACTATCTGCATCATATATGGACTTAATTGTTGATGTATTTATGTGTAAACTGATGAAGTTTTTTTTTTCATACAAGTCAATATGACTTGCAAAAGAAAACAAAAAGTGAACTATTCAAACAAATTGATAAAAACTACTTTTGTCCAAAATTCATTCAAATAGCGTCGTTAAAAAACACTCTGTACAAGATGGTAAATCCATATCGTTGGTGATCAAATCTATGACATATGAACCACACATGCCGAGTGTGTGTATACTTACTCCATCCATAAATAATTGTTTTTCTAATTCTTCCATCTGTGAAATGAGATAAATATTCTATTTTTGAACACAGAACGAATGAGCTGGAAAAATTTACCACACAAACAATTGAGAATAGCAGAAGCATGTTGGTGGAGAATATTTCTCTTCTCAATGCATGACCTCATTTGCAGCAAGAATAATGAAGCTAAATGTTAATGAACAAAATGTGATCGCATATTTAGAGACAACAAGGCTTTTATTCCATACTATGTATGTAAGTTAACCCAGTTGCAATCACTGAATGTTGAGTGTCAACGAGGGACAAATTAATTAAATCTATGCAAAGTCAGCATTAAAAGTATGACCAGCATGAGTGTCCAACTTAGCAAACAATTGTATATGTCTTTATATTTTCATCATCCATCGAGTCAAATTCAACACATGAGAGGAGGAGACAGCGATGAAGATGATGTTGGAACTCTGCGTCTTCATGAGAATAGATTTGTGTGACAGATCCAATTGATAAACCAAAACATTTCTATCTACGATAAGTTGAATGGATTGATCAAAATTTTGTTTATTTAACAAAACGATCTGCTTCCATAAATCCACTCTAAATATTTTGTTGAAATAATTAAAGTTTTGGTTCCTTTTGAACTGGAATGGATGCGATAAGGCTCAGTAAATTTCTTATTACAATGATAAGTTTGTCTTTTTACTTTTTTAAAATATCGGATTTGTGCGGCTCTCTACTTTCCGGCATGTTTTAATTAATGTCGCTTTTGATAACAAGTTGAACTCTGAGAGTCAACTTAGGCTCTCTATCGCGTGAAACGGAAATGAAAATGTTGTTACAAAATAAATTATGATATCACACACTGGAAATGGTGATTTATGCTGTCTAAAAAGAATTCTTTTTATTAAATCATGGCATATGAATATGATTGTAGTTAATTATTTAGCGTTTTCAATATGTATAGTTCTAACTGGTTACAACTCTAAAGCCAGCAACATATAATTATGTAATCGGCCCTGCAAAAAATAAAGGATTTTTTTAGGTTGAGCCTTCTATAATATGATGGTTTATTTTGTTGACATTATCATGTTTCGGAGCTAAAATTGTTCGTTCGCAAAGCCAATCATGATTTATAAAATTGTTTGCAATATCGGGAAAAACTTTCTGCACAACATTTTGAGTTGATGACTACATGTGGCAATAGTTTTTCAGAAAAGATACTTCACGTGTAGTGGGATCAAATGGAAATTTTCGATTGCCCACATTCAAAAGCTGTTTGGCGAATATTGGTGCCAGGAGCATTGAGTAAATGCACACGCATATTTGTAAGTTTCTCTACAAGTCTCAAAGGATATGACGCTTTCAAAAATGCATTTCGTTTCGTGATGATCTTGGAATTACTGGCAAACTTTGTCGAAAACCATTTGCAAGCAGCTATAGAGCTCCACCCTTTGGTCGTTTTTTGAAATCTTTAAGAGTAGGTACAGTGAAGAACTTTAAGAGATTTGTTAAGAGATTTGTTGTGCCATAGTACATTCTTTTCATATAATAAGTACCTATGAGATTTTGTTATTAATACAAATACTGCAGTCATGCCAGAATTTTAACCGATCCAGTGTTGGTGATGATGGCCAACATTTTCGTCCACCCGACCTGAATGAAGTGCGGCTAGCGATTGCCAAATTTAAATCAAATAAAGCTGCTGGTGCAGACGGCTTACCAGCTGAATTGTTTAAAGCAGCACGCGATGTGTTGGTAGGGAGCATGCACCAACTCATCTGTAAAATTTGGTCGTAAGAAAGTATGCCCGAACCTTGGCTTAGTGTGCCCCATCCACAAAAAAGGAGACGCTCTGACCTGCACCAACTACAGAGGAATAAGTCTCCTAAATGTCGCTTATAAAATCTTTTCTTTTTATCGGCTATCATGTGTGATCACTTAAAACCCCTCGTTAACGAACTGATTGGACCCTATCAGTGTGGATTTAGGCCAGACAAGTCTACCGTCGATCAAATGTTCACACTCGGACAGATTTTGGAAAAAACCCAGGAATTCCAGAGCGATACAGACCACCTCTTTATCGATTTTAAAGTCGCGTATGATAGCGTGGATAGAGACTAACTGTACAGAGCCATGTCGTTGTGCATGCAACCTATTTAACACCGTTCTTGATATGTATATATGTTAATATAAATTAATATAAATTAAAAAAAAAAAAAAGCTGCTGGTGGCTGTTCTAGTTTTAAGTTATTTTAAGTATTTTCAGTAGTTTTAAGCTATTTAGGTATAATTATTACGTATATTTTACGTATATTTTAGTTTTATTTAGATAGAGGGTACTTTTAAGTTTTTAAATAAAATAAAATAATTTTCTTGTTTAGGTTTAAGTAATATTGAATTTTAAATTAAGAGTAGTCTTAACGCCGAAAGGCATTTTTTTAAATATAGTTATAGTATAATTTAGAGCGCCCGTAGGTATGGGGCCAGTAAGTTAGTTAAGTTAATATGTAAGCTAGTTGTTTAAGATTTTTTGTCTAGCATTAAGATAGATATAAGAAAATGAAAAAAATAAAAAATGAATTAAAATGCAAAAAAAAAAAAAAACACCGTTCTTGAAGCAATTGTTCGAAAATCGCAAGTCAACACCACTGGTACAATTTATCAAAAGTCCGTTCAACTACTCGCATGTGCAGATTACATAGACATAATCGGCCGAAATAAGCGAGCTGCGTGACCGGTGCATTTTCCAGTATTGAATCGGTGGCGGCAAAGATGGGATTACCTGTTAATGAAGACAAAACTAAAAGAAGTTTAATCATTTCTATTGAAACTATCTTGAATTTTTTGTTCCCAGTTGAAGGAAATAAATAAATCATGACAAACAAAAACTCACACCAAGTTAAGCAAGTAAAATACATATGTATATGTTTGTTTCCACCTGATTTGTGTGAAATCATTTTATATATGGATCAAATTTTTATTTTTATTAACATAATATACATCTTCCCTTACTAAATCGCACTTCTTTTTATGATATTCTTGATTTTCTAGTTGAAATTAGAAGTTGATTCCAGGGAAAACAAAAGAAACGGGCAAAAAGGGTCAAACGCAAATGTTTTATTCAATTTAAAAACGACATTAAGTTACAATGTTCCAGACATAATTAAAACTTAAAAAATTCAAGAGTAGATAGTAAGATTTACATCAATTTTCTACTCAATTTCATCCAACACATGTGATAAAAAAAAATATTTCTCATGTCCATCATTTAGTGATCTCATATAGCTACATACCGAACACATCAGTTTGTTTCTTGACTGTGGCTAATTCACTAAACCACTCAAACAAAAAAAAAATCATAAACACACATGGAACTAATGAAACCGAAAAATAATAAATAAAGTGCAAATTGCCGCATATGAATTAAAAACAGTCGAAATAGGCACATTCTTTTTCCATCAGCCAAACACAGGGATTAAAAAAAAAAAAAAAAAAGTATCTGTTAACTGAAACGTGGTCAGACGTCAGACATAGGTACAACAGACAAAAAAAACTGCTTACTTATCAAGAATAACAAAACGAAATGGAAACTCTTAAAAATTGAACACCACAACAAATTTTTAAAGGCGGTTCGTGGAAGGTACACATAGCTATGCACCTACATATCTTTTTTCTAAACGAAACCAACAGCCCAACATACATGAGCATGATGTTGTCCGTGGGAAGATAGCTATACAGATAGATACCTTCTACAGAAATTTGAGATAGGTACATTCCTGCCTGAAAGGCTTCTTCCTCACTCGCTTTTAAATGTGTTTGATGATTCGTTCTTTTTCTTTTTTATTGGAAAAAAAGGGATGATTGATGAATACAAAAAAATGTTATATAAAATCAACTCACCTGTCCGAAATCAATGGTTAAATTAACCTCATTGTATTTCATGCCTCTGGAGAGTGGAGGACTTTGCCACCATAGTTCCGTACCATCAATGGCATATTCGGGTCCATGATATTTTTCTGGATTGTTTGGATCACAAACATCACATACCTGAAAAATATTAATTGTTGTTTTCAATATTAAAGTTAAATGTAAAAAAAATATGTATGCTCTTAGAGACCATAATAAGAGAAAAATAAAATAATCAGCCCTATCGAGGTATCAATTCGGAAGAAAATTTTGCCCGATTCGTACAAAATAGGTGAATTTTTAATTGCAAAATTAAACGCAGACTATTGATGTGCGCTGCAAATTGTCGAGCAATTTATTTTTGACAGCTACACGGCAAATATTTTCCAAAGTTCTCCGACAACAAATAGAACATTGTTGCGGAACATTGAATACAAAATATTTTTAAAAAGTTGTTATTTTTTAAAGCTGTGAAATAAAAAAAAAACTAATTCGGAATGGATACCTCGATAGGGCAGAATAACAATGATATATTTCAATACGTCAACTTCTTCGTCAAAATTTTATTTAAACTATTTTCATTTTATTTTTTACCAAAATTATAAAATCTAGATTTTGAATAATATCAAACCATACATACCTACGAAAAATACTTCGTAAAAACTAATTTACGATTATTACAAAAGGTCTTATAAAAGATTTATACCACAAAACCATAACATAACCTACAATTCAGTGGGGGCTTATTAAGCTTATACAAAGGGTATAAACTTTTGCAACGTTTCCTGTCAGCTACCTCAACCTTTATAAACTTAACTTTTACCTAACTACACTTAAACACACAAACAAATATTTTCTGTTCACTAAGTTTATGCGCAACAAATTGGGAACAAGTGTGCGCATGCATACTTTGGCGTTTAGCAAAGCAATATCGCCCAAATCGATTTGGAAATTTGGCCCCAAAAAAATGCTGAACAAATAGTTGTTGTATTTTTTTCCCATTTATGGGTGATATTTCCGTGTTTAAATCCAATTTTCAAATCAATCATTAGCGCCCAAAATAAAAACTCAAATGGTTAAAAAAGAAAAAAAGCCCAAAATAGGAAAAAATACCCAAAACAACAGATTCAAAATAAAGAGCACCCAAATGTAGGAAATATCGCCCTAAATTGTTCTAACATAATTTTTTAAACAAAAACTTAAATATATAATCTACCACTATTTCCCTGTATAATGGACAGAAACGGTCTTCGCATTATTCGCCAAAACTTGCACCCACCCAAACTCGCACTCACCCCAAATCCTATAGTGGGCGAGGCAGTGGGTTATCTGATTCACAGTACCTGGGTGCGGCTCACTTGTGTTTTATTTCAACCTTAATTTCATTTGGTTAAACCTATCAGTCAAATGGATTTATCAAAATTCTGATACTAGAATTTTGACCTTAGGCTTAAATCAGATTTGAGAACTATTTTTAACTATTTTCCATCTTAATTGTATGTAAGTTTCATAGTGAATGATGTGGACATATAATGTACATTGTACATACTATGTAGATTTAAATTATCGGACTTAAAGAATTCGAAATTATTAGTTGGATTTAAAATTCTCAATTTTTTTAAATCCAAAGTAAAAATCAGAGAGCTATTAAGTATCTTTGCTTATGCTCGAAATTCTTAGACAAACAATATTGTTTGTATATTATGGATTTTCTTAAAACTGCAACGAGAAAATTTTTATATACTATATGCGTGGTGGCCACACCCACCCACCACTGGAAGCTGGCCAGACTATAAGATTTGACATTAAGTTTATATCAGATTTGAGAATACGTTTAACTATTTTCCATCTGGATTAAACGAAATTTATGTAAGTTTCGTAGTGAATGATGTGAACAGGGCACATAAATATGTACATACTTTGTAGATTTACATTGTCGCATTTAAAGAATCCTTATAATTATTAATAGCATAATTCATTAAATGTTAATATTCTAGAGTTCTGTTGGTTTATTAAAAATTGCTTACATTTTCTACGTTGTCGACATTGACATTATGTAGACAATAAGCAATTGTCCACATTGAATTGTCTACAGGTAGAAAATCGTGTAGTCTACATTTATAGTCTTCATGGCACAACACATGTAAAATTCACTTTTTTAAAAATTCAATGTAAATTACATGAAGCATGTAAGTCACGGTTGGAGAAGTCGATACAATTGTACTTTATTCGATACAATTTAATGTGCTCAAGTACGCAAGTACACTTTCCTGAAATTCAGTTCAATTTTCCTCAGCCACTGAATTAGATGGATTTAGGCTTTATTTTCATTGATAAGCGCAAAAAAAACATTTATTGCACTGAACAAGTTTTGTCTTTATTGTCATCCGTCTGTCTCCAACGTGCTTTGCTCTTTCTTTCCTTAATTGTATTTAAGATTGTGTGACTCTGTCTAAAGTTGTGTTATTGCAAATCAAAACTATAATCAGTTGATTTTTCTTGTTTTATAATTTTTTATCTTATCTATTATGTACAGCTATTGCGGCAGCAAATATGTAAGACTAAGGCCTTGTTTTTCAGTGCGCGATTATTCGAGGGTTAGATTAACTTCGAGTTAACGCTGATGGAAACACGGTTTTCAGTTATTTTGAGATCCCGAATTCACTCAGAATTTACTCAACAGTTAAGATGGATTATTTTGAGTTAACTCCGGGTTTCAAAGCTAACTGAAACTCCTGTTTCCATCACAGTTAATTCAGGGTTTATCTTACCCTATAATATTCTCGAACTGAAAAATTTACTTGAAACTTACTTAGAGACTGTGAAACAAGCCCTAAATCAAAGTAATTTAATTTTGATTCAAAGTCAATTTTTCAAAGTAGCCCGCAACAAAAATTTGTTCAATCGCATAACAAATTACGTTGCTATTTTTCTCTGAGTGTATCCCCGAAATTTTTGAACAAATATTTGTTTGCATTAGGATTGTTTTCTTAAAATCAAAAATTAAAGAGTTTGTTTAGAAACATAGTTTTTCACTTGAATTATAATTATTTTGGTGTGTTGTTTAATGTATACGTTTAATTTATAATACATAAATAATTTCAGTTCTAAAATCGAAAACATCAACCTATAATATTTTCTCTTCGTGTATATTTTTCTACCACTCCCTCGAATATATTATGTATACCTACCTACTCCCAAAAATAGATAAAACCAACAATAAAAAAAACTTCTTCAATTTTTAAATGTATGTGCTGGCAGAGGTAATAAATGAAAAGCAAATAAAAAATGATTTCATCCACTTCAAGCGGGCAAATATTTAAATCCAATAAACAAGCATGTAAGTATGATGAATGTATCTCTATCCATTATTGCATTATCTTTTAAAATTTAACTGAAATTATTTTAACATACCTGTCCCTGAATTACAGAATAGTCAATATGATCACTTTCGGTATTTGCACCAACTAGCTTACAATACAATTCAGGACCATCAACGTCTTCGCCACATGTAGCTGTGGCATATATTGTTCGTCCAGTAGCCAAATTAAAATATGGTGGGGTCAACTCTGAGTTCACAAACACGATAAGGCTACTTAGTAACAGACTATAAAGGCCCACTGAATGGAAGCCCATTTTTAAAAAATGGGTTTCACAACACTTGTTTAGAAAATATTTATTACTTATTTTAATTTCTTGATTTTTTTTATTTAATTTATTCACTTTAAGCACTTTATTTTTTTCCCCGATCTTTGGGCCAATCCAACCGAACTGGATGACTCTTTTCACACAACTGAATTTGATTCTACAAAAATATCCATGAGCTCGACCCCAAGACAAAAGATTCTTATTGTAATCTCGGATTTTTGTGTGTCTTTATTTTTGTTGTTGGTTTCACATAAAACCCCATCCGTTGCTCTGGTGTGGTGTGGTGGCTACACTATCTCTATTCAGAAATCATAAGAAGTCCAAAGATCCAGAGAATTGCTATCGCTGCTAGCTGCCCATGCGTCAAATAAGACGAAAACGCCCGCAACGTAGACGCTAAAAATATGTGGAATTCTGGATGAAAGATACAAGTGAGTGAGCGACGAAATGAAAAAAGAAAAGTAAGGGAAGCCCAACAATTTAACCGGCATAAACAGAAAACTCTCATTCGTTCGGCTTCTTCAAACTGTTACTAGCTGAAGACCTTAAGTCCAGAACACTAACACAATCAGCAAAAGTATCTGTGTGTCCACATGTGTGATCTTGTCATGAACGTGATCAGTGGCCTAGTGATCCAGCTGATTTTTATTTGCTTTTGTTCGCATCTTTTTCTTCGTTTGTTTTTGTTGCTTGTAGCGTCTTATCCTCTTGTCAGATAAGCATGTGACGGTGAGGGAGGTGCAACTAAAGGTTTATCGTAAAAATTCATTCAATAAATCCAGTTTGTGTGTATCTTTTTAGTTTGAATTACTTTTTTTGCTTTCTTTTATTTTATATTTTTTTTTTCTTCGTATTTTAATTCTCCTTTGAAACTTATATGTACGTTGTTTATTTATTTTGATGTGCAGCTCACGACCAGACGACACGATGGGTAAACGATCGTATGCATATTATTATTATTATCTGGGACGGATCGTTTGTTGAGATCAGATGGATGACTTGAATTTTTTTGAATACCTAGTAGGTAAAGGCGGAGAGTCTTGCGTAGCTAGGTCATATTATAGGGATGCCATGCCTTGCTATTGAGTTTTTAATAGCAATGTATTGGTACACTGTCGAAATCGATTAATTAATTATGTACCTACCTATTATAGTCTAAAAGCTGGCTACATAACAAAGGAAGCTACACGATTAATTCCTTTTCTAAAATTATTGTGCAAGATAGGTGAGTACAAATATGTATTGATGTCTGGCTTCTGGCATCAAAGACCTGTCCTGGGTCTTTTGGCGGATGCTATCACCGCGGTAGACATCTTTAAAAAAAAAGTGATACTAGCTATACCCGAGTGACTGTATATTTTCAGTTTTCTCGCTTGTGGCTCATCCGATTTAAATGAAATCTTACCCATGGAAGATTGTAGTAAGTTTTAATAATACTTCATAAATTCGATACCTTCCCGTAAGAATGACGTATTAAGTGACACTTTTTCCGAAAAATACTTTTGAATGTGAACTTATATTTTGTGCTAAGCGCCACATTTTGGTTTTGGTTATAGGCTGTCTTAGCATGTAGGTATGTATACAAATGAAATCAAAGAGAAAATAAAATTGTAGCAAACACCAACTTTTCTCACTGGAATAATATTGCTCCCTAAAATTTGTATTATCCGCCAAAAAAAATATGGTAAGCGACATTTTTTATTATCTTTTTGTTTTTTGTTAAGTTTAACCGAAATTGTCGCTTAGCATACTCATCCAACTAGAAATTGATCCATTTATGTCTTTTATAACACTCCAGATTATGGTTGTCTTTGATCTTAAATATTTTTCTGTTAAGTAGGCGTTTAAAAAAAAAATCGAGATTTTATTTAAACCTGCCATTACGGGCTACATGAAATTTGGCCCCAATTAAAAATAGCCCCAAACTAAAAATGAAAAATGATCCCATAAATAGGGTATTTTTTCGTAATGAAAAATAGCCCCAATTTTATAAAAATAAAAAATGGACCCAAATTTGTGCGTACACAAAGCAACAACAACACATATTTGTTTGTTTTTAATGTTGGGGCTAATTTTTCATAAATTCGGGACTTTTTTCATTTTCAAGTGTGGGGTCATATGAAAAATGGACCTACATTTTTGAACACAACACTTCAATTTAACACAAGTAAAATATGAGTCCTAATCAAAAATGAAAATTAAAGTCACCGTTATGAAAACGGTTTTACTTGTTGATATTTTGCTTACTCTGCAAAATTTTGGCATTGATTAAAGTCCCAGGGAAATAACCTCCCAAGAAATTACACCCCAAACGCAAAATGAAATAAACAGCCATATGAAAGGTAGATTGTTTTTATGTAAAATTAATCCCAAAAATGGATACAGTTCGCTGATTTTGTATTTCATACGAGTTTTGGGTAATTTTTCATTTTTTGTTTGGGGCCATTTTTCGGTGACGCGAAATAGTACCAAACGAAATAATGCCAAATTGGCCTTATTGTATTTTCAAAAACGAAATAACACCAAATTTGGAGTTTGGCTTAATTTCAATATAGAAATCGAAATAAGGCCAATTTGGCGTTATTTCGTTTCCAATCAACAAGAACAAGGGTATTTCAGGCTTGCTGCGGATAAACAGCGAAGTTGGCATGGGTGGGGCATGCTGCCCCCCATGTGCGGTTATTAGCCTAAAAAAGTAGGTTTCGTTATGCCGTCCGTCGGTCTGTCTGTGCGGATGTGGGGATGTGCGTATATGTTTGTTTGTCTGTGGTCGGTCCACACAGCATAAACGGCTTGACCGATTTAGTTAAAGTTTCGTATGTAGCACTCTTTGGTGATTCCGTAGAGAAAAAAAAATCGAATTTTTGTTTAAGCCCGACTATACTTGCTATATAAGGTTTTTTTTCCAAGTTTTCTCAAAAATTGTGTTAACGATTTTGATAAATCTCGGTGTACGTTATTTTTGTAGTAACTATTTTATATAACTGAATTTCAGGTTTTTGGCTTAAAATTCACATAACGAAGATTTGGTGTTATCGGTTTTTATAAATTTGGCCATAACTTGACAACGGCTCAGTCGATTCTTTTTAAATTCGGTACAGATTTTTAATTTGACATTAAAATGGCATTTACAGTTTTTTGATAAAGAACCGTTTAATGATAGATGCCATACAACTTTATCTCACCCTTAGCCCATTTTTTGATATTTTTCCAACTTTCTTTAGAATTTGATGAATTAAAGGTTTTTTAGTCCCATAGTTTGCTTCAAGAGCAAGTTTGTGAGATCCAGTCGTGCATTTTGTGCATTTTGTCTCGTCGGTTGTTAGCACATCTTTGTATGTAAATACCGTTGCATTTAAATGAAGTAAGTTGGCTTTGGTTTTGTTTCGAGTTATTTTGTTCCTTTTAAGTCTCGTCAGTTGTTATCGTATTTTTTTCGGTGAGTGTTGCAACAATAGTGGCTAATTTTTGTCATCTATTAATAAGATACACACGTTTTTGTTTGTTAAGCTAAGTGGACACGATTGCCAGGTCTGACAATCATTGTCAGATCAGCAAACTGTTACAAACTGCATGTTTGTGAAATATCCCATCCTACCCTATTCTCCCTTACAGCTCTTTATGAGGACGAAAGGTTCATCCAAAACACATACAAATTCAAACCGTTGGTAGTTGGAGGTACTTTTCCATATTTGAGAGGAAACTCCGAAAAACCATTTGGAAAAGCTTTCCTCCAATACTCGAAGATTGATTGTAACCGCCACCATATAAAGTACCTAGAAGCTGTGAAAATATAAAATAAAGGGAAAGATTTAAAATAAAGAAAAAGCCTGTACCTGAAAAAGTTTCATTTAAAGTAAAAGTTTCATAGTAAAGCGGAAAAGTTTAAAAAAATATTTAAAAAGTGAAAATTAACCCCAAGGGAAGCGAGCGCAAAAGGCCGGAATAAAAAAAAAATAATAAAGTGAAAGATAAACCAACAAGGAAATTATCCTAATTATATACAAAGCTACGACCTCCACGGAGTGTAGGTCGATAATTTAAGTGTAGAATTATTACACTAAGTGTTAACTGGCGGAAAAACGTTCAAAAGTGCCGCTAAGAATAATCCAACTTATTTCTTTAATTTAAAATTGATAAATTGCCGCCGGCATTTCACTTAACATAAATAAGGAAGCTATGAGCTAAGTGCCACAAATAGCCATTAAAAACAATAGATTTCGTAGTCTGAGGATAGAGTTCCTGCACGGTGATCCGAAAGGTTCAAGATTAAAACCCCAGCGCTTTTTCAATTAATATTTTTTTTTAATTATTTTTGATACTTCAATCAAAACTTGGTCAATTTTAAATTTTTAAGCTTAAACAAATTCAATATAATTGGTTAACTTTCTAATCTAAAGACCAGCTATTTGCGACATATTTAAGGCACTTATAGGTTAGAATAGAAGACGTTTTTTGGCAATTGATAGTGTATCAAAATTTAAAAGTAACAAAGCACAGGTAACGACATATATCTACATATTTGGATCAGTCGGGAATGCTGTGGCCACACCATCACCGTCAACTGCATAAATTAATTAACAAATAAAACCAAGTAAAGGGGGGAGTTTTTTTATCTTTTAAATTTTGAATTATATTGCTAGTACCTACAAAGTGATTCTGGGTTGGGGACCAATGTTTTGTTTTGATAAACGAGTCCATTGCAAATAGATTGAATTTTTCTTGAAAAATATTCAAATTTGGTTTATTTACAAAATATTATCGAAAATGTTTAATAAAATTGCAAATGTTAGTTGAACCTAAAAATACATATTAAAAATGGTTTAATTTAAAAGTTAGGATTTTGGATGAGGATCATTAAAATGGAAAGGTTTAAGGTGAGGTAGAGAGGGCGGAAGATGGCAAGGGAAGGGGTTGTCAAGGCCAGTACGGCAACCATGGTTGGGTGGGTAGAGGCAAATTTCTCGCGCGTCCTTAACAATATGACGCAAAGACTGGCATGATTTTTGTATGCGCGGTTCCGATAGGGGTCAAGTACCTACGTCCTCCGACGAGCAGTAGGCCGGTCAAGCATGCCAGAACTGAACCCGACGGCAAAAAAGGAATCCGCAATAAAACGTTTGACAATGTCTGAAAATGAGCTGACATTGAGCTTAAAATTAAATTTGTGTGTACACGGTTTGCAGAAAATCTGCAAATGTCTGCAAATATGTTACCAAATATTTGGCTGACAATGTCGACAATATAGTCAAATAGCTGGCAAAAAATTTGCAACCATTTGTAGATTTTCAGCAAACCGTGTACACTCCAAATTTAATTTTCAGCTCATTGTCAGCTCATTTTCATACATTGTCATACGTTTGCTGATCTGATAATGATAGTCTGCAAATAAATAAATTTGCAAATGTTCTTTAAACTGCATCTGCAAATTTATTCATTGGCAAATATTTGCCGAAACTCCAGAAAATGAGAAAAATTTGGTGGTCTCCAAATGAATTTTGTGTACACACGATTGCCATACATCTGCAAATCAATTTGTCTTTAAAATGATTGATGATCAAATTTTTCTGCAAATTAATTTGGTGTGTACACGGTTGTCAGCTTGCTTTTACACGATTGCCAGGTATCTACAAATCAATTGGCAGATATTTGTCTATACAAATTAGGAGCCAAACATTTTTTCCGCAAATTAATTTGGTGTGTATACACGATTGTCAGCCATTTGAAACGAATTGTTCACTGACAGATCTGGCAGTATTTGCAGATCCGGCAATCGTGTACACTTAGCTTTAGTTCATTGTCTTTTGGATTGGTATTCTTGTTAAACTATATATTTTTACCATGAATGAAAATTTGCCTGGTCCCTCTGGATTTCAAAAGCCAATTTTATTTCATTCAAGAGCTAGACAAATGGTTGTTTTAGCCAGAAAATATGCAGACGACCGTATCCTACACCCGATTTCACCTGATATAACTTGTTGCAAAATCAAGCCGCTGGCTAAAACATGATTTTAGAGTTTTCTTAATTTTTTTCATGGCGAACATGGTTGGCCTTCTGTATCACGTGAAAAACAGTCGATCTTTTAGCTTTAACTCCAGTGTCTGCCTTAATTTTCAGTATCGCCCGATACTGATTTAAATAACGGTAAAAGGTAGATTTAACTTCTGTTGTCAGTCAAGTGAAATAAAAAATAGGTACATTTTATGACATTTGTGGTAAAAGTGACATAAAAATTGCAATTATCAACTTGATCTTAATTTTTCTTTTACAATTTAAACATTGTCGAAAGTCAGCTGGTGGACAAAACAGACCGTTTATAAAATTATCTTTTCTTCTCTGGGGAAATCATTGCTTATCAATAGCATCTTTCTTTCTTCTTATTGTCTTCTCATGAATATAAGTTTTTTCCTTTCTGAATTGATTTTTATTTTTTTCATTTTACAGTAATTGAACATTAAAAACAACAAAGTCTTAAACTTTTAATAATAAAACAAGTAATAAAATTAATAAGCAATAAATGTGTCGCATACATAATTGCATGCATAGCATCACTACATCGTCTATACTAAAACTGCTGCAATCAACAGTTTGAATGTGCTGATTTATTTCATCATATGTTGTTGCTGCCGTTTAGACACACTCCCCCCTGACGAATTGGTAGATT
Source organism: Baccha elongata (assembly GCA_951217065.1). Lineage (NCBI taxonomy): Eukaryota > Metazoa > Arthropoda > Insecta > Diptera > Syrphidae > Baccha > Baccha elongata. The sequence continues at coordinate 181,948,207 of OX578272.1, read as the reverse complement.
CTTCAACTTCGTCCAACGGCAGCAAAACTAATTTTTGTTTTGGTCGCATCATTCATCGTTTCTTGCCGGGCACGAATCGTGTGACTTATAAGCTACTCTGCAAATGGTTGCAGCCTCACAATTGTGACCCGTGAAATATATGGTATTGATTATAGCCACGCCATTGTGACTCATAATCGTCGATGCATTATAGTTGCGGCCACACCATTGTGACCCGCAAGCCATTTTACATAATGGTTGCGGCCACGCAATTGTGACCCACGAAAAATTGGTATATGATTATGGCCACGCCATTGTGACTCATAATCGTCGATGCATTATGGTTACGACCACGCCATTGTGACCCACAAGCCATTCTACATATGGGTGCAGCCACGCAATTGTGACCCTCAAAAATTGTTATTAGATTATAGCCACACCTTTTTGACTTATAATCGTCAATGTATTATGGTTGCGGCCACGCAATTGTGACCCACAAAAGCCATTACACATAACACATTCATATTACTGATAACACATTCTATAAATATTCTCACATACTTGTCTTTCCGTCTCTTCTATAAAACTTTTCTTGGGTGCAGGAAAAACTATGCCTTATCAGTTAATCCGCTAAGCCGCTTCCGCTTTAGTTGCTTCTATAGAAATCGAAATGTTATAAGATTTGGTATTCCAGGTACATCTGCATATAAACTTAGCAGTTATTAAAAAATTATAATTTAATTTCATACATCGAATATACATATTATATTTACCGACCTGTGAAAACTTGCAACTATACAAATTTAACCAATTACCTCTGATAATTCTATTTTGTAAAAAAATTATATTCATTCTGGACGCCTAAACTCTCACCATTGGAAAAGACCATACTGATTGTATCCGGTTAGTTAGGACCATGTCGAAAGTCAGCTGGTAGAGAAAAAATAGACCATATATAAAATTACCTTTTCTTCTCTGGGAAAATCATTGCTTATCAATAGCTTCTTTCTTCCTTCTTATTATGTCTTCTCTTGAATATGAGTTTTTTCCTTTCTGAATTGATTTTTTTAATTTTTTTCATTTTATAATAACTGAACATTAAAAACAACAAAATCTTCAACTTTTAATAATAAAAATAATAAAACAAGTAATAAAATTATTAAGCAATAAATGTGTCGCATACATAATTGCAAGCAGCGTCACTCCATCGTCTATACCACTGCTGCAATCAACAGTATGAATGTGCTGCTTTGTTTCCTCATCTGTTGTTGCTGCAGTTTTGACACAAACATAATACATCCTTCATTCATTGTGCAATCAGTTTTTCTCACATTAGAGAAGGGTTTGAAAAATATCGTTTAATTAAAACACAACACTGTGTGTTCTTAATCAAGTGACACGGATAGTGTACCTAAATAAACCTTTTCAGAAAATTTCAAACGTAATTAATTATGAATTTATAAAGAAATCTGCGTTAACCTTAAATTTATTTATCACATTTCACAGATAAAACTTAATACTATATAGTTTTTAAATATTAAAAACAAAAACAATCTAAGAAAACGATGAGACAATGTATCGATCATCCTCACTACACAGCAAAGAATCGGAAGATTTGCAGTATTCTACATCAACGGATCTAAAGTCTATGCAAATAAATAAATGTTTTCAATGCCAAAATATCACATGAAATTAGTAATTTGTTATATAAATTTATTCTTACGTTCATCATTAAGACAATTGTGGAATTCTAAGTCACAAGAATTGCTAAAGGCCTTGAAGCAATTCTCATTTGTGGCGCAATTCAAAGTCAAGTTCAAAGCACAAACCTCCGAGCAAAGTTCGAGGGGTAAACTTATTGAAAGATTCATCATGTAGACAGCTAAATTTTATAAATTAATAAATGTATTAAGTTTCCAAAAAATGACAATTGCAAAAATACCGGCTAAAACACCACTAAATAGCACTTTCATTGTTATGTAGGATGTGATTTGAATTAATTTTTTGAATAAATATCCAGCAAATCTGTTTATAAATAGGTATCGATCGAGAGAAGATTATCAACTAACGAAACACGAAAAATAATGTATCAAGCTTTTATAAATATTTTGGAGCGTCTAAACCTTTAGAATTTGTTTTTATTTTGTAAGCACCTAAGAGTGGGGTAATATAAGATAACCGAAAATAAACAAAATTCTTCTGCATAATTTAAACTAACGGGAATCAACCAAGAGCGAATGAACTCTGTTTAAGATTCGTATATAGACGAGAGTGACTATATCTTTTAATTTCATCAATTTATCTATAACTTGAAATATTCAATCCATAAATCAAGCAATGGCGATTGTTCAAGGTTGAATATAGTAATCATAACATTATGCAATATTCAGTCCTCTAATGTGGATTATATTTTGAATTAACGTCCGTTAAACATGTTCCACAATTCTAAACAACGTTCTTTAAATAATCAATGCCTACTCTTAGGAGCTGCGAAAAACATTATGAGCGTATTCTCCATATGCGCCTTAAAGTATATAAAAGTTTTTTTTTTTACCAGTCATGGCCAAACACCGAATACAACAACTTTAATTGAATTGTCTTTTTAGCCACGGAACCCCAATTAATTTAACGTTATTGGGCTGAACAGCATTTTGATATTTATGAAATTAGTTGTTTTGAAAAGAAGAATTAATGGTAAATTATTGCCCTGCAAAGAAAAATAGTCAAACCAATCGAAATACTTTCTTTTGCATTTAATTGTATTTGTTTTTTTTTTTTTTTTATTTCTCTTGACTTTGTTAACTTAAGAAAAATGGCTTACAAGAGTAAAAAAAAACACAAGTCGATAATAACGACATCCTACGACAAATATTTAAAACTTACTTTTCAATAATACCCAATGGCATCAACTATAAAACATTTTTACTGTAGAAAAAGTAACTACTTAATGTGAAGTATGAACATTACCATCTTGTCTGTTTCGTATTCATTTTTGATGTAGGTACCTATAAACTAAAAAAATCAGCCTGTATGTGTCCGTGAAATTAGCACTACCATTTCGAAATTACAAAAGTTTATCTAACTATTGTATTGAGTATTGACTGTCGTGAATCTGTCGTAAATTTGTCGTGTACTTTTTGAATCAGTCCAAATAGGTTAATAGCTTCCTGGCATGATGATGCAGAAAGAACACCTATACAAGATTAAGGGAATGAGTCATGGACCGTGCAAACTCGGCCAGCTCTTTCCCTTCATCAATCCTGACTTGTACTCCTTTATGGATAATTGCCATACACAAACAACACATATTATGTTTAAGACAAAACACTGTCGTGGAGAAAGATCGAAGTGTGAATTTTGCCGCCCATAAACTTGCCGCCCGGGGCATAGACCGATTGACCCTGGCTTGCCCCCCTAGATCCTGGACCGCCGGTAGGTGCCGTGAAATGGCTCCGTGAAATAACACCCCAAGAAATAGCAAAAAAAAAATTAAATAATCCTCCCAATTGGGGTTTTATGCATTATGAAATCAATCCCTTAATTCGAAAATTAAATAAGTCCCTTAAAAAGCATGAAACAAGTCCCCAAAAAATAATGAAATAAGTTCCCAATTTTCAAATTATTTTGTAAAATGGCTAGGTATGTATGGGGGGCATGCTGCCCCCTGCAACCCCCCATGCAAAGTTTTTTTTAACTAAAGTTTTTATATCAAAAAAATTGAATAGGGCAGCATTCCCCTCAAACATACCTCACCTAAAATGCTTCTTCATGTCTGCATAACATTGAGTTGAACCCATGATTGAATTTGTAATTTTTTTACCAAATTCTTACAAAAAAATAAGTTGTAATTTTTTTACCAAATTCTTACAAATAAGTAAATAATAGATCAATATACCATGCCAGGACATGAAACACCGAAGGTCGACACCGTGAACCTTAAAAGCAGATTCTTAAGTGAAGCTGTGGAGTGGAGAATTATGTCGGAAAAAAGAAGAAGACATTGTAGCAGCAACATTGTAAGACCTCTTCTTGCATTTCATTTTTCTAATGTACATAAGTACATTATAACAAATCTTATTTTTATTTATCATATTGGTAATCTATCCGATTTTAACCAAATTCAAGAAGATTTCACTTTCAGATACAACAACCTTGTAGAATTAATTTAATAACTTATGATGATCTATAATTTTTTTTTTTTTTTTGTTGTTGAATGTTATGAAATAGAGTTCTTTGACATTAACACATTTTCACCTTCATGAATTAAACAAGTCCAAAACATGATTTCAAATTTTCATCATACATTCTAAATCTGGTTCTTAGTCATCATTCCAAAATCAGTTATCATCCAAGTTTCTAATGTTAAAGCCAAACATCAATAGAATGGCTTAAGCTATTTTGTATTAGCCGGAAGATTGTGTGTTAATAGGTCGATAAACGTATAAAATGCTAATTTGAATGTGTGGGAATGGGAATATTGTTTTGTTTATTAACGATGACAGAAAATATAAATAGAAGCGCACATTTGTAGTAAATGTCCAGTTAGTCTTTGAAACAATTGAGTTTTGTTCTTAAATTGAATTGAAGTAAATTAAATTTATCCAAGCCACAAAATGAAAGTATTATGCAGTTTTTCTTTTGGTATGTGAATTAACAGTGGTTTCCTTGATTTATATTTTTATATGATATTGAATTTTGCCGTGTAGTGTTTTTCATCCTATGTGTGTCTGTGATACAAATCGCAAGTGCTGCCAATCCTACTAAGGCTCCTTTTTGTAACAATGTCTGTCCATCAGAATATAACTCGATCTGTGCGGCCAATGGTTCTTGCTTAAAAGTTTTTAATAACGAATGCCTATTAGAAGCTTATAATTGTCGTGGAAAATATGAAACAAGTAAGTTGTTAATCAATTTCACAATTCCAATTTTTAAAATACAAAAATTTATTTCAGACTTCGAGGAAGTTGATTTCACATACTGCAATGAACTGAAATACAAGTTTTGTTTTTAAGTTAAGTCATACTAGAAACTTACATTTTTTCTTCACTTTATTTATAAGTTTAAGTAATTTTTAATAATATAGAAAAATTATTTATGATAAAATTGATGTGTTTTTTTATTATTTTAAATGAAAAAAGTGAATATAAAAGATAATAAGCATGAAAACCTTAAAGGAATTTTTCTAAATTCAAGTTTTTGATGAGTACGGAATTATAAATATACTAGAAAATATACTAAATATTATTGGAACAATCTTTTGGTTGAAGATTTTTGAATTTAGGTAGATCACAATACGTTTGTTGTATTTCTCTATATTCTGGAAAATTAAATTTGAAAAATAATTTTTAATTAAAATAGAAAAAAAGTCAAAAGTATTACCTTCATTGTATTGACAATTAAAATACACAACTTCACATGGATTTTCAAATAGTTTAATACAAAATCCATTAGATGTGCAAATTGGTTGCGAGTCAGCGAAACATGTTTCAGGGCAATCAATAAACACTTTTTGCAATGAATAGTAATCTTCGTTTGGATAAAACGCAAGTTCGCACTCACAAATTAAAATGTTCATAATAAAAACAAAATTGAACAGTATTTGTATTTTCAATAGAAAATTCATCCTTAATTAAAAAAAAAAAAACTTATATTCAGATCTTTTTCACAATCCAACCGACTAAATGAGACTGCTAGAAATATTATGGCACAAACTAAACTAAGTTATTTTGACTTGATATGTTTGAATTGTTTAAATCTTCTTGGATTATTTCTTATAAGTTGTATTAAAACATTCTCTCTTAAAAGAAAAAATACTGACCTTTTTAATCTCTTAATGAATTCAGACTCAATATAGACGTCATTATAATAGGTAAATCAATCTGACCGAAGAATTAACATTAACTTCGGTATATATTTGCATTTTAGGTATTCTTAATTAAAAAATAGTTTGCAAAGTTAAGTATTCAGTATTTGAGATTTAGAAACATTTGCATACACCTACAACAATTGGAATAAATGCAGCCTATGGTAAGCCTTCCTTTACCGTTGGTTGCAAATACAACATATATTTTTTGAATGTAGTACAGTAATCCCCGGTTGATTGAGTCGGCCAAAATGCTTATTTTTTGACGCAATTTACCGAGGATCCCAATTACAGAAATACCGCTTTATTGCGTCAGCATAAAAGTTAATAATTATTAATCAAAACCAGATTTATTGAAATCCTAACTTTAAAATATTAAACGGGAAAGCGCATTTGTTTGGTACCCTTTCACGCCTAAACCACTAAACCGATGTTATAAATTCTTTCACTTAATATAAGTTAAATTATCAGTTATCCTTAATATCTATGTACCTAAATATAAACCTTCAATAAAACCGGTGTTTTTTGGACTTACTTTAAAATGATTGCACCGATTTTGACAAAATTAATTATTCTCAAAGTTCTGCCAAGCTTATAATTAGCACTGGAAACAATTATTTAAGAAACAAAGTATTTTTTAAAAAGTTTCAATCAATTAATCTGTACGTGCATCGTTATTAAACATAGGTATCTGATGTTAATTAGTACGATCTTAAAATACCGGTAATATAAAGTTATTCTCTTGTTGTTGGAGATTAATTGGTTAATTCCGGTTTGTGAAAAACTAAGAACCCTCAAAGTTTACTGATCCAATTTGCGAATGCGAATACCTACAGATATGAGTATCCATTAAACTTTTGTTTACGGAGAACAAACAATTCTGAGAAAGCCTTGCAAAAACCCTCTATGAAGTGTTAAATATTTACCAGCTATAAAAGTTCATCTTAGCAGCTGATAATATTGGCGGTTCTTTGTAAATAAACGTTTCAAAGTCAAGGCCAAAATCAACATATTAACTTCCTGTAGGAATCTACATATAGTATTTGCCTATACATACTTACATTAATCATTTCTGATATAGTTTTATTTTTATGACAACCAAATCCAGTAAGTTATGTCATTAAATTAATTCAAATGACGACTCGTTTTGAATAATAAATCAAAATCTTAAATAAACAAAAATAAAAGCATATATCTACCTTTTACCCGCACCGAAGGTGTATACAAGAAATGTAATTGAACTTAACTACGAATATGTTTGTATTATTTCTTTTTTATTTTGTTTTATCAACAAAAACAAAAGTATATATATATTTCCGTCCAAAACTATAGTAAATCACATTGATCCGTCTGTCTTCGTGGGATTTTTTTATATAAAACTTCGCGACCGCACTTCGAAAGTAAACACTTCCAGTTCATCATTCGTTCGTTGAAGATTCCATCGGAGTTTCATTTCGAATTCATTTCAAGTCTGCAATCAATAAAAAAAATCTGCAAAAATCAAAATAATCATGAAGACTGTCTACGTGAGCTTGTTGGTTTCTATTCTTGTCGGTAAGAATATTAAGCAATATCTAATGGCGATCAATAAAAAACAATTTATTTTTTAATTTACCAATTATTCAGTTTTAGCCATTTCTGTTGATGCACAAATCGGAGCATCATTTGAGTGTCCGAAATATTGTACTTTTGATTATAAGCCAGTTTGTGGATATGACGGAGCTTGCTATCGTAAATATGGTAATGAATGCACCTTGAAGGTCGATCGATGCAGCAATGACAAAAAGAAGGGTAAGTTACGTAAGATCTTATAAGTGCAAAAATTATATGTTTTATTTTTGGGTTTTTCAGATGTTAAAGCTGTGGCCATGGAAAGCTGTGAAGAGGCACTGGCTAAAAGTAACCCTGATGTTGTTGCATGTGCCGATGAGTGAAATCATCTTTAATTTTATAAATGCTAAAGCTTATAATAATGATACTATTTTAATTTCAAAACTGTTTATAAAAACAATACATTAAAACAATTGAGTTACAATTTATCGCTATAGGTTACACATAAAACGCAACCGGTGGCGGAATTAAACAGTAAAGGGAATATTTATATCTTTTTCATTCGTTCCTAAGTTATGTATTTATTTGAGTTATGTTTTATGTACGTTGGGCCAATGCGTAAGCAATTCTTTAAAACAAATTAAAATAAAAGGCACGACTGGGTCGGACAAACTTGCTCTTGTGTCAGATTACTAATCTTTGGCTAAGGATAACCAAACAAGAAACTATAATAAAAAATCGCAAGTAAAAATAGAGTTTTTATGGTAGTTACCGTAAATAAAGTGATTTTGAAACAAACATTTTGACGAAAAACTTTGCCATTGGCAACAAATCAGTCACACAAAATTTTATCAAAATCGATTGTATTTTTTTCTCGAAAAATTGGATTCTATAACGTTTATACGGCAGGTGAAAAAAAAATCGTAAAAACTTCATCATTGGCAAAAAATCAGTCACATTATATAATAGTAGGAGAGCTAGCGACCGATTTCAGGACATTATTTTGGCATGCCTCAACTTTCCTCCAGTTATTGCGGGCCACTCATTATAAATGACAATTATGGCTACCGGAAATGGCCTGAAACCAAAGATAAAGCCCTTTAAAGTGCGGAAAACTATGGCAGGTAAGTTATTTTGGCACACATTTTTTTTTCACTAAAATGAAGTTTGAAACGTTTAAAATAATAATACATAACTGCCATGATATTATCAAGTCGGAGCAATTCAAAAAATTCAAAAAAAATCTTTTTAAGTGTTTTTATAGGTACTGATTTTTGAGTTGCTATGGCAACCCTTTTGATCGTATTTCTTATTTAGGTAGATATACCATAGATAATAAATTAAATTTATTTTTATTAAGTTCAATTTTATTTTTGTGGCAACTTGCTATTAAGTACACGACCCAGTCGTGTACTTTATTATTTATTAATCAAAGGATTACGACGATAGAGTATCTTAAAACATAGGTTTCGTCACGCCGTCCGTGCGGATATGTGCGTATAACAATATTTTTTATGTGCGGTTATTTGTTCACCGAAGAAGGATTTTTTTTTCAAACTTCGTGTGTAGTAAGTACTTAAGTAGATAATTTTTGGTGATTCCATATGAGATAAATTCAATTTTTTTCTTTTTTCTCGGCAATTAAAGGTTTTAGTTTTTTTTATAAGTTTTAACAATTTTGATAAAACTTTTTGAACATTATATTTGCAAAGCTCTTTTAACTGAATTTCAGGTGTTTGGTTATAAATGCACATATCGGACATTTTGTTTTAACGGTTTAAAAAAAACAGGCCATAAAACGATAACGGCCTATAATTACCTATAATTAAAATGCTTTTGAATTTAAAGGCGTAATTAGGCATTTCGTCTAATAAGGCCTAAGTAAAAAGAAACGCAATAAACAATAATAAAGCAGTACCTAACTTGAGATTACACTAATATAATGTATAGCTATAATTCATAGTTCATAGAAATTGGCTAAAACATCCAAAATGTTCCAAAATGCAATAATAATTTCTCATATCCTCTGGAATTTTATTTGGGGATTACTTTTTGAATAAGCTTATTGAAAATGACATTTGATTACCCGTTGGCTCTATTTGACTACAACCCAATGTCAAAAAAAATATCTTTTTTTATTTCTTCTAGACTGAAAAATAACGAATAAAAGAAGGTAACAATTGTTACAAAATATACATAATATACATAGATAAAGGATCCAGGAGCTAATGCTTTAATTTATATGTATATATCACCCAAACGTGCGATAACAAACCACAAAACCTATATATAGCGAAAGTTTATAGTTTTCTCAAAAACCTAGATCACATTATGCTTATTTATGTATGGCTTTAAGACTTAAGGCCTTTAAAATCAATACACTTAATATGTACGTATTTGGCACGTGAAAAAACAATAAACACATTTATTACATTTTATTAATGTTTATTTTAAACTAAAGCGTCATAAACGTGTGTTTGCCAAGTTAAAACAATTAAACATTGTATATATACTTATTCAATTAGTATGGTATGTCAAAAATAAACTATTGCTCAGTCGAAAATCAACATAAGCTTATGTGATGACGTAACCTTTATAGGTAAAGATTTATATTTTTTTAAGATAGGTACATTAAAAATTATGTTTTTTTTTGTAATCAGATCGAAACACACCTACCTATTTGTTTGGAACGTATAAAGAATTTTTGTGGCAAGTTGCAGGCAGACTCAAACTCAACACAAAAAATTAAGTTTAATTACAAAAAAAATGCTTGCTCTTGTAGCAAACTATGGGATTAGAAAAAATCAATTCAGTAAATAATGTAATTATGAGCAATCTATAGTAAAAAGCCGTTAGATAACACCAAATTTAAGTCAAGTATACGCAATGCAGTTATATTAACAGCACTCTGCATATAACGTTAGCAAAGTCTTATCAAAATCCTTCTATACCTTCGAAAAAGACTAAAACTGTTATACGGGAGGTACCCCTTATAACCGTGTTCAAACGAAAATTCGAATTTCTCCACTAAGAAATTAAATAGTTCACGTTTGTTGTAAAGGGTTTTCCAATAAGGGGTTTTTCTTTGATATTCAAAGAAAAATGGCATTTTTTGAGATAAATGATCGGATGTTTATTTCATTATAAAGAGGAAGGTATGCCGTTAATAATGGAACACAACATCAGTCAAATGGCCGCCACGACCACGCTTAAAGACCATATCCTTTTCATGAAATTTTCCATAACCAAATCGCAAAGTGGCTGCCCTACGTCCTCGATAGCCTCACGAATTCCATCTTTGAGGTCTTGAATCGACGCTGGGCTGTTGGCGTAGACCTTATCTTTCACGTGGCCCCAAAGGAAGAAGTCGCAAGGTGTTAAATCACAAGATCTCGGTGGCCAATTGTGATCACCTCTTCGAGAGATAACACGGTCCGGAAACACGGTCCCGTAAAAGATCGTTGATTTCATTGCTTGTGTGGCACGTAGCGCCCGTCTTGTTGAAAGTAAACGTTGTCCATCCAATTCCGGCCATAAAAAATCATTAATCATCTCTCGATAGCGCAATTCATTGACCGTAACTGTTGCTCTAGCCTCATTTTCGAAAAAGTAAGTTCCAATGACCCCGCCAGGCCATAAACCGCACCAAACAGTCACGCGTTGAGGATGGAGAGGCTTTTCAACAATAACTCTTGGGTTTTCCGAGCCCCAGATGCGACAGTTTTGCTTGTTGACGTAGCCTCCGAGGTGGAAATGGGCCTCATCAGTCAAGATGATTTTCCGATGAAATTCCGGATCATTTTCATGCATTTCAAGGGCCCAATCAGCAAAGACACGACGTTGTTGATGATCAGCCGGCTTGAATTCTTGTGTTAACTGAATAAGCCTTAAGACCCAAGTCTTTATGCAAAATACGGTGTAATGACGTTTGTGGAATGCCTAATTCCAAAGAACGACGAGGAATGGACAAACCTGGGTTTACTTCAACACTTTGGGCTATAACAGCAATATTCTCAGTTGTTCTTGAGCGACGTGCACGGGTTTTATTCTTCACATCACTAACTTGTCCCAACAGCTCGAATTTGTCCACCAATTTCTGTATTGCGGTCCGACAAGGTGCTTCACGGACGACCCAAAAATGTTTTAGTCTTACGAACCGTCTCTGCCAAATTTTCACCATTTTTATAATGAATTTTAATAATTTCAATGCGTTGTTGAAGCGTGTATTGTTCCATTTTTACTAATGGCGTAGTTTCTACTTGTCAAATGTCAAAAAATAACAGCTTCAAAAGTGACAGCTACCGATATAGCGGGCTATTCAAAATAACACCTCTTATTGGAAAACCCTTTACAACAATTCGAAAAACTTCAACCCGTTTTCCCAATTTTTGGCTGTTTACTTATGTATATATACATCATACACTTTCGCAAAACTCTTTAGCCTCAATTATTGCGATAATTAAAAAAGACCATTATCTGAAAATTCCATCTAGCACATTTAATATCCTTCCATAAAGGGGACTTCATCAATAAATTTCAGACTCGAAAGTTCATTTGTTTATTTATTTAACTAGATATAGATTCGAAATTATTCATTTGGAATTTATTCCGAAAGAAGTTTACGATAGCAGAAATTATTTCATAGGAATGAAATTTTTCGGAATAAATAAATTTTCAACCATAGTTAACGATATGTCGCAGTATGAGGTTTAACGATTCAAAACTTTCGAATTTAACTTATATTTTCTTTTTCCAAATAATTAAAATCTTTTTTTCCAAAAACTTGTACAAATAAGGCACCACAAGCACCCAAACAGGTTTTCAATATCAATTTTGTTAAACAACTGCTGCCTATAGCAAAACATTTTTCGCACGCGTTTATTCAAAGAATTCACGTCATTCATAATGCTACCTAAGGTTAAGCTATTTGCGTTTTATTAAATGTGTTCCGAAAGTCGAGCGTATTTGATTAAGTCTTAATCTTTGTTTACGTGCTGCCAATCATAAATTATCTGTCTCGAACATCGGGAGCTATATAACTTATACAGCAGCTTTTTTGAAATAATCATTTAAATTTATGATTATAAGAAATAAAAACACAAATATGACAAGAGAAGTTTTTAGTCTATCGAACGAGTTGAAACGAGTAAACATTAAAGCGGCAAAATGAAGACAGTAATTTTTATTCTGTTATCAATTGGTGGGAATAAGTGATGAAAGATTAAAACAAATTTTATAATTAAAATAAATAAATAATTGTGTTTTAAGTGTGCATTGTGTGCTCTGTTTCAAATGGTCAACAGAAACTATGTGGCAATGCTAGTGATTGTCCCCAGATCTATAAACCCGTGTGTGGATTCGATACTACGAATTTAAATTACCACCGATTTTCTAACAATTGCTACTTGTCAATTGCTAATTGCAAATTTCCCAATAGTGAGCGAAACATAATTCCTTATAAAAATATCTAACGAATTTTTCATTTTACAGTATATACCGTGGTCAGTTTACTCTTGTGCAAGTGAATGAATGAAGTATTAACGAAAGCTAAGACAAGCTAAAGGAAAATAGAGGAACGTTTGTACAAAATTTTTAAACTTGCGTCGAGTTTTGGATTTGCTGGTGATAAAATTATTTTTATTAAAAAAAAATGAGCTGAATCTTAATTTTTGTTTCATTTTATAAAAAAAAATGGTTTTTAAATTGTTTAAGTACCTATATATTGAATTTACTGCTGAATGTTTCGTAGACGTGATTTCAAGACGAAAGCATTGGAACAAAGCAGTTTCTTTGAAGGAAGTTATTAACCAACAAAATGTGCTCCAATCATTCCTGAAATTTGTATTACAGAAGAAATCTGTCGACATAATGGGCCTTACTAATAATCAAATTTAGTAACGACATCACCAACTCATTTTTCAAGTATAGGGTCTTAATAGAAATATTTAAGGCGAAATCATTTCTCGTCTCTCAAGTCAAAAATGTTCTCAAGTAAAAGTTTCTCTCGCTTTCACTTAAACGAGAGCTCACTTAAGCACCTAGAACAAATCTTACAGTGAGCCCCAGTATCAGTATGGTTGCAGGGTGGCAGCATGCCCTTCATAACCCTTCAATGTTTGCCTTTTGACCCTTTTAAAGAGTATGACTAAAATTCGCAAGAAGATAATTCCATATGACACTTTCGCAAACCGACAAATGGCCAAATTTACAAATATGACCATATGACGCATTGTGGAAGTGTCAAATTACCTAATTTGTGAATGTGGCCACATGTTGCTTGGCCAAATGTCAGGGCACCCTTTTACAGCAAATAACTAATGGAAGTATAAAAACTGTTTATATTGAGTTAAAATTAGAGAGATGTTGTAAAGTTAAAATTAAGTTAAAAATTGTCATGTTAGTTCCACAGATCATGGCCAATAGCTAGGTGGGCATTCGGACAATGCCCTACCTTAAAATTCAAATGCCCTTCCTTAAAAAGCAGAATCAACTATCGGCACGATTTTCCTATTGTTCTCAACTAATTTTCCCAACCTGTGGATTTAAAGGAAATATGGATCAAACAATGACCTACCTTAAAAAACATAACCAACTATTAGTTCAATACTGTTTTCCTTTGGTGTCTGTTTCCATTCCATATACATTTTACGAACTACGCTACCGACATTAATTCCCACTTATGGTTTGCGGATTCGCTAATAGCAAATCTACCGAAAGTGAGTAACTCATTCGTCGGATTCCCTAATAGGGCTGATTATTTTTTTTTTTTTGTTTTATATTAGTTTTTATATAAAATTGAATTTAAACAGGGGAGACACCTTCTCTTATACGATGGGTCATATTATGAAAAAAGAAGTTTTTACTCACTTTTTCTGATAACTTTCTTATCAGTCAGAAAAGTCAATAAAAGCTTGAACTCATCTTTTTGCAGGTCTTGACCTGTCCTACTTGCTCTTTTCTTTTGTTGCATCTTATTGCAATCATCAACCTCTATCTTTTGGTGTTCCCTGTCAACGCACGGGTACCTGCGAGTAATAACTTAAATTTGATTAAATTAGTGTTTTGCAACCACCCTTTCCTAACAAAGAAGAACCTTCAACTAAAGATCAGATCCAGTAACTTTTTCACTTCCACCCTACCTTCAACCATCGATGCCCAACCTTAAATTTAACTCTAGCTACGGCCCTGCCACAGATTCTTCGAAATTCAAATTAAGAAATAACTGTTCATATTTTGTCTTCTATACTTAAAAATTAAATAAGTTCTAAGCATTTTCTATCATTCAAAAATTATTAAAATTATTAAACAATTACTTGACATGTATATGACTGTTCAAATAGTGTTAATGATTTTATCATTGGTTTGGCTTCAAATCACCATGCAGCAAAAATGTGAAAATTCTATCTGTAACTTTGAAGCTGTTTGCATCCTCGAAGATGGCAAACCCACTTGCAAGTGTGTTGAAAAATTCTTCGAAGGAGATTTTTGTTCAGAAGCGACAGATCACTGCTCATCAAATCCATGTCTAAATGGAGGAACCTGTCAAAATTATCCTGGTCATTACAATTGTGATTGTTTAATGGACTTTTCAGGGCAACAGTGCCAATCAAAGCAGGACACTTTCAAAGGATTACATTTTCACTACAATCACATTGCACCTATTGGCATTGAACAGACACTCGTGTTAATGGTTCAAAACTTGGGAAGCGTGACAACATTAATGGAATTCTACACTGCTGAGTACATAATCGATGGAATCGTATTCACACCGACAAGTGGACATTTTAAGGAATCCAAGGATTTGAAGTCACTTGGCAGAGCATTGGGAATAAAACACAGCGAAAACCTTCCATACGATAGTGGATTTTATAGAATATCAAAGGCATCGTTTTGGAGACTTGGCATTCACACCTTGAATCTTGACTTAAGTGACTTCGAAGTGTCGGCAGAGAATTTTTTCAAAGCGAATTTCGATGTGTTTGTCTATGACCCTTCAGGAGTTAAATGCTATCCGATAATTCATCTTCCTCATTGCTTAAACCCTCGCAAGCCATTGCATATGGACATACAAACGTTTAATTTCATCGAACCTATAATCGATAAAAGATGTCAGGAGAATTCTCAATTAAGAATCAAGTGGAGTGTAAGAAACTACATTGACACTGGTAGGCATGTTTGTTTTACTGAGTTGTTACAATGCGTTCTTTATAGTTGTTCTTCATAAGTTTCCGGAACAATCTGGAATTACTCTTACAATTCCACCGTACACAATGTGGTTTAACTATCGGGATGATTTTATACAGTCATATTTGATCCAAGGCAACGTTATTGAGGATAATTCAAGAGGAACTCACATCAGCAAGACTATACTTAGGGTAATAGTTAACTAAATGGTGCTTCAGATGAAATGAACAGTATTACTTTTTTTATTGCAGTGCTATGTTTTTGTGGATTCTAAACCGACAACAGCCTATATTCTTGGAGGGACTTATCGAGAAGTAAACTTCAACAAGAAAGTTTTGTTAGACGGTTCAATTTCTAGAGACTATGCTAGGCGTCCAAACCGAGATCAAAAACTGAAATACTTTTGGTCCTGTACATCAGATGACAATACGAATCCTTATTGCACAGAAAGTTTGGGAAACGGTAAGCCAATTCAAAAAGTGGTGTTCTAAGAGTTGACAATCTAGAAACGAAGAATTGATCTACGTTTGATTTTTGTGATTTTTGTGATGGCGCAGAGTGAATATTTGGTCTATGAAAGATTTCCCAGATATAAAACCGCATTGGTAGAAATGATCTTGTAAGCAATGTTTAAAAAGCGTCTCATCGGGTAGATTTTTCATCATAAAGATTGGTTAATGGTGTTCATTGGCGATATAGGGCACATCATTGCTATACTTTGCAGATGTATCATTGCTATACTTTGCACGTGTTTAACATCGACTGCGTGTCTATTTACCTTCGCTATAGGTACAGGCTCCACGGCACATTGCGTTTTGATCTATTATAGCTTTGTTGACATTACTTTATCTCTTAAATTTTCGAAAAATTCGTATTTCTGCTTTTACTTAGGACTTTGTATATACATTTCTATAGTATTTTCATGCTGAATAATCCCCGCCTGGCCATCTTAAGAAACTAGTGAACAACACATTTAGGTTCGTGTATTTACTAGTTGTCTATTTAATTTTTGTAGCAGCTTCCCCCTCAGTTACTGATGATGGCTAGTAGACTAGCCGAAATGCATTCAATAAAGCTCAATTCACAGTATTTTTTTTTTTAAATAAATTTAATTTTTTTGTTTTTTTAATAAAAAAGTGTTTATTTTGAATAAAGACGTTGTTGAATTAAAACTTGTAATTTCAATATAATGATGTTTCTACTTTTCATATGAAGATAATAAGGGAATATGGATTTAAGAGACAAAAAAAATACATTAAATATTGTTAATTTATTTTGTTGATTACTATTGTTAGGGTAACAGAATAGACACTTAGTAAATGTAAGAACCTCCAAATGTGCGGTTCACAAGTTTCTTTAGATGGCGCTGCTCCATGATTATACTATAGAAATTTATATATACAATGCTTAGAGTTAAAACGTTGTTTTTATTTATTTTATTACATTCGCTACAGTTGATATCCTTTACCGAGAGCTTCATGTAGTAATCGTACGCGAGGCTTTCACTAACCAGATAATATTCAGAGCTAATGCTGGCTTTTTTCAAGATACGTACAGCCATTAAGCTATAGAGGAGTGTCTTTAATTTTGTCATTCTTAAAAAAAATGGTTTTTAAACAAAATTATGCACTATTTTAAATTTACCTTTTATTAGAAAGTTAATCATTTTACAGAATTAACTAAAATGTCCAAGTATGTATGTAAAAAGGTCGTACATACAAATTTCCGAGTTACGGGAGTACTGCAGGTATGTACAACACAAATAGTCTGACGGCAATAAAAGTATAGTTTAAGGGTGGGTCTTCCTCGTAAATGTAGGGTACTACGTGCACAAAACTTAATATATCTCCTACATTTGAAAAGATATTTTGATGAAATAAAATTTATTATTTAGTCCATGAACATATCTTAAAACATATGTCCTCAATTTTATGTTTTACAAAAGTTTGTGCTTTTTAGGGAAGGAATTACACATTTTGTCCCCTTTATTTTGGCTGATTTATGCATTCCCTCAAGGGGCTCTCGTGTGATTTGTTTTTTTATTTTGTTGTTAATGTTTTTCAACTGTCAATGAATGTATGCTTTTCATAGGATAAAAAAAAAAAAAAAAATTATTTGAGCTACAAAATGGACGTAAGTTCACACTAATTTAAAGCTCGTTTATTGGCGCAGTTTCTTAAATTTTCAACGGAGCCAAACAATATTTTTTTTTTTATAACAGAAAGTAGATACTTTATTTGAAACAAAACAAAAAATTATTTTTTTCCACTTTATACGTCTGAAAAACTTATATATACACAAACAATACTACTTTTTTCTTTTCCCCGTTGGGGCTGGCATGTTTTATTCTTAATATTTTTTGTTTTTAATTTATTCGAATCTCTTATTATTTTTGTAAATCCTGCTGTAAATTTTTTTGCAATTTTATATTTTTTAGACGTAAAAATTTACAATTCAAAGTATCTATACACATGGTAGTTTTCCCAGGTTGAAATGCCATGTACAACTTTATTATTATTTTTGTATTTTATTTCAATATTTTTTGCTAAAGTTCCAAGTGAAGAAAACAATATCACACGCATAAACAATTTTATATTTAATTTTGAAAAAGCATCTTTTTAACGATTTTGTTAATCAAAATACGCACACAACGATATTTAGTTCACGAAACTTCCGTCGAAAGAGAATATTATATTTTCGCTGTTCGCACTCTCTTTAGAATCAACTTTTTTTTTTTGTGGTGATACACAAAACACAAATGGTATGGTGAATGGTGTACATCAGCGTTGCCGCCGAGAAAAGAAAATGCCGTGTCACATTTTAAAAACTGCTTGCCATGAAAAAACTATAAATCTTCTGTTAAAAAAATAAAACTTTATTTCTGTAATTTATTATATAATTTTCCATCAATATTAAAGTAAGATATAGGCAATGATAAAGTGTGCGATATTGAAATGTTTCGTGCCACTGTGCCACAAGAAAAAATTGTCGTGTCAAAAAAGCACGATTGGTTAACTTCGGCAACGCTGGTGTACGTACGATTCGTAGGTATCGTCGTCGTCGCTGTCGTCCAAGTAGGTATATGATATTTTTGTTTTTTTTTCTACTTGGTTTTGGAAGGAAACTTATGGATGTGGGAATAATGCTGAAAAAGATTTTATTCGTTAATTATATAGAAATAGAGTCTCAGGGAATCGTCTATAAAATGAGTTAATCTTATCGAATCTTCAAGGTTGAGGTGTCAAAAGGAAGAAGAAATTGAGATCTATGTTTCTGTATCAGAATAATTGACGTAGACACTTGGGCTTGGGCACTTCAATTTTTGTTTGCGATTAAACCTAAATTGGAGATACCTCCTCTTCTGTTATCCTACAACGGAAAGAAACAAAAATATTGAAGATGACCTCCTTTTTGGTGGTGTGGTTGGACACGATTAGTAAATTATGAGATAGTGGGAAGAGGGAATGTGTATATTGCAATTGTATATCTATGTTCCTATTTTTATTTAGAAGCGATTTTTTTTTTCATTTCGCGTGTTGACGGACATGGAGTGGTAGGTAATTGCAAATAAGAATGTGTGTGACTGAAATGTCTTTGCGTGGCCTTTGGCATGTGCCGAGGGAAAGGGTATCATGATGACGATCTACGTAGGTACCTAGCCTGCAATGAAAATACTCATTTTTCTTCACTGGCACCTAAATAAAAGCATTAGGTAAAAATAAATCAGAAATGAAAATTATCAGATTTTACCCATTATTTTCCAAATTATTTGGGGTTGATTTTGTTGAAAAAATAAATGGAAAATAATTAAAAAAAATGCAATTTGAATGATTGAATTGTTGTTTTCCAAATAACTAATATACTTCAATCAAAATCTGTGAATGTTAAAAAGTAACTTGTTCACAAAGAGCCTCAGAAAAAAAATTTACAGGAAAATAACTGTGACCGCCGGCGGGTCAGATGCCATGTAACGGTTTTGTCAGGTGCTATGTGACCCATATGACATATTTTTTTTCGAAACAAAACATTGGAACAATTTAGAAGAGTCCTAGCACAATCTAGCACTGGTTTTTAAATTTGAAAATTCGAAAAAGGGAGCTCCCAGGAAGGCAAAATTGCTAAATTAGTGCAAAAGTTTTCGCTGTCTAAAAACACAAACCAGCACAAATGTAGCACAACCTGGTTCATTTGTCAAAAATTCCAATTTGAAAAAAGGGAGGCTAACTTCACACTTTCGGGAACATGTTTTTTGAGCTTTTTATCCACAGTTTCGATTTTTTTTTCAAAATAAAAAGAGAAAAAACTTCGTATTAGGGTACCACAACCTTGTAGAGTTTTTAAAAATTTAAATTTGGAAAAATGGGGGGAAGCACCTAATTTCTGAAAATCACATTTTTGGATCTAGTTTTCGCAATTTTGAAAGTTTTCAAAATTCACCCCTTTGCAATAAACCCTAAAGTAATTTTCAAATAGGTCAAATAGTTATATTGACCTACTTTACACTTATCTTACATAAAGCTTCCTAAAAAAAACTATTTCAGTGTACCTACCTACCTACATGTGTAACGTAAAAATAAAAATAAATGTTTTTCTTAGAAAAAGGTGGTTTTGGTTTTTTTTTTTAATTTCTTGAGAACGACATAAAATTTTTGCATCCGGTTTTCTTTTTTAGACTTAAAATTAATAACAGCATTGAATTTTGAAATTAAAATTAGCACTTAATTACGTAAAATTTTGAAAAAAATGAATTTGAAATTTTTTTTTCAATTTTTTTTTTCAAAATTTTGACTGAAAATTAATATTTCAAAAACTATTTCTTAGAATAGATTTATTTAAACACAGAATGAAAGAAAAAGTTATTGGCTTTTAAAACGTATCGCACAGCATTGTGAATGAAGCCGTTGATTTTAAATAATTTTTTTCCCATTTTAAGTCAGTTTTTTCGAAAATTGCCCCTCCCGGCTAAACGGAGGGGAATAGACCCCCCCCCTCCCATACGATTTTTTTCTTGTCTCAACGCAACCTACACGCCCTAGCATTTTGTCGCATTGCTCATGACTCACCCTGTATAAAACTAGCTGTTTTGGTGAACTTCTTTCCGCAATTTTGGGTTTTTAAGATTTTTTCAATTTTCCAAAATTTAAAACTTTCGGCTCCATTGTGTGAACCTGGTTCAATAAAAATCCAACAAAGAACTCCCAAGCAAGTCGGATAATTATTCAGCCGAGTTATCCGCGTACAAACAGACACCAATTAATTTGTATTTATATAGGTACCTATCTACATAGGTATATAGATTAGGTTATATTACACCTAGAGGTAGGTACCTACATCCAAGATGATACAAGTTCTAAAAACTCAGAGTTGGGCGATTTCGCATGTTTATTAACATACCTATGCCTCCCTGATTCCAAACATCAAAAAATGATCATAGGGCATACCTATATACATAGCTAGGAATGTAAATGCTGCACGACTTTTCTGTTTGGTCATTTTTATTTTTATTCTGAAAACAAAATGTACATAGGTAGGTAGGTTTTCCCACGTGACAATGTTTCAATTGCAAAACAAAAATATACAGTTGTTTGAAATCTGACAACAACAAAAATCGAAAGGAAATCTCAAATTTCGCACATTACAAATGAACAAGTTACCTTATTCTTCCAACATCCTTACTTGTAAACTCCAAAATTCACCCCTTTGCAATAAACCCTAAAGTAATTTTCAAACAGGTCAAATAGTTATATTGACCTACCTCACACTTATCTTACATAAAGCTTCCTAAAAAAAAACTATTTCAATGTACCTACCTACCTTACCTACATGTGTAACGTATATTTATGCATGTTCATTTGATGTGTCCTGACCTTCATCAAGATCTCGATCGAATTACAAACGAGTTCACATTTTTTTGTTACTGTTTTTCCAGTTCCAGCAACAGCAAGTGAAAGTGAAGAAAAAACAACTAAACGAAAAGAGAAAAAAAATGACTCACATTTTAGCTATACCTACTCATGTGTTTTGAAAACACAATTGAAAAATATCCCTTCACCCTTCCATAAACAGAAAGCATAGAACTCATCATTCCCATTCAAATCGAAAGGATGACAAAACAACAAACCCATTTTGAAAAGAGAACAAGAGTAGTTGAGCGTATCAAAAACAATAATGAAGATAAAAGAATATCGCACTACCACATTGAAATACGTTTACATGAATTTTAAATTCTATTGTCATGAAGACCCACCCTTAAGAGGCCAGGGGTCAGATTCTGTATTAAAAAAAACGATCAAACTTTTTCGTCTGTGCGAACGATTTCCACAGCAACTGGTCCTAAAATCGTTTGCACAGACGAAAACCTTCGATCGTTTTTTCATACAGAATCTGGCTCCAGTTTATAGCTATAATTGAAAATTTTCTTATTTAATTTTAAGTCAAATTATCCAACAATGTTGTTTAATTGGTATTAAAACAAAGGTAATGAATTATATAACTTTTCTATTAAAAATAATAACTCAATATGATCTTAGTTCGCGTAATATTGTCACTTTTGTGATTTTTAATAGAAAAATTCTGTAATTCGTTACCTTCATTTTAATACCAATCAGCAACAACATTGTTGGATAATTTTCTTAAAATAAAAAAGAATTTAATGATGAGTTTCAACGATAGTTATACTAAACTTACTTTTACTGGTTCCTAAGAGGATTTTCGAGGATTATTTTTATAATAAGCTTTGCAAATAAATTATTATAGATATAATTTAGAATTTCTAGACAAAAGTTTTTAAATCATACCATCCAAATGCGTTTGAAAAAACAAACAAACATAACATCTCGAACTGTGTTGTCAGTGGTCATAAGTGGTGGAATGCTTAGTGCATACGACTTAGAAGATTGATCAAATCTGATAATGAGTGGTTTGAATCTCATGATGTGCATGTGAAAAGTTTTTCATAATAAAATTGAAATAAAGCTCGGCACCATTAATAACGAATAAATAAAATTCGTTTAAAAATTGGTGGTAGCACCTTTAAGTTGTTGTTGTTGTTCAAAACATTCAATGACCATTAAGAATTATTATTTGTCATCATATCAGCACTGGGATTAATGTCACTTTCGAGGAAGCAGAGTGACCAGTTAAAGTTCCGAAAACAATTAATCAGCCCTATCGAGGTTTGGAAGTAAATTTTATCCGATTCGTACAAAATCTGATAGTTTTTAATCGAGGTATCCATTCTGACACACAAATTGGAGAAACTTCCGAAAGAATTAAACCCAGGCTATTGCAAAGCGTTGAGCAATTTATTTTTGACAGCTACACGGAAAATATTTTCCGAAGTTCTCCGACAACCAATCACTGGGGAACACGAAAAAAAATATTTTTAAAAAGTTTAAAAAGGGCTGATTCAAACCGTCCCAGTTAGCTTTTTCTTACTGCCAAACGGTTCTCTTTTTGGGATCTTTTCTTTAACTGTCTTTTCGGGGATCGAGAATCTCGCTGATAGTTATGACAATATACAATATACAATATACGAATATACAATGGTCAGACCAACCTAGAGGAGTTAATACATTTATAAAATATTTATCAGGGTCGGGAGTTAAAAACAAATCAAGGGAGTTAGGAGAATGTCCTTCAATGTCAGGTATTCTGGTTGGCTCGTCTACTAACTTAGTTAGATGATTCAACTCAGCAAAAATCTCTACGTACCTAAATGGACTTCAATATATGAAGCAAGTAATGAATGCTTGGCGTTCGTGTGCACAACTATTGTGGTTCGCATACTTTACTGTTGTTGTAATTCCATATTAAAACACAACTGATCAACCATATATGGCTGAGTTGGGGAAATAAATCTGAAGGTATCCTTACATTTTCAGTATGCTCATGAAGCCAAGGGAGGATTGTCAAACAGCTGACTATTTAATATGGGTTTGTGTGCCTTTTGACACCTATCCGGTTTTGGTCGTTCCCAAACTCATACCTACGATACAAACGTATTTAAAAAGCTAATCTGGAGCTGGTGTGCACGCGAACGTGCGCAATGATGTGCTTATTGGCAGCAAATTTAAACCACATGAAATTGAAGTTCTAATGTAAACAGTGGCCGTACTGAGGCTGAAGTTGGTAAGCGACATCATTCCTAATGTTAATGGCGAGACCCTAGTGGGGAAAGAATAATGGCACTAAGATATACCCTGGTAACTGAAATTCTGAGTTATCAGAATAAGTTTCAATTTGGGTTTCCACTCAATGCCAAAAAAGCTGGCCTATATTTTCCAGTGTACACAATGTACACAGAAAGAATATTTTTTCCTAAGCCAGGAAATCAACCGAAATCAACACGAAATTAAGAAATCACCATGATGCACAGACACAAAAACTTAATTCTGACGATTACAATCTCGAACATTAATTTCGAATAATGTTTAGGGGATGTCAATAAAAAATCCTTTTATTGTTACAAAATTTCCTGAACTTACTTTATTATGCTGAGAGTGAGTTCAGTGTATTATACATGATGCCTGATGGTATGTGGGCAATTCTGATTTCTGATTGTATTAACAATGCATTTCTTTTTCTAGAGGCAAAATTATTTTGATAGCACTTAAAATTAATTTTAAAACTAAGGACTTTGTGATTGCAAATATTGTGTTGAAATATTGTTTTTTAGGTAATTTCCGAACGCACATTTTTATGGAACGCATATTGGCTTATTCACCCTTATTGTAATAGGCGTTTCACTTGAACGACAAATGTCATTTTCGAAAATTCGTATTACGAATGGCGTACATAGTCATCTTACTTAGCGGAACGCCTTTTTTGTGTGGAACGTATTGTTGTGTGAGAAAAATGTCACCTATCTGCATTATAATTGTCGTTTGTTTTTTAAACGACTGGTGAGAAAATTTGAATCAAATGTGAATTTTTAATTTATATATTCTTTTATTTGTAGTTTTTACTAATAATATATGATTTAAATGGGTAAAAATAACAAATCCAGACCAAATGAAATGTCTGGTGGAGTTGATGGATAGAAATCCATCGCTGGCAACCATTTTTAAAATGGCACACAAACGGGATAAAATGTAAAAAGCTTAAGCTTTTTTTTTGTCTTCCTCAAAATAATTTGAATTTATGCATCGGGGAAAAAGTTTGGCTACCATTGTGAAGGGATCGCACCAGTGATCATTTCTCTTCTCGAGCTTCGATAATTGGAACCTCACAGCATGTGCCTATAGCGCCATGTCTTCATATAATATTCTCACCCTTGCTACGTCATCAACCTAAAACGATTCATTTGTATTTATTGAAAAAACGTTGCCCATTCACAAGCATTCCACATAAATAATATACACTCCAAGTGCATTGCCATGATTGCACGAGATATAGTTTCATGAGAACTAACTCCAAGTGTGTTGTCATTATCGCATAAGATAATATAGGTTCATGGGCAAATGTGTATACATAGGGAGACCACTTTTTAAAAAGTCGATTCCGGCATTCCGGTACACAAAACAACAATTTTAAAAAATCTTAGTTTTATTTTTTAAACATGAATAAATATGTATGTACATTGTATTTACATACATTATTTTAATATTTTATTATGTATGTAGATGTATTTGCATCTTTTCAAATGTATATTTTCCATCAGACCCTATTTCTTCGAGCATTTTTGGCTGGTCTTTTAAGAATTCGAGGAACTCAAGGCATGACATTTTTATATTGTACCTGATGTACAGAAGTTCCCTTCAACGTTGCAATACTCAATCGGCTTTCATTAGTGTTCCATATTTCATTTATTAAATAAAAAGAATATACCCATCGATTTTAACCAAATAATTGTACGGAATGTTTCTTTCATCCATCGAATCGAAATAGGATTACTCGATCCGATTCAACTTTGCGAGCTGGATCGAATCGAAAACATTCATGTATACCTAGATCGAAGAATTGATAAATCGAGTTTTGTTGGTGTGAGTGTGTGCAGTACTGTTTTCAGACCGTTTGCGATATATTTGGCTTGTTTTTTTTTTTGCATGTTGGTTTTTGTGAATAATTCTCGGAATAATTTTATAATGCTTATTTTCACTTGGTGTCACTGGTACTTAAAGTTAATGACAATTTGACAATAAATTCTAAGAGCACATACTGCACTCACATAGACAATTCGATCCCTTTTAAATTCAATCTTTCGATTCGGTGTCGCCATATTTCTGGATCGATTCAGATTGAATCCGATCTTTGAATCCGTTCATGTAAACGTAGTAGATGTAGAAATAGGTGCATTAACGTGCATCACGAACACAAAGAAAACTAAAGAAATATAGGGACCATTAATTAGCCCACGCTTCCACTTTCAGATTTTTTTTTTAATTTTCGGTATGCAAACTTGATTTACAATGATTTCGGTACATTTAAATGTACCGAAGCTTTTCTTCGGAACACCGGTATACAGCTTTAAATTTCGGTACAGTACCGGTCATTCCGGTACAGGTGGTCAGCATATGTATACATTTCTATGGAGCAAATGACCGAATGCAAGCGACAAACGTTAAGGGTTCATGTTACAAAAGTATTTTGAATATCAGGGCCCTCCTTGATAATTATAGGCGCGTTTTATTGGTAAGTGTTTAGTCACTTCAGCAAAATTTTGTATGGGATACGAAAAGTGGCGATAAATTGGTCAGTAATTAAAGTGAACATAAAAGTGAAGATAAAATCTTTTAATGCCTGGAAATTTTTAGCGCGAAATATAATGTCAATAAATTTTTTGCTTGAAGGTTGGTGACACCTATGACAGCTTAAGACATGGACTCCATATACAATGATTATCAATGTTTGTGTTCAATGTGTTTTCATTTAGGGCCACGTTTTGAGGAAGAAGTAAGAAGCTTTCAACCTACGAAAGTTGCAAATTTTTTTTGATGATTTTGAACTTTTCGCTTAAAAACAAATAAAAATTGGTTAAAGCAGATTTTTAAATAAAATTATATAATTTGGAATTTAATTTGGTAATATTCAAGCTAAATAATGATTATTTATTCGGTTTTTATTTGTTTGTAGTGGAAAGTGGGGTACAAATTGACCAACTCGGCATATTCAAATAGCCAGACTTTGCAGACACATCCATAAAATTATTTGAAACTTCGGTTTGGCATATAGTCAAGAATACCAACTTTGAAATAAAATAAAAAAGTGGATACAAAAGTGAATATAGCGTTTTGTTGGTTCTTTCCAGTGCTGACTAACTAAAAATTACCAACAAAACACGACTTATATGAGATACATTTGAACGGTTAGGCAATAACTAATAATGCTGATATGAAAATATTCTAAAGCAAGGTGTGAAGGGATTGGAGTTCAATTATGGAAGGCCGCGAAGATACATTGAAAGAGTAGTTGAATGGAAATTGAATACAAATTTTTGTATAAAAGCAGAAACAATTTCAAAATAAATGTTGTCTTTTCTCCATAGCCAACCAGTGCATTTTATTTTCCAAGAGCAACTCGCTCGATTTTAGAATACACTTCTCCCTACTAGATTATCCCCTTTTCAAGAGCAACTCGCTTAGATTGGGATAATATATCCTCAACTGGCTCTATCATATAGCGTTCCCGCTTATAGAGAAAAACGACGGCAACTGCCAACGTTTTGAGTTAGGGCTAAACAAGAGAAATCAAATTAAATAAAGATCCACAACACGGGATCTTTGCACCATGATTCAAGCATTTCCTTAAGGAGTATGCTTGTTGTTGGCTGTGCTGTACCCAAATTAAAATAGTTACCAATAACCTTTTGGTAACTACCCTCAGGAAAAAATCGCAATGTAGCAGCAAGTGGTACAGACAAAACACTTTCTAGTGGCATGTTATCTTGAAATTTATTTAGCAAATACAAAAAAGGTACTTACTTTGTATCAGGTAAATCTATTAAAATTAATTTCGATCGAATTAATCTTCTATCTCGCATTAAATCAATTTTTTTTTTTTGTGTTTTCCCTTCTTCGTTCTTGAACAGTTTCATCTTCAGGTCTCTCAACAAAAAAACTATTGCAACACTATTCATTTTGCATTTAAATTAACACATATCGGTCTTATGGAAGAAATTGTGTATAGCTTGTATTAGACGACGTGTAAATCGTACATAATTATGTACGATTATGTACGTGACGTCAACGAAAGGTACAACATATTCATTGCATATTGGTTTCAAAGCCCAAATGTTTCGAACCACATTATATGTATGTGTATTAAACGATATGTCTATTATGTAAGAAATCTACACAATAAATATGTTTCTTTTACCCTTAACATAATTTTAGTAACATATACGTACATAACATATGCTATATATTTTTATGTAGATTACACGATGTGTCAATCCTCATATGCTTATATCGGCCATGTTGTATGTAGAGTAAAATACCCGCCATCTTAGAGTAAAATATCGCGCTGACGTTTGTAGTTTATTTTATCAAGCTTTATTTTACTATTTTTTACTGTTTTTCATTATTAATATGTCGAAAAGAAAGTGGGTCGCTGTTTGTTTGTTAACAAAGTACATATTTAGAGGAAGAGGAAAAGAAAAAAACAGAAAGTAGTGCGCAAAAACATAGTATGTGGACAAATAAAAAGGATTCGGCTTCGTGAAAGTGCTTTAAAAAAAAAATAAATTGAAATTTATTAACACGGCACACTGCTTTGAAATTGAATTGAATTGAATTTTATTGAGTCTTATAGTTTCGAGTAACAATGTTTGTCTTATTCTAATTCAAATTATTTCTTATTCGCTTTAGCGAGTACAAAGATGGCTGTAATGTATGGCCTACTTTTCAGTTATTTAATGGAAAGCCTCGTGGCGAAAAGTTATTATATAAAGATATATAGTCATACTACTTTTGCTCATAAGTAATCTTCTGTTTCTTGGGACGGAAAGTCACAAATATATTTACAAAATAGACCTATACTAACTTACAAGCTAAAATATATACGAAAAATGCGCCAGCGCATTGCTAGATTTGATACATACAGTTACGAATTGATATTTTCTCTTTCTATCTTACTAACTTTTAAGTTATTTTTAAATTTTATAAAGCGAGAGCGCTCTATTAATGTTTTTTCACATGTTTTACTATCACAGTATACTTTTGTTACTGAGTATGTTTGTTAATATATGAGAATATTAAGAGTGAGTGGAAGACTCAAACAACGAATAACAGAGAGACAATTATGGATACTAGATCTATCTCTCTTTTTAATGAATATCCAAATGTATGACACTGCTTTGAAAAAAAAAATTGAATTTGACGTTTGAATCAAAGCAACGATGAATTTTTTGAAATTTTCTTCTGCGTCACGTTATGTCAACTTCAGATTTCAGTCGTTGACATATTTTTATTGCGACATATTTGTGTATCAGAAGAATTGTATGTTAAAAGTTGTATGTAATATGCTATTAGACGATATGTTAAAATGCACAAATATTTTTGCAAAATGGACTCTACATATTGTTGACATAATAAATTTTATATGTAGAAGTTACACAATAATGTCTATTAGACAATATGTAAACATTGAATAAAGAGTATGACGTCAAATTGACGTCAGAGGTACATAATTATGTACGTTTTACATGTCGTCTAATACAAGCTTATGTATTAGAAAAAAATCATTTAAAAATAATCTGTCAAATAACGATTCTGTGGAACGCATGCGGAATTAAAACGACTGGCGTTTAATCAACGTAATACCGACTCTAAAACTCCTATAAAGTGACAACTGTCGTTGAAGATAAACGCCTATTACAATAAGGGTGATTGTTGCTTCTTTATTTTTAATCTTACTATTATTATTTAAATTTAAAATAGTTGATTAGAAACATCATGTGTTTTAGTTTAAAAAAAAAAATGTTGTATCTTTTTTAAGCGTTAATAAATTAAATTAAATTCGCAGTGCGATCAATTCAGGTTTTGAGTAGCAATTTTTATTTTATGATTTGTATGAAATCGAAGAATGTTACGTTTCGACGGATACCAACCTATATACATATACGTAATGGAGATTGAACGAAAAAAAAATTCTATAACGTGTTTTTCGATCAAACATGAGATTATAAATAGACGAGCTACACTAATTCAAAATGGAGTCTGATGATTAGCGGTGGCGGCCATGAAAAATATTTATAACTCCAGCCAAAAATTATGTTGGTGTATACAGGTTGTTGTTGTCTAATTCGACCACTTCTCAATGTAAATTGAATTATGGATCGTAAGCTACGCAGTATTTCATCATACAAAACCACCTTTCGAAAGAAAAAACTTAACTTCTTCAAGCCATTTAGTTTGGCTTAAATGATTTAAATTAAAATTTCAATTACGATATTTTTCGATAAGGCCCGAGATTTAAAAAAAAAATGTTTAGTCTTATTTGTTACTAATTTGATTGGTTGTGTTTCATTCTCGAAATTATTCTATAGCTGGTGACAAAATTAAAACATATTTCTTTTCTTTTTTTACCAGCACCTCGTCTTACGATACCCTCTCACGCCCTTCAACTTCATCAAACCTATCGATTTACTCTACTTGTACGTTCTTCTATCAACATTTACAGCACGCATCGCATTTTTCAAACTATCAAAGTAATATCTGATGATCCACTCCTAATTCACTTCTATTGCCTCCGCAATTGCGAGCATGGTAAGTTTGCCTCTGGAAAGGTTATCCATTTGAAGCTAAAATGCTTACAATGTCCTCCGGGACATATCGATTATTCAGTACGCAATGAATATGGTACTGAAGTTGCCAACAGTCAACATGTGATTTTTGTTGAAAAGTTGAAAGAAGAAGTCCATCTAACAGCTGATGCTTACTTGGGTGCGTTAAAAGGAAGCACATCTATTCAACTGGCACTAAACCAACCCCCAAATAAAGGAACATGTGCTATCTCTCCAACAAGTGGAATCGAATATCAAACCATTTTCAAGATATCTTGCTTTGGGTACGAAGATGAAGACAAGCCAATTGACTATAAATTTTATCTAGGAAATCATATTCTTGATCACAGTGGGGACGAAACTCTTACCACAAGACTATTTACGACATCAGAACGAGTTTGTAATATGAGAATAGACATTTGTGATGATATTGGAGCTTGTACTAAAGTACAACTGGAAGTTTCTCTTGAACCAATTAGTCTTGATGGATCGTGGATTGGATTTATCTCTCAAAAAGATACGAATCTGGAATGTCTTATTCAGGACGGTGACAGGTCGGCTGCCATCGCACTTATAGAAACTGTTACCCGACATATGACCGTCGATGAAAGTCAGAAAATTGCTAAGCATGTGGTAGTTTCACTCCGAGGCCTTAAACCCAACAGATTGCTTGTTGTAGAACAAGTACTAGCCATTGGAAATAACCTCTTGGAGTCAATAGAACTTAACAGTGAATCAGCCCTTTTAGTCTCGGAATTGTTTCTCAAAGCCACCAAAGGATATTTGCAATCAATTACAAATGATGAAGTATTAGAACTTCAGTTGGAAACTCATGAGCTTATGGTTGGAAATCTTGTTGGTGCCATGGCAAGAACAGCAAAAGAAATTGAAACATTTCCAGTGGTTCACAATGCTGAGCCAATCCCGCCTGATGATCCTTTCTTGGAAAACTACTCGGACTATGGTGAATTAAACATCGAATATGTCGTACGCATATCAAATTGGTTGTATTCGTTCCAACGGATGCACAAATGTCTACAAGTTATGGGAGTTGTATC
Organism: Baccha elongata; assembly: GCA_951217065.1. Taxonomy (NCBI): domain Eukaryota; kingdom Metazoa; phylum Arthropoda; class Insecta; order Diptera; family Syrphidae; genus Baccha; species Baccha elongata. The sequence goes on along the minus strand of OX578272.1, from coordinate 181,916,850 downwards.
GGCATTCATACAATTGCCAGGTGAGCCTCATCTGATAATCAGAAGAAACGGTATAGTGACCAGGACACTTATTGTAGATAAATCTGAACCAATATCGTTATCTTGGAATGAAACAGACGTTTTTATTGACTTTCCAAATGAGTTTTGTCAAAACCTGGAAGGAGCCGTTCAAGTAACGATTTTTGAATCTAATCCCCTTTGGTGGAACCCGGAACAGCATAAAATAAATACCAGGGTTTTCTCTTTTGGAGTTTACTCCAAAAACCTGTCTTCAATAAATCCAAAAACAATCAGAAATTATTTTAGTTTCTTTATGGCACTGAAAAGTACTTCGGAAGACATTATTACCCATGGAAGCATTCGAAGTTCCTTTGAAATGGTTATTTATGAAAGAGCTCTTCCAGCAAATGCAGTTCTTGTTGTGACAATTCTTCCTTTGGAACATGATATTAGGATACTTCTTATGATTAACGAAAAACCACGAAGTTATATGCTCAAATATGGTAATATAGTTTATACTTCGAAAGAAAATACTACTTTACTACTCGTCAATAGAAGCTTCAAGGAACGTAAAGCTTTTTTTGCCATTTCGTCACAATTTAAAGCTGAATTTTCCTTTACTTTGACTATAAGGATGTGTACAACGTGGAACTCGCACTCACTTGAATGGACTTCGGAATATTGCTCGGTGGGGAATCTAACTAATACGACACACGTTCAGTGCTCATGTTGGCATTTATCCATGTTTGGAGCAAAAGCTTATCCCACCTTTGGGAACATTCAAGTTACTGAAAATTTTGTCGAAGAACTTGATGTTAATAATGAAATGTTACTATTTTTCACTGTAGTTGTACTTTTCATGTTTATGCTTTTGTGGCTGGCTTGGCGAAACGACGTAAAAGCAAATGAAAATGTAGTTTTTCTTGGTAAAGGACTTGACAAAACAGTTAGCCATAATTATTTGGTCACAATTTATACAAATGGACACACTCATGCTGGGACATCCTCGAACGTGACAATTCAGCTGCATGGTTCGTTGTTGGATAGTCAAAACTACACCCTGTATTCAAGACCAAAACAATCAGTTTTTTATCGTAATTCTAAGACAACTTTTGCCATCTGTTCGACCAACAACTTAGGCATTTTGGAAGCAGTTTCACTTGTTCATGATGGTTTTGGTAAATACCCCAAATGGAATTGTCACATGGTAAAGGTAATAGATGAAGACAAGAAGAATGAATACATTTTTATGGTAAATAAATGGATTTCATATTCGGAACCAATTCGTGTCCCCTTAACTAAGAAAGAAGACCTTCAATCGAGGTGGTGGATTTTTAGAAACTCTCTAACAAATTTATTTGCAAATTTTTATGCCGAGCAATATTTTTCTTCTGCACGACTATACGGGCAATTGACTGCTTTGGAAAAAACTTCAATTTTCATTTTGAAATTTTGCACAACTCTGATAGGAACGCTTGTGGCATTTGGACCTACAACTATTTTCACGTATGAGATGGAACGTGAAACTTTCTACTCTATGCTTTTGGATTTGAAAAAACTTATGTTAATTTCATGTGTTAGTTATTTAGTTGGAGTACTTCTAGCCGAACTTGTACAGTACCTAATATTAAAATTTAGAAGAACTAAAAATAATTTAAAATATAATCTAGTCTTAAGACAATAATAGTTTAAAAATATTAATAAAACTTTCAATACAATGTTATGTTTTCGAATAATAAAACAATCTTTTCCGCCACACATGCTATACACGTTTTTCGACCTAACATACAAATGGGAACGGGACATAATCCCGAATGCAAAAATCCCGATTGACAAAAATTGAAAATCCCGAATGCCAAAATCCTGAAAGCCATAATCCCGAGTTCAAAAATCTCGAATGCATTCTTGATATATTTTTTTACTTTTAATAAAAACAAATAATTGATAGTTATTTTTTATTGATATTGCCAATATTCTCAGTTCTAGTAGATCTTTTTACTCAGGGTACAATCTGTGGCGGTGGCTTTAAAACAAACATTTTTTGCTATTTTTTCAATTATACATATATATTTATTCATTTACTTTGTAGTTTACGACAATGCCTTGAGATTGATGAATAAGAACGGCCACGCAGGTACCTTTTGTTTTATAAGAAAATTGTTAGCATAGCTGTCTGCCAGATGAGTGGACATATCCTAAGCCGAGGCTGACCAGACGTCCTCTTTAAAAAGAACAAGTCCTCTATTTGAGATAAAAAAGATTGCCCGGTATCTTTTCTCAAAAATAAACTTTTTGTCCTCTTTTTTGGGATTTCTTAATTGTTTCTTGTTTTTTTTTTTCCGTGAGTAAACTGAAAACTTGAAACCATAAAGCAATTTTGTCACGAATGAAATCACCTGTCCACTTATACTTGTAATCATTTGAAATCACGTTGAAATCAGATGCAATCACTATTTCAAGAGAAATTTTAATTATCGATTTTAAATGTTTTTTTGCAATCATTAAAAATATTTGAAATCACTTTAAGTTGTTTTGCAATCATGAAATCAAAAATGCCATAATGAAATCACGACAAACTGACAAACCTCTCGAGTTGAGTAGTTAAAAAACCTATCATATATTGTTACTGGCGCCAGTACCTAAAATTTTGTCTGAAGTAGATGTGCAGAGTTTTGAACGCATCGAAATTGTAAAGTTCAGATTCATACGAAATCTGGAAATCTACATAGGTATGAATTGCAGAGCTACACGAAATCGCTATTCCTAAATTCGTTGCGCAGCTTCATTACAACCACAACAAAATGAAGTTCCTTAAGTTAATACGATTTGGCTTTACTTATTTTTTTTAAATTCCCCTCTTAAAAAGTGATGGATGGTTCATTAAAAATTATCAATCCGTAGTACGAATTCATTAAAAAATCCCTCCGTCCACAACAAAATTCGTAATAGAAAATTCCCACTTCAAAGGAAAACTTATTTTGATGGTTGAGTTCTTAATATACAGCGCTTCATGGAGCAGCGAATCTGCAGGTCTGTTTCAAGCATCATTAAAGAAAAGTAATAGGTATGCATGCACCCAGATTTTTGTTTCTTGCATGTATGGAAATTACAGGCGTGCCAAGCAGAAAGTAGCTACTAGAAATAAGTAAGTCAATGCATGCGTAAACTCACCACAATACGATATACATATATGTAGGTTAGTTCCTATACATAAGCATGCTTTTTTTATCATTTTTCTCTGAGGTTTTTTAATGTGTCCTCTTTTCTTCGAGTCTAGATCTGGTCACTCTACTACCTTCCCTAAGTGGAGCAACGAAGTTGCGTGAGCGGGACTGACTCAGAAAGGGAGTTAAAATCTCTTGAATCCGCGAAGCGGTCTACCCTTTCTGTCATTCTTCATTTTGGCAGATAGGATTTTGTCAATCGGGATTTTTGAAAATGCTGCTAGCTTCTTTTTATAAAATCTAATTAAGCGAGCGACGTTTAACTGAACTGATGTTCAGATTTCACTGATTAAACCGGACAAGCTGTACTATTGTAAGAGCAGTGCTTGTTCGCTTAAAATAAACCCTAAAAAAAATTAACAAAGGTTGTTTAATCAGGTACATAATTAAATTATTTCCAATCGATGCAAATTGTCTTCAACCATTGCTGCACTGCAAGAACCATGTCAGTAAAACATTGTGGTAAAAATTAATATTATTAGTCATTCACTAATAAAATTTGGTTTAATATCCGAGTTATACTTTTGTTTTAAATGTATTTCCTGTTTGTTAGTTGTTTATAATAAGACCGTTAAAGGCAATAAGCTCGTCACATAAGACGTCAGATAACAAGCCTCTTAAACAAAAGATTCTAACCGGTTTATTGTTTTGAAATAAATTATTAAAAAAATGTGTTATAGAGGGTACACTTTGGAGAGTGTCAATACTCTTTTAGTTTGTTACATCAAATATATAATTCTTTCGGGGTGAAACTCGATATGTATTTTGACAAAGTTGAGAATATCGAATATAGTTCATTAAATTGAACAATGTAAAGCTACGACGACTGCATCTACTTACGAAATGCAGTGAACTTTGATGGAAACGAACAGAATATTTGACAACTGGTCATTTTACCATCAACTCATATTGAAAGTTCTCGCCACATTGCAACTACGGAAAACCAAACATATTTATTACTTTTAGCTGTAAGTAATCCAAAAAATTAGGACAAAAAAGGGAAGAGCGTCGCGATATAATTGTGAGAGTATTAAAGCAGAAACTGCTAAAAGTGATGGTGGACATGATAGTGAAGCATCGAATGTAGCATTACAAGGTGTTGGATGAATTTGGTCTGATTGGCTTGGCAGAAAAGCTGTCTACCCCACGAACTCATTCTGATTATGCCATATAAAACAAATTGCAGCCTAATGAAGTAAAATATTTCTGCGTTGTCAGCCATTTTGAAAAAAGCGTTAGTACTCATAAAGGTACTATTTTTCGGTTGCCTTTCCCATCCAAAAATTTGTTGTGGGCTCTTAGACTAATAACAAAGTTCATATTATGCAGCAAATATTTGATTTTACATGAGGAAAAGATTATACAAATTTGTTTGTTATTGTAAATAAACGTTACCAAGAGCTTAAAAGAACCTGCCACGAAATTATTTTACATGAAATTATTTCTTAAGTTTAAATAATTGAATAAGAAATAATTAAAAAAAGTAATAAAAACAAATAACTTTAAAAATCAATTTTTGACAAATTAGAATTTTCTGAACAAACTAATTATTAGTCAAAGCTGTTTGAAAAAAAATCGATTTTTCCGAAAATTGGTTGTTTTCGAAAAAATCGATTTTTTTCAAACAACTTTCTCAAAATATTTTTATGAAAAATTTGGAGTATGCCACTTTCAGAAAACTAATCATATTCATGCGAAAACAAAATTTGTTTAATTAATATAATTTAGCTTTGAACAGTTATTGAAAAATTAAGTACGCCAATATCGTTCGGCTATCTAGGTCTTTTTAAAAAATTAAATTTGGTAAAGATCCGCAGCGTGGTTTACAGTTGATACACATATTAAAAATTAAAAAAAAAAAACGTTCTATAGCAGGTACCGATAAAACTGTTTTCTTAGAGTGATGGTTTAAACCATTTCAAGTTTAATCAAAAACGTTAAAGCCGTTTTCGAGAAAAACAAGTCTTTTCATAACCGTTATATGATAGTTACCGTTAGTTCTAGGCTTAGAACAAAAAATCCAAAAACCCCCCCGGGGGTAAATTTCCGATCTGTGAAAATGTGAAATGATCAATTTTATCACACTTAACGTTAAATTCGATTCCCGATTTGTGAACAAATGAACACAAACTTTAAAAACTTTTCATAATGATATCATTGACGTACTAGATATGAACCGACAGTCGGTTGAAATTTTCATACAAACAGCCAAGAAAAGTTGTTCCAGTCTAAAAACGCTATCATCTTTTAGTGTTAAATACGTGTACTAATTTCGCCATTAGAATTTAATGAAAACGATAATATATTCATCTGTAATTGGCTCATGGCATAAATTTGATAATAATTTCCACCAAAATATTTCAATAGTAAATAATTAATTAAAAAAATCAATCATATCACTGCTGCGCAGATTCCCTGCTAGTAGTTGATGGCGCCCCTATAATTATGTTGGAACACGCGTGTAGTTGGCTACTGGCGGTCCATACCTAATACGTCAATGATAAATATCTTATCACAGTCAAATCGTTCTATGATGAGCAGTGAAAACGCGCTGACAGACCTTACACTGAGAGACAAAAAGGCAAATTAAAATTTAATAGATTGTATTTGATTTTCAAAGGTGGTTTGAATGATGACATACTGCAATTAGGCTGCGTAGCTTGCGCTCCATAATTCAATTTACATTGAGAAATGGTCGAATTAGACAACAACAACCTGTGTACACCAACACTATTTTAGGCAGGAGTTTTCATGGCTGCCACCGCCAATAATCCGACTAATTTTTGAATTAGTGTTGCTCATCCATTTACAATCTCATGTTTAATCGAAAAACACGTTATTGAATTTTATATACCGACACTGGGAATCGAACCTGTGCCTCCCCCATACAGATGGCCATTGCACTTCGCCATTCTAACATATGTTAACTCAATTAAATTTGTGATTATCGATCTACTGAGAAGACGGCTATCTTATTGGTTCACACACATTTTGTTGTTGTTTCATTCTGGTTCTTTCTATTTTTCCCATTCGATTTAAATGCCATTTGCCATCAATAAGAAATGGAATTTGAGTAAAAGGTTTGACACGGGTCAAAAATTAATTCATTCATTAGAATTTGTTTGATTGTTATCTCAAAACTTTTTTCTTGCACGAATTCATAACTTGAAAAAAAAACAAAAACAATAACATTAAATAATTATTAAATTTTGAATTAATTAAAATTTTCAAATTATATGAAAGTCGATGTGTGTATGCAAGGTATGTATGTTCCCTATGTAGACTCAGAAATCGCTGAACACATCTGGCTGGGCTGGAAAATCAACACAGATATAGATTATAGTCTAATCAAAAATAGGATACTTTTTATCCCGAAAAAATTTACGACACACGTATTTTATATTTGTTTTGTTTTTTTACAGAGCAAGAGATTATGATTTTGTTTATTTTCAAGGGGTCAGAAAATGACATATTATGTAGGTTACAATTCTTATACAGGAACCGTGTATTTAAAATTTGTTAAAATATGTACATGAAATTAATATTTTCTTAGAATTGCTCACTTTAAGCTGATCGATAAGCCATCACGTTGAAATTTCAATTAAATTCACTGCTTAAACCGCGGTATAGAAGTTGAAAAAATCAAGAACTGCAATGCAATGTTAATAAGGCATAACCAACAAGATGAACATCTGCAACATAAAAGAGATTCTATCGATAGTAATTCAATGAAACCACGGACGAACGCAGGTGGGAATTTGGGGGTTAATAGAGCTTTTTTAAGATATAATAAGTAAAATATAAAAAAAAAATATTTTATTTTGTTCATTAATCAAATCAAGTTTTATTGTTTCTTTTGAATAATCATTAAATATGTGCATTGTACATTAATATTACTGGCATGGTTTGGCGTTCCTGCAATAATGGCTTGGAATGATGTTGTACCGCTCTAAAAAATAGTTAAAAATAAACAGATTTAAGAAATCAATATCATGCGGATAGTAAAAGCAAAATTAAAGTTTAACTTACGATTCGAAGGAGATCTGCAGTTTTGAAGACGAACTAAACAGCTGTTATTGAATTGTCTAATGCATCGATTGTTAGAGGCGCAAACTGGCTTCCAAATATTTTCACAAGAAGCAGGTGTACAACGACCATATCGGGTGACTTCATTGTCCGAATCTAATTGCTGTTCAGCATGTGCGGAAATGAAAACCATGCTTACGACAAGAAGTGCAACAAGTAAAAATTTCATCTTGAAAAAGGTAATGTAGTGTATTTTGTTTTGTTAAGAATGGAAATCACAACTGATGATGAAAGTAAGCTTACCATCTGCTTTTATACTCTAAATTAGCAAAGATATTTTTAATTTCGTCAAGTGATTCAGTTGTAATTATAACGGTCGTCCTTCTCACATTGTTTTATTTCTGTATAGGTAGGTAGGTACCTATAAAATGTAGTTGCAAACATGTGTCAAAACAGAAACGGAAATATTCTTACTTGCAAGTTGCAAACTTAATTGAAAATATCGCTTCCTCATTTAGAGTATAAAAGCAGATTGTAAGCTTCCTTTTATCATCAGTTGTGCTTTCCATTCTTATCGAAACAAAATACACTACATTACGTTTTTCAAGATGAAATTCTTCCTCGTTGCACTTTTTGTCGTAAGCATGGTTTTCATTTTCGCACATGCTGAACAGCAATTAGATTCGGACAATGAAGTCACCCGATATGGCCGTTGTACACCTGCTTCTTGTGAAAATATTTGGAAGCCAGTTTGCGCCTCGAACAATCGATGCATTAGACAATTCAATAACAGCTGTTTAGTTCGCCTTCAAAATTGCAGGTCTCCTTCAAATCGTAAGTTAAACTTTGATTTTGCTTTTAATATCCGCATGATATTGATTTTTTAAATTTGTTTATTTTTAACTATTTTTTAGAGCGTTACAACATCATTCCAAGCCATTATTGCAGGAACGCCAAACCATGTCAGTAATTAATAAAGTTAATGAATATTTTGCCGAAACACTAGTTTAAAAAAAAATGATGATTAATAAAAACTTGATTTGACATGAAAGAAAACAATTAATTGTTTTAAATTGGTTGTCTACCTAGTTTGTATGCGTCTTTAAACCCAGGTTGAACTTAGGTTCAACCCTTTGTAAACGTGGATGAGTTGGAACGAAATAGAATTCAACTCGATCGCACTCGAGCAGTGGTGTTGAGTCGAAAATTAAATGAAATACCTGGGTTGAAATATTGAATACACAATTATTTCTGCATGTGTTGTGATAAAATGCATATTAACGAATGAATATTTATTGTTCAAAATTATGCAAGTACATTTTAAAAGCAATACAAATATTTTTTCTCGAAAATTCAATCTATTTGCCTTAATGCCTATACAAAGTAATGCAGGTATTCTCCTGTCATTTCGACTTTTTCGCACCTAAGTCAACTCCTCAAGCTTTCAACTAGTTTGCTAAAACACCTGTGTTGGAATTTTATTTCAACTAAAACTCGATCTTTCGACCCTGCATATAAACTAGGTAATAATAAATAAATACAGGTAATCAGTATACCTGTAAAATCTCAGTTAACACTACTTTTTCCATTTTACCGTTCCACATGTAAACATCATATGAGTATCTCTCAACCAACGTTAGTTTTTACAGCAGACATAACAATTTCGATGCTATTGGATAATTGGTTTGCCGCCAGGAATCGAAATTTCGTGGTTTCTTTCATAATTACTCAAGTCCGAACAATTAAGAAAAAAAATGTCTTCGCTTCTGATGTGCCGTTCCAAAATGGGGTCTTTTCTTTAAAAACTGCTATTTATTATCAACAGTTTATTTTTATCAACATATAGCTCGGAACATGCTCAACAATATCATCAATATTATTTGAATTTATGTTCGTTAGTTCTTAAACAATATTTTCCGATTAAACTTTGTTGCAAAAAAATTGAAATCAAAATGCATGCGTGAGTGCATCTGGTTATGATTCTGTTTTCAAAATCAGAAGCGTTTTTCTCTTATATTTTTATTTTAAGAAGAAGAACTGTCAATCAACATCCAACAAAACAGTTAACGAAGAGTTCTTGATTTTTGACCCTTCCGGGCGACCAATCAAAAAGGCAATAAGAGTAATATTTTCCAAACCTCTATTTTTTTTTTATTATTTGTAGAATTAGTATGAGACGAAGTTTAGTTTTGATGGGCTTGATGGGTTTAATTATAAAACTGTCGAAAGAGACTACGTGAAACCTTTCATTTGTCCAACTAACTATAGAGTCAGAGAATTCTAAACATGTTGCAAATTGAGTGCTGGTTTCTTTTGAAGTTTTGTTCGTTTTAAATATTTGCATTTTTGATTACTTTTAGGACTGTTAAACCTCATCCAAAAACACCGGTTTTCTGTTTTAATTCTGCCACAAATTCAAAAGAATCAGAAGCAAATCTTAAAATTGAACATCGATAAACTGTTATAGTAGCCGTTATTTTTTACCCCCTCTCAGTTTTTTTTATAAGTCTTCGTTTCTTTAGAAAAAATGGATGACACTAAAATTCCATTCCATTTTGTTGGCTTACGGTGACCATTTTTTCAGAGGCAAAAAATGGACAAACGCCCAAAAATAAAAATTAAAAAAAAAATTAGTTTAAAGTTTTGTAATTACGTTTGTATTATTTCAAAGTCAGCTTATATAGCTAACACGGTCATTTTAGGCAAAATAAGTGGTCAACCTAAAAGATTAAAGATAATTACCTTGATACTCGCATGCACCGTCATATATTGACGTTTTTAAAGTTACAGACTTTGACATGAGATCAAATGAGACTTTAAAGTCTCATAAGATCTCGTTGAATTAATGTCGTTTTCGGGTGGTAAAACCAGTAAACACAGCGGATTTGATTCTTAAGTATGTGTTTGACTGTAGTTGTGTAACGTCAATACAAAGTCTATCTACTTTTTGCATTTTTGTAAACATGGACGCGTCGCAACTAATTTGCCAAACTCTTTCAGTAAAAATTCGACTGCAAATATATCGTCATCTTCACTTGAGGATGATGATGATGAAGGGGATGTAATTGAGATGAAAATTGCAGTGAACATATCCATTAAATTATTAATTGTATTTTTAATTTTAATAAATATGTTTAATTTACTAAATTTGTAAAAAATATAAACTACGCAAAACGAACAATTGACATATGAAATTGTTTTGACGTTTGAAGGCGTGAATGTGTGAGTCCTTCTGGTGTTGATTCTGAATTGAAATTCAGAAGACCAAACTCTTCTTTCCAGGAGAGGAACTGTCATTTTGAAAGCCAAGCGAATGATTTCAGAAGGCTTCTGGACGCTCCCGGACGCTTCTGGGCGACCAACCGAAAACGACATAAGTTATTCAAGGTCAAATGTGACAAAAATCGTGGTTTTCGCGATTATTTATCTCGGTTTCTTTATCTACTTATTAGTGTTAATATTTGTAAACAAATTTTAGAGCATAGAATTAGCGACAAATTTGTTCATAATTATTTTTTATGCGCCACAATAGTTTTAGAGGCAGAGGGTAAACTCATCGGACTCAGCTTTATATTTCTAATGCAACAATGCAAGGTCGTGAGTTAGAAACGACATACAAAAATCCTTAGAAATGTCGTTCATGCTGCTTTAGAAGTCAACATACTAAAAGTTTTGGCGCCTGGAAGATGAACCGGAGGGGAAGGGACATAAAAGTTGGTATTTGAAAGCCTTATCTCAGTCTCAAAAAAACATTTTTCTAAGCGAATTCAAGTTCTGTATGCTTATAACACGAAAATGGTGTGTCGTCATGAAATAGTAAATACTCAACTGTTTCCGAGCTACATGCATCACGAAACAAAAAATTCTTAATCAGAGATTGTGAAAATAATTTATAAATGAAGAAAACACATAAATACTTACACATATAAATGAAGAAAACACAAACTTAAATTAGTTTGAAATAGAAAAAGAGGACATTGGGAGGAGAATTCAGTAAAAGGAGGACAAAGGAAGGACAAAAACAGAAGAGAGGACATGGTACCGAAAGAAAGGACTGTCCTCTCAAAAAGAGGACGGATGGTCACCGATAGTACTCCCGGTTAGCCATATCGTCATGTTAGTAAGACGATATTAGCTCTTTCATCGCTAATGAGCGGTTTTGAGCTAGCCATTTTTCTTTTTATTGCGATTAACCTCTAAATTTTACTTAAAACTCTTCAACTCTTTATAAAATGTGTGAATCTCTTCAAAATGCTTGTAAACAATGAAGATAATGAAGATAATATAGAACTTGTGTCTATTCAGGTGACCGAAAAAAAACATCGTATTTTTTATATGAATTGTTTAGAAAATTATCCACACACAATATGATGGTACTTTTTGAATTTTTTTTTCTGAGTTCTGTTCCCAACATTATTTAAAAAACAAGTATAACTTGATTTCAAACTGAATTAAATAAAACACACTTTGATTTAATAGATCGATTTTAAGTTGTGCATCCAACACCATCTTTATTACAACAGACAGTGAAGAAGAAAAAGGGAAAAGATATAAGATATTTTTATAGAAGGAAATAGAACACATAAGGCTTAGAAAATGGACACCGCACATGAAAAAAATGTTGTGCTTGGTCAGTTGTAGCGCGGTGTATTGTTGTACATGTCCTGCGTCCTTTGTTGATAAAAACAAATTTTTGATAATAAATAGCCGTGTTTAAGGAAAAGAAATGCATTTTGGAACGGCACAGAAGCGAAGAGACATTTTTATTCGGAATTGTTCGGACTTGAGTAATTATGAAAGAATCCACGAAATTTCGATTCTTGGCGGCAAACAAATTATCCAATAACATCGAAATTGTTATTTTTTTGCTGTAAAAACTAACATTGGTTGAGAGATACTCATATGATGTTTACACATACAACTATGCGGAACGTTAAACTGGAAAAAGTAGTGTTAACTGTTTTTTTTTGGCATCTAATCCCGGAGAGCTCTCCCAGATTACCAATCAAAAAAGTAAATAGTTCTATAAAAGTTTAAGAGAAAAAGTAATTGTTCTTATCAAAAGAATTTCGCTGAGATTATACAGGTTTACTGATTACCTGTATTTATTTATTATTACCTAGTTTATATGCAGGGTCGAAAGATCGAGTTTTAGTTGAAACGAAATTCCAACACAGGTGTTTTAGCAAACTAGTTGAAAGCTTGAGGAGTTGACTTAGGTGCGAAAAAGTCGAATTGACAGGAGAATACCTGCATTACTTTGTATAGGCATTAAGGCAAAAAGATTGAATTTTCGAGAAAAAATATTTGTATTGCTTTTAAAATGTACGTGCATACTTTTCAACAATAAATATTCATTCGTTAATATGCATTTGATCACACACATGCAGAAATAATTGTGTATTCAATATTTCAACCCAGGTATTTCATTTAATTTTCGACTCAACACCACTGCTCGAGTGCGATCGAGTTGAATTCTATTTCGTTCCAACTCATCCACGTTTACAAAGGGTTGAACCTAAGTTCAACCTGGGTTTAAAGACGCAACAAACTAGGTAGACAACCAATTTAAAACAATTAATTGTTTTCTTTCATGTCAAATCAAGTTTTTATTAATCATCATTTTTTTTTAACTATTGTTTCGGCAAAATATTCATTAACTTTATTAATTACTGACATGGTTTGGCGTCCCTGCAATAATGGCTTGGAATGATGTTGTACCGTTCTAAAAATAATTAACAAAAAAAAAGATTTAATATATTAATATGCGGATAGTAAAAGCAAAATTAAAGTTTAACTTACGATTCGAAGGAGATCTGCAGTTTTGAAGACGGACTAAACAGCTGTTATTGAATTGTCTAATGCATCGATTGTTAGAGGCGCAAACTGGCTTCCAAATATTTTCACAAGAAGCAGGTGTACAACGACCATATCGGGTGACTTCATTGTCCGAATCTAATTGCTGTTCAGCATGTGCGGAAATGAAAACCATGCTTACGACAAGAAGTGCAACAAGTAAGAATTTCATCTTGAAAAAGGTAATGTAGTGTATTTTGTTTCGATAAGAATGGAAATCACAACTGATGATGAAAGTAAGCTTACCATCTGCTTTTATACTCTAAATTAGCAAAGATATTTTTAATTTCGTCAAGTGACTCAGTTGTAATTATAACGGTCGTCCTTCTCACATTGTTTTATTTCTGTATAGGTAGGTAGGTACCTATAAAATGTAGTTGCAAACATGTGTCAAAACAGAAACGGAAATATTCTTACTTGCAAGTTGCAAACTTAATTGAAAATATCGCTTCCTCATTTAGAGTATAAAAGCAGATTGTAAGCTTCCTTTTATCATCAGTTGTGCTTTCCATTCTTATCGAAACAAAATACACTACATTACGTTTTTCAAGATGAAATTCTTCCTCGTTGCACTTTTTGTCGTAAGCATGGTTTTCATTTTCGCACATGCTGAACAGCAATTAGATTCGGACAATGAAGTCACCCGATATGGCCGTTGTACACCTGCTTCTTGTGAAAATATTTGGAAGCCAGTTTGCGCCTCGAACAATCGATGCATTAGACAATTCAATAACAGCTGTTTAGTTCGCCTTCAAAATTGCAGGTCTCCTTCAAATCGTAAGTTAAACTTTGATTTTGCTTTTAATATCCGCATGATATTGATTTTTTAAATTTGTTTATTTTTAACTATTTTTTAGAGCGTTACAACATCATTCCAAGCCATTATTGCAGGAACGCCAAACCATGTCAGTAATTAATAAAGTTAATGAATATTTTGCCGAAACACTAGTTTAAAAAAAAATGATGATTAATAAAAACTTGATTTGACATGAAAGAAAACAATTAATTGTTTTAAATTGGTTGTCTACCTAGTTTGTATGCGTCTTTAAACCCAGGTTGAACTTAGGTTCAACCCTTTGTAAACGTGGATGAGTTGGAACGAAATAGAATTCAACTCGATCGCACTCGAGCAGTGGTGTTGAGTCGAAAATTAAATGAAATACCTGGGTTGAAATATTGAATACACAATTATTTCTGCATGTGTTGTGATAAAATGCATATTAACGAATGAATATTTATTGTTCAAAATTATGCAAGTACATTTTAAAAGCAATACAAATATTTTTTCTCGAAAATTCAATCTATTTGCCTTAATGCCTATACAAAGTAATGCAGGTATTCTCCTGTCATTTCGACTTTTTCGCACCTAAGTCAACTCCTCAAGCTTTCAACTAGTTTGCTAAAACACCTGTGTTGGAATTTCATTTCAACTAAAACTCGATCTTTCGAACCTGCATATAAACTAGGTAATAATAAATAAATACAGGTAATCAGTATACCTGTAAAATCTCAGTTAACACTACTTTTTCCATTTTACCGTTCCACATGTAAACATCATATGAGTATCTCTCAACCAACGTTAGTTTTTACAGCAGACATAACAATTTCGATGCTATTGGATAATTGGTTTGCCGCCAGGAATCGAAATTTCGTGGTTTCTTTCATAATTACTCAAGTCCGAACAATTAAGAAAAAAAATGTCTTCGCTTCTGATGTGCCGTTCCAAAATGGGGTCTTTTCTTTAAAAACTGCTATTTATTATCAACAGTTTATTTTTATCAACATATAGCTCGGAACATGCTCAACAATATCATCAATATTATTTGAATTTATGTTCGTTAGTTCTTAAACAATATTTTCCGATTAAACTTTGTTGCAAAAAAATTGAAATCAAAATGCATGCGTGAGTGCATCTGGTTATGATTCTGTTTTCAAAATCAGAAGCGTTTTTCTCTTATATTTTTATTTTAAGAAGAAGAACTGTCAATCAACATCCAACAAAACAGTTAACGAAGAGTTCTTGATTTTTGACCCTTCCGGGCGACCAATCAAAAAGGCAATAAGAGTAATATTTTCCAAACCTCTATTTTTTTTTTATTATTTGTAGAATTAGTATGAGACGAAGTTTAGTTTTGATGGGCTTGATGGGTTTAATTATAAAACTGTCGAAAGAGACTACGTGAAACCTTTCATTTGTCCAACTAACTATAGAGTCAGAGAATTCTAAACATGTTGCAAATTGAGTGCTGGTTTCTTTTGAAGTTTTATTCGTTTTAAATATTTGCATTTTTGATTACTTTTAGGACTGTTAAACCTCATCCAAAAACACCGGTTTTCTGTTTTAATTCTGCCACAAATTCAAAAGAATCAGAAGCAAATCTTAAAATTGAACATCGATAAACTGTTATAGTAGCCGTTATTTTTTACCCCCTCTCAGTTTTTTTTATAAGTCTTCGTTTCTTTAGAAAAAATGGATGACACTAAAATTCCATTCCATTTTGTTGGCTTACGGTGACCATTTTTTCAGAGGCAAAAAATGGACAAACGCCCAAAAATAAAAATTAAAAAAAAAATTAGTTTAAAGTTTTGTAATTACGTTTGTATTATTTCAAAGTCAGCTTATATAGCTAACACGGTCATTTTAGGCAAAATAAGTGGTCAACCTAAAAGATTAAAGATAATTACCTTGATACTCGCATGCACCGTCATATATTGACGTTTTTAAAGTTACAGACTTTGACATGAGATCAAATGAGACTTTGAAAGTCTCATAAGATCTCGTCGAATTAATGTCGTTTTCGGGTGGTAAAACCAGTAAACACAGCGGATTTGATTCTTCAGTATGTGTGTGACTGTAGTTGTGTAACGTCAATACAAAGTCTATCTACTTTTTGCATTTTTGTAAACATGGACGCGTCGCAACTAATTTGCCAAACTCTTTCAGTAAAAATTCGACTGCAAATATATCGTCATCTTCACTTGAGGATGATGATGATGAAGGGGATGTAATTGAGATGAAAATTGCAGTGAACATATCCATTAAATTATTAATTGTATTTTTAATTTTAATAAATATGTTTAATTTACTAAATTTGTAAAAAATATAAACTACGCAAAACGAACAATTGACATATGAAATTGTTTTGACGTTTGAAGGCGTGAATGTGTGAGTCCTTCTGGTGTTGATTCTGAATTGAAATTCAGAAGACCAAACTCTTCTTTCCAGGAGAGGAACTGTCATTTTGAAAGCCAAGCGAATGATTTCAGAAGGCGCTCCCGGACGCTTCTGGGCGACCAACCGAAAACGACATAAGTTATTCAAGGTCAAATGTGACAAAAATCGTGGTTTTCGCGATTATTTATCTCGGTTTCTTTATCTACTTATTAGTGTTAATATTTGTAAACAAATTTTAGAGCATAGAATTAGCGACAAATTTGTTCATAATTATTTTTTATGCGCCACAATAGTTTTAGAGGCAGAGGGTAAACTCATCGGACTCAGCTTTATATTTCTAATGCAACAATGCAAGGTCGTGAGTTAGAAACGACATACAAAAATCCTTAGAAATGTCGTTCATGCTGCTTTAGAAGTCAACATACTAAAAGTTTTGGCGCCTGGAAGATGAACCGGAGGGGAAGGGACATAAAAGTTGGTATTTGAAAGCCTTATCTCAGTCTCAAAAAAACATTTTTCTAAGCGAATTCAAGTTCTGTATGCTTATAACACGAAAATGGTGTGTCGTCATGAAATAGTAAATACTCAACTGTTTCCGAGCTACATGCATCACGAAACAAAAAATTCTTAATCAGAGATTGTGAAAATAATTTATAAATGAAGAAAACACATAAATACTTACACATATAAATGAAGAAAACACAAACTTAAATTAGTTTGAAATAGAAAAAGAGGACATTGGGAGGAGAATTCAGTAAAAGGAGGACAAAGGAAGGACAAAAACAGAAGAGAGGACATGGTACCGAAAGAAAGGACTGTCCTCTCAAAAAGAGGACGGATGGTCACCGATAGTACTCCCGGTTAGCCATATCGTCATGTTAGTAAGACGATATTAGCTCTTTCATCGCTAATGAGCGGTTTTGAGCTAGCCATTTTTCTTTTTATTGCGATTAACCTCTAAATTTTACTTAAAACTCTTCAACTCTTTATAAAATGTGTGAATCTCTTCAAAATGCTTGTAAACAATGAAGATAATGAAGATAATATAGAACTTGTGTCTATTCAGGTGACCGAAAAAAAACATCGTATTTTTTATATGAATTGTTTAGAAAATTATCCACACACAATATGATGGTACTTTTTGAATTTTTTTTTTCTGAGTTCTGTTCCCAACATTATTTAAAAAACAAGTATAACTTGATTTCAAACTGAATTAAATAAAACACACTTTGATTTAATAGATCGATTTTAAGTTGTGCATCCAACACCATCTTTATTACAACAGACAGTGAAGAAGAAAAAGGGAAAAGATATAAGATATTTTTATAGAAGGAAATAGAACACATAAGGCTTAGAAAATGGACACCGCACATGAAAAAAATGTTGTGCTTGGTCAGTTGTAGCGCGGTGTATTGTTGTACATGTCCTGCGTCCTTTGTTGATAAAAACAAATTTTTGATAATAAATAGCCGTGTTTAAGGAAAAGAAATGCATTTTGGAACGGCACAGAAGCGAAGAGACATTTTTATTCGGAATTGTTCGGACTTGAGTAATTATGAAAGAATCCACGAAATTTCGATTCTTGGCGGCAAACAAATTATCCAATAACATCGAAATTGTTATTTTTTTGCTGTAAAAACTAACATTGGTTGAGAGATACTCATATGATGTTTACACATACAACTATGCGGAACGTTAAACTGGAAAAAAGTAGTGTTAACTGTTTTTTTTTGGCATCTAATCCCGGAGAGCTCTCCCAGATTACCAATCAAAAAAGTAAATAGTTCTATAAAAGTTTAAGAGAAAAAGTAATTGTTCTTATCAAAAGAATTTCGCTGAGATTATAATGGTTTACTGATTACCTGTATTTATTTATTATTACCTAGTTTATATGCAGGGTCGAAAGATCGAGTTTTAGTTGAAACGAAATTCCAACACAGGTTTTTTAGCAAACTAGTTGAAAGCTTGAGGAGTTGACTTAGGTGCGAAAAAGTCGAAATGACAGGAGAATACCTGCATTACTTTGTATAGGCATTAAGGCAAATAGATTGAATTTTCGAGAAAAAATATTTGTATTGCTTTTAAAATGTACTTGCATAATTTTGAACAATAAATATTCATTCGTTAATATGCATTTTATCACAACACATGCAGAAATAATTGTGTATTCAATATTTCAACCCAGGTATTTCATTTAATTTTCGACTCAACACCACTGCTCGAGTGCGATCGAGTTGAATTCTATTTCGTTCCAACTCATCCACGTTTACAAAGGGTTGAACCTAAGTTCAACCTGGGTTTAAAGACGCATACAAACTAGGTAGACAACCAATTTAAAACAATTAATTGTTTTCTTTCATGTCAAATCAAGTTTTTATTAATCATCATTTTTTTTTAACTATTGTTTCGGCAAAATATTCATTAACTTTATTAATTACTGACATGGTTTGGCGTTCCTGCAATAATGGCTTGGAATGATGTTGTACCGTTCTAAAAATAATTAACAAACAAAAAAGATTTAATATATTAATATGTGGATAGTAAAAGCAAAATTAAAGTTAAACTTACGATTCGAAGGAGATCTGCAGTTTTGAAGACGGACTAAACAGCTGTTATTGAATTGTCTAATGCATCGATTGTTAGAGGCGCAAACTGGCTTCCAAATATTTTCACAAGAAGCAGGTGTACAACGACCATATCGGGTGACTTCATTGTCCGAATCTAATTGCTGTTCAGCATGTGCGGAAATGAAAACCATGCTTACGACAAGAAGTGCAACAAGTAAGAATTTCATCTTGAAAAAGGTAATGTAGTGTATTTTGTTTCGATAAGAATGGAAATCACAACTGATGATGAAAGTAAGCTTACCATCTGCTTTTATACTCTAAATTAGCAAAGATATTTTTAATTTCGTCAAGTGACTCAGTTATAATTATAACGGTCGTCCTTCTCACATTGTTTTATTTCTGTATAGGTAGGTAGGTACCTATAAAATGTAGTTGCAAACATGTGTCAAAACAGAAACGGAAATATTCTTACTTGCAAGTTGCAAACTTAATTGAAAATATCGCTTCCTCATTTAGAGTATAAAAGCAGATTGTAAGCTTCCTTTTATCATCAGTTGTGCTTTCCATTCTTATCGAAACAAAATACACTACATTACGTTTTTCAAGATGAAATTCTTCCTCGTTGCACTTTTTGTCGTAAGCATGGTTTTCATTTTCGCACATGCTGAACAGCAATTAGATTCGGACAATGAAGTCACCCGATATGGCCGTTGTACACCTGCTTCTTGTGAAAATATTTGGAAGCCAGTTTGCGCCTCGAACAATCGATGCATTAGACAATTCAATAACAGCTGTTTAGTTCGCCTTCAAAATTGCAGGTCTCCTTCAAATCGTAAGTTAAACTTTGATTTTGCTTTTAATATCCGCATGATATTGATTTCTTAAATCTGTTTATTTTTAACTATTTTTTAGAGCGGTACAACATCATTCCAAGCCATTATTGCAGGAACGCCAAACCATGTCAGTAATTCATAAAGTTAATGAATATTTTGACGAAACAATAATTTGATAAAAAATGATGATAAATAAAAACTTGATTTGAATTCAAAGAAAATAATTACATAAATGTTTTAAATATGTTGTCTATGTTTACTAGATATACAATAAATAGCCATACAGGTAATCAGTATACCTACTCGAAATTCAAAAAACTCTGCTGGATTATTTTGGTGCAAGGAAATCATTTCACGAAAATTAATTATACATGGAAAACTGTCCAATTTTTAAATGCGTTTTTACTTGCGATTATTAGTTAAAAAAGAAAAAAAATTGGAATAACATACCAATCTAATCAAACATTTCGATGATAGAGAAAATGAAAAATTTTCGTCTGTCCGATTTGCGTTACATTTAGTACCTAACGTAGTGTTCTTAGACACCGGTTTTTCAGAGCGAGATTATTCCAGGGTTAGATTAACCTCGAATTAACTCTGATGGCATGAAAGAGTACTTTACTTTAAAAGAAATTTTACACTTTCACTATTTGTAGGTACATTTATTCACAAACCCATACAGCAATTTTTGATTCTATTCTTTAGCTCTTTGGTATTATTTACATTGCGTTTCGTTGTACACGTTTTGTTGTATAAACAACTTTTTCTATTTTAAGATCCCACATTTGTATTGCTAAACCGAGTTCTTATACCTAGCTGATGTATCCTATTGCCTGGATTTGATCTAAAGATTTATATGCGGCTGCGTTCAATCAGTATATCTTATTGTTTTGGTGACAGTCCGGGAGGCGACCGTAGGTTTACCTATCTCATCGCGTCCCTTGAAAAAATGAACACTAATCGATAGGTTTATTCTTAACATTTGCAAAACTGATGGTCGGACAAACTTTTTCAGGTGCGTTTGGTCAAAAATGGCCGTTTATGGTTTTTTTTGCGACGATTTTTCGAGTTTCTTTTTTTCTAAGCCATAGAAATCACGCATAACCTTTTTTTATACGAAAAAAACGGTCTTTAAATAAACTGTAATTATTAAAAAGATATAAGTTATTCTCCACAAAAAAATTAAACTATTCTTCAATTTGTGTGGGAAATGACTTCAACTTATAAGAAAAGTAAGTCTATTTTTCACAACAGGGTACATTATTTCCCGTAAAGTTATCTTCCTGCATCTATAAGATAAAATTCTTGGCAAAAAAGGGTCTCGCCATATTATGTCCACACGAAGGAAAAAAAAATATTTTCTTTTGTCGGATTTTTGGTATATGGATGGTTTTTTATTGAACTTTTAACATTAAACAAAAACATAGCATACTTTTAGGAGCATATTAATTGACAATAATCAATTTGTGTTGGGACCCAAAACATAAATTCCTCATAACTTTTTTCATATACATTTTAGCAGCAAATAAGTGGTATATAGGTGTGTTGTGCTTTCAAATGACATTCTAAAATACGTTTTCCCATATTTTTTTTTTCGAGCGGATATAGTGTAGAGAACAGCTTCAAAAGAGACCGGAAGTGGTCATTTTCTGACAAAACGTACCTGAAAAAGCTTCTCCGACCATCCGTTTTGCATACGTTCCATCGAAACGTATCGGTTAGATCCCATCTTATCGAAGGACGCGATGAGATAGGTGATCCCCTACTATGAAGGCAGTTTATCTTGTTTGAAAAGAGTTTAAAACTATTTACTACAACTCCAAAAAAATAAGTTTTTTTTATAATTCATTACCTTAATTTTATTATAATTAACACCAACTTTGTTGGAATTATTTGCCTAAAAATTGAAAAAGAAAATATTTTTAATAAAGAGTTTTTAAAAAAAAATATATAAATTTAGTGGCACTGACAGCTCCGAAGAACCACGGTCGAGTTATTCACACTCTCAACCAATCCTTTTGTGCGATGTTAGTTTTACAGGATTGGAGGGGACCTAAAATTTTTTGTCGAATCCGAATGACTAAGATGAAGTGCAATTTTCATGTGCAAAAATACCGATTTTCACATTAAAATTAAAAGCCCTTAACAACGCCGACTTTCATGCTTAATTAATTTGAAAACTTTAAAAATTGTCGTCAGCAAACATTGCTTAAATTAACTACTAAATTGCCGTATTTTAATCTTCATTACAAATAAAAGAATACCAAACAAAATTTAAACTGGAAAGTTGCAAAATTTATTTAGCTTTCCAAAACATGAAATTGATTTTAAAACGTAAACTTGTTTTATTTTCAAAAGTCAAAAATATCAATTTATTATTAAAACAAGTTTTTAATTTTGTTTGACAGATTTGTAAGCAAAACAAGTTCTAACGAAAACTTGTTTTGTTTCGAGTTTTATGATATGTGAATAATATGGCTGTAAGTGTTTATTTGAACAGGAACAGTATCTTCGTTAGCCACTCAGCTACAATAAATATTCAAGGCGTTAAAATTACATCGCATAATGCCCCAGTTTCACAGTAAAACACCTTAAACTCAATTTCTGTTTAAATTTTTGAATTTATTGGCAGTAAACTTCCAGTTTAAGTTAAATGAGCACTCTGAAACGGTGGGCAAGAAAAAGATATAAAACAATTATAAAATCCAAATTTAAACAGACAAAAAAGTAAACACATTTTCCAAAAGTATAGTTCAATAACCCGAAAAAAACTAAAGTTGAGTTGAGTCACCTTGCAGTTGCGGAAATATTGAAATCAAAAAAAAAAATAAATTCAATAATGTCAGTTCCAAAGTAAAATTCGAAAATTCAACACTTAAAATTCTCAGGATGAAAATCATTTTCGTTTCACTTTTTCTTGCATCTGGAGGAAAAAGATTCCGAAAGTGGAGATCCTCGATATGGTCGGTGCTCCACAGTGTGTCTACTCCGGCAGTTTGGTAGCTAGTTTGTGCATCCAACAACCGTTGCATTAGAAATTTTAACACTAGCTGGTTTACTACGCCAACAAAATTGCAGGTCTACCCCAAATCTTGAATAAAATTAAATTTACTCACCAACAATAATTTGATAAAAATAAACATAAAGACACAATAACAAAATCCACAAAATATTTAAATTTATTTATTGTTTCCAGAACGGTACAAAATAATTCCCAGCCATTACTGTCGGAACTCGAAACCATGTCAATGATAATGTGATGGAACTTTTATTGCTCATTCATTAATAAAATTTGACTTGATATCCGATGAATACTATAGTTTCAAATTATTTTATTTCTTGTTTTATTGGTTGATGATGATGTAGCAGGTTACCCTCGTCAGAGGACAAGCCCCTTAAAAAAAAGGCTTTAAGTAGCTAACCGGTTTTTACTTTGAAAATAATATTGAAATTATTTTTAAATACAGGCATTTTGGTGCGTTAAATTAAACTTAAAATTGATTTTAATTTGGCGTCAAGAGCAGTCTGTTCTTTGACAAATATAAATTAATATACACTAAGTCAACCACCAAGTATTTTGAAAAGCAAAAACAATACAGGTCGTCGTAACATTGTTTTTGCTTTAAATTGATGACGTTTAGTAAACATCCGCAAAACCAGGATAAAATATCAATTGTTATTTATTTTAACATATTCCTAACTTGGAATGGATAAATACTTATAAATGATTCAACAGCTAATGGACTATCAATCACTAATAGAATGTCATTAAACGGCGGAATGGAGTAAGGAACCGAAGAACAAAGTATTTTACGAAAGCCTTGAAATAAATCCAATACTCCAACATGGTTTTATTAACAACTTCTTCTTTTACGATTATGTTAATGATCTCGACTTGGACTTACGCTTATACAACGGAAATGCTGAGGTACCCTTGGTGATAATTGCCTAAATTTTAATAAATAACTAGCTACATCTTTATAATCTTTTGATCCAATAAGAACAGACATTACTGTTCGAAAAATTATAACTCTATACTCTATTAATTTCGTATTTACATACACCACAGGCCTTATGGGAGAGATTTTTCAAAAACAGTTTTGCCTTTTGCAGTTTTCACTGCAATCAAATTAAAAGATTGCCGCTGAAAACGATAGAGACACTCAGAATCGCATCATTGAAATTGTTTGTGTAATCTTAAGTAAACCCAAGTTCGAGTATCAGTGTTGCGAGAAGAATGAAGACTGATTGATCGCCAATCCCCGTTCCGAAATTTGCCATCAACAAACAACACCCCGCCTCCATCCCTCCATCTGAGACCTGAGTATATGAGTTCTTATTCTGTTAACATAACACTTTGAATCTTGAGTTGCCATTGTCCAGTTGAAGGAATTGTTTGTGACTTATGAGTTATGAGCTTTCAGGATAAATGCTTCTACTATATAACCATATTATAAGATTAGCTACTCTTGAGCTACATAAAAGATATTATGTACTTCAGAAACGACTAGGTTAAGGAAAGTCTTCTCAAAAAACCAACAATGCCTGCTAAAAACAGCAAATGGCACATGGACCAATTCTTGGAAAGAATCGCTTACCTTGCTACTGAATACTTACTTCCCAGGTAGCTCACAGAACATAACACGTTACATTGACACGACACAGTCAATTAACGTAAAAACAAAAGTCGGTCTGATTACAAGGGACAAATTAAAATGGACAATCAACAACTTCGATCCATATAAATCCGCTGGACCAGATGGTTTAATACCTGCTGAGCTTCAAATAGCATCGGATATTATCCTTGAAGTCATCCATAATGGGTGTTCAGATCTCACATACATTTCATTTCATTTATTTAATTTATTTATTTCGTAAGTATGATTAACAGTATACAACAAGATTTAAATCTTTTATAGTATTAAGAGGCTTGAATTACCATAAATTTTAATAAAAAAATTACAATGAAAATCATTAATAAGCAAAGAGTATAGTTAATAAATTCTTAATATTAAAAGTAAAATGTCAATTATTTGCAATTAAACAAAAATTTAATTTTAATTTTGAAATTTATAAGAAGAAAAGAAGAAAAGAAGCACAATATCTAAATTTAAGTTGAGTAGTATATAAAAAGTTTTCTCTTAAAAGCTGCGGTTGTGGTGGTTTGTTGCAATTCCAGTTGAAGTCTATTCCACGAACAAATTGCAGATACATAAAATGAACGTTCAGCAATACTGTGCGTGAATCGCGGAAGTATTAATTTCAATCCTCTGTTCGATTGGGCAAATAACAATTTTTCACTTAGATAACTAGGACACCTGTTGTGAATGATATTATGGAGGTACAGAACCAACCTGAATCTTAAATATTTATCGATTGTCATACCTAATAGTCATTGGCTTAGATGAGATACACTTGTATACCTAGGAATAGAGTATATAAAACGTATGCAGTCGTTAAAGGCAACGTTAAGTTTACGCTTGCATTCACAGTCCAATACTGGATAGACAGAACTATTGAAAGTAAAATACGGTATTATTAAATCCCCTTGCTATGGAGAGAAGTTAAAGTTGTAAGCGGGCAAATGTTCCCATGTAAACCCGAAAGCTCTCAGACCGATTAGTCTATATCATCATTCCTTCTTAAAACTCCCGAAAGATTGATCGATCTCTGTCTGTTGAATACTCATTGCCGTAGCTGTGGAGACGAAAGGGAAAAAGAAACAGTGACCCACTATCTCTGCCACTGCCCTGCCTTGGCAAATCCAAGATGCCAATTCTTTGGTCAGTACTTTATTGACAACCTTAACGAACTTACTGTTGTGAGCATAAGCAACCTCATTGGCTTTTTGAATGCAACCAAATGGCTATAAACGTAACAAACCATATCAAAACCTCATCTCTTTTATGGGTAGATAAGATGGATCAAGAGAACTACATGATTTTTGCAGGAACCTTTTCTCTAGCCGTGTAGGCGTACTAAGTCTACTGCGGACATCATGTCTTTCCCTAAATCGAATCGATCTCACTAGGAAACTGGTTCTACCCTAAGCCACCCAGCACTCTGCCTGTTTAGGTTTTTGGCGAAGACATACATATCGGAGCTAACAGCCTGGAATAAAGCCTGGTGGGGGGTATGGCGGTATGGGCCAGTTCCTTTGGCTGAGGTACCCGAGGATCTCTTATTTTCCTATGGAAAATGGTAATAAAGGGATCACCTCATAACACAATTTCAAACCTTAATACACCATAATCACCAAAATGATATCCCAACCTCCACACAATGATAGGTCTCATGAGTTTATGGTATCAAAACGGCGCACCAAGCGCTTATTGGGTTTTTATTCTAGTTGAATAGCCGCCATTCCTACCTACCTACCTGCCTGTTGATTTGATAAATCTCATGCTACGAAGAAGGATTATTAACTCATCCTTATTAGGTTTTTCTGAACGTAGATCTGTCAGCAGAGGCACACCGCAAGGTGGAATCCTATCCCCACTTCTGTGGAATATAGTCGTAAACGAACTTCTAGTAAGCCTGAAAGGAGAGGGATTTAAAGTGGTAGCATATGCTGGATCACGAAGCCATTGCGGTATCCGGAATCCGGAAAGCATACACACATTCTTACTGAATTGATGCAAAATGCCAACAAATTAATTATATGGGTAGATAAATGCGGACTGGATAAAAAACCTGGCCAAATCTGAACTTGTCCTCTTCACAAGGAAATATAAAATTTCCCCTCTAAGACCTCCATCAATATATGGAACGATGAAGAACAGATGAAGCTTATTATCTAGGTCTCATTCTAGACAAAAAGTTGTACTGGAAATCCAATATACAAGAAAGAGTAAAAAAAGCCACAGTATAGCACTTTTCTCTTGCAAAAATGCCATTGGGCCATAATTGCCTCATAGGTAGGCACGCCAAAAGACTTGGCGTCTTCTCAATCGATTTCTGCAGAAGTTGCATGGATGAGAAGGAAGAGGAAACTATCCTGCATCTTCTCTGTTCATGCCCTGCCCTCTCACAAAGGAGGAAACAATACCTAGGGAAAATTTTCTTCGATGAACCCATTATACAAATATTGATATTCACTATCTTGATCACTTCATAAGAAGATCCAGTTTAATTAAAGAGGCAACACTTCTATCTTGTAATATCACAACGGACCTATTATTGGTCTATGTGTGTCATTCATTTTCCTGACAGCCACTTTAACCCAACCTAACCTAACCTATGCCCCATACATAAGAAAGGAGATGTCACAACGTGCAGCAACTATAGAGGTATCACGTTGTTGAGTACCGCCTATAAGATACTCTCCTCTATTATACAAGACCGGATAACCCCATACGCTAAAACCATCATCGGACAATATCAGTGTGGTTTCATTCCAGGCAAATCAACAACTGATCAGATCTTTACCCTTAGGCAGGCGATGGAAAAATGTCTAGAATTTAACATCCCAACATACCACCTGTTTATAGACTTTAAGGCCGCCTATGATAGCATAGCCAGGTCAGAACTTTACAAAGCCATGAGAGAATTCGGCATCCCAAATAAATTGACACGACTATGTAGGTTGACCATGACCAACGTAACAAGCCAAGTAAAAATAACCGGATTGCTATCCAGACCAATCAACATCTTTAATGGACTCCGACAAGGGGATGGTTTGGCCTGCCTCCTCTTCAACCTGGCGTTGGAGAAAGCAATCCGTGACTCTGGCACGGCAACAAGAGGGACCATCGTCAACAGGTCCAGCCAGATACTGGCTTACGCAGACGACATCGACATCATCGGAAGAACCGAGCAAGCTGTACACGATTCCTTCATCCAGATCGAGCAGGCGGCACAAAATCTGGGGCTGCACATTAGTGAAGGTAAAACAAAGTACATGGTGGCGTCGAATGCGAGAGGAACAGTTGGTCAAACAATCAAGGTAGCGGAGCACGAATTTGAAGTGGTGCAATCCTTTAAATACCTTGGGTCAATAGTAGCAGCCGATAACAATATAGAAGAAGAAATACGCGGGCGGCTTCTCAAATCCAACAGAGCCTACTACAGTCTGTCAAAGCTCTTCAAATCCAGAAATCTCACCATAACTTCAAAACTACTGCTGTACAGGACCATGGTCCTGCCAGTACTCACATATGGATCCGAGACTTGGGTGCTTAGCAAAAGGCACTCTGACCTCTTAGCCGCGTTCGAGAGAAAAGTCTTAAGGAGAATTGTTGGCCCCATATGTGAGGAAGGACGATTCCGGAGACGGTACAATCATGAATTGTACGCAATCTACCTTGAAGCAGATATCGTGACAAAAATTAGGCTCGGTAGACTTCGGTGGGCAGGGCACCTAGCTCGCATGAGCGAAGAGGAACCTGCTCGGAAAGTTCTTTGTGGTACATTCTATGGCAGACGACAGCGTGGTAGACCATGCTTGCGCTGGAGAGATGGCGTAGACCAGGACGCCCGGAGCCTTGGGGTGCGCAACTGGATGGCGTCGGCTCGAGACCGGGATAGGTGGAGAGACTTGTTGAAGGAGGCCAGGACCGGACCCCGGTTGTCGAGCCGATGATGATGATGATGATGAACCTAACCTATACTCTTGATGTTTACGCGGCTACACTATTCCCAAAGCAAAATTACCCATTTTATCTTGTATGAAAGTTTCATTTTGACCCTTAAGTACGAGATTTTGTCTGTGTTTACCTTTTCTTAAAGTAATTTCGAACTGCACGCACAAGGCCGTAGCCAGACAATTATACCGGGGGGGGTTATACTTATTCCATACACCAATCAATCTGTACCTTTCTGTAGATGTAATAAATAAAATTAATTCAGCCCATAAACCCAAAATCCACCAAACACGACTTTTAATTGCGATAATGATACTATTCTATGTATAAGGCAAGTTATGGATTCGTCAAAAAAAAAATTGAGATAACAAATAAACATGATATTGCGATGATAGGGAAGTAGACAAAAGTGTGTTGGAAAATTCTGTTCGTCCGACTGCCTGTTTGCAGATCTGCAGACTAAATGGATAGGCTGATTTGCAAACTTGGTTCAGAGTGTTTATTTAGTAGTCTCGCACTAGGCGTTGTTGAAATTGGAATTTTAGCTCTAAAACAATGGTAAATGTCATATAACAGTTTGTTAAAACTTAATTTTTCTAAAAATGGCCTTAACGATTTTGATAAAACAGTCGAGATTTATCTTAAAACAGTACCTCCCATAGAACCGATTTTTTAAAATCAGAATTTCTTGCTAACAACAAAACCGATTTCAATTAAATTTAAAATTTAGGAAGTTTTTTATGATCAAATTCATATACATAACTTTTTAAATTTTTTGAATATGTTGGAAAAGCGAATATCGAATTTTTTCAGATTTTTTTCCAGATGAACTACAGATTTCGATGTATTGAAATACTCCAAAAATTGCAAAATATTTTTCAAAAATTAAAAAAGAAAACGGTTTAAAAAAACTGCTTTAACGATTTTCAATATTTTTTCCTAGGTATTGTATTTTACTGCTAATAAAATACAATTGCATACTTAGTTTTTCAAGAAAAATCTCAAACAAATTTGAAAAACTAAAAGATTTTTCCAATATTTTTTTAAAATAATTTTAAGTTATTATTTATTAGGTAGGTACATTTACTCTTTAAGATTTTATTATAAAAAAAAGTATTAAATAACATGTAAGTATATCATTTTTATAAAATTAAATTTAATCTTCTGGCCTTCTGTGCTGCAAATAAAACTTCCTCAGTGTCAATCTCAATTTGTCGATGAATTGACATTAATGCCAATCCTGTTAGTCTTTCTTCGCCGGTAGAATTTCTAAGGTAAGTTTTTAGACGTTTCATTGTCGAAAATGTTCTTTCCGGTGTACACCTTGAAACCGGTAGTGTCGCCAAAATTTTGAGAAGCTTGTGGATGTTGGGATACAGATCCTTATTGCATTCCCCAAGAGCTTTTATTGCACTCTTTGAGCGCTCTGTATCTTTTTGTCTATGCCATTTTGTCTTCCATAACGTAAACTCAGCTTCTAAAGTGTCCCAATCCAAAAAAGATCTATAAAATTTTAAGTTTTCTTCGTTGTAATTTTGTTCATATTTGCCAATGATCGATGGAATAAAAATGCACAAAGAGGAAAGTATGGACTTATGATTTTCAAATCTTATTTTAAGCTGACTTAAGAAGTCATCTAAAAGAGGAATCATTATACTTATCCTAAAATAGGTTTCAGGATCCGTTGTGCTCACGTTTTGTCTGTGTTGCCTCGACACAATTGCTCATTCCTTTTTGCCTATTGCTGGCAAGAGAATAGAAACGCATGGAATGAACCGGCTAAAATTTTGCAAGTTACAATTGCAACTATATAAGTGGAATAACGAAGTTGAAAACTAATGCACACAAGGACACCATATACATATTGTTTCATGTAGATGCATACACATACCTATCTAGGTATACTAAATTTCCTTGAGGCGTTTAGTTATTCATCATGTGCAATCGAAGCAAAAGTAACCTGGCATCCTGAGGCTGTGTTGTTTGGGGTTGTATTTAAAAACTGTTAGAGCTACCTTACTAAATTCATCGAAAATTATGTTGGTACCTACGTAGGCTTAAAACTAAAATCAGAAAGTTTTGAACACAATCACTAATTATTTGAGCACAAATTTCATACTTATGCGGAAAAGGTTGATTTACTGATGCATTTCTAAAAAAAAATCGGGGGGGGGGTGAACCCCCCCCCCCCTGGCTACGGCCTTGTGCACGCGTGTGGATTAATTAAGGAAGTTCAAATAATTTTTCAATATAGTTAGTCATCAAGACAAACAAATTAAAAAGATCGTCAATTCTCCCAAAGTTCAGAATGGGGATAAAGCTATAAAACTTAAGTTAAGTTTGAGTCACATTCGCGATTTCATATGATCGTATAAATAATAACCATGAGGACGAAAAAAGTATAAATTCGCTTGTTTCCACAGCTAACATTATCAGTTTGCTTCAGATTTACAAAGCATTACATATTTAAAGATGAAATTCGTTATCCTTACATTTTTGCTTATTAGCATGCTTTCAGTTTTCGCAAACGCAGAGCAAGCTGGTGCTGGTGCTGGTGCTGATAGTTTAAACCTAAGAGTTGGGCGCTGCAACACTGTTTGCCCAGCTGTTTACAAGCCCGTTTGTGCATCCAATAATCGCTGCACCAGATTGTTTAGTAACAGCTGCCAACTTGCTGTACTAAACTGTAGATCTTCGCAAAAAGGTGAGTGAAACTTATTTATTTTTTTTTGTTATGATAAAGTATTTAATACGCTCAAAGCGCTTACCCATATAAGTTTTCCAAAACAACAGTTTATATATATTTTGTTTTTTTTTCTAGATCGATACAATCAAGTCCCGAGCAAATACTGCAAGAATCCCAGACCGTGCAAGTGATTATGAAATCATCAATATAATACATTTTTAATTGTTTGCTGAATTTCAAAACCAATAAATTTTTTAACTTAAATTCAAATTATTAATATTTGTTTGTTTTAATTTTGTAAGAATCAATATTTAAGTTATCTGATAGATTAGGTTGAATCACACAATATAGTCTAAAGAGATGTTTGTAGAATTTCGGACCCACTCGATACAAGGAAATTTGTTCCGGAAAAAGTAATTTTTTAAAAAGTTTTGTGTTATTAAATATAATTTTTGTTTAAATAATTCAATGCTCTTATTAGTTTTTAGTCAAAAACAGAAAACCGGATGCTTAATCTTTTTGTAGTTTTTGATATTTTGATAAAATCAAAAATAACGTTAACCACCTCTTAAGTTAAGTGAGTACTATTTTCTTACAAGAGGTGGTCGTTATTTTTGATATTCTCAAAAACTACAAAAAGATTAAGCATTCGGTTTTCTGTTTTTGACTTAAAACTAATAAGAGCATTGAATTTTGGAAATAAAAATTATACTTAATTACATAAGACTTTTAAAAAAATTATTTTAAAAAAAATTAATTTTCAAAAATTTGAGTCTGAAAATTAATTTTTCAAAAATTATTCACTAAAACAACTTTATTTTTAAAGAATATAAAAGATTAAATCTCTGGTTTTCTAATAAAGTATAGCATTGCATTTTAGCTTGTACCGTTTTTTTTTTAATAATTTTTTTTACAAGCGAATATAGGTACTTAAGGCAAGTTATACATTCGTACAAAAAAAATTTTTTCAGATAACAATCAAACAATGACATAACGATGATAGCGAAGTCGAAAAAAGTGGACTGGAAATTCTGTCTGTCTGTCTGTCTGTCTGTATGTCGGTATATATATATCAGCACCTACAGCCTAAACGGCTGTTCGAATTTGGTATGTAGGGTTTGTTGGTGCTTATAGGAGAAATTGAATTTTTTTTAGCTCAAAAAATAACGGTAAGTTCCATATAATGGTTTTGGAAAAGCTTAATTTTCTCGAAAACCAACCCAATGATTTTCTTCAAAAAAATTACAGATGCGTTTTATCCAATTGTAAAAATTTACAAGCTTATCAACGGTACCTCCCATAGAACCGTTATTTTCTTCTTGAGCTATTTTCTGAACGGGTTAATCATTTTTAATGATTTGATGAAACTGCGATACAAACATTTTAAAAATGCTTTTTTTTAGTTATAATTAATTGTTTAATTTATTTTTTTATTTGTTTACTAAAAAAAATTATTTTTTATGCATAAAATGCAAACTACTTAACACTTTAAATTGGTGTTTTTAAATTAAAAAAAAAATAGAAAAATTATTAAGTAAACATCGATTTATTTAACCCACTCTTACGATTTTGAAATTATTTTTTTGATAAACTTGCACACAAAAATCGAACTATGCAGGAAATTTTGTTGGCTACAAAATTTCCTGCACACTTCAATTTTCGTTTGAATCTTCCTAAAAATTAGTTTTAACACTTTTAAAAACAATTCACATGATTTTATTCGTATTTTTAATTTTTTTTTCTTAATTATTAAGTTTATTTTTATTAAATTTAATTTTATCTATGTGGTAACTTGCTACAAGAGCAAGTGCACTTTATTCTGTTTTAAGTAATTTTTTTTTTTAGAAAATTATACCTCCTGCCTTAACAGGGGAGATACCCCCCCCCCTCCAATATTATTTTTTTATAGTCTTAACCCAATTACCTACTTGCTTCATCTTTTTGGCACAGCTAATATGAATCACCCTGCACCCTGCTGTATATTCGAGCTTCTTACAGCTGTCATTGAGGGCTAAAATTCTTAGTGTTATTTTCTTGTTTATAGGGAACCAATAAACAATATATTAAAAGATGAGCCTTGCTCAAATAAGGGGAATGAACACCTTTTTTACCACCTTTAACACTAAAAACGAAGGACTCATTGAGAGCACCGGAGTGTAAGAAAGGCATTTTTGTGTTTTTCGGACCTAAACCTTTCTATGGACAAAGTGTTAGCCTTGCTGAAATTAGAAATCTCTGTCTATTCTGTTTGAAAGCGGAAATTTAATACTGTTATAAAGGTACAAAGGGTGGCGTATTTGCATTATGCCATTGAGTTTATATACAAAGAGAGAAATCAAGTGTAAGTTTCATATACTGCTCGTAAGATGACGTTACTATCGACTTGTTTTTTTTTTACTCTTATAGCAATTATTCTTGAGTTAAAAGGCAAGAGAAATAAAGAAAAACAAATACAAATGCATGCAGAAGAACATTGTTCGGTTCCGTTATTTTATGCGCTGCCCATAGCCCAAGGCATACAAAGATCTCCATAAAACCTACCAACAATTATTTTTATATGGTCGTTTCAAATTAATGTTTTATTAATGGTTAATCCAAGATTTTTCACAGATTCAACAAATATAACAGGAGTTTCGCCGAATCATTCATATATCATTGGAAAATTAAATGTATCTATTCGCTATATGTGCGTATTGCTCCTCTATCATAGACACACTTATAGGCAGCGCTTTCAGTGCTCAAAAATTAAATTTATTGTGAACAAATAACTACAAATTTCCATAGAAACACAAAGAAACTAACGCTATCTAGTAAATAATAGAAGAATTTGTTATGATTCATTACAAAAGCCCCATCTTCAACAAGTCCCAACGGAAAACTTTTTCTAACTAAATGGAAGCAGATAGACATCCCCTCCAATAATTGCATTGACCTTACCTATAATCACTCTAGCTGTTTGTGGCATCGCATTAAAATCACTCGTTTAATTGAATAATTTTATACTATTTTGTTCTGCTATTGAAAGTAAAAGTAAAAAGTTAAAAAAATATTTAAGTCTTCCACTTGGACTTCTGGCATTTTGTGTTTTGTTCTTTATTGGTACCTTCTCCATTACGTATAAAAAAATTAATGTTGAACCCTCCTGACTATCTGGCTTTTGCTATTCCAACTCCAATCGAAGCAATTTCCAAAACAAATTTCTTTGTATCGAGTGGGTCCGCAATTTCTACAACCATCTCTTAGGGTCAGTTGTACAATAGTGGTTCAAGGTGGTTCAAATTTTTAAACCACTGATTTCCATAGATAATCTGCCAAAATAGGTGGGTTAAAAACTTGAACCATGATTGTACATTTGGTCCTTAGACTATATTGTGTGATTCAACCTAATCTATCAGATAACTTAAATATTAATTCTCACAAAATTAAAACAAACAAATATTAATAATTTGAATTTAAGTTAAAAAATTTATTGGTTTTGAAATTCAGCAATCAATTAAAAATGTATTATATTGATGATTTCATAATCACTTGCAAGGTCTGGGATTCTTGCAGTATTTGCTCGGGACTTGATTGTATCGATCTAGAAAAAAAACAAAATATATATAAACTGTTGTTTTGGAAAACTTATATGGGTAAGCGCTCTGAGCGTATTAAATACTTTATCATAACAAAAAAAAAATAAATAAGTTTCACTCACCTTTTGGCGAAGATCTACAGTTTAGTACAGCAAGTTGGCAGCTGTTACTAAACAATCTGGTGCAGCGATTATTGGATGCACAAACGGGCTTGTAAACAGCTGGGCAAACAGTGTTGCAGCGACCAACTCTTAGGTTTAAACTATCAGCACCAGCACCAGCACCAGCTTGCTCTGCGTTTGCGAAAACTGAAAGCATGCTAATAAGCAAAAATGTAAGGATAACGAATTTCATCTTTAAATATGTAATGCTTTGTAAATCTGAAGCAAACTGATAATGTTAGCTGTGGAAACAAGCGAATTTATACTTTTTTCGTCCTCATGGTTATTATTTATACGATCATATGAAATCGCGAATGTGACTCAAACTTAACTTAAGTTTTATAGCTTTATCCCCATTCTGAACTTTGAGAGAATTGACGATCTTTTTAATTTGTTTGTCTTGATGACTAACTATATTGAAAAATTATTTGAATTTCGTTAATTAATTGGCACGCGTGCAGTTCGTAATTACTTTTATATTGAAGACAGTGAAATTCTGTCACATTTTAAATTTAGAATTTGGACGATTTTTAAATATCTACTTCCAGAATATTGTCTTTTGAAAAAATATGCTATTGCTTCACTGTCCAAAAGCATATTTAATACGACGCGTTGCCAACACAATGTCAAACCAGACCATTATTGATTGGACCACTTCTATAACCAGCTGTTAAAAATATTCTACATCCTATAGAAACTGATTGCTTGTGCGTTGCATCAGTGACGAAGAGCCTATAAAAGGGATTGGCTACGAAATCTTGAATTGCATAATTCGGCCACTAAATCCCGAATTACAAAATCACGAAATATTTAGGCCCAGTTTTTCAGTATTGGGTTAACCCTGACTTAAGCGCATTGCCAG
The DNA here is from genome assembly GCA_951217065.1 of Baccha elongata. Taxonomy (NCBI): domain Eukaryota; kingdom Metazoa; phylum Arthropoda; class Insecta; order Diptera; family Syrphidae; genus Baccha; species Baccha elongata. The sequence goes on along the minus strand of OX578272.1, from coordinate 181,881,303 downwards.
TCAGCCTTATTAGTCCATTTAATAAAGACAAAATAAGTGTTTTAATGGAAATAAATCGGACAGTTTTGAAACTTAGTACACTTATTCAGGGATGTCAGAAGATGATCAAAAAAAAAGTCCCCATAAATCCGATTGGAGCGCTTGCGGCAGTGAGGAGAAATTTGTTATTTTTTCGGGTTTTCGTCTTTATCTTCGAAGCTGTTTCTCAAATCAAAAATGTATGTTCTACAAAAATAAAGCTTAAGCAATGCTCTAAAAATAAACATGTATATTTTTGCCGTATATGTAATAGTTTTTGAAATAAACCTAACGTCAGTTAGTATAAACATGCAGCTTTTTCGGTGTTTTCCATTTATCTTAGAAACTGTTTGTCGTATCAAAACAAAATGTTATAAAAAATTAAAGGTTATTTATAATTCTTAAAAATAATTTCATATTTTTGGTTTCTTTAGGTGGAAATTTATAAAATAAATCTATCGGCAGTTAAGAGGAACACGTATTTTTCTTCGAATTTCACGTTTATTTTGGAAAAAATGTTACTCGAAAAAATTTGAAAAAAATATATTTTCTACAAATGAAGCCAAGCGAATTTTTTTGAAAAAATCGATAAAATAATATATTTTTGGTGTTTGATGGTATATTCATAACTCAATAAAAGCATTTTTTTAACTGCCGGTATATTTATTTTATAAACTTCCACCTAAAGAAACCAAATAATTTACAATATTTTTAAGGAATATAAATAAGCTTTATTTTTGTACAGGATTTTGTTTTTGATACGACAAACACTTTCTAAGATAAATGGGAAAAACCGAAAAAGCTGCATGCTTATACTAACTGCCGCTAGGGGTATTTCAAAAACTATGACAGATACGGGCAAAATATACATGATTTTTTTAGAGCATTGCTTAAGCTTTATTTTTGTAGAACATGAATTTTTGATTTGAGAAACAGTTTTCAAGATAAAGGCAAAAACCCGAAAAAATAACATGTTCCTCCTCACTGCCGCAAGAGCTCCAGTCGGATTTATGGGGACTTTTTTGGGTTATCTTCAGACACCCTTGAGTAAGTGTGCCAAGTTTCAAAACTGTCCGATTTATTTCAAATTGAAAACCTTTATTGACTGAACTATATTGTGAAGTTCACCCGAATGGAATTCCACCCGGAAAATAGAAATTTCACTTTCAAAAAAAATTATTTTCTTTAATCCAATCTTAACTCAGACAATTTTGTTAGTTAACTATGAGTTAACTCGGGCTGGAAAACTAACCGAAAAACGTATTTTAAGAGTTAAGTTGAGGTTAACTGTAACCCTGAGATGATCTCGCACTGAAAAACTGGGCCTAAGAAATACAATAAGATGTGTTCGACATTGTGCTTCTGTTTTAGAGGTATAATTTTTGGAACAGGTGTAAATTTTATTTTGTGGATTTTACAACAACAACATTTCGACCGAAGATCATCGGCGAAGAAAAAGAAGAAGAAAAAGAAGAACAAGAATCAAAATAAGAAGCAGAAGAAGCAGAAGAAAAAGAAGAAGAAGAAGAGATCAAAAACTTAAATATATTTTTTTTTGTTTTCCAACCGCTCCAAGTCATGGTCGTATTTCAGCAAAAATTCAAATTTTAAAATCAAATTTTAATTCATTTTAAATTTTTGTAATGTACATATGTAGTGCCAATTTGATTTTTATGGTTAAACGTTTTGTTTTTATTTTATTATATAAACTATTAATTTCAGCCTAAAATTTAATCTATTTAGATGTGTATGTATGCACAGTACATAAATTTATTACAGTACATAAATTTATTATATAAACTATTAATTTCAGCCTAAAATTTAATCTATTTAGATATGTATGTATGCACAGTACATAAATTCTACATATATAGTATCTCAATTTGTAAATTTCGCTGCCTCATCCCATTATCTAAATCGTTCATTATGGAAACTACATCTATTATTTGATCAGTCCACTTTCTTTTCATTTGAATCAATTTTCTCTCATCATAAAAGCTTGGACGATCCACGTGCACGTGCTATAAAAATATGAGGCCAATACCAACCCGTAATAACGCACGTCTCTTTTGTTCTTATCTCATAAAATGTTTATTGCTTAAAAAGTCTGTTGACCCTGTAAACAACACCAACAGAAAAATTGACAAACGAACCGCATCAAAAAGGGTATAAATTCGGCGGCCTGAGGTCTTATCATTATCAGTTCAGCTGTAACCTTTTTGCACATTCCGATTACTGAAAAAGATAAATTTAAAATGAAAATTTGTATTGTCGTACTTTTGGTAACAAGCATTATACTAATTTCTGCAACACGTGCCGATCCGTTGGATCAATTAGAATCCGATAATGTGCTTCGTCGCTACAGCCGGTGTTCTACAAACTGCCCAGCAGTTGGCAAACCAGTTTGTGCATCAAACAATCGTTGCATCAAATTGTTTAACAATAGTTGCTTACTTCGCCTGAACAACTGCAGATCACCTCAAAATCGTAAGTAAAAACTAACTAAAATGGTATAATAATTAAGCAAATTTATTCATACCCTATGTACATAATTTTCATAAAATCTTATTATATATTTATTTATTATTTTCAGAACGATACAACGAATGTCCAATCCACTATTGTAAGAAGGCAAAGCCATGCAAGTAAAATGTGAATAAATACCGAAATGGACTTATTTTTAAAAAAATAAGAAGGAAATTGAACAAAAAAGAATTTTAATATAAAAAACAATAAACAGCAATGTTAATTTATTTGTTGTATTTCAAAAAATGTTTTTATAGTATTTTTCAGGAAACACTAAAGTACTATTCACATGAGCGCGACCAACGAACGACGAATGAATTAGAAAATGTGAGTTTATATACGTTTGAAGACATATTTCCACACAAATTCTTAACAAAACGATAGCAATATAAATTCTATTTGATTTATGATGCATACTTTTACTTTTTAATATCACATATTAATAAATTTAAGAAAACAAATTTATTCGTCGCGAAAAAAATTCTAGTTGAAACGAACTGTCAAACTTTATTCGCGTTCCACTTCGATCCACACTCGCAACGAATAAAATAATCGCGCGGATTTAACCTAAAAAAAATCATTCTTTGCATTAAGTGGATGCACATGAAATCTTTTTCTTGTTTTTTTTATTAACAAGGACACCAATAACCTTTTTTTAACAAATATAGCTTCGACCGCATTTTCTTAATAGTTTGTTTTCAAAACAAAACAAAATAATGATAAACAGAAAAAAAACAATTGTCAAAGTGAAACGTCATTCGCGACGAATTAAAAACTCTCATGTGAAAGAAATGTCAAAATCGACGAATATTCGTTCATTCGTTGGTCGTTGTTCGTGCTCATGTGAATAGTACTTAAAAGTCTTCTTACTGATAATAAAATTCAGTTTTACCACAAATAAAAATCTTCAAACTTCAGGAAAACCTTACCAATAATTAATTTGGAACCAAAAAGTTCGGAAAGTTATGTGTTCGGAAAGTTATGTGTTAACAATTCTGATCTTATGAAGTTGTCTATTACCTTTTCCAGCGTCTTCAGTATAAATGATGTTAAGCTTATAGGCCTGAATGACTTTGGATGTAATGTATCACTTTTCCTCGTTTTAGGGATAAAGATTGGTAAGTACCCTATTCAAAAGTGCTCTTATCCCTATATGCTGCTTCGGAGGATGCTAATCAGATAAGGAATGATTAATTCTTTCCCATTTTGTATTAGTGCTGGAAAGAAACCGTCTCCTCCCGGTGACTTATAAGGTATTAATTGCCCAATCTAGCCTTCTTCCTGAACATATAGTTTTAACTATCTTCCAAACATCTTTTTATTAAACTTTTATTAAATAAAAGGCACGACTTGATCGGACAAACTTGCTATTGTGTAAGATTACTACCCTTTGGATTAGGATACTAAGCAAGAAACTATAATAAATAATCGGAAGTAAGAATAAATTCTATAACGTTTTTATGGCAGGTACCGTTAATAAGGTGATTTTGAAAAAAAATCTAATGAAAAACTTCATTATTGGCAAAAAATCAGTCACACTAAATTTTATAAAAATCGATCGTATTTTTTACGAGAAAAATGTAATTGTCTAAAACGCTTGTATGGCAGGTACCGTTAAAAATCTAGTTGTAAAAAAAATGTTTTGTCGAAATCACCGTTTTCAAAAAATCAGTCATGTTAAATTTTATCAAAATCGATCGTATTTTTTCGAGAAAAATTGAATTATCTGTTACGTTTGTATGGCAGGTACCGTTATTTTCAGACCTAGGATAAAAATCAAAAATACGCCTGGTCATATTACTCTAAAAATACAAAGTAGCAAGTTTGAAGAAAATCGGCTCAACCGTTTAGGCTGTTAGTGTCAATACATATAGACTGACAGACGGACAGACAGATAGAAAGACAGAATTGTCGGACCTACTTTTTTCATGTAATGTCATCGTAATGTCATTTTTGATTGTTATCTCAAATTTTTTTTTTTACGAATACAAAACTTGCCTTATAATCGTAGTATCTATAATCGCAAGTAAAAAATATTTAATAAATACAAATATTGTAAAAGTTATATGGGAAACAAGGCTAAAACACAAATTATTTGATACAATTGATTATATCGACATCTATACTACGTGTTTAAGTACGTAGGTATCATCAATTCTATCAACTAATTTGTAAGCAAATTATTAAAAGGTTTGATATTATTGTGATGTTGGAAATATTTAGATCCCTTAGTTTTAATATTATAGGTGAGGAGTTTAATTACAATAATCTTATACCAAACTCTGAAAAAGTCATTGAGAAATACAATATGCTCGAATTCAAAGTTCGTGACAAATTTTTTGAGGAAATTGTGAAAATAACAAATTTGGAGGAATTTTGGATGTATGAAAAACCGTCTTTGGATATTTTTAATACTAAGGCCTTTGATGGAAAACAATCGCATTTTTTACTGGCGGAGTACAATCTCGCACTTCAATCCCGTATTAACACTAACACTTCCACTATTATTAATCGAATTATTATTTAAAGCGTTAAGAAACTATTTTTTAATTGTTTAGTAGCAAAAAATAATAAGAAATTCTAGTCCAAGATAATTTTTATTTATATTTTGTGGAAGACCGATCTCTTTTCCTTGCAAAACTCACAACTTTTGGTCTGTTTTCCCACAAAGGATTTCTTTTGACGTTTGTTGATGCCTTGGAGTGAGAGAGAAAATAAATATATATATTTCTATACATCATATAGCCGTTTCCTTAAGAACTCTATTGGCTAAATTATGACACTAGTGTGGTGAATATAAACTTCAATTTTCTATACAATTTCCACACCACACCCCCTCAGTCCCATTTGCTATCAGGAAAAATAAACAAATAAACTTTCTAAATCGCACTTGTTGGAAATTTTGTTTTCTACTAGTTTTGTTATTAGTTTTTGTTTCGATAAAATGTACAAGAAACAAATTATAGTCGAAATAAGCAAAAATGTGACGATTTTTTGCAGTTTTTTCCTAATAGCAAAGGGGCGGAGAGGTTGTGGTTGTAGAAATTGTATTTTTACATCAGCCAAAAGTAATTATAATTTTTTCCTTAACAAAATGTAATTTATAATAGCTAAAACATAAAATATTGAGTACTGCGAAACTTTTGATTTCCGAAATTACAACTTTCCATTTAAATTAAATATTATTATTTAAATTAAATCTTATATATAATATTCTCCTGTCACGGTGTTTGTAATCTATCTCCTCCGAAACGGCTCGACCGATTTTCGTCATCCGAAGCATGCATATCGGCCAGGGTGGAGAATCGGACAACATCTATTTTTCATCCCCCTAAATGTTAAGGGTGGTCCACCCCTAATTTTTTTTTAATTTTTTTGGACAATTTTTTTTTTAATTTATTTATGATACAGCATACAAAAATACATACAACCCTTAATTTTCACCCCTCTACGATCAACCCCTATTTTTTATATTATTTTAATTTTTCTGTGCAACTCTGATGTTAATTTTACTATCGTCGTAAATTTATCATTAATTTCCAGTGCAATAATTATTTATCTACAATTTATTAATCTGACAAAAAATAGTTTTAACTCTCAGTTAATTAATTGATTTCATGTAAATAAACACTGAGTAAGAATTTTCTCTTAAGCGATGCATAGCTCGCAAACGGTTGAGACTTAAAAAAAAATCAAATAACAAAATGTTGTAGTAAATTTAAGAGCTGTAATTTAATATAAGCTGTAAGCGAAAGATAAAAAAAGGGCCCTTATGACCCTTCCCCTTTTACGACTCACCTTCTAGACGTCGGGACTTTTAGTATGTTAACTCCTTCAGCAGCCTGGACAATTTTTCGAAGGAACAACTTTTTTCTAACTCACGACCTTTCATTACAGTATGTATAGCTGAGTGGCGCGATACGGTTTCCGCCCTCTATCTCAAAACATTTTAGGGCGTGAAAAAAAATATTTTTTACGAAATTTGTCGCAAATTATATGCTCTACAATTTTGATAATAGATGTCAGCATCACTTATTTGAGAGAAACCGAGATAATCGCGAAACACGCGGTTATTGTTACTTTTGACATTGAATAACTAACTTTTCGTAGTTCTGGGTCCGAGCCCTGAGTACATCTAATGTTTTTTCAGGGGTCCTGCTCCGGGCTCTTGCGAGGAAGTGACAAATTTTCCAAAACTATAATTGTCATAAAAAGTGCATCTTACTTAGTCGTTCGTTTCGACGAAATATTGTACTTCCACTTCAATCTTTGTAGAACTAACATCGCACACGAAAGGATTGGGTGTATGTCACTAGGCCGTGGTTCTTCGGAGCCGTCAGTACCATTATCCTTTGCACACAACTTTTAGTACGCCAATATGAAGCTGTACACGAGATTCCAGGGTGACTCCTTATTTTGCCTTAAATCAGTAGGTACTATGTTAGCTTACTATGAAAATAATGTAAAAAGAACTGCAAGTGTTTTAATTAAAATAACGTATTCGCTCTTAATTTTTTGTGCGTTTATGAAAAAAGTTTGTCCTCTGTATGTGGCTTAGATTTGGGAACATCATGCTTTTCCCACGGACAACTATATGTGGCATGTTCTCGCGTGGGGAAACCATCCAGTTTGTTTGTGTTGGCTAAAGACGGACTAACCAAGAATATTGTACACTCTATTGCACTGAGAGATTATTTTTTTTTTTCAACTGCCATAATTGATAGTAACAATGTAAATAATTATTTTTGATGTTTAGATAGCTATCAGAAATTGTAATTCAAAATATAGTCGTTATTTTATTAAATATTAATTCATTAACCTAAATAAAGCATACTTTTATTGCTTATAACGCTTTCGATTATAAGTACGTCCTCACACACTTATAAATAGTAGATAGTTATTTTTATTGAACTAAAAAAATGTTTCCTAGGAATAATATAAATGACGAACCAATGTTTGCCGAGTCAACTTATTTTAATTTAAAATTTCAAAAAATAATGTTTTTTTTTTAATTAAAAGCTTTGCGAAGTCAGAAGCACTAAAATTCACAAAATTGTAAGCACAATGTCCAAAAATAGTGGGAAGTTGCAGTAATGGCCCGTCAAGTCGACTGTTTTCCAATTTTTTTTTTAGTTATGAATAAATTTGAGTAAATAACGAAACATCTTAAAAGTACATAGTGCAACCAGTAATCACAAATTAAAAGTTGTAAGTAACGAACTAGGTGATACGAAGTTCACCGGGTCAGCTAGTAGTATTATAAAATTGAACCTTTTTTTACAAATAAAAATAAAAACACCGAACATTTTAGTCGAAGCTTTTTATATAGAAACTATAGTAAGATTGAAACTAGAAAATTCTAGGGTTTCGTGTCGCCGATGCGGAGCTAGCATCAACTTTGGTTGATAATTGCTTGGAAAGAGACGGTTATGTAGAAGTTCTGATAACAATAATGCGATAAAAAAAGAAATATACAGCAATACATTCGCAAAAACCAATTGCTTGGTCTGTTTTGTTTTGACATCCTTAAGTCTGAAAAAGTCCCGAACCCAGTTCACTAATGTCGACACTAGATGGCCGCCAAGGAAATTTAGTTATAACTTTACAAGAATGAACAAATAAAAACAATAAAAAGACTAAAAATAGTCGAATTAAAATTTATTTAGTGGAGTATTTATGAATATTAAAGGTTTTGTGGCCTTTACTACAAAAGCATTGCGTTTCGCCCTAGTTTGATGGTGTTAAGTTATAACTTTACTTTTAAAATATATATACAATGGTCGAAGACATATATTTATAAATTAACCTTAAAACTGTTTGGTAAAAAGAAAGGGAATTTTTTCAATTTTTATAGGGAAATTTAAAAAATATATAAAAATCCCATTTAATCAAGTTCGCACATTAAAAAGCTAAACATTTATTCACCTCAAATTTAAGGTCAAAAATTAGCCAAAAGATAAAACGCTGTTCGCACACGACCAAAACAAAACTATGAACTTTTTGATTTATATGGATTTACAGGTATTGTTTATTAAAAAATTTTTGCTTATGAGACTTTTTTTTGATTACCCTTTTTGCGAATTTTTGAAATTCTTCAGCAGCAACTCGGACTGTTTCTCCTATTTACTTTTTGAGAAAATTAAAAATTACGAAAACCACCTCTTCTATATTGATAAGAACATAATGTGGGGTTATTGCAAAAAGTCCCTAGGTGCACTTTTTTCAATGGCACTTAATTACTTTTCGCAATAACAAAGAAATAAAATTAATAATGATACAAATTCTATATGTATATACTAATATGAAAATTATTTTTTTTTTTTTTAAATACTCAACCAAGTAGAAGACTTAAAAAAAATTAAATGGCGCTGAGAGCTCCGAAGAACCACGGTCTGGTGACTTATAACTCTCAACCATTCCTTTTGTTATTAGTTCTACAGGATTGGAGGGGACCTACAATTTTACGTCGAATCCAAACGACTTAGGTGAGATGCACTTTTCATGACAATGATACTCCTGGAGGATTTGTCACTTCCTCGCAAGAGGCAGTGGCACCTGAAAAAAAACAAGATGTTTTCGAAGTTGGGCACATACCCAGACCTCCGTCGTGATAGTCCGACACACTAACCACTACGTCACGGGGCACTGCCGTGAAGACTTACCATCATTTTATGTTAAGTGGACTTTTCTGAATTGTTATTCAAAATTAAAGCGTTTAGCGGCTTATAGTACAAGAAAACATTGCATTTTACCCAGGTGCTAGCTTATGTGTGCTCGTCAGATGACGTCCCAAGGCCCCACTATATATCCCAACATCCAGGGCCGGCCCAAAATCGTCGTATTTTTTATTTTTTATGAAAATATATACACAAAAAAAAAAAATTTTGGAACAACAAGATGCAATCAAATATTCAAAAATATATATCATATGTTAGTGTATGCCGATATATTAATTCGTTGTTTTTATGTATCAAAATTTCTTTATTTTTTTAAATATTTAAGTATATGTATGCATAAATCCCAATTCTTATTAGTGCTATATTATTTCAGCATTTACTTGCACGGCTTCACTTTCTTGCAATAATGGATTGAGATTTCATTGTATCGTTCTGCAAATTATAAATAAATGATTGTACATAAATTGAAATTTGCATTTTATCAAAGATTTCAATAATTAAAACCAAGATTTATTGTTTTTACTTACGTTTTGCCGTCAATCTGCAGTTATTCAGGCGAAGCAGACAACTATTGTTAAACAGTTTAATGCAACGATTGTTTGATGCACAAACTGGTTTGCCTACTGCTGGGCAATTTGAAGGGCACGAACTGTATCGACGAAGTACATTATCGGATTCGGATTGATCCAACGGATCGGCACGTGTTGCAGAAATTAAATTAATGCTTGTTACCAAAAGTACGATGATACAGATTTTCATCTTGAATTTTTCGGAGTCAGGATATGCAGGAAGCTTAAGCTAAACAGATAGTGATAGGAAGTGAGACAAGAATTTATATATACGATTTTCAAATCAATCGAATGGAGTTTGATTTTAATTTATTTTTTGGAAGTATATCAATAAACTTTTCGATGCGAGAAACGTGTTCATCGTTTAACTGTTCTTAAACGAGATTTTATAAATAATTTAAGTATGACCTCATAAAAACAATAATACGTGTATGATATTAGGTACAATGTGATCAAAGCATGTATGTCAGTCGTAATAATGTCAATTTTAAAAATTTGTGTTGTTTTTGGTTATATTAATGTTGATTTACCATCAGTGGATAAATGAATGCTTATAGTTAGATGGCTTAGGAGTAAGGATAAGAAGAAGGTTGTCTGGTTGTTTTTGAATGATATTTTAAAATTAATTTAAAAATATGTATCAACATTTTTCAGAACTCAAAAAGTATCGCCAACATATTTCATAAGAAAAGTTGAGATTTCTTTGTAGATGGTCAGAGTCTTTTTCTCAAATTGAGGGCTCCAGAGAAAACCGTAGGTTGAAATTGAAACAAAAAAATATCCTTAAGATAAACAAAACTCTAAGAGGCGATAATAAGTATAGGTATACCTCTCGCATAGGTATATATATAGGTATAATGTAAGGAGTGACTCATTGGCGGAATATATAAAGACCAGTGGCTGCAATTGCAAGCAAATTCGAGTAGCAATTGTGGGACAAAATTCATTTCAATCATCACATTGCAACATAAAACATAAATTTTAATGAAACATTTGATGAAACATTTGATTAAACCTTTTTATTTAAATTAATTTAACATGAAGCACTGGTTTTTGTAACATGAAACATATTAGAAATGTATCTTAATGATGTATCTTTTTATTTTAAAGTTCAGTATACCATGAGTTTTAAACATTTACTCAAAATAAAGGACGTGTTTTTTTTTTGCATAACTTATGCATATGAATGTATAATAAATATTGGATGCATTGCAACGAATCAAAAATTACTTTTAGTTCCACTCTCACAAAATTAATTTTTTGTGCTTCAACCAAAAGCATCTTAAAATAAAAAAAATAATTAACGGCTTCTTTTTATAAAATGCGTGCTATATACACCCATGTTTTAGACCATTATATAGACGTTTCCTTAATAGTCTGAAAACTAGCGATCGTTTTTGGGACATTATTTTGGCGCGCCTGAGTTTTTGTCCAGTTATTGCTTCAGGGCCACTCATTAATCAATGACAATTATGGCTACCGGTAATGGTCGGAAACCAAAGATACAGCCCTTCAAAGTGCAGACAAAATAACCCAACTATGGTAAGGAATTTTGGCAAAAAAAATTTTTGTCGCTAAAATGTAAGTTGAAACATTTAAAATAAATAATAATCTTTAACTGCCATAACATTATCAAGCCGGGAAAATGTTGCCAGAGCAACTCAAAAAACAGCATAAAAACACTTAAAAAAGATATTTATTTAATTCTTTAAAATTGATAATGTTATTATGGCAGCTATGCATTATTATTTTGAACGTTTCAAACTACATTTTAGTGAAAAAATAACTATAAATAACTATGAAAAAACTACTATAAAGTATCAATAAAGAGAGTCATTGCTTGTTTTTGGATTTTCATTACTAATATATGAATACGTGCATATGTATGTGAAACAATTTGTTGACAAATTAACACACACCTACTTATCCAAAATGATAAATTTATTTACATGTACACGAAGTCACCGCCGCCGTAATACGATTTCAGTTCCTACTCACTCGTTTTTGTTAACTATGTTTCTCAGATATGAATTCTGAAAAAATCAAATTAAAAAGCTTTTGTTGAAATTTTGCCAACGTTTAAGGTATTTTTAATTTAGTGTCTGGACTAGTATCAGAACATACCTCAGATCAGGTATGAAAATAGGCTGAATAGCTCCCTTTACATAAGTGATGTTAATATCAATGTGCAAAAAAGGTTTAGGACGAGTTTTTTTCACTATAACTCGCGGAATCAGTTTGCTAGGACCTAGGTTATGTCTTCATATTCATATATTTCAGATACCAATCAAACATGACATTACGATGATAGCGAAGTCGAATAAAGTGAATCCGGAAATTCTGTCTGTGTGTCAGTCTGTTTGTCTGCCTGTTATTATTGTTTTGAAAATTCAATATTTTTAAGCCAATTGACGTTTTTTGAAATACATGTTTTTTTCATGAAACTTATTAATTTCCTCAAATTATACTTAAAATATATTTAAAAAATCTATTTTTCAAAAACTGGTCGTACGATTTTTGTAAAAATTATTTTAATTTCTCAAAATTAATGACTTATCACGATTTTCAGGGAAAACTTAGAACTTAATTTTCAAAGCTATATTTTGTATTTATTTACCTTTTTTTAAATTATTGCGTATTAAATTAGAGAATTTAAGGAATTCCTGTTTTAAGGTCTAAGATTACTTGCCACAAGAGAAAGTTTGTGCGACCCATCGTATGTTTTTTTTTTAAATGGCAATCATCCATAACTTTTGTAATACCTTGTAAGGCTGAAGAGCCAATATTTTCATCTCGTTTTTAATAAATTGAATAACCATATAAAATATGCAACTCCCCTCCCATGAACAATTCCTCTCCACGGGCCTGCTTAGTGCAGTGGTACACATTTCTTCAATTTAGTTTTGTCAAATTTATTACAATAGATAATTTTCATTTTAATTTTATTTTAAAAGATTCAAAAGTCAGCGTCCAAAATATACTCCACAGTCCACACGTTAATTATCTGCAGCGTTTCACATTTTTGCAATAGTGATGAGGAATGTGATAATATCGAACTAAAAAAATATGAAAATTGCAATAAGGAAGGAGTAATGTATTATAATAGTAAGTATAGATAAACTTACGAACTATAGAAGACCTACAATTTTGAAGATTTAGCAAACAATTGTTTTTGAACCATCTAATACACAGGTTGTTTGAACCACAAATGGGTTTGAAATCTGTAGGACAGATTGTTGAGCATTTCGTATTACACTGAACCGGAGTCAAAAACATGCTTATCAAAACAACGACAAACAAGATATATTTTATTATGATGTTCATCAGTGTGTTTGACCTCAATGCTCAAAGAGTAAATTCAACAATTAACTTTCCGTTTGCAAAGATGATCTTTTTATAACCATTGCTTTTCTTATTACAAGTTCTTAAAATAGAATTTATACAAATTAAAAACTTGTTTTAAAAATTTCAAATCTTAAAAACCTTGACAAAAGTAATATTCAGGGCTTACTATTATTGGAACTGCACCAGTTGTTTATGCAGTACTTGTATGTAAAACAAAAGAGCTGACGTTCGAGCTCTTAAATGGATTATTTCAGTAGGATCTTGAAAAAAAAACATTTCTTAGTAATAAAAATAGTACACAATGGTCTCTAGTGAATGCTCCTTCAGTTATGCAGCAGATTTTGCATCCATATTGGAGGGTGCCCAGATCAGATATGCAATAGATTTGACTTCGGTGTGCTTTTCATTACAAACAACAACCTTTTTTAGTGAAAGATGTAAGTACATTCTGTGTGTGTTTTTTTATTCATTCCGAATATTCGAACTCTTACATCTCGCCTAAATAGCTGAATCGTTTTTACATAAATTCCATTTTGTATTAAAGACAAAATGTAATTATTGAATAACATAACAAAATTGCCAGAAAATACAAACGAAAGTTTTACATAAACCATAAATCAGTGGAAAGTCATCGTTTCTTTCTTCGATCTTATCGATAATTTAATTTTTTGCTAGAATCACATAATTTTTTCAAAAACTAAAATAGTAGGTTCTTGGAGTCGATAGGAAACTCAAACATCCATACAACAATACTGGGAGAAGCGATCGCCCCAGCAACACCAAAGCAGTTAATTTGTTCAAGTATACAGTGCAGGAGTATATCTCTCCGCTCTTACACTCCACATAATTAATGCTATGTTCAGCCGATTTGCAAAAGTTGCAAATATTTGAAGACGTGACGTCACGAAAAAACTTGCAAATATTGTCATTTATAGTGCATGCAAAAATGCAAATGGACGCGTTCACACGATTTGCAACTTTTATGTCCCAAATTTGAAAATGCATTTGCAACAACGACTAGTAAATCATTTGTACTGTGTTCACACAGTTAACAGTGCATTTGCACATTTGCATGTTTTTAATCATTTGCATCATTTGCAAGAACGTTACTAATCTTCTATTGATTATTGTTCTCGCACTTCGTCAGTGAAATAAAAAGTTGTTGAACGTTAAAATATAAAAATGTAAAATAAAAAGTGGGCTGCAATTTCTATTCTGGCCCTAGACATGATGGAAAATGAAGAAGAAAATGAAAACGAAGGAGAAACAAGTGCAGTTCACCGCCCACGGCGGGTGTGGGCGAAAAATTGGTGGATGCATCTCAAAACAGAAGGCTTTTGTGCAAAATTATTGTTGGAACTGCGCTGCGTGCAGATGAACCAGAGCTATATCGTTGTTTTATTCGTATGCCAGCCAGTCAATTTGATCATTTACTGGATTTCATCAAGCCACATATCGAAAAAAAAAACACAAATATGTGACTCACGCTTCGCTTTATTGCATGGGAGAAGGTGACACAACAATTCGATGGACGATGGCAGTTTACTAACTACATTGGAGTATGTAATGGGAAAATTTTTTTAATTAAAAATTTCATTAACAAAAAAGAAATAATTTTTGTTTTATTATAATAATTGTTAATGAAATAATTAAAAAAAAATAAAAAGAAAATCTGGGCCGGGACGTGGAACCCAAACAAACGCAAAAGTAGAAGAATGTAACTTGAAGTCAAAAGAATTGAATTTTCATTAACAATAAAATCCAATACGATCTAAGCCAAGAGACAAAAGAGAGATGGAAATAAAAGCATCCAACGATGGCCTACTACCTTCGCCTTTTACTTGTTCCTATTGTTGTGAGAGAGGAAATATAAACTTTTCGCGTTCCTCAAAGTATTCTCTTAGGAAGTATTCATAGTAGATGGAGTCATTGCAAAACAACCAGGGCAAACAACAACCGTGCAAACGAAAGTTAGAAAAGGACCAACACGACAACTATCTAACCATTACCCCTTCTACACGCACTTGCTCATCGACAACACTGTTCTTCTAGTATTCGAATACTATTCCATTGTTATTCTATGAATTACCTCACTATACTCTGATCTCTAAAAGAATAATCTATCTTTGCTATTCGTCTTTGTTCCTCGTTCTTATTCCCAGCATGGATCCTTATTCACACATAAAAAAATGAGAAAATTAAAGATCACAACAGTGAAGTCGTGTCGTCCATCAGAACCCAACGTCATCCACACGTTGGTGTGACGTTCCGAAGATCTTCACTAATCCACTCCTATAATCCTTAAATTCTCTACATGCTTAGGTGACATACATGCATTTTTCCTCACACCATACCTTAAGGAAATTTGATCATCTCTGTCTTCAATAGCTGTCGAAATGAAAAGAAAGTTGTAGCTGACTAATCACTATCACGTTACTAAAAACAGAACAAAAATTGACAATGATCAAAACTTGACTTGACGAATGAAAACTCTAAGTATTCAATGTTATATTGGGGAAAGAATTCTCTATCGGAGGTATTTAATCACCGTTTAACTTCATAAACGAAGGAACCCCTAACTCAAATAACTTCTAGTAACCAAACGCACTAAACTCAAAAAGGATCCTGATTCTCAACTACTATCGACATTTAGTACCTACTTCTCAACAAAAGAAGGCACGTCCAAGCCGTAATAGTAGAGGGTGTCTCGCTCGACTGTCGCAACCGGCCTGATGGTTACCATTGCTTAGCTCGCCAGATGGGGAGTGGTTCTTGCTACAGGTGCGGAGACGGTGTTACATACTATTTACAGACCGGAAATCCAGATGTTGTTAGATTCGAATTTAATTTAAATGACCCGAACGAAATGTATCTATGAAAGTCGATAAAAAGGATATCTTCGAAAAATTGTTGAACAAGACAAGATGTTCACTACTGGAGACATAGGTGTTGGTGTTCCATGGACTATCTATACCCATCCCAAACCATGTTCAGAATTGTCCGGAAAAGTATCTGAACCCTTAAATTGTAGGTAGTCAGGTGTTAAGACAACCTTGTATGCTAACAACTACCCTACCTGAAGATGACAAACAAAATAAAATCGCTATCATACTTCCACTTTCTTCAGAACGCATACTAATAAATAAACTGAAGATCCAACAAGGTCGATAGAATACAGATGTTATGTTTCTATCTTCGTGCTGTTCACCCATCCAAAAGTGAATGCTTGCTAAAGAAAAAAAATCACCAAGATGATTCTCCGCCATTCACCCAACGTTTTCGATTACACGATTTAAACTGACGAAAACTCCCACTTTGAAAAGAGGAAGAGTTAACTCCCTCTAATTATGATGATGATGTGCTGCTCTCTTCATATCGAAGTGGTCCTAGCCACAACCCCTGTTCCAAAACTTCTTACCAACTCATGATCTAAAATCTAAATGAATAAAAACATAAGGAATCAACTTCCCAAAGTGAACTCATAACTATTTAAAGTAAAAAGCTAAAGTTTTCTTCATAAAAGTTTCTTTCACAAAATTTATTCATATATATATATCTTAAACTTAACAGTGATCTTAACTTTTGTTTATTCTCACTTCATTAAACAATAAAAAAACTAATTAATTAACTTAATTCCTACATATAGTTTTTCTATTCTGAACTATACTCAACATATCTTATATAAATTTACTACTATCTATTCCTTTAAAGTGAAAGAAAGTAAACTTGAGTTAAATGACTTCAAAAGTATATTAAATTTTGTCATATGATTGACCAAATCTCAAATCATCGATAAAAGAAATTAAATTTTTACCGATGTCTATCAAGTGAAAAGTTCGGAGGAGTGTTCAAACGTAACGTTCGTTTCAAAATACTCGTATCCGATCGTAAAACAAAAACACAAAAAAAAATATAAGATTCGTACTATTCAATAATAGTCGAAATCTATAAAACGAAAACAAAACAAGTGTACAACGTCTGTACTATTTACGTAGGTATCGCGAAATCAAAACGAAAATAACGACAAATTACGCGACGAAAATAGAGGTATAATTACACTATACAGACAATTATCCTTTTCCCAAAAACCAAAAATTCGTTGCGACTAAAGATCACGGGCTCACTATAAAAGTAGACGGATCTGTAGTCGATCTGTGAAATTTTACAAAAGTTAGCAAATTTATTGTTCAATATAATGATACCAATAATAATTACATAATACTATAATTACTCTATATTAATTTAAATTAAGGGTGGGTCCTGCCTACTGATAGAATGCATTCGAACAGTACACAAGGGGTTCAACAAAAAAAAAGTGATTAAAAGAATTTATTTTCTTTTTGGGTTTCAGTACTTCACGAGGGATTGTATTCAAAAATCACTCGTAAATGGGTAATTTCAGAACCTCAGAACAAGAATAATTGTCCTGATGGTAATGGTATAAGAATATGTAGTATCCTTTCATACAAGCGTACACGCGACAATACGACAAAACAAAAAAAATATGAGGATGCCCGTATCCTTCTATAAAGTAGGTACTTGATTTTATGTATAATGAACGCAAACTAAACTTAACCAATGTAAATTGAATTTGTTTTCATTAACTTTTACAAAACGCGATAATTAAAAACTGTCTTTAAATTACAGTTCACAAAACGAATGATTTTACCAGAAATGAATTTCATTCAGAAACAGGCACTTAAATTTCAATTCCTCTGTTTGAACTAAATTCACTTCCATTAACTGAAACTAGCCTCTAATATGGTTGAGGACTAATTATTTGAATCAAGTACACACTTCACTTTTTATAACACATAAACATATTTAATTACCACGATTATCGTTACCAGAATAATTTCCAAAAGTTAAGAAATCATTCAAGATTCATTAATTCGTTAACCGATAAACTCAACGACAAAAAAAAAAAAAAAATATAGTGAATCACGAAATGAGGTAGGTACTATCTCAACTTATGAGAACGAAGCAACTCCAATTCATAAACGAGAAATGAAGATGCTCTAAAGTAAGTATACTATTCTTCGTAAAACAAAGTTCAAGTACCACTTCGTCGGACTGACACACTTCGTAAGTAATTTTATACGTAAGTATTTTCACGACCAATAATTATTCGTTAACTTCGCGGTTGAGTTTAGTAATTCAATTATTAAATTCCCGCGAATTAATTCATAAACCGATTTTTGTAACTTTTCTTTTCAGATATCAACTAATCCGATGATCTATGACCATAGGATTGACGTAGGTAAGTATTTTTACTCAACTTTAACTTTCGTTTAATTTCTTTGACTTTTCAGGTCACAACTTCAAGTTCGTTACAAAGTAACTTAATCTTCCCAAACGGGTTCAAAAAATCATAAATAAAAATTCACAAAAGAAACAATAATTATGTTCTTAGTGATCGTATATTGAAAGTGATGATTAAAATTTAACATAATATAAGCAATAGCTTTTGATATACCATAAGGATTTTTCTTGGCCTACAAATTTGGCTTATCTTAAAGAATGCATTCAACAAATATCTCAAGAACTTTCTTCATAAACGTATTTTACAGAATTTTTATGAAAACTATTTCACCAAAGTAGTTTTATATTCTAACTGCTTACGCTCATTGACTTGGAGTTTCAGCATACAGAAAATTATTTTTAAAATCAAATGTCCAATTCACGACATCAAAGATTCAGATCATGTAATAACAATATATAATTACAGTACCTTCTTCATCCTTTCTATTATAAATTATTTCGCTTCTTACAGATGATCCGCTTTTCAATACCGTTGATTGTTGTTCACGATGATTAAATTTACAGCATCAACGTAAAACAGCATCTCCTTTTACGGGATTTCTTGAATATGAAATATCCTCAGATTGTTGCGATGAGATTTTATTGATGATCTTTAAATTTGATGACGTATCTTTGTTGATTATGTTGATTTAATTTGTTGATTAGGATTAAGGATTTCTTTAACGCATGGATAAATTATCAAAAAAAAATCCAGGCAGTGCAGAGAGATGTGAGTGGCTTTGGTGATTTGGTGATTCAATTGGATAAGTATCCAACGGATCCTGAAGTCCTTTTCACCACGTATACCTGCCCACTCTGGTCTCTGTCGTATATCGTTTCTGCCTGCCTATGAACGTAACAAGAAAAGGAATAATTTTAGCAAATGTAGGTACATTGCTTTAAAGATACTTATGTTGTGGTGCCTATTTTACTAGTGATTTGTTAGGCACTTCAACAAAGTAAGAAAGTAAACTCACCTGGATTATACTGATGCTTGAATTTTATTATGTGTGGTTTTTCTGCTCCTTATCTTGATCGAAGATGAGACAATTGTTTTCTTCAGATAGAAATATTCGCCTCCTTTGTTCTTCTTCTTTATCTAGGATCGCAGGGGTGCTTTCTTCAGACAAAAATGTTTGTCTATCCTCTGCTTTAATAATTTGAATCCTTCTAGTGTTCCTTTCTGGCTGATTAGATGGATCCAAAATTATGATGCGTTTTCTTGGATTGCTTCCTTCGTCATTGAAGCATATTATTTTTGCGTTTAGCAATTCGTTGACACGCGACATGGATTTGGATTTCTTCTACTAGGTAGGTAATGTAGTGCGTTTATTTCACGTCGTAAAAAAAAAAATTTTTCTTATGTACTTACATGGGGATTTTTTTATGGGGGTGGTTGATTAATTTTTCGTTTCTTCTAGGAATTCTTCCAAGTTCGCACTCTGGACAGATTGTGTTGGTGTTCCAGCGCTGTTTGGAGGATTTTTCTCCTTCGTGTCTCCTCTTGCGGCTGTTACCAACTTTTTCGATTCGTCTTCTGCGTGCAGTTCCTTTTTGTATTTGGAATTTCCTTTCACGAATTTAGTTTTCTTGGCAGGGATTTCTTCTTGTTCTGCCATTAACTGCTCCAACTATCTTTAAAGAAGAAATTCGTGTTATACACGTGTGTTTCTTCGTCGTTCCAAGAAAAAATTTTTGATGAACAAAAAAAAATTGCGCACTTACTTTTCTTTTCAGCTTTTGTTATTTATTTATTTTTCAGCTTTCCTTTTTTATTAACGATGATTCCTAGATGTTGTTCTCTGCATTTAAGAATGCTTTACTTTATTAACTTTTAGACTTTTCTGCACGCGACAATTTAATTATTCGATTTGTCAGCGGCTATCAACTTATCTGTTTGCGTCGTAAAAATGGAAAGATCAAAGAATGTGCTGGAAGATTACGGCCCAGACGTTCCTGTAGACGTTAAAATTCCATTCCATCGTTCCAATTTGAATCACGCCACTCAGAAGCTCTTTTTCGATCTTCTTATTGGTCACGGTGCGCTTGGTTTCGATTTTGGTTTGATTTCATGTCGTTCGCTGACATGAACTTTTTCGTATCGTTGCCAGACTAGAAAAATATCGTTGCAGTTTAAGTTTCGTGTGGATTATGATGAATGATTGTTTTAGTACATTCATTCAACAACACAATCAATTGCAAATTTATTCATGAGTGTTTTTCGTTAACACGTATGAATTTCGTAAGTATGTTCTTTTTCAGGTTTGTTGAGAGGTAAGTATGTGTTTTCGTAAATCGTTTAGCGTAAATTATATGTTTGTGTAAATTTGTAAAGGTAAGTATTTTATGTATTGTAAAGTTTGTTGAGTCGTAAGGTAAGTATGTAAGGTAAGTATTGTTAGGTCTTTGTGTTTTTCAGTCGTTTGGTAAGTATATGTCATTTTGCGTTTAGTTATCTCACAAATAAATGTAAGTATTATTGAAAAAGTTTTATTCTCAACATTTATATACTATTTCGTCAACAATGTCAAACACTCAGGAACAAATCTGTCAATCATTTGTTGTTTGTCATCAGTCTTTTTAAAGGCTAAATTGAATATTTTTAACAATCGATTGTGACACAATTAATTTGTCACTAAAATAAAGTATTGATGAATATTTTCGATTTTCATCTATACGATTTGTCTCTTTTTATTACATTTTATTCTTGTTCTTGAGACTGAAATCAACTAATTGGATTAATTGGTTTCATTTTTCCAAACGTTCTAAAACAACCATTTGTGCGGTTTGTTCATATTTTGTTATCCCACCAAACTCCCTCTAGGTGAAGAAATATATTCTACCTAGAAATCAAATCTCTATTTTACCAACTACAAGTTGACACACAATCCTGCTACGCTTAATTACATGTCTTTCCGTATAGGTTTGACTGTGTAAATTGCTTCTGACAAGTTGCGCATATAACTTTGACTGGCCATCTATCTTTCATAAATCTAAATAATCGTTGCTTATGTTATTTCACTTTTATCATAGAGGTCGCTAACCATCTATTGTGAACTTTCATCTAGCTTTATTTATTTGTTACTTCTCGTTTATGAACCTAAAAAGAAAAATTGGTTGTTGTCTATGACAACTGAATTTCCCAAATAATGGTAAGTTTTCTATGTACAATTTGAAACGAAATTAATTATTTGTTTTCAAGTTAATTGAAATAAAAATTTTCAAATTGGTCTGTTTTTACACTCACGCTATTTGTTGTATGAGTATGAGTATATGAAATTGTACTTATCAATTCATAGGGTGTAAAAGTGTTTTCCTACAAGTAGTAGACCGCAAACACGTCGCAATGTAAAGAAACGTATTTTCTATGTCGAAAAAATATTTATTTTTTCGGCAAACAATTTCTTATTAAACAAATCATAATATTACATTTATTTAGGGCAGTCTTTGATAACAACACTAAAAAAAAATAGATAAAAACTGCTTGCAAATATGTCAAGATTTCATGTACTTTCAAATGGCTGGGACACTTGCAAATGCTTGCAAATTGTCATAAATGAGTGTTCACACGATTTGCACAAAAGTTGCAAATGGCATTGGAAGTCCTAATCATAAAAATAAAAAAATGCGCATTATAAGAAAATGGTGCTTTCATAATGCATTGCAACACAATAGCTTATTCTACATCAATGCAATGAATCGGAACTTTTTGTGATACAAAAGGTTGCGCATCACATGCGATAGGACTGCGTTAAGATCCTTATATGTATGTATATCACAACAAAATGTTGCTTTTATAAGAAATGCAGCCACTATTATTGCATAAAAAAGTTGACATTTCGTAATTCATTGATATTTTTAGGTTTACTAAAACATTTGCCAGAATGTGTTGAATCAAAACAAACTTTATTTTGTCTATCATCATCATCATCCGCTCGACAACCGGGGTCCGGTCCTGGCCTCCTTCAACAAGTCTCTCCACCTATCCCGGTCTCGAGCCGACGCAATCCAGTTGCGCACCCCAAGGCTCCGGGCGTCCTGGTCTACGCCATCTCTCCAGCGCAAGCATGGTCTACCACGCTGTCGTCTGCCATATAATGTACCACAAAGAACTTTCCGAGCAGGTTCCTCTTCGCTCATGCGAGCTAGGTGCCCTGCCCACCGAAGTCTACCGAGCCTAATTTTTGTCACGATATCTGCTTCAAGGTAGATTGCGTACAATTCATGATTGTACCGTATCCGGAATCGTCCTTCCTCACATATGGGGCCAACAATTCTCCTTAAGACTTTTCTCTCGAACGCGGCTAAGAGGTCAGAGTGCCCTTTGCTAAGCACCCAAGTCTCGGATCGATATGTGAGTACTGGCAGGACCATGGTCCTGTACAGCAGTAGTTTTGAAGTTATGGTGAGATTTCTGGATTTGAAGAGCTTTGACAGACTGTAGTAGACTCTGTTGGATTTGAGAAGCCGCCCGCGTATTTCTTCTTCTATATTGTTATCGGCTGCTACTATTGACCCAAGGTATTTAAAGGATTGCACCACTTTAAATTCGTGCTCCGCTACCTTGATTGTTTGACCAACTGTACCTCTCGCATTCGACGCCACCATGTACTTTGTTTTACCTTCACTAATGTGCAGCCCCAGATTTTGTGCCGCCTGCTCGATCTGGATGAAGGAATCGTGTACAGCTTGCTCGGTTCTTCCGATGATGTCGATGTCGTCTGCATAAGCCAGTATCTGGCTGGACCTGTTGACGATGGTCCCTCTTGTTGCCGTGCCAGAGTCACGGATTGCTTTCTCCAACGCCAGGTTGAAAAGGAGGCAGGCCAAACCATCCCCTTGTCGGAGTCCATTAAAGATGTTGATTGGTCTGGATAGCAATCCGGCTATTTTTACTTGGCTTGTTACGTTGGTCATGGTCAACCTACATAGTCGTGTCAATTTATTTGGGATGCCGAATTCTCTCATGGCTTTGTAAAGTTCTACCCTGGCTATGCTATCATAGGCAGCCTTAAAGTCTATAAACAGGTGGTATGTTGGGATGTTAAATTTTAGACATTTTTCCATCGTCTGCCTAAGGGTAAAGATCTGATCAGTTGTTGATTTGCCTGGAATGAAACCACACTGATATTGTCCGATGATGGTTTTAGCGTATGGGGTTATCCGGTCTTGTAGGATAGATGAGAGTATCTTATAGGCGGTACTCAACAACGTGATACCTCTATAGTTGCTGCACGTTGTGACATCTCCTTTCTTATGTATGGGGCATATTATACCTTCTCGCCAGTCTTCTGGCATTTCTTTATGCTCCCACACGTGCACTATAATATCATGAATTGCCTGACGTAGAGCTGGCCCACCGTGTTGAAATAATTCGGCTGGTATACCATCAGCTCCCGGGGCTTTGTTTTTCTTTAGCCGGTCTATAGCCTTCTCAACCTCTTCTATGCTTGGTGACGGCAACATAGGGTATTCGTCTTGAAGCAGTGGAGCCTCCACTTCTGCAGTGAGTTGACCATTTAGCAATTCATTAAAGTACACTTCCCATGTTCCAGTATGCTTTGTGGGTCGGTGATCAGATTTCCCTCTCCGTCCTTGCAGTATGTGCAGCGTGGTGTGTACTGCGTCATGTTTCGGACGGATTGGTAGAACTTCCGTGCCTGGTGCGGACCTCGCTCTCGGCTTTTTTTCTATTTCACAGATTAAGTTCTTCTCCCAGGCTGATTTTGTCTGTCTGTGAAGCCGTTTTTCTATTCTTCTGAGCTCTTTATATTCTTCTTCGCGTGCCCGCGTTCTATGAGATTGTTGCATTGCTCGGTACGCAACATTCTTACGTTCAGTCGCTAGCTTGCATTCATCATCAAACCAGTCGTTCCGATTTCTACGACTGCTGCCTAAGATGGAGTTGGCAGTACTAATGACAGTATTCTTAAGGCGTGTCCACTTCTCATCTAAGCCCAGCATACTGGCTCCAGGACTTACTCTCCCTAAATCAAGTGATTCTAGGGCGAGTCCTAACGCATTACCAAAGGTGTTACTGGCATTTTCATTGCGCAGGCCGGCCGTGTTGATTCGAACCTGATATTTTGTCTATATGTACAACAAAAAATAAAATGCACGACTGGGTCGCACGAACTTGCTCTTGTAGCAAACTATTGGATTGGGAAAATTCAATTTCTGAATTATGTATGTTGAAAAGTGAAATGTGGCCTAAATGTGATATAAAATTGAATGGTAGCTTTCATTAAATGGCTGCTTAGCAGAAAACTTTAAATGCCACATTGTGTTGATTGCTCAGATTATATGTATACCATACCAAATTTAAATGAAATCCGGTAAGCCGCTGTCAATTTAAGGCCTTATTTGTTAAAAACCGTTAACATCAAATCTCCGTTATGTGCATTTGCAGCCAAAAACCTGAAATGCAGTTATATTGAGGGCACTCCAAATATAACGTTCACAAAGTTTTATCAAAATCGGTAGAGCCGTTTTCGAGAAAATATGTAAAAACTCAAACCGTTATATGGGAGGTACCCGTTATAGCCGGGCTAAAACATAAATTTAAATGTATCTCTAGGGAATCACCAAAAAGTACTACACACGAAGTTTGAAAAAAATCCGTCCAACCGTTAAGGCTGTAGCTCGGCGAACATACAACCAAACATCCGCACATCCGCACAGACAGACCGACGACGGACGACATGACGAAACCTACTTTTTCGTCTTCTCTATCATCGTAATGTCAGGTTTGATTAAAACCTCGATTTTTTTCACACGAAACCAATACTTGCCCTATGGAGCATACCTAAGAATTGGGTGTTCTTAGGTATAAACCGTATTTATTTTTTAAATGTAATTTCATTCAGAATTATGTGTTAACAATTATTTGACAGATCATACGCAATTTTAATCCTTGACATTAAAAAACCAACAACTGCAACAAACCACCCTTGCGGAAGAGATACGATATACTTGTATAGAAGAGACAATACAAAGTAATTTCACCCCTTTTTTTAAAGAAACAGTCTCAACTTTTTTTAAAAATTCGTTTTGGTTGTTGCTACATTTTTCAATTGTGATGATGAGGCGCATAATTCCTAGAGCCCTATCCTTTTGAACTATATTCAACCCCTTGAAGGATTTTGTAACAATTTTGTTTGGTTTTGTGTTCTGATGGGTGAAATAACGCAGGCTAAGCAAACATTGCGCGACAAATCATGTCGCTCTATCATTAGGCTGATCTTTGAAAATTTTGTAAATAAAATTTTAATCCGATACAAGCGCTTAAGTCAATATTTATCGGATTAATGTCATGTTTAAGTATTGCTTAAAAAAAATGTTACTTTAAAAAAGAAAATATGATATGCCCTGCTATAATTTGGACGTGAAAGTGCTCTGCCAACATCTCGAACACCTCATATAATTAATTTATGTATAGGTAATCGTTTTATCTACGCACTGCAGTACACATACATAATATATATTAAGTTAAATAATATACATCATGACTGATTAAAAAAAAAACGAGAGAAATACGACATCGATATAAAGTGAAAAAGGCTAGTAACACAAATAAACATTTTTATTAGATGTCATACAAGGACAAAGTAAAGCCTAGTACGCTGCTGAAGTGAAACGAAATTTTCCGTCGTCTCCAAAACACAGACGAAATATTAACGAAACGTTACCGGACAAATTTAAATGCAGAGTTTATCTACCATCAAACTATTATTCCGTCGTGAAGCAAATTTACCACAAAACGGAAAGAAGAACGATAAATTTCACACTCGAGATCATAACATCGTTGGAAAAAAAAGAACAAGAAGACCAATATGGACTGGTTCACGTTGCGAAAAATAACAGAATTTGATCCATTAAACGTTAAGGTCACTTTCCGATACGAGTGGCCTTTGTCGATCAAACACTTGGGTCGGGGTATCTAATTCACTTAACTTAAATCGAAGATTTAAACTTTTATTAACAACTTTTGTTATAAGCAATATTCCAATAAAATTTTGATAAAATAAATCAAACATGCACAAACGCATTTGACGATGTAATTTCAGTGCTTTAATTTCAATGATTTTGTCATAACAGTATTTTTGATTTCGCTCATTGAAAAGCTCTTATTAGTTAAACTAAATCCTTCTTTCTATTTTTGATTATCTTTAAAATAATAATTTAAAATATAAAAGTAAAATTTGATTTTATATTTGTAATTTTTGTTGTTTTTCTCGTGACAATTAATACAAACCAATTATAAGATGTTTATTAATTATTGTTTATTTTTATGTCTTTATTTTTATGTCTTTATTAAGAAAAACTCAAGTTTATCCTATTTAAATAACATTGCTTAAACCCAGGTTAAGCAAAACTATTTAATCTTTTTTAATTATTACTAAAATTTGTAGTATTATTTATAATTTTTAATTTTTTTCCCGAAATGATATTTTAGAGTCCCGGCAGACGAAATTTTCATTTTGCCATGCTTTTATTTATAATAAAAGCATAATTAAAAATTCAAGGTTGTGTTTTTTTTTATAAAAATAATAAAGAATACATTTTTCTATCTAATCTCATTCCCGTTATCCAAACTTTTTCAAAACTGATAGCTCCAGCAAGAAAAATTACCAGTAGCACCATTTCAATTAACAGAATTTTAAACTAATCATCTAAGCCATGAGTAAAAATAACCATGAGTAACCATGTTGAAAAATTAAATATTTTTTTTCGGCTATTTGCACTGTAGTTAAAATTTTGTAATAATTTTCATATATTTCCAGATTTCATATAAAGATTATATCGAAGAATCTGATTTTTAAAACCTTAATGCTAAGTTCCCATCAAAAATATAACCCTGATTTAAGGATATTAACTTGACGAAAGGTTTTAAAACTTCAAAACACAGTAACATTTTTATATTTATTAACTATATACACTTAACTATTATTTCTCAAAAATCAATAATAATCTATAATATTCCGTCAAAAAAATTTTATTAAAGTATTTTATTTTGAGAAAAATTAACAAAAATGAAAAATATTTACAAAATTTATTGATTTCATTGTTGACATCTAAATGTCAACATTTGTTTTGTTATTTGCAACAGATTTATAAGAGATTCATTTTTAATCGTGAAGATTTAGGATATAATTTTGTATAGTAAATCTAGTGATTTAAATAGAGATTATGGATAAATCTGGCCAAATCAAGATTAAGTGTTTATTGCAAACATATTATATATATGTAGCTTTGACCAAGTTGATAATTATATGAATATTTGAGAATATTTATATTGATTCTCTTCGGCTGTGTTGGTCGTATTAATGTTTTAAATGAAAAAAATTTTCATTTGTATTTTTCCCAACGTTTCGACGGTGGTTGCCGTCTTCTTCAAGGGAGCTTTATTTACAAAATTACAAAAAAAAAATTTTAACATATATAATTACATAATAGGTGGACATATATAACTTACATCGAGTTTGATATATAACAAAAACAGAATGAAAATATTAAACAATTTTTTAATTGTGCAAATAGAATTTTTACACTTAAATTTAAACACTTCCTTGATGGGAGATTAGTCCGTTGAGTTTGAACTTTCAACAGTTTGATTTGTTCTCAGCAACCAATTAACAGTTAATTATTAAAAACAAGTGGGAAATCATAGGAAAAAATACTAAGCTGAGCCAAAATAAATTTCTCGAGCTATTGGATTTTTGCCTAAAAGACAACAATTACCTCCAATTTAAAGAAAACTTATACAGACAAATACACCGGATGCCAATGGGAAATGCACTATCCCCGACAGTAGCAGACTTGGTTTTAGATTTCCTTCTTGATGAATGTTTCAAACTAAACTACGACCGAAGTTTATTGTAAAATACGTCGACGATATTTTTGCGATTGTTGACAGAGATGAAATAGATAATGTGCTCCGATGCCTAAACAAATTTCACGAAAAAAACCTATTTACTATCGAGAGAGAAAAAAGTAGATCTATAGCGTTCTTAGATGTCATTATACAGATGAAAGATACGGCATCTGGAAGACTGATCAATTTCCGGTCTAATCATGCAAAACACATGCGTATAAACACTGCATCCAACCTCATAAACAAAGTCTTTGCGTTGAGTGAGCGAAAATTCCACTCCGCTAATGAGAAAAAAGTTACACAAATACTCTTAGACAATTGTTTTCCGATAGAATTAATAAGGAACTTGATACTACGACAAAAACACAAAGTTCCTTCTGAAGATAATTTGGAAGAGAGGAGTGGTGTTTATAAAAGTGTCGTGTATGTACCCAAACTCTCCGAGAATTTCAAAGAAATAATAGCCAAAAACAACACGGAAATCAACTTGGCATATAAGTCAAACCCAACCGTTGCGTCGCTATTCACCTGCCTAAAAAAGAAGACAGAAATCGACGTAGTCTACAAAATAAACTGCAATGGAAAAATAAACGAACCGTGCAATCTATGTTACATAGGCACAACAAAACAACTTCTTCGTCAAAGAATAGCGAACCATAAATCAGACGTACGCTTGAAAAGTTCTGAGAAGACGGCACTGGTTAGTCATAGCGTCGAGACTGGTCACAAACTGGACTTTGAAGGGTTAAAAATCCTGGCAACAGAAAAACACACATCTAAACGCTATACATTAGAAACACTTCACATAATAAACAACAAAAATACTATGAACCGTAAACAAGACATACAAAACATATCATCGGTTTACTGTTCCTTGGTTGCTGAGAACAAATCAAACTGTTGAAAGTTCAAACTAACGGACTAATCTCCCATCAAGGAAGTGTTTAAATTTAAGTGTAAAAATTCTATTTGTACAATTAAAAAATTGTTTAATATTTTTATTCTGTTTTTGTTATATATCGAACTCGATGTAAGTTATATTTGTCCACCTATTATGTAATTATATATGTTAAAAAAATTTTTTTTAATTTTGTAAATAAAGCTCCCCTGAAGAAGACGGCAACCACCGTCGAAACGTTGGGAAAAATACAAATGAAAATTGTTTTCATTTAAAACATTAATACGACCAACACAGCCGAAGAGAATCAATATAAATATTCTCAAATATTCATACAAACATATTATATGTTAAACATTTGACACAAAATGGAATTAAAAGTTTTAAGCTAAAAATGTACAAAAATGTTTAAAGTTCCATAGTTTGTAACAAGAGCAAATTCTTGCGAACCATTTTATTTTTCTGTGAATTTTAAATAACTAATGAAAAAGTGCAGTGTTGTCAAAAAACAGACTTTGTAACAATTTAAATTTTTTTTCGAAATGGGTTCATGGCACGGTGAAAATTGTTAACATCTTTTTTTGTAGAAAATGATATAAGCTACAATTTAGCTCCGGCTTAAATCATTTGTACTTTTTAGGATTTGCCAAGCCATCAAAACAAAGGTCTCCAGCAAAATCCGGCTATGTCGGAATTATTTCGAAGTAAAACACAAATTGTACTTTTTTTTTACTATAATGGAAAAAAGGGCCAAATAGATACTAGTGATATAAATCACTCTTGTGGAAAAAAATAGATTTTTTAACAATTTAATACCTTTTTTCCGAATTTGATTGATTGTACGATGCAAAGTTTTTTTTTTTTTGTAGAAAATCTTATAAACTACGTAAATCTTGTAAACTACGTTGTGTACGTAAAAACGTGTTCAATATTCTTCGGAAAAAAATAGTTGTAATTATTAACATAATCAGTTTACTTCTCAATTGGAGATTGCAGAAGAAAATTATTTGAATTTGAACCATAACACTGATTTTTAATTTCAATGTTCAAACAAACATTGAACAAATACAACAAATTATAAGTCCTACTTTGTAAGTGATTTTGAAATTAATAAATACAAATACAAACTACAAGATAAATGGCAAATATTTGTTCCTCGACAATGGTACTTATAGTTTGGCTTTTCATGGTCGAAATAAGTCTTCTATAATCGGTTTTTCTTAGAAGGTGCTTCTGCTTTTGTATACTGCTTTCAGTTGTTTGTTTTGAGTTTTTTTAAAATGCATATTCCGCTGGTGTGTGAGATATCAAATATCTACGTTTAAGTTATCACATATAGTGACACAATTGAAATAAATATATTAGCTAAATAAAATTATTGATATCGATATATTCCTACTGAGAATATAAGCAAACAATAAAAAAATAAACGAGTTAGTCCTTCTGCAGCACTTAAGTCCTTAAAGTATATGATATGGAATCATGACTTTGTTTTAAGACCGGTATTAAGCCCTTCTGCGTGTGATAAAAACATTAGTGCTAGTCAAATATTTGCTGTGTGGAAAATAATAGTTATTAATAGGCCAAGTATGACATATGTCACAAAAAAAAAAACAAATTCCCACTGAACACGAATAAGCATTTGTGTATAGTTTTGCATGACACATATAGAAATACCTTACAATTTAGTGTTGGGTGTCACTTTTGTTTGCAAAATTCTTCACAATTATTTGCGATAGAACTGTGATTTTGTTTGTTATGCACTTGTGTTGCATATTTTCAGCATTATGATAAGATAACAGGTGAACTTGCATTGAAATTGTAAGAAAATGTACAGAGGTGTATTTACCTTCAGGCCCGCCCCGTATGCATCATAAAGTCATAAAGCAAGGGCGACCAATAAAAGCATTTTTTATTAACTGTGTTATGTTTTCCGTAAAATAAAATTACTCTTCAAACAATTATTACACATTTAAAGTCCAGGGTCAAAGTGATGTAAGAATAATAATTATGTAGATACCTAATGTTGAGAGTGGTCCAATTCTAACGTGCACTACGTTTATGAGAGTATTAATTTCATCAATGATTGAAATAAAATAAACTATTTTACCTCATTTTTAATCGTTTTAATTTTATGTAAGAATGTTTGAAAGTCATTAACAACTGTAAAGGGTTATGCGTAAAAGTCACTTTACATTTTACATTTGTTTTTGTATAATGGTAGGTTTTAGTTCATATTGCACTAGGAAAAGTTTTTCAGCAGTGGGCTGCCAATTTAATATTTTATAACAGCTTTAATTTTAGTCGGAAATAACACTTCTGCCACAAAAATAATTCCGCCAATTAATAAATACAAAATATATGATCATTAAAAAAACTTAAACATGATTGTTGAACGTAATACGAAAATAAAATACGAAAATAAAACAATTTTTTATACAAAATTATACAAGAGTTTAAGATTAGGTTCAATTTAATTTGTTGTTTTTTTAACACTCATCCGGGACTTTTTTGAAAACAAATTCGTCATTGGAGCTTGAAGAACGATCAAGATAAGTAAATGCAACTATTTTCAAGTCGTAATGCTCAAAATATATCTTAATTTTGCCATGCAAGCAAAGATGACCATGGTAATGATGGCTTAGAAAAGGAGGCGTTTTACGAGAATATATCACATATCACATTTCTGAATATTTTTTGTAGTTACAGCGTTAATATTGAAAAATAAACAACATATACTGTCATTTATAAGGAAAACGGAAAATCTTTTTCGATCATTAAATTGATTTTTTCCAGGTTTTTACTTCTGGTAGAAAATTTATAATTTTATCTGGGACACTCCTTAGACAGCTCTTATATTACTTGATAAAAATATTAAAAATGAACTTACTGCACGAAATTAGCTATTCATATTTACCCCACAAAACTGTGTTACTAGATTATTAGAACGTTTCCTTATTTCGTTAAAATATTCAGGAGTTATAGCAAAGGTAGGGCTTGGGACATACCATGGCAGTGACATTTTTAGTTTTCAATACTTAAAATTACGATTATATTTTTTAATAAAAATATTTTTTTGAGATGTCAGTAGTAACACATTTTTTATTGAAGCTTTAATAAAAAAAATAAAATACGAAAATAAAACAATTTTTTATACAAAATTATACAAGAGTTTAAGATTAGGTTCAATTTAATTTGTTGTTTTTTTAACACTCATCCGGGACTTTTTTGAAAACAAATTCGTCATTGGAGCTTGAAGAACGATCAAGATAAGTAAATGCAACTATTTTCAAGTCGTAATGCTCAAAATATATCTTAATTTTGCCATGCAAGCAAAGATGACCATGGTAATGATGGCTTAGAAAAGGAGGCGTTTTACGAGAATATATCACATATCACATTTCTGAATATTTTTTGTAGTTACAGCGTTAATATTGAAAAATAAACAACATATACTGTCATTTATAAGGAAAACGGAAAATCTTTTTCGATCATTAAATTGATTTTTTCCAGGTTTTTACTTCTGGTAGAAAATTTATAATTTTATCTGGGACACTCCTTAGACAGCTCTTATATTACTTGATAAAAATATTAAAAATGAACTTACTGCACGAAATTAGCTATTCATATTTACCCCACAAAACTGTGTTACTAGATTATTAAAACGTTTCCTTATTTCGTTAAAATATTCAGGAGTTATAGCAAAGGTAGGGCTTGGGACATACCATGGCAGTGACATTTTTAGTTTTCAATACTTAAAATTACGATTATATTTTTTAATAAAAATATTTTTTTGAGATGTCAGTAGTAACACATTTTTTATTGAAGCTTTATAACTAAAAATGTGTTAAAAATTATGAATATTTCTTAATTAAAAGTGATTGACTACAGAATATTAATATTTTGAAATATTCACCCAAATTTATTTATATCATCTAATATTCTAATCTCTAATGTATACCTGTATACATATAGGTGCCAGTCCATATGTACTTTAACCTGGAAAATATTCGGAACTTAACTTACACAGATTGTTTGGGGGTAAACAAGAAAGATCCCCCTAAATTTTTGACCCTGTGCTAACTTGGGGAGAGGCGGAAAACCCCAAATTTTTCAGTTTTTCGCCTATATTTCTTAAACTAAATACATTTTAGTTCGTAATGGAAGACGGTTTATTTCCCCCCGCTTAATCGGGAGAAGAAATTTTCAAATGATTTCAAAAAAGAGGTAAAGGACCACATTGAAAAGTTATACCTTCTTGAAGGGTGATGTCTTTAATCAATTTTTTTCTTAAGCTGCCATTGAACGGTACTTTTTCGAATCCGATTATCTTTTAAACGGCTCCACCGATTTTGACAAAATTTATATTTAAATAGTACTGCTCAGATTAGATCGATTAATACTACTTAAAAAAAAGTAATTTTCTACAGTGCTGTTTTTTAAATTCTATTTTTCTCAAAAAAAATACGATAAATTTTAACAAAATTTTATATGAGTGATTTGTTACCAATGGTGATGTCTTTGTTTTGAATTTTTTCAAAATCACCTTTTTAGCGGAACACATGTCACCTGTCATAGAACTGTTTCTTACTACACCGACTACTTTGTAAACTATAGTACACCGATTAAGACAAAATGTAATACCTATTCTAAAACAACTGCTGAACCAGAATAATACTGCAAAATAAAATTTAAGAATAAGTAATTTTCGGAATTTTTTCTATCAATTTCGATAAAGTTATGTGTGAATTGTTGCTGACGATTACGTCTTTCAAATAAAATCTTTTTTAATTCCATACATTTTTGGAGTCAAGGCAAACAAAATAGTATGGGAAGTGGGTATCTACTACCCCATACCCCATATTTTTCTGGGAGGGACGTTTCTGTAAAAAAAATATGATAGACAAAAATTACTAAAAATCAACGGTACAAAGTCCTGTAGATAATACTTTTTTGTAAAACTAGAAATGTCTTCTTTTATTTTATTGATAAACAATTTTTTTTTAGTTTACAGTTTTTGAAAAAAATAATTTTTACTAAAAATTTTTAAAAATAAATTTAAAAAAATTAAAAATTTTTGTTTACGTTTTTAGATAAGCACTCTTTCCGTTTCCAAAATTAAATGCTTTAATTAATTTGAAACCAAAAAAAGAAAAACGGATGTTCAAATGCCTTATACTTTTTGAGAAAATTAAAAATAACCAGAAACATTTTCTTGCATTTACAGGCAAAATTGTTCAAAATTTGTTATATAAATAAATAAGTGCAAAGTTCTTACAAAAATACATGGCAGAAAAATATATGCTCTCCAATATTCTGAAGAGTTCCGATTCCTAAAAAATTACCTCGACACTACAACTCGAGTGTAAGCCTCTCTGGGATCTCCGCCGGCGCAACGGTTCTGTTGAGACAAGAAAAAAATTGCAGGGGAAGCGGGCGTCGTCTATTATCCCTCATTTCACCGGGATGCTTAAAATCAACTTTAATATTTATATACTACTTCTAATACATGTGATACTTTGTGGCAAAGCCAGAAATATCTTCTTTTTCTTTGTACATAAAGTTTTTTTGATAAAAAAAAAAAATATTTTTACTGAAAATTTTGACGCAACGTCTTCGAGAGTTCACAAAGTTATTTTGAATTTACTCAAAACGTACAAGACATTTGACCATCCAGTTTTCTGTTTTTGACTTAGAAATAAAAAGAGCTTAAAATTTTGTTAATGAAAATAGTACTTAATTAAAATTAGGGAATAAATAAAGAAATTTAAATTTAATTTTGTTTTAATTTTTGTTTTAAAAATTTTTAGTAAAAATTTTTTTTAAACTCTTAATTATTATCTAATTATTGTTGATTATTTACCAAAATAATAAAGGAAACGATTTCTGGCCTTACAAAAAAAGCATCACATGGCCCTGTAAGTATTACAGTTGTATTTAATTTATTTTCTGTTTTATATGGTTTTTTTTTTTTTGAAAATCACTCCGGCAAAAGGAGGATAGACCCCTTTCTGATCCAATATTTGTCTTGTTTTGGCCTTACTCATGTGTGCGCGAAAACTTGCCCAAGCAGATGTTGTTAAACCGAACTAGACCGTTCCACTGGGGGATGGGAAGTGGAGGCATATACTCAGGTTGTTGAGTCGAGCTCATCTTCCAAAGCTCGGGACTCTTCAGAACCTAAAAGGACTTATATTTTTCTTCCACAATATGTGTTTTTTAAGAAGTTCACACTTTTTATTCGATTCACAAATTTTTAGCGATTTCGCCTGTAAATTTAAAAAAAAAATGTTTCTGGTATAAAACATTTTAACATCCGGTTTCCTGTTTTTGACTTAAATTTAATAAGACCTTTAAATTTTGGAAACAAAAACAGTACTTCATTAAGTAAAGTTTAAAAAAAAAATTAAATTTTCTTTTTTTATTTTTAGTAAAAATTATTTTTTTCAAAACCCAATTACTATAAAAAGCTTTGTTTGCCATTAATATAAAAAGAGGTTTCTGGCCCTACAAAAAAAAGTATCACCTTGCGCGGGTTGACATAAATTGGCCCATATTTTTTAGATCATAGTAGAAATTGTGAAGCCCGACGAGTCTTTGATTCAAACCCTGATAGTGTACATTATAGGCACTATTTAGCAGAGAAAGGCCACTCAATTCATATCGCACACAAGTGAAACGTGAAACCAATTAGCTGTGCCTAACTGGATGCGGTAAGTTTTTAAATCCGAGCATCAATTCTGAATATTATCTCACCCATTGTGTGGCACGATGTAGGTATCAATATTTTCACTCTTGCTGCGAACCAAGTGGTGCTCCAACACAATAGTTCAATCAGGTCTCGTTTGTAATATAATATTTAAGATATTACTTCAGTGCGATTTTCATTCAATAAACAAAATTGAACGGCTGAAAATATTAAATTGCGCTGTTACGATGGAAGAAGATTTCGAACTCACATTTCGAACAATTCAAGTTGTTTCCAACTTCTCAGATGATTAAGCTAGATGTTAAACGACCTCTGTGGTCTCCTGGTTTAGAACAATCTGTTTGAAAACTATTTTTTTTTGTGGTTTTTCGTTGAAATTTTAGAACACCACCGATAATGACCTATTCTTTATTTTAAACTTATCGTTTGCCGTATAAAAAATACAAGTTCGAATACCAGCTCTTTTGTTTCTCATACATCAAAACATTTCAGTGCGTAATTTAACTTGGTATGAAGTACAAAAACCACTCTTGTCATCAGAATAATTGAGGAAGTTTAGTCGACGTTTGTTCTAAATATAAAAAGAATTTCTCAACAAAGTAGATTTATAGAATTTTTTAACTTGTTCATATGAAAACACATGCTTACTTTAAAAAAAAAAGAGGTCAGGTTGTTTCACATTTTGCTCTTTAACTGAAATCCAGTTATCTTCTCTTTCACCTTCTCAATCGTACAAAACCAAATGACCTACGAAAAGAAACAGTAAACAAAAAATAAATTAAACTAGATTCTGAAGTGAAAGTAATTTTTCCTGGGTCCTTTGAAAACCCACCCCAATACAAAACATAATTCCACTGACTGTAATGTGCGGGTTGAACTAGCAGTACAACCACCCCGCACTTTTGTGATAACTAAACGAAACAGACCGGTGCTGCTCAAAAAATATATACTTCCTCAACCAGTCGGTCGGTGTGTATTTAGTTTTCATCGTGATTTATTTATTATTTTCGCCTGCCTGCTGGCGTTACCTTTGCCAAAAGTTATAGTAATATCCTTCGGAGCACGCTGCTGGCATAAAAATCAACCCTCTTCTTTTGCGTGCTATAAACACCCTTTCATTTCTTGTCCTAAGAATTGATTGAAAGCGCACCGTTTCTACCCTCTCCTAGGTTTGCTCATTATGCGAGATGCGATTTTTTTTTTTTTTTTCAATTTTCTAAAGCAAGAACAATAACAATACCGATTTTGACGATGAATGGTGCGCTCTTAACGAGCCCATGGAACACTGGCATCAACATTGAGGTAAGGTGATAGCTGAAGGATTGCATTTTTATTTTATTGTTTTCAACTGACGGTATGGAAACCCTTTTCTGTTTCAAAGCAGTGAAGCAAGAACGGTTTTTTTTATTACAAGATTGGGCGAACATTTATGTGATACAGAAAATTTATAACGGTAGGTCGCACAATAATTTCAAATATGGATGTTGTTTTATTGTATAACATATAAATTTATGATGTCCGAAGGATGTCAGTAAAACAAACGAAATAAAATTATTATCTGTGCATATTTCTGCGTAAAACTAATTTTACTATTCGAAAATAAATGATTTTTCGACTTGTCCACATAGTAAATTAATACAAGTTTGCTTTGACATCTACTTAAATACAAACATGATTGATTACATCTCCAAGAGTGATTAATCATTCTGAAGTGATACCTAACGAGACTTTTTTTTTGTTGAAGGACTTCGAATCAGCTTTTTGACTTATTCAATTTTTGCAGAGTGAATAACTATGTCTGGTAATCCCTAATTTTCGAATGGTTCTTTTATCTGGATACAGTTTGTTATTTGAAAATCATCATTGAATAAATTAAACGTCTAATACAATTTTTCAAACAAATATGGTATTAAAAAGTTTAACTTATCGTTTAACTAGTTTTTTTTATTTTAAAAAAATATTTGTATATTCAACATTTTTTTTTTTTTTTTTTTGTATTCTTATGATAAATTGAGATCATCATACTTCAATTGTTCTGCATAAGCTAAACGCTCTACAATTGAGTTTACATTGAAAAGTTTTAATTGAAACAACACAAACCTGTGGTGCAATCATCAGACACCTTTACCGATGGTGCTATCTCATGATTGTGTTGAAAAAAACCTATTTAAAAACAAAGATCTGAAGCAAAATTATCAATGTCTTCAATGAAAAGGCTGAAAAATATCAGAAGAAATGGGTATTGAAATAAAATTGATGTGTATAATCTGTTATATACAATCTTACCGTTACCACCTACAAAGTTTTGATCTTTTGAATATACTATGGCATGCATGAGCCTCTCACGTGGATGAGTAAATTGTACAATTTGAACGACAGTTAAGTGTGATAGATGTTAATTTAATTAGAAATAATTTAAAAACTATCTTCAGAACCAGTGCTCCACGATCGTAATTCTTTCAGTCTCATATTAGACGTTTTTTATTATCAGAGATTATCGATATGGATCATCTTTTGATAATAAAATAACTTTGGATTATCGGTTTGGGTTTTTCTGTTGTGGTACCATTGACTCTAATGTGTATGCCAAAAAATGACATTTGGTAATTGAACAAATTAAAAAAGTAAGGAAAGTAAATGCCTCCCCAACAGTCCATTTTTTCCTGAATCATAAAAAATATATATACATTAGCTATGTAGAAAACATAAAATTATATCTAAAACAAAACTTCCTTTATCAGGATCCATTGCAAAAGCATTTTTTGTAATTTTAGTCCATTTGACATATAATTTCAACATGAAATAAATTAGGTTTTCGTTTAATGCACGACAATAAACACAAGTCCTGCTCAGCGAACTGCTCTAACCTACACTGAATAGAAAAGAGCATAATTTAACTGTTCAGTGAGACATTTTCTGCTCTAGATTTGCTTGATTTGCTTTTTTTTAGAGTAGATCATAGTAGACTAGGGTAGGATTTTCTGCACTTTCTTTTGAGGAATGCAGACAAATTGTATATAATGTAGAAATTTCAGAATCAGCTGTTATTGACTTTTGTCTGTGATTTGTGGTGTAAGATCATTTTAAGAAAATATTTTTAGAATTGAGGGAAGGTTGTACAAACATTTGAACAGCAGTTCAACTTTTTTTTTTCAAACTCGGCTACTTCACTAAGATCTATAGTTCTGGTTAAAGCAATTTTATGACTTAACAAGAGTTGAACCGCAGTTGACCTGCCAAAATCGGTGAGTTAAAAACTGGAACCAAGGCTTAACTACGCTTGTACAACCGGCCCTGACATAACAAAGGAGTTGGGTTAGCTATGAGTCAACTCTGGGTCTAATATTGTGCTACGTATTTCAGGCGTTAACTTGAGTTTATTCTTTAAACTGATAATCTCCAGTTGAAAAGTGGTCCTTAAAACATTAATGATTGATTTTATACCAAGAGAATCTATAAGGTCACCTTTCGATAAATTAAACAATCTGGATCATCAAACATTTGTTTTTTTTTTTTGTAATTTCTATGATTTCGGCAACAGGAGTTCGGTTTGACCATGGGTGTCAGTGACGTCTGAAAACAACCATTTATCAAAATATCCCATATTTGATAAATATCCCATAGTTTGTAAAACAAACCTAATGACTGGACACTTAAGTCGATTACCAATGTTATAAAAGAAAACAAAAAACGTAGTGCCTCACGTGGAAACAAGCGCTCTAGCAGAAATTATTTTTGGATCATGAAACATGAAACGTGATCTTGATAGAAAATAGCTAGATCTCAATTTGTATGAAGATTAATGATCCATATGGAACATCTCTCATAATAAAAAACGGCATTTGTAACGTTGTTTTAATTTTGGCTTTATACAGGGTGATTGGTTTAGGGTGCACCAAAAAGCTTGAGCGTGTAGGTGGAGTTAAGACAAGAAAAAATGTATTTAATGTAGTATAGGAGGGGGTCTATTTCCCCCCGTTTAGGCAGGAGGGGCAATTTTCTTAAAAATTGACTTAAATCAGAAAAAAAATTATTTAAAAACAACGGTGAATGATACAAAGTTTTGTTATATCTTTTTAGAAAGCCAGATAACTACTCTTTTATTTTATTTTTAAATTAAGTTGTTTAAGTGAACAGTTTTAAAAAAATTAATTTTCAAACTCAAAATTCGTATATTCGTGTTTTTATGTGCGTGCCGTTTTTGTTTTAATATAACATTGTGTGGACTAACAAGTAAAGCTCGAAACAGATTAAAACCAGCAACAACACCATCACCATCAAAAGCAATCAGCATTTAGCACCACGGTCCGCAAATTTGTATCAAAATCAAACACATTGCAATAAGGGCCAGCAGCATCAGCATCGTTTGACATTTCATACTTAATTCTATGTAAATTGTTTTCTTTTGCAGTTTAATGACACTGAATATCGTAGTAGGTAAGTTGTCATCAGTGCACCAGCAACAAGAAATTTAGGACTTTAGAATTTAGGTGTTGTTGTAATATGTGTTGAATAAGCCAAATACATTGGCGTAAAATTATAGTCACCTCGTTTTAAATCAGTTAAGTTAAAGTTGAAGTTAAATTAACTTAACATTATCACCAGTTGATAAGTTTGTATCATATTATAAACAATTTATGGACTTTCCAGTAATACCTTCCAGTGAAAGATTTTGTTGTAGGATTTAAACAGTGTTTGTGTGTAATTTCGTTTTCTTTTGAGAGAGTGGGTAGTTTATCTGTCAAAAAATTACAGTCGGATCTAATAAGATAAAATGAAGATTTCCTGGTTTTAAAGTATGTTTTTATCAAAGAGTTAGCTCTATCAGTATATAAGTTGAAAAAACGTTAACAATGTGTTAAATACTTTTTAAAATCGTGTTATTTTGACTAATTTTGCGCCATAAATAATGGTGGCCACTGTCGCTGGTGCTGTGGCTGGCTTAATCTGTTTCACGATTCATACCTGCAGTAAGATATGAGCCAGTTAAACAAATTACTATGTGATGGTAAGTCTCCTTTTATCAGTTGATGCTTGCTTTAAGCTCCCTTTAAAAAAAAATCTGATGCTGTAAAAAAAGCCGCGTAAAACCAATATAC
This sequence comes from Baccha elongata, assembly GCA_951217065.1. NCBI lineage: Eukaryota > Metazoa > Arthropoda > Insecta > Diptera > Syrphidae > Baccha > Baccha elongata. The sequence goes on along the minus strand of OX578272.1, from coordinate 181,840,287 downwards.
AACATCAGTACAGATAAAACTATACTACTAAATCGTGGTTTGGAGGAAAAAAAACAAAATAATTCTCTCATTGTATTTGCTTTATCCAACAAAGATGCAAAAATTGAAAAAAAGCGAGTTCATATCAAAAATGAAGCAAATTGATAGCCTCGTAGACCGTTTTCGTATTGTAAAGAAGTGTCATTTATTAGTTTTGTTGAACTTTACAACAAACATTCCCAATTTCTACAAAGTTGGGATAATCTTAAAGGTTACCTTCTCCGCAGAGCAAGAACTTCTTGTTGATCAAAGTCAGTGACCTTTGTATGTGTTCTTCATATTATATTTTTTGCAATAATTTAGAATTTAGATTTCTTTAAAGGCATATTTAACTTCTGCCCCCCCTCAAGCAAACCCTACGGGCGCCCATGCTTATCGCAGCTCCAGCATCCGCATATTTAAGTTTAAAATGTGCAAAAAAAACGTTATTCACAATGACAAGCCTTCAAACTAGCTGTAGGAAATTTTAAACAATTGTTATGTTTATGCACAACCCTAAGCTACCATGAAACCACCAAAATCAAACAAACTATAAATTAACCGGAAAATGTCACATTAATTATTAACGTCCTTTTCAAACTGACTACGCATTAATTAGATTTTTTTTTTTACAATGGCAACTGCTTCCCCGTTGACTTCTTCTAGTGCATCCGGCAAAGTGTTAGAAAGGTTGAATTCCATTTGTAATTGCCTTACTCAACAAGGACATAAAGAGGGCGAGTTATAATGAATATTTTATGCAAAACAAAAAAATAAACTGATGCGCATTCACGAATCATTGATGCCTTCTCAGTATTTGTATACCTAGTAAAACAAAAAGAATGCCTGCGGAAATATAACTTTTTTTTCATCCCCGAAGCAAGATGAAACGATGTTGAAACAAATTTAAATAACAATGAAGTGAACACGATGTATATGTATATATTTGTATTCGATATAGTACATTATATACAACATGAATACGAGTATAAAAAAAATTTTAAAATAATTATTAGTTTTTTGTCAAATAAATGCAACCACTTTTTTCATGTAAACTGATTTAGAACAAACTTAAATAAAACGATATATTTGAAACAGTTGGCTTTTTGTCTAATAAAATAAATTATAAATTAAATTTAGTGGTACTGACAGCTTCGAAGAACCACGGCCTAGTGACTTACAACTATCAACCAATCCTTTTGTGTGTGTTGTTAGTTCTACGAGATTGGAGGGGACGGCTAAGGTGAGAAACACTTTTCATGACAATGATACTCTTGGAGGATTTTTCACTTCCTCGCAAGAGGCAGTGCCCCTGAAAAAACATTAGATTTTATCGTAGTTGGAAGCTTGGCTTGAACCCAGATCCCGGCGTGATGGTCCGACACACTAACCACTACGCCACGGGGCACTACTTTTTGTCTAATACACTTAATGAAAAAAAAGGGTTTACCACTATACCTAGAAAGCAATAATCCCGAAAGCGAATATCTTGAAAATAAAAATCTTGAATTGGAAAAAATCTCGAAAACAAAAATCTATAAATGAAAATAGGGTTATGGGACTACAAAAATTTCAATTTATTAAATTCTGAAGAAAGTTGTATGAGAGCTATTATTAGACGGTTGTTAAGCACAAAAATGTGAATGTCATCTTGTGTTAAATGTCAAATTTGAAATATGTACCGAATTTAAAATTAATCCGATCAGCCGTAATCAAGTTACGGCCAAATTTGTAAAAACCGTTAACACCAAATCTCCGTTATTTGCATTTTTAGGCAAAAACTTGAAATACAGTTATATTAAAAGCACTCTAAATATAACGTTCACAATGTTTTATCGATGGTATGCATATACTGCATACCAGCATACTGCATAACACTAAAATTTACATATTAATATTTCATAAATATTGCATTTTTGTAATTACATATTTTGTATTACATTCTAGTATTTTTCCACTAAAAAATTTATTTGTAATACAAATAAATAAAGTGCACGACTGGTTCGCACGAACTTGCTCTTAATAATTTCTTTTTTTAATATAAATGAGAAATTCAAATAAAATCATATGAATTGTTTTAAAAAATGCTAAAATAACTTTTTAATAAGATTCCAACCTAAACTAAAGTAAAAGGAAAGTTTTATTGCGTGAATATCTCTTACCCGAAAAACTAATTTCAAAATCGTTAGACGGTTTTTGAATAAATCGATGTTTACTTAATAATTTTTATAAAAAAGTTTTTTACAAATTTGAACAACTCCAATTGTTATCATTTAAAGAAGAAAAAATAAAAAATAATTAGTCGAACCGCTTTTCAAATATTGAATTTAATTTAAAAATATATTAAAAAATTATTGTCAAATTTTTTGCAACTTAACCAAAGGCAATCAGACAAAAACCATGCGCAGTTTTTATTTTTAAGAAAATCGTTGGATCCGTTTTAGAGAGAAACCAGCTTTTTCAAGACCGTTATATGTCAAATATTTCAAAGGTAAATTTGAAGTAAATCGGTTCAGCCATTTAGACTATAGATGCTGATACAACCAGACTGATAAACAGACAGACAGAATTTTCAGACCCACTTTTTTCGATTTCGCTAACATCGTAATGTCATGTTTGATTGTTATCTCTAAATTCTCATTTCGCACGAATGCATAACTTGCCTTATATACCTATGTATAATCGCAAGTAAAAGATTAGAATGTAATTCAACGGATTAAAATATAATACTTCTATATTAAAATGTAATCAAAAGGATATAAGTAGTTATTACCCTTTTATATTAAAATGTCATATAAATGTAACCCTACAAAATTAAAAAAAGGACCCTCAAATTTTTAACCGTGCCACTGGGGTAAAGTGGCATAGTGTTCCATTTTAGATGAACACTCAATTTTTAAATTTTTACTTTAGCAAAACATGGTTCGAAAGTATCATTAGTCCACTTGCAGGATACGAAATGATCTTTTCATTTTTATATACTTCTGTTGCCTTTGCCAAATCTTTTTGCACGACGTAACGAAGAATATTTCGAACTAGAAACAATTAAAATAAGAAAAAAAAACTGTAACACCATGATGCGGTGAGTTTGTTTGTGATTTTTCTTGTGACTTTTGGGGAGAACACGGAAAATGTTATCGAGTCACAACAATCCTAACATAAATAAATCACAATCGATTGTGACTTGTGACCCCTCACAACGGCAGAATCGGGGTGTAAATCTAAACGAATTACAACTCAAAAGTAAGCTGATTCGTTTTCATTTGAACTAGTAATAGTTCATTTGAACTAACTCGTTTTTTTGGGCTAGATAGTTCATTTGAACTATGTATAGTTCAGTTGAACTAAATGTGGATTCTAAAGTTTCAAAACGAAAATATAATTTGTTATGAAATTCCACAACGGAAATTGACACAAGCCTACTAGAAAGAGCATCTTTTACTTGTTCTTTATTATACATATATATATATCAAATCAATTTGAATTATCTATATTGCTGGTTTTATTGCTGAATTATATATGAGGGCTTCATATATATGCATGTATGTATAAATATTAAATCAAAATATTGATCCAAGTCTGTGCCCCAGATGGGGTAAATATTTGTTGGATGCCAAGATAAAACAACGAATAAATGAAAACAAACATTTTATATAAACGCTTCAAGGTAGACATAAAAATAAATACATCAATCCGAAACTGGGAGTTCTTATATCAATAGATTTCTTTAGTCAACCCGGTAAATTATAGTTCACGTTAGATCATAACTCGGCTTAGATTTTACTGGTCGACCTTGAGTTTCAAAGCAATTTCTAACGATATTCATTTACTTGCAGTGCGAAAGTATAAGAAATTAAGAAAAACATACGGTAACAATATTTTCAATTCGATACGGATCGCTTGGGTTAACAAGCCAGTTTGTAAGTGTATATTATATACACCTAGGCGTAACGAATGTCAAAAAATAATTCATAATGTGCTATTATACCTAGGTATACCTACGTTGCAAAATAAATGCGCGTGAAAAAATTGAAAACTGATAGTTTCGATGTATAAGCAACCCTTTTATCGCTAAATTTGAAAAATCGATTCTTTTTTTATTATTGGAACTAATTTTTATTTGATTTTATTAATGTAGCATGGAGAATTATTGACACTGATGTAACTCTTTTCGGCTAAAAAGGGTTTGCAAAAAAAATGAATAAAATATAAGAGCTGAGTACACATTTCACGCTTGCAAATGTCAACATACTTTTGGTTGTCGGTAATGGTGTGTTATCATGGTTGCTTCGCAAGAAATTAATCGTTGCTTTTAACGCTCTACTTTTATCAAAGGGATAAACGCCGATAAATGTGTCAAATTGGATTCAATAATGTTACGGATTTATTTAAACAAGATACCTACTAGTAATTTAACTAGAAAATTACTCGTGTTAATGACCAAGCTGCTGTTCATGTTAATGTTAGGATTATGATGAATATGCATTTTCGATAAAAATATGGACGCATATAACATATTCTTATGATGATCCATCATCGTATCGTTCACTGTAAGTGCAACCTTATATAGGTTTAGTAAGTAAACCCTTACCAATACCTATAATGTACTTTGATTTGCTTTACAAAAGTATATACCTAGCAAGATTCCGATTCTTTAGGAGCATTGTTCTTCGGTTTCTGTTTTGTAAGTAACTACAGGAAAACAGGAAGTTAACTGGACATTTTGTGCTCCCAGTAAGATTTTTACTTGCGATTACATGTATCTACTTTAAGACAAGTTGTGCAATTATGCATATGCATTCGTGCAAAAAAAAATAAATTGGACGTCTCGGTCGCACGAACTTGCTTTTGTAGCAAGTTACCACAAACATATTAAATTTATTGAAAATGAAAAAAAGTATTGTATTCGTGCAAATCAAACATGACATTACGATGATATCGAAATCGAAAAATGTGGGTCTGGAAATTCTGTGTGTCAGTCTGTCATTCGAATCCGCAGCCTAAACGAATGGGCCAATATTCTTTAACCTTGGTATATAGGGTTTTTAGGGTGAACTTCGGGGGTTTTTGCGGTACCTATCATATAATGGTTATGAAAAAACTGTTTTTTTCTCGAAAACAACTCTAACGATTTTGATACAAATTTTCATAAGTGATACGGACTCAGATTGTTTGAACTTTGAACCATATGTCAGACCAGATAGATTTTCCAGACCCACTTTTTTCGACTTCGCTATCATCGTGATGTCATGTTTGATTGTTATCTCAAGATTTTTTGCACGTTATGCATACGTGCGAAAAATCTTGCTTGTACCATTGAGTTTATGCACATAGAGATGGGAATCAAGATGGTTTCAAACTCACCGAAGTAGATGTCGCTAAATGAGCATATCGAGTAATTATTATTGCCCTAATTTCCTGTAATGAAAATCACTAAAACCGAACCGAACAAAATTCTTCTGCATACATTTGTACTTGTTTTTGTTTTATTTCTCCGGACTCAAAAATGATTGCTATAAGAGTAAAAATCGAGAGGTTTGTCACTAATGAAATCACCTGACCCCTTATATTTGAAATCCTCTGAAATCTGGTGCAATCACTTTAAATCATTAGATTTATTGGAAATCAGTCACAAAATATTTAAATCATTAACTGCTGCTTGAAATCACGTGAAATCGTCTGAAATCATTTGAAATATTGCAATCATTGAACCACTTAACTGACCCGTGACAAACCCCTCGGTAAAAATAAAGGGCACGACTGGGTCGAACAAGTAAGTTGCTCTTGGGACAAGTTACTTTCGTGTTTACGACTGGAAAATTCATTTGACCACCTTTTTTTATAAAGAAAAGATTTTTAGTATTTTATATTTTGAAATATTTGTCTTTTAAAAAAATCTTTTATAAACAAATGTATGGAATCAAAAAAAAAGTTTATATGAAAGATATGCATAGTTTTCGGTAAAAATATAAATACTTGAAATGCTATCAAAGTTTGCAGTATTTTTTTTGAGAAAATTAAATTTATCGGTTTTGGCAAAAAAAAAAACTTTTTTTAAAAAAAATTTTTGCAATTTTATTTCAGTTTAGCAGTAGTTTTTGAGTATTAAATTTCGTTACAATTTTAAAAGCTAGTCGGAGTAATAAAAAACGGTACTATGGCAGGTACTGTTAATAAGCTGATTCTGAAACAAAAATTCAGACGAAAGACATCACCATTGGTTGTCACTCATGTAAAATTTTATCGAAATCGATCGTATTTTTTTCGAGAAAATTGGAATGATCGGCTTTGACCAAAAAAAAATTCGTTTTTGCAGTTTAAACTTTTTTCAAATTTCGTTTTTGCAGTTTCATTTTAATTTAGCATTAGCTTTTGAGTATTAAATTTCGTTAAAATCGAAGAAGCCGTTCATAATATAGTCGGAGTAATACAAAACGGTTTAATGGCAGATACCGTTAATAAGCTGATACTGAATTTTTTTTTTAGATGGTGGACATCACCATTGGAAAAATTTTATAACAAACAAATCCTAGATTTTACTTTTTTATTTGGCCTTTGTTTAAAAAAAAAATTGAGAATGTCAAACAGAAATTGGTATAGGATTTTGTTGTTTTTTTTTTAAATATTTGTATTTTCATCATATTTCACAAATCGTGTACCGATTTCTGTAAAAATTGTTATACAATTGTATACTATACTTTGACCTTTTTTGCCTCGTTTTCTTAGAACAAGGAATGGATACACCTACTTGCCAAAATAAACTTAATTTTCAAACACAGGACATTTAAGATTAGTTTCTGCTGTCCTAACTCCTGGTCAATCATTTGTTTGCTTAATAAGGTTACTATCAGGTATACCTACCCTACCCAAATATAATGTTTTTTTTTGTATTTCATATGTGACCACGGCAGAACTTTACTGCATATAACATATTTTTCTAAATGACATGTTCACATGCAAATCAACAAGAAATCCTTCCGTTTAATCATGGGCTGTAATTATCTTTTTACTAGCCGTCAATCAGTTTATACTATTTTTTTTTAACAAAAAGTTGACATACGTGCATTTGTTGCGTGGGTATGTTCTGCACCGTTGACTTTGTCGCTAAACTATCACTCGATATTCAGATGTGGCAACAACAATTACGTCATAAAACACAGGGTAACATATAAACCTGTCGGGTATTGTGAACACCATTGAAGTTAATTGCTTGCTGGTGTTATCTTAAAGGCGTCATGAAGTAAGTAAGCCAAATTTTTGAATGAAAGTCACATTACCAACACCTGTCATTAATGTAACTAAAAAGTGTAAAAACTAATCAGAGTATATATACCTACCTGAATATGAATAAGATTTCGCTTTTTTCAGTTTATGTCCAGCATGAGATCCTATTATACTAGGTGTAATAGGAACTTTGCAAGATCCTTTTGAAAGGGACATCCGCCACTTTTCATTTTATGGGCAATTCACTGTGTGCATATCACTGTGGTGCACTATTTATGCGCGCGAATAGCTTAATTGTAACTTGTTTATAGATATTGTGAAACAAATTCTTAATAAGTTAAGAGAAAAAACATCTGAAAATGGCCTAAGCGTGAGAACAAGTTAAAGGGTAGCTATTTTTCAAAAACTTTAAATGCCATTTTGTTTTAAATAATTAATTTAAGCGCTATACCAAATTTTAATGAAATCGGTTAACCCGTTACCAATGTATGGTCATGTTTGTAAACAACCGTTGAAATAGGTATTATTTAGTTGTAGATATACTAGGAAGAGCCCACAAAGTTATTTACCTCGAGAAAGTTTTTTCAGGGGTAAGCAGACCCCAAAAATAAACCGGCTGTATCTCCTGTAATATTTAGTCTACAGATATGCTTCTCCAACCAATTTGTACGAAATTTAATGTTCATTAACTTTGATAAGCACACAAAATGTAGGTACTGCGTTTTAGAAATACTATAAGGGAAAAACAGAAAAAAGTAAGAAAAAGTGGGGGTTTTTCGTCCCTCCCCAAGTTAGCACAGAATGTTCGGGGTGAAAAAATTAGATGGGTCTTTCTAGTATACCCCCAAACAACCTGTGAAAGTTTCTTTAAGTTCCGAATATTTTCCAAGTAGCCCTATTTTTTCCAAATATCGACTGGACTATCAATGGATTTTCAAACATTTTACAAAAGAGAAAGAACGAATTGTATTTTCAAAATAGAAACTGATTCCCCTATTTACCCCGATTTTCGATGTGTGAATCTCCCGATTCCAAAAAATATTTTATGGCAAAACTTTCAATGACTGATCAACGACAGCAATACCTTTCTTTTATAGCAATGTTTTATATTGTGTTTGGCCGCGATTTGGATGTTGGTTTTTGTCGATTTCTATGTGCATTGTGTGCATTATCGCAAAATTTATAGAGAATTAAACTCTCTGTGCAAAATCTCCTAATTTTGAAAAAAAAAAAATTAAATTAATATTATGTAAGAAATTAACAGATTTTTCACACCCTTTGTAATTAATATTAGCAATAAATAATTATTTTACAAAAAAAACTGTCTGCTTCTTATGCAGACAACTTTTTTAGTGAATTTAATTAGTTTGTTCGTTGAATTTTTCCAATTTTACCCAGGGTCGACCCAGGTTTTCTTGACAGCCCCAAGAGCTGTCAAAAAAACCTGTGGTGAAATCGCGTAAGATGATAGTTGATTGTCACATTTTTGATCATCACTTGTGATCAAATTGAATTATCCTTCTGCGGAAGGTGATCACATCCACCAATTCAACTCGATTCAACTTTGTTCAATTTGTCAGTGACATTTGTGAAAAACATTATTGCCGTAGTCATATTTTCAAATAAATTCATTGAAACTGTTAATTTTTTAGTGAATAAATGCAATAATTCTAAATTTAACCATTTATTTTCGATTGTTGTATACTCATATGGTAAAAGAAATATTGTTTTTGATGATTAAGTGACTAAAATTGAAAAAAAGTTAAAAAATTTATAATGTTTTGTATGCGTGTGGTAACTCTAGTCACATTGCCACAAAAATGAAAATGAAACGTCAATTTCATGAGAAGATGACTATCACAATATTTTGGTGATTGGTTTTTAGCTATCACTGTGATAATCACCTTACGCAGACAGAAAGTGTAGATTTTGACTGTCACTTATCACAAATCACCTTAGCCGATTCCACCCCTGGGTTTTTTGGTTCTCAAAAAAACGCATAAGGGTAGGTTTTGTGTTGTTGACAAAAAGAAAAAAACAAAAAATATTTGTTTCAGAAATTAAAACTTGAAATTTGTTGATTTTGGTGCATTCCAAACCATAAAACAGTTACATTTTGTTTTATTTGTATGTTTTCTATTTATTTTCATTAAAATAAATCTATAATTTCTTTTCTTTGCATTGCAAAAGCAAAATGAAATATTCAATTTTAAACATATGTTTGACAACACACATGTCAAATTGTGTACCTCAACTCGCCCCAGCAAAATACCTAGATCTACTTCAGGGCGAGTTGAGGCGACCCCAGGTCTCAACGAACACAACTATTCTATGAATTTGGTTATAACCATTTTTATTCAGAAATACACACACCTGCATCGACAAAAAAAAATACAAAATGGCGGTTATGCACCAATATAAAATTTTGTTGTAAAATTGTGGTTTCATATTTTATTCAAAATATTTCATACTTCATTTATTTTTGATAAAACTCATTAAGTAAAGGGCTACGAACAAAATATTTTTTTTTAATTCCTAGTAGACATTTGTACTTACTTGTGTGTGCATAAATTACATATATACCACCTACTTCTTAATATCCTATCCACATACCTACGTTTAATTCGTTTTTAAAAAAAATTAAATTTTCTAGACTATATAGACACTTGTAGGTATTTTGGCTTTCATTTAAAAAAAAATCAGCTCATCCAAAAAACTTGGGGCTCATCCATACATTTAAGTCCTGGCTACTGTCCAATATTCAAATAACATAATATTATGATTCAAAAAGACACTTGTATTTAGACCACCGCATACATCAGTTTTTTCCTATAGCTATTTCCAGATATGTGGCCACGACAGAATTCTCATCGAGAGTTTATTTTATATATATTAGATATTAATAAACGTAAAATAACAAGATAAGTTTATGTTTAAATAGCTAGTTCGCAAATATTCTTAAATCAATAAATTTTCAATGGTAACAAGATAAATGCTTTTACAAACTCTTTTGTAAGATTTTCCATCTAGAGGTTACATAGTAAGAAAAATTACCAGATGTTCATCATAAATACAAATATCATCTGAACCAAATGATGGAAAATTATTTGGAGTAAGGCTACAAACAGAAGGGATTAGCATCATTTTTTGGAAGGACTTATCACACCCTTGTCCCATAAATCGAAATTTTTTACCACAAAACATTATTTTTTTACGAAAAAATTCCTGAGGGTGATTAGACGTAATAATAGCTCCTGTATTTAAGAAGGGTTATAATCTCATGCTACATTTATTTATTGTTTCTTTATTTTTTTTTTCGCATTATTATAGTTTGGTCGAAATTGCAATATCCTTGCACATCTATATAGTTAACATAGAATATAATATTATGTTTCTCTTAGCTATAGGTCATTGGTCATATGAGTTTGTAATGCCACCTGGTTCATTTACTTCTCTTTTTTGACGACGATATTTATTTTTTTTTTCACACTATCAAACATTTTTCAAATGAAGCTTAGATCAAGCATCAACAAATGAAGAATGCATGCATTTGTCCAATGATATAATGGTAATTTTATAAAGAAAAATAAGATAACCGTTCTTGATTTGGAATCTGGGACTACGTTCTCCAGCTCAATATCAAAGCATTTCTCCAATAATAAAACTGATTTCATATACATTTCTGCATACCAAAATGAAACAGTATAGGACGATGCAAATTTCATCAATTTTTTAGGAGAAACATCTAGGAAAAAATTGTAGAAACATCTTCTGCCTCGTGACGTAGTGGTTAGTGAATAGTGTGTCGTATTATCACGCCGGACCCGGAGATCTGGGTTCCAGCCCTGAGCACATCTTTTGTTCTTTCAGGGACACTGCCTCTTGCGTACCATTGTCACGAAAAGTGCATCTCATCTTAGTCGTTGGTTTCAACGAAAAATTGTAGGTCCCCATCCCTATTTACCCTCTCGAAATAACAACGCACTCAAAAGAATTGATTGAGAACTTGATAGCTTAAGTCACTAAGCTGTGGTTCTTCAGAGCTGTTGGTGACACTAAATTTATTTATTTATTTATCTAGCTAAATGGAGCGGGGGCACCCGACTAAACTTAAGTTTCTTACTTACTTATGCTGGCTCAAATAGAGTGTTGTCGTCCTAGGCCTCCTTTAATATGCCCCTCCAGCCGGCTCGATCCTTAGCCTGCCGTCTCCAATTTTGCACTCCAAGTAGTCGGAGATCTCCCTCCACCTGGTCGCTCCATCGAAGATGAGGTCTACCTTGGCTTCTGACTCCCTCTGGTTTGGCGTTGAAGACTTTACGTGCTGGAGCGTTGATGTCCATTCGCTCTACATGGCCAAGCCATCTTAGTCGTTGTTGACGAATCTTTCTGGCTAGGCTTATGTCGCTGTACAGCCCGTATAGTTCGTCGTTTTATCTTCTTCGCCAAACGTTGCTTTCTCTGTTTACGCGGACAGGACCATAAATCGTACGCAGGACTTTTCTCTCGAAAACTCCAAGTGACTTTTCATCCGATTGGGAGAGGGTCCATGCTTCTGCACCATACAGCAGGACCGGGATGATGAGTGTTCTGTATAGTGTCTCCTTGGTTTTTCTCGATAGGGCTTTATTCCTCAATTGCTTATTCAGGCCAAAAAAACAGCGATTAGCAAGAGTTATTCTACGTTTGATTTCAGTGCTGATGTTATTGCCTGAGTTTACAGCAGTGCCCAGGTAGACAAATTCACTAACTACCTCGAAGTTATACCTATCAATGGTTACATTTTGACCAAGTCGGTGGTGGGATTGGACTTTCGTTGATGAGAGCATATACTTCGTCTTATCCTCGTTTATTTTCAGTACCATTCTGTTTGCTGCTGACTCCATAGACGTGAAAGCGCCGGTTACTGCTCTTTTTGTTCGTCCTATCACGTCAATGTCGTCCGCAAACCCAAGTAGTTGTGTCGATTTATTAAAGATGGTGCCCGATGTACTGGCCTGGGTATTCCGTATTACATTTTCGAGCACAATATTAAAACAGCTGCATGACAGTGCATCTCCTTGCCTTAACCCTCTGGTGGTGTCGAAAGTTTCAGTAGAGTCCCTACCAATTTTGACGGAGCAGCGAGCATTTTATAACGTCATCCTGATTAGTCGTATCAGTTTGGCAGGAATTCTAAAGTTGAACATGGCACGATAAAGTTCAGTTCTGTCAACGCTGTCGTAGGCTGCCTTAAAATCGACGAACAGGTGGTGAGTATCGATGTTAAATTCTTGGGTTTTCTCCAGGATCTAGCGTAGAGTGAAGATTTGGTCGGTCGTAGATTTTCCAGGTCTGAAACCGCATTGGTAAGAACCTATTAGATCATCAGCAAACGGCTTCAGACGTTCACACAAAACGCTGGACAGGATCTTTTAAGCGATGTTTAAAAGGCTTATGCCTCTATAGTTGGCGCAGAGTAGGCGGTCTCCTTTTTTGTGGATCGGGCTGATGGTACTGAGATTCCACTCATCGGGCATACTTTCCTCCGACCATATTTTGCAGATGAGTTGGTGTATGCTCCTGACCATGTCATCTCCAGCGAATTTAAAAAGTTCCGCTTCTAGACCATCGGATCCAGCTGTTTTTCTCCTTTTTAGTCTGTCAATGGCTACTTTGATTTCATTTAGGCCGGGCGGATCTATCTCATGGTTGTCATTCAGATTAACAAGTACAAGATGGTTCATTTAACAACTGGTTAAGGTAGTCTCTCCAGATGGCTAACATCGCCTGTGTTTCTACTATGATGTTTCCATCCTCATCTTTGCAGGGGCCGGGGCGACTTATGAAACCTGATGTTGATTGCTTTACTCTTCTATAGAAGTTTCTCACCTCTTTCCTGCAAAAACATCTCTACATCTCCTCGACTTCACGTTGTTGGTGTTCTTTTTTCTTTCTCCTAAGTAGGCGTTTTTCGTCCTTCCTTAGCTCTACGTAGAGATTTCTGGACGCTCTAGTATCTCTCTGGAGCCATGACTTGTATGCCTCCGTTTTTGCTTTGTTTGCCAGAGCACATTCGGAGTCGAACCATGGGTTTCTGGGGGGAGGCTGTGAGAAACCCAATACCTCTGATGCAGCACTCTTTATGTTGACATAGCTGCCATTGGTCTTCCGGGTTCATATCAACAGTCGAAGGATTTCTCTCAAGCTCATGAAATATGTGGTCGGCATAGGCAGCGGCGGTCTCTTCCGATTGAAGTCGTCCAACATTAAATTTCCTCGGCGATATCCGTACTCTAAATTTGGCACCAACTAGGTAGTGGTCCGAGTCGATGTTGGCTGCTCGGAATGTACGGACATTCAGAACGGACATTTCAATTTCATTTAAGTGAACACTAGAGAGCCGTTTTTACTTGCGATTATAGGAAAAATTTACAGATAACAATCAAACATGACATTACGATGATAGCGAAGTCGAAAAAAATGGGTCTGAAAATTCTGTCTGTCTGCCTGTATGTCTGTATCTCAGTCTGTTTATGTATCAGCACCTACAGCTTAAACGACTTAATCGATTTACATCAAATTTATTATGTAGGGTTTGTAGACTATTCCTTAGAGGAGAAATTGAAATTTTTTGTTTTAGAAAATAAATAGTTTTAAAAAAAAAATAAACAATAAAAAAAATAAAAATAGCCAAATTAAATATATTTAGAAAATCTTAATTTTCCCGAAAACGGATCCAACAATTTTCTTGAAAAAAATTACTGATGGTTTTTGTATAATTTTCTTTTGTTGAAAAAATTTTTGCCAAGCCTATTATTAACCTCCCATAGAACCGGTTAATCGAATTCAAACCAAACATTTTTTTTAGAAAGACCTAGATGTTTTAAACAAATTTCAATACCAACATTTTGCAAAAAGGCTTTAATTTTAGTTTTATTTAATTTTTTAATTTATTTTTTAGTAAATTCAATTTTTGGAAAACGGTTTGACAAAAAAATTATATTTTTTATGCATAAAATGAAAACAACTAAGCGCTTAAAAATTACGTTCGTCAAATTTGTAAAAAAAAACTTTTTTTTAAAAAAATATTAAGGAAACATCGATTTATTTAAAAACCGCTCTAACGATTTTGGAATTATTTTTTTGGTAAACATATTTTTAAGCAATAAAATTTCTGCATACCTACTTTGATTTTAGCTTGAATCTTTGAAAAAAGAAGTTTAAGCACTTTTGGGAAATATTCATATGATTTTTTTATTTTTAAATAAAAAAAAAAATATTAAATTTAGTTTTATTTTCGTTGCAACTAGACACAAGAAAAAGTAAGTGCAACCCAATCGTGCACCACAAGAGCAAGTTAGTGCCACCCAGTCGTGTACTTTATTTCAGTTTGTCATTGGATACTGATCATTCAGCAACATCGCAATGTTTTGCAGTCGAGAAGATCTAGGAAGGTGCTATCCAAAGTGTAAGTATTTAAAGTAAGTCAGTTTTGGGTTTTAATAGTGAAGGGCATTAAGTGACTCCAGACATTTGTTGTTGCTGTTTTTATTTTATACTTTATTGGAAGTTACTGAATTGAGATAACGCATCAAAACACGGTTATTTATACTAAAACACCATAAGATATTTTGGTTTGTGTTATTTATCTACAGTACTGACTTACCCTATACTTTTCAAACCATTTGGAGGATTATTTCAGTAGACTGATCTGATCCAAATTAGGAAAGTTGACAGTAAAAGTGGACTGCATAAAAATTGAATGAAAAAGAAAAAAGAATTTTTGTTATAAGGTGTTGAGACTTACTAGAAATCGGTTGTACTCACAATAGACCACCACAGCAGGATAAAATGACACAAAGGCCAATGTGTCCCAATCCGAATTTGCGCACCCTGATGCATGTTTGAACAAAATGGGGTTGTATAACAAATGACAACATGCGGCCCTTCGAAAAACTGAGCATCATATTATAATTTTGTATTTATACATCGACGATGTGAATATTTTAACGGAGGGTTGGTTTATATCTTTGAACTAAATCTAAGTCCCACAGCAAGAATCCATTAGAAATGAAAGTACAAACTGATACATGCTAGGATTGGCAATAAAAAACAATTTTCCGATATAAAAGTGTTGATAAGAAACCGAATGTACTTAAATTACTCACATTATCCTTCGGGGAATGCTCTTTACGTATATTGATTGTGGAGATAAATTCAAAAGATTAGTAGAGCACTGATGTAGAGATGGAAACATGATGAGTGGAAACAAATCATTTGACAAATATGCTTCCGATAACATCACATCAGTTTGTTTTTTTAAAAAGCCACTTTCTGTTCAGGTCAATGAAACAAACATTAAATTGCACCTGTCGCGATTTCCGGGTGAATTTTTAAGATTTTCTGGTTCTGGGGAAAAAAACATCCCTTTTTAAATATTTAGTTCGTAAGATAAGTAAGATAAATTGCACTGTTCTTGTATAGGATCTTTATTTCAGTTAAATTTAAACGAAAAATTAACTCAATAGAATTACATAGGTACTTGTTTTATGTTTTTTTTTTGCAAAAATTTAGCAGATGATGGTATAATTATTTTATATTGAAGTGATGTTTAGTAATATATTGAAAACCGTTGGTGAGAGGACCGATACGTATGTATGTACATAAAAGTAGAATACAACTTTCTCTAGGCTTTCCGTTGCTGTTTCGGGTGTGTTCATATATTGTCCCGACGAGCAGGCCTCTCACAGACTCATATGAAACACCATTACGTCTGCTGTTTACCGCAGACTCAGTTTTGTCCAAATAAAATTTTTACCCTATAAGCAAACACAAAGTTTTGGGCATATCATTACTCAATTCCTCCCAGGCTGAAGCCCAATGTATAACAGCGATGAAGGAAGTTCGACAAGAAAAAATGTAAAAGTGTGTTATTTGGGTGTGCTTCGGGTTTTTTGGGTGTGCTTTGGGAAGACTTATACAGGGTGATTCACATAAGGTGTGCCAAAAAGATAAAGGGAGTAGATTTGGTCGATACAAGAAAAAAATCGTATCAGAAGATGTGCTCTATCTCCCTCTTATTAGGCAGGAGGGGCAATTTTCTAAAAAAATGACTTAAAACAGAAAAAAAATTATTAAAAAACAACGGTACAACCTACAATTCCATTGTATACCTTTTTGGAAAGCTACAAATCTATTATTTTATATTATTTCTAAATAAAGTTGTTTTAGTGAATAGTAATAGGGAGATATACCCCCCCCCTCCAGTACTATTTTTTTCTTGTCTTGACCCAACCTACTCGCTCTATCTTTTTGGCATACCTTATGTGAATCACCCTGTATATATGCATAGGAAAGAAGTTTTCAGCTAGACAGGAGGGATGTTATAAAATTCTACCAAAGGGTAAAAATCTACCCAAGGCTTTAAGGCCAGAACGGAAGCCTGCCAAGATGAGAGGGGGAATATGGTATAGTAGATATACACAGTCAGTGCTGATTATCAGGAAGGCCGTTTTTCTATACTGCTAAACGGCGAGCCAACATTCCGCTGCAAGGCGACTAATTTCATCTAACATGGACGCTGATGGTAAGTTTTTATGTCCGCCCGACTAAGTGCGGAAGGCTTACCTGCTGAATTGTCTATAGCTGCAGGAGATGTGTTGGTAAGGAGCATGCAATAACTTATCTGTAAAGTTTGGTCTGAATAATAAATGCCCGATGAACGAAACCTTGGCATAGTGTGCCCCATCCACAAAAAATAAGACGCTCTGACATGCACCAACTATAGAGGATAAAGTCTCCTAATCGTCGCTTAATCTTTTCGGCTATCCTGTGTGATCGCTTAAAGGCCCTTTGTAAGCGATCTGATTGGCCCCTATCAGTTTGGTTTTAAACCAAGTAAGTCAACCGTCGATCAAATGTTCACACTCCGACAGATTTTGGAAAAAAACACATTAATTCCTGATCGATATACACACCACCTCTTTATCGATTTTAAAGTCGCGTATGATAGCGTGGATAGAGACGAACTGTACAGAGCCATGTCGTATCTCGGCATTACTGCCAAACTCGTTCGCTTGTGCACGATGATGATGGAGAAATCTCGCTGCTCTGTCAAAGTCGGTTAAAACTCCAGCGAACCGTTTTATGTTGAGTAAGGTCTAAGACAAGGCGACGTGCTATCATGCAACTTATTTAACATCGTTCTGGAAGCGATTGTACGAAAATCGCAAGTCAACTACTACTCGCCTATGCAGATGAAATAGACAAAATCGGCCGAAACAAGCGAACTGTGGCTGTTGCATTTGCCAGTATTGAATCGGAGGCGACAAAAATGCGACTGGCTGACGAAGACAAAACGAAAAATATGCTATCAACGAGAAAGGAATTTCAAAATCGTCAACACTGTCTATCTGAGCTCCACTATAACAACGCAGAATGACATCAGTGCAGAGATCAAACAGAGAATTACTCATTTCAATCGCTGTAAGGCACTCCGTCATAGAACCAAGGAAACGTTACATAAAACCTTGATCATCCCAGTACCAGTACAATTGAAGCCGTTAAAACAATAAAACATTTTGTAGGAATAGTTTCCGATTTCAATTCGGTTTCTACTGGCCTATTTCGAAAGATTCCACTCTTGTAACGAAATACAAATTAGAAAATATGTAATTCGTCCAATTTGTTTTGAAATTAATCGTTTTTCAATAAAAAAAAAACAGGAAATAGCCACCGATCAATCATGGTCTTGTTTTAATGCTTTCTATTATATACATTCCCTATGTCAATATTTTCACTATAAAGTATATAAAGTAGTACCTTAATACCTAATAAAATAAAATCTACTTGAATTTGTTTAACTTCATTTTGAAACATACTTTCGAGTGCATCTTCCATTATGTATGTCAGCCTTAGATAAATTTATGCATGACAGCTTACCTTTTCTTCATGTTGCCCAAACATTAATTTTTTTATATGCTTTCAATGAAAGACTGTAACATTTATCTCATCTTTAACAACGTTTTTATGAGCCAGTGTATGGTATATTGAAATTGACTGAACCCTAGATATTGTAATTCACATTACAAAGCTAGCAAAAAAAAAAAAAACAACCCTCTCTAGAAATGTTTTCAACATCCGATTCGACATGGGGTGAGTGCAAACAATGGACGATTTCACGTCACCTGCCGCAGACAAAGCAAATCAAATACTATACACAGTTGAATGGACCAGGAGTTGGCAATCGGGATTTCCTAAAATAAGATATAAGGAACAACCAGAAGAAGAAAAATGGCATGGCACTGGGTTTTGAAAAAAAAAATGCTCCTATTCCTGCTAAGGATAATGATTTTTGAGTTGAATCCACATCGTTAAGGAAAATAGCAGATGTGTTTTATATACGAATTGTCTAAAACTCTAATGTCCAGTTCTACAATACGGCAGGAGTTTAAATTCCGTTTTTGGTTTTAAAATGATAATTTTAATTGTTCGTTTACGCTAAGTATGTATGTAGAAGAACAATGACCCACTGATGGTCAAATGTTTTGGGAATCCATTACAGATAATTTTATAATTTTCATAAAAACTTTATTCTTACCTTTTCATCCGCAGAATTCCCAAATGGTTGGGTACAAAATCCCGACTGCCAAAATCCCGACTGCCAAAATCCTGACTGCCAAAATCCCGACTGACGAAATCACGGCTGACTAACTACTTTTTTTGGTATGGCAATTTAAAACTGAATTTTTCAATATAAATTAATTGCAAAAATGTTGGGATTTTGTCCCTATCACTTCCCAAAAGTGTGTTCAATAGCATTAGTAAATAAATTACAAAAGAGTTCTTTAAAACCGAATTCAATCAAGTTTTTAAAAAAATTGATACTAATGTATCTTGACTTTGAGATTTAAAACTAAAATCTGGAAAAAAATTTAGGTTTCGTCAGTGTTTTTCAATTGGTTTTTGAGTATGCATATAGATATCACTAGAGCAACCTTCCTTCATGGTCTAATACTAATACTAATGTACTTGTATCGATTAATTGTAAACTTGTTTCGACTTTTAAGTTAATACTGGGGTAGAATCGGCTAAGGTGATATTTGACTGTGCGTCGGTCACCATCGATGTTTTGAGACACTTTATGATACACTTTTCACAAAACTTTCGATTTATGGTGGAGTTGAAGATAAACCAACTTACATTGATCAAGAAAACAAAATGTATAAAAACGACACCTAAATAGCTGTTGCAATCGCAAACGATTAGTAGCAAACAAGCGATGTTCAATTTGATAATCACCTTACTTGGAGCAAAGGTGATGATTTTGATTATCAACTATCAACACTATCACTTAACGCGATTCCACCCCTGTTTTCCTAAATACTTAGGTCAAAAAGGATTCTTGAGTTTTAGTTTGTTTATTCAGTCCTAAAACTAAATCACCCCTTAAAATAAAATATTAATTTATTTTTTCATTTTATTTGTATGCTTTTTTAACACACTGAATTAATATTTTTAAGTAAAGAATACAAAATAAAAAAAAATAATAAAGTTCGCTGCTCAGCTCTTTTGTTTAAAAGAGCCCAATTATATGTAGGTTGCTAAAAATTGTTCATTAACCTATTTTCATAGTGAAATCATAGATATTAACACATAATACTGGCTTCATTGACTTTAACATATAAGATATTAGAAATTCCGTCTTTCTCATACATTCGTTCCACTGTGAAACGCTGTGGATGTCATTGATATACTTCTATTCTGATGGCAAAATGCAAACTATTCTTATGCAAGTCTACGGTGTGTGGGATCCTTTCTAACTTTCTGGTACTTCCCTTTGAAGTATTTTTCAGGCTTTTGCATTCTTTTGTTGTCTTGGTCTCACTTTTGTTGCTGTTGTTCTTATTCCTTAGCATTATTTTTATTCCTCTAAATTTTGTTTTTTTTTTACAATCGAATGTTTTACTTCCTCAATATGGCAAGTATTGTTTTCGAGTAAGAACATTACGATGATATAGAAACTCAAAAAAGTAGTTTTGTCATGCCGTCAGTCGGTCTTTCTGTGCGGATGTGCAAATGTATGGTTGTGCGGATACTCGGTTGTCTGGTGTTTACCTCGCTTCAACATAAACAGTTGGAAATATTTTCTTAATTTCGTCTGTTGTATACATTTCGATGATTAGAGGACAAATTCGATGCCCGTTATAGCCTTACTATTACGGGTATCTCCTATATAACGTTTTTAATTTTTCCAAGTTTTCTCGTAAACGGCTCTAACGTTTTTTTTTTCATAAAACTTTGCAAACGTTATATTTGGTGTACTGTTAATGTAACTGCACTTCAGGTTTTTGGCTTCAGATTGACAACATGTACTGTACGTTGGACGCTAAAACAAATATTGGCATAATAGGCTATAACATATTTATAATATTCTCCAGACTTTTGAATTTATATACTACTTTTCAATTTATTTACAGTCTTTTACATTGCATTGAAAATAAATATATAGATACCTCCAAATTTTATATATTTTTTTATGGCAAAATTAAGTTAATAAAGTCAAAAACCTGTTCAGAAATTGAGTAAAAAGGGGGAAAGCGGATATTTTAAAATAATTCCTGAAAACTGATCTCATTTATTCAAAACTGAACAAGGTTTCATAGTTTCCAATATGATTGTCATTGTTAAAATATTTATTTTTAACTGTCTTTCTATTTAAATTAATAAAAAATTGAAATCGATGCTGTGTGACAAATGATTTGAATTTTCAAACTGAATATTTGGCAATAGAGTGTCGGACGCTATGTTCAGATGTTATATGTACCTATTCCATTTTAAGACTTCCAAACTTTTTTGAATTGAAAAAAAATCAACTTTATTTTGTATACTGTTTATTTATTTATAAGTAAGTTTCAAAAAAATATACAATTTGCACTGTCTTTAAAAAAAAATATTCTTATCTCTTTATTATGTGTACAAGAAAAATGACTAGTTCAGTTCACAAAAATATAATTGTTTACAATTTTTATATAAATGATTAGAATCGTTTTATAAGTAAATTTATCTTAGATTAATTTGCTGTTTACAAGGTACATTTTCGTTTCATTTTATATATTTCTAAGGCATAATTATTTATACAACAAAAATATGACTCATTAGAAATAAGTATATGTATGTATGGTTTAAATAAATTCTCTGCAAATTTTCTTTATCTAAATGTTAGACATAAACTAAGAATAGATTTTATAATATTTTAATGATTTTCCGATAGTCAAAACAGCTTTTTACTTTTTTTTTATTTTAAAACTATAAGACCAAAAAAAAGCAAGATCCAACCAAATTAAAAGAAGATATTTGGTGTCCTAATTTTAAATAAAATTATATGAGGATATTTTTGAAAGGAGGTTTTAAATGAAAAGATCAATCTTACATCTATTCGCCACTCCAAACTTATTTTGATGTTCGGAAACATTTTTTTTCTAGTATTGTATTGCCTTGTTTTTATTATTGAAAACGACGTTTCGATAAACATACCAAGATTAATATACATTTTCCAATTAATGATAATCATGTACTAAAAACAGTTTTTTGTTTATCTGGATTTTCGATCAGTATCAACATATTTTAGAATTATTGAACAATCAATCAAAAATCAAATAACGAAAACTTTGGGTTTTATGTTTCGTGCTTAAGTGAAATAAGGCTACTACTTGTATGAACGTCAGGATTTGAGCTGAATGCAACTTTTAAATTTCTGTAAGGTTTATCAGGCTCAGGGTTTGCCTCACCCATGGTCGATCTTCATTATTTTTTATCCTCTTTACTTTTAGTATGGAACGTATAGTTGAACCTGAAGTGAATATCTTTCTTGAAATTAAAGCGATGCATAGTAGAGACATAAGGGTGAAAACTTTGGAGGGAAATGAAAACCAGGGAACCTCACCAAATAATCAATTCTATAATTCAACAATGCTTTATCAATAGTTTTGCTTTTGACGAAACATGCAAGTAAATTAAAAAAATACGATTAGTCTCGATATTTTTAAAATTAATACAAAACATGTTCAGAACTTTAAATACAGGTAGGTTAAATGTTCGATCAAACTTCACAGAAACATTCGTCTTGTGTTAATACTGAATATTGCCTTAATGTGTGAGATATCGGAGTACATAGCGTACATATAATGTAGGTATGTATTTGAATTGAACAAATATTGTTCATTATCTATAAACGGTGCCGCCTTTGGCAAATTATAAATTTTGCCACCCAAAGTTTAAAAAAATATGCAAATTAACATTAATACTTATGAGTTTTATTATTGAGTTTATACACATAGATTAATCAAGATGGTTTCAAACTCACCGAAGTAGATGCCGCTAAATGAATGTATCGAGTAATTATTATTGCAATAATTCCCTGTAACAAAAATCCCTCAAATTAAACCGAACAAAATTCTTCTGAATACATTTGTATTTGTTTTTCTTTATGTCTCTTGTCTTTTAATTCAAAAATAATTGCTACAAGAGTAAAAAAAAAAATAAATAAAAGGATAGTAACGACATCCTACGAGCAACGTTTGAAACTTCCACATGATTTCTCTATGTGTATAAACTCAATGGTCTTATCTAATACTTTTTAAAGATTTTCTATAAAATAATTTTTTAAATATGGATTGGTATAAAAACGCTGCTGTTTACGAATTAATTTTTGCAAACTTTATAGCGGTTTTTACTTCTTTATATTACGATTCAGCATGTTTTTTATCAATGAAAGTCTTTACAAGAGCTGTAAATGGATATTGAGTCATAGTTGAGTATAAGTTTAAGTTTTGAGAAGCTACAGCTTTCCCTGTAGCAACACTTGCAGGAAATTTTAAGAGTGTCTTTAACGCCGCGCCGTTGCTAAATTTGGATACAGTTCAATAAAATGGTGTGAAGTTAAATAATTTAAAATGAACAAGATATCCTTAGCTATTAGTTCATTCACATGGCTTAAAACATTGATTAGATACTGATACTGTCAATATAATAATAATTATAATAATTGGCGAGTTTATATATTTCTAAGCGCTCACCTGAGCAAACGAATCCAAATTTTAGGGCTCATTAAATTTTGGATCGATTGTTTTGACTGATGTAATGGCGACAACGTAAGCTTATCGAATCGGACACAATAAAATATACTTGATATCTATATTAATCTTTGTAGCAATGGCTATAGCGAACTTTTATAATGCTTAAAATAAAGATTCCTGAGAACGGTTTGCCTGGAAGTGTAACCGCAGTTTATTTAAATATTCTAAGAAGGTTAAATAGTCTATAAAGCATCTTTGAAAAGACATTTATTTTTCCTAAAATCTCATTCCAAATAAACGTTGACAATACAAATTTTAATTTGTATAGTTATGCGTTTACCTAGTTGAGTTGCTTAGAAACTTGAATTTTAATCAAATTCTGACTTACGCATTAGTATAGCCCTTTTTCACTTTTAAAATTGTTGCACCAATTTTTCCGTCCTATAGATGAGTGCCGCAATTGCCGTTTTGCCTTTAGGCACCGATTATTAAATACTTTTAGGGCCAGTTCTACAATCATGGTAGAAGTTTTTAACCCACCGATTTCAGCGGATTAGCTATGGAAATATGGTTAGTTAAAAACTTCAACTAATATCGTTATCATTTGGTAGTCCGGAATCGATAAGCAGAACTGTCCGATTCCGGACACAAAATGAACGCGCAAAGATACTTTTGTGATTCTGTAATATACATATCATGGTATGTGTGAAACTTCAAAATCATTTTGTTTTTTTTTTCATTTGTGGAAAATGTTGGTGATGAGGGGTGATAACAAATTATTTATGCAACTTAAATACGCCAGGTATCCATTGATGTTCTATATTGGCTTTATTTAGAATAATTTATTTATTTCAAAAAGCAAAATATTTTTCTCCATCACTTTTTCAAAATAAATAACAAAGTAACGATATTTGACGATTTGAATATTTAAATCTGTGCAAGTATGCGTGATTCTGTTTTTGATTCTGACTTCAAGTCCGGAATGGAGTTTCTCCTCTTTTCAGAACTCGAACTGTTACTAAGTGCCAAATGAATGTAAACCGATAGTTCGGAGTAGTTCCGAACGACTACAAACTACCAAATGAAAACGCTATAAGCTTACCGACGTACGTGTGTACAACTACGACCCTCGCAGTTTTGAAATTGTTATAAGTCAAGAAAAAATAATATATTTCCTGTATAATTTGTTTTTTCTCAAATCATAATTATTTCAAAACCAAAAGAATGAATTTCTTTCAGTACTTTGAAACTGTAATATGTAAATTATTTGTTGTTTTCGTTTATTTACATAGAAAAAACTTCTTTTTTAATTGCTGCTTCTTTTAGATTACTTTGTTTCTTATATATGTATTATTTCCTGTGGGTGAAACTTGGCTAAGAAATGATTTAACGAGTGAATAATATGGCCGTAAGATACATTTTAAACAATAACTTCAATTTGAGAGTTTTATGTACTAACGAATTATTCCAGTCAGTTTCGTTTTAATATAAACCAGATGTTAAAAAAGGTCAACAAACCATGTTTCTATCGATGTATAATACACGAAATACTTGTAATTATTTCTTACGGAATAAATGTTAATCGGAAGAGCGTTTGGGGGCTTTCCTGCAGGTTTACACACATTTTTCGACAGTGACACCTACGATTATCCCTTCAAATATATTTGTGTAGGTATTGTATTTTTCATTTAAATTTTTAATAAATAACAATTATTTTGTGTAATATTATTTCGAAATTGTAAGAAAAGAATTTATAATATTTAAATTCTTAAGTAATAATTTTAAAAAAGTTGAAAATAGTTATATAACTAAAAAAAGAAGAATTCATAAATATTGAATTTCTCATGTCGCAATTTCAAAACAAAACCGCCCTCTTTGTTAACCAAGTTATAAATAAGTATAAGCTCGTAACAGTAAAGGAAAATTATATTTTAACTATTCTTCTTTCCTAAAAATTTAAAAAGCTTGGTTTAAACTTTTTTTTAATGGTTTTTTTCAAGCAGTTTTTGTTTAAGGTTTTAATTAAAAAAAAATAGTTATTTCCCACGTCACTTGTTATTCCATAGACAAAAACAGAAAGTCATTTCCAACGGTGTTCGACAAGGATGGATACAAATTAATTGTTTTCATTGAAAACACAATTTAAAAAAAAAGTATTACAGGTTTTGTTTTCATATTATTATAGGCGAAAAAGACCGTTAAACCAGGCAATATATTTGGCAACACAACACTATAAAACCAATTTTCAAAAATATCCTTTTGATGTATATCTTGACTACCGAAAATCATTATATAAAATATCTCACTCATGTCTTTGCACCTATGTAACACTTAAGTAATCTTATAACTAAGCAACCGTATATTGACCATACCCACTATTGTTAACAACTTGCTCACTATAATCCTTCCATGGCGGGGTTTGGGAGTAAAAACTGCTACTATGATGGAACGGAGTCGCTGACGGATGCGGATGGTTCTGTGGATGTTGCTCCATTGAGATGCTGGTATGATTGTGATAAGTGTTTTGTAATTCGTTCGATCTAAATGTTTCACTGGGAATATGAGTTTGTCCACCATGTGGTGAATATCCAATTGCTGACTGCTGTTCTCCCGCGAACATATCGCATTGTCGGTAGGAAGGTGTTGCTGAAGGAACATTTGTTGCTGCTTCAAATGTGCTCTTAAAGAGATCGTACTTTTCTTGAGAAAAATCGGCGCTTGCTTCTGGGATTCGAGGTTGATTTTGGTTGCTGTACAAACCATATTGTCGCATACTGCTATACAGGTCGAAATTTCCAAACCCATGACCAGTCATCATGTGATACGGCCTTGGATTAACAAATATTGCATCGAATAGCTCTTTGGTTATTCTCTCCCCACTCAGTGTCAAATTTTGCAACTTTTCTAGGTCAAGATTTATGGTACCTCCACTTTCAAGCACCTGCTCCAGTGCAAAAATGTAGTTGTGCGCAAATCGCAAAATTTCAATCTTCGTCAATTTGGTCTCTTCTGGGAGTGATGGCAGAGTGCTTCGTAAACGCTCCAATGCGTCATTCAAATTATGCATTCGATTTCGTTCCCGGTCATTGGCTTTCATCCGACGGAACTTTTTAATCCGGACAACTTGAGTTGGACTTCTGGAGCGGGTTACACGATTTTTACCAACAGCATATTTTCTTTTTGGTTTCGCTTCTTTCGTTGGAGTTGATGTTTGGACTCCCAATTTCGGTGCGAATTCGGGTATGGAATCCGAATTCGTTTGTGCTAAGCCATTTCCTGCGACAGCAACTCGTGGATCTGGTATCAGACCTGGTGGATAGAAATCCACAGATGAATCAAAGACGAGCTTACGCGCGGCATAACTAGCATCGGCTGTTTCGAAACTTTTTTCATAACCACTGTCAAACGACGAATCGTCAAATTCGAAAGAGCGATCGTCGAAACCACTGTAACACGATGACATTTCGAAATCAGATTCGTTTTGCTCAAATGGAAATTATTGTAAGCCGTTAATCGAATATCGCATAACAGTATCGTGTTAACAGAACGCGTATCGTATTCCAACTAAAGTTGTGAGAAAAATGTTCACTAGTTTTATGCAATTTTCATTTTGGGGGTTGTTGAATGTTGATGGCTTTGCCTTATCAGAAAAAAAAACAACCCTTGATGTTCGTCGTTTTTCTAACACCAATCGCCTCAAGGGTTGGTCTCTAATGCATGGCCAATAGCATAACTCGAAAGGGACCTACGATCAAAGGGATTTGAATATACTTATACTGCTGGTATAAGTCATTCATTTTATTCAGAGCGGCTATTATACATTTTCCCTTTATGTCGACATTAAATCGCCCAGAGGCTTATCAGAAAATGCTTAAGGGATGATTTTGCGTGGAGATTCTCTTCCTTTTTGTGTTCATCATCTAAATCACCCTGAATTTTTGTTTTCAATTTTTTTTTCTTATCTAGTGGATAGGTATGAACATATATATTTTTATTCATGTATGTAGGTATAATGTACTAGATTTTTGATTTGAAGGAAAAGAGGGTTAATTGCAAATGTTAACATTAAAAAAAAAAAAAAAACAATTACTTGACATTGTTATAACCGGTAGAACCTGTTTGTAAGGATAATTTAATGGTGGTTTAAGAAGCTTCTTTTGTTATGGTTGGAATATATTTTAGCATACCTATCATTCCTTCGGAAATGGGAGGACCTTTTTAATAAAAATAATGGTTCCTTAATCAACCCGTTTTATACAACAGTCATAAGAATAACTTGAGTAATTTTTCAAATATTCTAGGTATCACTTAATAATCAATTGATTAACTGACTTAAATTTTTAGCTTAACCGACCACACGTGACCGACCAACGTTTATGGTGCTTATAGTAACATTCAACATGCAATTCTTTTTCCGGAAACGAATTTACTGGTGTGTCAGTCGGTGGTGAGTTTTACAATCAGAGAAGATATATTTTTTCAAGTGGATATAGATACATATATCACGTGTCAACACTTGAAAAGGTCCTTGTTCCTTTCTACAAGTAATTACGAGTATCATTGGAAGAGAGTCACGTGTTTATAGTTAAGAAGGCGCGAAAAGGGATATTCATATTTGTACATATCAATACGAATTTGTCTCATAATTTTTTAATTCATCGCAATACGCCAGCACGTGCTGGTGTTTTGAGAAAGAATGCAAATGATTAATACAATTTATATAGATACCAATTGAAGAAGTGTGACAGAGATTACATAATTTGGTTTTTTACGTACCATATAGATGATGTGGAAAGGAAAGCATCAAGTGCCAATTCAGGATGCGGAAGTCCGTTGTATTTTTTAAAACCCATCCATAGAAGCAGAATATTATAAAGTATCTGTCACTTTGAGTGGAAACAGATGCCTAAACGTTGTAGTGATTTAATTTAATTTTTTGTATCAAAATATTATTTTTAGACGGTTATCAACTTTATGTGAATATTATTATTGTTGGCTACTAGTTCCCATCGTGTGACAAACTTCAGTGAGCGATATTATGTATAGAAACCTATAATTCCTTTGAGTGCCTTAGTCACACTTTAGCTTATATGCATCTGTTACTTTCCAATTAGTTATGATCTCATACATAATTGACAATACATTAATAATGTAAGGCACGAGCACGATATAGGTAGTTTCATGAAATATCTCTCACTCAATCCTTACATAAACTCTCAACCATCATACCAAAAAGGGTACTCATAAAAGATTTGTTACTTATTCCTTGCGGAAGGTGGTCCCTCTGAAAAGAACTTAGACTGCATTTGATCCCAGACTTATGGCGTGAGACGGTTATAGGTTGACTAGATTTTCCACTACTTCCCTTAGAGCAGCCAAAAGAATGCACTTATATTTGTAGGCTGTGATTAGAAACTCATGTTGGGAAGTCTAACGAGAACTTTGAGAACTGCTATCATGATCTGCATCATTGTCTTATATACGAAAAATAATTTACGTCAAATCATCAACAAACTTCAAAAGCAAGAGTATGAAATAAAAACCGGGTCCCATTGTTGGCACAATGATTGGAATTTTGAGTTTAAATAACGGATATATGTAGCTTGTATTTTGAAATCTGTCTAATAACGTTTGCCGCACTTTTAATAAATTTGATTACTTCTGCGTTATTTGGCATCATTTCTTTTTTCTTTTAAATGTTGGCAGCGGTAACAAATAGCTTGTCAAAATGCAATCGAAAAATTTGCGCCTTTTTTTAAGTGAAATCCATAGGGGAGGTGATAATACAAATATGTTTATAGTTCTTAAACTATAAGGGGAAATTGTGTTTAATGTGATTTAAATAATTAATGGCTGTTTAGGCAAAAAAAAATTAAATCGGTTCAGCCGTTATCAACTTATGGCCACATTTATGAAAAACCGTTAACACCAAATCTCCGTTATGTGCATTTTTACCCAAAAACCTGAAATACAGTTATATTAGGACTACTAAAAATATCAAGTACACCAAGTTTCATCAAAATCGTTAGAGCCCATTTCGAGAAAATTGGGAAAAACTAAAACCGTTATATGGAGTGTACCCGTTATAGCCGGGCTAAAACAAAAATTCGAGTTTTTCTTCTAGGGAATCCCCAAAAACTACTACACACGAAGTTTGAAGAAAATATATCCAACATTTTAGGCTGAGATCGGCACAGACAACCGCACATCCGCACATCCGCACATCCGCACATCAGCACATCCGCACATCCGCACATCCGCACATCCGCACATAGGTACGCACAGACAGACCAACGGACGGCATGAAGAAACCTACTTTTTTGGGCCTCTCTATCATCGTAATGTCATGTTTGATTAAAACCTGGATTTCGTTTTACACGAAACCAATACTTGCCTTATTGAGGAAGTAAAAATAGAATGTTGCATGATGTTCGTAAATTTAAGAGGCCAGATGACATTGTAACTTTTAAGTATTTGCGTACGTTAGCCAAAAAGCAGATCAGTCAATGTTATGCTCAATATCTTAACGAAGTTGAAAAAATTTTAAAAACAAATGTTAAATTTTGTTGGTCTAATATTTAACAAGTCTTTAAGTAGTGAAATGTTTCCATCATGTCTTAAACAGTCCCTCTAATATTAAGTCCATAATGGACTTCTGACCCACTAGGGTGGGTCAGAAGTCCACAAATACATTATGGACTTATGACCCACCATGGTGGGTCTAAAGTACACAAAAAATTCCTGTGAACTTTTGGCCCATCGATTATGGACTTTTGACCCACTGAGGTAAGCCAATAGTCCATAATGGTGTACAAAGGCACGGTTCTGGGAACAGACTTTTGCTACTCCGTTTTCATTGCAACGAAAATGTGTGAGGAAATTCAACTCTTGTCTGAATCTGAGAGGAACTATTTTATTGATGGCACCTTCAGCGTTCTTCCATCAGGCGAATGGAAGCAATTAGTGATTATTTGTGTAGCACATTCAGAGCACGTAAGTACCTACTTAGTATTTGTTGTTTAGAATTACTTTTCCAAATTGCAATGAGGTATTTTGAATTTGATTTTTTAATTGATTAGTGTAGTAATCAATTAAAAAATCGGGCGATTTTGTAGATATGTAGCAATGGGAAACTTTTTTTTTGTTATTCTTAAAATTAAATGAAAGATACCAGAACGTTGTCAACGAATTTTTTAAAGAAAAAAGTTAATAGGTATCCGTATCATAAAAATCAAAAATCCAATTTGAAATAACTAAACTATACCACTATACGCCTATTGCCTCGCATTTTCTAAATAGGTTCAAATATACATTGTTAAATAAACACCTATTTGAAATTACAATAAACTTGATTGGCCATAACTAAGTAATTTCTACGGCATCTTGCTTATCCGAATGTTCGCCACCAATGAATAGTTAATAAGGCATCCAAATCGCAAACAAAAACCTATATAATCACATTAAAATTCATTTGGTTTTCTCCCTAACCCTGCGGAGATGCGCATCTCGTTTGTATCAAATGTAATCTTTGTTTGTTTTCCGATCACAGATATAAATGTATACAATCACATTTCCCTTGTTTCGTGTCCTTTTCCTTTTTTTTTAAGTGCGAGTCGGTATATGCCAACATGTCATTCTGGATGCATTCGCATTGCACTCTTACGTCAAAAGCGTATAATCCTCCAATTTCGAAAGCAAATACTTTTCGGTTACAAAAGACCACACAAATTAGGACTCGAGGTCATTGTCACCCTCACCGTTTTCTTTATACCTAGAAGCTATCTAAAGCAAACGCAAACCAATTTCGGACAAAAGTAATAAATGAATGGAATATCCTAAAATTCTGATTCTTACCCCGAGAATGATTGATGCATTTCTGTTTTTCGTACAAAAACGGTGATTTTCGAAGAGAAAAACTCTGGATTTATAATCCGAACAGTGGCTCCTGCAGTTGAACATCAATACCTACACAAATCATAGCATACATTACATACCTTCCTACTTATTGTTTAACTTAGTTTGCTCGGAGTAAAATAAGAAAATCTTTTTGACATCCTGCGAGCCAGGTGCGGCCATGAAAATGGGGTGTAATTTGTTCCACGCACTCGGATCAATTAAAATTCATACATACACGTTCTTTTCTGAAGGATATCGGATTTCAAAATGTGTTTACTTTTGCCAGCGGGCAAGAGTTTTGTATTCCGTCAACTAAACAAGGAATTGGCTGCTCGGACAAATTATAAGTATTATGTGTTTTATGGTTTTTTATTCAGCAGCAGGAATAGAAATGCAATTAGCCTGAGGATATAGATTTTCCGCTCTGATTTTATAACGTTACGCAAATTAATAAAGGAACTTCTCGGTGGTTGTTTTTTTTTTTTTGCTCTACTCTTACGTATGAAGGTACTTGTTCGAAAGGACCTCATTCGCATGGGGGAGTAAACAGGCCGTCGAAATAACACGAAAACGATCACCCCAGACATTTCAGAATCCTAAAACTTCTAAAAGATATGTGAATTTCAATACAGCGCACGTGAAAATCTTAGCTTAATCTTACATTTTATTTGATTATAAAATTATTCGTAATTATGTGATTTTCAACTATAAATCATAAAAACACAAAATCAGGCTTAGTGAAAAAACTGCCAAGCTTCGATCAGAAAGAGTTAAAAATTATCTTAATTTGACATTAGTTGTGTTCGTTGAATTTTACACAGGGTCGACAGCTCTGAAAGCTGTCCAAAAAAACCGGTTTTTTGTTTCTCAAAAAACGCATTAGAGCTGTCGCTTTGATGTTTCGATCTCAACGATAACTGTTATCATCAGGAGAGTGAGTTATTTTATTAGCTCACTAAGCAGCCAGGTGATAAAATGGCCAAAACCTGAAGAAAAACCTTAAGTGAGCAAAATTGTCTTAGCTCTTCTCGCATCAAAATTGAGCACACTTTTGGAATCTTGAAGCAGGGTTTTAGACAGCTTTATTACTGTAAGTTAGTCGGTCTAAACAATTTATTCATTAGAGCGTGTTGTGTTCTACACAACTTGTGCAATGAAAGTGAGTTAGTCCTCCTAAAAATCATTGTTGACCGACCGGATACAGTTCAAGAGACATTTAGCTCTTATACCGAAAACGAAGGTGAAATCAAAGACAATTCAGCTGGAAAAACTAAGAGAAACCAGATTCCCCAAATGCTCTATACGCATCAATAGTTAGAATCATATATGTACATATTTATTTCT
This sequence comes from Baccha elongata, assembly GCA_951217065.1. Taxonomy (NCBI): domain Eukaryota; kingdom Metazoa; phylum Arthropoda; class Insecta; order Diptera; family Syrphidae; genus Baccha; species Baccha elongata. Next base: position 181,807,747 of record OX578272.1, on the reverse strand, counting down.
AAACACAAAAACATAATAGACTTCATAGCTCATAGATATGTATACTTAAAAATAAACAAACAAAACAAATGTAGACACACAAAACATAAACTTCATAGATGTACGTACATATGTATTTAAAAATAAAAATATAAAACAAAAGAATATAAAAAAAAACATAAACTTCATACACCTACAATCAAACAAAACTAAATATCTTTCTTGGTGGCTTTTCTCTTGCGAATTCTTATCGGCTGGCACGGACTTTATTTGCAGAAACATAATCTAAAATCAGAAGAAATCTATTGTTATTCAAAGTTATTGCGAAGGTAAGATACATAAATAATGCTGGAAATTGTAATACTATATACTAACCGTCTTCGTGCTCTAAGATATCTTCAACAGATATTGATGTTCTGTGTGTAGATGATGTAGTTGTGGATATGGGAGAAGTTGATCTGCGAGTAGATGTTTGCGACGTTGATGGCATCCTTGGTGTTTCTGGCAGAGGCAGACTGATTGTACCTCCTCTGCTTCAACAAGGAAATAAGCAAGAGTGTAGCCGAGTTATTCCATTTTTTAACTAAAATACATAAAAAAAACTCAGAACTTAGAACTGAGAAATAAACAAACTTGTTTTACCTAGGGCCGTTGAATCGTCGGTGTCGTCGCTTTGCAAGCCGGGTGGCTGATTTTCTTTGTCAGTTATCGGGAAGTTTCTTTTTATTGATAATTTCCATAAGAAAGAAGCACCATAATTTAGTCCTAGCTCTTGCAGAATATTAAAGCAAAATAAACACATACCCGTTTGTGCTCCTTCAGCCTCTTCTGTAGTGCATGTGATTTGCACTGTTTCACCTGTGCCATAATCCACAACATCTACAGTTTCCATTTTTATTAATTCACTTTATTTTAAATTTTATTTGACTTTTTTCTTTAAATTTGGAATAAATCATCCGGCTAAACTTTTATGCTAATTGAAATGAAAAATGCCACAACAAATTTGTTTGACAACAGCTGTTATTTTTGACAGCTCTCAACTTGCTCAAGCAAAATACCTAGATCTACTTCACGGCGAGTTGAGGGCGACCCTAGGTTTCGAAAAACAGAGAATTTGTTACCCAGGTTTTCCAAAAACGCAAATTTCACATGTATTTGGCTGGCTGTCAAATTTACGTACCTCCGTAAACTGCGATATGGAGAGCTCTTCACATGCGGAGGCGAAAGTGAACGAAAATTGAACGAACCTGAGCAATCCGGCATTATGGGCTCACTATATAATTTGCTTGTATTCACATATTTCCATATACGATCCCGTACGCACTGTTTCGACTTGATCCTTAAAAATCAACCACTTTAATGACTCTTTCCTCCACTCGCACTTCGATGCGGGTTTATTTGCATATACAAGTATATCATTAGCTACAAAACCGATTTTTTTTTTAACTTGATAAGTTAAGCTTTCTTGCATTAGTAGAGCGGGCGGCATGCCCGCTCTACTAATTCAAGATCGGCCACTCTGAACTTAACACTTTGTGAGATCGAAAAAGAGGTTTTCATATATGACCGCATTATCACGAAAAAAGTTTTTAAAGTATAATGCAAAACGACCGAAATTCAGTGTTGACTTTGGAAAAAGTATTTGAACTATACATAACTTAATGTAAAAATACTTAGACTGAAAAGGGTTTGCTTTAAGGACGCAATGACGAGAATGAACATGAGAACAGAACACCCCTCCGCTGGGATTGCCAGTTTTTAGGACGTATGTATAAGAATAAATATTTTATCAAAGTAGACATCTTTTAAAACCTCGGGTTACTGCAGCTAATAAGCGTATCCTTGAAAACTTTAAGGACTGACTTCAATAAATAGCAGTCAAGCAACTTTGCAGACCATCTTAAAACATCTGAACACATATAGGCTGAATTCTTGAACGCAACATTTTGTTGTGATGCAATGTAAAACTGCATCTGATGCGCGAATAAAAGCAACCTTTTGCAGCAGCAAACGATGCATTCCAGCCAGCGCCTGCAGCCTAGGACGCGAGGAGTGTCAAAACTCTAGAAATTACAATAATGTTGTGCTTTTGGAACTCTGTGCTCGTAGATTTTCAAATCGTTAGTGCACAGCTACAAGCAAGTTCTGTTGATTTATTTAACGTTGTTACTCTTTATGTGACATTACATGCTTATCTTGATACGTTGCGTGACAAAAAAGAATTAGAACATTTTTAATCAGAGGCAATCAAGAGATGCGGAATGACCACACACAAAAAAAGATGTAAGAAGAAGATAGAAACCAAAATTGCATTTTGATGAAGTTAAAACGCGACACATTGAGTGATAAGGGAGACGATCTTTCATCGTTCATCGTTTATGTATATTGATTGTCTTAAAGTGCACTTTAAAAACCGGCTAATTATTTAAAATAGGTACAGTAAATAAAAAGTTTGGTTTCTTATGGAAACTGCATGAACTAGATGACAGTGAATTTATTAGAAGCAAAGGAGTTAAATCAACTATATGCCACTGATTTAGAAGAAACCTTTGCAGAAGAATGCGTCATTTGGCGCAATTTTTTAAATCTGACACAGAGGCCGAGAACTCTATTTCTGCCAGAACCCCAAAGGGTTTGTTTCAGGTAATAAAAAGTTTCAATATTTCATACACGTTCCCGAATGTGGAGATAATGTAATGCTACGCTACGAATTACGAAAAATTCTCCGTCGGCTAGGAGTGTTTGTTTTCGTTGAGTAAAGTGTTTTTGTTTGTTTCACAATTTTTTATTTACTTTTATTCAGATAATTGTAATTCTGTTTGTGTTTGAAAAAATGTAAATTATAATCGCTTAGGTGTAAAGTAAATTCAGTTCTTTTCTTTTAAAGACAAAAACAATCTGTCGCAATCCAACTAGAGTGAATTATGTGAAAAGTAGAAACAAATTAGGTACCTACCTACCTAGCTAAATAAATGAACAAAATTCTAAAACAACACAATTCATTTTATTCAATTTATACTTACCATATTCTCAATGTTCTTAAATTAGTTAAAATTGAATAAAACTTCTTCCCATAGGTTTTCCACTAATTTTGAAATTCGTGGATATTTGCCACTACGAAGGGATTTGGTGATAGTTATTTCGGGGTTCGGCGAATTCTTTTTATTACGATAGAACGTGTGATAGGGCTGAATATTAAGAATTTTTTTGACCATAAGTGTTACCAATTGCAGCGGCGAAAGGTCTTTTTCAGTTCTTAAAAGAGTAAAACATTACTTGTGCTCCACACTCCGCCAGCAAAAACTTGCAACGCTCCGGCTAATATAAAAACGGATTTTTTACAAACTATTAAATATTAAAAAATTGTCTAAGGATTTGCAAACGTTAAAGCACGGAAAAATATTTTTGTATAATCAATAATAATTACTTAATTACTATAATTTTCAAATAAATCATTAATCAGTTTCAAAAATGTTTCACTTGCATGATGCCTCTCCTCTTTTTCCGTCTGTATGTCTTTCTTTCTGTCTGTCTGTCTGTCTGTCTGTCTGTATATATAGACACCTACAGCCCAAACGTGTGTGCCGAATTGCTTCTTACTTTCTATGTAGAGTTTTTTAGGACTTTGCCTTTATAGACGGTCAGCCTTAAAAATGGTTTGCCACCATAATGTTGAATTTCATGCAGATTTAAAATAAAACATTAGTTTAGCTTGCAGATCGATCTGAAAACTTTTATATATGTATTATGAATCATGTTAAAATTTTCACACTACTACTCTACTAACTTACTATACTTTTTAGGCCGTCCGTAGCACACCTGGCGGGGGCACGTCCTTATTACTAGCCTAGGGCACATCTCGTCTCGGATAATGGCATCTTAAACATCCAGTTCAGAGTATGGTGAAGGTGATATCTAATACCCAAGTTTTTCTGACTATCCTATAATGTAGTCCTTTACTGGATTCTAATAGCCTTTTCATTTGGAAGTCCGAAATCGATAAGCAGAACTTTCCGATTCCGGACACCAAATGAACGCCCAAAAAATATTTTGTTATTCTGCAATTTGTATAATTGTGTGAAACTTCAAACGCATTTATTTTCATTTGAGGAAGATGTCGGTGATGAGAAGTCTGATAAGATGTTATTTATGCAAATTAAAATATGCGATATATCCATTGATCTTCTACATTGGCTTTATTTTGAATAATTTATTAATTTCACGATGCACAATATTTTTTTTAATATAACAAATTAACGACTATTCACGAATTTGAATTTTCAAATCTGTGCAAGTACCTATTAGTTATTTTGTTTTTGATTCCGAATTCAATTCCGGAATCGATTCTTTATTCTTTTCAATACTCAAACTGTCTTTAAGTGCCAAATGAACGTAAGCAGAATATCCCGGACTACCGAATGAAAACACTATTAGTAAGTGCTCGTCCACGCAACACAGTGAGTGGCGAGCGGCCCGTGTCGGTCGCGTCGCTCTAACTATCTAGGGACTCTACTGTATATGTATTTCTAAAGTGTGTTGTTGGTGTTGTGCTAATAGCTCTTCTCCGTCAACCCGCACCGCAATGCCTAATCCTAATCTAACCTTTCAGTTTAAGAAGCAAAACGTATAGGTATAAGTACAAAAGTATTTATTGATTTAATTATGCATGTGTACTTACATTTGGTGTTGGTATTTTGGTAATGTATTTATTATTGTAGAGTAGTGAAAGTTTCCTTGAATTAAGATACTTAAATCTAAACAAATGAAGTGCGAAGAACACGTGCCGTTGCCGTTCATAAGGACATTTTGCTTACCAAAAAAATCAAGATGACATATTTTCAAGAGGTTTCTCTTTTGCTATAGATTATATTGTTTTTTACTGTACGACGAGTATAGCAAAATACGTCAACATTTTCCCATGATGCGTCGGCACGTGCCGAACGCACCAAGCTCCTTACAAATTTTTTAAGTTGCACTTTACAATCTGACTATAATGATATAATAAATATGTTATGTAAAACTAAAAAATTGATTTAAATTAAAAAAAAACTTTGATTGAATTGCTAAAGTTAGAGGTTAGAGTTCGTGCAGTATGCGGTTAACGACTTTGAAATTATGTTGACTATAGTTTTTCTGAAAAACGATTTTCGTATATTTTATTATTTAACTTTTTTTTTCAAAAAAATCTTCTTTAAAAAAAATTTATGCAATTCACTTAGTATGAAAAATGAAAGACATCATCGCTGCAACAAATCACTCACATAAGATTTTATCAAAATTGATCGTAGTTTTTTCCGAATAAAATAGAATTTTCGGTTTTTGGAATATAAATTTCATAATTTTGTTCGTTTTGCCTTAAAAGGTCTTCCCTGGACAGATCCTTATAACCTTCCACCTTATGAACACCGAATTCAGCTTCTACACATTCAGTCCTTGTTACAGAGGCGTGTAAATAACGATATAGTTTTTATCCACCAACTTCTTTCGGGCGCATTAGATGCACCTGATCTACTTACTTGTGTTGGACTCAATTATCGTGGGGGTGCTCACCATCTGCGTAGCCTTGAGCTCCTACATTGTCCACACCATCGGACTAATTATGGTATAAATGAGCCGCTTACTCGCATGTGCAGGCTTTTCAATTTAAATTCTAAAATGATTGATTTTAATGACAATAAAATAAATCTTAAGAACGTAATTAAAACCAGTGCTCCACGCTTTTAGTTCATGTTTTATGTATTTTGAATTGTTAAATTATATGTTTTATTGTATTATAGTGTTTGTGTTATTGTAGTGATTTGTTTTACATTACTAACAACTAACACCAGCACTAAGTGATGAGCCAGTGGAACACATATAATGTGTTGGCAAATCTTTGTTCATAAGCTGAAGCTTGCTCTAAGCTCCTTATGAACAGGATCTGATAGTGTAAAAAAAGACTTTTTCAAATATTACTTCAGGTTTAGGTTTAGTTTTAGAAAATAAAATCTCTGCCTTTTTTAAATGATAGTCGATGTAATAAAAAACGGTTCTATGACAGACAAAAGCAATTCTGGAAAAAACTCGATGAAAGACATCATCATTGGCAACAAATCACACATATAAAATTTTATTGATCGTATTCAAAAAAAAGTACCGTTTTCGAGACAATAGCTTTTCGAAAATATTTTTTTAAATTGTTTGCAGTATGAATCGATTTAAACAGTAGGTACTTTTAGAATATAAAATTTTGTCAAAATTAGTGCAGCCGTTTAAAAGATAAATCAGAATCCGATACTGAGAAGAATTTCATATGAAAGACATATCACCGTTGGATGACAACAAATCACTCATATAAAATAGTATTTTTTTTTTCGACAAAAAAAGGTATTGTTATTTTAATACCTAATTCAAAAAATGAAAATAAAAGTCCGTTCTCAAAGAATAAAGTACGAAATACGAATACATTGTACGAAGTTTGAAGAAAATCGGTATACCTTACTTTATAGTCCGAGAGCTAGCGACCGATTATGGGAAATTATTTTGGCGCGCCTGAATTTTTGTTCAGATGTTGCTATGAATGACATAATAAATTATGGCTACCGGAAATGGCAGGAAACCAAATTTACAGCTCTCCAAAGTGCAGAAAAAATTACCATGGTAATAGTAATTTGTGCACGATTTTTTTTTCTTAAAATGTAGTTTGAAAACTTTGAAATAATAATGTATAACTGCGATTACATCATCAAACCGGGAAATGGTTGCCAGAGCAACTCAAAAAACAGTATAAAATACTTAAAAAAGAAATTTATTTAATTTTTTGAGTTGCTCTGGCAAACCATTTTCCGGCTTGATAATGTTATGGCAGTTATAGTTGAGTCATTGTATATAAATTTCTATAGTACAACCATGGAGCAGCGCCATCATAGAAAGTTGTGAACCGCACATTTGGAGGTTCTTACATTTACTAAGTGTCTATTCTGTTACCATAACAATAGTCGTCAACAAAACAAATTAATAATATATAATGTATTTTATTGGCTCTTAAATCCATATTTCCTTGATAAGAGTCGTTAACAAAACAAAAATCATATATGTTTACGACTGTTGTCAGGGTTACAGAATAGACAACTAGTAAATGCACGAACCTAAAATTGTGTTATTCACAATTTTCTTAAGATGCCCAGGCGGTGATTATTCAGCATGAAAATACTATAGAAATGTATATGCAATGGTTGAGTCTAGAATTTAACCTGTCACAAATTAATTACAAGTTGAAACCACTTTTATTTTTTTTTTTCAGTGCGAGTAAAAAAGGGAACAGAAGTTTATTGTTTTAATAAAAAAAAAGTAAGTACGCCATCATGTAGAACTGCAAATTTGCAACAAAAAACGTGGTCGCCACTTTTTTCTTGTTAAAAAATGTTCATGTATATGTATTTCTAGAATCTGAAAGAATCAGATTTTTTAAAGAATTATATCGAAAAATCAGATTTTTAAGACTTTAAGTTTTAGTATATGATTTTTAATTATTTAAAATATGTATTTATTGTTTGTTTTTGTTTTTTTTGCAGTTGTGCACTTAAACATCCGTTGATACGGATCAAACTATACTTTTTGAATAGAGAATTACATTTGCAAAAAAAAAAAAAAAAAACAAACAAAAAATTAATATTTTAAATAATTAAAAATCATAGTTTAAAAAATTAAAATTTTAAAAATCTGATTCTTCGATATAATCTTTCTATAGGGGTTCTGGGAATACATGAACATTTTTACAGAATTTCAACTGTACCTACTGCAAATAGCCGAAAAAAAAATATTTAACTCTTTAACAATTTAAAAAAAAATTGCAATCATGAAAAACGTCAATAGGTAACTACCTACAAAACAAAAAAATATTTTTGCGTTTCATTCTTTAACAAAAATCTGAAATCTCATATAGACATACGTACCTACATTGCAATCCAGTCAAACTAATAAAAATAAACCAAAAAACGTTTGTAGTTCCAATTGTTTGGGAATTTGTAGGGGAGAGTCCCCTGTACTAGCCATACAAAATCCCCTGTGATCGGGGTGCCGCGGTGGCTGAGAGCGTGGTTAAAAGGTATCTTCCCAACGTCGCGTCGTAGAAAGCTCACAAAATTGCCTACAGTTTGATACTATACATTATTAACTGTTTTTGAGATCTCGTCTCTGTAAAATGGAGAATACTTCGCCAAACTTTTTTTTTTAAATCCTTCCCACATTTTTTAAACATAAAGTTGTGAATGCAAAAGTTGTCGAAAATCAAATTTCCTTTAAGAATATTATATGTATAAACGTTAATTTATATCCAACTGATGGTAAGATGCAGCCATTTAGTGTTAGTAGGTACCAAGTAAAAAGTATAGTATAGTCCAAAAATATCAACGTAGTAGCTTATGGGGATTTGCATAAGATGCAAAAACAGGCTAGAGCAAGTCGTTTAAGTCAAGAGAATCAAAAAAATGTATGAAGAAAAGGGATGAGGGGGCAGTGGCGAATTTGACTTAAAATGCAAAACAATTGACCAAAAATCAACAAAAGCACGTACCTATGGTAATGTAATATGGCTTAAACGCTAGTACTCCATTCTTTATTTAAGTGATTGATTTCTGTTTTTTACAAATAACTTTTGGGAAATGAAAAATAAAAATCAACCTCTCAATCCATTGTACCAAACAAGTCTTTCCTATCTTTTTACTCCTTCTAAACTAGTGTCGTGCAACACCTGTTGCGTTTAAAAGACCTTACAGACACATAGTTAAATATTATTATTATTATTGAATAAAATTTCAAAATCAAAACTTGTAAAAAAAAATTTGTTTTTTAAATTTAATTATGCAATATTATAAATACAATATTAGATTTCCAATATTAAAAGCCTTGTTAATTGTCAATCAAATGAAAAAAAAACATTTATGGGACAACCTTCACATCCTGCATCACAGGATATTTATTCGAACTCCCGTTAACGCAATAGTTCACGTGGCTCGTCTGCCCTCAACCGAAGAGGCTACTGCCCACCATTCTTACAGAACTTACCACCAGGTGCACAAGGGGTTGGGGGTAAAGGAAGAACCCACCAACTAGAGGTGGGAAATGAGCCAGCAGGGTCTGACACCGGTGATACAATCAAAGAACCAGTGCCTCTAACATTGCTGAAATTTCATGCTCGACTAAAAACAAAAATAAAAACAAATAAACTTGCAATAGTTTTTGTTATTATTTTAATTTATTTTCTTTGCTGAAATTCTTATCGTGAAGTGCCGAAAGGTGCATAATAGGAAAATACTCTTGCTACAGAGCAGGGCTAAAATTCTCTGCTTTCTGCAAAAAATGTCACGGGGAGACTTGTATCAATGAAGTCTTTGCAGTTGCTGAGTCGCTGGACGAATGTTTACTACTCGGTCCCGCCTCCTGCCTCTTTCGAAACAGGGATGTCCAAAAGAACACGGATATCTCAATAAGTGTCAAAAGGCATACTACATGCCTATCCTTTCATTCTAATTTATCATAATACATATATACTAATTTACAGTTGTGATGTCAAGGAGTCAGCTGATGAAGAGCCACCATCACAGCGAAGTTATTCATTTATCATTTTACTGTCCAAATCCATACTTGCCATACCTATATGTACCTCTAGTTTGTATAATACCTATAAGTTTCAAATTATTGTTTAATTAATTTAAGTTTTATATACATTTATTAAATTTTAAATCATTAAAATCTGATTTCTTTAATTATTTCGTTTTTGATAAGAAGGTAACTTCAGTTTTAGAGGATTCTGTTTAAGCTCAAATTAAAGCTTAATAACTCCACCGCAACTTCATTGACCATGACTTCAGTCGTAGGAAGAGAATTTTACGCAATATTTTGACCCGAAGACGTCAATTACAATTTAAAACTTTTTAGGAAAAATATTCAATCAAGTGCTGTATTTCCAAACTTATTATACCTACAGAATTGTTGTTGCGCTTAAATTTTAGCAAATTGGTGTCTACTATAAAAGTGCATATTTTTCCTCGGATGCACTTTTATAAAGTTATAAGGCAAAAACTGAAAAAAGGCCAAAAATATATATATTTATATTATTTTGGCTCTTCTGGTCTTTTTGAAGTTTAATGCGAATAAAAAAACTCTATTCCATTATTCTCCCAACGTTTCGTAAGAATTCCTTACTTCTTCAGAGGATATTTATTATTCAATTTATTACTAAATCGTATTATATCTGCTACTTTACTCCCACTATTGCATCAATTCGATGGCTACGACACAACATTGAAAATAAATTAACATATATTAAACGATTTATGATGACAAAAAGAAAAAGACAATCAAAATAATAAATTGTAACTTAAGTACCTGCCTGATTCTGTGATAACTTAGTTGTTTAATTTATTATTTTGATTGTCTTTTTCTGTTTGTCATCATAAATCGTTTAATATATGTTAATTTATTTTCAATGTTGTGTCGTAGCCATCGGATTGAAGTTTTTGGACAGATAAGATAGTAAGTAAGATACCGTCATAGTTTTCGTTTGAAGACATTGATCATACAAACAAATTTAAATGCAATACATTTATGTATTTATTTCAGAGACATAAGAAAAAAACATTATAATAATTTATGAAAAAATCACATATTGTGCCATATCATCAGCAAAGTAGATACATAATGTATGTATGTAAATTATATAAATGATATAATTCATAATTATGTATTTAAAATTAAATTAAAAAATACTTTTACTTAAAATTTAAAAATGTCAACATGTTAAAACAAAAAATTGCAATAAAAAATGAATGTTAGTAAAAAACAATAGCATAAACTATTTAAAAAAAAGAATAAATATTACTTAATAAAATATTGTATATATTTAAAATGCTGCCTTCAAATATTGCAAGATGGATTGATTTTAACAAACATTTTCTACAATTTAAATGCATGTAAACAAAATGTATATTCCTACATGCTAAACATGTCTAATTTAAATTATACAAAGGATTGTTGGTTGCATCGAATAATTGACTTCCAGTCGACTCAATCATGGAACGTAGTGCTAAGCTTCGCTGCTTGGAAACGGCTCTGCGAAGTGTCAATTCAAAGACATTTGATTCGTCGATATTGTCCATTGCCCAATGTCTATCCTTAATCAAATCCGTTTGATTGCACATTGATAGTTCAGTCCGACCAGCGGTCGCTTCAGCGGGAAAACACTGAAGCAATTCCTCAAATGAAAATTCCTCAACCAGGTTATTCAGAATATCTAAATACGTGAAATAGTTCATGTGATTCGTGAAGTTAGACAATTGTATTAAATTTTTACCAGTGATATGTGTTTTCCAATTTGGTAAAACATTCTCTTTGCTTAGAACTTTTCTCAAAAGAGTTTCCCATTGTTTAGGGGCAAATCCATGTGACTGGGTAAGGTCCAAAAACCGATAAACTTTACAATTTGAGTAACTTTGGAACCAATCGACTTACCTTTCCATAACGCCAGAGAGTTTCCGGTGACAAATGAATTAAGTAATTGACAGATAGAGTCTTTGGAAGAACAATTATTAGAAAACTATCGATTCCAATCAAGTTTGGAGTCTTCTGAACGAAAGCAACAAATTCTTCAATAATTTCCGGATCAGATTTCGAGGATGCCAAAAGGGACTAGAAAAAAAAATTATATTAAAAATAGAATCCAATATTTATTTTAAATTTACTTTACTTGAATTTTTAGTGTAAGAACCAAAGCTTCATTATCCCAACCAAGAAAATTCACATCATGTTCGCCTTCTTCTGGCTTACTAAAGAATTCACTGCTAAACGGTTCCAAGTGATTGAGGTATGAAGGTCGATCATTGAGACAAGCAACTGGCCGTAAGAACTGTTCATCATAGTTCTCATCGATATTTTTATAATCGGGAATAAATGGAATGAACTTGCCAATATCTCCATTGCAGAGTCTATCATCATTGTGCGTAGTTTGTTGAGAATGAACTTGCTTAAGAGATTCCGTATGTCTGGCAATAAATTTTAGACATTCATTACGAATGCTGAGCGCTTCTTCGGAATGTTCACGAATTTGAACCATTGATTTGGAGTCACTATTTTCTGAAATTGCCTTTAACTGGCCAAGGTAAATTCGAAAGAGTATTTTGAGCCCTTTCAAATTAGCATCAGATGTATTCACATCAACTAGACTTCCATTTGCTGAATCAGAACCGTTGGCGTCGACTGCAATATCGACATCATTCCGCAGCCTTGCTTGCGGCTCCCAAACACCATTAGCAGAATTGCGTCGCTCTTCGAAGATAATATGACTTCCTTCGGAGTTCACGGAATCCTCATTCAGCGAAATTACTTGCGAAGAATACTCTTCGGAGATCTTTGACTTAGTGTGATTTGTATTTGGACTTACATCATAGATATCATAGAAGTAAACTTGCAAGGCATTCAGAAATACTTTTTGTGAAGTATGATAGCCTTTTACCCCAATATGTGTGGCAATATAATTTAAAAAGAGTGTTAGAAGAGTTTCTAGCGAAATACTGTGTTCAATACATAATGCATGTATAAATGCATCACTTATGGCTTCAATGAGATCGATTTTGTCAATAGACATTAAAACATTTTCTGTAAAATCAGAAAATGACGAACGCACTCCGTTATCACGTGTATAATGGTCATCGAAGAGTACGTTTTTATGGCCTATTAGTGCTGTTCCTAATGTTTTGCGATTCGATCGCCCGATTACTTTTTGCGAGAGTTCGAAGTTCGAAGAACGACATGCACACACAGCCAGTAAAAGCATTTCTTCGGAAGATCTTTTAAATGAAAGAAGAAGTTAATTTTGTATATATTCATCAATCAAATTAATCATACTTACAATTTATTCTTTGCACTAAGGTAGGCCTGAATGTCTGTGCTTATTATATCACTTACAACTGGTGAGCCAAGCATTACTGTAGGTATATCGTTGGCAGAATATTTTATAAACATATCGAGAAATTCCAATGCGAGAGAAATTTCTATGTTTCTGTCACCGAAATACGAAGAAACTCCATGATATAGATACGATGCTTTACTGCGATCAACCCCCAGACTTAAAAGAAATAATTTTACTGTGTAGATAAGCCCAATAAACATTTGTTCGGATTCAGCGCCAGCTACATCATTTATTTTAAGTTCCTCAATGAAATTTGTATAGATGTCAGCCAATTGCACGTTACACATTTTATAGAAACCAGTTGCCTGAACGTAAACTTCTTTCTTGCATGACCTTAGGAAAAAAAAAAATTATGTTTTTTTTTATTATTTACTATTTTTTTTTTTTTAGATTAATTAAACAAAAAACAATATACTCCTATAACCCATTTGGGACATTGTGCAAATGCTTGCAAATTATTTGTACATTCGCAATATCCTGATTGCAAATCAAATGCCATTTGCAACTTTTGTGCAAATCGTGTGAAAATGATTTATCACAAATTGCAAGCATTTTCAAGGGTCCCAGCCATTTGAAAGCACACGAAAAAGATACATTCGGTCATTTGCAAGAAATTCATTAAAAATTTTGCTGTCATTGGCTGCGTTTAGGATGGATTAGGGACTATTTAGGCAAATAAAATCTAATGTAAGGTAAACATGATGATGCAACGAAACATTTAGGTTCTATTATTTTTACTGACGAGTCAAAGATGGTGGTGGGATTCTTTTCCGAAACTAACGTATCCAAATCATTCCAGCTTGCGAACGCAATCGCATAACTTAAACAAGATCCAAATCGAAACCAATACCACTACATTTATAGATAGTCAGGCTGCCATCAAAGCCATTAATGCTACCACCTGATCCTCTAATTCTAAAATGAACATTACTTTACTCTGGGTCCCAGACAGCAGTGGCATTCAGGGAAATGAACGGGCTGCCGAGCTGGCCAGGCAAGAATCGGCCCTTTACAGCTCTTTTGCCGAAGCAGTTAGTAATCCCGTGGAAGCTTTGAAGAGCAGTATTATTATCTATATTGGTATGAATCCAATCATAAACGGAAGGCTTGACTAGTCGTGCCACTTTGAGGAAGATGTGGTCCACCTATAAAAATCCCGTACAAATGCACTCTTACGAAGAACGCGACCAGACGTAGCCAGAATCATACAGTTAGCACGGGTCAGTGACCAATAGGAGAATTAGTTTTTCACACAATACTTATTGCCTCAGCTGCGAAGATTGGAGGGAAAAGGAATCGATGATACATTATCTCCTGCCATGCCTTGGCCAGACCATGATGCCAATTCTTCGACCAATAATTTGTTGACGATACATTATCTCCTGCCGTGCCTTGGCCAGACCAAGATGCCATTTCTTTGACCAATATTTTGTTGACGACTTTCAGTAGTGAGCATAGAGAATCTCACTGGTTTCTTCAATGCAATTAAATGGTTCAATAACGCAATCAAACGACACTAAACAAAAACCTCACCTCTTATATATATATATCTCACCACTTTTCTTAGCTGAGAAAATGGATCAAGAGAACTTTGTGATTTCCGTCGAAAAAATATCTTTAGTCATGGAGGGGAGTTATGTCAACTCTGGCAACCATATCCCGAAGGGAAACACGAGAATTCCATTCATTGTAATTTGCCGCGAAACGTTCGAAGGGAGTACTGTATTGAACGCGGCTAATCTGATAAAATTTTAAAATATCAATATTTAAAGATATCTCAACAACAGAAATAGAGCATTTAAGGTAAAAAAAAAATCAACTTTACAGATCTGTATTCGACCTGATCGCTTAGATTTACTGAATTAGATTAGATAAGGATACAAATATATATTTTCTGAATTATTGTAAACAAGAGAATATAATAGATTCCTTTAAAAAAAAAATTTATAAAAAAAAATATATCTGGGAAATTCAGGTATGCCTATGAATTGGTAACGTGTTTGATCTTTGACAAATACGTCGGAATTGTCGGCTTTAACGGAAGTTTATTATTGTTTTGTAGATGTTTACAAAATTCGAAGTGGCAAGTTGGCTGAACCTTACAGTAAAGAAGAAAATAAAAACGAACCCAAAACAAATAAGTACACACATTTGCATTTAGCTATTTCTGGAAAAATTGCAAACAGTGTGCAAGCAAGTGAGATACTTGGACCCACTCATCAATACAGCTTAAATGCTTCCTTAATCAGTGGAAAAAGATTGTTTTAACTCGCAGCTTAACTCATTGAAATAACAAAGGCACATCTCGAATTTTAGTCGAAAAATGCGATGGAATCTTTTGAATCTGATTTGATGTCTTTAACTATTAACTATTGCTAACCCATTCATGAAGTAAATTTAGTTCCATATATAATATTATACATGGTAGTCCACGATAAAACTTACCTTATTGAAAAATCCGCTAAACTTCTACAATTTTTTTCAAATTTTTCATGTAAAATTCGGCGTTCATCTGGGTAGAAGTTAAACTGCAAACAGTTGCTTTGTCGCAGCATGACGTGTGCTTCCTCCATTAATTCATAAAACGTGTTGGGACTACTTATTTTATATCCACTGGCAATATTTTCCAAGTCATCAACAACCACTGCAACACTTGGAATAGTCAACTTATATAAAGTCCATTCGTTTAATGTATTTTGACCAATACTACGGGTCATAGCACCACTCAGACTCTTTACACTGCTTCGCACATTGCGTTTTTTTGTCTTACCACCAAACTCTTCGGCATCACCGAACAGACTGTTGCTTATTAGAACTAAACTTTTTCTAGCAACACAAACAAACTGCACATTGATGAAAGAACACAGTCCTATAACTGATATCGAAGCTTTGATATCAGGACTCGACTCTTCTGGAAACATACTACTTACTGTTGGATATTCAAATCGATTGGCAAACAATTTATGCCCAACTCTAGAAGTATGCGTTTCCACTGATTCTGTTGTGATTGCTTGAATGACAAAATCATTGATGTGAACTTTTATAACAGGTGCAGTAAAAGAGTATGTTGCAATAGGTTTTTCATTGTCGTTGTACCATTTTCCTAGAGCAAAAATATAATTAAAATCACAAAATGAGAAAACAAGAATACGAAAACAAACCTTGAGCACAGAACTGATAAAGATAACCATCAACACTTGTTGCAATCAAAAGCGAGTACCCCACACAGAATTGATACATATTTGATTTTAATGAGCGAGTATTTGAGGGATGACTGTCTTTCACCATGGCATGTCCTACGTTTTCATTATTTTCATTTTCAGGCATACGTTGATAGATTGGTTTCAAATCCATGCATTTAAGAATGTCCATTATACGATGACTTGGTTCTGTCGATTTCATACATAACTGTAATAGCTTTTTTATGTCGTACTGCACAGTGAAATCATCTTTGTTGCTAGTTGAGATTTGCTGGAAAAAAATTAAGAAAGTTTCATTTAACGTGAAATATTTTACTTTTATTAATAGCGTTTTTCATTTTCAAACTACTTTTTTAGCCGTACTACAAAATTATGGAAAGCTCTACCCCCGGCTATGTTTTTTCCTTCACTGTAATCCTCAGACATTCAAAACTAATGTTCATCGGTAACTTATTTAAACCTTTTTAAGTACACTCAAAATAAATATAAAAAAATGTACTGAATGATCTATATAGGCAACATAGGCAGCTTAGCGCGGCAGATTTGAGGCGCGGAAAATTTGCAACGCTTAAACTAGATAATGCTACTTTGGTTGTGGAATAGCGTTAGTAGCAAGTAATTCGGTCTGTCTAATCATTACATTTTAAAATTATTATTTTTTTATGTTGCTGTAAATTTTCTAGTTCGTTTCAAATCACTTAAAAATTGTATATTATTTTACTCTTTGGGTACTTTTTTTTAAATATTTTATGTTTTAAATTATAAAAATTGTTTTATTAACTTCTTCAGTTTTTTACTCATTTGTTGTAATGAAATTCATTAATATTTATTATTTTGTTTTTATCATATAATATTTTTTTACATTTTGTATATAGCTTGTAATTCTTTATTTATTCATATAAAATGTCATAAATATGCAAATGTTTCATGTATTTCATTTATATTTGACATCAAATAAAAGTTTTTGTTGATGTTTTTTGTGCTCGCGAAAGGTCAAAAATAATATTTCAGTTTAATTGCTATAAGTATAAATATTTATGTATAGAACGAAAATGAGGCCAAGGAGTTGGATATGGCAATATGCACATCGACATGGCGAAAGTGCTATCTGTGATTTTGCAGTGAAGAAAGAAACAATATTTTTTCATGCCCCGGTGGTGCAACAGGTTCATTGGGGCGCACTGTTGATTCTAATAGTAGAAACTTCGTTTGAGTTTTTTTAATCAAGAAAAAAAAACGTCTAAATGCGTTTGCATAAAATTAAAAATCCTTATTTTAAATCCATAATAAATTATAGCAAAGCTAGAGATTCTTACTGTAGACCAATTTTTGTATAAAAAAAAATATATATGGTATATTATATACTGTTACCATTATTCCTGCAATTGCCAATTGTCAAGGGAGCGTCCGCTTAAAGGTACAAAGAATGTCTGAAATTGCAATCCACATCCATCCCGCGAGAATTTGTCCGCTTTCTAGAGCTGTCCGTTATAGGCGGTTTGACTGTATATGTATGTATGTATGTAAGGGTGGACTACGAGTTCCTCTTTTTTATTTAAGCCATATGTTGGAAGTTCTTCTGATTTTAAAACACTACCTACATATTTCAAATTTCTTAAAGTGATGTTAAATAAAATTACAGTTAGGGGGCGCTGCAGTCGGTCAATTTTTAAATCGGAATATCATAAGCCCTAGAGGAAAATACGTATTGAATTCCAAGGCTCTACCTCAATTAGGAAACAAAAGTTAGTAAAAACCGCATATAGGGGGTGCTCCAGTCGATATATTTTTATACTGGATGCTCAGTAATCAAATAACAGCACACACACCAAATTTTGTCCCTATCTCAATTACGAGCGAAGTTGTTAATACTATCTACTTTCAAATTTCAAACAAATTTCTCGTATTTTTGATTGCATTTTGTTGGGCTAACGATTTCGTTTAATTTTTGGAGTTTGCTTATGACATACATATATTAGTCAAACACTATTATAAAGATTGCAGGGAATTAATTACCGCAAATTTTAATGCTAAACAGATTTTCAAATGAGACTTTTTGTATGGAAGTTTTGTTCCTGTGATGAAACAATTGATTTAAAAACATGTTCTTTTGTTTTTAGGTCATTTATTATTGTAATTGATCTTCATTATTACATTAACTACATTATTACATAAACATTTTTGGTTAAGGGACGCTTTAACTAGCTAACCGAGAGCAATCGCCACTGAATCGCAAGTAATTACACGTGCATTTCTAAATACTCGTGTATTTCTAAATAACCGTGATCATACACGAATAATTTAATTACACGTGTAACACGTGTAATAGGAGGCTCTAATTACTTATGCATTTTGTTCAATGATTATTAAAATTTTTTGTAACTTTTTATTTAAATTAAATTTTTTTTTAATTTGTCGCCAATTTGTCTCTTAATAATTCTTCTCCTATTGACTAACCAGGAGTATCCAACAATACACGAAGTCAAGTTGTAGCTTAAAATAATTTCAGGAACATGAATTACAAAAGGAAAGTTGAAATTTTACAATTTAAAGCAGAGAGAGAAAATATTTAATATAAAAAAGTATAAACAACAATAATACTTACGGCAACATTCATAGCTTTCGCTTCATTGACCAATTTTATTTTAATGTCACTAGCCCGTTTAGGAACAATATTTATCTCACGAGTATTTGTTTCTTCTTGCTCCCACTGCGACTTCAATTCCATTTCGAATTCCCGCCCACATGCCGAATTAACAATACGCGCAACATTAAAATCCACTGGAGTCCCATTAAATCCAATACGCGAACAAGTCTCCAGCGAGTCAGTCTCAAAACTATTATTACTCGATTGTCCGCCACTCATCTTACTCAAATGACTAGCATTCGAATTACTATCAGCATCTTCATCCGCATCCATTGCCACAATATCTACAATTTTAAAAGCCACCACAAACATTTTGTTGAGGCATGCAATTACATTTTCACAAAGTGAAATCTTTAGAGGCACAAAGTTCAAGCTGACAAAGAATTTAAAAGGTAGGAAGTCCACGTATGTAAAACGATGTGTTTCATGTGTGCACGTCATGTATTCGTACAGAAACAATCTATCCTTGCTTGCAATAATGATGTTTCCCGATGACTGGCAGCATTCAATCATTTCTGGAGGATTTCTTAGCGGCAATTCAATTAGATCTAAACTATCGACCAATGGTAGTTTCGGTGTAGTCATTGAAGCTATACGGATTGTGATTGGATAGTCGATAAGCTTTTCTTCTGGGAATTTCCAAAAATTGGGATACACACGGACAAACATTTTGTCACCCTCGCCGTATAAGGGACAGTTGATGTTATCTTTCTCCAGAGTAAGAAGATATTTGCCTAGAAAAAGTAGAAATAGTAAATCAAGTTTTTTTTCAACTCTCCAATAAATACTTAATGAAGAGGGAAGTGTTTATTATGTTATGTTATGGATCGAACCAGAACACAAAACACGTAACAGTAATTTTGATGTAATTTTTTACATGGTTAGTTATTTATTAATTCCGTAAATTCTTATTTTGTGAGTATTTCAATAAACAAGTCACGAAAACCAACAACAAATCGCACCGGTGGTGTTACAATACTGTCATAACTCGAAGCTGGGAAAATTATATGTAATTATATGTAAAAAAAAAAAAGGTAAAACATAAAAAAAAATAAAATAAAATATTAATTTAACACAAAATATTATTTTTTTTAGAACCAACAAATAATTCATTATTCACTTCCTGTTCTAGATTTAAACAAAGAATACCACAGATAATAAATATACCTACAGATGTCTTATGTTCATACACAAACTAGAGACATATTTTTTTATGGGCATTAGACATCTGTATATTTATTATTTGTGGTAATATGATGTTGCTTGAAATTTTTTAAATTTTTATTTACCATATTAAATAAAAATTTATGTAATATCATTGCGAAATCTTGGTCGACATACGCAGAATAGTCGGTATGTACGGTACAAGAGAATTTGACCAATATTCTGTGCGCAATGCAAACGGAATTACTTTTTTCCAAAAAATAGGAGAGAAAGGAATAACATCGGTCGGGACTGTACCCGATTGTATCGACTGAACTCGACTATATCAAATTACATGCTAGGCCTCCAGATCTCAACAAGAAAGATGCGATCTAGCAAATTTAGGAGATTTGATCTGAATGCACTCACACAAGGACATGAAAATTATTTCAAAGAGTTGAAACTATTATTGTTTGTTATATGTTATGTTATAAGACAGCTGAACAAGATTTTCAAAAATGATTGAACTATTTCTCGATGTGGACAACAAACAACAAACACAACTTGTCCAAGTGGTTCAATGATGATCATTTAGAACAGGAATATAATTCACACAGCCTATGTGTGATTATCCTCTGTGCCACACTACGGAAAAATCAAAGAAACATGTTTCATTTAAAAGAGCAATTCTTGATTTTCATGGCAAATCTTTGAAATTTAACAGCCTTATTTATTAGAATTCCCTATTATCCATCTGCACGGGTGAATAGTTACGCAGTGAATAAGCTATTATGCGTCTCCTATTCTATGATGAAAAAATGTTTATTTATAAAAAAAACCCAGGCCATTTTAGTTACAATGCGCTTGCAAACAAAAAAGTACCAGAACAGGAAAATTATTATCATTTACAGTTGCTTCCAAGTTAATCATACACCAAAAAAAAAACAATTTTTCTTTTTTATATGATTTAGATGCCATTTTTTCGAAGATTTTTTTTAGTAGTATTATTTTATTTAATAAATTAATTTGAAAAAGCGTCATAATCTTTAAAAAAGCGTAAAATATGTGACTTGTGTAATATAGGTGTTTGTTCAATTTCGGGAGCAACTGTAGATGTCATGAATCCATGAAAAAGCTAACCATTTTTTTTTATTGAGTTGCATGTTCAAGTTGTTGCATATTTATATTATTGCGCGCTTAAAAGAATTGTCCAATAAAAACTAAAAAAAAATTATTTTGATTTGATCATTATTGTATTCCTCAATGTGACATTTCGATACCAAATTATCCCTATTTTTGGCACTATTCAACCCCCCAACACTTAATAACTTATTATGCCTTTATTACACGACCAAAAGTTAAATATATAAGGTTTTTGCTTACCGAGGCATAATAAGGACTATGCATTCGCTATTATACGTTTATAAATAAGGCTGTAAAAGTTTAACTAAACAATCAAAATATTTTTAACTTAAATTTCACATAACAACTAATAGACTGATCCCACACAATTTGTGGGTGTGATTGATAACCTAAAAAAATAGGTTTTATTCGATAGCACTATAATTGTCAGCGTCTTGCAGTCCAAAGTGGGGGCATTTGTGAAAGACTGCATAAACACAGCATATTTTTTGATAAGCAATTAAAATTATATTAATAATATATTTAAGCTATATGTTAGCTATGTCCCCTGGTGTTGCAAGACGTTTTTTTAGTGGACTTTTAGCTTGCCAGACGCATTCATATAAAATACACAAATTTGTCCCACAAAATTGCTCTTACAGCGAACTATGGGATTACGAAAAATTTAATTTAGGGCTTGTTTCACAATATCAAAGTTTCAATTAAGCTATTCAGAACTTGTTTGACAGAAAACAACAAAACTATACACAGCAAACAACGAATTTAACTGCTGAGTATTTTATTTGAAGCTTACTCAGAGACTGTGAAACAAGCCCTTATTAAATTATATGCAAAGGCAAAAAACCGTTGTTTAGCCAAAAACTTTAAATTCCATCTTGTGTTAATTATTTAACCTGAATGTTAATAAGTTTCAATGGAATGGGGTAAACCGTCATCTATTTATGGTCAAATTTGTAAAAACTGTTAATAAAATATCCGTTATGTGCATTTTTATCCAAAAACCTGAAATGCAGTTATTATGACAGCGCTCTAAATATAACGTTTACAAAGTTTTAATCAAAATCTTTAGAGTCGTTTAAGAGAAAACTTGGAAAAATTGAAACCGTCATATAGGAGCTACCCGTAATAGCTGGGCTAAAACTCAAATTTGTTCTCTAGGGAATCGCCAAAAAGTACTACACACAAAATTTCAAGAAAATCCATCAAACAGTTTAGGCTGTAGCTCGATGAACAGACAACAGCACATCCGACCGGCATCATCGTAATATCAGGTTTGATTAAAACCTCGGATTTTTTTATACGAAATCAATACTTGTTCTATTAAGGAAGTAAAAACGACAGAAAATGCACCGACAAACATCTAGCAGACTTTATTTGCTTGTCATTCTTGTTTGTGGCTTGTGATATTTGTTTGTGACTTGGGATATTTTGTAGACTTAAGGAATTTGGAAAACAAAACAGACCATCCGATTGGAAAATGAACAAGAACAATGTATAAGAAATTTGAAAGAGTTTGAATGAGATGTGAATCATACGACTTTGCATTATTTTGAAAGTTTTCTCTCATTTTGTTTCTTTTTTTTTGACGAAAGAGTAAATACAGTTTGCTAGGATACAAAAATATATAATTTTTGTTGTTGGAAGTGTAAACTCTTGAATACAGTTACAAGGATACGGAAAATATATCAGCTCATCATCAAACCATTTCAATTTTTTAATATATCTTTATTGTCTATCGCATAATTGTTGTCAGAACTTCTTGTACAATGTTCTCCTTTTCCAAACATATATCCTTATAAATTCGATGCTAGCTCCACGAACGCTGGAACTCCACCCTAATAGTTTCAAGTTGTAATTTACTATAGTTTTTATATGGTGTCGAGAAAAAAATTTATTTTTGCAAAAAATGCATTCTCGAAAACGCCTTTACTTTGGACTGCAAGACACTGACTTTTAAAAACGACAATCATAGTGCTAATAATTCCAACTTTATTGGGTTATCAAGTACCTACGACCAAAAACTGCTGTGAGCTTTCGGTTTATAAAGAACATCTCTCAAAATCAGAAAAATAATTTTATATTAATACAAAAAATATTAAATAGTTTTATTACAAAAAATATGCCCACTTACCAGCATCATTATATATTAAGTCAACGACTTCACCAACTGTCGGCAGAGAGTATTTAATTGGAGATGGCTCTCTGCGAGGGTCAGCGTCTAGAGATGAAGTAGCACTCCTCGCGTCACTTATGTCGTAGATCTCAACGAAATGACCTGCACTGCTAACTGCAATCCTATCAGCTCCTATTAGAGTTGCAGCAAGGATTTCCCCAAATACAGAGTATGTGCTCTGCTTCGGGAAGTTATATGCTTGGACAACCTTAACCATTTTATCCACAAAATTATGTTTAGCCTTTAAATAAATTAGGAAAGATAAACCGGATGTAACTCTTTAAATTTTATCCTAAATTATGTCAGCCTATTTCAGTAAATTAGGTTGATGATTATGTTCCATTTAAATTGTCGTTAACCCTTGTTGGAATTGGGTAGAATGTGGTTGGTCGCACCCACTTTTTCTTTTAAAGCACGCAGTTTGAATAGGATTTATGTTAATGATGAAGTCATCCGCTTTGTTGAAGCTGAATGAATATTTCTGTCTTCAAGAAAATGATAATAGACATTCCAAAACATAACTTATTAGCAAGAATTCACAAATGAAATGAAAAATTTGTTTGAAAATAAATGTAACAAATTGCACAACTCTCTTTCTAGGAACAGAACAAATCGATTCGGGTAACTAGGCCGATAAAAGTTCCCATTTGTTGCAAATAATTCTGCAAGGAATTATAAATCTTTATTATTGTATTTATTATTGTATTTTTTTTTATATAAATTTTGCTTTGCAGATATGATTTTTTAACGTTTCCGAATAAAACAATTTTGTTTATTTTGATAAAAATGTTGATGACCTAGCGCTAGCTTTTATGTAAACCGCAGAACAAAATTTTATGTGACACTGGAAAGAAAATAGTGGAAAAGCATGTGTCAAATCACTGCAATTTGAATGGCTACGTTCAAGGAGTATTAAGGATGCCCTAAACCAGAGCTGCCAAACAACTTCATATGTACTAGATCTACTTCATTTATTTTGTATATAAGTAAGTCTGCCACGTTGCATCTTGTTTTTACTTCGTTTTAATTTTTATTTAACGATCAAAATTTCATATAATGTGTTAATATTGTGGGAATCTGTTTTATTATTAATCTGATTGAATTGAATAAAGCCAAAAGTTCCTTTTTATCTTAAAAGTTTATTTCAATGTAACGTTCCTCTGTATTTTATGGGATTTTACGTTTTACTTCAAGCCTAGTATGCAGCTATTCTGAAATTTGCAAATGTTTTCTCTTTTTGTACCAATTTTGAAAGTTTTCACAAAATTTGGTCACTTTTGATTGGAAATTTCAATTAAGCATGAGCCTATAAAGAAAATTGTAATCATCTAGGCTCATTTCACATATTTTGTTTTTTTTTTTTTTGTTTCGTGTGGTTTTGTGAATTCTCTGTGTTCAAACATTTTGTGCTATTACACCATGATTCCAGAGTCATGACTCTTTTTCAAAACACGTTAGAACAAAAGTGACAAATAACCGAAAAAAACCATCTATTGCTCTTTTGCTCTAAAGTAATTTGAGAAAGAGTCACGACTCCAGAACCATGGTGTAATAGCACACTTTGTGTCTAAACACGGGACGTACGTCAAAATGCGACTCATCTCACTCACTCCGTGGGACGTGGTATGGTAGTTTGTTAGCTGAATCTTGGCAAACAAACGCACCTTGAACTCTTGTGACAAGAAAAAATGACATATGAGATATGAGACTTCACACTTCACAAGCTCAACTACAGGAAATATTTCGCATGTATTCCCATTTTTCCCCTTTCGCCATAAATAAATTACAAATTTTATTTAAAAACAAATTTTTGTTGTTATTCAACGACTCTTCTATTTTGTATTACTTTGTTTTGAAGTTGTTTGCTTAAACCCAAAAACAAAACCTCATCATACATTCATACAGAAATCATAAACGTGAAGGTTGTTATCAGTTATCACTTTATCTTATCGTTATCATCTCATCTATCATAACACCCAGTTGAAGAAAACTATTTTCTGAAGTCTGAATTTTGTGCTTGAAAAATATGTCTGAAACTTTGATTAAGCGTGTCCTATCGATTCAAAGCCACGTTGTTCACGGATATGTTGGAAATAAAAGTGCAACGTTTCCACTGCAGGTCAGTAAAGAGCTTTTTGTTTTCTATCATACGTAGTATCATTTTAAATAGTTTTCATAAAACGATTTGCTTTAGGTACTTGGCTTCGAGGTTGATGCAATTAATTCTGTACAATTATCAAATCATACTGGATACCAAACTATTAAAGGCCAAGTGCTGGAAGAAAAAGATCTTAGTAAGTACAATTACTTGTTGTAGTGGGTACCTAAAGGATTGTCTCATATTAAAATATAAATTTTTTTTTCTAGGAGATCTCTTTGAAGGCCTCGAAGCAAACGATTTATTGCAACACTATTCTCACTTGCTTACAGGGTACATTGGCAATGCGTCATTTCTCCAACGAATTGGTTTCATTGTAAAAAAGTTAAAAGAGATACATCCTAACCTTGTTTATGGTGAGTTTAAACTTTTAATGTAATATGTAATCTTGTCCTATCTTTATTTGATAGTTGCTTATTACTAGTAAACCCGAATAATATATAAACTCCCGAACCCATATTTCTAATATTTTATCTTAAGTAGATTATACTATCATAGGATACAAATTTGCTTGGGTTTACGATCCTTCTTTTGAATCAAGTACTAAGCAATAAAGTAAAAAATTGCATTTTTTAATGCTTTTAGTGTAGGGTTATTTTTCGGTCCCATCTTATCATTTATTATCACATTATCTTAAATGTGATGTCGGTAAGAATACATTAAAAAATACCATATTGTTTTATATACATATAAAATTACCCTTATTGCGATAGTCGCTTTACTATAACGCCTGTCAAACGACACGGTTCTAGAACGGAACTCTGTTGTTTTTTTAAAGCTAAATGGAAATAATGGTAAGAACAGTGACCGATGAAGATAATCCTGACGTTTAAATTTTACAAAAACCTCAGCAGTACTCTTAGGAACCGTGTCGTTTTAGTGGCGTTTTAGTAAAACGACTATCGCAATAAGGGTGAATATTCAACTTTTGTAATGAAAGGCACGATATTATGTTTTTGAACATTAATTATAAACTGAAAAAATCATTATTTTAGAAATTTTCATTGCAACAAAAAATTAAAGCAAAGCTTAATAGATAAAAATATATAGTGTTTTCCGCAACGGTATAAAAATAACACTCCTAGTTCAATAGTTTTATATAATCCCGTAATTGATGACTTTGACTTTGGTGCCCACAGTTAATATTTCTAAGAATCCGCTTGTATCGTGGTTAAAATGATGCTTTACATCAATGTGCTTATATCGTTTGAATTCCGAATTTCTTGACATAAAAATGTAACCTTCGTTGTCTTAATACATTTGAACAATATAAGTTGTATCAAAGATTTTCTAAAAAAAATAGAAAAAAATGTATATAGCGAAAATTTAGAAAATTTTATGAGCTTTACTTTAGTCTCGGAGAATTTTCCCCTACCATTTCCGTGGTATAAGGGTAAGTCTCAAAAAAATGAACTTCTAACCCTCCCCTTACTCCGTCTCACCACTCAGACGCCAAGACTTATAGTTAGTTAACTCCTTAAGCACCCTGAACAATATTGCAAAGGAATGATTAAGGTCCCTGATCACACCTTCTACAACCCCATTGTGGATTTGCCCGATGTTAATTGAAAATGGATTCGATATGCAAACAAAAATAATTTAATGAAGACAATAAAATGTAAATTTATGTGGTCGAGTTTCGACTCTAGTATTCTTTGAACTTAGAATAAAAGTTTTTATTTAACTGAAGCAACTGGTAAAATGAATCTTTAATATATGTATAAACACAAAATAATCTTAATAAATTGTTTGTTTTATTAACAGTTTGCGATCCAGTTATGGGTGATAATGGTGAGATGTATGTGCCAAAAGAACTTTTGCCAATTTATCGTGATGAAATCGTGCCTCTTGCCGATATCATAACACCAAATCAATACGAAGTCGAACTTCTGACGGAAAAAAAAATCTTAAATGAGCAAGATGCCTGGAATGCAATGGAATGGTTTCATAATAAAAATATCAACACAGTCGTATTATCAAGTACAAATTTAGGTCCTCCTGGTGAACTTTTGGCATTCCTAAGCAAAAAGAACGGACCCCGTTATATACTAAGCATTCCATTGCAAGGAAACGATATATGTTTTACAGGAACAGGTGATCTCTTTGCATCACTTTTCCTAGCCCATAGCTATGATAGTACAGACTTAAAAACAGCTCTAGAAAATACAATAGCAAGTTTACAAGCTGTAATCAAGCGCACAATTGAATCCATGCCGAGTGAAGTAAAGTCGGGACTGCGGAAAGTCACTTCACACGAAAGAGAACTTAAATTGATCCAAAGTAAAGCGGATATTGAACATCCAAAAGTGATTTTGAATGCAAAATTAGTTAAATGAAATTTCATATATAGTATGTACATGAAAATATCCTGTTAACCTATATTTTATAAGGCTTATCTGAGACAATAATGCTATATAAATATTTTGCTTATTGCCGTGTTTAGCTTATTGAATTGTTTCTGTTGTTATTGTTTTGTTTTTTGTTTAAAAATAAATGTCATATCATATAAAATTAATGTTTATTTTAATAAAAAAATTATTTTATGATTATTATTAGATTCAATTTATTTTCAGTTACTTAAGGATTCATCAAGACATAGGAGGACCACGTTGCGATAGAAACAAACATCAACTTCATAAATTTATCACTGGTTACCTGTAAGAATGGCCTATTTATTGCGTGAATCTTTAAGCGACGCGACGTTCATCTTGAAATACAAGCATTTTCTGGAATAAAGAACTATGTGCATGTTTTAACTATTGTTCTCCGATTAAATTAAAATTTCCTATTTACTGAAAAGAAAGCGAAAGGACCTTATTGAGTTAGGCCATTTGCTCACTTAGTATGATAAATAATGATTGACCATGGGACTGATAGATTGGGACTACAACTTTTCCACTTAAACGCTTTACCTAGGGATAGCCATTATAGTAAAGATCCTACATTCTTGCAATAAACTTGAATGGGTTAACTTTTTTCAAGGAAATATATAAAATCAAAAACGACAGAGTACTTAGAGCTGCATATTTTCTGATGCACACTGATGTCCTACTCTGTAATTCGATCCAATAGTTAAATCTGTTCAAAAGTTATTTCCGATTCAAATTTAAAATGGCACTTTGTTTATACTTTAACATCAATCATAATCTTAGATTTAAAATTTAGCTATTCGCGGATTTACGACATAATTGTTTTCCGGACGATTGTATCTTTTTCATAAAGGTTTATGACAATTTCCCGACGATTCTACAAGATTCCACTTGTTATTGTCACGAACTGATTGATGGATTTTTGGTGGATATTGTTTTTTTCTTTTTTTTTGTGTGTATAAGATAACTTTGATCTCTGGTTAAGTTTTTTTTTTTAATTAGCTATATGAGACAACTTGGCTTACAATAACGATCATTACATAAAATTTCCAGACGTAAAGACAATCAAATTGATACATTGACGCAACACCACTTTACTTCTTTTAACTCCACTTAAAGTAAACAAATTTAAATTATAATAAAAAAGGAAGACAATTTTATTACTTCAAACAAAAAAAAAACAGACTTAGATTCGATCCAAAAAAAATAAAACAAAAGAAATTTAAGAAATAAATAGTGGTATTTTATAGTGCAGATTGTTATTTTTCTTTTTAAACAACGAATACATTTCTAAAGCTAAAAAAAAAGAAAATATAAGAAATATATCGAATTTTGTTAACTCATACATTCCAATATATGAAATAGATTATGGGAGCGGGTCGAAATTCTGCTTTTTTTTTCATTCTGGTTGACAAAATTCTGCTTTCTGCAGAATTTTGAAAAGCAGAATTTTAACCTCGGCAGAATTTCGACCCCAACTCATAAATAATTCGTTTACCAATAAATATTTTAATGAGCTTATGTTTTCTTAATTCTCAAAGAAGCCGATCTATTTATTCGCACTATTGCAGGTTCTGTTGTACTGGTGGTAGCTTTAGCTTTCTGTCTCTTGAGAAAATTTGCAGTTGATGCTAATGCTAAATTGAGTATTTTTTTAATAAAACGAACACAGAAATTATTTGTTATTAATACCTCGGGATGTGATTGTTGTATTTCTTGGACTCTTGCGAACTCGATTTGGACTAAACTTTTTGTTCTCTTTTTGAATTCCCAATGTGACTGTCTTGAGAACTGAATCTCGATTAATGTTTGATTTTAGAAGAGCTGTAAAACAACTTATTAACACAAATTCAAAATAATTATTTTCTCATACATACCTTTTTTAAGGTGTAGCCGATTCGATGCACTAGAATTATCTTCTGATAAAATACTAGCTATAAAATTGGCTTTATTATTTTCTAAAGATGAAACGTCAAATGTTGAATTGTAGTCACAACTGATATCGTCCGTACTGGACAACACTTGGGTTTCATCTGGATTAGCATCTAGAGGACGTTTAAAAGTGTCAGTTTCGTTATCGAATGCTGAAACACCTAAATCGACAATATCATCGAAAAGACGTTTGTTACGCTTGGACACAGATGCTTTGTCATCTGCATCAATCGAATGTGCTCGTTTACCGTTAACCTGTATCTCAACAACACTTCCAATATCTGAGGGGTTTTCATCGAAAGTCAGTTGCAATACATCTTTGCCTTCCTTGTTTTCATCATCTTCAAACATTATTCTATTACCATTCATAAGTTTCCGCAATTTTTCAAGCTTTTGTTTGTGTTCTGAGTCAATACCATTGTCGTAGTTTAGGATAAAATACCCTTTTTGCACTAATTCGCACGATAACGAAAACATACTTCTCAGATTCTCCGAGTCCTTATAATGAAAGGAATAAATTTGTGTCACATGGTTTAATGTTATGTCTTGTTTTGATAGTTTCATTTCCATATCTTTGCCCCGTATATATTTTTGAAGAATATCAGCACATTTGGCTTCCTTGACTTCTTTATTTAGTTTTGTAAGATCTCTGAGTGACTCTTGCAATTTTTTTCGCCATTGTGCCAAATCTTCTTTTTTTTTGAAAATTTGTTTTCCAAAACGATCGATTGATGCTTCAAAGCGGTTCGGGCCCTGGAATATTATAAAAGGGATATTTAAATTTGATTTTTGAAAATATCGATGAGAATCGAACCGTTGCGTAGAAAACGAAAAACAAACTTTTCCCTTGAAACTATGGATTTTTTTCTCAATTCCCTAATCAACGTTAGTTCGTTTATATAAATTAAAATTAAAAGTCAATTTGATAGCCTCATACACACGTATAAAAAAGAACCGACTGCCAAAATCCCGACTGACCAAATCCCGACTGACTAACTACTTTTTTTTGGTAAATGCAATTTAAAACTGAAGTTTTCAATAAAAATTAATTGCAAAAATGTTTCATAATATCATGTAGGTATCGTTTTCACCGGTTATTGTTCATTTATTTAACTTGTTATCTAGTATTTATGGTATTTAATATTTTTTCGTCAAAATCCTTTCTGTAGTCAGTCCCGCTCACGCAACTTCGTTGCTCCGCTTAGGGTTCAGTCGTCTGGCAGGCGCCTGAGTACAATGTTTCCATATTTAACAGCACCTAAGTTGACCGCTTTGCGGGTTCAAGGAAATTTAACTCCCTTTCTGTAGTAAGTCCCGCTCACGCAACTTCGTTGCTCCGCTAAGGGTATGTCCAGTCGTCTGGCAGGCGCCTGAGTCCAATGTTTCTATATTCAACAGCACCTGGGTGGCCCGCTTAGCAAAAAAAATGGTACGAAACCGTGCTAAAAGTGCTGAAAATCGGTGTTTTGTACCATTCGGATTTTGTCAGTCGGGATTTTTTTAGTTGGGATTTTGTTAGTTGGGATTTTGTTAGTTGGGATTTTGGCAGTCGGGATTTTTCAATCTGTACAGTAGGGATTTTGTCCCTATCGAGTTATAGAGTTTAGACACATAAAGAAATCATGTGTAAGTTTCAAACTTTGCTCGTAGGATGTCGTTACTATCGACTTGTTTTTTGTTTACTCTTGTAGCAATTATTCTTGAGTTAAAAGATAACAAAATAAAGAAAAACAAAAACAAATGTATGCAGAAGAATTTAGTTCGGTTCGGTTTGAGTGTTTTTGGTCACAGGGAATTATTGCAATAATAATTACGAAATTTTCATTTAGCGACATCTACTTCGATGAGTTTAAAACCATCTTGATTCCTCTATGTGTATAAACTCAATGGTACAAGTCATTTGAAATGAAGTAATTAATCTGTTAAGTACATACCTACCTATTTGTGTTGGCGTGATTAAATTCAACGTATGCACTATGTATATTTGTTTTTGATAAAAATAAATGAAAAGAATTAAATATTACTACAGAAACATACATCTTATATCAGCAGAAAGATTCACAATCTGCTAAATGTAATCAGGTAAATATTTTGTACAGAGTGAATATTTTTTGTATCTTTCATTTTGTAGATACCAGACAAACCTATTTTGTGTTCCGAAAATATCGAATAGTCTGATATCATTTCGTTGAACATACCTTTTGTTCTGAATTGGTGTGACATAACTTGTAAAATCAGAAGAATTCTTCCAGATTATGTGAGGTTATGTCATTTTTTTGACAGATGATGTTATTCATTATAAATTGTTAAAAGAAATAAACCACAAATATTTGTTAATTTATTAAAAACGAAAATGTTTGTTAGAAAATTAATTTTGCTTCGGTGTCCTTTTTTTCGAGAGCACATAGTTTCTGCTGAACGAAACCCTAAGCTAGTTTTGTCCCAGTTGCCAATAAATTTTAATGGGAAACCCGATTTAATTTATTTTAATCAGCTACAAATCCGCTGTTATGCAAAAGGCAAGGATAAAGGAAAAGAAAAGGGTAAAAAAGGCGCAAAAGTAGAAATAAACGAAAGTTTACTACGCGAAACAGTCAACCTTGACAATTTAAATGCACAAATGAGTAGGGCCATTGAACAAATGAAAGAAGATTTTGTTAAACAAATTTCTCTGCGCTCCACTACCGGTTCCATTGACACCCTTAAAATCTCGGTTGATGGAAAAGATCATGAATTACAAGAACTGGCTCAAATCTCAAGAAAGAATCCAAAGACTATTATAGTGAATATGATTGCATTTCCACAAACAATTCCCGATGTTTTAAGTGCAATTGAAAAGAGTGGCATGAACTTGAATCCACAACAAGATGGAACCACACTTTTCATACCGATTCCCAAAGTGACAAAGGAGCACCGTGAGAATCTCTCAAAAAATGCAAAGTCGTTGTTCATAAAGTATCGAGACGCCATCAGAGATGTTCAACAGAATGCAATAAAAAAAGCCAAGAAACAAACCGATATTGGCAAAGATGATATGTATGCGATACAGACTCAAGTTAAATCAATCGGCGATAAGTTTGTTGCAGAAGCAGACAAGATTCTAATATCCAAACAAAATGAATTGATTGGATCGAAGAATTAGCGTGATAAAAACATTCACATTGTTTTTTTAGTTCATAAATAAAAATGAGTATTTACTTACATCTTTGTTTATCATCTTATCGAGTGTTAGAATTCTTGTACACTCTTCTTCTTTTTCTTTTAGTAGACGGCGGAATTTTAAGATTTTTTCTTTGCTTTGCATATCATAGTAATATGTTTGGGCTTTGATAACAGACGAATAAACTGCGTCGATCTTACGGTACCAGCATTCCAGTTCACTTTCATCATAGGTGTTTGATGTTGCAGTTGGTTTTATCGCAGTCGCGTATTTATTGCGTAAGCTTTTCATTTCTTCTGTAAGACGCTCCACAGTATCTTGCAGCTCAGCGTTCTTCTTGACATAGAACTCTTTGGGCATGTTAGATCTCATCACGTTCTGCCTGAGAGTGGTACGAATCTTCTTGGCACGGCTAGCATACTAAAAATAAATAACAGCTCTTAAATCAATCGTGGAATTATTCAAGACTTAAATTACCTTGAGTGTATTGTAAGTATCTTCATATGTCAAAGAACTCATCGAAACATTTGCAACCATCAAGGTTTGACAATTCCCTCCCAAAGAATCTTTTAAAATTCTTGTGAGGTTCGAATCGCGATAAGGAATATGTTTCATGCCATCGGCCAATTTATTTATACAATTTCCCAATGCCAATAGAGATTTATTAATGCTTGCACCTTCTTTGAACCTTACACCAATACCACGAGTGCTAGCAGCTCTTTCACTTCCTGCTAAATCAATCATAGACAACTTAACAGTCCGTTTTTGACCAGTCTTTTTATCTGTCATGCGAATGTGTACTTGAAAAATTGCATGACTACGACTGCTCTCTGCATTCGCATCGGTTGGATGTTGTGTGCGATTATTGTTTCCTTGAGCAAGCAAATCCAGTAACTCATCCGCACTAAATATCGGTTTTAAAACAAGACCGCTCACAACAACCCCATTTGAATCTTCACGTAGTTTTAATGGACCACTTTTAGTTAACAGATTCATGACTTGTTCATTGTAAACTTCTAAATAGCTAACGCCAATGTCAAATTTACGGTTGTCGCTTAGATTTTCGATTTTATTGAAAAGATCTTGCATAGTAAGATATGTAAGGCCTCGACAATCTTCACTGCCAAGCATAGTAAATGTTTTGCCTGCTCCTGTGGCTCCATAAACAAAAACTGAGCAATTGTATCTAAATTTAAATTGTTGATAATAGTAAATAAATTAAACTTTTAAGCGCTATATTCAATTGAACTAAATGCAAGATGAATGTGTTTTGATATTTTTTTTAAATGTCGGGTTTTAGGCAAGTACCTAACATATTTTCTTCTACAGATTTGTATTGACATGCATAGAACATAGGTAGGTATAAACTATTTACCAATTTATTAAAACAAAAATTAAAAAGATAGCGTGAGTTTAAACTTTAAACAATAGGTAGAAGTTAAATGTTTTAGCAGATTGACATGATGTTGGGAGAAAATGACTAAGCGCAGAAGAGTAGGTGGGCGGCAGTTAGTGGACAAGTGGTAGGTTGTTTTATTAGATACGCTAGATGCTGTGGGATTGATCCTTGCATTAAGTAACATGCAATCAATTCTTTATTGTTGTTCAATTGAAAAATTTGGAGATTATTTATACGAAATAGCTAATTTGGTTCACTTGACTAAAGAAAAATAAATAATAACAACATTTACCCATTCATCACGGAATCAACCAAAGGCATTGTGCATTCCTCAAAAAGATCTTCATTTGTTGCTTCTGTGTCAAAAACTCTATCGAAATCCATGCTTAGTTTTTTGTTGACTCTTTTAGTCATATCGCGGTAGTGCTGTTTAACACCTTGGAAAAAAAACTCATCATCTTCTTCATCTGGATCAAATATAATAGTCGTTCGGTCCATAACTTTTATTATTGATCTTTGATTCGTTTCCAATTCACGTCGATTGTATGGTCGGACCCGAACTGCTACTTTAATGTTCTTTTGTTCACCGTTTGACATGTTTATTTATGGTTATTTTAATTATTTTGAGTATAAAAAGATATTTTATTGGATTTTTCTATTGAAATTAAAAATATCGTTTTCTAAACTCCGTTTGTATTTTAAAATTTGTATTTGTCAGTTTGATGTTTTATGAATATATGATGTTGGCAAACCTGCATGGGTGGAGAATGAATGAGTTCAGGAATGTTTTGGAAGTGTGCCATTACAGGCAGACTTCACAAGCGATAATTTTTATTAGAATGAGCATTCTGCAATGAAATATTCAATGGACTCGAGTTGTTTCTCGTTGGGATATCAGATGAATCGCCACCTGAGTGCTTAAGTGCCTCCATCGAAATTATTCCTCCGTAAACGAATTTTAAGGTTTGAAAAATAATTTCGTTAGATTCTACTTAATTAACATCACTTTTGAACATTCAAACTTTTGCATATATATTTCTATAGTAAGCTCATGAGAGTCGTAAATTCATTTTCATTCCAGTCAATTCTAAAACGCACGAAGCGCCATCTAGGAAAATTGTGAGCTTTAGCTCTTGGGAGACTTTTGGAGGAGTGGCTTGTTGTTGGGAGAGATTTTGAGGGATACAAGCTGGGGAATATTATAACGAGAAGGCTTATAGAAAATTTCAAAGAGTTGGAAGGAGATGAAAATTATATTTGTTGACTGTTTCTCTTTGAGTTTATTCGTTTTGATTTATCATAACAAAAGTAAGTTATTTATTTATTATGTATGGATGTGTGCATGGTGAAAAATAGATATTTGGCTGCTTCTGAATATGTGCGTGCCAGCTTTAATGCTGAACTTTATGAAATGTGGAAAGCTACCTATTAGAATAGGATGTAGCTGCTGACGAAACAATGTGACGTCACAACTACATTTTCCATTGAACGTGATTCTTACTACCATCTGATCCGGAACGGATTCGAATTTCGCAATATCTTGAAGCGAAGCTGGATATTGTGATGTTGTTGTGTAGGAGGCTCCACCCACTTTTGCCAACAAACTTTCAAAACTGCAGAGATTTAACTCTGTATGTGTGGCCGTGCATTTCAAATGGGACTATCAAATTTGGCTACACCATATATTCTTACAATTTTGCATGTTGTTGTTCACACTTATTCATGTATAGAAAACCGCGTGTAAATTTTTTTTTCTACGGGAGGAGACGGAGGATTACAAGTTGATGACCTGTGATTGTTCATAAGTTCAAATCAGAAGAAACAATTTCTTATAGGTATCTACCTATTTTACATCAAAACTAAACAGGAAATTTAAAATCTACATTGTTTCCACAAATAGATACTGAAATGTGGCAACATATAACTGAATGGTATTTTTTAATAACTAAACATAAGAGTATTTTGTATAAAAATTTTAGTTATGTAACCATGGTTGCTATATGGAAAAATTAATGTACCTATGTTTATTTTCCTCACTTAAGTAGGTACATATAATGCGAAAATTGTTTGGCGTCGACTCGGTTCAATTTTCAATTTTCCGAAAATACAACCGAGCCTGCGGCTCCACTTCAAACCATACGTATGTACACGATGATGAATTTGTCTCATATAACTCTATCCTGTATATACGGCTAGCTTAAAATTTTACTAAAAGTAATTTTTGTTTGTTTTGATTAAGTTTTAAACTTTATTAAACAGCTTTTTATTACTTGTTTAATACAAAATACAAATTCTTAACATAGTATGCAAAACTTATTAAGATAAAAATTGCTACAAATTTATCAATATGGTAACCATTTTTTGATAAATCACTTTTTCATTTTCATTCATCTGTAACAAAAACAAAATATTAATTACTTGGGGAAACTAATCTGAAATAAACTTATCTGTGCCCGAGTTTTGGCATAAAATTGTTCAATAATATACTTACATGTACATATCTATTTACGTTTTTTTTCTGTTATAAAATACAAATTACATACCTAACTGGCTTTCTTATTATTTTATTTCGTCTTGATTGTTTAATAATCCACCTACATATCTAATGGAACAGTACCAACCTTCCGATGTTTATAATTTGAAGCTGCCTTACGAGAGTACTCACCCCTCGAACTCTCGTCAGTCCGGTCTCAAACTTCCCAGTCTAAACACGGTCTTACAGATTGATGCCAAATGACTGACCGTGTAAAGGTCGCTTCATATTTCGTCTTAAGCGACCTTTACACGGTCAGTCAGAGGACTTCTGTCATCTACACCATTGACATACTAGATATGGACCACCAGTCGGTTGAAATTTTCATACAAACAGCAAAAAAAGTTGTTCCAGCTAGAAACAGCCTAAAAACACCATCATCTTTTACTGTTAGATACGTGTACTAATTTTGCCATAAAAATTTAAATGAAAACGATAATATATTCATCTGTAAGTAACTCATACCATAAGGAGTGGATTTGTTTTGTAAAATAAAACTAGTTTTATAACAATTTCCACCAAATACTTCAATACAAAATAACAATTTAAAAAAATCATATCACTGCTACGCAGATTCCCGCTAGTAGTTGATGCCACCCTAGTTATGTTGGAACACTCGTGAAGTTGGCTACTGGCGGTCCATATGTAATACGTCAATGATCTACACATATAATCAG
This sequence comes from Baccha elongata, assembly GCA_951217065.1. Classification (NCBI taxonomy): domain Eukaryota; kingdom Metazoa; phylum Arthropoda; class Insecta; order Diptera; family Syrphidae; genus Baccha; species Baccha elongata. Next base: position 181,770,288 of record OX578272.1, on the reverse strand, counting down.
TCATCAGGAAATATCAAAAGGGTTTTGATTTTTCGTCAAACAAATGCACGCATACAGACTTAAACAAAACTATGCAAACCGTTTTGTTTTTTGAAGAGTGTAAGCAGAGAAAGCATTCAGCAAAAAATATTGTCACCGAACTTTTCCACTGCTTATTGTTTCGGGCAGATCTTTGAACACATCCTAGTTTTGCAGACTCTGCAAACACCAATTGACGCCATGTTTTACTTCTAGAGATTTTGATTCTGACAAAAGGAAAGTTTTATTGCGTCCTTCCAAAAAAAAAAAAAATTGTTATATATTTTAACTAATTGAATTTCAATAGAACTTAAAATACTATAGACTGAGTTATTTAAAACATTAAAAAAGTAAAACTATTTTACTTTCGATAAATAAAAAATTATAAAATAAGTAGCCCAGAGGCAAAATGAGCGGAAAAGTTTTATTCGCTTGCTCCAAATGCTTCTCAAGGCACCCCTTTGAGGAATTATCCTCTGGGCAACAGCTTTGCAAGGTAATTATTAGTGTTTTAGTATAATGATAGTAAGAAAATTAAAAAAAAAAAAACCATAAGAGTGATTGCAAGAGATGGCGCGTTTTTCTTTTGTGCAATTTATGTACATATATTAACATTTTGTAAATGTTGTGTATGAAATGGATAATTTGTTTTTTCTTAAAACCTAAAACAAAAATTTCGGTATAAGTTTTGATGATTGCAGATTACCTACACTGTTAAGAGTTCCACTATCTTTGAAATATCTGAATAATCATTTGTTTTCTTGGTTGGTACCTGCCTACCTAGTTATCAAAAATTTAAAGCGGCGAAATCTGTGAATCGAAGCCAACGTTGAGTTCGGCTTTGTAAGTAGTGCCAAAATCCTCGGTACGGTACACCAAAGACATACGAATTAACGCTAAGTTCATTTCTTAAACGAAATGTGCATTTTTTTAAACGAAATGTGCATTTTTCTTAAACTTATTAAAAACTAAGTGGTATCCATATTCAGGGTTACCAACTCTGGAAAAGCCCAGACCCGGAGGTTTTTTCAAAACCGACAATTTCAACACAAAACAAATATGTTAATATTTTGTTTTGTATAAAAAAAATGACAACTAGATACATCATTCCAAGTCTAAATAAAAAGCGTTTCATTACATAAATAAATATTTTATTCATTGTGTTTTGTTATCAACAGTCTATAATAAATAAACAAAAAAAGTATTTAAAATTAAATAAAAGTTATTCCATAGTATCACAAACGAAATTCATATAGGTATTAAAAATATGTACTGAAGATTATTAAGATTATTAAAACATAAAAAAAACCAAGGTAGACACTATTTCTACATTCATTACACAAAAAAAAAAAGTTATTTTTACTTTAAATTCTTTTACGTAAAAAGTTATACTTTTGATTCGATTTTGCTGCCAAAACCATTTGTTTTTATTTGGGGTGTTGAATAAATTCAAAAAACTCGTGACATTCCATGTCGAAATTGATTCGTATACACAGTTCAGCTTTAACTAAATCAACTCTTAGCCTGTTTCTGTCTGCTCTCCAAACCGATTCCATTATAGAAAAAATTCTTTCAACAAATGCATTACTAACAGGAATGCTTAGTGCTTTTGAAAAAATTTTAGAAATTTCAGATACTTCTGAGTTGGTAAAAATCGAAACCCAAGCTTTACTTACGGTTATATTCTCTATTTCTCTCAATTTTGGTAAAATTTTGTTGATGATAATAATTTCATCGTAAAGTTTATCTAAATCTAAATTATCCAAGTTAGGTACGTCTTGTACTTTAATTATATCGTTTAATATTAGATCTCTTTTGATTATATTCAAGCACCCCAAAAATTGAATTGGATTTTCATTAATCTTATAATATTTTTGTACATACTCAAGTGTTCGTTTATAAACTTCCAGAGCATCATTTGAGAATTTTATTTGAATGTGTTGACTAAAGTTTTTTAAATCAGCATGAGCTTTAGCACCAAAAAATTTATCATTTATTCTAGATTCCAATTTATTCCTTAAGTCTACCATAACGTCATGTAACACTGTAGAAGTTAGTTCATTCTTTTCTAATATTTAAATCGAATTGCACATAAAGTTTAAAAAATGAGAAATAAAATATAAATAAAGTTCATAAAGTGTGGGTGCGGTTAAATCTTCCTCCAATTCATTTTCTTGGTATTTTAAAATTTTCCAAATAAATGGATCGCATTCGTCCTCACCTTGCTGCACAAAATATTTTTTTATGGCAGGCCATGAAGAAATAATCCTGTCGACAGCATTTCTCAAGCTTAGCCATCGCGTAGGCACGTTTCGAATCAATTGTGAAAATTCCAATTTAAAAAATTCGAAACAATGTTTAAGCTCTCTAATATTTACAGTGCTTGTACTAAACTCTGAATATATTTTGTTCACTAATGTTTCTATATCGAAACTTAGTTTCTTACAACGATATTTTGCAGCATTATGTATTACATGGGCATTGCAATTGGCTTTCAAAATAAATGAATTCTTCTCCAATAATTTCTGATATACCGAATTCTTAAAACCGTAATTGACGTTGGCATTATCAGCAGAAAATGCTGTTACATATGAAATGGAGAGGCCAAGTTCAGAAAGAATTTGAACAATTTTATCAAATATTGCTTGAGAAGACTCGTAATCATCTGAATAGAAATCAATTATTCTGTTTTTTATTCCTTGCCTTTCCAAAAAATATGTTACAACGATGGGAAACAATTTCATGTTGCCTTTGTTTGAGGCGTCCGATGAAATAGAAAAATATATCGGTTTGTCGTTATCTGCTCCTCTCAGATCATTTAAGACTAGTTCAATTGCCTTTGGTCCGAGAACATTTTCTGCCAAACTAGTAGATTTTGTTCTAGCACATCGTATGAGGCTAGATAAAAGACTGTCTTTATATATTCTGGAATTTAGTTTGATTCCACATTCAGTGCTTATATAGCTGTGTTGATGCTTTATTGAATGGTAAACCATTGCCATTTCTGCAGCGCCACATTTAACCTCATCACTTGAATTTTGATGCGACATAAATGTTGTGATGAGGGAACTATGCTCCTTGGCACTTACAATAGCTTTATGATTTCCACTTTTTAAATGACATTTGACTGCTTTCTCACCATCATGTTTAATTACAAAATTAATTAAACATAACTTACATTTTGCGGTGAAATTGTTGTCTTTTTGCAGCCATGTCCTGTATTCTTGCCGAGAGAGCCACTCGTTTTGAAAAGAAGAAAAATAGTGTTTTTTGCCACTTGTTGATTGCATTTTATAAGATTTATAAAAGCTGAAATATTTATTAGTTAATAATATAAAATCAATAACATTTATTTTCAAGTTTATACCAATAATATTCAGTTTCTATCAGCAAAAAAACACCGCAACAACCAACAATAGCAGAATAAAGATCAGAGTTTGTGACAGATGAAAGTCATACTAGTTTTCAAACTTCCAAATTTCAATGCTGCCAAATTTGTAACTAATATTTAAACGTTGACATTAAGAAATGCGTTCAGGGATAAAATAAAAAAAAAAACTAAAATAAAATGAAATGAAATGACATTGACCCGGAGAAATGTTGGCTAAACCCGGAGCCCGGAGCCCGGAGATTAGACCGTAAACCCGGAGTCTCCGGGTGAAAATACACCTGTTGGTTACCGTGTCCATATTTCACGGGAGTCAAATCCAAGCGCGTGTAAGGATTTTTATAACTTACGGCTTATTTACTTTTCGGGATTGTCTCATAATAATGATTATTATTTACAGAAAAACAAATAGCCCTATCAAAGTATCTGTTCGAAAGTACCTACATAGTTCCGACCTAACTCAAAATTCCTGTAACTTCAGATTTTGCAAAAAACTGACATTAAATTCATAATCTTAAAACACTGATGAAAAAAACCCGAAAGGCTATCCCTTTTTTACTCATAATTCGGAAAAAACGCAAACAACGAAAAAAATGTGACCTCACTAGCATTAAAGGCACTTGTTTGAAAGTAAAGACATTTTCCCAGCAATCAGAACCTCTTCGTAGGATCGATAATTCTAACAGCAGCCAGTCAGTCAAAAATCGGCAGCTGCTGATGAAATAAAATGCTTGCTCATCGTCATTGTTATTTGTTGACCATTTGTTTTAGTTAATGGTTTTTGAAAAATTAATTTTCAAACTCAAAATTTTTCAAAATTTTACGTAATCAAGCTCTAAATTTGATATTCAAGAACATAATACTAGATACTCAAATGTATTGTGCTCTGAGAAAATTAAAAATAATACAACTAGGTACGTAAAATTAAAAAAAAAAAAAACAATTTTTTTAATTTTTGTTTCAAAAATTTAGAGTTTGAAAATTAAATTTTCAAAAACCATTTACTAAATTTAACTTTAATTAAAAATCAAATATAAGATGGGTTTCAAATAATTTTTTAGAAAATTGTCCCTCCCGGCTAAACGGGGGAGGATAGACCTTTTAAGTGACCAGCTAAAATTAAATTAGTCCCATTTGTCGGATGACCTTTTACATTACAAAGCAGAACCTGACCAAGTCTCAGAAGAAATGACTCGGGTTCCTGCTCACGCAATCTACAACCCCTTCATTGATTATTACCTCATATGTGAATTTATTTTTTACTTGTAAAATTATGACTCCATTTTTTAAATTCCTTGATTTCGGTCTTATGCATTTAACAACCCGATTTCAAGAGCTAGCTTCTTAAAGGAAATTTAATTGTCTAACTTCCTCTAAGAAATGCTTTTTGTCAGATTAACAGTTTTGTTAGATGATGTGGCGGAATGTTTGATGAAAGATTATGGGAAAAACAAATATAATTCGTCGCCTTTGCGATGCGTGTAACTCGGAAATGGCTGAGAATTGGAGAAACCTGAATATATGACAAATTGTAGGTTTATTCTTGCGTAAATTTTGCCCTAATCTTAACGAATGAAAAAGTAAAATCAGAAGAAAGATTTACTTGAGGCTGAGATTGGCCGCTTACACATTTCATAAATAATCATTGGTTCAATAAAAAAAACACCCTCATTATGTAAAAAAAATCTTTGCGAGGGAGAACCTACGCTTTCCACGTTTCATCTACTATTCTAAAAAAGTAAACAACCTGTAAAAACATAACCGACCAAAGTTTCCCCCATCGTTTACTCAATAACCTACCCTATATATAAATTATATACAAAAAACACTAAATACTTACCAAAAACAAATAAAATAAAACTGTTTTGGCTATAAACTGTTGGAAAGATGGACGCAATTATGCGCAGACACCTCTACATTTTTGTTTGCTTTTCTACCTATACGGAAAATACAAAATCACTTATAATACATAAATAAATAATAGATTAACATGTATGATAATATGATACAAAGACGGCATTATGTACAGCTAAATTGTTTTTTTTTTTTATAATTTATTAAATCCTTTCATAAATATAAATCTGATGCTCGTGGGTCTAAATTAAAATAGTTTTTTCATTGAATAATAAAATCTGCTAAAAAAGTTTTATAATCGGAATGTTGAATAAATTGTCTTAAAAAAAATTCCTAGTTTTAAATTGGTGACTGCGTCCTTCAGGACCAATTTTCAGTGCGAGATTATTCCAGTGTTAAATTAACCCCAAGTCAACTGTGATGGAAACAGGTGTTTTAGTTAGTTTTGAGATCCGGAGTTAACTCAAAATAAGTCCATCTAAATTGGTGAGTTAATTCTGACTAAATTCGGGATCTCACACTGAAAAACGTGTTTCCATCAGCGTTAATTCGAGGTTAATCTAACCCTGGAATGATCTCGCACTGAAAAACAGGGCCTAAGTACATTGATACTTTTGGATTTAAATTGATTTTAGTGTGCTATCCAAAGCCTAACTTTAACGTTGATATGCTGTATTGTATGAGCACTGTGAGTTAAACATGTGTTTTGTTAAGTCACCCTGACAAGTGATAGATGACTATTTGTTATATGAAATGTGTTATACTTATACATATGGATAAGAAATATAATTGGTAGCAATTTTTATATGAGAAAGATAAACAAACTCCCCATATTTCAAGTTAACAACTTCTGAATACTTCTGACCTGCAGTATAATGGCCCATGTTATGAATAGCGAATTCGAATTTTTAAGCAAACTTCGTTTATTACAGTATTATTAATAGCAAGCTTTGAAATAAGGTGCCAAAAGTTATCACACTAAAAAATATATTATTTTAAAAGTTAAATAATTTAAAACGTCAAATATAATGTTTATGCTTCAATTTTTATGAATCGCGAAATGTTTCTAATAAATATTTTAGTTTATTTTTAGAAGAAGATGTTTTTTTTTTTTGTTTTTAATGGAATAGAGTGAAAAATATTAGGATGGACAGACTAAAAAGTAAAAATTCAAAAATTTTAAGACTCAAATGAACTTGTGTCCAAACATTGTTATTTTTTCTAGGGATTCACATTAGTCGTCTTTTTTCTAGGTTTTTGTCATCTTTTTGCCTAAATAAGGATTCGTTTATGTTTTGTTTAAGTATGTAATTATTTCAAAACAACGTTAACCCGCAATGTTCAAACCCTAATTAAATTTACTTGCACAAAGCTAAATATTTACAGAAGATCTCCTATGCTTTAAAATTGGAAGTGGTTTGCTAGACTTTCATGAGTATTCGAAAAAATTGGGGGATGGTTAGAGGTTTGCGTTAGCGGACCATCGAAAAACGTGTTGTCTTACACAAAAAAAAAAAATACTTTGAGTTTTCGATAGAAAATCTTATCTTGTCTTACTTCTTACTAGTATTATAAATATGAATGTTATGGATGTATTTTGTTACTTAATCACCCGGAAATGGCTGAACGGATCTAGATGAAATTTGGAACAGAAATAGGTTAAAGGCTGGAATCTGGAATGGAATAGCACATAGGCTTCTTTTTATCCCGAAAAATGTACGGTAGGTTTTTTCTGTTTTTCACAGAGCAAAGGAACAGCATGATTTTATGTATAGTGGTAGTTTATGCCTCAGCAAAATGAAATAGGCTACTTTTCAAAACTAACAAATAGGCCGTTCCTATCGGATAGCATAACAATATATTCTATACAGGAACAGTGTATTTACTTTATTTATATATTTATTTTTCGTGGAACAGAAATAAATATGGCTTGGTTTTGATATAAAATTTGTTGTTTGGTTTTTGTTCAGATATAAGTCTTGGTTTGATTTAAAGGTTTGCTGTCCTACTAATGAATGTGAATGTTTGTATGCTTCTATTTTTGAAATATTTAAAAACTGGGGATATGTTTGTTTGGCTTTACGCCGCAACCACAGAACGGATATGAATGAATAGAAGGTAGATGAATGGGACACTGAATCAACAGGTATTTTTATCACTGAAAACGAAAGGTTCCTGTGTGAGAGTTTAAATGTGAAAAATTATATACTTTTGTGATTTTTTCGCTTCCAAGCCTGAACCATTGAATGGATTTGGATAAAATTCACCAAGTAGATGGATGACACATTGGATTAACACAGATGTTACTTTTTAGAACGTTGGATATAAAATTTGTAGCCAAGCACGGGCTCAAAATGTAAAAGTTTGGGTAGAAGTATATTTTTGAGTCAATCACGCAAGAACTGCTCAACGGATTTTGATGAATTTAGCACAGTAATATAATATAGTCTGATTTAGCACAGTGATATAATATAGTCTGAAATAATCAGTACACTACATTTTATACCTCAACGAAACATGTGAATGTCGTTTTGCTAAATGGCTGCTAACACAAAACCCAACTATGCCTCAATTTTTGGTGAAAACATACTCCTAAAGTTCTAGCAAACAATATCCAATTATAAAATTGGTTGGGTATTCTGTTGCAAGAAAAAGATTCTGCAAACTGGCCTGTATGTGTATATCATCTTTTAAATAATGTCGCTGACTTCCAGTTTATACTTCAAACTCGCAATATAAAACCGCTTCTGTACAGTACAGGCTTGCTAGCTAGACACGACACTTGCTGGCCCAGACAGTTCAGTAGAACGGAAACTTTAAAAATGTTACCTCTTCAGTCCGGACAGAGTATGACAGAGTTAATGAATTTGAGTGTATATAAATTGACTCTGTTCTTTAGATATTACTATATTTTGTTCATACATTTACGTACAATGGTAAGAATTCCTCTACTATTTGTTGCCGTTCTGGCGCTGTTGCATTTCAGTTGCGTTTTGATTATTTATCAAGACTTTTTTTTGTTGGGCTTTGAATTTCTTACTAAAGGTTAAAGAAAGCGATCGCAAGAGCAACGATAATCACCGTCGATCGATCGCATAATCAGTAATGTGTAACTTAGTAGCCTATTACTTGTTACTGCCTAGTGCGAATTCTCTTCAATTCTTCTTCTAGTACTTCTCAGCCACAATTTCTTCTGTGTGTTCGGCGTCTGCACAAAAAAGTTTAATGGTCCAACATCATAAGTATAAAATGCATTGAAAAATAGTTTGTTATGCAGGCTCAAGGTCAATACCTTGACCTTGAGCCTGCATAACAAACTATTTTTAAATAGATTGAAGAGGTCACTTAATAATTCCAACACATAAAATGCATTGTTTTATTTATCAGAAAACCTTTGCTTTTATAAAAAAACACTAATATTTTGTCCACAAATAATTGTTTCATTACTTGGAAACACTGCAACAACTTCGAAAATGGGTTGGAGAACGAGCGATCGCAGAATCGGCGATTGTCGATCATAATCGACACTCGCAATATTGATTTCTCAATTTAGCCATCGTTTGTTGCTAGACATCAATAATCGACAATCACAATAGGGGCCAATGTCATACGGTAAAAATAATTTTTTCTTTATTTCAGAATTGTCGGACATCTGTCTCATCGGTTGTTAAGTGTACTTATTGTCGTTCTGAACATCAACAAACAAGGTGAGTAAAATATACCTATTATACTATTACGGAACATCATTTGTAAATTTATTTGCAGCAAATCAAACGTGTGCAAAAAATGCGAACAATGCATTAAGCAATATGGAAAACCGGGAACCTGCGAATGCTGCAACATCATTGCTGCTTTTGGTGGTCCAAAATGTCAAAGGTTTGTATTAATTTATAACCTCAATATCATGTTCTCTATTGCAAAAATAAGAAAAAAGAGGTTCTTGTCTGTCCACAAAGTTTATGGCCCTTTAAAATATTTTCTGTAGAAAAATGTCTTCCTTAACCCATTGTTTGTTTCATTTAAACAAAAAAATATTTTTTAAATAATTATTTTTGCATTTAAATAATATCTAAAGGGAGGCACAAATAGAATGATTTTAGAGTCATAAACTTTTTGAGCTATGAATTAGTTTTTATATAAAAAAAAGAACTTTTTTCTTTACCTTTTGCAAAGGGATCAATTGATTGATATACACGTTAGTCAATGCAAAGCTTATGAACGCAAACATTTTCTTTTTACCTTTCTCTTCGATTACTAGGTGCACAAGCTACGAAGCAAAATATGGTCAGCCAGTCACATGCGACGAGTGTAAACAGAGATCAGCTTTCGATAAACATGATGAGAATAAAAAGGTGTGTTGGTCACAGAATATTGCAATACAAATATAAAGAAAGGTTACTTCAAGAGCCCCTACTTGTGCCCAAAAAGAACTTGTATTCTAAAAAACATATGTGCAGTTCATTTGTAACTGGTTAGACGTAGACGTAGTTAACATAATTGTATACGTTTGCGTTCATAAGCAAAAGCAAGCCACAAATAATTTTAAACATGTGTTCAATAAATTTATTTGTTTTCTAATCTTAAATTATCGATTTCAGGTGAATGGAAAACTCCTTTGTTGGTTGTGTGCGTGTGCTTATAAACGAGCTTTTGTAAAGGCTCACCAGGAGGGTCGTTTGGCAAAGAAACGTCCTCATGAGAAGCAGCACAAAGACAGCACCAAGAGGTCGACACAGCAGTCACGTTCTGAAATGTCGCGTTCTGAGAAATCGAATACGGCTAATTTGGACATCCCTGAAAAAGGTTCTCGACAAAATTCGTCATCTGGAGGTGGGAATAGTGGAAATGGTGGAAGAGAACTTGCCCCTAATGTTCCAATTGTTGCACCAGCTGTGGTATCAATCGATCCTAATAGCTCAGATCATGTTGTTGCTATGACGGACTTAAAAGAGCGAATTGCAAGTCTTGAAAGAAAACTCGTTATGAAAGATAAAGATTTGCTGGAAAAGGATAAGCAGGTAAATTCATAAACTTTTTAAGTCAACGTTTATATTACAAACCATCGCACCTCTTTTAATCTTAAGTATATTGTAAACATATTAGATAGCAAAAAAGAGCGTTGTTTTTGAAAAGGTCATGGTTAATTGTTTTCAATACAAACTACTTGACTACTTTTGGTCAACGTAGTTGACGATAGTCTTTAATTTAACTTTTTACCTCACAACTCACAAACTTTCAAATAAATATAAATTTACAGAGTGTAATTTATATAGGAGTATACAGTTCCTAAATGTTCTTTAAAAAAAAATTACCAATTGCGATGTCATTACTTATTGCTTTTTGTTAAATCATGTTCTTCAAAAACTAATAAACACAGCTGTTCTAATTTCCGACCGAATTTGGAAACTGAAACGAAAATCAAATTCGTGCATATTGAAAACCGGTGTTCTGATTTCAAAATGCGTTCGATTTACAATTCTACCAACTTAATAACAATAAAACATTTCCAAATTTGCAAAATAGATCTAATTTCGAATTTGTTCTACAAATTCAGTGCCAAAGCTTATTGCATCGTTTGGTTCATTGTTTTGTTTTTGTTGTTGCTTCATGCCATTAATCAGAGGATATTCCATGTACTTGAAAGCTTAAAACTTTGACCTCTGTTGAAATTCTTGTGCTTTTTGATTTCAATAGCCTCTCCTACGATTCTAGGCACATAGAATCTTTTCGTTGATATTGATTTGGCCTTATCGCGGTAAGTCCGAAAAATACATTATAATGAATCGTGAACACGAAAAAATTTAAAATTATTTTTCATTTGTTTGAAAGTATTGCATGTTTCCAATGGGAAAGTAACCTTAATTAAAAAAAAAAATAAACTTTTGATCTCTTATTTTATATCTTTTATTATTTAAGTTATTTGCTTTGAACTGCTATTAGCTTTTGTTGTTTTTATTTTATTTAATCCATTGTTATTAATCACAATTATGTTTTCTGCGCTAAATGCCGAACAATATTTGCGAGTAATGCGGTCAGAAATGTCAAATACTTTTTTTATATGAGTGAAAATAGTTGTGTGGACTGGCATTCATTTCTACACTTTCATTAAAATAAGTGTATCCGAAACGACACAGTGCAGCAAATGACACTAACGTGTTCTGTTACAATTTTGCTGTTCTGGATTTGATTCGAGAATTTTTCCAAAATTCGACACTACATACCTGTTGCTGAATTGAATTGGTACAAGAGGCATTTCTATGTTCATCTACCTAATTTCTCGGGGGAAGTTGTCAATCTACTATTCAGTCCAAAATTTAGCATATAAATAATTTGAGTCTTCTGTAGATTGATATAAAATGATAACGTTCTTTTGTATACATAGATAGTTAGGCTTTGCACGATATTTTTATATGATGAAATAAATTACAAAAGGTATAAATAGCAATTGAATTTAAAATTATACTTCTAGCTTACCGAGCTCAAAGGAATAAACTTCGAAAAGGAAAATGAAATGCGTAACAAGCTAAAGGAAAACGATAGAATACACGACATGAAAGTCGATCAACTTAACCACAGAATAACAAATTTACTTAAAGAAGTGGCCACGCTCAAAAGAGTCAGCAAGAAGAATGGCACTGCTGGTGGTGGGAAGGACAAAGACAAGGAACCTGCTTCTGGAAAAGACAGTGGAGGTTCTGGAACAGATAGTCCAATTACAAATTAAAAAAATTTCATGTTCTTGCTGGAAAAGGAACATCAGCGAAGATTATCAAGAGTGTTCCTTGAGTGTTTCTAATGTATCGAACAACAAACATTTCTTGCTTATAAACAAATCTATAAATATTTCCTTAATTTAAAAAAAAATTGATCGATTTTAATACATTTTTGTGAAAAACTGTCTCGGATTTGTAGATAGGTTTATCTTTTAGTTAACAGCTCTGTAGCGGAATAGTTACTTTATATTTAATTTTGTTTTTTATTTACCAACTGTAAATAAATATCATTTGACAACACATTGTATTATATTGGTTTTATTTTTGTATGCTTTATTCTAAAATTCTACAGCTTATGTTCGAATACATGCTTTCATATGTGAGACGCTTCAGTGGGGTTTCGGCTTGTGGCCATCAACGTAAAAGTTTCTAGTTGCCTTGGGTAATATGACCTCGATCCCATTTAGCTCTTTTGTGAGTAAGATTTGGCAGCCAAGTCGAGAGTTTTCTTTCAGGAATGGAGCCATATCTAAGAGATCATCTTCTTTTTCCAAGGCTTCAGGAAGTTTATCTAAATAATCATAATCAACATAAACATGGCACGTTGTGCAGGCAAGAGATGCTTCGCACGCTCCTATTGGACGTCGGGAGAAAATTAGAAGTTTTTTTTTTCTTATTTTAAACTTTCTTCTTACCTTCCATTTCAACTCCATATCGATGTGCTAGGTACATGATGTTATCACCGATTTTTCCTTTAACAGGTGTTCTCTTGCCATCCTTATCCACATATGTTATATTAACTCTGTAAATAAAAGATACATCTGCTTAATGTTTGTTTGGCAATTGGGTTTAACTATCTTCTGATTACATTTCATCTTCTGATTTAGCATCTTTCCATTCGTAATCACCGCCATGGCAAAAAGCTGAAACGAATAATTGGCAATGGTTAAAAATGATTTGTTGATTCTTTGGAGCTTGTAGCAAATGGAAAAATACTTTGTGTTGTGTGAACCCATTTGGGAGGCTGAGATTTTTTAACGTTTTGTAAACTATTGAAAAGTATTTTAGCTGGAAAACGTGCATGCCTCGTAAATAAACAAAACATTTTTAACGTAACTAAAAACCGCTGCTTCGGAATAAAATCTATTTTATTTTGAGTTTTGACATTTCATATCGTACGAGATGCAACAAACAGCTGATTTTATTTTGGGATGTGTTCTAAAGTTTGACTTTAATAAAAGGTTTTGTTCCGAAAGTATTTCGCACGTTCGGGTGCACACCAAAAAAGCTTTTAGCCTATTTAGATACGTTTGTATCGTACACAGGTCATCAACTTGTAATCCTCCGTCTCCTCCCGAAGAAAAAAAATTTACACGCGCTTTTCTAAACATGAATACGTGTGAACAGCAAAATGCAAAATTTTAAGAATGTATGGTCTAGCCAAATTCGACAGTCCCATTTGAAATGCCGGGCACGCATACAGAGTTAATCTCTACAGTTTTGAAAGATTGTAGGCAAAAGTGGGTGGAGCCTCCTGAGTTGATGTTCTATTTATTTATTATTCTATGGTATCGTACGAGTTTGTGAACGACCAAAACCAGATAAGTGTAAAAAAACACATAAGCACAAATTCGTAGTCAGCAGTTTGCCAATCCTCTCTTGGCTTCATGAGTATACTGGAAATTTTAGGATACCTTGAGATTTGTTTCCAAGCCACAAGAATTATGGTTGATCAGTTGAGTTTTGTTTACACATGGCGTGTTGAGGAGTGTTTACACATGGCGTATTTACACATGCATGGATTTACTGGTGTCAGTAAACGGGCCAGTACTAAATTCACACCAGTGAAGGTTTACACTCCCAATGGAAATCTCCTTGTAAAAATTCCATGCATGTGTCAGTTCAGTGAAAAACCTTTCAAATTATATTACTGGCGCCAGTAAAGGTGGTATGCTCCCAACTTTTCATTTCCGTGCATGCAAGGATTTACTGGTGCGCCAGTAGAAGTTTACACATGCAAGTAACTAAGTACTGGTGCGAAATTAGCTACTGGCGTCAGTAAATCCATGCATGTGTAAACACGACATTACAACAACAGTACAGTTTGCGAACCACAACAGTTGTGTACACTAACTCAAGCATTCAATTTATTAACAATTTTAGGGTTGTTTTGCAAGTATGCTTTTGTAAACAAAACGACAAAAGCTTACACGTAAATAGAACAACAACGTTCGGCACAACAACGTGCATGTTGTTAAAATAGTCAGCATTGTATATACATTTCTATAGTATTTTCATGCTGAATAATCACCGCCTGGCCATCTTGAGAAACTTGTGATAAACACATTTTTAGGTTCGTGCATTTAATAGTTGTCTATTCTGTAACCCTGACAACAGTCGTAAACATATATTATTTTTGTTTTGTTTACGACTCTTGTCAAGGAAATATGGATTTTAGAGCCAATAAAATACATTATATATTATTAATTTGTTTCGTAGACGACTATTGTTAGGGTAACAGAATAGACACTTAGTAAATGTAAGAACCTCCAAATGTGCAGTTAACAACTTTCTTTAGATGGCGCTGCTCCATGGTTGTACTATAGAAATTTATATACAATGATAGTCAGTCAAACGATCAGTCATCGACCATTGTTCACAACCTGTCATAAAGCATGGACTAAGGGCCAATCTTTTCAGCTCTGGTTAAGTTTAATCATTGATTATTTCATTTGGTAACCATAGATTCTGTCTTTGCAACAAAATCTTAACCAGAAAATCTATTGTTACCATAGATTACGTTAACCAACTAATTTTCTGTGGTTAGTGTCATTATTCCAGTCGGTTAACAGAGATTTGGTCTTTTCAGCAAAATTTTAACCCAAGGAATCTATGGTTAACAGGGATTTCGTTAAAAAGTCATTTTTGCTTGGTTAACCACAGAAACTCTCATGTGTAAGATGTAAAAGATTATCTATTCAGTCCACACAACCTTAAATATAGACTACCTTACCATTATAACACATTTTTTATACCGTTTATTCTATTACATTTTTTAAATGTCAAAATTCTTCTTTGACGGCTCTTGCGTGATTTCTTTCAATTTTCAAATCAGAAACGAAATGAAGAGCATATAAAATTTGGAAAATAATAATAAAATACATTAACTATGTCGTCTCTAACTCGTTTAATTGAACACAACGTGCGTTGTTCAGGATCGAAGTTTGCACTCTATCAAGCAAGGTTATTGTCATCTCAATCCACAGAAAACTCACCAAACAATTCCGAAGAAGGTAACCTCCTTAAAGTTAACAAAATAAAATCCTTTAATCGCTGAAATTTTCCCAGAATTCCGTGTATTGAACCTCCGTGCAATTCGAAATGTCCCAACTAAACGAAAAATGTATAAAAAGGAACCAGTTCCACCGCCGAGAACACATAAAATGGCAACAGACCAAGATTGGACAGCCGTTTGGCCGGGACCAAGAACTTTCCAACCCTCCACAGTGCCGCTGCCAATCAGACAAGGCTTTACTGAGAAAGGTGCTGCAGCACCTTCCAAGTTTGGTAATGCAGAGTTGATGAAAATTCCGAATTTTCTACATCTGACACCACGCGCAATAAAACAGCAATGTGAAGCTTTGAAAAAGTTCTGTACACCATGGCCAAAAGGCTTAGAGACCGAAGATAAATGCAAAAAGCATTTTCCAGTCGAAGTAACCTATGGTGACTATGTTCACGGTTTGCCTACAGTTCGTAACATTGAAGGTCGCCGAGTGACTCTGAAGCTGAATATGTCGACATTGAAGTTCGATCAGCACGCCAGAGATAAGTTCTTACGTCTGATTGGAGATCGTTACGACCCAGAAAGTGATGTCATAACAATTATAACGGATCGTTGTCCGCTTAAAAAACAAAACTATGATTACGCAATGTATCTGCTAACTGCGTGCTACCACGAATCATTTATCACAGAACCATGGGAGGCAAGCAAATCCGAAGCAGACATGGAAAAATACCATTTCAATCGCAACAAATCAAAGGTTTCTGCTGAAGCTATACTGAACTGGGGAAAGACTAAGGGCGCTGACACGATATCTGCCAGCGAAGGGTTCGCAAAGAGTGTGGAGAACCTCATCAACGAAGGAGAAAATGAGTACAATATGCAAAAGTATAAGGATGAGGTCAAGCAAATGCTTGGAATTTCTAAAATTTAATAATTTATTTCAAATTGCTTCATTACATTATGCTAATAAAAAACAATTTCAATTTCAATTTCAATTTCAATTTTATTTCGATTCGGTGTACCAGTAAGACTAAGTCTTTTATAGTACAGTTTAGTTTTAGTTTAGTTTCGTTAAATTCTAACGGTAGATAAACATTGTTTATAAAACTTATAATTAAAAACTTAAATTTAATGAACATTATTAATAATTTTGATTAAAAAATATTGTTTTTACAGTATTTGATTTAACATTGTCATTGCTAGAGTTAATAAGATTATAATTATTATTAAAAATTTTAATTAAAAGATTCAATGGGCTATTAGCGCCATAGTTTGATCTACTGTAAATGTTGCAAATTGGCAACTGCCTTCTCAAACTATATCGATTAGCATTGAATTTAAATCGACTGAGGATCGACGGAGCTAAAATTGATCCATTAATTATACCGACTATAAAACAAAATTGTATAAACGCTCTGTGGCTCGATAGAGATTGAAGATTTATTAGTTGAAGTCTTTGAGCGTAAGGAGGCAAAATGATTCTATCCGACCATGGAAAGAAACGTAAACAAAATCTCATAAATCTTCTTTGAACGGACTCCAATCTATTTATGTGAACCGTATAATATGGTGCCCATACAATACAACCATATTCTAAAATTGATCTTACAAATGAGACATAAAGAGTTTTAAGAACATAGGGATCACGGAACTCACGAGAAAAACGTTTAATAAACCCAAGAGTCATGTTTGCTTTTTTAATAATATGGTTAAAGTGGTCAGTAAAAGTTAGTTTTGAGTCCAACACTATCCCAAGATCAGTAAAACTAGACACATTACAAAGTGGTAACGAATTCAACACATAATCATAAACCAGCACATTTTTTTTGCGTGTAAAACACATTGTTTTACACTTGTCAACATTTAAAATTAAACTATTAATATTGCACCATTCCCTAAATCTATGTAGATCTTCTTGTAAAAGTTTGCAGTCTCCAATAGAGGTTATTTTTCGAAAGATTTTCACGTCATCAGCATAAATAAGACACATAGAATTAACTAAAACGGACGAAAGATCATTAATAAATAACACAAATAATAAAGGACCAAGATGGCTACCCTGAGGTACACCTGAGTTAACAGTGAAACATTTAGAACGTTCACCTCTGAAAACAACACTGTATAATCAATCTTGAAGATAGGACGATAACCACAAAACAAATCTGTCGTTTAGACCAATAGTTCTTAGTTTCTTTAAAAGTATATGATGACTTAGTTTGTCAAATGCTTTACTAAAATCAGTGAAAATACAGTCAACTTGTTCTCTTTTTTCAAATATGTCAGTACAAAATGTCGTAAACTGCAACAAATTTGTTATTGCTGATTTTTTCTTAACGAAACCATGTTGGTTGTCACATAAAACAGAGGAAACATAAAAAGAAAGAGTATCACAAATAATAGATTCAAACATTTTAGGAATAACTGAAAGTTTTGCAATAGGTCTATAATTTAAAACTAAGCTCTTTTTACCTTTTTTGTGAGTAGGAATAAGGAATGCATATTTCCAAAGGTTGGGAAATTTGCAACTACGTAAGGACTGATTAAAAAGCAAAAACAACGGATATGACATATATATTGCACATTTTTTTAACATAACTGAGGGAAAGCCATCAGGACCTGGAATTAAACATTCATCTAACTTTTTAATTTGCTCTAAAATAGTTGCCTCTGAAATAGTATCTATCGAATTAAGGTGTGAAAACTCATTAACTGTAAATATATTCGTTTCGGAAGAAGAGTCATCTTCGAATGCGCATTGAAAGTACTCAGCAAACATATTGGCTATATCCTCTGGGTAATGGCTTTCTGAATTAATATAGCTCATGTTGGTTGGGTACCCATCAGATTTTCTTTTGCAATTGACAAATTTCCAGAATTTTTGTGGATTAGATTTAAGATCATTTTCAGTGTTAGATATAAAGTCTGAATAAAGAAAATTTGAGTAATTTATAAATTCATCTCTAAACATAATGTAATCATTTTGAGCTTCATCACTCCAGGATCGATTCAACTTCACCCAAGCCTTATTTCTTTTATTTTTAAGTGTTTTTATATGGAGATCAAACCATGGCGGAGTGTTACTAGTCGGTCTTATTTTACGTAAGGGAATAGTTTCCAAAAAGCAATCAAATAAAATTTTATAAAATCGAAAGACCATTTCATTTAAGTTGACGTTTAAAAATATGTCATCCCAGTTAATATCATTCAATAATAAGTAAAGTTCAGAAAAATTACATTTTTTAAAATTGAATTCATGCGTATTCTTACAACGATAAGTTAAGTTATTAATATTTAGGTTCAAAGAAATAGTTAATGCAGGATGATGACGATCTTCATCGACGAGCTTCGTATCGCTAAGTAATACAGTTCCATCAGAGAAATTGATTTCCGAAAAATATGTCAAATCCAAAGTTTTGCCAAACATATTTTTGATACCATTAAGTTGGTTAAGTCCAAATGCGTTCATTCCGTCGATAAAAATAATTTCGTTGTTATTTGACGCATTGAGAGTGCAAAAAGATTCAGATTCTGCTGACTTAGTCCATTCAAAGTTTGGAAGATTGAAATCACCAATTACTAGGAGTTCATCATTAGGTTCAATTTTATCATTTACAGCTTCCAAGCAATCATTTAACTTGTTGTACACTTCATTATTGGAAGAGGGAGGGATATAACAAACAACCACATATAAAAAGCCTGTTTGAGTTTTTATTTTAACACATAGTATTTCCAGGTTGGAGTCCAAAAAATCGTCGACAAGATTACAAAACAAATGATTACGAACAGCTATCAGCAAACCTCCTCCTACGGTTTGTATATTCGACACATTGTGGCGATCGCGGCGAAATATAATAAAGCTGGAGTCGAATAGTTCACTATCAGCAAAAGATGAATTAAGCCAGGTTTCCGTGAGAATAAGAACATCGTGGGGAATATTATTCATATTTTTATAAACCTTGTGGGTCTTTGTCCGGAGGCCGTTGACGTTCTGGTAGTATATTAGAAATTTTTGTAGCTGCGTCTGTTGGGGTTACGCATTGTCATTGGTTGCAGAAAATGCTGAGTATTATTTGTTAATTTTCTATTTTGATACTCGTGCATAATTATTCCTTTTGGCCAGAGCGAAACAGAGTTGAGGAGGTGGAAAACAGAGTCTGGTACTCTGATCTTAAACGAGGAATATTTAGAATAGTTACGATGGAGCATTTTTTCGACGATAGTAGAATTTAGCGTTCCAATTTTCGATTTAATGTAGTTTTTCACATCAAGGGCATTGGTTGATGGCGCAAGTTTTGATATAAATAAGGTTTTATGTCCTTCAACTATTTTCAAACCGGATTCAAAAGGAGATATGAAGTCACCTTCAGTAAATGGGACTATATGATGCGGTGTAATGACAGGAGGAGGAACCATTTCAGTAGAATGTTGATCAATTGTTAGCGAAGAAGTAGTTGGTTTAAATGCGCAATTCGAAGTTAGCGAAGAAGTTGTTGGAGTAGGTAAACAATTGGAAACGTTTAAGCCAGGTAATGTTGGCGAAATAGGTAGATCAGATGTAGCTGTTTTCATTGTCTCTGGGAGAGAAGAAGCGAAAATCTTTTTTGCAGGTGCTGATAATGTTAAATCAAGTTCATCACTTATTCGTTTGAGGGATTGAGTTTCTGAAGAATCACTTTGAGTTGAAGGAATACTTATTGGTTGATTTGGTATTGAATTTAAATTAGAAATATCTTCAATCCTGTTACTGAGTAAGAGCAAGTGGTTTTGAAGTCTTTCGATCATTTTAGTATTGGAAAGAATGTCACGAACAATGTTTTGTTTAGCAAAAGGATCACAATCAGTACAGTATACAAGGTTACATTTAAAAAAATAATTAATAATTAAAAACATACTAATATACAATATTATATAATATATAAATTCCTTATCATAATTTGTTAATACAATATATTTAAAGATTCTAGATTGTGAAGAAGCCTGTTTTAAATTGTTTGAGTTACTATAATTTATAATTTATATTTTTCGTTTCAGAAATTGCCATTTGTGCCCTATCCATTTCTGTAATTTTGTATCAATTTTAGTTTTAATTTTATTTTTATAATTAAATAAACCTACTAAGAAAAGTGAAGTTTAATCGCCCTCTTAAAATTTGCAGCAGCTATAATTTTTCTCATTGTTACTGGGAGAGAGTTCCATAGTTTGCTTACATAAACAATGAAAAGGCGCGAAGAATTCAAGTAGTTGTATGATGGTGTTACAAGATTTAGCGTTCTATTAGATTGAGCAAATACAAGTTTTTCATAAATGTAAGAAGGTTTTCTATCTTGAATGATTTTGTGCATAAACATACAACATCTTGCATCAAGAAATTGATGAAAAGAGCACCCAAGAACCAGTTTATGGTAATGTGATATGTGTTCATGCCTCCTAAGTCCATAAATGTACCTTATCATATCATTGAATGCCACAAGAAGTTTATGCTGAGAATGAGAATCCAGTTTGCAATAAACAGTATTGGCATATTCAACAAGAGGAACAAGCAATGTTTTGACAAGCCTCAATCTTGTATTTACTGGAGTTATGTTTGAAAATAGCCGAAGCTTACGGAGTCCACCATAGATTCGTCCAATGGTTAAATTCACTTGATTTTCAGCCGAGAGAGAAGTATTAATTTTAAAACCAAGGCTGTTCACAACTTTCAAAAACTCAAGTCTCACATGTGAGAGATGAACTGGTGGTAAAAGCAAGGTATTCATCTGGTACTTAGAAATTGCAATCAATTGTGACTTAGATGGATTCAGTGTTAGGCCATTGCTTAGTGCCCAATCGGAGATAGCGAGCAGATCCTCAGCCTTCGAAAAATCCAGCAAACACAGAGCAGTCACATTGTCAAAATCATACTCACTCCGAATGTCATCAAGTACCTTGATCATTGCAGTTTGGCAACTGTGATGAGCTCGGAAACCCGATTGAAATGGAGACATTAAATTAAATCTTTCAATGTGAGCTGAGATCTGTGCTGCCAGAATTTTTTCGAAGACCTTTGACAGGCAGGGCAAGAT
Source organism: Baccha elongata (assembly GCA_951217065.1). Taxonomy (NCBI): domain Eukaryota; kingdom Metazoa; phylum Arthropoda; class Insecta; order Diptera; family Syrphidae; genus Baccha; species Baccha elongata. Next base: position 181,748,967 of record OX578272.1, on the reverse strand, counting down.
ACTAATTGGACGAAAATCAGAGCAGGAGATAGAATTTGAGTTCTTAGCCACGGGGATAACTTTAGCCAACTTCCAGCAATCAGGAAAAGATGAGGATGTTATGCAAAAATTTATCACATGAGTAAATGCGGGTAATATATGGCTCATAATCATTTTGATGAAACTTACAGGGACCCCATCTTCTCCAACAGCATCAGATTTAATTGATTTCAAGCTTTGAAATATCTCATTCTCAGATACTACTTCAAATCCGAGTTCTGTCGTTGAGACACAAAGTGCTTCATTATTGAGCATAAAATCGTTTTGTGGCATTACAGATGTTATAAAGCTTCTATTAAGATCAATAGGATCTGGAAAGTTATCTTTTTTCCTATTCCAACAGAACGAAGGTTATTCCAGAGCTGACGAGAAGGTTGATTTGCATCCAGCTTTGATATATAGAACCTTTTTTTGGCTGTGCGAATTACTAAAGTTGCTTTATTTCGTGAACGGCAGAAAAACTCCCAATTTATATCCGAAGGATTATTTTTCCATTTAGCGTACATAATTCTCCGATATCTGATCGCGCTTCTTACCTCAGAGGTAAACCAAGGAGAGCTTTTGTTACGCACTGAGACAGTTTTAATAGGAGCATGTTTTTCGAATAAGTCAAGAACTAGAGATTGAAAGTAGTTAACCTTGTCATTGGCATTAGAGAAACCATAACATTGATTCCACGGATTTATTTATGGATTTAACGTAGGTACATGCGAGAATGCAATATTGTATGTACAAAACAATAAATCTAAATAAATCTTGGTCCTGTAAAAGAACATATTGTAACGTGTTACACAAATAATTAAAGGGTGCTGAATATTTTCATCTCTTGAGGTAAACGCCATCTACCTGTTCGGTACATCTACTAAATCTCTACACCTACTACATTGCCTACTCTATATTGTACTACATTGCCTACTGTTTCTAGCAAGTTCAAGAACCTTCCATAAGCCAAGCATTTCTGTATAAAAGAGGAAGCGGATGCGGACCGACAGTCAGTTCGAATTTGAAATCAGTTGTGTACAAGTCGGTAATTTGAAAGTGATAAAGTGTGAATTTAAAATAAAGAAAGTAAAAAGGAAATAAAGAGTGTTTTGAAATATTAAGTGGAATTAAAAGTAAAAAGACGTAAAGTGAGTTGTATTAAAACGGAAATAAGTTTTATTTAATAAAACGAACCTAGATAAAACCTAACATTGGTGTCAGAAGTATAATTAAATAAAACTTTAGTGAAAAGTGATTGTGTTGAAAGTAAAAATATGGGTAAGCTTCTGAAAGATTTAAACGCTGTTGAACTAAAAGCAGAACTAAACAAACGGGGTCTTTCTACTACTGGAACGAAAAATGACCTCATTATTCGTCTACAAGAAGCCATGAGACGACACGGTGAAAATCCAGACACATCCGTCTTGGAAATAGAAATGGCAGAAGAACAAGTAAGTACCAACACAGATTTGTCCAATATGTTGGCTCTTCTTCTCGAACGTTTCGAAGATCAAAGAAACGAACAAACGAAACTTCTCGAACGTTTCGAAGATCAAAGAGAAGAACAAAAGAATGAACAAACGAAACTTCTCGAACGTTTCGAAGATCAAAGAAACGAACAAACGAAACTTCTCGAACGTTTCGAAGATCAAAGAGAAGAACAAAAGAATGAACAAACGAAACTTCTCGAACGTTTCGAAGATCAAAGAAACGAACAAACGAAACTACTCGAACGTTTCGAAGATCAAAGAAACGAGCAAAAAGAGCTCTTTGAAGAACAAAGGAACCTTCTCGAAGGCAAACTCACTACTTTAGAGAACAAGTTTGTTGTTGTAGATGAACGTGTTGAAGGAGTTGAAAAACATTTACTCAAAGTAGACACAAGTTTGCAGAAGGTTGAAGAAAAATTCGAAAAAGTTGAGGATAAATTCAATTATTTGTCAAAAGAATTCGACAAGGTTAGAAAATTGAAGGTGCGAGAAAGTTCTGGTGAATCTTATAAGAGAAAAGAAATGCATCCGCCAACTTTTGATGGGCAAACTTCTTGGTCAATCTACAAGAGACAATTTGAAGCAGCAGCATTGACAAACGGCTGGGACAATGAAGACAAGTTTGTTGCACTTACACTGGCTCTCAGAGGACCTGCTGCTGAGTTACTGCAAACAATACCAGCAGAGATGCATGGCAACTTTAGTGCACTTTCACAAGCCATTGAAAAACGCTTTGGAGATGGCCATATGCAAGAAGTCTTTAGAGTTCAACTAAACACCAGAGTTCAGAAACGGGGTGAAACTCTTCAGCAGCTTCAAGCAGACATCGAACGACTAGCTCACTTGGCATATCCAACTGCGGGCGAAGAAATCATAAACCAATTCGCCGCAGAAGCCTTTGTTCGTGCCTTGTCTGACATTAATCTCCAGAGAGCAGTACGAACAGCTGGAAAACGAACACTTCCAGAAGCATTAGCTTTCGCCTTGACTATGGAAGCAGCTGAACAGGCTTCACTAGGAGTACATCGGGTAAGAGAAGTTGCAATAGAAGAATGCTCTTGCCAAAGAATGGCATTCCAGAACAACCGTCGAGATGGACAAATCCGATGCTGGAATTGCAACAAGACTGGACATTTCCAGCGCCAGTGCCGAATGCCACCAAGAAGAAGCGCATGTCAACATTGCGGAAGCAGAAATAATACATCAGATGAGACTACAAACAAGACCAACGCCCAACCTCGTCAAGTTTCCCAGCAGGGAAACGAGTAAGAACCAACTTCGAGGGGCAGAAGCTGGTTTCTGGTATCTATGGCCCCAGAAACATCATCCAAGTCTCGCAGACTAAACGAAACAATAAAAGTCTAACTGTGGAAGCATCTATTAACAACAAGCAATACGTGGTTACCATCGACACCGGTGCCACCGCTTCCATTGTACGAAGAGACTTGGTCAAGATGGCATGGCTAAACAACACTAACAGCTATTGTCTGAAGACTGCAACAGGAGAAGCAGCAAGAGTGTACGGAGAAGTCCGTCTTCGGATCCGCTTGGCAGAACTAGAGTTTGAACATCCATTTCTAGTGGCAGATATATGCGATGAGTGCATTATTGGAATCGACTTTATGAAAAAGCATGAAATAATTCTCGACATTGGTAACCAAGTTCTTAAATACCGAAATATAGAGATTCCAATGGTTTATGGCAATAATCAAAACTCATCATCGATAAGAGCAATCATCAAAGAAGATATGTGCCTACCTCCTTCGTCAGAAGTCTTTGTTTGGACAAACATCAAAGATGATTCTGGAAGCCATCGATACCTCATGGTGGAACCAGACTCTGAGCATTGCTCCCAAAACTACATCGTGGGAAAGACGCTGGTGGCACCTCAAAATAAAATGGTGCCCATACGAATACTAAACATCAAACCATATGAGATCAAGCTTAGAAAAGGAGAAGTTGTCGGCAAATGTGACCCTGTAGCGGCAATAACAAAGATAACCGAAGAACATACCGAAAAATCAGTGAATCCAGATAAAGTCATCGCTTTGAAGAGAAAAATGTTTAACTGCTGTAATCTCGATCAACAACAGCTAAGAGTTGCTGGAAACCTTCTACAAGAGTTCGCTGATGTTTTCGCTTCACAGGACGGGCAATATGGACGAACACAACTTGTACAGCATCGAATCGATACTGGTGATGCAAGGCCGATCCGTCAACCAGCAAGGCGCCTACCTTTAGCCAAACAAGACGAAGTTACCAAAATGATATCGACAATGCAGACAGATGGTTTAATCGAGAATTCAAAAAGTCCTTGGGCATCACCAGTCGTACTAGTCAAAAAGAAGGACGGAAGTACTCGATTTTGTGTGGACTACCGAAGGTTGAACGATGTCACCAAGAAGGACAGTTATCCTCTGCCTAGGATAAGCGATACTCTGGATGCGATGGCTGGAGCTCAATGGTTTTCAACATTGGACCTGAAGAGTGGATACTGGCAGGTTGAAATTCACCCAGAAGATCGGGAGAAAACTGCATTCTCGACAGGTAACGGTTTATGGCAGTTCAAAGTAATGCCTTTTGGCCTGTGTAACGCTCCTGCAACATTCGAGCGTTTAATGGAATGCGTACTACAAGGCCTTACTTGGAAAGCCTGTCTAGTCTATTTGGATGATGTCATCGTGTTTGGGAAAACATTTGACGAGCATTGTGAAAACTTAAAAGGAGTATTCCAGAGATTGCGAAATGCTCATCTCAAGCTCAATCCAGAAAAATGTACGCTGTTCAAGTCTGAAGTGAAGTATTTGGGGCATATCATCTCGTCTCAAGGAGTAAGAACTGATCCCGAGAAAGTGGAAGCTGTGAAGAACTGGCCAAATCCACAAGACAAGCATCAACTTAGAAGTTTTCTTGGGCTTGCTACATATTACCGACGATTTGTGAAGGATTTTGCCGGAATCGCCAAAAGCTTGCACCAACTCACAGAAAAAGGAAAACAATTCAAGTGGTCAAATGAGTGCGAGAAAAGCTTTAAGGAACTTAAAAGACGCTTGTGTGATGCTCCAGTGTTAACCTATCCAACTCCTGGAAAACAGTTTATAATCGATGCAGATGCAAGCAATGTCGGAATAGGAGCCGTTCTCTCCCAGGTTCATGACGGTCAAGAAAAAGTTGTAGCATACTTCAGCAAGGTGCTCTCAAAGACAGAGAGAAATTACTGCGTAACCAGAAGAGAACTTCTTGCTTTGGTTTTAGCCACAAAACACTTTCATAAATACATCTATGGACAGAGGTTCCTTTTACGGACGGACCATGGAGCGCTAAGATGGCTTTTGAATTTTAAAAATCCAGAAGGTCAAGTAGCCAGGTGGATTGAGAGACTTCAGACATATGACTATGAAATCCAACATCGAAAAGGTAAACTACACTCGAATGCAGATGCCCTATCTCGTCGACCATGTAACCAAGACTGCAAGCATTGCACTCGACAGGAAGAAAAGGAATCTATTGCCATACAACGAACAAGAGTTGAACCCATCGGCGGCTGGAGTAATGAGGAAATCAGGAATGCGCAGCAAGAAGATTTGGACATCGAACCCATTCTTGCATGGAAAGAACATGAAGAGAAACCAGAATGGGGAGACATTTCTGATAGAAGTCCTACCCTCAAAGCCTATTGGGCACAATGGAATTCCCTTCATGTGCAGGAAGGTTTGCTCAAACGAAGATGGGAATCCTCAGATGGCAAAACCTATGTGATGCAGCTTGTTGTACCCCGGACAAAGGTTAATGACATTCTACGTGAGATGCATGATGGATCTTCTGGAGGCCATTTGGGTATCAATAAAACTCTGGAGAAAATTCGAGAACGTTTCTACTGGCTGCATGCAAAAGATGATGTAGAAAAATGGTGCAGAAAATGCGTCACTTGTGCAGCCACCAAGGGACCAGGCAGAAAACTACAGAGTAAGATGCAACAGTACAACGTTGGAGCACCTTTTGAAAGAATTGCCATCGATATTGCAGGCCCATTTCCTGAGTCTAACAGTGGAAACCGATTCATTCTTGTTGTCATGGATTACTTCAGCAAGTGGCCTGAGGCGTTTGCCATTCCAAACCAAGAAGCGAAGACAGTTGTAGATCAGATTGTGTACAATTGGGTCAGCAGGTTCGGTGTTCCTATGGAGCTCCATTCTGACCAAGGAAGAAACTTCGAATCCAAAATCTTTCAAGAGGTCTGTTCGCTCCTTGGCATCAAGAAGACGAGAACAACACCACTTCATCCGCAGTCTGACGGAATGGTTGAACGTTTCAACAGGACTCTCAAAGAACACCTTTCCAAAGTAGTAGGTGACTTCCAACGAGACTGGGACCAACACATTCCTCTATTTTTAATGGCATACCGAAATGCGGTGCACAGCACAACTGGTCACACTCCATCAGAAATTGTATTCGGTACAAATATCCGGTTGCCTAGCGAAATTAAATTCGGATGTCCAACGGGCGAAAAACGAAATGAAGAGGAATACGTGGATTGCCTAAAGGAAAAACTGACTGACATCCATGACAGGACAAGGACTAAAATAAAGCTAGCTAGTGACCGAATGAAAACACGCTATGATGCAAACATCACAACGAAACCTTTCCATGAGGGAGATCTAGTGTGGCTATATAATCCTCATCGACAAAAGGGACTGTCACCAAAACTTCAACAAAACTGGGAAGGACCTTACCGTGTTGTTACAAGGATCAATGATGTGGTTTATCGAATTCAGCGAGGTCTAAGAGGCAAGCCAAAAGTTGTTCACATTGATCGGCTATACCGCTACAGTGGAGAAGATGGTGAAGAAATTGTTCGGGGCGAACAATCTTAGGAGGAGGGCAATGTAACGTGTTACACAAATAATTAAAGGGTGCTGAATATTTTCATCTCTTGAGGTAAACGCCATCTACCTGTTCGGTACATCTACTAAATCTCTACACCTACTACATTGCCTACTCTATATTGTACTACATTGCCTACTGTTTCTAGCAAGTTCAAGAACCTTCCATAAGCCAAGCATTTCTGTATAAAAGAGGAAGCGGATGCGGACCGACAGTCAGTTTGAATTTGAAATCAGTTGTGTACAAGTCGGTAATTTGAAAGTGATAAAGTGTGAATTTAAAATAAAGAAAGTAAAAAGGAAATAAAGAGTGTTTTGAAATATTAAGTGGAATTAAAAGTAAAAAGACGTAAAGTGAGTTGTATTAAAACGGAAATAAGTTTTATTTAATAAAACGAACCTAGATAAAACCTAACAATATGATGGATCAGAAACTATAATTAAGTCAAGGAGACTAGGAGTAGAATTTGGAGCGAAGCGAGTGGCATAGGAGTTAGTTACAGAAAGTGCAGCTGTTGCTATTTCATCTCTTAGTTGATTAGCACGGGAATCATATAGCAGAAGATCTGCATTGAAATCACCACAGATGACAATATGCTCATACGAGAAAGAGAAATCTTGAAGGGCTGCAAATAACGATACTGCAAGTCAACGATATTTGTTTACAAACAAGTAATACATTTTTAATTCTTAGGACGAGCGGTGTGAAATATCGTTTTGTAAAACATTTACAATTATTGTTGTAAATCTGCATTTGATACAACTTCTGATCTGGCTGCAATTAAGCTAATACGCTTGTTTGCGATAGTGGGCTTTTAAGAAATAAGTTGTCAAATGTAAGCACTTTAATATATGTACATAAATATATATGTATACAATGGAACTCCATAAGTCGAACTCTTAAAATGAGAGAAAGAAAGTTCGAGTGATAGAAACTTCGACTACGATATAAGAAATAAAAACAAAACATTTAACTGAAAGATCGAAACACATTTTTAAATAGTAGACATTTTATAAAAGTCAGTTATAATTTGTTACTTTTTTATTGCATTTTTCTTTTTAAGTTCAAAACTTAAAAAAAAAACCATACGGGGTGTTTGTCCATAGAATCGCGTAGGTATTGTTTCATATGAATTAAGCCTTCTTTGCCTGCACTATTTAACCTTTATTGCGGATTCCTTTCTTGCCGTCGGGGTCAGTGCTGGCATGCTTGACCGGCCTACTGCTCGTCGGAGGACGTAGGTACTTGACCCCTATCGGAACCGCGCATACAAAATCATGCCAGTCTTTGCGTCATGGTGTTAAGGACGCACGAGAAATTCGCCTCTACCCACCCAACCATGGTTGCCGTACTCGCCTTGACAACCCCTTACCTTACCATCTTCCGCCTCCTCTACCTCATCTTAAACCTTTCCATTTTACTGATCCTCATCCATAATCCTAAACTTTAAATTAAACCATTTTTGTTTTGTTCTGTACAGGTTCAACTAACATTTGCTATTTTATTAATCATTTTAATTGTAATTACAAAACTACTTCTCATAGGTAATTCACAACAATTTTGAATTTATGTTATAACATATATATATATGTTAAGAATTTGCAACTGTTGACCAATATTAAATAAAAAGCAAAAAAAAAATGAATAACAAAAAAAAATATTAAGTGATAATATTAACTTTGAGTACTTCGTGTTGTATTTTTATATCGTTTGTATATGTTTATATGTGTGTAAATATCTTTGTTTTAAATATACACAACTTTGGTGTCAATTTATTTAATTAGATTTTAAGAAACATTTGTCCCCGAACCAATAAAGAAACCCTTTATATATATAATGTACCAAATGCTTAAAAGATACAGGTAAATTTGTTTGACTCACCAAGTAAGTGGCGTTTGATTCCAGCGACGCGATGATGTGGCCACAGCATACACTTCTGGATCTCGTTGTACCTGTTTATTTTTATAAGACCTTTTAAGTTGTTTACTAATTATATATACTTGGTCCTTAAAAAAAAAACCTTTTGCTTCTAAATATTTAGAACACAACAAAGATATATATGCATCTATATACATATACAAAAAAAAAAAAAAATTAATTGAAGCAGCCGAGCTTTGAACTTGAGACGTGTCGATCCCTGAGCGGATGCTCTGACGTCGCACCACGGGAAATTACAAAAATTACTGGTTGTTTGTGCAACTTGTACCAACGGACTTATTTCAACTCGGTTTTAAATGCCGGCGGCGAATTAAATAATTTTTCATGCAGGAATTCGAGGGTTATTCTTTCGATGCACTTTTTATAACTTTTCTACCTGCATACAGTAGATGAAGTGAAACTACACTTAAAAAAATCGACCTACACTCTGTGTAGGCCGTAGCTTTGTATATAATTAGGATAATTTCCTAAAAAAAAAAAAAAATACATATAAGTAAGCTACATTATATATACCTAGTTAGCCAAAATGTCACCTTGTTGGTTTATCTTTCACTTTATTATTTTTTTCCTTTCTTTTTGCGCTCGCTTCCCTTGGGGGTTAATTTTCACTTTTTAAATATTTTTTTTTTTTAAACTTTTCCGCTTTACTATGAAACTTTTATATGAAACTTTTTCAGATACAGGCTTTTTCTTTATTTTAAATCTTTCCCTTTATTTTATTATACTTTCACAGCTTCTAGGTACTTTATGTGATGGCGGTTACAATCAATATTCGGGTATTGGAGGAAAGCTTTTCCAAATGGTTTTTCGGAGATTCCTCTCTAATATGGAAAAGTACCTCCAACTACCAACGGTTTGAATTTGTATGTGTTTTGGATGAACCTTTCGTACTCGTAAAGAGCTGTAAGGGAGAATAGGGTAGGTTGGGATATCTCACAAACATGCAGTTTGTAACAGAGGGCTTTGCGTTTTGATGCCATTCCCAATGTTATCAAAAATGCAAATAGAACCCACGCAACCTCCTTAGCTAATTTCTCGAAATACAAAACGTGGGAGCCGAACCTACTAATTTAGCCGGGCGAAAGAACAGATAGATAAAGACCATTTCAGATAAATGTTGTATTGTCATGCCTGATTCATTCCACTATTGCCTGATATCCTTAGCATGGAATATACCAATATGTTTACCAGCTAATGTTTCAAGGTCGTACATGCAGTTTCCTACAACACGAAGGACACGAGCTTTCAGAAACTTGGGAAGTAATTTCGCATTTTTGCCTTGGGCAAAATTACTTTGGGTGAAATTCCTGTAGAAAACTTCCTGCCCTACCCTAAAAGACGTTGGCCTTGAACGCATATTGTAAGTTGCTTTTGATTTTTCGTGTGCCTTTTGTAAGTTTCTGGTCAACTTCTGACGTGCAAATACCATCATTTTTGCTTCCTGTGGTACTATAGTCAGTTCAGGATCAGGAACTGCTTTTAAATTTCTCAAAATTTTGTACGACGAACCATGATTTATCATACTTTGCCCGAACATTGCAAAATATGGCTGACAACCAATTGAATCATGAGAATCTGATCTTAAAGCACAAGCTATGCTTGAAAGATGAGAATCCCAATTATCTTGTTCGCCCTGTACAAAAACTCTCAGTTTATTTAAAAGATTTCGATTTACCCTCTCCGATATGTTTGCCTGTGGGGAGTAAAAAGCTGTTCGGATATGTTGCACACCATAGTTGGCCAAAAACTTAGCAAACTCAGATGAAATAAATTGTTTGCCGTTGTCTGAGTGGACGAATTCAGGTGTTCCAAATGCATGAAAAACATCAGCTTCCAGAAACTTGATGATGTTGGCTGAAGTTGCTTTCGGAAGCGCTTTCAAGAAGGTATACTTGGAGAAATGATCAACAGCTATAAAAATGACAACGTTTCCGCTTTTTGTACGCGGATATGGGCCAAGAAGATCAATGTACAAACGTTGCATTGGTCGCTCAGATACGATCTGCTTCGTAATTGGAGGACGAAGAACTTTATTGGGGGCTTTCACGGTTTTGCATACCTCACACTGACTCACATAATCCTTAATTTCTGTCGCCATTTTGGGCCAATAATACTTCTCACGAATTCTTATATAGGTTTTTGAGAAACCACTATGACACGACAGTTTAGAGTCATGGGCCATTTCAATTACTTTGTGAGTCAAAGTGTGAGGTATCCACAACCGCCACAAAGAATCTTCGTTTTCAAGTTCCTCACTCCTGAATCTAACTCTTTTGTATATATATTTGTCGGATACAACTAGATCCGGAAGTGAGGCTTGATTTTTTTCAATTTCATCTCTCCGTGACTGGTACTCAGCAGAATCGAACTCTGGCGAGTCAATGTCAATTTCTTCAGCTACCGTGTTGATACAAATCTCTTCCATATCCCCTCTTGAAAGAGCATCCGGCACAGTGTTAAGCGAACCCTTCCGATATTCTATATTAAACCGGAAGCCTTGAAGCTCCAAACTCCATCTTGCGAGCCGACCAGTCAAATCTTTTAATGACATAAGCCATTTCAGACTAGAATGATCAGTAATGACGCGAAAAGGCAAGCCTTCCACATAAGAACGGAATTTCCGAATGCTGAGCACTGCTGCCAGACATTCCAGCTCTGTAACCGTGTAGTTTTTCTGGGCCTTGTTTAACTTTTTTGACATAAAAGCTATGGGTTTCTCATTGCCATCTGCATCCAATTGGAAGAGAACTCCTCCGACTCCTTCAGAGGACGCATCACACTGAATGGCGAACTCTTTTTTAAAATCCGCTTGAGTTAACACCGGAGCGGAAACTAGGGCTTCTTTCAATTTTTCGAACGCTTCCTTGGCTGCAGATGTCAATTCGAAACTCTTTCGCTTTCTAAGGCAATCAGTTAATGGAGCTGAAAGATCTGAATAGTTCTTGATAAAACGCCTGTACCAACCCGTCATACCAATAAATCTCCTCACTTGCCTAGCCGTTTTTGGAAGAGGGAAGTTTACCATCGCGTCTATCTTTTCAGGATTAGTTTTTAGCGTGCCCTGACCGACGATGTATCCAAGAAACTTGATTTCTCGCATGCAGAACTTGGACTTATTAATGTTGATGGTTAAGTTTGCGCTGCGAAGGCAGGCTGCCACATCTGTCAATATTTTTATGTGCGTTTCAAAATCCGGTGTGCATATTAAAAGATCATCTAAATAAATGAAAACATGTTGTCTAAGTCGGGCCGGAATGACTCGGTCCATTAGACGACACATTCTCTGTGCGGCGTTACATAACCCGAACGGCATCACATTAAAATGATACAGCGGCCGTCCAGGTACAGCGAATGCCGTTTTTTGTTTTGACTCTTCATCTAACGGAATCTGCCAAAATGCATCTTTAAGATCTAGACCCGTTATGAAATGAGTGTCTTCTAATCTACTGATGATACCTTCAATATGCGACAGCGGATACGCATCATTAACAGTCTTGCTGTTAAGTTTTCGACTATCTAAACACAGACGTACTTTTCCTGGCTTCTTAACCATAACAATAGGAGAACACCAAGGTGAATTACTTTCCTCAATAACTCCAAGCTCTAACATGCGATCAAGCTCTTTAAAAACTTCCTCCTGCTTCACGGGCGAAAGAGGGTAGTGCTTTGATTTAATTGGTACTGCATCACCAGTATCGATGGTGTGTGTTTCCACATGCGTTCTACCAAGACCTAAATCAGCGAAATTTGGAAAACGACTTTTTACCGAATCTAGCTTGATTTGCTGAATTGAAGTTAATTTGATGAATTCAGACTTTTCAGAATCTTCTTCTTCAAACACATCATTACTGTCAATTTGGCTCACTTGAGGAGTCAGGTGAAATTCGTTCCAGAAGTTCATACCCAAATAAACCTTTTGCGTCAGGTTAGGAATTACATAGAAAGTAATGGTCTTCGTTACATCATCAAGTGTAGTTGGGATATTACAATATCCGACAATATCATGTGATTTACCATCAGCTGTTTTGACGAAATTTTTGTATGGTAACATTTGAATACCATTTCTTTCTATGAATTCGTAACTTGCCGCTCCCAAAACAGAAATAGATGCGCCACTGTCCAACAAACCAGAAACAAGTTCATCTTTCAGTTTCAACTGCGCGTACATTCTACCGTCTGTTTTGGAAGTTAAGATCGTTTCGAGTATGCACCTCTGGAACTCCTTTCGCTTCTGATATCTTTCCCTACACTTTTTTACCTGAGCACTTACAATAGGCTTGCCAAAGATTTCGGAACGCCTCCTGTAATAGTCTTTTTTTCTCTCGTGAAGAGATTTCAAAGAAAATACTTTTACAGGATGACTTTCCGAAATAGGAATTTCTCTTTGCAGAATTCTGAGAGGACCATCAGACATTGAAACTTTACCGACATCATCATTTGAACAATCTTTAGACACTACAACCAAACTCGGACTACTATGAGAACACTGATCACTCCCTATCACAGCTCTGTCTTCTAATTCTGTTTCCTCTGGTCGGAGTAGCGGTTTTGGAATCGATTCTCTCCGACTGTTTTGTCGATCCCTTGACGGTTTCCCTGGTGTTTTTGGCATTCTGGGGTACTCACGCCTTTTTCGCCACAGAGAAAACAGAATAGCTTTCTTTCGTGTGACGGACACTGAAAGAAAGAATGACCAATTTTGTCACAGTTCCAACACAAAAGAGAAGAAGATGGTTGACGATAACCACCAGACCTGCTGAATGCTGCGACTTCTTCCGTTACGTCATCTTGCTCAATCTTTTCCTCCAAATGGATTTCATTAACGGTTCTTTGAGCAGTGCGTCTAGCTAAGAAACGTTCGGTTTCTCTTGCTTTAGATTTGAGTTGATCCAAGCTCGTAACACTCGCTGCTAACAACACTTCACCGATCTTTTCACGAGCGTTGCTTTTGATGATTTCAATCAGCTTCATTGAATCGAAAGGTTCATTTAAACGGTCATTCAGACCAACGACTGAGCTGAAGAAATCATCAAAAGATTCCTTAAATCCTTGCTTACGAGTGAGCAGTCGCATATAGACGTCGACATCATTTTCTTTGCGGCCGAATTCTTCCTTCAAGGCGATTTTAATTTGGTTCAAGCTAGCAGTGGGATTTTTGCGCAAAAAAGACCAATACCAATCGTTGACTTTTCCTCCCAATAACGAATGGAAATTGGTACAAATTTGCACATCACTGTAGTTTGACGAAGCTTGCAACCTTTCGACCTTGAAGAGAAAATCGGAAATGTTGTCACTACCGTCATACTTTATGTTCCACCTGTCCAAACGGCATGATTCAGGCGCATACAATGAACCTCGTGAACCAGAAGGTACACCGTGTGCCGTGTCCGGAATAGGTGGAAACATATTTGTTGGCAAATAATTCACTGCTCCTCTAACAATTTGTGGATTAAGGGGCTGCCCAAGTTCAGAAAAATGCTGTTCGGAACGAGGGTTACTCAGGCTATCAATTTTACCTCTAACCTCACTCATGAATTGTTCCATTTGTTGGAAAAGACGGACTTGGTTTACCATTATTAATTTATCTATACGAGTGGCCAAGTCATCTTCACTCTCTGTCGCAACACCAGCCGGACCTGCTGGCAAAATTTTCTCAACGTCATTGACCGAATGGTCGGACTGGTCATTATGTGTTGACATGATGTCTACCGAATGTTCAAATTCAGAGTCGATAGAGTCTTCAAAACTAAGACGATTCACCGTCTGGTGGAATCTCTCAGAACTCTGCAAAAAGGTTCCTTCGCTTAAGGCCCTTGAAACAGAACGAGTAAAATACCGATGCTTTGGACGTTGATCGCTCATATGAGCTTCCAACCAAAACAAGATATATCGCAGAATCAAAAATCAGACACGAAAATAAAACACCTAAATGACGTTTCTTCACCAAAAGTTGCAAGTGAAGATTGAAAACAAACCGAAAGAAACAACAATTGAGACGAACGAGGAAAAGAACCAAGGAAACAACTAGAAACCAACAAAACAAATTTTTGTTAGAAATGTTACTTGGTAACCCTGGTAAAACCAAATTTTATATATAAAAAAAAATAAATATAAAGAAAAAGAAATGAAAGAAAAGATATAAAAAAAAACTATCTCTAAACTAATATAAAAAATAAAATGTATGGAAGCGATAATTAAATGAAAGTGATGAAGTGATTTAAATGAAATGAAAATGAATGATGATTGGATAAAATGAAATGATTATGAAAATAAAATGAATCTATCTCTAATTAAACCTATGCACTAAAACTAAACTAAACCTAACTAACTATTTTTCAAGCAGTTTACAAAAAAAAATTAAGAAAAATATCTTTTACAAATAAAAAAAAACTTACAATCTACACCTTACTCTAATCTATCTAACTATTACTAACTCACTAACTAAAAAAAAAACTAAAGTTTAAAATACTAAATTAAAAATGAAAATTACTAACTGAATGAATATATAGGATGAATATTGAAAATAATAGGAATTAATATATATAGTTTTTTTTAAAAGAAATGCCACCAAAATATTTGTTTATAGTGGAATACCACTCAACTTCACCAACTTAACACAAAGCCACAATTTTAAAATCGATGTTATAAAAAACTCAATAAAAAAATAACGAAACAAAACAAATGTTATTGAACCTTCTCTTTTATAAAAAAAATAAATATCATAAATGGATTTGGATGAGGATCACCTACTCTGGAAAGAAGATGAAATATCAAAAACGAAAGATGGCAAAGTTCTACGAGCCGAGGTAGAAGAAAAAAAATGAAATAAACTACGTTAACTATTTAAACTACTCTACGAAAAAAAATATGCTATCTTTTCTAGGGCGATTTGCAACCAAAAATTGATTACATATCGACTCTAGAAAATTCGCTTTTGTAGATGGAAGGTGCACTTGAAAACTCAACATGAATCATCTGTGGCTCTTCCATCATTATTTTTATTTATATGATGTCTTCGCACATCTGGGCATTAATGCCAGCATATAATCTGCCAGCTTTATGACTCAGACTGCTACACACCATGTATGTGTATTTTAGAACTGACCTACCTCATCGCAAACGCAGTACCAAGGTCATGCCTCGGATACTGGGACTTATGAGGAAAGTCAGCTCCTCAAAATCAAAATCAAAACAAAATAAAAAAAAATTAAAGTTAAAAGAAAATAAAAAAAATTAAAAGGAATAGCAAAAAAAAATTAAAAAAAACAAACCAGAAGCTAAAATTAAAATGAATCGAAAAAAAAAAACTAAGCAAAAAAAAAACTAAAATGAAAATTTAAAACTGAAAAACTACTAAAGAAAAAAAAAAAATCTAAATCAAATGAAAACAAAACAAACTAGCTACCTATCTCGACCCTTACAGATTTGCTACTTTGCAGTAGCGAAACCTCACGTTGCGGGCGCCATTATTGCGGATTCCTTTCTTGCCGTCGGGGTCAGTGCTGGCATGCTTGACCGGCCTACTGCTCGTCGGAGGACGTAGGTACTTGACCCCTATCGGAACCGCGCATACAAAATCATGCCAGTCTTTGCGTCATGGTGTTAAGGACGCACGAGAAATTCGCCTCTTTTTTTTTTTTTTTTTTTTTTTTTTTTTTAATTCATGTTTTTATTTTCAATTCAACTTATAACTAACTTAAATGCTAGACAAAAACCTTAAAAACTAGCTTACAGAATAACTTAACTAACTTACTGGCCCCATACGGGCGCTCTAAATTATACTATAACTATATATTAAAAATGCCTTTGGGCGTAAAAACTACTTAAATTAAAATTCAAAATTACTTAAAACTAAACGAGAAAATTTTTTTAAAACTCGTTTTTCAAGACCTTTATTTTATTTTATATAAAAACTTAAAACTACCCTTTACCTAAATAAAACTAAATTAACCTAAATAAAACTAAAATATACGTAAATATACGTATTTAACTTAAACTACTTAAAAATACTTAAAATAACTTAAAACTACAACAGCCACCCGCAGCGTATTTTTTTTTTTTTTTTTTTTTTTTTTTTTTTTTTTTTTCGCAGCAGCTTATGCAAATGCACACACACCCACACATATGCATAAATGAATATATATGCATATGTACTAGCGCCCAATGTACATATCCACAAGCAAATGCAGTTTTTATAATTTTTTTGGTGCCACCACTGTCCTACATAAAATAAAAAACCTATTAATACTTAAAAATACGTGGGTCGGCCAAGGCAACAATTTTGACTAACCATCAATATCAAGGTGGTCACCCAACCACCAGTATTTTTGAACTTGCTTGTAACAGTCCTTTTTGTCCCGAAGGGGCACAGCTCTACTGAACCGCAGACGCTCTGCTCCGTTCCCAGAGCCGACGTCTCGACCATACAGGATTCGCCGATCCACAGTTCTACGGCCGACGTGGTAGATTAACGGAACCGCCAATCTATCCTGTATCAGCCCCCGACTGTCTAAATAGAGGAATGTCTCGGGCGGGATGAAACCGTTAAGACAAACGCTCTCACTATATTCTTCATTGGGGTAATAAGCCCCGAAAATAAGTCCATTGGCTGAGGTCATCGCTCTTGCAATGTGACCCCGAATCAGCTTAATTAAAAAGTTATCTATCCTGTTTATATTGGCCCCGTTGTATAAGACCTCGTTGGCATAATAATGTTTGTACTCCGACTCTGGTGTTCTGTGTAATCCAAGACAGGTCCTAAGACACTGCCTCTCAAACACCCGAATCTTTTCCATTTGAGATGGGGCAACGTTAAACCACACAGGGCACCCATAGGCAATCATCGGCCGGATGAGGGCCATGTAGCAAATCACCTTCACTCTGTTTTCAAGGCGGCTGCTATAAAACAACCGTCTTGTCAGAGCAAACGCTCCCCTGGCTCTGGCCAGAGCAGCATCTATATGTCGATTGAAATATAGATACTGATCTAGCCAGATACCAAGGTACTTTACTACATCTTTACTCGCCAGTGGATGTCCACTTGGTCCAACGATCACTAGATTTCTCCAGTTCTTTCTTGTATCCCTAGAAGCCCTAGACAAAGGGGTTCTAAACAGGATAGTTTCTGATTTCTGAAAGTTAATTTTTAACTTCCAGTCATCACAATATCGCTGAATCTTGTCGAAGTCACGCTGCAAGAGAATTCTGATGACTTCAACTTTTGGACCCGTCCTGTACGCTACAAGGTCATCGGCATACGCAATCGCATGAGTGAGACTACCTATCAGATCGCTGGTGTAAATACTAAAAAGAATCGGCGAGTTCACAGCTCCTTGCTGTAGACCGTTTTTAATATCAAATGTTGTGGTAGAAGTTACATTGCCACTTTTGACAACAAACTTTCTACCATTGAGCATGTCATGAAGCATATATAACAGTGGTTTACTTATGCCAAATCTAGTTAATTTCAGATAAAGACCCTCTAACCATACGGTGTCGAAAGCCTTCTCTAAATCAACAAGAACGGCACCCGTGCATTGATTTTTCGCTTTGTTCCATTGAACATCAGAAACTAACTTAGACGCGGCATGAATAGTGTCATGTCCCGCCTTAAAGCCAAACTGATTGTCTGGAATAATATTCTTGTCCTCAGCCCACTTGAACAGAGCTCTATTGAGAATCTTTTCGAATACCTTACTGATACTTGGAAGAAGACTTATCGACCGAAGATTTGCCGGATTGGAGCTGTCCTTTCCCTTTTTGGGGAGAGGATGGACCACAGCTGTCTTCCAACTCACTGGATAATATGCATTATTCAATGCGTTGTTAAACAGTGTGGTATAAATGTCTATGGCTTCCTCAGGGAGATGTCGTAACACAATGTTGGGTATACCATCGACCCCCGCAGATTTCTTTTTCTTTAATGTTTGAAAAATTAAATGAAGTTCTACCTTCGAAATTAACAATGAACTGGGTCCATTTTGCTCGGCGATGGTGGCGTTTGCCAAATTTTCGTCATTGAACCCGGTGAAACCAGTATTCTCAGATCGCCATTGCGTTATGTTATTTCCAAGATAGAAATTGTGCAGCAAGGCTCTGTTCTCCAGGTCATGATTCGGACGAATGCTAGCATTCACCTTATACACTTGCTGGAAAGCAGCCCCTACAGCTTCTACCTTTTCCTGAGGATCTTCTATCATATAAAAATTGTCATCGAAAACGGCACCTTCCGGATCAATTCCCGCAATCGTTAGTACGTCTTCGTTATCTGTTGTCCTCTGGAGTTTAAGACATGGAAGATCGTTTTGATCATTTCTTCTAAATATCTTATTTATTTGGGGAAACATACTAGGGTCGCTAGAATTAACAGCCCGAATTCTGTTATCCCAATATAAATTAATAGATAATCTATAGTTTTGTCTAATCAGAACGTTAATGTTTTTGATCGACGACTTCAATGTCCTAATCTCCAGATCACGTGTGTCCGTGAAACGTCTATAAAGAAGTTTCAACCTAGTCAGCAGTCCACTTTTTTGTCGGTGTAGTGCGTCGATTGTCGCGTTCTTGTATAAACCGTTTGGGTCTTGTTCCTTATATTTTGTGATTGTTTTGTCCATTGTTCGTTTTATAGTCGTATCCATTTGAGTCAGAAACCCGTCGATCTCGAGGTTCGTCAGGTTTCTGTCATTTGGTGGAGAAATGTCCTCGGAACGTATTTCTCTTGCCAAGGCGTTGGAGAAGCGTGGCCAGCGCGTCTTACTGAAATTGTAAGAGTGCACAGGCACATACTCATCCAATTCCACAAGTTCGCTCGGAAGCTGTATTACGGTGGCAAGTCCGCAGTGATCGCTGTCGTATTCGATTGTTCGTAAACAGTTTCTTGTCTGTTGATTTGTTGCGTCAGTTATAACAAGTCGTGAGTCAAGCAGTAAAAGATCCAGAAAGCCACCGCTCCTAGGAAACGAAGGTCTATCTGTCGCAAAAAGATCGATCCTACACTCAACACTGTGACGACCCATCCAATTAAATAAATGGTACCCTCTCGGATTTTGAATTTGATTTCCCCAATCTTCATGTTTGGCGTTCAAATCTCCTGCCATTAGATAATAATTTTCATCCAAGTGCAGTCTTAAGCATTCGAAAAGTTTTTCGAGTTCTGCGATAAAATTAGCAGGCTGAGGTGCTTCGGGTGCGTACGCCGCGATCACGTACATTCTTTTGACCTGAAGGAGCGGAATGCAAATGACGCAGGCTTCTAACTGCCCAAATCTTCGCACTTCACTATTATATATAACCTTAAATTTAATGCCCTTTCGTATGAAGATTGCGACCCCACCCCCTTGAGAGGAGTTAGGCCGATCCCTTCGCACGATATTGTAATTATTATTAGTCAGTTTGTGTTTCTGATTTAGCTTAGTTTCGCTAGCCATAAACACATCAGGACTTTGGTCTTGCAGCAAATGAAAGAGATTTGCTCTACGTTCGGTCCTAATCAGCGAATTTACATTCACAGCTAGGATCTTAAAGGGTCGCTCAGGCAGCGCGCCTTTAACCATTTCGCGTTGCCGGCAGAATAGAGTAGAGGTAATCCACCCTAGCCGCCTGCTCCCTGATCTGTTTTTGCACGTCGGTTAACTGACCATGAATGGTCAGCAACACCTGCATCAGATCTGCCTCTGGCACAGGAGCCGTAGGCACTTGGACCTGTTTGGCTACCTGTGGTTGAGGCTGTACCGTGTTTCCCTTTCCAGACGCGATTTGGGCGTAAGAAATTGCGGGATTAACGGGAGTTGTTTTCTGGCGTACTTCAGGGCGTCTCACCTCAACTGTTTTCTTTTGGGCTTTGTTTTGCCTTATCTCCTGAAACTTCGGACATCCCCGATAGTTTGCGGGGTGCCCGGAGCCTCGGCAGAGCGCACATTTTAACTGGGTCATGTCTGTGACCCTATCTTGCCCGAGTTTACACTCCACTGTTTTGTGGGTATCTCCACATTTAACGCAGACTGGGTCCATACCACAGTTAACTGCAACGTGTCCGAACCCTTGGCAGTTCATGCATTGAAGCATGTCTTTCTGCTTATTTAGTTTTTCCCATCGTACAACTTGGTAATCCAGGACTGTTATATTCCTTAGACCACTCAATTTGCTTTGGGGCGAGAGTTGAACCAGGAAGAATGGTAAATTCCGTTTCTCCCGTCTGGCTTTGACTGTGGTGAACGGTCTAACCCCGATAAACTCGAGATCGTCGCTCGCCACTTGACGGAGCTCAGCTAAGAGCGCCTGCGGATCCGTAGAGGATTCGATACCCTTCAGGAGGACTGTTTGAAGCTTGTCTTCCTTCGGGGTGAAACTATAATATTCTGTTCTAGTTTGAGACAGAAGGTCTTTCACTTTTTTGTAGTGCTCTAAAGATGAGCACTGAATGGAATGCCTGTCTGCGTTAAGCCGCTTAATTATGAAATTGTTGCCTATGACCGACCTACATATTTCAATTGTGTCTTTTAAATGCATTTTATAAGTATTAATAGGTGGCACCTTACCTTTCTTTGCTTGTGGCTGTTGCTGTTGTTGCTGTTGTTGTGACTGCTGCTGTTGTCTCTGCTGCTGTTGCATCGGCTGCTGTTGGGTCTGCTGCTGTTGTGACTGCTGCGTTTGTTGCTGTTGCGGTTGTTGCTGTTGCTGTTGTTGCTGCTGCTGTTGCTGTGTCTGTTGACGTTGCTGTTGTGGTTGTTGTTGTTGTTGTTTTTGTTTTGCTTGCTGTTGCTGAGGCTGATGCTGTGGTTGCTGAGCCGGTTGTTGTGGCTTATTAAGCTGTTTCTGTGGCTGCTTTTTTGACTGCTGCCTCTGTGGCTGCTGCTGGTCTGGGAGTGGTTTTTGTTCCTTAGGGGGCTGCTGTTGTAGCGAAGCTTGCTCTTGGAGCGCTTGTTGGCGGGTGCGCTGCTCAAGAGCAACTATGCGCTCCTTCTCCCGTCTTGCCTCCTGCTTCTTTTTGAGCGCTTCAACCAGCTCAATGAGCGAAGAGATCTGCTCTGTCAGAGCCTCAATCTGCTGGTCCTCTTCCTCGTCGGACAGCTCAACTACCTCGCCACTGACGTAATGTCCTTCTCCTTCCACAGACATGTAGGAGATGTCATCCGCATTATCGTCAGCGGCGTTTTCTTCGCCGGTTAGACTGGCGTCCTTAACATTTGGATTGACGGCGGCGATCGCTCCGTCAGCCTCTTTGACGTGCCTGTCATCCACCTCCGCTTCATCGTCGCCTTCTACGTTCTTGTCGTTATCGTCATCGTCGTTGGAGGAGCTATCCAGCTGCCTCTGTATTTTTGCCTGAGCAGAGGCCTTGGCTGAACGTCCGCGCCCTCCTATTTTCTGCGCTGCTTCCACATCTGAGGTACTCTTTTTAACTATCAGGTTTGGTCTGTACCTGATATAGCGCCTTCTTTTAAGAGGATCTTGTTCTTCGGCACATGCCGGTCCTGGCTTTTTCCCTTTAATAGGGCTTGACTTTGCAGTTGCCATGCTGCTGGTTACGTTCTCGGCACGTGCCGATGACGATGTTGTTGTAGTTGTCGTTGCTGTTGTTGTTGATATTGCCACTTTGGGCTTTACTTGTCCTGCTGCTGCTGCTGCTGTTGTTGTTGGTTTTTGGGCTTTGGACTGCCCTGCTACCGTTGCTCTTAGTGCTTGGCCTGATGGCCCCGCTACTTGACTGTCGGATGACACATCACCTGATGTTCCTCCAACTGTCTTCCTTGTTGTTGGGGGACCATCTTTCGATGTCCCCGTTGGTTTTCCCATCTCTCTTTCTAGTTGCTCTCGATTTCTATTTACCTTTTCCCAGAAATCGTTTAAAAAAAAGCCAGGACCACAGTAGGGCTCGAACCCACGCCGACCAGATCCGTCGTCTGCCACTCTACCACCTAGGCTAACTTGCCACTTGAAAATGGTAGGTTGAATTAACTATTTAACACACTCGCGTCTCTATATTAAATGATCACTGTGAAAGCCGCCAACGATGTGCACACTTCCACGGTTGCTGAACGACTGAGAAATTCGCCTCTACCCACCCAACCATGGTTGCCGTACTCGCCTTGACAACCCCTTACCTTACCATCTTCCGCCTCCTCTACCTCATCTTAAACCTTTCCATTTTACTGATCCTCATCCATAATCCTAAACTTTAAATTAAACCATTTTTGTTTTGTTCTGTACAGGTTCAACTAACATTTGCTATTTTATTAATCATTTTAATTGTAATTACAAAACTACTTCTCATAGGTAATTCACAACAATTTTGAATTTATGTTATAACATATATATATATGTTAAGAATTTGCAACTGTTGACCAATATTAAATAAAAAGCAAAAAAAAAATGAATAACAAAAAAAAATATTAAGTGATAATATTAACTTTGAGTACTTCGTGTTGTATTTTTATATCGTTTGTATATGTTTATATGTGTGTAAATATCTTTGTTTTAAATATACACAACTTTGGTGTCAATTTATTTAATTAGATTTTAAGAAACATTTGTCCCCGAACCAATAAAGAAACCCTTTATATATATAATGTACCAAATGCTTAAAAGATACAGGTAAATTTGTTTGACTCACCAAGTAAGTGGCGTTTGATTCCAGCGACGCGATGATGTGGCCACAGCATACACTTCTGGATCTCGTTGTACCTGTTTATTTTTATAAGACCTTTTAAGTTGTTTACTAATTATATATACTTGGTCCTTAAAAAAAAAACCTTTTGCTTCTAAATATTTAGAACACAACAAAGATATATATGCATCTATATACATATACAAAAAAAAAAAAAAATTAATTGAAGCAGCCGAGCTTTGAACTTGAGACGTGTCGATCCCTGAGCGGATGCTCTGACGTCGCAATACGGGAAATTACAAAAATTACTGGTTGTTTGTGCAACTTGTACCAACGGACTTATTTCAACTCGGTTTTAAATGCCGGCGGCGAATTAAATAATTTTTCATGCAGGAATTCGAGGGTTATTCTTTCGATGCACTTTTTATAACTTTTCTACCTGCATACAGTAGATGAAGTGAAACTACACTTAAAAAAATCGACCTACACTCTGTGTAGGCCGTAGCTTTGTATATAATTAGGATAATTTCCTAAAAAAAAAAAAAAATACATATAAGTAAGCTACATTATATATACCTAGTTAGCCAAAATGTCACCTTGTTGGTTTATCTTTCACTTTATTATTTTTTTCCTTTCTTTTTGCGCTCGCTTCCCTTGGGGGTTAATTTTCACTTTTTAAATATTTTTTTTTTTTAAACTTTTCCGCTTTACTATGAAACTTTTATATGAAACTTTTTCAGATACAGGCTTTTTCTTTATTTTAAATCTTTCCCTTTATTTTATTATACTTTCACAGCTTCTAGGTACTTTATGTGATGGCGGTTACAATCAATATTCGGGTATTGGAGGAAAGCTTTTCCAAATGGTTTTTCGGAGATTCCTCTCTAATATGGAAAAGTACCTCCAACTACCAACGGTTTGAATTTGTATGTGTTTTGGATGAACCTTTCGTACTCGTAAAGAGCTGTAAGGGAGAATAGGGTAGGTTGGGATATCTCACAAACATGCAGTTTGTAACACCTTCGCCTGAATCCACATCATCAAATTGATCGTCACGAATAAATATTTAAGTATTAAGAAAAAATGAATACTTAAAAAATTCCATAAGTCCAACTCAAAAAATGGGAGAACAAAAATTGTAGTTATAGAAACTTCGAGTACGATTTAAGAAATAAAAACAAACATTTCGTCACCCTGGGGTTCTATCTAGTTCAACAGACCATTTTTGGCTAAATTGAGTTAAGTATGCAATCTTGGACGTTTTTTCTTTTGGTGAAATCCGTTTTGTTCTATCTCTTTTACTTTTCAAGTTATAGAGATCTATTTTTTTCAGAATTTTTGGAGTAGGTATATTTTTTTCAATACGAACATTATATTAACAAATTTTTTTAAAGAAAAACGCAAAAGTGTTCGTTTTTGTTCAATATCCAATATTTCTTGTGCATTTGGTTCAATACCCAACAAACATATTGGGCCGTATTCATAAAAATGAAGAATATCCTCCCAAGTATATGGTTATGGTTTTAAGTAAAATGTTGAAGAATAAACATTTCCTTCTTTTAGTATTCATAATCACCTACCTTATACTTGCGAGGATATCCTCCAAGCGAAAGTAAAAGGTACACTTGTCAGTATTGTTGGCTAAACATCGAAATATTTTACTATCGATACGATATACTATCGACAGTTTTTTTACTCATTTATTGATCTCTCATCTCATCTCAATATGTAAATTATAACGAAATGTGAGATTTGAACATGAAATTATACCTATTCTGTTCATATACAAGTAACAAAGTTTATTAAGTTTAATAAAGTGAAAGTGTTTTTTAGTAGGTAACTTCCATTAATATTTTTCTAAATGTCTATACAATTTGCGCTCATTTGCAAATAGAGACACTTTGAGATATTCAACAGACATCCGATATATGTCGTGGTCATATCGAGTTCACCATCGTATTTGAACAAATTTCATAGGGCCGTTAGAACGACTATTACGAAATTGATAAAGATGGAAAAGATGTTGATGCCTCTGTCGGTTATAAAGTTTGTTTACTAACAATTTGAATTGGATTTCGTTTTTAAACTTATTTTTTTTCGGATTTTGGGTCTAATATCCTCGAGCACTTAATAATGGAGTTCGTAGGTATAGCAAGGCTAAAGACGTTTTTTAATTGAATCTTGGGGCCAGTCTTTTCAAATCTGGGGGTTGATCGCGTAAAATATCCCTATCATATCTTTATATAAAAATAGAGAGAGAGAGCAACACAACGATCGTCGTTCGTTCAATCGTTTTAGTTTTACGAGATCTGTCCAATGGTTAATTGTAACCATAGGTTACTTCAGTTATTAATTCTGTATGTGTATCTATGGTTACCAGCTGAAATAACCAATTGTTTAATTTGACCCAGAGCTAAAAAGGCTGGCCCTTTAATTGATTTAAAAATGCATTGGCCTTCTGAAGTGCTTTTGTGTTTATATCCAAAAGTGTTTCGATTGGCTAATGGGGATTGCTGACATAATATGTGATATATGACAGTAAAAATTACATGTTTCTTCATTCGTTCTTCGTATCAAACCCTTATTACTTCAGAGACTGACCTAACTCATAATTTTTGAAGGATATGTTTTTTTTTAAGTAAAAGGTCAAGTTTATGAATTCCCATTTAACTTTCATATGAGTAGAAGGATATTCTTTCTACTCCAAAAGTACGAGGTTCTGCTTCTGATTGAATATTTTTTTTCAGTCGTAGGAACAGAATTTTTGTCAATATTTTGATCAGAAGACAACTAATTACAATTTAGAACTTTTTGGGAAACTACCTAGTCAGTCTTTGAACTTTGAAGTGCTGTATTTCCAAAGTTAGTATACCTTCAGAACTGCTGTTGCGCTTAACTTTTAGCAATTTGTGTCTACTTTAAAAGTATATAGGAACAATTATTTTTCCTCAATTGAACTTTTATGAAGTTATAATGCAAAATCTGAAAAAAGTCAGTAAATTTTAAGGTTTTTTGACCATTATCAAGTTAGCACAAGCTTTTCGAAACTGCAAACTTGGTTTTACACTATTTGTATGCTTCGATGTATTTATTGACCGAGGCGGCTAATAGAATATTTTTTTAGTTAATTTTTTACTTGCTCTATAGGTACTGCATTTAGACCTTCGTTCTTTTCGTCGGTGTACGTTGTTCGTTCTTGAACGTACGCGGAACCACGATAGTGTAAAGTAAATGATAAAACCGAACAACGAATGATCCATTGATTTTTTTTCTCAAATTTTCTCCACTTTCATATGAACCCTCTATATTATAAAATCTTTAGTTGCTAAGAATCATTGTATTCTTATCTCTATATATTAAATATTCTACAATGTAACATGATTTCGCTGAAGAAGAAATAAATTTGAATTTGAACAACGAATGAAGAACGAAAAAGTTCAAAGTGGCTTTGAATTTTCAGCGTTCGTTGTTTGGTGTTGTTGGACGAACAACGAACAAACGGGTATGCCGATTTACTTCAAATTTGGTAGGTATGCTTTTAAGGGTAATATGTGCCCAGAACTTTTTAATTAGGGGACTGTAAGTCTAAAAATAACGGTACCTGAAAAAAAAATAACGGTTATCGAAAATTGTATTTTTTTCGAAAACGGCTCTAACGATTTCAACCAAATTTCACATGTGTAATAAGGTGTAGAAGGTAAAATAGTGAAAACCAAACTTTCAAGAAAATTCGTTTAACGGTACCTGCTATTACAGGGGCGTAGCTACCGCGTATCAGCCGTATAAAAGATACGGGGCCCCGGACATTTAGGGGCCCCCAAAAGACTCTGAGGTATAAGCTGAAAACAACCATTGAGATAAAGAAAGTTAACAAAATGTCACTGTAAAAACCAGTTCTATAAGATTTTTTTGTGTTAGGGGCCAGTTGTTATATTGAAACTCATCATTAAACATTTTCTTTTTCAATTTTAAGCCAAATTTGGTGTTGATTGGTATGAAACTCAAAATTTCGAGTTTCAAGTTTAATTTTTTTAAAACTATTCACTAAAACAACTTTATTTAAAAATATAATAAAAGGTGCATTTCCTAGCTTTCCAAAAAAGTATAACATGGCTTTGTAGGTTTTACCGTTGTTTTTAAATATTTTTTTTCTGATGTCAATCAGGTTTTTAGAAAATTGCCCCTCTCGCCTAAACGGGGAGAAATAGACCCCCTAAGAAATTGTTTGATGTTCAAAGGTTTATTAGCAAGTGCTGTCGGATCTCTAATTTTTTTTAATCTGAAAATCGAGAAAAATTGAAATCTTGTTGAGCTATGGAGAATCTTATTAACACTTTTGCAGAGAAAAAACAATAAAGTTTTAATAAGAAAACTTTGATCTTAAATTTAAGCATTATACAAAATTAATATGTAAGTTAATAAGCTCTTAATTTTAAATTAAACTTATCTTATAAGCAAGTAAGGCACTTGTTGAATTTTTAATAAAAAGATAAAAATGTTTAGATACGGGGCCCCCGAGGGGCTAGCTACGCCACTGCTGCTATATAACGGTATTTTTAAATTTCGACTATCTCGATAACGGCTTGAGCGATTTGAACAAAACTCAATTTTTTTCAAAAACTGCTCCAACATTTTCAACTTTTAAAAACTTCGAATAGGTAAATGACAACATCAGTGATCAATGGGTACGTTCAATGCGCCGACTAAATTTTAGTCGACGAGCTCTGATAGGCTATGTGTCCTCAAAAGTTATAGTTGACATTTAACTGAGATATAGTTGAGAATTTTAAGTATTCCAATGCTTTTAGTTAAAAGAAATACAAATATTGCATATGCTTTAATCAACAATCCATGTGATGTGTATGGGCATGCTGACAAACAAGTTGTTTTTCTGGAAAACGGCTGTAACGGCTGGTGTTAATATAACTGCATTTCAATTGTTTTTGGCTAAAAGTGAATATAACATATTACAAATCTCGGAACAGATTCCGAAATCTTGAACGAAATCTACAAGTTTTTGTATTTGTTAATTTTATCACTTTTGTGTAAAGTGTGGACTAGACTACAAATATAATACGCAAGTAAAAAATCAAATTAATCATTTCTGAAGAAGAAGTTTCATTTCGGCTGAAGAAGAAGTATCATAACCACCAATAAATATCTTATAACATCACCACATCGGTTATTCGTTCTATTTTAAAAGTCTTTTTATATTCCACAGTAATTTGTGGTTTGATTTCAGCAATTGAAAGAATAATTAACTAGAAACTAGAAAATTGTGCTAAGTGCTTGACAAAAACGCGATATCATAATAACACGCTTGAGTCAGTATAGTAAATAATTTCGAAGAAATTTGGAAGTTACTTTTTCATCAAAGATTTTTTTTTTCAAGTTTTTATCGTGGTTTTTATGTGAATGGCATAGTGCGAAAAATAATAAGTTACGTTCTAAAGCCAAAGCTTCAAAAATAACACCATATTTACGTACCTATACGTGGGTAAATTGATGACGCAAATTAAATCAACTGGCATATAGTATTCCAAAATTCAAACAAAAGGGTTATTTTCTTTTATGGGAAAGAAAGCAAGATCTATGTTATGATTTTGAGTTCTAAAACAATTAAATCGAAGAGTGGCTTGTCAGGATTACCATGCGACCGACATTCAATTGCAATAATTAAGTTATTTTATAATAATAGCGTCTACATTTTATCAGAAACTCATTAATATGCATCACTTGTACCGGAACGAGTAACAACACGACAATCGACAATGAAGGAGACGATTATTCGAAAGGGGAATACATCATCATGATGGTTGCTCACTTTCATCCCTTGTCAATGTATAGAATGAGTGCGGTAATTTGTACCTTGATTCAGTAAAGTCAATCCTCTTCTTATGGGAGTTCAGTGAAGAAGGCTCACGCTTTCCGCCGGAATTCCTATCTGACTAATGAAAAATTCTTCGATGCTGTAAATCATGATTACACTTAATTTAGCTGTCATTATATTTTTGGGAGTTTGAACATATACACATAATTCTGGGGGATAAAATCGTTCTCAAAACCAAGCGCGCCGCCGTTTAAGGATCCGCCTTACACTTGCGTCAATTAAATACCTACCACCACGGATGGTGGGTGTTTAAAAAAGACTTCATCATTATTATACAGAGGAGTATTATTGTTGTCCTTCGAAAAGAATTAGAGATTTTTTTAATTGTTTTCTTGTTTTTTACTAAAAATAAATATTAATGGAAATCTTGGAAAAATGGCTATTTTTAAGTTAACCTACAAGCAAATTTTTAATGAACTCAAGGATTGGGTACGAATTGCGGAATCCAGAATGACCAAAACGAGAACTACAAAACACCCAACTGATTATTTTTTTAGATTAACAAGTTTACGTACATTGAGAAGAACAGAACTAGAAAATGGAATCTCAGACCCGAACGGTAACGATAATATATAAAATAATTATATTAAATATATTATTATATATATTATTATAATTATATTAAAGCAAAGCAATATCACAAAAAAAATATGCAAAGGTTTCACGAGTGTTATATGCATACATATTGTGATTAAGACCCTACATAGGTATAAATATTCTACATAGATCCATTCGACCAGTCAACGAAACGAATTCCAATATTCTTAAAGAATGTTTATTCTTTCAAGCAATGGATGACATGACAAAGTTAGCCGGGATGTCCATGTCCGGCATCCCTTCATTATTATGCATTGAACCGAAATCACATGGAAAATTCGCTTAACCTTTTTTTCTCTAAATTCCGATTTTTTAGCCTTTTCATCAAACTTATCTTGAAGGTATGTAAAAAATGAGTCTTTGAAATGGGAATAAAAAAAAAAAGGATAATAATCAAGAAGTGTATCATTTGCACGATTCAATGCACTTCACTCCTTGAGTAATGTTTCCTTGTTGTCCTGCGGAAGGGTGACACATGGCTGATGGTTCAACGATCAAAATGATAGACTGTTACTCTGATGTGCTTTAGATTGTAGCTGTAGGTATGTGGAAAAAGTTACTGAATTTACATTCCTTTCTGTGATTTAACTGTATAATGTGAGTGTGCGAATAAGGTGTTTTTTTTTGTATACTTTTGCGTAGAAAAGAAGAATATATTATTATTTATTGTTGGAGCTCATTTTGCCTTGCAATGTTATGCTAAAATGAAGATTATTCAAATTTTTCAAATTCAAACGAAAGTTAGGAATTTAATACAATATGCGTGCTCAAGGCCGTAGCCAGACAATTATTTCGGGGGGGGGGGGGGTTATACTTATTCCATACACCAATCAATCTGTACCTTTCTGTAGATGTAATAAATAAAATTAGTACAGCCCATTCACCCAAAATCCACCAAACACGACTTTTAGTTGCGATAATGATACTATTCTATGTATAAGGCAAGTTATAGATTCGTCAAAAAAAAATTGAGATAACATAAATAAACATGATATTGCGATGATAGGGAAGTAGACAAAAGTGTGTTGGAAAATTCTGTTCGTCCGATTGCCTGTTTGCAGATCTGCAGCCTTAATGGATAGGCTGATTTGCAAACTTGGTTCAGAGTGTTAATTTAGTAGTCTCGCACTATAGGCGTTGTTGAAATTGGAATTTTAGCTCTAAAACAATGGTAAATGTCAAATAACAGTTTGTTAAAACTTAATTTTTCTAAAAATGGCCTTACCGATTTTGATAAAACAGTCGAGATTTATCTTAAAACAGTACCTCCCATAGAACCGGTTTTTCAAAATCAGAATTTCTCGCTAACAACAAAACCGATTTCAATTAAATTTAAAATTTAGGAAGGTTTTTATGATCAAATTCATAACTTTTTAGATATTTTGAATATGTTGGAAACGCGAATATGGATTTTTTCAGATTTTTTTCCAGATGAACTACAGATTTCGATGTATTGAAATACTCAAAAAATTGCAAAATATTTTTCAAAAATTAGAAAAGAAAACGGTTTAAAAAAAAACTGCTTTAACGATTTTCAATATTTTTTCCTAGGTAGAGTACTGCTAATAAAACACAATTGCATACTTAGTTTTTCAAGAAAACTCTCAAACAAATTTGAAAAACTAAAAGATTTTTCCAAAATTTTTTAAAAATAATTTTAAGTTACATTTATCATCACTCTTTAAGATTTTATTATAAAAAAAGTATTAAATAACATGTAAGTATATCATTTTTATAAAATTAAATTAAATCTTCTGGCCTTCTGTGCTGCAAATATGTCTAAAACTTCCTCAGTGTCAATCCCAATTTGTCGATGAACTGACATTAATGCCAATCCTGTTAGTCTTTCTTCGCCGGTGTCGAAAATGTTCTTTCCGGTGTACACGTTGAAACCGGTAGTGTCGCCAAAACTTTGAGAAGCTTGTGGATGTTAGGAAACAGATCCTTATTGCATTCCCCAAGAGCTGTTATTGCACGCTTTGAACGCTCTGTATCTTTTTGTCTATGGCATCTTCCATAACGTAAACTCAGCTTCTAAAGTGTCCCAATCCAAAAAAGATCTATAAAATTTGAAGTTTTCTTCGTTGTAATTGTGTTCATATTTGCCGCCAAAGATCGATGGAATTAAAATGCACAAAGAGGAAAGTATGGACTTATGATTTTCAAATCTTATGGAATGAACCGGCTAAAATGTTGCAAGTTACAATTGCAACTATATAAGTGGAATAACGAAGTTGAAAACTAATGCGCACAAGGACACCATTAGTTTATTTGGAAGGGAAAAAGAATATACGTTTTTACTATACATATTGTTTCATATAGATGCATACACATACCTATCTAGGTATACTAAATTTCCTTGAGGCGTTTAGTTATTCATCATGTGCAATCGAAGCAAAAGTAACCTGGTATCCTTAGGCTGTGTTGTTTGAGGTTGTATTTAAAAACTGTTAGAGCTACCTTACTAAATTCATCGAAAATTATGTTGGTACCTAACTACGTAGGCTTTAAACTAAAATCGGAATGTTTTGAACATAATCACTAATTATTTGAGCACATATTTCATACTTATGCGGAAAAGGTTGATTTACAGATGCATTTCTAAAAAAATTCGGGGGGGGGGGGGGGGGGGGGGGGGGGGGGTTGAACCCCTGTGAACCCCCCCCCCCCCCCCCCCCTGGTTACGGCCTTGTGCGTGCTTGATTTTTGATATCATGTATACAAGTATACATTTAGTATTTAGATAACAAAACATATGTGCCAAATAGGGAAACATATACCTATGTATAATATATCTATAAATAACACAATGAATTCGAATTTTTAGGTAATAAAGAAAAAATTAATTAAAAACGTACCTACATCTTTCGAAAATACCCTTTTTTAACTTTTTCCATCAGATTAAATATTTACCTAATATTGGCACGATATTATAAGTGATAAGCGAAAACATAAACACAAAAATAAATTGTTAAAATCTACCTTATCTTTAATAATTATGAAGAATTTCAACAATCTTAAATTAGTGCCCGACCTACAAAATGTTCTTTAGAACACCTACGTTCAAATGACTTCCAGCGTTTCAAAATGCGAAAGTTGATGATGCCCTAAAATTTTTCGATCTGGTAATTTTTGATGGAGCGTCATCGTTTCTCAAATCAAATTGTTATAAATGCCTGGTCAGAATAAACCTTTAAATTTTTAATTTGTTATTGTTACTGTTTAAATTTCTTTACATATTTTCAATTGCCTGCCACGAGTACCTATCTGATTATGGTTTGCCTTTGACCAAAGATTTTTTGTAAACAATACAACAACTCGCACCCACCCCAACCAAAATCCTATCGTGAACCCATGGTGGTCGCAAGAGGTTTAGCATCACATTTTTGTGGGCATTAGTTTGGTGTAATAGTGTTATGAATCAAAATGAATACATTATAATTTACATTTACTAGTATGTATTGCTGAGCGTGCAGAACTTTACGCCCCTTGTCTCAAAATCGGTTGATCGTATGAAAAAATGTCTGTTACAAAATTTATTGGAGTTTTTATGCTCCGTAATGGATGCTTACATCATTGGAGCCATAGGAACCGAGATATTCCCGAAAAACTGATTTTCGTTACCTTTGACCTTGAATAACTTATGTTACAGACACCAGATTTTTGTTGACTTTTTAGACAACTTTTAGAACGCCAATATGAAGGTGTATACGAGTTTCCAGCTTATTATCTCAAATTTCTAGGTTAAACCCAAAATGACTGGACTTCTAGGGTGTTTTTGAAAACAAATTCTTAAGCTTCTGTTTTTTTTTTAATTCACCCAGAAACATTATGGGCGATTTTTTATAGAAATAACATATACAAAATGGCGCATATTTTGTGTATATACTTTTGGATGATCTCTCGTTATGAAAAATCACACAAATGTACAAAATGAAGAATACATTTTGGGTGATTCTTTATGTTTTAGTTTTGGATAATTTTTCGCATAACCAAGAACAAGCAAACAATCTTGCTTGAAGTAGCTATGACAATTTAAAACTTTTAGCCGTTTACATTTTTTTTAAAGATCTTACGTCAAACCTATTTGCATTTATTGACTTTATAAAAAAATTATTAAATTTAAAATTTCACTTTTGCTAAATATTTGGGTATACATATTTTTTGATCAAACTATTTGGGAATAGGTATCTATATTTGGTTAAAATAAAGACATTAACGAGAAAGTTCAGGAAATAAAATGCACGGCTGGAAAAATAGTCTCGGTTAGTCTCGGTTAGTCTCGGTTAGCCTAACCAGCACTTAAGTTCCAACTAAACTCCAAATTTTGGTTTCATATGTCTCGGTTAGTGATAACTAACAACTAAAGTCTCGGTTAGCCTAACTTACGGATCAAGTGTCAGTTAAAGTACTTAACAGGAACTTTAGTAAAATATTTTTGGCTGAATTGGCTGGAAAAATATACTATCAGTTTAATTTTTTTTGTTGACAAGCGTAGATTGCAGCCACAAGTTCCATAATAGCATGGATTTATTTAATTTTTTTAGTAGATGGATTTGATTAATATTAGCGACTATATCTATTACAAGGCTTTATTTCAACAAGGTATTTCGTGCAAAACCAAATTATTTTGAAACACGACTAAAAAGATTTTAGAAATATGTAATTTCAAAAATTAAAAAATTCTTCATTGGACTTTTATGTAAATTAATATAAGTTTTTATGGATTAAGCTTAATTTTATTATATTTTGAACCCCTTAAACTAAGATTAAAAGTACCTACGCCACTGGATTAATTCAATTCTACAAACGTTTTTCATAACACCTAGAAATTTACCTGCCAATTTTTGTACTTGCTCAAAAGGCAAGTATTGGTTTTGTGTACAAAAAAATTAAGCCCAAAAAGGTAGGTTTCGTCATGCCGTCCGTCGGTCTGTGGGGTTTGTGCGGTTTTCTGTTCACCGAGCTACAGCCTAAACGGTTTGACGGATTTTCTGCAAAGTAACGCATATACCTATAGGACTTTTTGGTAATTTCCTAGAGAGGACAAATTTGAATTTTTGTTTTAGCGGTGTTACGGTAATTTTTTATTTAACGTTGAGCCGATTTCTTTTGAATTCGGTACAGATTTTAAATTTGATATTTAACACAAGATGTTATTCACAGTTTTTTGCTAAACAAACAACCGTTTAAAAATATCTACCATACAACTTGATCTCACAAGAGTTTATACAACAAGAGGAAGTTCCTGCGACCCAGTCGTGCATTTTATTTTTATTGCACCCACGGCGCCGGCGCGGTGAACAAAATACCTTAAATTTCTTTTTTGCCAAAATTTTAAGCCGGAAAATTATTTATTTCAAACACTGTGCCCTAAAATAATTATTTTAAAATACTAAAATAAAATAAAAGAAAATTATTTCCGGGTACACAAAAATTTAATTTAATTTTTTAAAATTGACCCTTCCATCTAAACGTAGAGAGATAAACTCTAGAGTTGTACCGAATAGTGGGTTTGGCCGCATACCGGATACCGGATATTCTGCCAAATTAGAACTATAATATAGTTGGTGGTCTGATAGGTAGTCAAATCAGACCGGTACATAATATAAAACGAACAAACATATATATTTTTTTTCTTTTATTTTATTACATATTTTTACTTGCTGAATAGGGTAAGCATTGGTTTCGTGTGAAAAAATCTATATTTTTATCATATATATATTCTGCCAAATTAGAACTATAATATAGTTGGTGGTCTGATAGGTAGTCAAATCAGACCGGTACATAATATAAAACGAACAAACATATATATTTTTTTTCTTTTATTTTATTACATATTTTTACTTGCTGAATAGGGTAAGCATTGGTTTCGTGTGAAAAAATCTATATTTTTATCAAACCTGACATTACGATACTAAGGAAGTACAAAAAAGTAGATTTCTTCATGTCGTCCGTCCGTTTGTCTGTGCGGAGATGCGTATGTGCGGTTGATTTTATTTAAATTTGGTATGTCAATAAAACTTAATATTCAAAATGGCATTTAAAGTTTTTTTTTGCTAAATACCCGTTGAATGAAAGCTACCTTACAACTTTATTTTACGTTTAGGCCATTTTATGAAATGTGCGCCTTTCAATATAATTTAATAAATTTAAATTTTGTAGTCCAATAGTTTTCCGCAAGAGCAAGTTCGTACTAAACAGTCGAAGATTTAATTTACTCAGCAATTATAAAGCGCATTTATTGCCCTCAAATCAAACATTGAAATAAAATATTTTCTAGCCTATTTCATTATGGAATTTTTTTTGACGTTAACATTATACAGGGTGATTAGTATAAGGTGCACCAAAAAGCTTGAGCGTGTAGGTGAAGTTAAGACAAGAAAAAAATTGTATGGGAGGGGGGTCTATTTCCCCCCGTTTAGGCGGCAGGGGCAATTTTCCAAAAACTTGACTTAAATCAGAAAAAAAATTATTTAAAAACAACGGTGAATGATACAAAGCGTTGTTATATTTTTTGGAAAGCCAGAAAACTACTCTTTTATTTAATTTTTAAATTAAGTTGTTTAAGTGAACAGTTTTAAACAAATTAATTTTCAAACTCACTCAAAATTTTGAAAAAAAAATTAAAAAAAAGTATTTTAAACTAATTTTTTTCAAAATTTTGTATAATTAACTATTATTTTTATTTTCAAAATTCAATGTTCTTATTAATTTTTAGTCAAAAACAGGAAATGTATCTTAGTTTTTGAGAAATTACGAAAAAACTAGAAGTATTTTTTTCCAAGAAAAACACTTTTTTTTTTGGTTTTCCCAAATTTGACCTGCTCAGGCCAATTATTAATTAGGGGATTATCCTTTTTTTATTTTTTATTACATACCATCCGATTTTAATCAAATAATAAAAAAAAAGAATTAACTTTCTACTTTACTTACTAGTTTTACTTTTAATTTTTTTTAATTTCTCAAAAACTAAGATACATTTTGGCATCCGGTTTTCTGTTTTTGACTAAAAATTAATAAGAGCATTGAATTTTGAAAATAAAAATAATAGTTAATTACATAAAATTTTGAAAAAAATTAGTTTAAAATTTTTTTTTCTTAGTTTTTTTTCATAATTTTGAGTTTGAAAATTAATTTTTTTAAAACTGTTCACTTAAACAACTTAATTTAGAAATTAAATAAAAGAGTAGTTTTCTGGCTTTCCAAAAAAATATAACAACGCTTTGTATCATTCACCGTTGTTTTTAAATAATTTTATATTCTGATTTTTTTCTTGTCTTAATTCCACCTACACGCTCAAGCTTTTTGGTGCACCTTATACCAATCACCCTGTATGTACCATTATGTTTTCTTACCGACTACGCACCATCCCATAGCCATTAGCCATAGTAACTATATTATAAGAAGACGGAGATTAAAAGAAACAGAAAATCATCCCAAACGTGTGCAAGCGTTAAAAGAAAAACGATTTTCAAATGAAGTAAACAAATCTCTTGTCCCTTCCTTGGATCTGGAAATGTTAGTACAGAAGAGAAGTTTATTACTTGTTTGATATTAAACAAATATTGCCAGTACTACTAATTTTTAGTTTTTACTGAAAAAAAAAACGATTAGTCGGTTCGGCCGGATATCAAAAGACTATTTGGCTGTGGCAGCCGGATATTAAAAGAAGCCGGATAGGTCGGATACCGAATACTAACCGGATATCCGTCACATCTCTAATAAACTCCGCTCTTATACGATTTTTTTCTTGCCTTAACCCAACTTATAAGCTCTTGATTTTTGCGTCACCCTACACAAAGAATTTTATTATTTTCAATGAGTGTAATCTCCAACATTTATTTATTTACCATTGCGTATATTTGATTTAACCACCACTTAGCTTAACCGAGGCTTGGACGATGAAACAGAAAACAAAATTAAAGTTATCTTCAAGTGCAGGTTAGAGTTGTGTGCTGGTTAACTAACCGACACATAAGTTGGATCATATGAAACTGACCCAAAATGTGGAGTCAAATATTATGGTAGCTATACCTTTAAATGATTGTTAGGTAAACTTTAATTGCCATTTTTTGTTTAATGCTAAACTGAACAATACAATACAAAATTTTAATGAAATCTGTTCAGCTTTCTTTGTAAGAAAATTTTCATTATGTCTAGGTATTTTTAAACAAAAAAAAAAAGTCATAGCCGAACAAAAACTACTCCTCACGAGACACGAAGAAAGAAAATAAAGGGAACGACTGGGTTGCACAAACTTGCTCTTGTAGCAAGTTATTTTTGTGTTAACGACTGGAAATTAATCATTTTTTTTTATAAAAAAAAAAGATTTTCAGTATTTTATGTTTTGAATTTTGTTTTTCAAAAAATACGTATGGAATAAAAAACAAGATTTATATGAAATACATAACCGTAGGCTAAAATTCTATTACCTTCACGAAATTTTATCAGACTTGATTTTTTTTTCGAGATAAATAGAATTATGTATTGGTTGTTGGTATTTTTTTCTAATTTTTTTTTTTATGGTTTTCGAGATTTTTTTGCGAATTTCGAATTTGCAGAATTTGAGGAGCTTAATCTCGAAAACTATTATTTTTACAGAGACAATTATAGTATCATATGGTAGCCAATGTAGTCTGCTTTAAAACAGTCCTAAAAATGTATACTAACTATAGTCCTTTTATATATGCGCTAAAGTCTAAAAAATTTTCGCGGTTTTTTTCTATTTTTGACATGGTTGCCTTGAAAAAAAAAACTTGGATTATTCATTCGCTCAACATCATAAATAAGACTGCAAAAAATCAGAACTACTGGATTAGAAGCACAGAACTGGTGATGTGAAATAGCGCCAAACGAAGTAACGCAAAAAAGGCCTTATTGCGTTTTCAAAAACGAAATAAGACAAAATTTCGAGTTTGGCTTAATATCATTTTAGAAATCGAAATATGACCAATTTGGCGTTTTTTCGTTTCCAAACAACAAAAACAAGGTATTTCAGGCCTTTGACGTATAAACAGTGAGGTTGGTATGAAGGGTATGCTGCCCCCTGCGACCCCCTGCCTGAGCCTTTTAAAGGATTTGGGTTGGGTGCGAGTTTGGTTATATGCAAAGTTGTTTATTCAAAAACTTTTCATACCTATACCCAAACTTGCACCACCCACCCCAAATCCTCTAGTAGGCCAAAGCAGGGGGTTGCAGGAGGCAGCATCCCCTATATAAATACCTTATACTTTTAATTCTGAAACAATTTGGCTCTATTTCGTTTACCACAACGAAATAAAAACAAGTTGGTGTTTATATCGTTTTTGGAGACGAAATAAGAACAAAATTGCAATTCGGTCTTTTCATGTCACGTCACCTACTGAACACTATTGCGGCGAAAAATAGCAAATTTCTAAAAAAATTAAAAACTTCGGAAAGTTGTACCTTTTTTTTTTTTTTTTCTTTATAATGCACACGCGCTATAGCCCTTTTAATGATAAGTCACAGCGCGAGCGATAGGAATTTAGGGAGGAAGGGAAAGAAGGTGTCGATGAACATTGATCTTGAATGTCTGCAGATCAAAATGGTAAGGAAAAATTGTGCCAGGCAATTCATTCCACATTCGTGTTGTACGGCTGAAGAAAGATCTATATTTGAAGAAAGACCTATATTTCACGGTACGACCGAAATTGGGCTCAAGTGTAAACTGATGAGCGTTCCTAGCAAGACGAGTGTTACGGGAGAAATGTTTAAGTGGTGGAACGTAGCTGGCTACCTCAAGTGAACATTTTTTGTAAAAGAACCTGTAAAATAAAGAAAGATATGAAACATTTCGACGATGTTCGAGTGATGGAAATGTTTCCTTAATGTTTCTCTCTCCTATCAATTTTAACGCCTTTTTCTAAACTCTGTCGAGCAGGTGAAGAAAAGTTTGAGAAGCACCTGCCAAGAGATGGGAGTTATACTCAACTCCACACGATTTCTGATACCCCAATTCACAATGCTGTTTAAATCGGAGTTTAATGAGCTTCTTTACACTCTTCGGTAAACCAAGACTTTTCTTTTGGTTTGATACATTTTGTTCTGGGACAAAAGCTCTCATTAAAAGAAAAATCACTTCTGTAATCATTTCAGCACTGGCATCAATGTCATTATCGAGGAAGCATAATGACCTTGAAAACTATTGGGTCTACAGAGACAATTATAGTTTCAAATTGTAGCAAATTTAGTTTACTTAAAAAACATGCTGAAAATGTACTGTCAAAAAGTAGTCCTTTAAGGTTATAATCGCCTAAATGAGAACAAAAACCCAAAATTTGAAGGACATCCGCACAGACAGAGACAGAATGACGGACGGCATGGCGGTACCTACTTTCTGCCATGTTTGATCGAAACCTCACATATTCTTTACCCAATTGCCCTTTTATTATTAAGTTAATTAAAAAAGTTATATGGAAAACTTTGTATAAATATTGTTTTCAACAACTATTTTAAAGAAAATCACTCAAACCAATAAATAGTTAAGTGACAATTAAACTGAACTTCATATTAAGTTAACAAATAATTTTATAAGAAAAAACTATTTAAATGTGTATAAAGAAAGGGTTTTAGTCCCATTCAAAATAACATAAACGCATTTATTTTTAAAGCATTTGAAACTATCCTTTAAGCTTTGGAATGTTAAACATTTTCTTCTACATAAGTACCTATCAAAGAAGCATATAACAACAGTGCTAATGTTCCGAAAAAAAAAAATTTGAAATAGTTGAAAAAATGATTCTTTTAATCTTTAAATGATTATAATGCTCGTCACTTGTAAAGTACAAAATAAGGCTGTTTAAGGTTTTTCGATTTTGAAACAATAAATTATTGTTGTCTAGCTTTTATTTTTAAACTTTCATCTATAGAATTTTAATGCGATTTATGTTGCCGTAATTATACGTTCCTAGTTTTTCTTAATGAAAAAAAAAAAAATAACGATAACCTCTGTGGCACGATGTTAATTTCGATTCTGAAGGATTCTTTAATTTGTTTTCTTGTTTTTTTTTTTTTTTTTTTTTTTATTTTGTGACCCAGGAGGGGTGACTGTGTTTTTTTTTATTTCTATTTCACGCATTTTTATAGGAATTCATGTAATTTTCCTTTTGTACATAATTAAAACTGTTCAAAAACGGAAATTCGACAACGTTTAACAAAAAATAAAATTAAAACGCGGAAAAATGTACCACCATATTTTTGTATGGGTATACTCACCCCAAGCTCCATCTATACAATGTTGAGCAGTATGGTCGAGTAAGGGTATAAGGCAGGCGTAAGGGGTTCCATTTTTATTTTGTCTGCAATAGCGTATGCTAATGTAACACCAAGGAAAAGAATTTGCATAGAAAAGACGTAAACTTGGCAGAGATGAATGGTAATGGAAAGGGGTTAAGTTGTGGAATCGGGTGGACAAGCTTGTGGAAAGGGTTGCCTTTTTTTTATGTCGCATTGTAGGTTTTAAATTGGGAAATTAGGAGAAATTTGTTTCGCGGAAAATGACTCCCATTGGTGCCATGTTGCTTTGTCATTTAACTTGGCGACGGCAATGAAATGACCGTTAACGAACCGAAGAAGTAAATTTATGGTGCATTTTTAATTGTTCATTACATTTAGGTACATGAAACTTGAGGAAATAAACCGTGTTGCACGTTTACAAGTTTAAAATAAGAATCAGTTCGTTTGGGTAACTATTGTTGCGTATAAGATTTAACCCTTTCAAAGTAATAAAATTGATTTAAGTGCTAAGAATCAAGTAATCTTTTTCTTTTCCCGACGATGCTAGAATCTGCCACTTAAACGCTTCACGCTATGGATCCATACGTGGGGCATCTCTTTGCGATCAACTATATATATAAAATTGCTGAGCCTTGTCTTAACATTTCGAATTAAGATGAATGGCAAGATCAAATAAAGATTGACCCCAACATTAACTTTGGGGTCTAACTTCATTTTATTATGAAAAACATTGTATGGCCATATATAATTTTTCATAATTTACTTATAAAAAAAAAAACAAAAAAAGCGTTTACTTATAAAAAAAAAACAAAAAAAGCATTCGAACATCTCTTATATATCTTATATAGGATATATAAAAAATAATGTGTTCCATATTAATCCTACCAAATGTTTGACGGACTATGAGAAGGGAATGAGGCAAGCTGTCAAAAATGTTTTCCCACAAACTAAATTAATAGAATGCTCGCAAGAATTTGTATATTATATAGACCTGAGGAAAACTGAAATTTCTGTCGAAACGTTGTGAAAACTAATGATACTGTTTCACTAATAAATTATTGAGAAGCTTTTTCCACAAAAAAAAACTACTTCTCAAATGAAAAGCGTTGCTGATTCTTTCAGGCTGAACTTAAAAATCAAAATAAAAAAATGCAGGTACCAGAACTCGACGGCTTGAAAGTTATTTATAATCTTTTATTGGATGAGACGCCCATTAAATAATAACAATACATTTATAGGTACATGAAACTTGAGGAAATATACCTTGTTGCACGTTTACAAGTTTAAAATAAGAATCAGTTCGTTTGGGTAACTATTGTTGCGTATAAGAGTTAACCCTTTCAAAGTAATAAAATTAAAAAACAATTTTGAAGTTAATTATTTCTTAAACTTTTATATGTATATCCAACGAAATTGTCTGTATGCTTTCGTTTCCAAATAAATGAAATGCGCTTTCTTTTAAATAAAATCCAATTTTTTAATATTACAATTTACAAACTACTTACAAAGAATTTTAAGTTAATTTATGATCGCACGAGGCTTTTGGCGAAAAGGAAGAAGGAAATGCGAATAAGTGAAATCCCGTATAATGAGAATGATGATGATGGGTTCAGTGTATGTTGCTCATTAAATAACTGACAAAGTATGAATGCGGGGGTCGCCAAATTTGTTTACTAGCAAAGGGGTCACGTCCTCAAAAAGTTTGAAAAACACTGCGCCTATTGTACCTACAAGTGCGCTATTGTATAAAACAATGAACAGTATCGCCACCTACCGGAATTGGTTTACACTATTCTAAGAACTTTTCTTATGGTGGGAGGTTGAGGTATAAACACAAAATTTTATTCAAATCGATAAAACCGTTTTTGAGTTTAAGAACTTTTTTAGTCAAATCATTATTTGAAGTAGTCAATTTGCAAAAAATCCTGTTGAAAGTTAAGCATCAATTGTTATTTTCCATTTCCAAATCGCAGTATTGGTAATTATTGTTGTAAGAAAAATGTTGGGATGCATCATTTTGGAATTCCACTCTCATGTTTATATTTAAATTTAATTTCTGCATCGTGACAGATTGAAAGCTTTAAGACATATATACGTTCAGTTCATTAGAAAAGTGTTAAACAGGGATTAACTGCAATGTTTATTTGAAATTACCTGATAATAAAGATTTGCTCCACTAAAGGAAAAAATGCTTCATGAAGAGCTTCCAACAATTTGTTTGCCCTCTAAAACACCCAGCACTATTAAAAACAATACAATTTCCTAGCGTATGAAACTGATCTAACCATATGAAGAAAATTTGAATTAATGTTTTATACGTAGTTCATTAAATTAAATTGAAGTAATTAGATTAATAAATGCAGAAAAATGCAATTCTTTACCATCTTATTTTACCATCTGATTTCTTAATATTTTTTTTTCCTTTTAAAACTTCCCTGTATTGAAGTGAACCAAACTTAAAAAAAGTTGTTCAAATTGATCCAACCGTTTTCTAGTTTTAGCGGGACTAACACAAACGGGAATTGATTTTTACATATATTTAATTTTTATTAATAAACCGTATTAGAATAAAAATAAATTGGGGTATTATTTCTTTTTTGAGAAAATCTACAAATATGGACAAAACAAATTGGGGTATAATTTCATTTATATTTGGGGTGTTTTTTCATTTCGTTGGGGCCTATTGCATGGGGCATAATTTAATTTTTATTTTGGGTTCTTATTTCCTGGGACCTAATTTCGCGGAGCCGCTTTTGTGCGTCAGTGGAAGTTTTACTTATTTTTCTGACTTAAACGAAACCATGCAAATGTTGTTTTGAATGTTTTAATTATTGAAAGTTTTTTGACGCAATGAATTGATGCAAGCAGTCAATAACGGAAATGGCGGCGTCCCGGTGGAACTGAAAGAACATTAATGATTTCACTGATTTTTGCTACGATTCGC
The DNA here is from genome assembly GCA_951217065.1 of Baccha elongata. Lineage (NCBI taxonomy): Eukaryota > Metazoa > Arthropoda > Insecta > Diptera > Syrphidae > Baccha > Baccha elongata. The sequence goes on along the minus strand of OX578272.1, from coordinate 181,705,336 downwards.
ATCTGTGAGTAGTACATACATAATGGCTTACAAATGTGCATTGGAAGCTCTTAATCGCACGTTGAAAGCTTATCCGAATGATAAACGACGCCAGCTCTATGGCGATACACACGCGAAAAAATTTCAATCGAAAACGAACATTCGAGTTGCTTTTCAAACAAAAGGATGTAAATATTTTGAAATTCTTCATTCAGAATCAAATCGTCGGTGAATTAAATTCACACATCCATCGACTCCACTAAATTTGAAATTGAAAGCCGATTCAAGTTCAATTATAATTTTGTTGCGTATTATATGTATATGCTTTTGAAGAATCGAAAATCAAATATTATTCAACTCGAGTTTTTGAGGGGAAAAATCAGAAAATTCAACGTCGTTCTCATTCCGAGCATTGCGCTTATTCGGGACGATTTGCGATTCGTATTTAAGCGTGTTCGGTCTCGCTTTCGCTTTGATACAAGGAAAATCGCTCGGGTCAGCAAGTATCGTCTCAAAATATTGAATTAACAAAAAAAGTTTTAGAAAAATTATTTAAAACTTACCATAAATAAAAAAGTTGATATTTTTAATAGCTAGTTCCACTTAGTTATATACAGACAGATAGTACAGAATTGTCGGACCTACTTTTTTGTCTTCTCTATCATCGTAATGTCATTTTTGATTGTTATCTCAAAACTTTATTTTTGCACGAATCCACTTGCCTTATACAATACATATAGTACCTAACAATCTATAATTGCAAGTAAAAAAAAATTATGCTAGGTAATGCGGTTAATCGATAAATGCAATTGAGGCGCGAAACAATCTATCAACGAAACGATAAAACGGCAAAAAGATTTGAAAATTGATAAAACGGCCGGAGTAGTGCTTTTTGGCGAATCATTATTTGTAAAAAAAACACTTTGCCAAATAACAAAAAAATTAATAAAAATAAATTGAAAAAGTTGATAACGGCTTACCCGATTTCACTTAAATTAGTGTGGCATTTAAATTGGATATTTGGAACAGTAAATGACATTTAAAGTTTTTGGATCAAAAAGCATTTGAGAACGTGCTACCATATAACTAGATCTCAAGTTTTATTTTTGCCTTTCGAAGTAATTTAATAAATTTAATTTTATGTATTCCCATATTTTGTTAAAAGATGAAGTTCGTGCGACCGAAGCGTTCATTTTATTTATAATCCTCCAGAAAAACTCATATTAAATAAAGAAAATTTTTTGGCAAACTTCGATTTCGGTTTTAATCCTATAGCAAGATATAGATTTAGCACTTCTAATAGAATTTATTTCACCTATAAATATAAATATATAAATAGGTACACGTGTTCAGTTTTCATTTATATAAAAGTGAGGACACAAGGTGCATTACAATATCAGCTTATTCACGAAACCAATGTTTTGTATACGATAGATGTTTTATATGTTATTTTATATTCAAATCTTTCAAGGCATTTTTGACAAAAAAAAAAAAAAACGTGACGAATTCCTTAACCAATTTCTTGTGATATGTCATTTATCACTGCGATTTTAAGCTCTTCTATCTTATTCAAACAAACAAGATAACAGTCCCTTAAGGACTCCAGTTCATTTCAAAATTCGCCAATTTTACCACCCTTACGTGTCTCACCCCTGCTATATAAGAACCTTAGCTGGCATATGGTTTCTACTGTTTAAAAAATAAAAAAAAAATACTTTATTTTTATTTTTCCAGTACATCTCCTTTCGATAATATCTAACATATACATATGTACCTTACCTTCATAATAGAATGGAAAAACAAAAAGGCATCTTTAAATCCGATTTATTTTTAAAGTGCCTCAGGGATCGATTATTACCTTTCAAATTCGAATGAAACGTGCGCGAATTTAAAATATATAGGTATTTATGTTCAATGCCTATTTGGTGCCATGTCGAACAATGTCTCCTGCATGAGTAAAGCGTTTTTGCACATTTTTATTTTATTTCACAAAACACGGGATGGAAGTCAATATTTCGAAATTATTGTCACCATTTTAGGATATCTGATATATGAGAGATGAAATTGCTTTTGATATGGCCCACACTCTGTTCAATGGAACAATAAACTTGATCGGTCTTATGGGGTGAAATTGAAGAGGAAGGGCTGATGTGCTTATAATAAACGTTAAATAAAATAAGTTCAATTTAATGAGTAGATATATAAGAAATGTTTATACACTTTGAAAATTGCAATAATTCATCATAGCTTTACTTCTCATTTTTTCAAGGCACTGAAGATGGCTGTTTATCATATATATTTGTTTCCATACATACATAGATTAAATTTCAGATTGTAATGTAAGTGGAAATGGGGTATAAAAAGGTTAAATTAAGGCACATATGTATTTATAGCCCAAATTTATTAAGAAAACATGCTTCTGTGCCTAAGAACATGTATGCTCTACAAAATAAGTCTAAAATTTCAAAAAAATAAATAACCCTATCTAAGCTATACATAACGTTCACTTACTTGTCTATCTAATATCTTGTGGCATTAACACTAACTGTTTAAAAAAAAATAAACAATAAAAAGACTAATAATATCGCTAAAAATAGCCAAATTAAATATTATTAAAACTAACTAACAATCCAGTGGAAATATTTTTTTCTATAAGAAAATCTCACACGCAGATAAACAGTGCAATGTAAAATTGAAAGGTTTATATGTGTAGGTATACTAAGGTGTAACTACACGAATAACCAAGGATTCAGTTTTGACTTGAAATTGTTTTTATTTGATTCTGCAATTAAAAATCGCCGCAATTAAAATCGCCGCAAATCTTTCAAAAATACAGATAGGGTTACCAACTGTTTATTAATATATGTATTTTAAAACAGAAAAATTGATTTTACCGAGAAACGCACGATCCGGCTATAAATAGCGAAACTCAAAATTCAAAATGGCGAACATACCCACGCTATATTATCAAATTTTGTTGTAATACTGTAGTTTCATATTTTACCCCATCATTGGAACCTAACTGCATCAAAAAATTTCATACTTCATTTAACCAAGGGCTTGTTTCACAATATCGAAGTATGTTTCAATTAAGCTATTCAGAACCTTTTTTGACAGAAAACAACAAAACAATACAAAGCAAACAACGAATTTAACTGCTGAGTATTTTACTTGAAACTTACTTAGAGACTGTGAAACAAGCCCTAAGTAACATACAATTTTTAAAGTTATCGAACTTTCTTGTGAAAGCAGATTTTTGGTAATAAGCTTCATAGAAGCGTTTTCTCGTTGATGTGTGTTTTTAAAGCAAAAGAAACAAAAATATCGCTACATACAAACTTCGAAGTAATTTGAATAGAATTCGGATTTACATTATATTATGTCCTATATTACGACACAACTTTTCAGAAAAGTCCCCGCTTGTGATAAGGAAAACAAAACAACGGTACTTATAGTCTAAGACTCTCAGAGCGACAAAAACTTACGTCATTTGATGACGAAAATAATTAGTCGTATTATCATCTCCCAGCACGTGTGATAAATAATCCGGAAGTCTGCCAAGCCTCCAGTCGTGGGTGTGGCCACCACGAACCAAATTATTAAGAATGGTTTGTTCTTAAATAACAAAATGTAGTATTAAATAAGTTTATAGAAAAATCTCATAAAAAATGCTGACAAAGTCAACTTTTGCCAAAAAATGAAAATGGAGATTTGTTCACTTAGGTTTAAACATTGGAAAATAAATATTTTAAAATTTGCGTTCTATTAAAAAATTATTTTTTCATAAAGATGAAACCCTGTTTTTAGAATTACTCAAAAGAAATTGAAAACAAAAAATTCTTAACTATAAAGAAGTTATTTCTTCAGAAAATCCTGTTTTTTTTTATTAAAATATTAAATTTTCTCTTAAAAAAAAATTGTTAAAAAAAAGAATACCGTAAACCTTTTTATTTTGAGTTTTTTCAAAAATTGTCAAAAATATCATACAAAATTTATTCAAATTTATATTTTTTGTTAGAGCTCTTATAGTTAGGTCATTAGGGGACATTTGGGAATACTCATTTTAACAACAGTAGCACAAAGTTGTCCAAGGGAGAAATTCACTTATACAAAAAATTTAAATTATTTTTTGGTCAGTAGTTATTGCTATTAAAAAATAAATAAAATATTAAAAAAAAATTATGAAAAAATACAATTTTTTAACTTTAGCGAAAAAATTTTATTTATTAACTTATAAACAAATTGTATTTTTAACATTACTTAATATTATTTGACATCATTAAAAATACTTCTCACGCTTGTGCAATTTAAATATACAAAAATATATTATGTTAACACGTACATATATGTTAAAGGTTTGTTTTTAATAATTTTTTTATTTTTCTCAAAATAAACTAAATTACACAAAAATAAATTTTTAATTAAATTATAAAAAGAAAAATCATCTTAGTCTTTTAATTTATCACTAAAAAAATTTGTTTAATTTTTTTTTAATTTGACCCTAAATTTTACTAATTTAACAACATTACGTATAGCAAAATTAAATTCTAAGCTATAATTAATGAGATTCTGCGTCATTAGACATACTTTTCAAGTTTGTACAATATATGTACCTACTGTTTATGAAAAAAAAAAAGTTTTTCAAGGCACCGAAATTTTATTAAAATTTTTGTAATTGTGGTCTAAAAAAATAAACAATCAATTTTAGAACAAAAAACTTTTTCAAATTTGGCCCGAAATCTTACTTACTTATCGGTATTATATAAAAAAAAATGTATATGTTAAGCAATTAAATATTTTATTCTGAGTCATTTTAAATATATTCTAAGCTTAAAAAATGTTCCGTTCAGTTTTTTATCTTTTTTCTAATTAACTTAAAATTATGGCAAACCTGTTTGCAAGAATTGCTTAACACTTAGAGGCGGGGACTTTTGCTGAAATAGTCCTCTTAGTTGCCAATTTTATTTAGTAGTTTTATACATCCGTATTTTATTCAGGATTGTTTAGCTCAAAAGGAAAACGAACCTTTATCGACCCGTTCGTTCTTAAGAATTTTATGATTTTAGACGCAACGCATATGCCTACACCTTTTGACACAGTGCAGCATGGTGATAGGAATAACCCTAGTATAATAATTTATAGATTTATATTAATTATACAACCTCTGTTGCTGTCTTGCAAATTATAGAAGATGGTTCATTGATTAAAAGCTGTTGTTTCCTGATTTCAATTAAATAAAACCAGTCCACTGTGTGTTTGCATATTAAATTGTCTTTGATTTAAATTGCCATCCCATCATGACCATCTGTAATTTATTGCCTTTAATGAGTGAATCAAATAAATTCTTCACAAATTAGAAGGACACACGTATTTCACTTAGGTATACATCTCTATTTATTCCATATCCAGAATAAAGGCGAAGCTCCACAAAAACAATTAGAAAACCAAATATGCTACTCCTAGTCTTCTTTTGAATGCTTTATGTCCTTCCCAATAAAACTAATTTACGATTGCCAGTACTTCCTTTTACACACAACATATTATGTAAGAAAGCAATAGTTTACACTTGTGACCACGTTCATCCACCGCACAATCCTTTGTAATATGTGGTCATGTGTAATTTATGACTTCTAATTACGAAATGATGAATTTTCATGTGCCTTGGTTCCCTTTGAATCGACATGATGCGTGTATTTGGAGGATATTCGTGGGAAATGTTTCGGAATATACATACATATATATGTAAGTCTATTTTTTTAAGGTTCGATGTAAAAATTTTCATTTTAATATTATGCGATGTCATAAACTCCCACACGTTTGTTCATGGCTGGGGTGTAGATTTTACGGTCGCATGATACGTGTCCCTAAAAAAAAACAGATCAAACAATTCAAAAATCATTTATAATAATTTTATCATTCGGATTATAATATTATGTAGATATAAAGTATACATAAACATATACCTAATACAAGGTTGGGGTGGGTAAAATATGCAACCCGTCGTAAGGGGTGATCTTTGAGGACAGATGACAAATGAGTTAGGACGTTGTGAGTTATCTTTCTTTTTATACGAATGCGAACAATTTGTTAAGATAAATCAGAAAAATCTTAAAGATGACATATTGATGCTATTTTGATGCTTTATACCAGCTATGTGTTGCGAATCACCGTTAAATTGAACTTTAAAAAAAATAATGCGAAAACCAGCGATTCGGATAAAAATGTACACTCCGCGTCCCTCGATTGAGGTTCTTTTTTATATGAAATTCAGGACGATGTGTTAGGAGAAACTCCGAAAATATATTAAGGTAGTTACTGACGATCACAAAATAAATATGTTAGAGTTTATATGGCAAGAGTCAGAATTCCCATCGCAGATTTTTCAGTTGGAGTACACTAAAGCATTTTGAGTCCTTTGCTTCTTATTATACAGGGTGAGTCATGAGCAATGCGACAAAATGCTAGGGCGTGTAGGTTGCGTTGAGACAAGAAAAAAATCGTATGGGAGGGGGGGTCTATTCCCCTCCGTTTAGCCGGGAAGGCCAATTTTTGAAAAAACTGATTTAAAATGTGAAAAAAAATATTTAAAATCAACGGCTTCATTCACAATGCTGTGCGATACGTTTTTGAAAAGCCAATAACTTTTTCTTTCATTCTGTGTTTAAATAAATCTATTCTAAGAAATAGTTTTTGAAATATTAATTTTCAAAGTCAAAACTTTGAAAAAAAAAATTGAAAAAAAAATTTCAAATTAATTTTTTTCAAAATTTTACGTAATTAATTGCTAATTTTAATTTCAAAATTCAATGCTGTTATTAATTTTAAGTCTAAATAAGAAAACCGGATGCAAAAATTTTATGTCGTTCTCAAGAAATTAAAAAAAAACCAAAACCACCTTTTTCTAAGAAAAACATTTATTTTTATTGTAACGAAGCAATTTAAGAAGCATTAATCTTAGTTTTTTTAGTTTTTTTTATTCCTTTTATTTTTACTATGTTTTTTATTGGAAGTACTTATAAAAAATTCTCGATATGATCTCCATTGTTTAGAAGGCATAGATTATATCTCCTTGTAATGGCTTCACATAAGTTTATGCTTGACAAATTTTCCTGCAATTTGACTCCAGCGACTTCAATTCGTTCCTTCAGTTGTTCCAATGATACTATTTCCACTTCGTAAACATAATTCTTCATAAATCCCCATGCATAGAAATCTAGGGGAGTTAAATCTGGTGACCTAGGCGGCCATTCCGTGGGGCCCCTTCTTCCGATCCAACGGTCACTAAAATGATCATCCAGCCAGTTTCTCACCTGTAAGCTGGTGAGGTGAGTTCCTGAACAGGCATAAAGTGGTACGGGTGTAAATTTTCCGCCCGAAGTACTCGACATGCTCTAGATTGGGACACTCCAAGCATAGTGGATATCCTTCTTGTACTGACGGAGGGATTATTTCGGACTAAATCCAGAATTCTTTCATCTAAGATTCTTGACTCATCAGAAACTGGCCTTTCGCTTCTTCGATGCTCCAGCACTCCATGATCTCTTAGACGTCGGTGGATTCTTGGAAACGTGCTATGATGGGGACACCTCCTATCGGGATATCTTTCAGCGTACAGTCTTTCGGCTTCACGACTTCGACCATTAGCTAAACCTCTGCTACGGTTTAGCTAATGGTCGAAGTCGTGAATGTGCATGTCCGTTAATTCTTCTCGGGTGTATGAGCTTGACATCGTTACGTGTTAATGAGTTAATATTCAAATTTGAAATAATTACTAAGCAAAACTGCAATGCCTTTTATTTATCTTGCTTTGCAATTTTCTTTTTTTTTCAATAAAAAAAATGCGGTTTTATTGTCCCTATTGTCCCCATAACAGGTAGAACCCATGGGCTGCGGGCAGGCCAAGGCAAAAATATTGACAGGTCAGTTTTCAGAAGTTATCAATGAAAATAATATTAATCCAGGGTTATTCCAATACTATTTAATTTAATTACGTTCTCATAAAACTCCAATTAAAAAAAAAGTAAAAAAACTAAGATTAATGCTAAATAAATAAATAAATTGCTTCGTTACAATAAAAATAAATGTTTTTCTTAGAAAAAGGTGGTTTTGGTTTTTTTTTAATTTCTTGAGAACGACATAAAATTTTTGCATCCGGTTTTCTTATTTAGACTTAAAATTAATAACAGCATTGAATTTTGAAATTAAAATTAGCATTTAATTACGTAAAATTTTGAAAAAAATGAATTTGAAATTTTTTTTTCAAGTTTTTTTTTCAAAATTTTGACTTTGAAAATTAATATTTCAAAAACTATTTCTTAAAATAGATTTATTTAAACACAGAATGAAAGAAAAAGTTATTGGCTTTTCAAAAACGTATCGCACAGCATTGTGAATGAAGCCGTTGATTTTAAATATTTTTTTTTCCATTTTAAGTCAGTTTTTTCAAAAATTGCCCCTCCCGGCTAAACGGAGGGGAATAGACCCCCCCCTCCCATACGATTTTTTTCTTGTCTCAACGCAACCTACACGCCCTAGCATTTTGTCGCATTGCTCATGACTCACCCTGTATATAAACTAAGAGCTAGCGACCGATTGACCTACCTCATATTTCAGCAAGGCTAAAACTTTGTCCATAGAAAGGTTTAGGTCCGAAAAATACAAAAATGTATTTCTACACTCCGGTGCCCTCAATGAGTCCTTCATTTTTAGTGTTAAAGGTCGTAAAAAAAGGTGCTCATTCACCTCATTTCAGCAAGGCTAATCTTTTAATATATTGTTCATTGGTTCCGTATACACAAGAAAATAACACTGTAAGGCATTTTAGCCCTCAATGACATGCTCTATATACACCCAGGGTACAGGGTGATTAACATAAGCTGTGCCAAAAAGATGGACCAAGTAGGTTGGGTCGAGACAAGAAAAAATCGTACAGAAAAAAAAAATATTATAAAAAAAGGTACAAGCTACAATGCAATGTTATATTTTTTTCTGGAAAGCCAGAAATCTATTGTTATTCTTTATAAATAAAGTTGTTTTAGTAAACAGCTTTTAAACAATTAATTTTCTAACTCAAAATTAAAAAAAAAATTGACTAAAAACTAATAAAAGCATTGAATTTTGGAAACAAAAATTATACTTAGGCCGTGTGCGAACAGCGTTAAAATTTTATTCTCTGGCTAATTTTTGACGTTTGAGTTGAGGTGAATAAATATTTAGCCATTTGGTGTGCGAACTGGATTAAATGGGATTTTTAACACTAATATATTTTTTTAAATTTCCCTACAAGAATTGAAAAATTTCCCTTTCTATTTCTTAGTACGGGGAAATGTAAAAATGTGTATTGGAAAAAACGAAAAAAAGAACGCAGCATATAGGAAAGTTCTTAGCTGATTCTGGAATGGTAGCAACCATCCAATTCTGTTTAGTAGCTTAGAAGGTATGGCCCCATTTAGCATTTTCAACGTATACCTACATTTTGAAAATCCTATGAATTGTTTTTGATTTTGAACCAAATAAAAAACTGACTATGCAGTAAGTAGCTGGGTTCAAATATGTGTCTAGAATTACATCAATCATCCAGATCAGTTCAGTAGTTTAGAAAATATGGTCCCATTTAATATTTTCAACCGCTATCGCTGCTGTTCTGTTCTGATATAAAACAAAAAACTTAAAACGCAGCATTTTTTAATATATTTATACCGCAGAAATAATAAAGGATAAAACATTATTTTTGAAAGAGTTATTATAAACCTATTGGTTCAACATTTTGCCAAAAGCTTTCAAACTCATAATAGACGTGTTTTATTGGTAAGTGTTTAGTCACTTTAGCAAAATTTTGTATGGGATACGAAAGTGGCGATAAATTGGTCAGTAATTAAAGTGAACATAAAAGTGAAGATAAAATCTTGGAATGCCTGGAAATTTTTGGCGCGAAATATAATGTGAATACATTTTTTGTTTAAATGTTGGTGGCACCTACGACAGCTTAAGACATGGACTCCATATATATACAATGATTATTAATGGTTGTGTTCTTTGTGTTTTAATTTAGGGCCGTGTTTTGCGGAAGAAGTAAGAAGCTTTCATCCTACGAAAGTTGCAAAAAAGTTTTGATGATATTGAACTTTTCGCTTAAGAACAAAGAAAAATTGGTTAAAGCTGATTTTTGAAATAAAATTATATAATTTGGAACTTAATTTGATAATATCCAGGCTAAATAATGATTATTTAGCTGGCTTCTATTTTTTTGTAGTGGAAGGTGGGGTACAAGTTGACAAAGTATCAACAGAGTTGATACTTTGCAGACACATCCATAAAATTATTTGAAACGGCTTGGCATATAGTCAAGAATACCAACTTTGAAATAAAATAAAAAAGTGGATACAAAAGTGAATATAGCGTTTTGTTGGTTATTTCCAGTGCTGACTAACTAAGAATTACCATCAAAACACGACTAATATAAGAGTTTTCGCAAAAGCTACCCCAGCCCCATCTATTCGTTTATTTGAAATAGCTTTAGTCATTTATTAGAACATCAGCTATCCACCAGTTAAAGCCCCTTCAAAATCGGTACATCCGTTTCCCGTCGTCGCGTTCGTCAGTTGAAAAATAAAATTTTTTATAGCGCCACCTAGGGGATAATTTGCATCATAAGTTACTTCCTATATTATCAGCCATCTGGCACTGTAGGTCCCGTCAAAATCGGTCCTGTAGATTTTGATCGGTTTATATTTACGAAAATGCAAAAAAATCGACATTATCTATCGGTCAGTGAAAGTCTCGTCAAAATCGGTCTAGCCATTCTCAAGATTAGCCAGGACAAACAGACAGACAAACATTTTAAAAATGTGTGTTTTGATATAAGGGCTGTGTATGCTCTCATATGCGTGTAGTAAAATACTGTTATTTTGACATTACAAACAGACATTCCATTTTTATTTATGTGCATAGATTTATTTTATTTTGTTAAAGAAAAAGAATTGAACTACTTTGTAAAATAATTAAAATTATGGGAAGTTTTAACGCGGTACAGAACACTGGTTTGGCAGCTGAACTTTAGAAAAAAAATTTGTTTCACAATGAATATTAATGTACAAAAGAGTATATCGGTTAATTTTAGTAATTCTTCGTACCTAACGAAGTTAAATCAAACATAATTTACAAAAACACAAACGGAAAATTTGACATTAATGATTAATATAAAACAAACAAAAATAAATGCAAATAAAAACAAACACACAACTCCGACTGTCTCTCTTACTCCTTTATCCACTGGCTAAAATTTTAGCCTGCTCCAGAGCAGGCTAAATTTTTGAAGATTATATTCACTACACTAGTGTCATAATTTAGCCAATGGATAAAATTTTAACGCTGTTCGCACACGGCCTTAATCACACAAAACTTTTAAAAAAATTACTCCCTAAAAAAAAAATTTTCTTTTTAAAATTTGATTTCATTTTTCAAAAACTATTAACTAAAATAACTTTATTTATAACAAATATAAAAGAATAGATTTCTGGCTTTCCAAAAAAATATAGCATTGCATTGTAGCTTGTACCGTTGTTTTTTAATTATTTTTTTCTATGTTTTAAGTCATTTTTTTTAGAAAATTGCCTCTCCCGCCTAGACGGGAGGAGATAGACCCTTCTCTTATACGATTTTTTTCTTTAATCAACAGAACCTACCTGCTCCATCTTTTTGGCACAGCTCATGTTAATCACCCTGTACCCTGGTTTATATACGAGCTTCTTACAGCATGTCATTGAGGGCTAAAATGTCTTACAGCGGGTTACCACAAAAGTGTTTAAAAGACAGAAGAGCTTTAAAATAATTAAATCAATTGTAAATGCATTCACGTGAAGTCTGAATTCAATTTAATATCAATGAATTAAAATCACTGATTTCAAAATGATTTCTTACTTCCAGTTTTTTCATTCGTCATTCAATTTGAATTTAGTGATTTAACTTACTGAATTCAAAATGAATAGGATTTGAACACGCTGAATTCTAAATTAATTTTTGAATTCCTGATTTAAATCATTGAATTAAAAATGAATGGGAATTCAACTCGTTGCAGTCTGCATTCAAATGAATGCAATCACCAAACTCTTTTACAGTACTAAAGATAGAATATTTATTCTGCCCATTTCCTGATCTTAGTCGGGTATATATTTTTACTTGCGATTATAGGTACTTTAAGGCAAGGTATGCATTCGTTCAAAAAAAAAAAAATTGAGATAACAATGACATTACGATGAAAGCGAAGCCGAAAAAAGTGGGTCTGAAAATTCTGTCTGTTTGTCTGTCTGCCTGTATGTATGTCAGTCTGTATGTATCATCACCTACAACCCAAACTTCGGCTTCACCGATTTACTTCAAATTTGGTATGTAGGGTTTGTAGACTATTCCTCAGAGGAGAAATTGAAATTTTGTTTTAGCTTAAAAAATAACGATACCTGCCATATAATAACGGTTTTGGAAAAGCTTAATATTTTCGAAAACGACTCCAACGATGTTCTTAAAAAAAATTATTGATAGTTTCTGTCTGATTTCCTTTTTGTTAAATCGCAAAAAAAAATTTGGCAAGCCAAATGGTACCTCCTATACAACCGTTATATTTTTCTTGGGCTTTCTCATGAACGGGTTAATCGATTTCAAACCAAAAATTTTGTTTAGAAAGGTCTAGATGATTTGAACAAATTTCAATACCAACATTTTGCAAAAAAGCTTAATTTCAGTTTTAATTAAATTTTTAATTTATTTTTTTGTAAATTCAATATTTGGAAAAACGCCTTGACAAATTTTTTTTATTTTTTATGCATAAAATGCAAACAATTAAGCACTTAAAAATGGCTTTCTTCATAATTGTAAGAAAACTTTTTTATAAAAAAATATTTAGTAAACATCGATTTATTTAAAAACTGCTCTAACGATTTTTGAATAATTTTTTTGCTAAACTTATATTTAGGCAACAAAATTTTCTGCATACTTTGATTTTGACTTGAATTTTTGTAAATAGAAGTTTAAGCACTTTTGTGAAAAATTCATATGATTTTTGTTTGCTTTGTATTTAAAAAAAAAAATTCTTAAATTTAATTTTATTTTCGTGACAATTTGCCACAAGAACAAGTACATAGGTTTTAAACATAAAATTACGACCTCAATCAAGTGATTCGAACTGTATGTTTTAAGACTCAAAAGAAATCTTCTAGAAAGTAAAATAAAAAACCTCCAAATTGGTGTCTCTTGGGATACCTCTTTTAAAAAAAAATATAGGTGAAGGTATTTGGTAGTGGTAGAAGTTATATCATAAGTGGCTTTCCATCTCAAATTTTCGCGACTGGTTGCAAAGTTCGTGTGTGTGTGTGTGTTGCTGCTTGAACCCTTTCAACCCTTCTCAATTTTTTTGTTTAAAGTAAACCAGGGTGTGAAACCCTCGCAAGAGCTAAAAATATGGTAAGAATCTTGTATTTGAACATGTGTAAATCCGAATGCAACGGATGGGGGTGAACCGCTTAAGACGATTTATTGCCGAGGTGCGAGACATAAATTTTCGTTTTGTGTGATTGCCTGCAATAATCGATAGAATAATTGACTGGTTTTGCAAAAAAAAGGGTTCGCAAGGCATTATCCTTTTTTTGAAAGTGTAATTTATTTTTCAGATTGGTTATATTATTTATTGAAATGTTTTGACTGACTTAACCTTTATATACATTAAATCTTATGAAAGGGTAACAACAAATATAAAACATTTGATATAACAATTTAATATTGATAAGTTAAAATTTTTTCTTCCGGTTAAAGGCAAGTTATAGGCAAGAAAGTCCTACAGGTTTTGGCAGCAAAGGATTACAAGAAGATCATGTCAGCTATACGTTAATAGTAGAAAGGAATAAAACTGCATATTCAAAAGAAGAAGAATAAAAAACCAGCAGCGTGAAGTCGAGGAGCTGCAGAGATGGTTTAACAGGAAATTTCTACAGGAAAGTGAAAAAAGCAACAACAGGATTCACCCATCGATATGGCGCCTGTAAAGATAGAGAAAGCAACTGTCTATGTTATACATATGGAGAGATTACTTCAACCATCTGCTGTTTAATGGTGCTGAAAGTCAAGATCCCACATTTGAACAGCCTCGGGAATTTACCTTTGTGGATAAATCAAAAGTTCCAACCACCTGATTAAAATAAGATCAAGTTCGCCATCAACCGCCTAAAATAGTTCAAAGCAGCCGGTGATGATCGACTACAAGCAGAGCTATTTAAGCATGCTGGAGAGGATATGGTAACGGTAAGGATCAAACACCAGCTCATGTGAAATATATAGTCGACAGAAAGTAATGCCTGATGAATGGAACCTGAGTACCATTTGCCAGATCCACAAAAAAGGCGACCGCCTACTTTGCGCCAACTTAGTCTTTTGAACCATTCCAGTGCGGTTTCACTATATCCTTTACTCAGTACTGTTTCTCTCTTAAAGATATGCCTATAATTAAATCATATTGTTATACAGGGTGAGTCATGAGCAATGCGACAAAATGCTAGGGCGTGTAGGTTTATTTAAAGGTGTAGGTTTATTTAAAATCAACGGCTTCATTCACAATGCTGTGCGATACGTTTTTGAAAAGCCAATAACTTTTTCTTTCATTCTGTGTTTAAATAAATCTATTTTAAGAAATAGTTTTTGAAATATTAATTTTCAAAGTCAAAATTTTGAAAAAAAAAATTGAAAAAAAAATTTCAAATTCATTTTTTTCAAAATTTTACGTAATTAAGTGCTAGTTTTCATTTCAAAATTCAATGCTGTTATTAATTTTAAGTCTAAATAAGAAAACCGGATGCAAAAATTTTATGTCGTTCTCAAGAAATTAAAAAAAAACCAAAACCACCTTTTTCTAAGAAAAACATTTATTTTTATTGTAACGAAGCAATTTAAGAAGCATTAATCTTAGTTTTTTTAGTTTTTTGTATTCCTTTTATTTTTACTATGTTTTTTATTGGAAGTACTTATAAAAAATTCTCGATATGATCTCCATTGTTTAGAAGGCATAGATTATATCTCCTTGTAATGGCTTCACATAAGTTTATGCTTGACAAATTTTCAATTTGTTCCTTCAGTTGTTCCAATGATACTATTTCCACTTCGTAAACATAATTCTTCATAAATCCCCATGCATAGAAATCTAGGGGAGTTAAATCTGGTGACCTAGGCGGCCATTCCGTGGGGCCCCTTCTTCCGATCGAACGGTCACTAAAATGATCATCCAGCCAGTTTCTCACCTGTAAGCTGTAGTGTGCTGGAGCACCATCTTGTTGGTAGATTAAAGTATCTGCTATAACCAATGGAACGCTGTCTAATAAATCGGGTAAAAGGTCTCGTAGGAATTGCAGGTATGATTCTCCATTAATAATGGAATTCAAAAACCGGGGCCCGATCACAGTGTGTCCAACAATACCAAGCCAAACATTACAACTAAAGCGGTGTTGTGATTTGTTTTGTTTTTTTTGTGTGGATTGGCGCTACTCCAATAGTGTAAATTGTGGAAGTTAGTAACCCCATCCCTAGTAAACTGTGCTTCATCCGTCCAGAATATTCTTCTAAAATAGTTTTGTTCGGTTTCATTTCTAAGTAGTAATGTTCTACAAAATTCGGTTCTCAATAACTTGTCGTTTGAGGTGAGTTCCTGAACAGGCGTAAAGTGGTACGGGTGTAAATTTTCCGCCCGAAGTACTCGACATGCTCTAGATTGGGACACTCCAAGCATAGTGGATATCCTTCTTGTACTGACGGAGGGATTATTTCGGACTAAATCCAGAATTCTTTCATCTAAGATTCTTGACTCATCAGAAACTGGCCTTTCGCTTCTTCGATGCTCCAGCACTCCATGATCTCTTAGACGTCGGTGGATTCTTGGAAACGTGCTATGATGGGGACACCTCCTATCGGGATATCTTTCAGCGTACAGTCTTTCGGCTTCACGACTTCGACCATTAGCTAAACCGTAGCAGAAATGCATGTCCGTTAATTCTTCTCGGGTGTATGAGCTTGACATCGTTACGTGTTAATGAGTTAATATTCAAATTTGAAATAATTACTAAGCAAAACTGCAATGCCTTTTATTTATCTTGCGTTGCAATTTTCTTTTTTTTTCATTAAAAAAAATGCGGTTTTATTGTCCCTATTGTCCCCCTAACAGGTAGAACCCATGGGCTGCGGGCAGGCCAAGGCAAAAATATTGACAGGTCAGTTTTCAGAAGTTATCAATGAAAATAATATTAATCCAGGGTTATTCCAATACTATTTAATTTTATTACGTTCTCATAAAACTCCAATTAAAAAAAAAAGTAAAAAAACTAAGATTAATGCTAAATAAATAAATAAATTGCTTCGTTACAATAAAAATAAATGTTTTTCTTAGAAAAAGGTGGTTTTGGTTTTTTTTTTAATTTCTTGAGAACGACATAAAATTTTTGCATCCGGTTTTCTTATTTAGACTTAAAATTAATAACAGCATTGAATTTTGAAATTAAAACTAGCACTTAATTACGTAAAATTTTGAAAAAAATGAATTTGAAATTTTTTTTTTCAATTTTTTTTTTCAAAATTTTGACTTTGAAAATTAATATTTCAAAAACTATTTCTTAGAATAGATTTATTTAAACACAGAATGAAAGAAAAAGTTATTGGCTTTTCAAAAACGTATCGCACAGCATTGTGAATGAAGCCGTTGATTTTAAATAATTTTTTTCCCATTTTAAGTCAGTTTTTTTCGAAAATTGCCCCTCCCGGCTAAACGGAGGGGAATAGCCCCCCCCCTCCCATACGATCTCAACGTAACCTACATGCCCTAGCATTTTGTCGCATTGCTCATGACTCACCCTGTATAATTATTATTAGCTCACAAATTTGAAAGAAAAAAAAAATGACACGGACTTCATGAAAAATGTTTGTAAGTCCGCTTCTTAATTCTTATTTTTTTTGGCTACGGCTATCATGCTAAAGTAAATTATACTACATCATTATTATATCATTAACTGTACCTACTAAAAAGTTAAGTTATCTCCCACCCTTCGTGGGAAATAACTTCACACGAAACTGAAATAAATTCTCACAAAAAAGTGATTTTATATCTCACATACTTAGTGGGAATTCACTTCACCAAAAAAAAGTAAATTAGTGGTGAAGTAAATTCCCATGTGAAGTTAGGTTGCAACACCTCTTGTATCCACATTTTCCTTTTGAGGATCACGAACAATTTAAAGAGTTGAACTACATTCACGAAATTTTCTTTCAATGTCTTTACAGTCATTGAATGGTCGATTCTCAACCAAAATAAATAAATTAATTTAAATAAATAAATAAATTTAGTGGCACTGACACAGCTCCGAAGAACCACGACCTGAAATCTCGACCAATCCATTTGTGTGCGTTATTATTTCTACAGGATTGTGTGGTACCTACAATTTAAGTTGAATCCGAACGACTAAGGTGACATTCACTTTTCATGACAATGATATTCTTGGAGGATTTGTCATTTCCCCGCAAGAGGCAGTGCCCCTGAAAAAAACATTAGGTGTTCTCGAAGCTGGGTTCGAACCCAGACCTCCGGCGTGAGATGAAATTCCGACACACAAACCACTACACCACGGGGCACTACAATTTCTACAAATGCTCCTTTAAAACAGTGTCATATTTGCCATTTGGATATAAGTTTCACCAATTTAAAGAATTTATATCTATTGTCCGATGACAAATCTTCTCTGTGGCCTCGAAAATGAAGGTTTTGATGAGCAAGACACAAAATTAAGTCCGAAAGCCATCAGAATATTAAAATCTTATTAAAATAAAATTCTTCTCAATTGACACGCAGCTATATAACCGATAAAAATATGGTATGTTTTCAATTTGAAATTGTTGGTTCTTTCCTGGATCTACCATCCTTAACTTTCAAAAAATAAGATCTGATATTTAAAATCAATGAGTAATTTTAAAAACTTTGAAGATTTAACTTACCATATATCTCTGGTTTATATTTTTATTTTATTTTCCTATAGGAGTTTCTGAAATATATGATTCTTTTGCACAAAATTTAAATTAACATTAAAAAATATTTCAAAGGAAATAAAAATATCAAATTACCATTTTTTTCTTTGAGTTTGAAGAAACTGTCCCTTCTTAACTACGACTTCTTCTTTAACCAATTTTCAATGATTTATTCATGTTGGCAGAGAATGAGAAAACATAGACTCTGTAAAGCTTTACCTATAACCCTGCATTATGGGATGAAGCAAAATCATCTAAGATTACTAATGGCTATATGCAAATATAGAAGTGAACCCATTTTTGTTGACATTATCTTCAGAGAAAAAAAAGTATCTATGATTAATTGCCACCCTCGAGGACTTGTATTTTTTGATTCAGTTTTTACAGCACCCACGGTAGACATTCATCTTTTGTGACTGTTCTGTTGCATAAATAAACGTAAAATCCAACATTCTCTCTCTGATAAGATAATTTAATAGAGCTCTACCACCTTTGTCGGGCGTTTGAGAAAACACGATGGGAAAAAAAGATTTTCCAAAACTGATGAAATTTTAATTTAGAACTTTATCACTTAGTGAACCATCAACCTATAGCAAAACCCCAACCACCACCCTTAACCTGACTTTTAATAATAGTAATGAAAATTCGTATTATAAATACCAGTATCGCAACCGTCAGCGCGGCGGCGGTGGCAACGTTCGTCGTCATGGTTTAATTGTGTTAGACTGTCCTCGGTTTTTAGCTGGAATTTAAATTGAGGTACATTTGATTGACCCTTAATCCAGCGACTTTTTCCAAAGGGACGACGACAGAAATTGTTAAACTGTGTACTCACACACGACCACCCTATCATCATATGACAAGAACACACGCACGTCACTTTACTTCGGTTACAATTTGACACAAATTGACAGCATTCAACGGAAAATGAAGCAAATTGCAACACAAAATTTAAGCCACAATTTGCACAGTGACGGGGAATCTATAAAGTAGCATTTGAGAACGGTTTCGTAATTTAATTTAACGTCCTTTTTCTCAGCTTCAAGAGTGAGTATAAGTAAACATAAACACACCACCATGAAGCACGGCATATGATTGCGTCTAAAACATGACCATGCGTTGGTGGTTTTTTGCCAAGACACTCCACCCCGCCTTTAAGTTAAGACATGCTGTGCAAAGAAAAACAACATCGATTGGGAATCCATGAGAGATGCCTTTACCATCTGATGCCAATGCGAAGATTTATATCCAAGGGACTTATAGTGTTTGAGTTAAGTTATGTATATAAATGTTCGCGATAAGTTGAACATCCTGGTTCCCCAACATGACAGGTTATTTCTCATAAAATAGGTTTCCTTTGGACTATAAGAATTAAACAAATCCTCCCCCGACCTTTTCAAATAATTAGAAATTTATTTCGTATAATTGTATTTTCTTTCGTAATCTTTTCATTCAAAAACTCTCCATATGTAAATTTCGATTTTGTATTACTATTATTTTGATTTCGATGTCATTTAACCCCACAGAATGAGGGTTGTCGAGGTGGTAAATTTTAAAATCAGAGGGTTGCCAGTTTTAATGCGATTATGGACGTATAGTGTAACCTGACCCTGGGCACGTATGTTCAATTCAGCCAGTGGAAATGTCAACACGTTCTGAAGAATTTTTAAGGGATGAGCAGGTCTTCTCTGGAAGGATAATTTAATTTTGTTTGTCATTGTGAAGTTCGAGGCAAATTAGTGGTTTCATTTATGTAATTAGAGTGTTCAAAGAAAATAAATAAAAAAAAAATGTGAAATAACAATGAAGAGAAGTCAGATATCTGTTGATATTAAGAATTATTTGGGGGTGTTGAAGTCCGCAATTAAGGGAATAAAATAATATATTTATACAACTTTTGCTGGAGTTTGCATATAAATTATTGTAATACGGTTAAGTTCGGGATAGTAACCCTTTGTTTGCGCTTTTTCCTATATTTTTAAGTCCTAAGCAAAGCTACTACTGTATCTTTGGGGAAAAGTGCTACCGCACCCTAAACAGAAAAGAAGCTTCTCCTTTCGGCTGACGGGTGGAACCACACGCCGTCAAGTCAAAACTTAACAAAACAAAAAGAAAACTTTTTGTAAATTATAGGTTAACATCCATCTTGTTTTTTACTTGCGATTATAGGTATAATAAATAATAAATTGGGATACAAAGCAAGTTATGCATTCTTTAAAAAAAGCCTTCAGATAACAAATATAAATTTAGGAGCACGTACGAAGAATGAAATCGTCTGATATCTACCACCGACTATGCTATAAGGACTCAGGAAAGAAGTCTTAGGCTTTCGCAGTTTCAGCTAGTGATTGGTCACAATCCGCATCAGAGCGAAATTCATGGACACCTGATCTGTTTTCACGCCCCCAACGAAAAGAAGAATGAACCAATCAAGGACGCGTTCTATGATCTATGACCTTCTCGAGGACTCGTACGATATGTAGCCAATAAGTACGACGTCAAAATTATTCCGGGTGACTTCAATTCCAGTATCGGGGAGGAGGGCACCTTAGGTTCAACTATCGGAGGAAACAGCTACACGTTGACAGTTCCATCAATGGATACAGGATCATAGAATTCGCGGTAATGTCATCATATCGAGCGCCCATTTCCCGCTCCTTGATATACACCAAGGTACTTGGCGGAGCAGTGATCAAAAGACTGTCAACCAAATTGATCACATAGAGATAGATACCAGACCTGCTTCCAGTTCTTAGATGTTCGAGGACTCCGTGGGGCAAACATAGGCTCTGACCACTACTTGGTAAAATCTTGAATACAAATGCAGATATTCATGGTGCCAGAACGCCGAGCTGATGTTGTGAGAAAATTTGATATCGTGAAGCTATAAAATCGCAAAAAACGCAAGAGCCTTAGCTGATCGTGTTTTTACCAATCATTCAACAAGTCCGTCACCAGCAGCAAGTACAGAGAACCAGTGGAGACATTGACAACGAGCCATCAGAAGTGCCGTCGCTAATGTGTTGGGTTTCACAAGGCGTCCACATCGAAACTCCGGTTTTGATTGAGAGTGTCAGTTGGCGGTTGCAGCGAAGAACGAGGCCTATCAAGCAATGCTGTGAGACAGCAGCCTTGGAGCTCTACGGGCTAAAAAGATGGGAGGAACTTCGACTTCTCAGGAAGAAAAGAGAGAGCACCAGAATCGAGCGGCGAATCTATTGAGGGTTGGACCGTACCGGCAGTTAGACAATTCTTCCGGATGTTAGAAAATTCTTCCCAACAGGGTAGAATTGACTGACCGTTTACACGGT
Organism: Baccha elongata; assembly: GCA_951217065.1. Taxonomy (NCBI): domain Eukaryota; kingdom Metazoa; phylum Arthropoda; class Insecta; order Diptera; family Syrphidae; genus Baccha; species Baccha elongata. Next base: position 181,684,004 of record OX578272.1, on the reverse strand, counting down.
CAGTCATTTATCATCAATCTGTAATATAATATTTGTGAAAATAAGTCTGTATGCGTGCATTTGTTTGACGAAAAATCAAAACCCTTTTGATTTTGCCTGATGACTGATTATATGTGTAGATGTTTGCAGTCCTCTGACTGTGACTGACCGTGTAAAAGTCGTTTAAAAAGTTCCACCAAAGGCTTGAAGGCCAGAACGGAAGCCTGCCGAGATGAGAGTTGGAATATGGTAGTGGATACACCGAGTCAATGCTGAGGATCTGGAAAGAACATTTTTTTAGACTGCTAAACGGTGAAAATAGCCAACATTCTGCTGACGGCTTACCAGCTGAATTGTTTAAAGATGCAGGAGATGTGTGTTGTTAGGAAGCATGCACCAACATATTGTGCCCCATCCACAAAAACGCAGACACTCTGACATGCACCAATTACAGAGAAATGAGCCTCCTCATTTTTTGGAAAAAAAACCAAGAATTCCAGATCGATATACACCACCTCAAGAAGCTGATAATACAGCGGCTGAGACGGCTGGGTAACAGAATTTTTGGGTCATTTTTACGCACTTAAAAAAATTTGCACAGGGTGGCCCAAAAAATACTTAATGGTAAAGCGGAAATGTTGTGGTCCTATTCGACATCATTTACATCATCGGTAAAAGAAGAAAGCTTGTGGCTTAAGATTTGTGTGCGATACTCCGTCATATACCGGAACCACTTTTGTCCCCTAGTCCAAATTCATCAAGTTTCTATATACCTGACTATAGTTTTACCCACGATAGATTCCTTTTAAAAATCGAGGCATTGCCTTTTAATCATGTAACGACCTGATCACAGACGAATCACTCGGTTCAAAAATAAATATTTCTATTAGAATTCCGCGATCTTCAAAGAGTATATACATATATACCGTACGAACTGTATTTTGCATCTAGTTTACTTGACAAATATGAAAACATTGTTGACAGTTCTGCATCCATTTGCAAACGTTGTAGCATATTTCGATAGTGTTATGTATTGGTATGCAGGGATCTAACTTCACATGGGAACTTTCTTCACATATGGGAACTAACCTCACCACTAGTGGGACCTGTTTTCACTTATTTTTGGTGAAGTTATTTCACACTCAAAGTTGGAAAAGTGAAAGAATTTTTCACTTTTTGTTGAGAAATTATTTCACTCTTTTGTGTGACGTTACACTTTTTATACAAAATGCAGATATTGCATAGCCAAACTTGCACCCACCCAAACTCGCATCCACCCCAAATGCTGGAATCTTACCAATATCAACTGTTGGAGGGACTGGGAACTAAAGTTGCTCCATATTTTCAGCTTTATATCTCCTGTGATATAAAAATTGTAGATAGGAACTAACTTCACACAATCTTCAGATGAAATTAGTTCTCACCTTTGGTGGAAATTTACTTCACCAAACAAAATTAAATTAGTTCCCACTAGTGGTGAAGTTAGTTCCCATGTGAAGTGTGAAGTTAGCTCTCGTGAAGTTAGTATTCCTTATATTTTTATTATTTTAAAGTGAAACCTAATCACTGACCCATCGACACTTTTAAAATTCTGAATAAATTCCCCTTTCCAAATGCCTATTATTGTATATGAATAAATTAAATTTATCTTCAAAAGAAAAAAAAAATCATAAGCCGTGAACTGCGCAAAAGTTTCCTTTCTGTTGGAAAATAACCTCCAAACCTTTCCACCTTCCTTTTATCATTGATTTTCAATAAAAATTGGATTACAAGATATTTCCATTGAACAGCAGTTTTCCTATACCTATACCTTCTTTCTGATAACACAAAGAACATCATTTTTAGGACCGAAATCTACAAGAAGAAATTCTTTTTAAATTATGCACCCCTGAGTGTAGAGCAAGTGTCGAACTACAGCGTTGTGTATGTAAGGTGGAAATGAATTTTCAGTCTTTGCGGAAATGAAAATCCGATTGTAATCTCTTTCTTCGACAAAATCTCCCAAACGAAATATGAATGAATCGCAGAAGAATAGACTTTCTTTTTCTCTGGATGGCATATTACTAGATACAATTAGGTATGTCAGATTCGACTAAAAGTATAGCATTCCATCACAACTGCGAGACAGTTTTTTGACATTGATAAAACTTGATATTCCGATTGAAAAATTGCTTTAATCGCAGCCTTTTGGAACCTTTCGTCTCGGTCATTTGTTTTCCAGAACAGACCACGCATAGTCGTACACTTATTGACATTGTTGTCCTTCAAGATTTATCATCGTTCGTCCTAATCCAAAAATAAATCGAAGAACTAAGTGTATGTGGGCTATAATATTTCATGTGACACATTTTTCCGCACTTCTGTAGAGTTTATTCCAGAATGTGGGAGCTCTCTTGGAAGGGGAATATGTGTGTCTTATGATTAATGACCTTTGAGTTGTGAAATATGACCAAAGCCCTGGCGCAGCGTTTCGTTTTCTTTGTGAAAATTTAATTGAAGTTTCTTCAAATCTGAAGAGATCTCCCTGTGTTGCTGTTGCAGGCGTTATGTTTGTGATGTGATGATGCATGGAAGGATATCATAACCAGTTAATACGAAAAACAACCTTCCCACTTACTTATACACATATAGACAGTATAAAAGGGTAAAACTAATTTTTGGCTTTCATTTAGTAGATGACTTGTCGTCTGTCAGACTTCTTCTCGGTGTTTCGTCAGTTCTGATGGGACTTGTAAAGCTTTCGTCTTGTCTACATGAAATGTAAATTTATCCTTTGTTTAGTATGCATAGCCTTTTCGGTGAGTGTTTGATGTAACTAAGATTAATCTTTGGCTTATTTGCATTTCTTAAATATTCTCCAAGGGGATTTAAATGTCTTAGTCGTATGCTCCGGGGTAATAAAAGTCGACCGATGGTGTTAAGTGTTCGTGACAATAAAGCCCATCACAAGATAACCATGAATATCATCTCGGATATGTTTCCGAAATGAAGTTATTTATTTAGTTTTTTTTTCCAAAAGGGTGTAATATAATTTACTAAGCTTAACCCTTTAATCATATTAAAGCTGGGCGTACTCAAAGCGTATGGTTTATGTCAAAACTGCATACATACATACAAGAGACGCACACAGGACTAACTAAAAAAATGTAAAAAAACAAAATTAATAATAAAAACTTCTACAGGGTGATCCGCATAAAGTGTGTGATAAAGCGTGTATTTGGTTAGAACAAGAAAAAAATCGTTTAGACGGGAGGGACAATTTTCTATAAAAAACTGAAAATATGAACAAATAAATAAAATAAAAACACAACGATATAACTTATAATGCCATGCTATACTTTTTTTATAAAGCCAAAAATCTCTACTTTTATTTTATTATTAAATAAAGTTGTTTTAGTGGCTAGCTTTTGATAAATTAATTTTATTTTCAGACAGAAAAAATAAATGTCAAACTATTTTTCTTCAAAATGTTATGTAGGTAGATACCTATAATTAAGTATAATTTTTGTTTTTAAAATTTAATATGTAACTACTGTAACAAATTTTTAGGCTAAAACAGAAAACAGATGCGGAAATGTCTTGTACTTTTTGAGAAAATTTAGTACAACAAAAACAACTTCTTCTACAAAAAAAGCATTTTAATTCTTCCGGCGACTGTGCCAGGTAAGTTTTATTGTTTAGGCCTAATAGTCTAGGGAAAACTGAGATTAACCCATTTTTGTCGTGCATACAAACAAAATATTTGATGTTTGAATATGCAAAAACAATGCTGAATCCGAAAATGACATGTAATACTTTTAACGGGACCTCACTTCACAGGACATTAACTTCACCACTATAGTGGGAACTAATTTAATTTTTTTTTCTGAAGTAAATTCCCACTTTGAGTGGGAAATAACTTAACTTTTTAGTGGAAAATTATTTCAGTCTTTTGGGTGACGTTACACTTACAAATATTGCATACCCAAAATTGCACCCATTTTTAGTAATGATGACTTCATTAAAGGGCTTTTTATACAACGGGGCAGTTATATAGTGTGCTTAAGAAAAAATGCAACTAAATTGTCTTAGAAGCTAAAAATTAGTCCCAAAATAATATTACTTAGTCCCAAAATAACAAAAATTAAGTTTGAAGTGCCAACATTTTGATTATAAAACTTTTTTTTACTCGGTCGTGTCGCATATCGTTTTCATGTAGTTTTTACTTGCGATTATATGTAGATACTATACATATATAAGGCAAGTTATGACGTCGTGCAAAAAAAAGATTTGAAATAACAATCAAACATGACATTACGATGATAGCGAAATCGAAAAAGTGGGTCTGGCAATTTTCTATAAAAAACTGAAAGTAAAGTTTTTTTTTTTAAATTTTGACTTTATCGTTAACGACTCAGCGGATCCAACTAAATTTTATTTCTTAAAAGGGGTATAGATAGCCAAACGATTATTGCGTACTTAATTATAGATAGCCAAACGATTATTGGGTACTTAATTTTTTCAAAGCATTCCCAAAAAAAATTATATAAATTAAACAAATTTTATTTTTGAAAATTTAATATTTTGAAAACAAATTGATGATTTTTTTTTAAATTTAGTTTTCGAATAAAGACTATTAATTTGTTAAAAATGACATACTCTAAATTTTTTATAAAAATGTTTTAAAAAAATTGTTTGAAAAAAAAACATTTTTTTTAAACTGGCCCTACGATTTTGGTAAATTTTTTTTTAAATATATTTTAATATATTGAAATTACTGGAATACCATGATTATCTAGAAAAACTCTGGTTTGTTGTAAATTGATTTTCAAAGTTAATTATTTTTATTATTTTTTTGTAATTATTTCTTATTTAGTATTTGAAAAAAATTAAGAAATAATTTCATATAAAATAATTTTGTTGAAAGTTCTTTTAAATTCTTATGTAACTTGCCACAAGAGCAAGTTTGAGCGACCCAGTGGAAAGTCGTGCCTTTTATTTTATACTGAATCGATTCGAGATGCTCTTTTTTTGATTATGTTTCATTTTATAAAAAAAAATTAATTTTATAATAATGTATTTATATCTTATAAAACAAAGGTCTGTTTTTTTTATCAATGTTACACATAAATAAAAATAAATGGCGCTCGGGTCATTTTTTTTCGCGTACTCGTATACCTTACCTATGTTAACCGATCAGAAACTACAGGGCCGTCTTTGACGAGACTTTCATTGACAGATAGCTGATGTTGCAGGAAGTATTTTATGATATTTAAAATCTACTCTGGATGGCGCTGGAGTAGCTTTTTCGAAAATTCTTATTATGGACGCGACAACGGGGAAACGGATGGACCAATATTGACTGGAATTTTTGGATAGCTATGATGTCTTAAGGAATTACTAAGGCTATTTCGATTACCCAATAGAGGGCGCTGGGGTCCTTTTTTCAAAAAACTCTTATATATGAGTTTTATGACTTTGACTCATAATCACACCTTAAAGCCGTGTGCGAACAGCGTTAAAATTTTATCCATTGGCTAAATTATGACACTAGTGTGGTGAATATAAACTTTAAAAATTTAGCCTGCTCTGGAGCAGGATTCATTTCATTTGTATTTATTTTCGTTTGTTTTTATGTTGACGTAAAATATCCCCCTTGTGTTTTTGTGAATTCGGCTGAATTTAACTGTGTTATGAACGAACAATTACTTATATTAACCGATAATACTTTTTTTTACATTTCTATTTATTGTGAAACAAATTTGTTGTTTTTTTTTTAAGTTCAGCTGCCAAACCAGTGTTCTGTACCGTGTTAAAACTTCCCATAATTTTAATTATTTTACAGAGTAGTTCTATTATATTTATTTAACAAACACAATTTAGAATAGCCACAATTATGAAATTGCAAATCTTTAATCAATTGGTTTTTGAAATTTCAAATTTGCGTTTTTAATTTTTTTTTGTAGGGAATTTTATAGAACAGCAAATAAAGAGAATTTAACTTAAAAAAGTCGGGTACGTATAAATTTTTGCTATGTTGCATAGGATGTTTGGTGATAAAAAAAACAATTTCCCACCACACCCCCTCAGCCCCCTTTGCTATCAAAGGGGAACTGAACTGCACAAAATCGGCTAATTCCGACTATAACTTCTATTTGGTACATTTTATCGAAAAAAAAACTAATTACTTAAAGCAAAACAAATAGAGCCACTTCATTTGGATTTTGGATGAATCATACATCTTACAAATAAACTTTCTATATTACACTTGTACTTTTTTTTTCGATAAAATGTAAAAGAAAGAAATTATAGTCGAAATAAGCAAAAAAGTGACGATTTTTTGCAGGTTTTTCCTAATAGCGAAGCGGCGGAGAGGTTGTGGTTGTGGAAATTGTATTTTTACATCAGCCAAATATCCTGTACAACATATCAAAAATTTAAACGCGCGCCGATTGTTTGAGTTGCAGACTTTTTATTATAAATTGACAAAACAATCTTACCTTTTCATTTCTCCGTAGCAAAGTAATAAGAAAGGGATTTTTTTTTAATTCTTGTGGGGAAATTTAAAAAAAGCATGTATTAAAAAATCCCATTTAATCTAGTTCGCACACCAAAAAGCTAAACATTTATTCACCTCAACTCAAACGTCAAAAATTAGTCAGAGGATAAAATTTTAACGCTGTTCTCACACGGCCTAAGATTTAAATAATTAAATAATAAAAATAAAGCTATCGGACAAAATTGGCTAAATAAAATTATTATAAGTAATAACTCTTTCCAAAACAATGTTTTCACATTTTTTGTTTTTAATATTGTAACTATGTAAGGCACATTGCTTTTTATATGCAACACGTGTTGCACGACACTAGTCAGAAGGAGTAGAAGGCTCAGGGATACAAGTCCAAGGAACATCCCAAATTTATTATTTGAGATTTTTCGATTTTCGATTCGCGCGATTTTTTGGTTTTAGTTTTTCAAATTCGCATAAACTTGAATCTTCTAAGATTCTTTTCTTAACTTTAAAAATTACAGTTTTGAAAAAAGTAAGACAACAAGTAACTGTATTTTAGTTGTACAGTCAAAGCTCCCATAAGCGAACCCCCATGGTCCCCGAAGTTTTGAGGGTCATGGGAATTGTTCGCTTATTGGAGCTGTCAGTAGGTAGAGTTTTCACTGTAATTGCATTACAGTAGAGTTTTACTCATTGAAGCAATGACAATGCCTAAAACTAAACGAAAATAACTGAACAAACTATCAACATCAGTGTAATCTTTTATTATTTAAAAGATATTGAACTTTAATTTTTGGGACTTATGTCCCGACCGGGTGGGACGGTGGGTTGCATATACTACATGGGTTGCATATACTACAAAAATCATACATTTAATTTAGATGAAACAAATCAAAAAGTTTCATAGGTTTCTTAAGTATCTTTTGCTATATTATCAGTTTGTTTCACAAAACTGGTGAAGTTTAACAAAGAGTCGTTCAATATTATTAGATGCTTATAAATTTTTTAATGTTTTGCATAAAGTACCTAAACATTTTCCCTTTAGCTCCTGTTGCTTTTCCAGGAGCAATTTGAATTAAGGACCATTAAAATGAATAATGATTATAACATAAGTAATTCAAAACAAAATTTATTGACAACCAAACTGAATATTTATCTGAAAACATAATTCTTAACCTTTTTAATAGGGTTCCAGGCTACAGCCCACAGTAGCAACATCACCATCTTATACAGCGTGGTCTCAAGTTCATTCACCATCTAGTGCAATTTATCGAAGAACAAAAAAAAAAAAAACCAAGAAGTTTTGTTTGTAAAATAAATATCCAACAAATATATTTCATAATTTCGATACTAATCTTAATGGCTTCTGTGAAGCGAATCCGAAGGATAACTTGACTTGACTTGCCGCTGCCGCGTTATACCAAAAGGTATGGTTTATGACCATGCAAAAAGACAAAGTAGCCATTTAAATTAATTTTTCGAGTGCCCGTAGGCCAAATGGTTCGGCTTTGTCGTATGCAAATAAGCTCCAAGGAGATATATTCTTCTTAAGATAAAATATCCACATCCAGTTATTGTGGGTGTAAAGTTTGTACAGCCAGATCTATAGAAGAGTCTCATATAAATCGTATCCCGGGAGAGGCTCCAAATGCAATTTGTATGTTCAACCCTTTTCTATTGTGAATCTGAGTGGTAATTAAGATAATTTTAATTGTATGCATGGATTTCGGTTGTGAAATTAAATTTATGGAGGAGGTGTGAGGAGGGTTGAATTTCCTGAAGTCTATTCAAATCATATACGAGGAGAGCTTTGTTTGGGGTGTGTTTCATTAGAACATCGTACGTTATTTTAGTGTTTTTTAAAACATAAAAAGCTGATGTCAAATTCAATTTTTGTGCACAAGTTGATTTTTTTTTTCTATTAAGACTGGTAGTCAGTTTTTAAATTGTATACAAGCTTGGAAATCATTATTCAATATGGGCCATGTTGTACAAATAAATATTCAAACCATCGTTTTCCAAGCCAGTTCACAGAAATTGTTCAAAAGATGGAAGGCGATTTTTCATGGTTATAAAATTAAAAACTGCAAGAAAATATTGATTTTTCAGAAAAAAAGTTCAATTTTCATGAAACGCACACTACACAGGTACGGACATGGTATCCCATAACTTATAGATAATTGTCATTTAAAAAAAAAATCAAAAAATAATATCTTTCCTTTGGCAATTTTGCATTCAGATTCTTCTTTGCGATATTAGGGTGCAAACATTGTTGAAGACTAAAAATACCACTTTTTGTTAAAAATTGCATATTTTTGAACGGCGGTTGTATCTCAGCATCTTTTATACCTAGTACATAAGAAACAATATTATGAAGTGTCTTGAAGAATTCCACCTGCAGAAAGAAAAAAATAAAAACACACTGAAAATACAACAACCCTATACTATACACTCAGAGAAAAATAGCAACGTAATTTTTAATGCGATCGCGTTTAAATTTATGTTGAGGACTACTGTGAAAAATTACTTTAAATCAAAACAAAATTACTTTGATTTGAATACGAAATCGATTAAGATAATTTAGAGTAAAATTGTTATGAGATAGAAAAATATTGGTTTAATAACTGATGTTATTGCAACCAAAAATAATTAAACTTTGTCACCTGCATTTCTAATCAGTCCCCTGGAAGATTGAAAATAAAATAAGTTCGATTGAAAAAATATCGATAATTTCTATAGATATATAAATATATAGATATAAATTCCATCATCTCAGTGATTGTCAAGTTTCGGACTCGTTGAAACAACTTCGTTTTAGTCTCTGTTTACTTTATCACTTGAGAAAAAGACATTATTTGTGAGTTGTGAAGAGGATTTTGTTGATTGTTCGTTCCGTTCATCAGTCCTCTGGTGAGAGTTTACATAAAAACCATAACAATACAAATATTTCTTTCTTTTTTTTCAAATGATTCTCAAGCTATTTCAAAAACTTTGGATTTCCCAGGTTATTATGACAAGAAACGAAATGAATTTGAAAGTGACATTATGCTAAAATTGTTGAATGACACTTTCGTAGAGCAAAATGCCGAACATGGCCATATGACGAATTGTGATAGTGTCAAATGGCCAAATTTGTAAATATTGGCATATGTGACGCTTGGCCAAATGTCACTTTTAAACGGTTTGACCGATTTCCCTTAAACTTTGTAAAAAATTATTTTTTGAGTATCTATAATATGACCGGAAGCTTTTTTTTATTTTGTTTCCTATGTCTTTAAATAACGGTACCTACCATATATAAACGTTACCGATAAATCCATTGTTCTCTAAAAAATACGATCAATTTTGATAAAACTTTATATGAGTGATTTTTTTGCAAGGTTGATCTCTCATTTAAACATTTTTTTACGAAAAAGCTTATTAACGCTACCTGCCATACAACGGTACTTTTTTAACACCCATCAACGGCTGCAACGATTTTGACTATATTTTGTATCCTTAAAGTTATACTGAAACGGATTGATACTGCAATAAAAATTTTGTAAAAAACTATTTTTAAAAATGTTAATTTTTTTAAATTCTATTTTTTTCGAAAAAAAAAATCCGATCAATGTTGATAAAATTTTATATGTGTGATTTCTTGTTAAAAGTGATGTCTTTTATCTAAAATTTTTTTTCTGGAGATATTAACGGTACCTGCATTAGAAAGGGTATTTTTTCTTATATACCGATTATCTTTAAAACGGCTGCACCGATATGAACGAAATTTTATGTTCTAAAATTTCAGCTTTGCCTGATTATTGCAATCAAAAAATTTGATTTTTTTTTTTAAAAGTTTATTTTTTTAATTTCCATTTTTTTCGAAAAAAAAATTTGATCAATTTTGATTAAATTCTATATAAGGGATTCGTTGCCAACGGTGATAATTTTCATTTAAAATGCGTTTTTTTATTGAAGAAGATTATTAACGGTATCTAATTGTCAACGGTTCTTTTTGATATCTATTGTCTCCTAAACAGCTGTACTGATTTCGAAGAAATTTTATATCCTTAAAGCTCTACTAAGCCTGCAATCAAAAAAATTAGGAAAAGTTTTTTCTAAAAAAATATTTTTTGATTTTAATTTTTCTCTTGAAACTTTTTATGCTTGAAAATTTGTTTTTCCACTAAAAGAAAATGTTTACAAGTGGTTTCAATCAACTCGTTTTTAATTTGTGGGAGATTTTTCCGTTTTATAGTATATAGATACCAATCAACTTATATACTAAGGTGACCGGCCATAGAAAAGCATTATTCTTTTACCACTATTGTAATTGGTCGACTTTTCTTTGTGATTTCTTTTTTTTTCGAAATCATAAAATAAATAACACAAGTCCTCGAAGTAATAAAAAAAAATAAGCACGTACATATATGGTACGACTATGCACACATCCTTTACTTTATACAAATACAGTTATTCGCAAATTTCAGGCAATTGAAAATGTAAATAGGAAAGAATTCATCAGAATATTTGATTGGCATCAAATTGATTGAAGATATTTTCAAAATTGAGTAGAAACACGAGCCAAGCACTTTTATCACAGAGTTTGCAAAAAAATCATCCTTAATCTTAATACTTCGCAATAAGCTGCTTACAGCAGCATCTAATGAGTTTAAATCAGTTATGTAAACAAAACCACCCCAACAGTGTTTCTCCGAACAACATCAACTACTGATTTATGTAACTTTTAGATTTGTAGATACACTTCTTGTGCATTTGGAATTGCATTAGCAAACCATCGTAAATCTTAGATCTATTGTTGTTTCTTGAATTGAAAATAAACTGTTATCCCAAACCGTTAGACGGGACAAATATTTTGACACATTATAGAAAACAATAAGAGACACCTTCATAATACTTCTTTGACCACTAAAAAAAACCCTCATATCCTGGCTCAGGTGCAGCAATTCACCATCATAGATTTAAAAAAAATAGATAAAACAACAAAACAAACAAAATCAGTACAGGAAAATAATAATCATTTTATTTTACTTGTTTATTCGTGTTATTCGGTCCCCTTTCCGCTGCAGTAATTTTGATCCTGTTCCACGATAAGATCAAAGATGACCATAAAAATTTGGTGAATGCAATAAAATGTGACACTTTCAGGCAATAAAGATCTTCAACAATATAATTTCAAGCGAAACACGGTCTCCGGTCTTCGTATGCTGCAAACACAGTTACTCGCATTTGTATCCGATTGTTCTTTTAGAATGAAGTCAAATCATATTCGGTGGCGTTTTCCATGATCCGAACAGGTCAAACAATATTATGTTCGTTTTTGTTGTGGTTGGTCTTTGTTGGGTTTTTGAGTTTTTGGAGCACAATCTGATTATAGTTTTTCTTCGTATGGATGATGTATGGAAATGACTTTATCCGTTTGGATGTTTTTCTGGTAGCAGTCGGGGATCTCGTAGTAAGTTAGAAATTCTAATCGAGATAGGAACATGATTTAGAGGGATCTCATTTCAATGTCACCACAAAATGTTTGAAAAGTTTCATTTGATGGAACTACAAAGATGGGATTGAGCACACATTATTATAAAAATGTGCTACGAGGAAATGAGAAATTACACGAGATATTTTGGTATGGTAATGCTTAATCGTAAGCCCGAATCACAACATGTATATGAATTATCTTCTTATGGATATTTTTCAACTTTGATTTAATATTGAAATTTAACCTTCTTCAAGAGAACCAGAGCATTTTGTAGGCGAATCTTAGACTTAGTCTAATGTGAACGGACTAGAACGAGACAGCCTTTACAATATGAAGTTAGATATGTTTGACAAAATAACATTTTCCAGTGGTTCATTTCACCGTTTTTCTTTTCACAATTTCTTGACTCCTATTGGAACTAAAAGTCTTACAGGTTTTGTCAAAATTGTCCATTATTATTATAAGAAATCATAAAACTTAAATCTCGACGCAGCGATTACAGCGAAAATTCAAAAACGGAAAAAAACACTGCGAAATATAAAAAAAATTAATAAGAAAAATCAAAACCACGAAATGCCAAATGAAATTTGCGAATTGGTTGAAAAAGATTAAAACAAAAGCGAAATACAAAATCGCCAAATGTTAAATTGCGAAATGATCAAAAACAAAATAAAAAACAGAACGTAAATAGCGAATTAAGAATCGCGAATCAAAAAATATATTTAACGACTAAGGCTAAACAAAGATAAACACGAAAATAAACGTTAATTGGATATTAAGTTTTCATATTTTGGTTAAATAATTATATTTTGTATTTTTAATTATTTTTACAATAATTATAAACATTTCGCAATAATTTTTGTCAAACATGCACTCTTGTGAAGGTATCGAGCTGTTACTTATTTTAAAATATGCCAGCTTAAAGAACCCTTGATGCCACATCATGCTATACACATCTTCTACTCAATTTTGTTAATATAAAATGTATCATGGTAGAATTTCTTAAGAATGTTAAAAGATAATAAAAGATATTAAATTATTATAGTCGAACATGGTCATATTCATTACACAGCGATTCTGTGGTGACAGTAGCACCACACGTAGTTGGGTTTCTGTTTATGGTTTAAATTAATTGCTTCTTTGAAAATGTGTGGATTCGTGAATGAAACGACACGTGTCTTTTTATCTTATTAAAGATATTACAGTGCCTTTTTAGAAATGATGTTGCATGTGATAATTAATTGAATAGTACTGTAATATTTTTTCTTTAAAATAAAATAGCACCCGCACAGTTGTGGGGGTTTACTACAAGTCAAAGGATAACTTGAAACTTTCAAAAAAAAATTTTTTTTTTTTGAAATTGCCAATCTACATTATATGTTTATTGTAGGCATTTGGGTACGGTGCCGTGAAATAATGCCTTACGAAATTAGGCCATATTTGTAAATGAATGCATTAGTGAAATTAAGCCATATTTGTACGTTTGGCTTTATTGCGCTTTGCAAAAGTGAATAAGGCCAAACGAGTTTGTAAAACAAGACCATATGAAAAAAAAAATATTTCGGTAGATACTCGAAACTATAAGTTTAAAAGAAAAACTGCTGTATCAGTAGTTTTGCATACAAACATTAATACTTATGTATTCATTTTAATTGAACAGCTTTTTGGTGGTCAGAAAAAGTAAGAATTAAGCGTTTCTTAAGTTGATAAAATTATTATTTTTAACTTAGCGATTGTATTTCAAAGTGAACTTTTCGAAATACGAGCGTCGCGTTTGGCACTATTATATGGAAATTGAAAATTTGTGATTTAATACTTCTTTTTCATTTTCAAGCGAGCGTTTCTAGAAAAAAGGAACAAAGACGAAATAACTTTAGTTTAGAGTAGAATACTTTTGTTTTTCATACAAAAAAACCTTAATTCAAAGTTGAAATAATTTTATTTTTAGGTTACTTTTGATCAAACTGTTTTTAGTTGCACCATTTCGATTTTAAATATTTCGTGGTTAATCCTAAGTTGTAACAATTTTACTTTGATTCAAAGTTGTTTTATTTGATTTTACTTGTTTTTTTTTGGCTCATTGTACGTTTGGAAAGAATGGTCGATTTTTACTTCATAATGAAACAGCGACTATTGAAATTCTGAAGTTTGTTCAAAAATATATACACTTGAAGCGTTAATGAAGTTACATCTTATTAAATTTGAAGAACTGATCGCATACAATAATTTGGCCCCTCTGGCTGTCTGTCGTTTGGTCGATGAGTGACAATAAATTGCAACTATATGACTTTTAGAGGTATGCTGTGAAAGGCGACATAATCCGGAGCTTTATACATATTATAAGTTATAACTTTCACGTCCAGTGATCAAGAAACAGGAATAAAACCAGACCTCAGATTTAATATTTCTTATTGACATTATAAATCCATTTATCAAATGACAAACTAAATCTTTCATCCGAATGCTTACATTAGTTACATATTTATGTGATAAACTGGTGTCGTATTTGAATGCTATAGTTAACAACATGCTTCCGAATTGTCGCTGATGATTTTCGGAAGCTATTAACGGATTCACCGAAATCCGTGTATAACTTCTGAAAGTCATCAGATTTGCCAAATCAGCTGATTTAATATAATGTGATAAATGGTCCCTGTGAAAAAGTGTAATACGGGCATACTTACACAACTCTATCTAGGGAGGCAGTTTTTATAAAAGTACACTAGCTGACCCGGCGAACTTCGTTCCGCCTAAAATTGATTAAATGTTCCTTTCAAAATTAAAAAATTAAAATTTTTTTTAATAAAGTTAAAATGTATTTCAACAAATTTTATAGCATAAACAAACAATGCAGTTGACTTTCCGTCACGTGAATATGCCACGTTCTAAAACCGGCACTGACCACCTTTAAAAAAAAATATCATAAAATTGTTATTTTATATGTTTTTAACTGGCCGCTTTTAATAATGTTAAATGACTTATTCTAACATATTATAACTAGAACTAATTTGCATACGACTTAAAGCTTCCAAAATATATTTCTGAAAACTCAGCAACTAACCAAAGATTGGGGTAACCATATATTAAAATGGTAGCCATCCGCGCCTTCCCAAAACATTAGCGAGTATAGTATAATGCGTCTTATGAACGGTGGGTCTCCATGACGCGTTGAATTTGACCGTTATCACGTAGCTTGAGGACTATGTCGCTTAATACAACATTTTCGCCAACAATCACCACTGCTACTTCGTTAATTGTTGGATCATTATATTGTAGTGCATGGGCACCGCCTGATCTTTTGTCTGCGCTGATGATGATTTTGTATGATCAGAAGGCATCGCTTCTAATGCAGTTTTGAACATTTTGAACAACGCATTGCGTTCTTGTAAGAGCTTTTGCAGCTGTTCGATGATCTCACGTTTCATCGCATGGAAAATCGCACAACGATTATTGATCTTATCATTTGAATTTCCAAGAAAATAAATCTGAAGGAACTTATGATCTTCATTCAATTGCGGCAAAAGAGCTGCTTCATGATGGTAGATTTGTCCTTGGGTCTGAATAGAGGAGAGATATTAATTGAACTACTTTTTTTTTAGCTAAACTAAAAGCGCAATACTTTGTGAGTTATTTGTAATCATATTGCTGTAATTTGTTTTTTTTTTGTTTTTGATTTTGCTAATCTAAAAGCTCCTGCAAAGTATATATATGTTAATCCATCTTTGATTTCTAATAACCAATAAACAATAAGTTAAATTAAAATAGAATTTTGTTTGCTAATTTCCAATCTCTTTTCTTATAATAACTATTTCAATAATGTTTAGTTTTATTTTATATTTATATGTAACTTATGTTATTTAATTTTCTTAATAATTCTTTGAATTTAAATTATATATTATTTATTTTTCTTTTTTTTCTTGTTTGCTCTCAAAATGTTTTTTTTAGAGTTGAAATTTTCCGGCAGACGGCATAAGCCATGCTTGTATTTCTTTTTATTATAATTTTAAGTATATTGTTTTATGAAAATAATAAATAATATATCTATCTATCTATCAATCTATTAATTGAACAATTTGTCCACTATTGACTATATGTCTGATAAAATTACCTTAAAAGTGGGGTTGTAACCGCGTCCTTTGATAACATTTGCTCCAAATGAAGTCATGACGTAAATTGTGGTGTATCTTCATAGAGAAATTACCGTAATGGTGTGGTGGCGGTATCAAAACGGGTGATTTAACTTTTCCTCTTGCACAGCACAACCCAGGTGTTTCCTTTGCCAATTTCAATACATTGCAAAGTTGACAGTTGGCATTCAATAAACCAATATTAACGCATGGCAGATCATTGTACCTAAACGTAAAGTCATAGCTAAATGTAATCCGATTTAAAAGTTACTCTTGTGTCAATGCAGTCAGTTGGCTTTTACTACACCATCTGTTTCCATTTGATCGGCTCTTTCTCCTTGTGAAAAAGCACCACGCATATTAGCCATTCGTAAACGACATTGTTCAATGCTATGCGCACGCTGTTCATCCGTTCTATTCGCACCCAGATAAACCCGACGTCTCTTATTGCGAGCTGCAACATTTGATCGTCTTATTGTTGGTATTATTAAAATTAAAATTAGCAATAATTTAGAAACTATGTATGTGTTAATATCGAAGCTTCTTTTACGTATTTATTTTATTTTTATATTTTACTAAATCTAATGCAGCCGCACAAATCCTATATACAAATCGTATATTATAAACAGCCGAGTTCTGGGCGTATTTAGCTATTTTTCCCGTATGTCTTTCCAAATTTTCAAAGTTTTAAACTTTTTCCTCCATTGTGCTCTTACCTGATTCAATAAAAATGCAACAAAGGCTCCAGCTGGATCTGACTTTTGGAAAATGGTTAGGCAAAAGAAATTTTGATCACAAAAAGTAAAAATTAATAATCTGAATTTTAAAAATGAAAAAAATATTTTGCAATCCCGGGATTGTTTCGGAGCTAAAATAGTCCAGGATTCCAGGATTGTAATGATTTTTCTAATCTTGACCCATTTTAATTTAACTTCTCCTTACTTACTGTACTTTGATTGATTTCATTAACTCCGTATGCATTTTTTTATATGTAGTTACATTTGTGCTTATGTAATACACTGAATCAAAAGGTATTTTAAAGTGAAAAATAAAAAGAATTTAAATGATAAACAAAGTTCGCTGCTCAGTTCTTTTGTTTTAAAAATTCAAATTAGATATGTTTGCTAAAAACAGCTTATTTATTTTTTTTTTTTATTTAGTTTCTATTTTCAGACTTTAATCATAAGTACAAAGATGTTAACGTAAAAACACGGTTAAATGCAAATGCAATAAATACATTTGATATTTCGATCCCACTGTACATCAGTTGAAATTTGAAATTTTACAGTCACAATTTTAGTTAAGTAAGTATTGATAAATGAAACAATGTATACGTTCCTTCCTACGTAGGTATTTCTAAAACAAAACTTTAAAACACGCACCCAAAATAGATATTATGTCAGTGAGTAGATACGGGTAGGTACTTATTGAGTGTTCATCTGTACTCATCGTAAGTCCATTCCAGATTCTATCTTCCACCCGAACTAACGCATGCTGGAATGGTTAATGTTTGACAAACAAAATATTTTTTGTACCTAACCTAACAAATGGAACTTGAGTTTAGTTCCGTTCCGTAAAATCATCATTTTAGATTTTGCGCACTTCAATTGCACTCGATTTAAATTTCAAAGCTTTAAACGAACAAAACAATACTCTATAGATGCTCGTGCTTAGTTCTTAAGTTAATGCAATACATAACAGAAGGGGCATGTGCATTGAGATCCAGGTGCAATGCAGCACCTTGCTATTTAAACAACAAATTATGTAGATATACATACGTTGCATTTTTAATGGCTAAGGGGCGTTACAATTGCCTTTGGATGTACTCACATTGAAAAGTATATAAGAAACGGGTATAACGTGTTTCCACACATAGCTATTTTGAACGGCAATATAGATATTTGGCCACGCCTTGTATAATACCTACATCAACTAAACACACACATACAAAATATATATAAATATATGTATGAAAAAGTATACTTATATTAAATGTATTCTATGCCAACCCAACTCAAGGGATCTCTGTATAAGGTAAACTTATAGATGTTCATATAAATTCCGACGGATGTTGGATTATGCAATGGTCGTCCTAGGAGGAGCTGTAGTTGTTGATAGGGTGTGCCTGGAATTTTAATTATAACCAGTCCCCCCTGAGCCTGTTACTGTCCAGCGGGTTGTACCCCCCCTATACAAACACTGAGTGAACGTTGGACAAGCTGTTTTTGATATTTCCTCGCAAACGAATGTACTTTACGTACAATATGTTTGGTTTGATCATTGGAAAATCGATGAGCGTTGACCTAGTTCAATATACACGCAACTGAAATATCAAATTACTTTTTTATTTCGTTGCTTGTAAAGGCCTCAAGTCGCGTCCAAAATAATATAATTATATCTATACCTACCGACATGTTTTTTTTAAAGAAGCTAAGTTTTATGTTTTGTATCCCACCTATACGCCTATGCCCTACACCTACAGCTTTGAGTAGGTAGATAGGAAGTTCGATATGAACTGACATTGTAATAAAATAACGTTGGCTCAAAATTCATACATCAGCCTAGGTACCTATATGCATAGTTTTTTTCCGGTTAATAGTTCCGGCTAGTTAGACAACCCATATACTTATATTTTTTAATAAAGGTACCTTTAAAATCAAAATGACTACTCTGTAAAATCAGTTGTTTACCTAAATAAAAGAAATTAACTCTTTCAGGACTATTTTTATAAAATTACAAGTAAATAGTTAATTTGTTGACGACTGTGATGCCCTTCATATAAATTATTTTTTATTGCTTACCCATTTTTTTTAAAGAATTAAAAAAATTGTACCTATTTAAAAATATAAAACACAGAAAAAATTTTCAATGTGGTTATAGTTATATTATGTTATACCTGTAAAATTTTTAAAAGCGGGTAGTCAAAAAAATAAAAAAAAAACACTTTTAAGTAAAAAAAAAAAGATGGTCAGGGGATTGAGATTTTATACTAGGTATATGACAAAAAACAATTATATCTTATAAATTATCACTGTCTCGATCAATTCAAAATATGACTTTGTATTCAAATGGCAGAAACAAATGATCGATATGAGCATGAGCGTGATAAGATAGCATTATTTTGTAGCTAATTAACTCTGAAATCTGAAAGTGGTAATAAAATATGTTTTTATAGCTTCGATTCTGGAGACTTTTTTTTCATAAAATTGCCAGGGGACTGAGATTTTCACACTTTTCAAGCCAAAAAAAACATACATATAATTTAAAAAAATAAAAGAGTGAAATCATGTTATGGTTTTTCTAAGCTTATACTTCTCAAGTCATATAGCAAACAGATGCAATATAGAAACACAATTTTATTTTAATAGTCCAGTCACCTTAGGCCGTGTGCCATTTGCGTTAAAAGTGCTGTTAAATCCCATGGCTAAATTTTGGCACTACTGAGGGGAATACAGACGGCAAAAATTAACCTGCTCAGGAGCTCGTTAAAATTTTAGCAAGTGGTTAATTTTTCGATCTGTATACCTTCGAGTTGTTGTGGAAAACTGTTTATGCATTTATATAAATACTGAGACACACTTGAATGAAATTCGTAGCAATTTTGTATTAAAGGAACGACAAAAATTAATTAAATAAAATAAAATTAAATTGTTAACAATAGTCAACTATAGTTACTAATGTACTAAAGGTATCTGAATATTTCTGGATAGCCTCCTGAGCACAAGAAATCTCAATGGGATTATATTTTATTTATATTTTAAAAAATCCAATTTAATTCAATTGACACAGCAGAACGTTAAAATTTTATTCACCCCAATATAAAGGGACCAAATTTAAAGCAATTGGCACACGACATTAGTACGAAAAAGGGTCAACCCTGTCACAAATTATTTACAAGGTGAAATCACCTGTAAAAAAATATATTGGTGAGTAAAAATTGGAAAAAAATAAATGTACCACTTTTTTTGCAAGCATAAAAAGATATTAGAAAATAAAAACAATAAAAAGACTAAAAATAGTCGAATTAGATTTTATTAAGTGGAGTATTTATGAATGAAATTCAATTTTTAAGGTTTTGTGGCCTTTACTCCAGGCATTGCGTTTCGCCCTAGTTTGATGGTGGGCTCATCAGCTAGATGGCCACAAAACCTTTAAAATTGAATTTCATTCATAAATACTCCACTAGTCCACTTAATAAAATCTAATTCGACTATTTTGAGTCTTTTTATTGTTTTTATTTTCTTATAACTTCGCTTGGCCACGAGCATAACATCATAATTTCTAATGTCTAACTTTAATCAAAGTTCTTTAGAATAATATAATTCACAGGGAGTTTTCTCTGTAAATTTTATAAATCAGTCGGTAATCATCGACAATTATTGCGAACTAGATTGGGTTTGATGTCATCTAGCTGATGAGCCCATCATCAAACTAGGGCGAAACGCAATGCCTAGAGTAAAGGCCACAAAACCTATAAAAAGATATTAACAAATTACAAAAACAGGTTTTTTTTTAATTTTTTTTTAAATGTAAGTACAGAACTGCAAAAGTGAAAAAAAACTGTAATTTTTTTTGTACTTACCTTTAAGAAGTTACGAACGTTTTTTGTGGTTGCCACTTTTGTACGTTGTTAAAAATTAAATATTTTTAGTTTGACTATTTGCAGTGCAATTAAAATTCTGTAAAAAAGTTCAATTATTATATATGTATTATATATTTATGCTGATAATAATAAATTAAGCAAAATGGCAAATAAATAAAAATAACTGTTTATTGCAATGCTTTGTGCTGAACCGTACTGTCCGGTGCGTGTACTTTTTCCAAGACATGTAGGTGCTCTTCGTGGCTTGTTTCTGTATATACACTAACAAAATGTGATTCTAAGAAATTAAGAAAAAACGAGTATTGCCTAATAAGTCCACATTTAAAAAATATTGCATAAAAAAATATTAAGAACAGACAAACAAATATAAAAACAATTTGTTTGAAATAAAGAAAAAAAAAACTCGTTATACGACACTGTTATAACTCCTCGTCCAACTATAGTTAAGAACCATTCAAATAACCAAACAAGTAGATTCACGAGAAAAACATTAAAATCGGTCAAGCCGTTTATAGTACAGTCAATAGGGAATCATCTGACAAAAAAGTTTGGCAGGTCTCCAAGTGTGAATGCAGTTTTGAAGAGTGGTTGATTCTTAGTAAAAAACTGAGTTTGCGCGAAATTTTGTCTTATGCAGCATTTGCTATCTTGAATTCAAGATTTTTTATTGTTTTTGCGCTTTTCTATGCTTGTGTGCGTTTTAATAAAAAAAAACTATTCTTAACTTTTTTGCTGCAATTTATATTATCTACCAAACAGTATAAAAATTATATTTGTAGTGGTAGTATCTTAGAAGTCATAAGAAAAAACGAATTAAAAATTAGACTTAATTTATTTTCGAATTGCTCGCTAACTTTTAGGTTTTCGAGAAAAAACATTAAACACTTTTTGAAAGATAATTTTTTTTATAAAAAAAATAATGAATTTTTGTTAATTTTGGCAAATTTCTGACCTTATACGACGGCAGCAACAGTATGAAATACATACATTTATGTTGGTTTTTATTTGCAATTGCTTAGGATTATTTCCATAAGATGCAACTACAGGCTGAAACCTATAGCAGAATCTATAAAAGCTTATTCGATAATGTTCTATGTTATTTCATTTAAGTAATTTGAGTTTATGATTTTTGAGAAACAGAATTTCAAAATTTCAAATTAAAAAAAAATTTACTTTAAAATTTATTTTCTCAAAAATCGTAAACTTAAATTACTTAAAAGTAACGGTTATGAAAAAGCTTGTTTTCCATGAAAACGGCTCTAATGATTTTGATAAAATTTGACTGAATTGACATACTGCATTAAACACCTTTCAATATAGTTTGATCTATATATTTCTTTAGGAGCAGTTTTAACGGTATCTGCCATATAACGGTTTCTTAAAATCTTGACTTTCTCGCTTACCAAATTTGATTTCTTAAAAGACCAAGATTGCCAAACGATAATGGCGTACTTAATTTTTCTTATAACGTCTCTTAAAATAATTAGATTAATTATATACATTTTTTTTTTGAAAATATAATATTTTGAAACCCAATTCATGATTTTTTTTAAATATTCTTTGCGCATGAAAAATAATAATAAGGTCAGGTTAGAAAGGCCATATTTCTATCTATAGCAACGTGACCGAGCGGAAGAAGATTAAAAAAAAGTTTATGTACGAAATTGGAAACGGTATATGAGCCATAAGCAAGAGAATTTTTGTCCATTGTCATTTTATTATTGTTCAGTATTACTTTGCTGTTTATGAGGTTTCAATAAACAGCAACATATGCCCCTCCTTTCTGATGTTCTGGGGTAAACTAAAAAAACATATTTACTTTTTTAATCGATTCTTTTTCCTTTTCATAAAAATAAGAATGACGTTAACTGGATTTATGTTGAAGTTAAAAAATAGGTCTCAAAAAATTGTCCTACCTACGTTATGGAAATTTCACAAGCTCATACCTAAATCAATCTCTTCATTGTGATTAGAAAATTCAAATGAGTTTTTGTGTACAAACGTTCGTAAAAACAATAAGAATCTTTATATACATATATATAGATAACCTACCTTTAGATATTTGTTTCCACAACGAGAATGAATATACTTCTCGGATTAAGAATAGGAACCTCGATAGGTGGGCTGGGCACTATTGTGGCTAACAAATATGCTGATCACGTTATTACTTGACAAACTTTGTATGGGACAAGTGAAATCAATTTTAATTTCCTTTCTTTTTATTATATCTATGAGTACCTACAACCTACATGTATATGGGTTTAAGAATGCGTGTGTTTATCCCTTTTTGTCTAATCTTAAATTTTACTCAGCAATTTATAGCAATTCGAGGAAACTCAACACATATTATGAGTATAAGTCAGTATACCTTTACTGTAGGAATAATTCAGGTACCGCATTTATGTACGTTATTCCCATTACCCACCCAACAAAATCCACCTCCGCACTCAGCTGCTGCTACCAAACAACCAACAACGTTACGTTCACTGCTGCCTTCCATCCATGGGCATTATTAGTATTTCAGAAAACGTCTCCTTCTCAAACAGCATTCCGTTACTCGTGTGGAATACTTAAGTATCCAATTTCCAACTTCCAGACGCCATTTTGTTTTTGTGGATGATAGGTTAGGTAGACTGAAAACAACAACAAAAAATTATTTGTTTTAAGAAAACATTATTTTTGTTTTGTTTTGTGCGGAATAGGGATGGCAGGGCATTTATAACTCAGCATATATAGCCTAGTCATTCATTAACAATTGATGGCTAACTGTTCAAGGTGCGTGCAAATACATGACTCAAATGCACAATGCGGGTGGTTGCCTCACCTGGCGACCGAAGTTCAATACCAAGAATTTGCACTCTCCTCGAAACATTGCCAAGTGGCAAGTGTCCCTTGAGCCAAAGGTCAAAGGAATGATAACATTTATAGATACTTTGAATAATAAAAGCGAATCACATAAAACTGTGCATAAAAGCCCAAAAGTCGAATGGGTCAGAAAAACAGGTTTCTCAACTTGGGTCTTGGGGTGAGGTTGAATAGGGTGGAGAAGGTCGAATTGGGAATTCGATCGATCATAAAAATGCCATCGCAGGTCACTGTACTCAGCACTATACCTATCCTATAAATAATAGCTGAAGGACGAAGGACGAATGATGTTTTATACACAACAACTGCCTCTTCTGCTGGATGATGATGATGATGATGTGGTTCCTTAATATTCATTCGTTTTTTTTTGTTTGCTTCGTCAAGATGCATTCCTCACTCTTTATATTGCTGATGCTGATGGTGATGCCCCCAGGGACAAGTTTTATTGCTGTTGGTCACTTCGAGGGTCGAAGCGATTGCTGCTGAGTGGACAAATTGACGAAAAGAGGAAAAAATGTCATTAGATGAGATGAGTAGGTAAAATGTTTCCACATGTGAGAATGAGAATGCCCAGGAGAGACAGCAAGGCCCATTTAATTATTTCTTTTTGCACCATAAACATACGATAGCTTTCAAATTCGTTTTTTTTTTCATGTGTATCTTTTTCCTTATTTGAAAATTGCGTGCCATACTTTCACTTACGACATCGATTTTTTGTGGCCTTATTATGACAACTGCTGGATTTTTGATGATTTCGATTAAAAAAATAACCACAGAAATTGCTTTCAATTGAAGTTAGCCGCTGCCGGTCGGGTAGGCTTCAAATTAACTTCATTAATATGCTGCGAATTGTTTTCGATTTATATCAGCGAGCAATAAAGAGTGAAACTCTTGAAAATTTAAATATTTTTAACAGTAATTACGAAAACATACGTTTTTTATTTTTAATGAAACCAGTAATTGAGCTCGAAGTACTTAACTATTATGTAGTCGCATAAAAATCAAAGATCAGTCAAAAATAAACTTGTGATAGTTTTTTTTTTGATAGATACATAGGTAGCGTTGATTTTGCTTCTGAATATATTATCAGTCCACCTTCAAAATCGTTCTACTGTAAACTGAATGTATTTGATGTTATATGGCGAAGGTCCAATAAATAATAAAAACAAATAAAGCATGACATCTTGATGACGAAAACCAAGGTTTAGTGATTTACAGATTACACTCCGTGCCAATAATTTGTATGCGCGTTGTTATAGTTCTACGAAAGTGGAGGGAACCTACCTATGCTGAGCTCAAGCGGTTGTTATGCAGTAAAAATGATAACAAATGACATAGATTTCCACAACCTCTCAAAGGAAGAACATTTGTTTGTGTGTATGTATACATATGCTGGGCTTAGATTTCAATGGACATGTCAGGATATCTAACAATGATTATGAGGACCGCCAGTGCCATGGTGTCTCGGGTTACGTCATCAGGAATCTTGCTAATGAAGATATTGGCTTAGTTCTTAAACGCAGCATTTTGTTGTAATGAAATGTATGTTGTGAGCTTAACGCAGTCTTATCGTATGCGTTAAACAAATCAAAACAAAATTTTGCATCATAAAAATGACGGGATAAAGAATTTTAAATTTTAGTAGGGCATTATTAAAATCTAGATGGCATTCCATGGGGGCAAACATAGACTCTGACCGCTACTTGGTAGTATCTCCAGTACGAATGCGGATATCCATGGCGCCACAAAGCCGAGCTGATACTGTGAGAAAGTTTGATATCGCCAAGCTAAAATCTCAAGAGACCGTAATAACCTTTGTTGACCACGTTTCTACCAATCTCTCAACAAGTCCGCCACCAGCATCAAGTACAGATGACCAGTGTGAAGACATTGTCAACAAGCGATCAGAAATGCTGCCTCTGAGGTGACCAAATGTTCACACTCCGTCTTACCTCGGCATCCCTGCCAAATTCGTCCGCTTGTGCAGATGAAGATGGAGAAATCTCGCTGCTCTGCCAAAGTCGGTAAGAACACCACCAAACCTTTTGATGTTGAGGTCAAAGGCAAGGCGACGCGTAAATCACATGTCAACAATACTGGTACAATTTATCAAAAGAACATAGACATAGAAATAATAAGCCGAAATAAGCGAGTTGTGGCTGGTGCTTTTGCCAGTTTTGAATCGGAGGCGGCAAAGAAAGGATTAGCTGTTAATGAAGACAAAACGAAATATATGCTATCAACGAGAAAGGAATCTCGACATCGTCTACTCGGGCAAAACATTACGATGGATAGATATAATTTTGAAGTAGTCATGGTCTTTGAATACTATAACTAAACTACGCAGAATGACATCAGTGTGCAGAGATCAAACGAAGAATTTCTTCGGGCTGAGAAAGTATTTAAGTAGTATAAGGCCCTCTCTGATAGAACCATAGAGACGTTATATAAGACCTTGATCATTCCAGTCCAGCTGTATGGGCCGAAAGCATGAGCGTGAAGAGACTAGGATGAGAAGTTACTTGGTTGATTTGAGAGAAAGATTCTTCGAGTGATTGTTTGTCCTGTGTATATCGAAGGAGTATGGTGAAGAAGATTCAATGAAGAGCTATACGATCTATACAGCAATATTTACCTGGTCAAGAAGCTGAAAATGCAGCGGCTGAGATATGGCTGGGTCACGTGGAGTGCAAACGCACTCTTCGAGGAGTCCAATCCTGATTGTGTACCAGCATCGGAAGACCCCACAATAGAAGGCGCACACAAGTGGAAAACGACCTCAGCCAATTTGCGGTGCGAAATTAGGAGCGGCTAGTAGCTAGAAACAGAGCTGGCTGAAGAAACATGTTGGTTGAGGCCGAAGTCTACCCTAGGCTGTAAGCGCCATCTTAAGTAAGTAAGTAAGTCCAATATTAACGAATACACTCTAATAGATGGAATGTCTTCATTTGGAATGACTCAATTTAATGGTACAACCAATTCCTCAGGTAAAACATTAGATCTTGTTTTTTTCTCTGAAAATGTTAACTCTGATGCTGCTGTTTTGGCCACCGCTGCTGAATTGACTAAAGAGGATCGTCACCATCCAGCACTAGACATATCCTTAAACTTAAACATGAATTCTTCTTTTAACAAAGCTAATAACAAACTTGAATTTAACTTTAAAAAATGTAATTTTGTCGAACTCTCTAATCTACTACAAGATATTCAATGGAATCAATTGTTTGCTAACTGTGATATTAATGTTATGTGTAATGTATTTTATTGTGAATTATTTGATGTATTCTATAAAACTATTCCAATCAAATCATCTTATAAAGAATTTAACGATCCACCATGGTTTGATCGTCAACTTAAAAACTTAAAAAATAGAAGAAACAAAGCTTGGCTAAAGTTTAACGAATCCAAGGCTGCCGAACATTTTAATACTTTCCTGAATTTGAAAGATCTTTTTATCGATTACCACGAAATGCTACACAAAAATTATATTGCTAAAACAGAAATGGAATTAAAAACCAATCCTAAATTATTTTGGCAACTTGTTGATGCAAAAAGAAAAAACGGTGGCTATCCAAGTTCTATGACATACTTAAACTCTACAGGCCAAACATCAGAAGAAATTGCAAATATGTTTGCAAATTTCTTTAAAAACGCGTTTGCGGATACTAATGACCTTAACACTGATGTTAATATCTCTTCCTCCGTACCATTTACTCATCTTAGCTCCATTAATTTCCACATTACTGAAGATTTAATCACTCAAAGTATTTTAAATTTAGAAGATAACTACAGTCCGGGTCCTGATTATATTCCAGCTTCTATCTTGAAGAAGTGTGTCTCTCATTTGTGTTATCCTCTATTTATACTATTTAATGAATCATTAAGTAGCTCTATTTTTCCCGATCTTTGGAAAAGTGCTTATATAACCCCTGTACATAAAAAGGGATTAAAAACTGAAATAAAAAACTATCGCCCGATTGCTAAACTATCTGTAATTCCCAAATTGTTTGAATCCATTGTATGTAATGTCCTCTCTTTTCATTGTAATTCAATTTTATGTAGTAATCAACACGGTTTTGTTAAAAAAAAATCCACTGTGACAAACTTATTTAATTTCACTTCTTTTTGTTTTGATGCTTTTGAAGACCGTGCTCAAGTTGACTGCATCTTTACTGATTTTAGTAAGGCATTTGACAAGTTGAGTCACAATACCCTTATTAATAAATTAAATAGCTTAGGATTTAACAATAACTTCCTTCAATGGATCTCATCGTATTTAAATAACAGACATTACAGTGTTGTTTTTCGCAATGCTTGTTCTAATCAATTTATTGTAAATTCAGGAGTACCTCAAGGCAGCCATCTAGGTCCTATTTTGTTTATACTTTTTATAAATGACATCGTCTCAATAGTCCAAAACTCTTGCGTTCTTATCTATGCTGATGACAATAAACTTTACAAAAGAATAAAATCTGTTGCCGATTGCACACTTTTACAAGAGGATCTTTTAAGATTTAGAGACTGGTGCAGTAATAACAGACTTTTACTAAACATTGATAAGTGTAAAGTAATGAGTAATGAGTCCCATAACTTACATTTACTCATTTGATTCGAACCCTCTAATTAAAGTCTCAGTATTTTCAGATTTAGGAATTATATTAGATTCAAAGTTGACCTTTATCGATCACTTAGATCACATTATTAAAAGAGCCAATAAAACATTAGGATTTATTAAAAGATTCTCACGCGACTTTAAAGATCCCTATGTTCTCAAGCTTCTGTTCATTTCTTTTGTGAGGCCTATTCTTGAATATGGCTGTGTAGTATGGGCACCTCACTACTCTATACACATATCGCGGCTTGAAGCAGTCCAATGAAGGTTTTTGCGATTTTGTTTCCGTTCCCTTCCTTGGTCTCATGAGTCACCACTTCCATTATATTTACATAGGTTGGTTTTGATAAATCTTCCATCACTTGAAAGCCATCGAAAATATATCCAATTCTG
This sequence comes from Baccha elongata, assembly GCA_951217065.1. Lineage (NCBI taxonomy): Eukaryota > Metazoa > Arthropoda > Insecta > Diptera > Syrphidae > Baccha > Baccha elongata. Next base: position 181,655,456 of record OX578272.1, on the reverse strand, counting down.
TTTCATTGCTGGTATTATAAATGGAAATATTTCATCTTCGTCAATCCTTTGTAGGCTAAATTTTAACTTTAGCCAAGCTAGCATAAGATTACGGCAGCCTTTACGTCAAATTTTCAGCAGATCAAACTATGGTGCAAATAGTCCTTTGAATCAATTAATTGTAATATTTAATAAATTTTACTTTCTGTTATATTCAGTAAATGACAATTTAAAAAGTATAAATTTTAAGATTATATTTTTTAGAGCAATAGAAAATTAGATTTAATTAGATTTAATAAATTTCAAATTGTAACATTAGTATTTAACAGTCTCCAATAAATAAGTCAAAATCGAAAACTGATTAATTTTTTGCAAACAAATTACGAAGAATTATATTTCAAAAAATCGATGAAAAAGTTATACAAATTGTAAAAAACAACTTTATAACAAGTATATTTTTAACAAAAATTAGTTCGTGCAAATGTTTGACAACAATAACAGCACATGTGACATGTGTGGTACATATTTATTTTGTTTCGTAAGTGTCGTTGACGCTGCGCAATGGGCTGCTTCTTTTAAGTTCAAGGAGCTATTTTCAAAATTATCTTATATCTGCTATTATGTATTTTCGGAAGATTTAATTTTTACTGTTTTTGTTTTCACTTCTATATTTATATATCTCCAGCAAACTCTCAACCTTTGGGCGGAATTATTGAAAGAAAAAAAAAATAGTTAAATGAAAACGAAGTTCTTCATGTGTTTGAAAAAGGGTAACCGCCAACCCCTTTTTTTTTTTTTTTAAATTCAATTTTTTATTTTTTATTTAACTTAAATATAAACTTAAATCTACTTAAATGCTAGACAAAAACCTTAAAAACTAGCTTACCGAATAACTTAACTAACTTAATGGCCCCATGCGGGCGCTCTAAATTATACTATAGGTAACTATATATTAAAAATGCCTTTCGACGTAAAAACTAACTTAAATTAAAATTCAATATTTCTTAAAACTAAACGAGAAAATTCTTAAAAACTCGTTTTTCTATGACATTTTATATAATATAAAAACTTAAAACTACCCTTTACCTAAATAAAACTAAATTAACCTAAATAAAACTAAAATATACGTAATAACTATACGTAAAGAACTTTAAACTACTTAAAAATACTTAAAATAACTGAAAACTAGAACAGCCACCGCCAACCCCTCCACTGAGTTTCATGCACTTTTCATTAAGAGGCCGATTATAGCGATCAGGAAAAAATTTCAATTCGATAATTACCTATGATCTCATCTGATTTAAAACAAAAATGTTAACTTAACGATTACAAATAACACAAAAAAAAAGTTTTGTGCCAAAAAAAATTTTCAATTCAACAAATATTTGCTGTAAAAATGTATTTATTTATTTTCCTGATTAAATTTAATTTTTCGTCACATCAGGAAAAAATTCCTGTTTTCATTTGTTTGAACTTTCCTGATGGTTTACCTGATCGCTGTTACCGGCCCCTAGTCATCAAATCTGCATTAATCAACTTTAAACGGAAAATCTGAAAAAAACAGTAGATTCATAATATGATGCACTTATAAGAGTACCTATACTCTGATTGAAGCAGAAACTGCTCCTATTTCGGATTTTTATCTCTGCTTCATCCACAACACCCACAGTTTCTAGCAATACTTTACTTTGTTTCAAATATTGTTCGAAATAATGTACAATAAATTCGAAGTTGTGCTCCAAATAATTTCCACAAAATTCCTTTAAATGTCTGGACACACTCGGCTATAAGTATATGTTTGGCTTAATAGAATAGAGCAGTATGTATCTGAATTTTGCATAAGAATATGAAATGTGATTGAGAGTGATTCTCTATGTTGTCCAAAAAATCGATATCAACGCAAAAATAAAGAAAATACTTCGTCCTTTCTTTGTTTAAGAACCACAACAAATAAGTTTAATACTTTAAGTCTTACTTTATTTGTAAGCATCCGCATCGTTACCAAAGTTTTATCTAACTGGGTATATACATTCATATGTATCGTAGTGATGATGTATTAAACAGAATAAAAAAGGTCCAATTTGAAATTTTCGTCACGTTCTCATAGTGCACAGCATCACCGAAATGTGTTTGCGTCTATGAAAACGCGGAGTACACGAAATTCGTAGCTATAGCTATAAGGATATATAATATGATGTGATGAGAAGGTAAAATGTAAGTATAGATATTTATGAACAGTACATATATGGCTATAGGTATTAAGCTTACCTATGTCTTCTTTTATTTTGTTTTGTGTTCTGGAGCAAAAATCTCATTTATTTGAAGCCTTGCAGCGCTACACAGCATACGAAATGTCGCACCTGTAATCTGTATACGCTAGATAAGTACTTTTTGGATGAAAATCTTCATTTGTATGAGATTTTACTTTTTGAGAAAAGTGGATTAAAACGATCATATGTATATACATAGGTACATTATTATTATTATTATTATTAAAAATGTTTAAAGTAAAAAAATTATTATTATTATTAAAAATTATTATTATTAAAAATGCCAGTTATATGGGCCGCCGCACTCTCTGATGCTCAGCCGCTTATTGCGTGTCCGGGGCCTAAGGCCGTGGCCGTTCGATAATACCTATGAGCTATGAGTATTGAATAGGTTTCTACGGTTAAAAATATGCATTAGCTTTTTATGCCATTTAGTTCATGAAAAAAATGTCGTTTCGTTTGGATACTTACCAATTACCAGAGTTGTAAAAGAGTTAAATCATTTGGTGATTGCATTCATTTGAATGAAGACTGCAACGAGTTGAATTCAAAATTGATTCAAAATTGATTTTGAATTCAGAGTTTAATTCACAAAATTAAAAATTATTTCAGAACTTAGCATGATAAAATCCCATTCATTTTGAATTCATATTTTTAAATCACTGAATTAATTTGCATTCAGTGATTTTAATCCCGCATTCATTTGGATTTCAGATTCACAATTTTGGAATTTTTTTTGTATAAAATTGAATCTTTTTCAATGCGATTGTATTTTTTTTTTCAATCTAAAGAGAACACTCTGATGTCTGAACCCTGAATTAATTTCAAATTCAGTGATTAAGGTCAGTGAACGCAAAATAATTCAGTGATTTAAGGCATTGAATTCAAAATGAATGAGATATGAACATACTTAATTCTGAAATAATTTTGAATTCATTGATTTTAATTCATTATATCAGACTGAATTCAGATTTCACGTGAATGTATTCGCAAATGATTTTATTTTTTTAACAGCTCTGCCATTTACTACACTCATCAGTTGACTAGCGAGCATTTTGTCAATACGCAAATTTTCATTTATAGTTCAATATCGGACAAAATTACGATTAGATTGCTTGAAATGTTTACCGTTGGCCAAGTAAAAGTTATATCGAAAAGTTTAATATAGATTAAGACTATTCAACTGATGATAAGTTTATGGTGAACATCAACACACAACAAAAATTCATGGACTTAAGGCTGTTAAAAAATAATTTGAGTGAATACTTGAATTCTTACTTGTCTTTACAGAAAATTTTGGCCGAAAATGAGTTATGATTGTCATCTTATATTTTCGGCTGCGCTCTAATATTGTTCTGATCTCTTATTGGCCTTAATTTAATAATCAATCAATGTAGAGTGCGTGAGCAGGAACCTGAGTCTTTCCTTCAGAAACTTGGTCAGTATGATTCATGAGTTATCATACATCTGGGAGGCTAGCCGGAGGGGAAAGGGTTCTTTTTTTTTTGATTAACGTTCGTACCTCGGAAAGGATAAGTTTTAGGAAAAAAATTTTCAATGTTAAATTAAAGACCATAAAATTCTATAAATTTTTTCATCATACCTTCACTTCATTCCGAACCGTTTCCAAACTACGCGTGGTAAAGAAAAAATTTTCAAAAAAAATTGTTTTACCTCAAATTTTTCCTTAAAGTTCATTAAATTCGCTTAAAGAAAATTAAATTTGAAATCAGATTATTTAGTGCATAAGACAAATGTTATCTTATTTCAAAATTGAAAAATTGTATGTGTATGTTTTATTTCATTAAACTTTTATTTCCGAAATATAAGCGTAAATCCCAAAAAGAGAACTTCGTACCCCTCCCTCCATATTCCAGACGTCAGAACTTTTAGTATGTTGACTTCTTAAGCAACCTGAACAATATTCCGAAGTGGATTAGGTCCCTGCTCAGTGCTCACGCACTCTACACCCCCCTCCTTTGAGCTATATTCATTGACTATATGGCCAAGTTTTTCAGAGCGAGATTATTTCAGAGTTAGGTTAACTCCGAGTTAACTACGATAAAAACAGGGGTTTTAGTTAGTTTTAAGATCCAGGCTTAACTCAAAACTAATCCATGGTTAAATTTGTGAGTTAATTTTCAGTGAATTCGGGATCTCAATTAAATACGTGTTTCCATCAGCGTTAACTCGAGGTTAATCTAACCTTGGAATAATACACACCATACTGTAATGCAAGGTCGGGAGTTAGAAGGGACATAAACCTTTCCTTCGAAATGTTGTTCAGTCTGCTTATAAAGTTAACTATCTAAGGATCAATAAAACCAATATCTGGCAGCTGTCAGCTGGGGCGTTTAGTCGTTTTTACGCTCAAAATTCGACAACGAAAAGTTTCCAAGAAATTTGCATAGAACTGAATTTGTACCCCTTTCCCCCTGAACAATTTAGACCCGTTTCAAATTTCGGGTTACTATGTAGAGTTTGGTACAAGAAATCAAATCAAAAGTCTCCATCAAAATACCGCTTTGTCGGAATGTGTTACTATAGTAAAAATTATATTTGCCTTGGTTAGGTTAGGTTAGGTTTATTTGGTTGTCAGTAAAACGTATTACATACTTAGGCCGCAGATAGGTCCGTTGTGATACCACATGAACGAGCGAGGGAGTGCCTTTTTTGATTAAACCAGTAGGATCTTCTAATGAAGCGATGTACACTGAGGGAAAGCTCTATGAATTTGATAGCGAAAGCTGTATGAACTAGATAAAGCGACATTGTTCTCATTACATTTCAAATTATTTAATGATAAAATATCTGCTATTTCCATAAAAAACATATAAACAATAAATCTATCTTTTTGCACCAGAGTTCATAAAACACGGTTATCAATAGAAACAGAATTTAATGAGTCAAGATTTCGTTTATAATTTCATAAAATATCCCATTGTAGTGAGTCTAGAAGAATTAAAGGTGCTGGACATTTACTCAACGCAATCAGTATTGACTGAGTACACGTTGAACTTCAAAAACTTTATATCACAGCTGAGCATTCGTTTAGTCAAAACATACAATATTTACTCACTACCACGTGCTATATTTTGTATGAACTTGCTACTTGCATCGAAAGCTCAATTTACTGGTTACAGTTAACATTTAGTGACTCAAATTTCGTTAAAATTTTCATACATTGTCTCACTGTAGTGAGTCAGTCATTCATAAAATATTTACTGAGCAAACGATTAGCTTGTTGAACCTAAAATCACAGCTGAGGATACGTTTACTCAATATATAACATATTTACTGACTACAAGTGCTTTATTTTTTATGAACTTGCTACTGGCATCGTCAGTAGCTCATGGTTACAGTGAACATTTAGTGAGTCCGTATTTCTTTAATATTTTCATACATTGCCTCGCGATGTATAAACTATAGGATCTTCGAAAATAAAATTTCCCATTAGTAATTTACATCTTTGGGAAAAAGCAGGGCATGAACAGAGAAGATAAGGGATAGTCTCAGATTGTTAAAGTTGTTAGAGGCGCCAATATGGGTACAAATTATCTTGCCTATATAGACTTAGCTTCTTCGATATCAACTATTCCTATTCACAGCAGTTCAAATCAATGAAAGATCTCCTTATCATAACAAAAACAAAAAAAAAAACACCATTAGCTTCAATCTTTAGCGTCTTATACCATTAAATACCCAAGTAATTAGCAAATTACCTTCTCATTATTGCTCCCTGTGGATTGTATTTACCTTAATCATGTCTCGTTTCTCAACTTCATTTCGTGGCAAACTTGAAATAACCGCAAGGAATCCCCAGTTAACTCAATATGCACACAACATCAGCAATATCCATTTATATACCACCTCTCCATGATGTGATAGCCAAGTTCTAGAAAAAGAAGTCATTAAAATTACTCAAAGGAGTGCAATAAGTTCCTCTTAATTGTAAGTAACTTTGTCGTAGATTTAAACACTACAGACTCGCTTTTCGTAAAGCCAGATAAGACATCTCTGTATATATGCCGCACGATGCATGGTCGTAAATTGCCAATTCTAAGGGTTGTAAACTTCTTGCAGATAACATTTTGCTCATACGAGTTGGGCGCATCCACAACACAACCATCATTATTATGATTATCGTCCTTTTAATGGTTGTAATTTTGAAAGTCGTTTTTGTGGACTGGTTTACACCCTGCCTTTCATATACGACCCGCAAAGCAATTCAAAGATTTGTTCTGCCCCAAATAGAAACTCTTCTGCCACACATTTGAATCTATTTCTCGGGAAAAGTTTCTCACAAAACCCTAAAGAGCACAAGGTAGATGCAAATCATTATAAAATAACCCTCTTTCTTCTACCTCCACCCACATGTGTATAGTCACACACAAAGCATTCTTAATTTGAATCCCAGTCTATACTGGGAGAGGTGAGTCGCATTTAATAGGTTTAAAGGGACCTATTTAGCATAATGGAATTACACCCGGGTAGCGGCTAATAGAAAACCCCTAATAAAATTCCTCTTATCTTGAATTTTGAATCTCCTTATGGGTTCATGGGAGGATGTGTCGTCATTGATGCCGCATACATGCTGTTAGACGCGTGTATTATATTGAAGTTTGATATAAGAATTTTTACCATACCTTATTCCAAACTCGAAAACTGGATTGAAGTTTATTCTCTTGCTATCGTGCATCATAAGCAATTTGTCAGGTTTGATTTTAGTCAGCGTAGTCGCGATACTAAGGCCCACGGATAGGTTGTGAGCGTGATCTTGAAATCCCGATAAGAAATCATGTCGTCGCAGTCGGTCGGTGCGGCGGCGCTTCTGATGGATCAACCAAACTCCCATAAGTTTCGAGTTCGCGCACTTGGGGATTTTTATCTGCGGTTGTATCGTGTCGCAGTTACCAGGTTATATTTATTTGTTTAACATGAAAAGTGGAAGCTGGAAGCGGTGACTTTAGCGGCTTCAGAAAAGAATGTCTTGTCTTCTCTGGGTCAGAAATGGATAGCAAAGTTGTTCTTTGGTGCCAATTAGTCAGAACTTTTGCTATAAGAACAAAAAAATATGCAGGTGTTGGCAGAGATGCAAATCAAATCAATTGTTGGCGGGACGAGTGTTTTCTTTCAATTTTATAAACTATTTAAAAACCCGTCTAAAACGACACGGTTGAAAAAATTATTTTTCTTAAAGATGTATGATTAAATTTAGTGTTCTTGTTAAAATTGTTAAATTAAAATTTGATGGTAACCAATTTTTTTATGAAGGTGAAAATCTCAAAAGACAATAATTTTTTAATCCAAAACTTCGATAAATAATATTATTTTCGAATGAATGTATATCTTTCAATAATTTTTATAAGAGAATAAGAAGTAAGTTGTTAATCGCCAATGGTGAAAAATGTCGTAGAAAGTTAACTTTACCCGATCGAGATTACCGGTTAGCGAAAGTGTTAAGAAGCTTATTTCTTATTACCACTTCTTGTCTATTGTCTCTTCTTATTCATCGCACTAAACACTTCCTTCTTTGAATGTCCAATTGTTTTCAATTCTTTTTGAAAGTAAAAAAATCATTGAAAAACAGGAGGAACGTACTCCTCCTCCTCCTCATCCATACAACTTCTGCAGAAGTTGTTGGAGATAACGTCAAGTCAGTTATGGCACCTATTACGGAGCTAAGATGCATTCTGCTTATACGTTTCAGATCAAACTTTGGCCACATCTGTTCAGCCGCTAGACAGGTAGTGGAATTTGTCAATCTTATGTTTGTTTCTCTTATGGCATCTTCCTTTAGCACGAGTTTAATAGTAGCGATATGTAGGTGTCCCAATGTCCACCTTGATAGGTGCTAATGGTTGTAAGGTTCCAATTCTGGCGAGCTCATTTCCTGAGATGTTTCTGTGACCCGGCACCCAAAAATGTGAATTTTAAACTGATCTGCCATCACCATCAGAGATCAACGGCAGTTGCGGGCAATTTCTGAGTTTGTGGAAACAGCGTTGAGTGATTTGAGGCCTGCTTGGCTGTCTGAGAAGATGCGGATATCCGATGTGGATAACACCTTTTCTCTTAGCTAGAATAGAACCTCTTTAATCGCCAGAATTTTCGCTTGGAACACGCTAAAATGGTCTGGGAGACGGAATGAGAGACTAAGGTTTAGTCTGTCTGAGTACACTCCACCACCTTACACCAGCTTCGGTTCAGATCCAACAGTGTAGAAATGAACTGACTTTATATAAAAAAGACTTTTTTCCAAAAATGCAGAACTTTTAGAGTTAAAAATGTCATCAAAGTCGGTTAAGACGACAAAATAAGGACTTGGGACATAACTCCTCGAAACATATGTCCAAAATTCTTTTTTTTTTTTTACTTATGTTCCATTTTGGCGGGATATAGTTCCAAATATTTTATTTTTAAGTGAGACATAAGTTCAAAATTTGCATGGAACCTTAATTTGTTTCAATACCAAACTCGCACCCACCCAAACTCACACCCACCAATAATCCCACTTCACAACCTCGCGGATTTAGAATCGACCCAAAAGAGGCTTACAAAGCCAAAGGATATAATACTTTATTTAACCGTTATTTTTTTTATTTATTCATTTTTATTTTCATAAATTCAATAATTACAAAAATGTTTTAATATTTAAAAAAAAGCTGTTTAAAAAAAACTATTTTTTGGTATGGCAAACATATATTTTTTTTATTATATTGAATATCTATTTTGGGCTATATAAGTCAGTTTTTAATAATATTTGTTCTATTACAAATGCTACTGTTCGACTATGTATATATAGTCTTCTTCAGACCTTAAATAAAAAAAAGTTATATGATAAATCTTCTTCTTCTTAGTATATAAAAATTAGATTTGTTTGTTCGTTCTTTATGCGCGGCCATACCGCTCATCCGATTGGGCTGAAACTTTGGCAGGTTACTGCTTGAACTAGGGTGGTGGTTTCGGGATTGTACAATTTACTTTATTTACGGGGCCGCTCATGTCATTCCGGCCGCGTTGCCATACCGTTCATCCGATGGCATTGTCAGCTTATTGCTTGTCAGCTTATTGCTTGCACTTTAGGAACAGTTATACCAATAGTACAATTTACTTTAAGTTGTTGGTTTGCCGCCTGCACTCATATACGAACAAAAATACTTTTACAAAAAAAAAAACTACATTAATTAATAATTTTTTTTTATTTTGTACTGATCTAAAAACTCAGTTTCTTAAAAAAAAACTGTCAAAGTCATATTAAAAAAAAAAAAAAGTCATATTAATTGAGAATCTAAAAATTAATATGAATAGAATAAAAATCTAACAAATTAAAACACCAAATCAGTTTTTTTAACTGACCAAACTAAATTTCGCGAGGCTGTTCGAATACGGGATCGTGATTTTTATTACCATTAGTGTCTTAAAAAGATCTCCCCATATATTTCACATCGACTACGTTTCAGTGTTGCATCTCGCATTCTCCATCTGAACATTCCAGGGTGGTTAGTGAATCCTGTTGTTGTTTTTTTCACTCTCCTGTTAAAGTTTCTGAACTGCTTTTTGGTAAAAGGTCTTTGCATCTTTTCGACCTCACGGTGTTCTGGAGTTTTTTCACAGTAGGCCTTTCTCATCTATTCTTTCATTAATGTATAGCTCACGGAATCTCCGTGTTATATTTTTCCGGTATAACAAAATGACTTAGTTCTGACATTAGCTCATTCGCGCTTCTCTTGACGAACGTATAAAAACTTCAAGAAATTTGATACCGTGTCATACCGTTATCCACGGATGAAACAGTGACTCAAGAACCAGCAACAAAAAAAAATTGAATTTCGTTTTATCTGGACATTTTTTTTTTTTTTTTGAGACGTACAAAAATTTAATTTTTTAAAAAATGACCAACACTGGGAAGTATCGTTAACGGACGCATGTGGAAATTGTTATCTGCGAAAAATTCAAACATTATTCGCCATCCAGTTAGGAGGGGAAAATTCACGAAATTTGAACGATTTGAACGAAAAAGTTTGAACCGTGTTCGTTGTTGGTTCCGTTTTGACAATTCCAAGTTAAGTGAAGTTTTTAGACAATATTTTTAAATAAGCTCTGATCGAAAAAAAAACATGTTAACAATTAACAAGAAAAAACTAAGCCATTCAACTTGGCGTTAAGTATTGCCTTACAAGTTTATACAACGTTCAAATAAAACTAATATTATTACTATTTCCGAAATTATTTTTAATGTGGCAGCAACGCCCCGGGTATCACCTATTTAGTTAAATAAAATTCGGTATTTATACTTACAATTATTTTAAGAAATAAGCATTATAAAAAACCTAAAAGTTAAAGCACTAATGACTAAACCTAATAAGCATATATTTTTCGCTTGGTTCAAATTTTAATAACATTCTTATTTGATTTCAAGCAAGGCCGTAGCCAGAAAATTATTTCGGGGGGGGGGGGGGGGTATACTTATTCCATACACCAATCAATCTGTACCTTTCTGTAGATGTAATAAATAAAATTAGTACAGCCCATTCACCCAAAATCCACCAAACACGACTTTTAGTTGCGATAATGATACTATTCTATTTATAAGGCAAGTTATGGATTCGTCTAAAAAAAAAATTGAGATAACAAATAAACATGATATTGGGATGATAGGGAAGTAGACAAAAGTGTGTTGGAAAATTCTGTTCGTCCGACTGCCTGTTTGCAGATCTGCAGCCTAAATAGATAGGCTGATTTGCAAACTTGGTTCAAAGTGTTTATTTAGTAGTCTCGCACTAGGCGTTGTTGAAATTGGAATTTTAGCTCTAAAACAATGGTAAATGTCATATAACAGTTTGTTAAAACTTAATTTTTCTAAAAATGGCCTTAACGATTTTGATAAAACAGTCAAGATTTATCTTAAAACAGTCCTCCCATAGAACCGATTTTTCAAAATCAGAATTTCTCGCTAACAACAAAACCGATTTCAATTAAATTTAAAATTTAGGAAGGTTTTTATGATCAAATTCATATACATAACTTTTTAGATTTTTTGAATATGTTGGAAACGCGAATATCGATTTTTTTCAGATTTTTTTTTCCAGATGAACTACAGATTTCAATGTATTGAAATACTCAAAAAATTGCAAAATATTTTTCAAAAATTTAAAAAGAAAACGGTTTAAAAAAATGCGCTTCAACGATTTTCAATATTTTTTCCTAGGTAGAGTACTGCTAATAAAATACAATTGCATACTTAGTTTTTCAAGAAAACTCTCAAACAAATTTGAAAAACTAAAAGATTTTTCCAATATTTTTTTAAAATAATTTTAAGTTATTATTTATAAGGTAGGTACATTTATCATCACTCTTTAAGATTTTATTATAAAAAAAGTATTAAATAAAATGTAAGTATATCATTTTTATAAAATTAAATTTAATCTTCGTCTTCCATAACGTAAACTTAGCTTCTAAAGTGTCCCAATCCAAAAAAGATCTATAAAATTTGAAGTTTTCTTCGTTGTAATTTTGTTCATATTTGCCAAGGATCGATGGAATTAAAATGCACAAAGAGGAAAGTATGGACTTATGATTTTCAAATCTTATTTTAAGCTGACTCAAAAAGTCATCTAAAAGAGGAATCATTATACTTATCCTGAAAATGGTTTCAGGATCCGTTGTGCTCACGTTTTGTCTGTGCTGTTGCCTTGACACAATTGCTCATTCCTTTTTGCCTATTGCTGGCAAGAGAATAGAAACGCATGGAATGAACCGGCTAAAATGTTGCAAGTTACAATTGCAACTATATAAGTGGAATAACGAAGTTGAAAACTAATGCACACAAGGACACCATATACATATTGTTTCATGTAGATGCATACATATACCTATCTAGGTATACTAAATTTCCTTGAGGCGTTTAGTTATTCATCATGTGCAATCGAAGCAAAAGTAACCTGGCATCCTGAGGCTGTGTTGTTTGAGGTTGTATTTAAAAACTGTTAGAACTACCTTACTAAATTCATCGAAAATTATGTTGGTACCTAACTACGTAGGCTTAAAACGAAAATCAGAAAATTTTGAAAATAATCACTGATTATTTGAGCACAAATTTCATACTTATGCGGAAAAGGTTGATTTACAGATGCATTTCTAAAAAAATTCGGGGGGGGGGGGGTTGAACCCCTGTGAACCACCCCTTGGCTACGGCCTTGATTTCAAGGATGTTATATTCGAAATGCTATAACGATATTCCGTCACCAACCCATTGCCATATCATGCAATAAAAGATTTACTGTAAGTGAGGCTGTCATTTCTGAAAACGGAATAGCGAAAAAAAGTAATAACTGTGAGAATTCATTATTTGTTTAAAATGTTATTTATCAAGAGAAGATATCTTTTCGACTCTAGAATAATTCCTGTGTGAGATCTGCAATGTTAAAAAAAAAGCTGAAAAGATAAATGAAGCAAGTTTTGGATTGTTTTTAACAACTTATTCAGCCAATAGTTTACTTCATAGCAACAGTACAGAATTCCGATGCAACAAATCTTCCAACACGACAAAGTGATATACATGTACAACAACAACACAGTATAGCAAGTAGTTGGATAAATGCAAACTTAAAACATCCATCGCATTTTGATCCTGTTTTCAATTCATGGTGTCAAGTCGGGAACAAACACAAATTTCGTGTGATTATAAGGAGATCAGAATCCACAAGCTATCAGTGATATTATTTTGTGTTATGATTTCAACAATTACGACAATTTAAGAGGTTCACTTGACAAAAATTTAACGCCAAAAAAACTTAAGTGAGTTAATTTTTTCGCTCTTTAAAGTCTGTATTTTTGGTTACCGGCCATTTCCGGTAGCCATAATTGTCATTTATTGACGAGTGATATCTAAGCAATAACTGGATAAAAATTCAAGCGTGCCAAAATAATGTTCTTAAATCAGTCGCTAGCTTTTGGACTAATACATTCAGTGATACACAATTAGTTTTGAATTTTATAAAAAACTTCGCACATATTTCATCGACCTCCCAACAAAAAATACTTTATTTGGGAACAATAGAAGTATAAGAATAGTTTGAGAGCAGTAGGTTCAAACAACAATCCACTTAAACCCTCATACATCACCCCTCACTGCAAGAAAATAAAACATAAGACACGCCGCCAATTTACACCCTGAAAAAGAACTTAAATAACACAAAGCATACTTACTGATGTAGACTTCTCCAAGAAGAAGACTTCATAAATTCCAATGTGACCTTAGCTTTATGAAAGATTAATGCAACGGGAAATTTCAGAAGTCATAAAGCAAAAACCCACCACAGCCACGAACAAAACAGTCAACCAATAAAGAGATACCCTAGAAAGAGAATCCAAGTTTATTGCACGACATCGGCCGAAATAATTCAGGACGCATTAGAAGAATGGCACATAAATTGCGGACGGAATCACTCCAAGGAGATCTCTGCCAAAGACCAAAATGCTTTATTACAATTCGGTGCTGAATAATGTACTAGCTTGAGACAACTTAACCTACTCATATACTTACCTTTATTTGTCCTCATTTTGTGAGGGATGGAAGAAGAGTGGAAGTCGAAGGAAAGTAGATTTTCTTTATGGGCCGGATCACTCTCGGAAATTAGAATCAACATCGAGATTGAGACGAAGCTTGTGCATCGCCAATCAAGCGATAATTTCGCGATGTTTGTCAATGGGCTTATGCAAATTTTGGCACTTTTTTGGCATTCACTCAAATCTGCCTTTTAAGTTTTTCCTGGGGCATAAACGAAAAACCTCCCCTGTCATAATTCTGATTGTTCAACATTTTCCCAACCCCACACACTGTTCTCAGATTTATGGCAATCTGCCAATAATAAATTCACATATTACACGAATTACCCTTTTTTTAAAGAAATATTGATTCAATTGTGAACTAAGTTGAGGGACATTTTTTATTCATAAGGAATTTCTTTTTTATTTTTTTTCGTTTTATTTATTTTTGAGGGACAAAAAAAAAAGTGGAAAACTAAGGGAGGCGTGAGGATTTACAAATGCGGTTAGCGGTTATGGTTTTGCAATACAATTTGTTGCGGCTGATGGATAGGGTTTGGGTGTTAATGGCAAAAGGAACGCATAAATCGCATTACGGCGACGAACAGCGGTACTTTGTATTAAATATTTAAGAGCATTTCGGGGCACTTTGGTAAATTTATGCGCAAGTGGTATATGCAATCAATGTTGATGAAAAAAAAAGATGACCATATAGAAATCAAAGTGGAAACAACAAATTTTCTTAACATTTCAGTGAGACACTATCTAAGATGCATCCAGTTGATTAGAGATTTCGTGTAGTCATTTAAATGTTCATGTTATGTGGTTTTTCATTCGTCGCAAAAACTGTTTTTTTTTATTGATGTAGATATATTCTTTTCCATCTTTTTTTAGATTTTGCGTTTCATTGGTCAATAATTAAACTTATCTAGATTACGTCTAGATCAAAATCTCGAAATCTCGATTTAAAGTTAGATTTTTATCATCTATACTTTCACATACACAACAATATGAGAGACTGTCAACTTGTCAAGTTAGTGCGAACTCAGTTTGTCTCCCTTTCGCCAATTTAAAAATGAACAAACATATAAAATAATACACACAACTACAAAACAAAAAAATTTTTTTGCGTTTCATTCGCAACAAAAATCTTAAATCTCAGAGCAATATCTGAAGTTTCAAATGGAAAACAACATTAGATTTGAGTTTAAGCGTTTAAAGTTGGTTCCTTTTTTAAACATACATACATGGGTGATTCTACAAAAAATTGAATAAAATGCTTATGATTTGGTCTAATGTTTTTTGGTAGACTTAGAAATTAGTTTTATTAATAAATAATCTTACATAGCAAAACTTAGCTTTTGTTCACAGTACACATTATGTAGATATTATAGTGTTCTGTAGCAGTTGTTATTGATTTTTTTAAAATTTTTTTTTGTAGCATCTTGCTGACATTCAACTTTTTATTAATTTGTATTGAATATAGAATTTTCTAAACATAAAAAAAAAAAAAACAATCTAACATTATTAAAATGGCTAGTCAAAAGGTACTATAAGGCAACTTATTCGTAAAAGAATAAATAAATTTGAAATAAAATAAGTTTGATTGTTAAAACATGACATTACGATGATAGCGATAATGTCATGGTCAGTGGTCACCCCTTTGAGAATTTCGATTTTTATGCCAATGGTCCCCCCTTTAAGAACTTTGATTTTTGTTTGCCAATTTTTGATTTTTTACTGCCCAATGGTCCCCCCTTTGAGAATTTAGATTATACATTGCCAATGGTCCCCCCTTTGAAAATTTAAATTTTTTTTTTGCCCATGGTCCCCCTTTTGAGAATTTTAATTTTTTACTGTCATTGGTCTGGTTGGGGTCAAAATCCCGAAAGCCAAAAGACCGAAAAGCCAAAACACCGAAAACCCAAAATACCGAAATGCCAGAAGACCGAAAACCCAAAAGCCCGAAAAAGTTTTCCCGAAATCCCGAAAAATTATTTAAAATTAAAACTTTACTAACAGGGTGGCCCGCTTCGCGGGTTCAAGGAAATTGAACTCCCTCTCAACAGTACCTGGGTAGCCAACTTTTGCCCCCTGCAGTTAAAATTGGGTAATACTACCGGGAATTAAAGTAGGACTTTTGTTTTGGTATTTATAACAACAGTTTTTCTGAATTGAGGTGAGAGAGAATTTTCTTAATAATTATAAAAAAATATTTTGTTTTTGTTCAATGAAACTACCTATTTAAAAAAAAAATTAAAATTAAAAAAAAAATTAATCTTAATTTCGGTCAATCGGCCTTTCGGCCTTTTGGGTTTTCGGTATTTTGGGTTTTCGGTCTTTTGGATTTCGGTATTATGTCCGCCTCCCTCAATGGTCCCCCATTTGAGAATTTCGTTTTTTTTTGGCAACGGTCCCCCCCTTGAAAATTTAAATTTTTGTTTGCCAATGGTCAATCCTTTGAGAATTTTGATTTTTGTTTGGCAATGGTCCCCCCTTTGAGAATTGCGATTTTTGTTTGGCAATGGTCCCCCCTTTGAGAATTTTGATTTTTAAAGCAATGGTCCCCCCTCTGAGAATTTAATTTTTTTTCAATTTCTTTCATAATGGTCCCCCCTTCGAGAACTTTGGTTTTATTTTCCAATGGTCCAATGGTCAATAGTACCCCCTGCGAGAATTTTGATTTCTTTTTCCAATGGTCCCTCCTTTGAGAATTTTGATTTTTTTGGCAATGGTCCCCCCTTTGAGAATTTCGATTTTTTTTCGCAAAAAATCTCCCCTTTTGAGAATTTCAATTTTTGATAGGCAATGATAGGCTTTGAGAATTTCGATTTTTTTTCGCAAAAATTCACCCCTTTTGAGAATTTCAATTTTTGCTAGGCAATGGTTCCCCCTTCGAGAATTTCGATTTTTTTGGCAATGGTCCCCCTTTTGAGAAATTTGAATTTTAATTCCATTGTTCCCACTTTGAGAATTAAAGTTTTGTCGATTTGTTTCTCAATGGTCCCCCTTTGAGAATTTTGATTAATTTCCAATGGTCCCCTTTGAGAATTTTGATTTTTTATGGCAATGGTACCCGCTTTGAGAATTTAATTTTTTTCAATTTCTTTCTCAATGGCCCCCCCTTCGAGAATTTTGATTTTTATGGCAATGGTCCCCCCTTGGAAAATTTAATTTTTTTCAATTTCTTTCTCAATGGCAACCCTTCGAGAATTTTGATTTTTAAGGCAATGGTCCCCCCTTTGAGAATTTAATTTTTTTCGAATTCTTTCTCAATGGTTTTTCGAGTTTTTTGGCAATGGTCCCCCCTTTGAGAATTTCGATTTTTTTTTCGCAAAAATTCTCCTCTTTTGAGAATTTCAATTTTTGCTAGGCAATGGTCCCCCCTTTGAGAATTTTGATTTTTGTTAGGCAATGGTTCCCCCTTTGAGAATTTAATTTTTTCGATTTCTTTCTCAATAGTATCTTCTTCGAGAATTTTGATTTTTTTTCCAATGGTTTTTTTTTTCTTCGAGAAATTTGCTAGGCAATGGTTCCCCCTTTTGAGAATTTTGATTTTTTTGGCAATGGCAATGGATTTCGGTATTATGTCCGCCTCCCTCAATGGTCCCCCATTTGAGAATTTCGTTTTTTTTTGGCAACGGTCCCCCCCTTGAAAATTTAAATTTTTGTTTGCCAATGGTCAATCCTTTGAGAATTTTGATTTTTGTTTGGCAATGGTCCCCCCTTTGAGAATTGCGATTTTTGTTTGGCAATGGTCCCCCCTTTGAGAATTTCGATTTTTAAAGCAATGGTCCCCCCTCTGAGAATTTAATTTTTTTTCAATTTCTTTCATAATGGTCCCCCCTTCGAGAACTTTGGTTTTATTTTCCAATGGTCCAATGGTCAATAGTACCCCCTGCGAGAATTTTGATTTCTTTTTCCAATGGTCCCTCCTTTGAGAATTTTGATTTTTTTGGCAATGGTCCCCCCTTTGAGAATTTCGATTTTTTTTCGCAAAAAATCTCCCCTTTTGAGAATTTCAATTTTTGATAGGCAATGATAGGCTTTGAGAATTTCGATTTTTTTTCGCAAAAATTCACCCCTTTTGAGAATTTCAATTTTTGCTAGGCAATGGTTCCCCCTTCGAGAATTTCGATTTTTTTGGCAATGGTCCCCCTTTTGAGAAATTTGAATTTTAATTCCATTGTTCCCACTTTGAGAATTAAAGTTTTGTCGATTTGTTTCTCAATGGTCCCCCTTTGAGAATTTTGATTAATTTCCAATGGTCCCCTTTGAGAATTTTGATTTTTTATGGCAATGGTACCCGCTTTGAGAATTTAATTTTTTTCAATTTCTTTCTCAATGGCCCCCCCTTCGAGAATTTTGATTTTTATGGCAATGGTCCCCCCTTGGAAAATTTAATTTTTTTCAATTTCTTTCTCAATGGCAACCCTTCGAGAATTTTGATTTTTAAGGCAATGGTCCCCCCTTTGAGAATTTAATTTTTTTCGAATTCTTTCTCAATGGTTTTTCGAGTTTTTTGGCAATGGTCCCCCCTTTGAGAATTTCGATTTTTTTTTCGCAAAAATTCTCCTCTTTTGAGAATTTCAATTTTTGCTAGGCAATGGTCCCCCCTTTGAGAATTTTGATTTTTGTTAGGCAATGGTTCCCCCTTTGAGAATTTAATTTTTTCGATTTCTTTCTCAATAGTATCTTCTTCGAGAATTTTGATTTTTTTTCCAATGGTTTTTTTTTTCTTCGAGAAATTTGCTAGGCAATGGTTCCCCCTTTTGAGAATTTTGATTTTTTTGGCAATGGCCCCCCCTTTAAGAATTTTGATTTATTTTTCCAATGGTCCCCCTTCGAGAATTTTGATTTATTTTTCCAATGGTCCCTCCTTTGAGCATTTGGATTTTTTTTGACAATGGTCCCCCCTTCGAGAATTTTTATTTTTTTTCCCAAAAATTCTCCCCTTTTGAGAATTTCAATTTTTGTTTGGCAATAATTCCCCCTTTGAGAATTTCGATTTTTTTTTTCGACAATGGTCCCCCTTTGAGAATTTAATTTTTTTCGATTTCTTTCTCAATGGTCCCCCCTTTGAGAATTTTGATTTATTTTTCCAGTGGTCCCTCCTTTGAGAATTTCATTTTTTTATGGCAATGGCCCCACCTTTGAGAATTTAAATTTTTTCAATTTCTTTGGCAATGGCCCCCCATTGAGAATTTAAATTTTTTCAATTTCTTTCTCAATGGTCCCCCTTTGAGAATTTTGATTTATTTTTCCAATGGTCCCTCCTTTGAGAATTTCGATTTTTTTTGGAAATTTAATTTTTTTCAATTTCTTTCTCAATGGCCCCCCCTTCGAGAATTTTGATTTATTTTTGCAATGGTCCTTCCTTTGAGAATTCAAATTTTTTCAATTTTTTTCTCAATGTTCTTTTCGATTTTTTTTCGCAAAATTCTCCCCTCTTGAGAATTTTAATTTTTGCTAGGCAATGGTTCCCCCTTTGAGAATTTCGATTTTTTTTCGACAATGGTCCCCCCTTTGAGAATTTAATTTCTTTCTCAATAGTATCCCCTTCGAGAATTTTGATTTCTTTTTCCAATGGTTTTTTTTTCTTCGAGAAATTTGCTAGGCAATAATGGTCCCCCCTTTGAGAATTTTGATTTTTGTTTGGCAATGGTCCCCCCTTTGAGAACTTCGATTTTTTTTCGCAAAAATTCTCCCCTTTCGAGAATTTCAATTTTTGCTAGGCAATGGCTCCCCCTTTGAGAATATCGATTTTTTTGGCAATGGTCCCCCCTTTGAGAATTTAATTTTTGTCGATTTCTTTCTCAATGGTTCCCCCTTTGAGAATTTTGATTTATTTTTCCAATGGTCCCCCTTCGAGAATTTTGATTTATTTTTCCAATGGTCCCTCCTTTGGGAATTTCGATTTTTTTCGCAAAAATTCTCCCCTTTTGAGAATTTCAATTTTTGTTTGGCAATGGTTCTACCTTTGCGAATTTCGATTTTTTTCGACAATGGTCCCCCCTTTGGGAATTTCGATTTTTTTCGCAAAAATTCTCCCCTTTTGAGAATTTCAATTTTTGTTTGGCAATGGTTCCCCCTTTGAGAATTTCGATTTTTTTTGAGAATCTAATTTTTGTCGATTTCTTTCTCAATGGTCCCCCCTTTGAGAATTTTGATTTATTTTTCCAATGTTCCCCCTCCGAGAATTTTGATTTATTTTTCCGATGGTCCCTCCTTTGGGAATTTCGATTTTTTTCGCAAAAATTCTCCCCTTTTGAGAATTACAATTTTTGCAAGGCAATGGTCCCCCCTTTGAGGATTTTGATTTTTGTTTGGCAATGGTTCCCCCTTTGAGAATTTCGATTTTTTTTCGACAATGGTCCCCCCTTTGAGAATTTAATTTTTTTCGATTTCTTTTTCAATGGCACCCCCTTCGAGAATTTTGATTTCTTTTTCCAATGGTCCCTCCTTTGAGAATTTCGATTTTTTTTATCATGGTCCCCCCTTTGAGAATTTCGATTTTTTTTTCGCAAAAATTCTCCCCTTTTGAGAATTTCAATTTTTGCTAGGCAATGGTTCCCCCTTTGAGAATTTCGATTTTTGTTTGGCAATGGTCCCCCCTTTGAGAAATTTGATTTTTAAGGCCATGGTCCACCCTTTGAGAATTTATTTTTTTTCGATTTCTTTCTCAATGGTCCCCCCTTCGAGAATTTTGATTTATTTTTCCAATGATCCCTCCTTTGAGAATTCCGATTTTTTTTGGCAATGGTTCCCACTTTGAGATTTTCCATTTTTTTTTCGCAAAATTCTCCCCTCTTGAGAATTTCGATTTTTGCTTGGCAATGGTCCCCCCTCTGAGAATTTAGATTTTTAAGATTTTTGTTTGCCAATGGTCCCCTCTTAGAGATTTGCGATTTTTGTTAGCCAATGGTCCCTCATTTGAGAATTTCGATTTTTTTTTTTGGTAATGGGGAACAATTTGAGAATTGCGATTTTTAATTCAATGCCTTTTTTAGAATTTCAATTTTTTCGATTTGTTTCTCAATGGTCCCCCCCTTCGAGAATTTCGATTTATTTTTTCAATGGTCCCTCTTTTGAGAATTCCGATTTTTTTTGGTAACCCCTTTGAGAATTGCGATTTTTAAGGCAATGGGTCCCCTTTTTGAGAATTTCAATTTTTTCGATTTCTTTCTCAATTTCGATTTATTTTTTCAACGGTCCCCCCTTTGAGAATTAAATTTTTGTCGATTTCTTTCTAAATGGTTTCCCCTTTGAGAATTTCGATTTTTTATTCCAATGGTCACCCCTCTGAGAATTTAATTTTTTTCAATTTCTTTCTCAATGGTCCCCCCTTCGAGAATTTTGATTTATTTTTCCAATGGTCCCTCTATTGAGAATTTCGATTTGTGCCCTCTTTGAGAATTGCGATTTTTGGTAGCCAATGGTCCCTTATTTGAGAATTTCGATTTTTTTTTTGGCAATGGTCCCCCCTTTGAGAATTTAATTTTTGTCGATTTCTCTCTCAATGTTGCCCCCTTTGAGAATTTCGATTTATTTTTCCAATGGTCGAGAATTTCGATTTTTTATGGCAAAGGTCCCCCCTTTGAGAATTTCAATTATTTCTATTTCTTTCTCAATTTCGATTTATTTTTTCAACGGTCCCCCCTTTGAGAATTAAATTTTTGTCGATTTCTTTCTTAATGGTTTCTCCTTTGAGAATTTCGATTTTTTATTCCCATGGTCCCCCCTTTGAGAATTTAATTTTTTTCAATTTCTTTCTCAATGGTCCCCCCTTCGGGAATTTTGATTTATTTTTCCAATGGTCCCTCTATTGAGAATTTCGATTTGTGCCCTCTTTGAGAATTGCGATTTTTGTTAGCCAATGGTCCCTTATTTGAGAATTTCGATTTTTTTTTTTGGCAATGGTCCCCCCTTTGAGAATTTAATTTTTGTCGATTTCTCTCTCAATGTTGCCCCCTTTGAGAATTTCGATTTATTTTTCCAATGGTCGAGAATTTCGATTTTTTATGGCAATGGTCCCCCCTTTGAGAATTTCAATTATTTCTATTTCTTTCTCAATGGTCCCCCCCTTCGAGAATTTTGATTTATTTTTCCAATGGTCCATCTATTGAGAATTTCGATTTTTGTTTGCCAATGGTCCCTTCTTTGAGAATTGCGATTTTTGTCAGCCAATGGTCCCCCATTTGAGAATTTGGATTTTTTTTTTGGCAATGGTCCCCCCTTTAAAAATTTTAACTTTTGTTTGCCAATGGTCCCTCCTTTGAGAATTTTGATTTTTGTTTGGCAATGGTCCACTCTTTGAGAATTTCGATTTTTGTTAGCCAAATTATTTGCCCAATGAAATTTTTTTAATTTTTTTTGTAAATGGTTTCTCCCTTTGAGAATTTTAATTTTTGTTTGGCAGTAATGGTCCCCCCTTTGAGAATTTCAATTTTTGTTTGGCAATAATGGTCCCCCCTTTGAGAATTTCAATTTTTTTTTTGTCAATGGTCCCCCCTTTGAGAATTTCAATTTTTTTATTTTTTTTTTGTAAATGGTCCCCCCTTTGAGAATTTAAATTTTTGTTTGCCAATGTTTTGCAATGGTCCCCTCTTCGAGAATTTCGATTTTTTTTTGGCAAAAATTCTCCCCTCTTGAGAATTTCGATTTTTGTTAGTCAATGTTCCCCCATTAGAGATTTTCGATTTTTCGAAAATTTTGATTTATTTTCCCAATGGTCCCGAGAATTTCGATCTTTTTTGGCAATGGTCCCCCCTTTGAGAATTTCGATTTTTGTTTGGCAATGGTTCCCCTTTGAGAATTTTGATTTTTGTTTGCCAATATGTCTCAAAGGGGAGACAATCTAAAATGCGGGACTTCATTCAAGTACTAGAATTATGATTGATTAATTTTGTTCTTCCTCGAACCGATTTTTGTTGGTAAAACTGTTCAAATATAAAATTAACGAGTACGATGGAATTTTTAAATTTGTTTTCGATTATTTCGCGGAAAACTTGGACATTCTTCGTGGACATTCTTCGTGGACATTCTCCCTAGCTCACTTAAGGAAACACGGACCCAGACTAATGCTAATATTTGAATTAAAAAAAATTCGAGTAGCCAAACAAAGACAATTTTTGGGAACTACCGTCGAATCGCATCAGAAAATGAGCAATTTATATTAACTAAGACGCTGAATGTATGTACGAAATCAAACTCAACGAACATTCTTATTTCTTTACCGTAGTCGTTAATGGTAGAATAAATTTAACTCCTGCTGGGACAGATATTCGCCGATATCGAGAGTATATCCGAATTCAGATTCTGCTTTCTAATCAGAATTTATTTTTTTGTGAGCGCATAAAATGCCCTTTATCTAGACTTCACGTTCACTCATTTTATAATCTCAAATCAAAAAACACAAATCAATCACCAGCAGCCAGCAATACTAATGAATAATTGAACTTAATTTATTGGATATTCCATGATGTTCCAATTTAAATTTTCCTATCAACTCATTATGATCTCTTCACTGATTCATGTAATGACAGTATAATTATTATCAATCAAGAGTGGTAAATTTGATGAGAAAATATTCATTTTAAACTTAAAAGAAGCTAAAAAGCTCGTTGAC
Organism: Baccha elongata; assembly: GCA_951217065.1. Classification (NCBI taxonomy): domain Eukaryota; kingdom Metazoa; phylum Arthropoda; class Insecta; order Diptera; family Syrphidae; genus Baccha; species Baccha elongata. The sequence goes on along the minus strand of OX578272.1, from coordinate 181,632,029 downwards.
ATGGAACGTCGTCGTTACAATATTATTATCGCTTTAATCCTCATTTTGCTGATTTTCGAATGTTGTTCAAAAGTAAAAAAAATATATTAACCTCTAATTTTTAGTAACATATTTTATAATTAGCTTATTTTTTCGTTATTAGCGAAACTTTCTAATTAAAATTAGTCAAATGAAGTGCATTCCAAAAGCCCTTGACATAATGAACATAACCTGCACTGAAACAAAATCAAACAGAGTGGCTGGTCTCAACATATTCGTTTCGATGACCGAAGACATTTACGAAATGCGATATGATTTGGATGTCAGGTATAAAAACAAAAATGGTCAGTGGGATAGTTTTTTTAAGTTCAAAAATATGGATGTATGTGAATTTGTTGCTGCTAAATTCACAGTACCAATTCTTCTAATTGCTCGAAATTTGATGAGGAAATTCAGCAACTATCCTGAGGAGTGTCCATTTAAAAAGGATAAACTTTATTATGTACAGAGGATGAAATTCGACCCGGAACTATTCCCACCGTATTTTCCGGAAGGTGAATTTGTAGCCTCTGGAATGTTGTATAATAGTAATTATACATTCCTTGATTATATAATTGGATTTTTGATTGTATCGAAGAAAAATTAAAAGATAACATTAAGAAATAAAATGTGACTTTGACTTACCTAAACCTTAGCTTGTGATGTAATGTGTTATTGGCGACACGATAAAATGCTTTTATTGTTTAATTTTAAGAACTTCGGTATTTGTTATTGAAGTATCTGACAAGATAACTCTTAATAATATTATTTGAATCAGTTGAACATGAAGCATGAATAATGTATGTCTAAGCTAACTTTATAGGATCTATGCAGGCCCGGATTAAGAGGTGTGAAGGTCGCGGGGCAGCAAAAAAGTGGAGGCCCTGGCCCATAATTATTATTTCAAAATAAAATAAACAATTGTTTTTAATCAAGTGTTTCAATAATTTATTTAATTACCTATCTTACTAAATATTTATTAATACAGTCATAGTTTTCAATATAAAATCCATTAGTAACACACACTTAATTTTACATTTCAATTAAACAAACAATATATTAAACAAACTCGCACGGAATACATGAACCTACTTATAAGCAATGTTCGCAAAATTAAAAAAAATATTTATCGGGAAGATCAACTGTCATTATTTTGGAAACTTCTGGATTTGCAATGGAAAAGTTGGAAGTAAGAAGGAAAACGACTTGAAAGCATCTGATATTTAAATGGGAAAGTTGGAAATAAGAATGGAAGCAGCTGATATTTAAATGGAACATTGTCCGCTTTTTGTCTGCCATAATTTCTCAGTAAAAATTTGGTATCGTTCTGTGCTTGCAGTGAAATACGTATATGAATCCTGAACATAATCAAAGAATTGACACGCACTGATGGACAAGAGCTAGCAGGTGGATTGAAATAAGCTCCGTGGAATTCGGGCCCGTGGGTCTTATTTCCCATTTTTAGAGGAAACAACTCCCACGGGCATTAATTACTTTTCAAAGTGGTTATAAGACTGGCATGAAGACCCGTGGTACTTGCACCCACCCAAACTCGCACCTACCCTAAATCCTATAGTGGGCCAAGCAGGGGGGTTGCAGGGGGGCAGCATGCCACCTCTTACCAATCTCAGATGTTGCGAAATAACATTTCACATTAGAACTTAAGTAAAGCGTTTTCTATAGCCGCAGTTTGGTTAAAAGGTGAGAAATCTTTCTAAAGTTATCGATCCTTCAATACAATACGAATAACTATAGTCGATCGATATGAGATTCGTCGTGAGTAGAGTCCACTGACACGGACACCGAATAATATTTTGAATTTTTAACTCTGAATTTTATTTCAGCTAGTGTCACCCATCAAAAGTTCACACTCAGACAGATTTTAGAAAAAACCCAGGAATTCCAAATCGATACACACCATCTCTTTGTCGATTTCAAAATCGCGTATGTGGCGTGGATAGGGACGATTTGTACAGAGCCATGTCGTATCAGGGCATCCCTGAGAAACTCTTGCGCATGTACAGGATGACGATGGAGAAATCTCGCTGCTTTGTCAAAGTCGGCAAGAACACCACCGAACCGTTTTATGTTGAGAAAGGTCTAAGACAAGGCGACGCGGTATTATGCAACCTATTTAACATCGTTCTTGAAGTAAATGTACGAAAATCGCAAGTCAACACCATTGGTATAATTTATCAAAAGTCCGTTCAACTACTCGCGTAGACATAATTGGCCGAAATAAGCGAGCTGTGACTGGTGCATTTGCCAGTACTGAATCGGAGGCGGCAAAGATGGGATTAGCTGTTAATGAAAACAGAACTAAATATATGCTATCAACGAGAAAGGAATCTCAACTTCGTCGACTCGGGCAAAACATTACGATGGATAGATATAATTTTGAAGTAGTCAAGGACTTTGTCTAACTGGGATCCCCTATAACAACGCAAGACGACATCAGTGCAGAGATCAAACGAAGAATTACTCTTGCCAATGTTTCTTCGTGCTGAGAAAGCATTTAAGTAAAGCCCTCTCTCATAGAACCAAGGAGACGTTATATAATACCTTCATCATCCCAGTCTTGAAGCATGGGCATTTAAAGACTCGGATGAGAAGTTAATTGGGTGCTTTGAGAAAACAGATCATTGGGAGAAAAAAATTTCTTGCATCGTCGTAAGAAACCTAAGCATTTCGCAGCATTTTTGGCGACATCAAATATGTGATCATTCCACAGAAGGTGGTTGGTAACACACATCCCGAGAATGGAAAGCTTTTCAGTTTCCTCTATACAAGTGCCACTCATAGATAGTGGCATAAGGGGTATGTTACGCTTTAACGAGATCAGTCGATCTTCAGCTGTGAAAGAGTGCGGACGTGTTGACGACTTTCACAGTGTATAAAGTAATTTCGGTGTGTTCGAATTGAATTAAATTCATTTTTATTTTAAGTGCACTCATTGCACAATTTTTACTGGCAATTTGCCAAGAAAATATAAAAGGCAAGTTAGCCTAGTGGGTAGCGTGGCCGACGACGAAGTGGAGGGTCGTGGGTTCGAGCCCCACCCTGGTCAGGGCTTTTTTTTAAATAAGTTCTGGGAGAAAGTTAACAAAAACCGAGAGCAGAAGGAACAGCAAATGATAAAATCAACGGGGACATCGAAAGATGATCCCCCAACAACAAGTCAAGCAGCCAAAACATCAGGTGATGCAGCAGCAGCAGTTAAGGTAGCGGTGCCTTCCATAGAAGCCCAGCCAACAACGACAGCGTCATCGGCACGTGCCGAAGTTAATACAAGCAGCATAGCGACTGCAACAACAAGCTGTGCAAAAGGCACGACATCAACACCAGCCGGTGCCAATTTAAAGGGGGATAAGAAGAGAAGGCGTATCATTAGATACAAGCCACACCTAATAAATCGTGCCGATAGGAGCACCAGAGCTAAGTTGGCTAAGGCCTCCGCTCAAGCCAAAATGCAGAGGCATTTAGAAAGCTCCTCCTATGAGGATGACGATACAAAAATTAATGAACATGACCATGAGGGCGATGACGAGGCAGAGGCTGAAGACGAAATCGCCAAAGAAGCAAACGATACGACCGTCAAGAAGACATGTGTGCATAACGTCACTGAGGTAGATGCCGAAGAGATTGCATACATGTCCGTAGAAGGGGAGGGGCACTACGTGAGTGGTGAGTTGGTGGACCTTTCACCTCCAGAAGAGTCAGAAGATGAGCAGGAAAAAATCGCATCACTGACAGAGCAAATTTCTTCCCTCATGGAAATGGTAAAAGCGCTCAAAGTTAAGCAGGAAGCGCGTAGGGAAAAAGAGCGCCTAGTTGCTCTTGAAAGAAAACGACAAAAAACGCTCCAAGAGCAACAAAAAGCAGCACAAATGCAGCAGCAAAAACTACAGCCCCAGCAACAGCATCAGCAACCGCAAGTACAGAAAAAACAACAACAGCAACAACAGCAACAACAACAAAAACAAATACAACAAATACAACAACCACTTCAACAACGACAACAACAAAAGACACAGAAGCAACAACAGCAGCAAAAACTACAACAACAGCGACAACCGCAGCAGTCACAACAGCAGCAGACACAACAGCAGCAGTCACAACAGAAGCAACAACAGCAACAGCCACAAGCAAAGAAAGGTAAGGTGCCACCAATTAATACCTTCAAAATAGAATTGAAAGACACAATAGAATTATGTAAGTCGGCCATAGGCAACAATTTTATTATTAAAAGGTTGAACGCAGACCGACACGCCATTCATTGCTCTTCGGTTGAGCATTATAAAAAAATAAAAGATCTCCTGTCTCAAACGAAGACAGAATACTACAGTTTCACCCCGAAGGAAGACAAGCTACAAACAGTCCTCCTGAAGGGTATCGAATCCTCTACGGATCCGCAGGAACTCTTAACTGAGCTCCGTCAAGTGGCGAGCGATGATCTCGATTTTATCGGGGTCAGACCGTTTTCCACAGTTAAGGCCAGACGGGAGAAACGGAATTTACCATTCTTCCTAGTTCAGCTCTCGCCCCAAAGCAAGTTGAGTGGTTTAAGGAGTATAACCGTCCTAAACTACCAAATTGTAAGATGGGAAAAATTAAATAGGCAGAGAGACATGCTTCAATGCATGAACTGCCAAGGATACGGCCACGTGGCAGCAAACTGTGGTATGGATCCAGTTTGTGTCAAGTGTGGAGATTCCCACAAGATAGGGGAATGTAAACTCGGAAAAGAGAGGGTCGAAGACAGGACCCAGTTAAAGTGTGCACTTTGCCGAGGCTCCGGGCACCCCGCAAACTATCGGGGATGTCCGAAGTTTCAGGAAATGAAAAAAAACAAAGACCAAAAGAAGACAGTAGAGGTGAGACGCCCTGAAGTACGCCAGACATCAACTTCCGTCAATCCCGCAATTTCTTACGCCCAAATGGCGTCTGGAAAGGGAAAAACGGTACAGCCTCAACCACAGGTAGCCAAACAGGTCCAAGTGCCTACGGCTCCTGTGCCAGAGGCAGATCTGATGCAGGTGTTGCTGACCATTCATGGTCAGTTAACCGATGTGCAAAAACAGATAAGGGAGCAGGCGGCTAGGGTGGATTACCTCTACTCTATTCTGCCGGCAACGCGAAATGGTTAAAGGCGCGCTGCCTGAGCGACCCTTTAAGATCCTAGCTGTGAATGTAAATTCGCTGATTAGGACCGAACGTAGAGCAAACCTCTTTCATTTGCTGCAAGACCAAAGTCCTGATGTGTTTATGGCTAGCGAAACTAAGCTAAATCAGAAACACAAACTGACTAATAAAAATTACAATATCGTAAGAAGGGATCGGCCCAACTCCTCTCAAGGGGGTGGGGTCGCAATCTTCATACGAAAGGGTATTAAACATAAAGTTATATATAATAGTGAAGTGCGAAGATTCGGGTTGCTAGAAGCCTGCATCGTTTGCATTCCTCTCCAGCAGGGGAAAAGAATGTACGCAATAGCTGTGTACGCACCTGACGCACCTCAGCCGGCTAATTTTATCGCAGAACTCGAAAAACTTTTTGAATGCTTAAGACTGAACTTGGATGAGAATTATTATCTCATGGCAGGGGACTTGAACGCCAAACATGTAGATTGGGGAAATCAAGTACAAAATCCTAGAGGGAACCATCTTTTTAATTGGATGGGTCGATACAGTGTTGAGTGTAGGATCGACCTTCTGGCTACAGATAGACCGTCTTTTCCGAGAAGTGGTAGTTTTCTGGATCTACTCCTGCTTGACTCAAGACTGTTAATAACTGACACTGTAGGTCAACATACAAAAAACTGTTTACGAACAATTGAATACGACAGTGATCACTGCGGACTTGCCGCCGTAATACAGCTCCCGAGCGAACTTTTGGAGTTGGATGAGTATGTGCCAGCGCACTCTTACAATTTCAGTAAGACGCGTTGGCCACGCTTCTCCAACTCCTTGGCAAGAGAAATACGTTCCGATGACATTTCTCCACCAAATGACAGAAACCTGACGAACGTCGAGATCGACGGGTTCCTGACTCAAATGGATACGACTATAAAACGAACAATGGACAGAACAATCCCAAAATATAAGGAACAAGACCCTACTGGTTTATACAAGAACGCGACAATCGACGCACTACACCGACAAAAAAGTGGACTGCTGACTAGGTTGAAACTTCTTTACAGACGTTTCACGGACACACGTGATCTGGAGATTAGGACATTGAAGTCGTCGATCAAAAACATTAATGTTCTGATTAAACAAAATTATAGGTTGTCTATTAATTTATATTGGGATAACAGAATTCGGGCCGTTAACTCTAGCGACCCTAGTATGTTTCCCCAAATAAATAAGATATTTAGAAGAAATGATCAAAACGAACTTCCATGTCTTAAACTTCAGAGGACAATAGATAACGAAGACGTACTTACGATTGCGTTAATAGATCCGGAGGGTGCCGTTTTCGATGATAACTTTTTTATGATAGAAGATCCTCAAGAAAAGGTAGAAGCTGTAGGGGCTGCTTTCCAGCAAGTGTATAAGGTGAATGCTAGCATTCGTCCGAATCATGACCTGGAGAACAGAGCCTTACTACACAACTTCTACCTTGGAAATAACATAACGCAATGGCGATCTGAGAATACTGGTTTCACCGTGTTCAATGACGAAAATTTGGCAAACGCCACCATCGCCGAGCGAAATGGACCCAGTTCATTGTTAGTTTCGAAGATAGAACTTCAGTTAAATTTTCAAACATTAAAGAAAAAGAAATCTGCGGGGGTCGATGGTATACCCAACATTGTGTTACGACATCTCCCTGAGGAAGCCATAGACATTTATACCACACTGTTCAACAACGCATTGAATAATGCATATTATCCAGTGAGTTGGAAGACAGCTGTGGTCCATCCTCTCCCCAAAAAGGGAAAGGACAGCTCCAATCCGGCAAATCTTCGGTCGATAAGTCTTCTTCCAAGTATCAGTAAAGTATTCGAAAAGATTCTCAATAGAGCTCTGTTCAAGTGGGCTGAGGACAAAAATATTATTCCAGATAATCAGTTTGGCTTTAAGGCGGGGCATGACACTATTCATGCTGCGTCTAAGTTAGTTTCTGATGTTCAATGGAACAAAACGAAAAAGCAATGTACGGGTGCCGTTCTGGTTGATTTAGAGAAAGCTTTCGACACCGTATGGTTAGAGGGTCTTTATCTGAAGCTATCTAGATTTGGCATAAGTAAACCACTGTTATATATGCTTCATGACATGCTCAATGGTAGAAAGTTTTTTGTCAAAAGTGGCAATGTAACTTCTACCACAACTTTTGATATTAAAAATGGTCTACAGCAAGGAGCTGTGAACTCGCCGATTCTTTTTAGTATTTACACCAGCGATCTGATAGGTAGTCTCACTCATGCGATTGCGTATGCCGATGACCTTGTAGCGTACAGGATGGGTCCAAAAGTTGAAGTCATCAAAAATCTCTTGCAGCGTGACTTCGACCAGATTCAGCGATATTGTGATGACTGGAAGTTAAAAATTAACTTTTAGAAATCAGAAACTATCCTGTTTAGAACCCCGTTGTCTAGGGCTTCTAGGGATACAAGAAAGAACTGGAGAAATCTAGTGATCGTTGGACCAAGTGGACATCCACTGGCGAGTAAAGATGTGGTAAAGTACCTTGGCATCTGGCTAGATCAGTATCTATATTTCAATCGACATGTAGATGCTGCTCTGGCCAGAGCTAGGGGAGCCTTTGGGTTGACAAGACGGTTGTTTTATAGCAGCCGCCTTGACAGCAGAGTAAAGGTGATTTGCTACATGGCCCTTATCCGGCCAATGATTGCCTATGGGTGCCCTGTGTGGTTCAACGTTGCCCCATCTCAAATGGAAAAGATTCGGGTGTTTGAGAGGCAGTGTCTTAGACGCTGCCTTGGATTACACAGAACACCAGAGTCGGAGTACACACATTACTATGCTAACGAGGTTCTATACAACGGGGCCAATATAAACAGGATAGATAACTTTTTAATCAAGCTGATTCGGGGTCACATTGCAAGAGCGATGACCTCGACCAATGGACTTATTTTCGGGGCTTACTACCCCAATGATGAGTATAGTGAAAGTGTACGTCTTAACGGTTTCATCCCGCCCGAGACATTCCTCTTTTTAGACAGTCGTGGGCTGATACAGGATAGATTGGCGGTTCCGTTAATCTACCACGTCAGCCGTAGGACTGTGGATCGGCGACTTCTTTACGATCGGGACGTCGGCTCAGGGAACGGAGCAGAGCGTCTGCGGTTCAGTAGAGCTGTGCCCCTTCGGGACAGAAAGGACTTAGTTAAGCAAGTCAAAAAATTCTGGTGGTTGGGTGACCACCGTGATATTGAAAGTTGACCATATTGTTGCTTTGGCCGACTTACATAGTTCTAAGGTAAATTTAAGTAGAGTAGGTAGAACAGTGACGGTGGCACCAAAAAAAGTACATAAGTAAATGTATTTGTATGTGGGTACTTGCGGTTGTGAATGTATATGTATATATGTATATGAACATATATACATGTGTATGGGCGTACGCGAGTGTGCATATGCGTATGCAAAAAAAAAAAAAAAAAAAAAAATTGCTGGTGGCTGTTCTAGTTTTTAAGTTATTTTAAGTAGTTTTAATTAGATATAATGTAGTTTAAGTTAGTTTTAATTTAGTTTTAATTAGTTTTATTAGGTAAAGGGTAGCTTTAAGTTTTATAAAAAAAATTAAAAAATGATATAGAAAATGAGTTTTTTTTTAAAATAATTTTCTCGTTAGTTTTAAGTAATCATGAATTGTAATAATAAGTTATTTTTCGTCGAAAGACATTTTTAAGTATAGTCATAGTTTAATTTAGAGCGCCCGCATGGGGCCAGTAAGTTAGTTAAGTTAATATGGTAAGCTAGTTGTTTAAGATTTTTTGTCTAGCATTAAGATAGATATAAGGAAATGAAAAAATAAAAATGAATTAAAAATGAAAATGATCAGCTATACATAAACAAAACAACAAAAAAAAAAAAAAAAAAAAAAAAAAAAAAAAAAAAAACGCTTTAACGAGTTTTAGAAGCATTAAATTCCACGCGGTTGTTAGTAACACGATTTAAAAAAAAATTGTAACAAAAATCTAAAATAAAAATTTCATATGTAATAAGCGCGGTTTTCTTGCTTCAAAACTTGAGGGAAGGTAATTCCGTCAACAAATTTTCTGGTCTAAAAAATCTGAAATGAAAATTATATACCTATATATACCTTACTAGACGTATTCTGATACTTTGCATCTGCATTTTATGTCATATTAGTTTAGCATTTACCAATTCCACGAAGAAAACACATTTGTTGGAAAAAGTGTAACAAAATAGAAAAAAAAGTAACATAGTAAAAAAGAAAAAAACTAAATTAAGAAAAAGTGTAACAGTTTTGCTGCACTTGTAACATTGTGGCATCCTTGCTCATAAGCACAGCGTAAATTCATCAACAACTCCTGTCTCTGAAGTGATTCGCACAAACTTTCTCTTGTGGTTTTCAACAAAAAAAAAATTCAAACCATGACTTGTTGTGTGGCTCCCACTTTTTAAATTGTTAATAACTGCATTTTTTTCGTCTATTTGTTTAAAAATTAAAATTTTGTAAATATTCCTTGGGTTCACAAAACCAAAAGCAATATATTTTTAAAGAATCCGATTTTTAAAACCTCAATTATTTAAACTGTGAGTTTATATTATTTTCCATATCTACTTACATATGAAACTTTATTTTCTGCATTCATAACTAGATTTCCAAATATAATATTAGTATGATTTTATTATGGGACTATGACTATTCTAGTCACCTCTGTGTCTTTACTTAAAAAGTGTCAAATCACCGACAAACAAATTCAAATTTTGTGATGTCAAAGTAAAAAAAATTACTTATTGGGTTCAGGGATGTAAACAAATTTTTCAGTCAGTTTGACGTTCCGAATTCAGCGGAATCTCAAACTGATTGAAAACCGTGTTTCCATCAGAGTTAACTATGTAGATGACTACTTAAATAGGGATGTATGTATGATGATTGCGATGTGATTTAAACGATATGCTGATATCAGAAACGTTAATTAAAATATCAATATAATTTAAAAAGGAAACCCTCTTATCTTGTATTATGTTCTATGATAGCATTGCAATGTTTTCTAAATTACTTCTTGTGTGTTTTCAAAATTTAAAGTTTCAATTGTTTACCCTTAAAACAATAAATAACACCAACATACGAAAACAAATATTCTCAATTCTTGAACATTGTATACACCTCATCTTCAGTCGCATATGCAAGAAATCGGCTTTTTATTTAAATTATTGCCAATTTAAAATTTCCAACATACCAAAATAAAAAAAACACATAGATTCCTTGATTCCTTCCTTGTCACATGATGTTAACAACGATAAGTATCCGTGAAATTAGTCCCTATATGGTGGTGTTATTGTTGTGTAAATGTCGGTAATGTCAGCGTTTCCAGCATTATATTCGCGCGGTAAACTCCCCCGGTGACAGTTGTTTTCAATGTGAACAATTTTTTATGGTTCCAGCGTGATGGCATTAAAATTTGTAACGCTACTGTTGTAAGATGATAATATTTCAAGGAGCAGTTTATTCGTGTATTAGAATTTTAAGTTTAAAATTTTCATCAATAAGGAATTATTTGACAGTTACCGATATTTTTACTTGCTAATAGGGCAAGTATTGGTTTCGTATAAAAAAAACCGACGTTTTAATCAAACATGACATTACGATCATGAGGTCGGTCTGCCCGGCTATAAGGGGTATCCCCATATAAGAGTTTAAGTTTTTACAATTTTTTTCGAAAACGACTCTAACGATTTTGATAAAACTTTGTAAGTTATATTTGGAGTGGTGTTAATATAACTGGAGATTTGGTGTTAACGGTGTTAATAGACTCGATCGCTTGCGAGTTTCAGCGTCAAAAAGAGAAGCTACATTCAAATATGGACTGGCGAACACAAAAATGTTAACACCCCGTGTAAGTAGAAAAAAAGTAATAAGATAAAACTGCGAGAATATTGGCCGAGCACATCACGAAGCATAGCATCGTCGATCCCAAGTGTACCAGCTTAAAAACTTAGTTTTTAGGGTCAAACTCCTGTGACGATTCGATAGTTATTGTTTATTTAATATAAGTACTAGACTGGTACTGTTTACAATTCGTATGTTTCACAATGTTAATTTTTTCTTAATGATAATTAACAGGTATTTTATATAACTTCTTCACTGATCCAAAAAACAACGTATAATAAAAAAAAAAACAAAATGCACGACTGAGTCGCACGAACTTGCTTTTGTAGAAAAGCACGTAATTGAAAAAAAAAATCATTTTAATATATTATAATCAAAAAGGAGAAACATTTTAGAAAATGGCCTGAACGTGAGTCAAAGTTGTATGGTAGCTATTATAACACGTTTTTTTAGCTTAAAACTTTAGAGCCGTTTTTGAGAAAAAATTGAAAACTGAAACTGTTATATGGGAGGTACCCGATATAGCCGGGCTAAAAAAAAATTCGAATTTCTCCTCTGGGGAATAACCAAAAAGTGCTCGCTATTTAAAGAAAATCCGAGAGAAAATCCGTCAAACCGTTTAGGCTGTAGCTCGGTGCACAGACAAACGCACATACGCACATCCGCATAGACAGACCGACGGACGGTATGGCGAAACCTACTTTTTTGGGCTCCTCTAGTTTGATTAAAACCTCGATTTTTTTTTACGCGAAACCAAAACTTGCTCTATTGAGCAAGTAAAAAACAACAACGTTGAATCAAAGTAAAATCATTACAAACTATGGGGCTAAACACGAAATGATTTAAATCAAAACGGGACATTTTTTAAAACAACTTGATCAAAAGTCACTTTAAAATAAAATTGTTTCAACTTTGAATTAAGGTTGTTTAAATGAAAAACAAAAAATGTCTACTCTAAATTAAAGTAGTTTCGTCTTTGAAATAACTTTGTTTCCATTACGCAATTTTTTACCTCGCAAATCTTATCTGGCATTATATAACTTCGCAATTTATTATTTAGCTTTTAAATGATTTTGCCTTTCGAGCGTTAACATGTAAATGAATTTCGCACGGTCTTTACATCTTTGTCTACATATTAAAACTAACAAACAATTACGTCTGTTATCTGTTATTAGAAAATAGAAACATAATCTTCTCCAATATCTTCTATGGTAACCAAGTATAGAAAAATATAATAGAATATTGAACACTTTTCTGTATTTTATAACATCAATAGTATTCAAGCTCGCAGAACAACCTGTTAACATTAAATTCACCTTTTTTTACTTGCGATTATAGGAACCGTACTATAAGGCATGCTATGTATTCGGTAAAAAAAACTTGGGATAATAATCAAACATGACATTAAGATGATAGAGAAGACGAAAAAAGTGGGGTCCAGAAATTCTGTCTGTCTGTCTATCCAGTCTGGTTGTATCATCAACTACAGCTTAATTGATGGCTGAACCGATTTGCTTCAAATTTCGAAATCCCGACTGAGAAAAGTTTGATTTAGTATACCTACATATATTTTTATCAAATTTGAACAAAATGTTGCATATACCCAAACTCGCAAACACCCCAAATCCTTTAGTAAGCCCTGGAAGTGCCCAGGGAGGTTGCAGGGGGGGGGCGGCATGAATAGAAAGTTTTTCTTTCTGCAACAGAAAGGAGATTCACCTACTTACCTACCTAACTTCTTTTTCAGTCGAGATTTTCACAGTCGGAAATTTCTCAGTCGGGATTCCGTATCCAACTCGTAGACACCAATAAGCTTCGGGTATGGAGGATCTCAATGTTGACAACCGCATCGGCAAATAAAATGAGGACAACTAATTTCACGAAACAGTTTCTGCTGAAGACAAATATATATAGAGTAGGGTGTTGGTTCAGATCTGAATTGACTTAAATCTGAAGCGCCTGGTCCATCTTGAGTTACTTTTGGAAGATAGATAACACCAAATAAATTATAGTTTAATTATTTTTTTCTGACACGACCGCGCTCATGAAAAACCAAAGTCTAGTTAGTTACAACTATCTTAACTAAACTTTAACATTGCATCAACATTAGGTGTGGCAGTTTCCTACAACTTATTACCTAATTCGACTAAGTTATAAAATGCGTTTCATAACGACGGCAGATAACTTCTTTAGGATAATTTGTCACCGGTTGGATTAGAACCCGTGCATCCAGCTTGGTAGTCTGACACACTTAGCCCTCAGGTGATGATTTCGTTCATATCGAAATAAAATATAGTTTGCCCTCGTGGCAATATATTAAATTTCCCTTATATTTCAGCTTATTTTAAATTTTGATTTTTTTTTTCCATTTCTAGCAAATATTACGAATTCTTTATTTCTACAAATCTGTGAGAAACATATCATTTTCCGATTGAATTCACACAAAAATTCAAGTCAATTTCAGTTGGGACAATACATCACAATTGACATACGCAATTTCCACCCCCTCCAGACATTGAATCCTTTCTCTATACAATTTTGCCATAAAAATAAGAACGAAATTGAGAGAATAGAAAGTTTTTCTTTCTGCAACAGAAAGGAGATTCAATAATTGATCAAATTACTAAATTGTTCAACTATGAAGTTCAATTACACAATGTGCACTCGAACGTACATTTCGAATGGAAACACTTTCTTTCTCTCATCAGATGCATTTTTTTCTGGTGGTGATTAGGATCTTCTAGAGTTTGTATATAGATATAGAAAAAATCCTACCCCCATCCTGAAGGCGGACCGGAAATTCGTTATCTCCATTCAGTCAATCAGTTTCTTATTAACTTGTCACCAGGCAAATGAAAGCGAATAGAAAGTAAGAGACAGACAGGACAACACAACACTAAGACGAACGGTCCGCGTGTCATGAATAATGCATCAGTTAACTCCGTGAAGGATATACATATATATATTCTGGGATCCTTAAACATACACGCACCAATTTAGCATTTGTATCATGCACCATGGTCCACAATACCACACACTTGATTTGCCGTCGAAAACGTCGTTTGAGGATATTTATACAAACACACACAAAATTCTTTGTGTGGACAGGAAGCAGCCACCAAACAATATTTGGTATTTAATTCGCCTGATTTAGTGAACGGTCGGTCCATCAGGACATCCCAAGGCAAAAATTGGGGGAAACATAATTACCAATCCCCTGTTGGATATTTGACCAATTTAGCAGCATTGACTGGACTTATAAATACGACCTGAACACAACCTACCCCGTAGGCCGCAAAATGGAAATGCCTAAACGGCAGACCAATTGACCCTTACTGCCGGCAAAAGTAAACAAGTGGTTCTGGTCAGCCCTTCATCTCGTATGGTTAATGAAGGAATTTATATGAAAATCATGGATTAGAAACGGAATTGAAATCCGCAGCAAGGCGCCCATCGTCCTACATGTGCGAACGTCAGTCATCAGATTTTAAATGAATATAGATTTTTTGGTTGGACTTACATTTAAATGGTCACATAGAGAATATTGAAGATAGATATCATTGCCTTGTGCTAACACTGGATTATATCGGGATAATATAAGGACTCGTTTTGTTTAATTGAATTAATTGACTTGTAAGTTGGAAGTAGGATGAGGAAATGAGTTTTTATTTTTCTAGTATGAATTAGTATAGGTGGATCCTTATTTTTGTTAACATTCTGTATAAGGACATGGCTGGCATTTTTTTTTTAAATCAAAAGAAGGACTTGCAATTTTTTTGAATTTATCCATGTGCATTCTAGTTCTCGGAGTAATAAAATTTACCAATATAGGGTAAATTTATATTTGTTGCACTAACTTCAGAGTAAAAAGAAAATTTTATATCATTTCCATTATCCACAAGTTGAAATTGCAGGGAGCTTAGATAAGTGTAAAAGAAATAAGAAAATTATTGCAATAAAATACCTTTTTTGTCTTTCATATTTATTTTTTTCAATTTGAAAAAGTTTTATTTAACCGAAATAAATTGTAAGATTTTAATTAAAAAATATATTTTAAAACTATAAATAGAATAAACGAAATTTCAAACTGTAAATTTAAATTATAGTGCATAGCTAGCTATCATACGCTCACACTGTTTTTTAATGTATGTATGATGTACATATACTTAAATAAAATAATATAGATTAAAAATAATAGCAAAAATATACAAAATTAAAATTGTTAAAAATATTTAATAATCTATATATATAAAACAAAGTCGTGTTAGTTACACCATTTATTACTTCTAACGGCTGAACCAATTTTAATGATCTCAGAATAACTATTAAAATATTAGAAAATCGAATGGTAAGATAATGCATTGCTGAACCTTTCATCCTATTGCTATGCATTACTGTAATATATTTTTAAGTGGTTTGATTTGAATTAGATCATAGAGTTAATGAGGCCGTTAAGAGAGAATTGGAACGTGAACGTGAATATGAATTCTTGATCGATATAAATTAGACTAATCAGCTCAAACAAATGTACCCTATGGAACCACCATCAGAAGGAAGTGAACGACACATTAATAAAGGTAATTGATAATGGAAACGGTGAATTATTTTTCCTGGATGCCCCTGGTGTTATTGAGAAGACATTCCTCATGTTATTGATATTAGTCACTGTTCGTGCAGGAAACGACATTGCGGTAATAATTGCTTCCTCTAAAATAGCGACCACATTGTTATAGAAGGATGCCTTATGGCTCCTTAAGCGTTGAAATTAAATCTTCAAACTACTTAATGGCAGTGAAAGAACTTGAACGAACAATGATCTGCGCAATAACTCGAGATGTTTTGGAGAAACAAATCCTGCCGATGAAATAAACTCTTGCTCCAAATCATCAAATTTGTGCTGCTATGTGAAGAAACTTCAGCTGACAACAAACATGAGAGTTGCATATTACATTTGCATTGCTGAATGTATCTATCTGTTGAAGATTCTTCTAAGGAATTGCTGACTATAATAGGTAATAGCAGTTGGTATTCCTGTCGAGACGAATTGAGTGGATTGATTTCATTTCAGCTCATCAACAAAGTATTCCCGAACATCATTACTATAACCATGGTTGAGTGATCCAGCAATTTTAGTGGCTAAAAAAAAGAGGTAGATGACATAAACTTCATAATTCATAAATCAAATCTCTTTAGGTATGTAGATAGCTTCGATTTATTATCATTAATTCAGATTGTTTTACAAAAAAATATTTAATAATAATCGTTAAGGCTTGGCTTTGTTGTCTACCAGTAGTTATCTTAATTCAATTAAATGTATTGACTTAACAAATGAAGACGAAGCCACCAGTTATCCAACAGAATGTTTAAAATCATTAGATGTGCCCGGGTTGCCACCGCACATATTACAACTAAATGTTAGACCTGTAGTCAACATGCGTCGAAATCTTAACCAACCAAAGCAATGAAATAGAACTCGTTGGTGATAAGAAAATTAATGACCAATGAAGTCAATTTCCGATTCGTCTTGCATTTGCCATGACGCTAAACAAATCACAGGATCGATTCTTGAATGTTTGTGATTTGAATTTAAAAAATGCATGTTTTTCTAATGGTCGCGCCTAGCAACAGAACGAAAAATGTCCTACATCGCAAAAGGTGCTTCAAAGAAGAGAATCAACCTGAACTTAAAAATAAAGCAAATATCTTGCTGACACGCAATTTAATTGAAATCTTGGTTTATTTTTTTAATTTTCTTTAATAATTATTTTCACTTAACCTAATGAACTATTTTAAAGTTAGTAAATTTGTTGTGTTCATTTTATTACGTAAATAAAGAACTTATAAGAGTAACTTAAAGTTTACACGACATTCGATGACTGTAAGGCGGTACGAAGTTTGCCGGGTCCGCTAGTTTATACATAAATGCATCACTAGAAGTCCAGACAAATTAGCGAAAAAAAGCAAACAAAATTGCGAAGATCATGAAAATTCGTATTCTGGTAGAGAAATATTATGTTCTTCAAGATTCTGAAGAGTACCGAGTTCTAAAAGGTGTGCTCGACTTTACAACTCGGTTTTAAACCTCCACTGCGTTCACCACCGCAGGGGTTATGATGAGTCAAACAAAATCTGTTTGGACCAGTTTTACCACATACGCAAGTTGAGTCAAAGCAAACAAAATTGCATTAGAAGGGGGTGTCGAGTACCCCTCATTTTCCAGGAGGGGCATTTAAAAAAAAATACATGTAAAAGACATAAACTACTAAAAAGCAGCGGTAATACTATATGACCATGTAGGTCATCTTATACTTTTTGTAAGGCCAGAAATATGATTTTTTTTTATTTTATTCGTAAATTGAGTTTTTTTAGAGAACAGTTTTTGAAAAAAATAAAATTACTACAAATTTTGTAAAAAAAAGTATATCTACAAAAACTTTCGAACATTTTTTTTTATTGAATTACGTAATTAAGTACTGTTTTCGATTCCAAAATTTGATGCTCCTATTAATTTTAAGTCAAAAACAGAAAACCGGATGTTCAAATGTTCGAAAAAATTTAAATTACCAGAAACACTTATTTTTTAATTTACAGACAAAATTGCTTAAAATTCGTGAAATGAATACAAAAGTTCTTAAAAAATAACTGTTCTGGAAGAGAGATATATATTTTTGAAGATTCCGAAGAGTCCCGAGTTCTTAAAGGTGACCTCGACCCTACAAGTCTGGTTTAAGCCCTTTCTGGGATCCCCACTGG
The DNA here is from genome assembly GCA_951217065.1 of Baccha elongata. NCBI lineage: Eukaryota > Metazoa > Arthropoda > Insecta > Diptera > Syrphidae > Baccha > Baccha elongata. The sequence goes on along the minus strand of OX578272.1, from coordinate 181,614,211 downwards.
CAAAACGGTGCTGATGAGTCCAAAAACATCTACTGTTGACACTTTTGCCACATATGCAAGTTTAGTCAAGAGAAAAACATTGTATCGGAAAGAGGTGTCTATTGCCCCCCCTTTTCCGGGAATAAAATGACATAAACCAGAAAAAAATATTAAAAAACAACGGTAATACAAACAAGGTCATGTGATAGTTTTTTGTAAAGCCAAAAATATGTTCCTCTATTTTGTTTGTAAATAAAGTTTTTCTAGTAAACAGTTTTTGAATAAAATAATTTTTACTACACATTTAAATTTTTTTTTTTTAATTTCAAACATTTTTTTATAGGTTAACATTATTAAGTACTATATTCTATATTCGATTTCGAAATTCAATGCTCTTGTTAATTTTAAATCAAAAATAGAATACTGGATGTTCAAATGTCTTGCAATTTTTGGAGAAAATGAAAAATAACGAAAATTACTTATTTTAAGAAAGCCCTTTTGTTAGTTCTGATCCGGATAGGACTTGCGTCTTGAAATACATGCAAACAACAACAACAAAAGATCCAACTTTGTTTCTAGATCTTGCGAAATTCCAATCCGTTAATGATCAGAAGGGATAATAAAATACGGCTAATTTTTATATGATGTAGTTAAACTAAACTGGACCGTTCCATTGGAATGGGCTTAAACCCGTCTTATAGGGTCGAGGTCACCTTTTAGAACTCGGGACTCTTCAGAGTTTTGAAGAGCATGCATATATTACTTTGCCAGAACATGATTTTTCCAGAATCTTCGCATTCTTTTGTTTATTTCATGAGTTTGCCTGATGGACTAAGTATATGTTATGCATGTTAATGAATTTTGAAATTTGAATAACAACTGTCTTTTATTTTGAATCTCGTCAAATCTCGTAAGAATTTAAAAAGTGTTTTTTTTTTCTAAGAAGGGAAGGTTTTCGTTGTTTTAAATTTTCTCAAAAATTACAAGATATTTAAGCTTAAAATAAATTACAAGATATTTAAGCTTTCTGTTTTCTGTTTTTGATCAAAAATTCATAAGAGCAGTTAATTTTGAAAACAAAAATTTGTATTGTTTTTTTTTAAACTTTAAGTTTGAAAATAAATTTTCACAAAACTATTCACTCGAATCTATTTACAAATAAAATAAAAGAAAATATTTCTGGCTATCCAAACTAGTATAAAATGGCATTGTTTTAAGTCAATTATTTTTGAAAATTGACCCTCCAGCCAAAACGGAGGAGTAAGACGTTTTTGGATGCACATAATAGCAATCACCCTATATAAAACGCTATGGACCAGGTTGACTCAAGCACTTTAGATTTTAATAATGTTGAAATGATTAAATTCCATGTAAACGCCCCTAGAATGGGAAAGAATGAAAGCAAAGCCCATCTACCACAAATAAAAAGATTAGTCTAACTATCATGACTTTTTCATTACCCAAAGAAAATCTCTGTACCACTGTTACGATATTGAAAAAGAGTCAAACAACACAAAAGTATGTAGCCACATTACCATAGCTCAATAAAACAAAATCTCTTAACCGCTCGAAAGCCATTGTGTATAGAACACTTCGACCTCGAAAATCACCTTTTGCAACTTAATGATTATTTTATACGAGAAACTATATTCCAATTTGAAATTGAAAACACAAGAAAATGTAATGTGCAAAGTAAGTGTCTCTAAATGGCAAAATCGACCATCATGATAATCCGAAACAATCGATAGCACAACACGCCCGATATTGGTTCCATTTGTGTATCACGTTCAAGAATATAAGGAACACACTTCAAGGAAATTCTACCAGGAGCATAGGAAGGTATATAACAAGCAAGCGCAGCGTGAAGAAGTTGCACTGTATAAAGAAAAAGACCCCCATCTTTCTTTGACAGGATATGAAATGCCATCACATTAGCAATCAAATCACCTTAGTATGTGTTTGCAGGACTATAGCGAGTGTGTGTTTAGCGAGTATAAAATAGAGAAAACGTCCACTCATGAACTGGTGGTAATGAAGCCATCCTTGGAGGACAATAAAAGAATAAAGCTAATGCTCGTTTCATGTTTAATGGAGAAACTTTCTTTTAAGATATTCATTTCTTCGTGTCCTTCATTTCCCATCCCTCATATAAGATGAAGGAAAACCATCACGAAAACAGCAGGACGACGACCGACGACGCCGACGGTAATAAAAGCAAAATAATTATAGGTAACGAGCGCATTTATGGGATTGCTTATATGCTTTGGCACTCGACGCATTAATGATTCTGGTTTCTTCTGAATTTTATTTCTTTTGTTTTAAAGAAGTACAGAGTGTGTTAATGTTTCTTAAAATGTATATACAAATTATAAATGTCATCGGTAGAAGCTGAGATTATTTTGAAAACATTATCAATTAAATAAATGTAAAACCAAAAATAATAAATAATCCAGTATGGATGAATCATTTATTATTTTGATCCATACTGACTGAAAAACGTTTTTCCAACCCACCCTGAAATATTCTCGCACTGAAAAACTGGATCTTAAGTTCTTAAAGCCACTGAAACAAGATAATTATTTGAAGAAAAGTAGAAAAGCAACTTACATCCACTTTACCAAGCTTTTTTATACTCATGAAATCCGAAATCCGAAAAAGAACTAAAAAAAATATGGATGTCATAACACAAGCGAAATGTTTGTAATTATTTTCAAATAGCTGTTAACCGCCGCTTTGCTGTCTCATAAAAAATAAGGGAGAAAATATTGTTTTCGAAAAAGTTATCCAGCCCAATTCTAAATATTCCCGGTCAGTCTACTTTATTGAAAAAAATTTCAATGACTTGGGAGTTCTTTTTGACACAAAATTATCATTCAATTCTCATAGTGATCTGGATAAGCCCATATCGCTATATGAATTGGATTCAACGTTACGCATGATGAAAAACAACAAGGCTCCAATTGAAGACGGTAACCCAACTGTATATCTTACTGAAACATTTTTAGAAAAGGAAATTTTTGACGAAGAGTTTAATATTTTCAGAAGAGATCGTCATGTAGATAAGCTCAAAGAAGTTGGTGGTGGTGTTTTGATTGCTGTTCGTAATCACCTCACATCTAATCAATGTTGTCTCTTTCCCTTTTAATGTATCAATTGAACTTATTTGCCTTAAAATTTCAATTGAATCCAAAGATTTTTTCATTCTGAATGTTTATATTCCTCCTAAAAGTCCAGCAGCAATTTATTCTGATGTCTCCTTAGCTTTGTATCATGTAATTGCTACAGCTGGCTTTAATAGTAATAATTTGCTAGTGGGTGACTTCAATTTGCCTAACTTAAATTGCATCCCCTCAGAAGACGAGTCCTATTTTGAAGCATCCTCTACTTCCTCTCAACAGGAGCTTCTTTTTTTGGCTAATATTATTTGTACTGCCTTACAGCAAGTAAATTGTATAAAAAACTTTAAAAATCGAATTCTCGATTTAGTTTTTTCATCTGACGCTGCTAGTGTTAAAGTGGTAGAATATGCCACAGCCTTATCTAACGTAGACAGTTAAAATCCTCCCCTTGATATATTTTTGGATTTGAGCTGTCATTTGCTCAACAACACTCAGTCTTATGACTGTTCAAATTCTCTTGATTTTCGTAAAGCTATAATTTTCAATTACTTTATGATGAATTAAGTTCCTCTAGTATTTCAGATATTTCTTCAACTAATATTGACTTTGCAGTTACTAAATTTTATACTATTTTCAATAACTGCTTCGCAAAATCTGTTCCTGCTAAACTGTCTAAAACTACCCAAGTTTCACATCCATGGTTTACAAAGGAACTCACATCTCTTCGTAACAAAAGAAATAAGGCTTGGAAAACTTATATCAAAAGTCTTTCTACTTTGGATCATAATGTGTAATTTTTTTTGAGCAGTTTAATAACCTTTCTAAAAGTTTATACACTGACTACTTAAAGGAAATGGCGAGGTTTATTTGAAACTTGATCCAAAGAGGTTTTGGAAATTTGTAAATTCAAAAAAAGAAGTCTGACGGATATCCAATAAACTTTGTTTATAATGATTCTTCGTTAATGAGCTCTTCTGATATCTGTAATGCATTTTCAAAAAATTTTAGTAACTTCTTTATTGACACTCGTATCGATATTGATTTTGAGTTCTTTGAATATTTGCGTGACTGTCCTCAAGTTACTTTTAACAACGTTCCGATGGAACATGACAAAATTTTACATTTTCTTTCATTGCTTAAAGATGACTACTCTCCAGGCCCAGATGGCATTCCTCCAATTATACTGAAAAAATGTAGCTCCGTTTTAGCTTTTCTTCTTCAACTTCTTTTCGATCTATCCCTTAAGTCGGGGAAATTTCCCAGTGTATGGAAAAAATCATTTATTACACCCGTTTTTAAAAAGGGTAGTAAGTCTGACATAAAGAATCACAGACCGATTGCCAAACTCTCTTGTATTCCAAATCTATTTGAGCAAGTGGTTTGTAATATTATGACGTTTTTCTGCAAAAATATTAAACACATGGATTTATGTAATCAAAAACATGGATTTATGCAGAGGCGGTCAACGGTAACGAACCTTCTAACGTTTTTACACAATGCTTTGGAAAACGGACAGGAACTAGATTGCACTTATACCGACTTTTCAAAAGCATTTGACCAACATTCACAACAATTTTTAAACTTAAGGCCTTTGGATTTTCTCCTCGATTTATTGACTGGATTTATTCTTATCTTCAAAATAGATCCTACCAGGTGAAATTCAGCAATACATTTTCAAACCCTTTTACTGCCAACTTTGGAGTACCGCAAGGAAGTCATTTAGGTCCCATTCTTTTATACTTGCTATTAATGATGTAACATCATGTATTCGCAATAGTGAAATTCTGGTTTTTGCTGACGATATGAAGATTTTCAAATCTATATGCTCTAGCGGTGATCGTGTGAATCTGCAAGCCGACATTGATAGCTTTTGTACTTGGTGCGGCAAGAATGGATTAAACCTTAACCCAGTGAAATGTCAAACTATGACTTTTTCAAAGAAACGAGTACCAATCATATTTGACTATAATATTTCACAACATACATTGTCTTCAATTCAAGTCTAGATTTCACAGAGTTAAAAAGGCTAAATCAATGTTAGGTTTTGTAAAAAGATGGTCCAAAGAGTTTCAAGACCCTTATGTTACCCTATCTTTATACAATTGTTTCGGTCGTCCGCATCTGGAATACGCATCGCAGGTATGGACTCCGTTCTATGATGTTCATAGATCTAGGATAGAGGCAGTTCAGTATAATTTTGTTCGTTTTGCCTAAAACGGTCTTCCCTGGACAGATCCTTATAACCTTCCACATTATGAACACCGAATTCAGCTTCTACACATTCAGTCCTTGTTACAGAGGCGTGTGAACAACGATATAGTTTTTTATCCACCAACATCTTTCGGGCGCATTAGAATCACCTGATTTACTTACTTGTGTTGGACTCAATTATCGGGGGGGGGGGGGGGGGGGTGTGGAGGGGGGCACACCATGCAGGAAACTATAGAGGGATATCGGTTCTTAATTCAACAAGAAAAACTTTCTCGTCCATTTTGTATGGAATATTTACTAAATGAATTGATGAAACTAACCGTTTAAGTATGTTTCAAGCAGGATTTCGTGCTGGATTTTCGACAACAGATCAAATCTTCGCCCTAACTAACATTGCCAAGAAATTTATTAAAACAAATAAAAAGTTGTACATGTGTTTTGTTGACTTCAAATCTGCATTTGACAAAGTTAATAGGCAAGCTTTTATTTGTAAACTTTCACGCGAAAGTTTCTGCTAGTATATTTCATTTTTCTTTCATCTTTCAATGCTTAGGTTTGGGATGGCACCATACTTTCAGAATAGTTCGAAACAACGGCATGGGTCTCACAAGGGTGCCTTCTGAGTCCAGTGCATTTCGTTTTATTTATTGATGACATTTGTGACCTACTTCCTGGGGGGTGCTTTTTGCCAACATTCTTGTAAAAAAATTTCTTTATGCTGACGATTTGGTGTTGTTTGCTGACAACCCGTTTACGTGTAACTGCAAATTAATAAATTACAAGCTTATTGTGAGACTTAGGACTTAGGAGACTTGTCATCAATTCTCAGAAAACTAAAGTGCTTATTTTTGAACCCAGGCAAAAAAGAAGACGTCCGGAAGAAAATTGGTCTTTTGGTGTATTACTTACTTATAACTTAAATTTTACCAAGCATGCAAAAACCAAAAGTAGTGAGGCAAGACTAGCTCTAAACATGATGTGGCCCTGTTTTTCTCAAACTAAAATATTGATATAGCCTCAAAGTACAGGGTATTTAATGCCACCGTTAATGCATACTTATGTTATGGTAAGAAGTTTTTGGTTTTACTCCTCTTGAGCCTTTTGAAATAGTGCATAGGAACTTTTTTAAACGCTTATTTCGGCTGCCTAACTCGACACCAAGTTATGCTTTTTATGTAGAGTCCGGTATTACACCTAACATACAAAATCGGATTTTATTATTTGGTTGGTGAAAAGAAGCAATTCATGCCTTCATAAAGTAATTTTAACAAGACTCCTTGAAAGAAATGCCACTTCATTTAAGGAATGGAACCTGCTCGCTGTATCACATGACACGTATTGTGCCTTGGAAGAGTCGAATGTCAGCGAATGGCGAGATATGTTTGCTGATTTTATCGCAATGGTGAACAGTGTTGCCATAAAGTATTTTGTGCAATCGGGAGATTCACAAATCGAAAACCGGGGGAAATCGGGGAATCAGTTTACATTATAAAAATATAATTTCTTCTTATTTTGTAAAATGTTTGAAAATCCATTGATAATCCAGTCGATATATCGAAAAATAGGGCTACTTGAAAAACATTTGGAACTTAATGAAACTTTCTCAGGTTGTTTAGGGGTATACTTGAAAGACCCCTCTAATGTTTTGACCTAGAATTTACTGTGCTAACTTGAGCGAAAAATCCCAACTTGTTCTTACTTTTTTTCAGTTTTTTCCTTATATTTCTTACACAAAGTACATTTTGTGTGCTTAACATCAAGTTAAAGAACATTAAATTTCCTAAAAATTGGTTGGTGAACCATAAATGTAACCCAAAATATTAACGAAGATACAGCCGATATATTTTTGGGGTCTTCTGACCCCTAAAAAACTTAATCAAAAACTAAGTGCTGTTATGTATACTTTAGTACACATATCTTTTAATATAAATCTTCTCATTGCATCGTTGCATTTTATTGAATACTCTGTATGATACTTTATACTTTATCTCTACTCTACCCACTCAAACTCATTTCCACACAATTTCAATTTCGTGCACACAGCACATTCTTTTATTTGTTCTTTGTTACTAACGCTTTGCTATAATTTTATTAAGAATAAAATATCATTCCTGTATTACCCTCCAAACAAGAGTGTTTCATTTTGATTTATAAAATACTTCACAAATTGGTGTCAGAAGAAAAGATTATAAAAAAAAAATTATATAATTAATTATTTCAAATCAGATCAAGTATGGTGTTCATATCAATGTAAGTACTTGATAAATCACATTTTTTTTTGTTTCGCATTTGGTTTAATAAAATTGTGCTTATTGTGCTTATTGTGCTAATTGTGCGTTGTTGTGATTCATTGAATAAAATAAAATCATGTCGAATGATGATATAAATAGTGTTAGAGAAGGAGATTTGAGTGATAATGAAGATATAAGTGAAAATGAAGCTAAAAATGATATAAATAATGAACGTAGAGATTCTTCGGAACTCCCAATTACTTTTCTCATTAAATTCATTAAAGGTTTTGACGGTAACAGGGATCAATTAAATGGGTTTATTGCAGATTGTAACAAAGCCTTTGGCCTGGCAAATGCAACCCAAAAATACATTCTATTAGACTATATACAAACGCAAATTTCTGGCAAAGCCAAAGCGGCTTGTGTCAATAGAACTTTTAAAGATTGGGATGAGCTCAAAGCATTTCTTAAAACAATGTATCAAGACAAAAAACATTACTCCCAACTTCTATGTGATTTAACAAATCTAAAACAAAATGTTGATGAGTCCGTTGCACAATTCGTTTATCGAGTGGAAACGCTTTTAAAACGAACCATAAATGCTACACCAGAAGGTGCTCACCTTACTGGAAAGTTAGAGATGCTGAATGAGATAGCTATAAATCGATTCATTTTCTTTTCCTTACCACGGATATCAAATTCTCTTAGGATAAGAGAAATTAAAACACTTAATGAAGCAATATCAATTGCTATAGCTGAAGAACAAGTTCAAAAAATGTATCAAAATCCACCTCGAAATAATTCAAAACAGATCAATCAAGCTTCTTGCTCAAACTCCGTTAACTTAAATAGTCCCAAATCTTACGGTCCTAACCAAAAACATTGCAAATATTGTAAAAAATATGGGCATCTAATCGAGGAATGCCGTAAACGAACATACAATAATAATAAAAAACAACAGAATATTTCAATTTCAAATCAAAATCCAAAAAACCGCTCAAATTCTTCAACAGTAGTTGCTCTGCTGGAAGAATAAATAAAACAAGCAACATTTTTAATCATCCATTTAAAGAAGAGCAAATTTTACTTGAAGGAAAATGTTCCTCAACTATCTCTATATTATGTGACTCTTCAAAAAACGCTAAACTCAAACTTCTTATCGATACTGGAGCAAATGTATCTATAGTTAAAGCAAAGTCTTTAAAAGAAAACACAGTGGTATATCTTAATAATAAAATTACCCTTAATGGTATAAGTCCTGATCACTCAATAGAAACGAGTGGTTGTTCTATTCTGTCTTTGAAAATATCAGGAAAGTTCTTTAATCACCAATTTCATGTTCTAAATCGAAATTCAAACATTCCTTTTGACGGAATTTTAGGCAATGACTTCTTAAAAGCATATAAAGCTTCAATTGACTACGAAAATCACATGATTATAGTTGACAAGCGAAAAATTCCTATTCTTTATGAAACCGAAAATAAAATCAATAATATTCAAATTCTTAAACCTAGAACTGAAACTCTTATTGAGGTTATAGTTCAAAATCCAGAAATCAAAGAAGGTATTTTACCTAATATAGTTTTAAAAAACGGAGTATTTTTAAGTAAAGCTGTTACTAAAGTCGGCTCTAAATCTAAAGCGTATGCTTCTATTTTAAATACTACTGAAGAAAATTACACTCTTTCAGAAATCAAATTATGTCTTGAACCTATTCCAGAAAATTTTAATAAATCAAGTTCAAGCAATCATCCAAAAAATATTTCTTATACAAGAGAGCATGAACTCTTAAAAAATATTAGAACTTCACATCTAAATGATGAAGAAAAAACTTCGTTACTGAAAATTTGTCAAGAGTTTAATGACATATTTTTCTTAGAAGGAGATTCTTTGACTTGTACAGATACCATAACACATGATATCAATACAGGATCTTCACCCCCAATCGCTGCTAAAACATATCGTTATGCAGAAGCTCATAAAAGCGAAGTGAAACGACAGATTAAGCAAATGCTTGATCAAAATGTTATCAAACCATCCAAATCCCCATGGTCTGCACCTCTTTGGGTAGTTCCCAAGAAACAGGATGCTTCCGGCGCTCAAAAATGGCGTGTAGTTGTAGACTACAGAAAATTAAACAATGTTACTATAGGAGATGCGTATCCTCTCCCGCACATATCTGAAATCCTCGATCAATTAGGTCATTCCGTTTATTTCACAACCCTTGATTTAGCCTCTGGCTTCCATCAAATCAAAGTGAATTCAAACGATACTTCTAAAACAGCTTTTTCTTCACCATTAGGACACTTCGAGTTTGATCGAATGCCTTTTGGGTTGAAGAACGCTCCTGCGACCTTTCAAAGGTTAATGGATTCAGTTCTTTCAGGATATCAAGGATTATATTGTTTCGTATATCTCGATGATATTGTCATTTACGCGTCCAATATTCAAGATCATGAAATGAAGTTAAAAAAAATATTCAATCGAATTAGAATGCATAATCTCAAATTACAGCCTGATAAATGCGAATTCATGCATACAGACGTAGCATATTTGGGTCATGTTATATCAAAAGATGGAGTAAAACCTAATCCCGAGAAAATAAAACATGTTTTATCCTATCCTACTCCTAAAAATCCAAAAGATATTAAAATCTTCCTTGGATTAGCTGGATATTACCGTCGGTTTATTCAAAATTTCTCTTTTATTACTAGACCCTTAACCAAACTTCTAAAAAAGGATGCTATATTCGTTTGGTCAAAAGACCAAGAAAATTCTTTTAATATTTTGAAGAAAATACTGACTACAGAACCATTATTACAGTATCCAGATTTCTCTAAGGAATTTATCGTTACAACCGATGCCTCCAATTTTTCAATTGGAGCAGTCCTTAGCCAAGGTGCAATAGGTACTGATTTGCCTATTGCCTATGCAAGCAGAACACTTAATCGTTCAGAATCTAATTACAGTACGACTGAACGAGAATTATTAGCCATTGTATGGGCTACAAATCATTTTAGACCATATCTCTATGGTCACCGGTTTAAAATCGTTACGGATCACAGACCACTAGTGTGGTTATTCAACGTTAGAGATCCTGGTTCAAAATTAGTCCGCTGGAGACTAAAGCTCGAGCAATATGATTACGAAATTGTTTATAAGCCTGGTCGTGTCAATATGAATGCCGACTGCTTATCACGAATAAATTCAAATAATAATGTATTGTTTACCGAGATAAAAGAATCATTTCAAGATTACGTTAAATTCTATTACAATTCGCTTACTCCAAATATCTATGATTTTACCGAAAGCTCAGAAACTATACTTAAATGTCAACATCATATAGCATATTTAACTGCAACTGATCTTTCCGAAGAAAATCCTTATATGGATAATATTTTATCATTGTCGAAAAATCCAGAAATAATTATTAACTCTTCTCATGGGCTCCATTCCATCTCCAAATCTCAAAACAAAAATGGAAAAAATATATATCATTGTTTTATCAAACATATGTACTTCGAAAAACCCTTATACGCGGATTTCTTTTATACCATACAAAATCTAAAAATTGAATTAGAGAAAGATAATATCAATTCAATAGCAATCGCTAATCCTGTTGATGATTTCAACCAGTTTAAATATGATAAATGTAAACAGATAATATTGTTTGTTTTCCGAAATTCAAATATAAAAATAGTTTTATTTAACGATACTATTACAAATCCAATGAGCGATCAAATTCCTATTATCTTAAAAGAGAACCATGATAGTCCTCTTTCAGGGCATTGTGGTTACCACAGGATGTTTAAGCGAATTTCTGTCAAATATAAATGGCCAAAAATGAGGAAAGACATTCAAAGGTATATTAAAAATTGTACTTCGTGTCAGATAAATAAAACCATTAGGAAAAAACATAAAGCTCCAATGGAAATAACGAGTACAAGCTTTCAACCGTTTGAAAGGTTATCACTAGACATAGTCGGTCCATTACCTTTGTGTGAGGATGGTTCAAAATTTGTATTAACTATGCAAGATGACCTTACTAAGTATTCCTATGCAATTCCATTACAGAATCATGAAGCTAAAACAGTAGGAGAAAACCTTGTGCATTTCATTACCATGTTCGGTATACCTAAAAGTATTCTCACTGATCAGGGATCTGACTTTACCTCAGATCTAATGAAAAATGTATCTAAACTATTACATATCAAACACAAGTTTGCTACTGCTTATCACCCGCAAACTAATGGAGCATTAGAACGCTCGCACTCAACTTTGAAAGATTACTTAAAGCATTTTATCAACTCCAACCAAACAGACTGGAATGAGTACATTCCGCTAGCAATGTTTGCCTATAATACAAGTGTCCATGCTTCTACAAAATTTACGCCTTTTGAATTACTCTTTGGATACAAAGCTATTCTTCCAAGTTCAATTACATCCAACCCAGAGTTTAGGTATTCTTATGATTCGTATCATGACTCCTTAAAATATAGACTAAACAAAACTCATCAAATTGCACGTGATAATATAATACGCTCAAAGCAAAATTCAAAACAACATTATGACAAAAATGTTAACACATACGAATATAAAATAGATGATGAAGTTTATTTAGAGTCTACTGACAGTAAACCTGGTAAAAGCAAAAAGCTTAGCCCGAACTTTAAGGGTCCTTACAAAATAATTAAAGTTCACAAAAATCAAAACGTTACAATTAAAATCAAAAATAAATTTGTTCGTGTTCATGTCAATAGACTAAAACCATTATCTTCTCTTCCAGATTAATCATCTTGTTAATAAAGGAAGTTTCTTCTTTCGAGATTCAACCAATAAAAACTAGTAGTGGCATATACTATGAGCAAATAGGTCATGTAAAATTTTATTCTGATAAATATGAATTAATCATTTATACTAATATTTCCTTTTATTCAAGGAAACTTAATAACATCGAAAAAGTTTTTAAACAAACACAATCATTTTGTCCCGAAACAAATCTTTCATTTCATTGTTCTCAAACTTTGAAATTTTTGTCTATCAAAATTCATAACTTATTTCAAAAACAAGAAACTCTATCCCATTTATTGAATCATCCGCATGAAAAAAGAAAACAGAAAAGAGGTATATTCAATGGTGGCGGTTATGCCCTAAACTGGCTTTTCGGTAATCCAGATGCAGACGATGCACAATATTACAATGAAGCAATTAAACATTTTGAAGAAGATAATTCAAATTTACAAAATTTAATGAAAGAACAAACAAAAGTGATTACAAGTACAATTTCAAATTTTAATGATTCTATTAGTGCTTTGAAAATGCACGAGGAAACGTTTAATGCTAATATAAACAAATTAAATAATTTTATTGACAACTTTAAAGAAACCAAGAGTTCTATTGAAAATTCTGTCATATTATTAGATCATATAAACTATTTAACTTACTTAAGTAATGAACTCGATGAACAATTTGACCTTTTAACAGATGCAATTTTACTTATCAAAGCTAATATCATACATCCATGTATTATAACTCCTAAAAATTTTATAAATGAACTCGATAATAATGTAAAAACATTAACAAATGGAAAAATGTTTCCCCTACCTTTACAATATAACTATGCTTATAAGATATTCGAAATAAGTACATTAAAAGCATTCTATTTAAATGAACGTTTAATATTTGTCATACAAATTCCTTTGATAACCAATCTATTGTATAATATTTACAAATTAATTCCATTACCAATTGTACAAGATACTTCAACTTATATTTACATAGAACCTACTTTTCAATACATAACATTGTCAAATAATAAACAATCTTATAAACAAATAAATAATCTAGACCCTTGCAAAAAATTATCTGACGAAGACTACATCTGCCAAAATCAATTGGTGTATTCCACAATGGATAAACCGATATGTGAAACAACAATTCTCATCTCAGCAAACAACAAGTTACCAAAAACCTGTAAAGTCAATACCATTAAAGGAAATCTAGAAATCTGGCAACCACTTAAATTCAATCAATGGATTTATGTACTAAGTGAACCACAGAGAATTACTGTCGACTGTCCAAATAAAGACATATTTGATGAGATCATAAAAGATACAGGGATCCTGAAACTTTCAGAAGGATGTCGCGCTTACTCCAGACTTGTCCAACTAATTGCAACTGGAAAAATGAGCACAGAATATCACAATATCATTCCAAGCATAAATATCCTTGAAGACGACTGTTGTTCCAAAGCATCAATGAATAAAACAAATGCCACGTTTTATCTTTCACCAATTCATCTTACAAATATCAAACTTGATGATCTAAAACATGCAGCACATCGACTAAAATATATTGATGATCAACTTGACCACATGTTAAATAATCATACCATAATTCAACATGGAAATTGGGTTATAATATCGCTTAAAATAATCGCTTTTATAATAGTATGCAGTATTTTACATAAAATATTTTCTTGTATTGGATTATATACATTTCTCCGATTACTATGCTGTAAACGCAAAAGACGAGGATCATCATCAGGGTGTCTTGTCAACATATACAACCAGTGTAGCGGTCAATCAACTTCAGAACCATATCATTCACAATCAATTACCATGCATGCAACACAAGAACAAGAAAATAACAGTTTACCAATTTCAACATCCCGAAACAGTAAATCTCCAAAAACTCGCATCAACTACATTTCTTCCAGACGATCAATTTCATCATCCAGAAACAGTTTATCACCCGGATTTTCAACCTCCGATTAAAAATAATTTAATATGTATATAAACCAAATTCCTTTATTTTTAAATTTTATAATTACATTAAAAAGAAAACCTGTATAAAATAGTTCTAAGACAAATATTTTAAACAATTAATAAGAAAATATTGTAAAAAAAAAAAAAATTGTAAATTCTCATTTCAATAATTTCCTTTCTACTATTTCCTTTTTCTAAGGAGGGAGGTGTTATGTATACTTTAGTACACATATCTTTTAATATAAATCTTCTCATTGCATCGTTGCATTTTATTGAATACTCTGTATGATACTTTATACTTTATCTCTACTCTACCCACTCAAACTCATTTCCACACAATTTCAATTTCGTGCACACAGCACATTCTTTTATTTGTTCTTTGTTACTAACGCTTTGCTATAATTTTATTAAGAATAAAATATCATTCCTGTATTACCCTCCAAACAAGAGTGTTTCATTTTGATTTATAAAATACTTCACAGTGCGATCTTCCTAGTATACCCCCAAACAACCTGTGAACGTTTCATTAAGTTCCGAATATTTTTCGGGTTAAAGTAACGACTGGACTATGAATTCCAACCGCATAAACAGATTTTACTTAAAATGAAACCATTGAAATCGATCGGATTTTTTTAAGAATTGGTTTCGTGCAATACAAAATTTCGAGGTTTTAATCAAACCTGATATTATGATACTAGGAAAACTTTCGTCATGCCGTCCGTGTCGGTCTGTCTGTGCGGATGTGCGGATGTCGCCCTAAGCGACAGGTTTAATTCAAACTTATCATGTAGTACGCTTTGGTGATTCGCTAGTAGTCCAGTCAAACGGTAGTTTCACTTTACAAAAAATATACAAATTGATTTTTTTTTCGAATTCTATTTTTTTTGATTCCCTGTAACCGAATCTGAAGAAATTCAACAAAATTTTCCGGTGGTTTTTAGATTTTCGATTTTTTGCCAACATCTCGGAAATTATGCGTCTTAACTGAAATTTTACAGACAACAAAATGAAAGAGCATTAAAGGAGGGTGCCCAAAAAAAACCCAGCGCCGATTAAATCATCATCATCATCATCGGCTCGACAACCGGGGTCCGGTCCTGGCCTCCTTCAACAAGTCTCTCCACCTATCCCGGTCTCGAGCCGACGCCATCCAGTTGCGCACCCCAAGGCTCCGGGCGTCCTGGTCTCCACCATCTCTCCAGCGCAAGCATGGTCTACCACGCTGTCGTCTGCCATAGAATGTACCACAAAGAACTTTCCGAGCAGGTTCCTCTTCGCTCATGCGAGCTAGGTGCCCTGCCCACCGAAGTCTACCGAGCCTAATTTTTGTCACTATATCTGCTTCAAGGTAGATTGCGTACAATTCATGATTGTACCGTCTCCGGAATCGTCCTTCCTCACGTATGGGGCCAACAATTCTCCTTAAGACTTTTCTCTCGAACGCGGCTAAGAGGTCAGAGTGCCTTTTGCTAAGCACCCAAGTCTCGGATCCATATGTGAGTACTGGCAGGACCATGGTCCTGTACAGCAGTAGTTTTGAAGTTATGGTGAGATTTCTGAATTTGAAGAGCTTTGACAGACTGTAGTAGGCTCTGTTGGATTTGAGAAGCCGCCCGCTTATTTCTTCTTCTATATTGTTATCGGCTGCTACTATTGACCCAAGGTATTTAAAGGATTGCACCACTTCAAATTCGTTCTACGCTACCTTTATTGTTTGACCAACTGTTCCTCTCGCATTCGACGCCACCATGTACTTTGTTTTTCCTTCACTAATGTGCAGCCCCAGATTTCGTGCCGCCTGCTCGATCTGGATGAAGGAATCGTGTACAGCTTGCTCGGTTCTTCCGATGATGTCGTTGTCGTCTGCGTAAGCCAGTATCTGGCTGGACCTGTTGACGATGTTCCCTCTTGTTGCCGTGCCAGAGTCACGGATTGCTATCTCCAACGACAGGTTGAAGAGGAGGCAGGCCAAACCATCCCCTTGTCGGAGTCCATTAAAGATGTTGATTGGTCTGGATAGCAATCCGGCTATTTTTACTTGGCTTGTTACGTTGGTCATGGTCAACCTACATAGTCGTGTCAATTTATTTGGGATGCCGAATTCTCTCATGGCTTTGTAAAGTTCTACCCTGGCTATGCTATCATAGGCGGCCTTAAAGTCTATATACAGGTGGTATGTTGGGATGTTAAATTCTAGACATTTTTCCATCGCCTGCCTAAGGGTAAAGATCTGATCAGTTGTTGATTTGCCTGGAATGAAACCACACTGATATTGTCCGATGATGGTTTAAGCGTATGGGGTTACCCGGTCTTGAAGGATAGAGGAGAGTATCTTATAGACGGTACTCAACAACGTGATACCTCTATAGTTGCTGCACGTTGTGACATCTCCTTTCTTATGTATGGGGCATATTATACCTTTTCGCCAGCCTTCTGGTATTTTTTCATGCTCGTGCACTATAATATCATGAATTGCCTGACGTAGAGCTGGCCCACAGTGTTGAAATAATTCGACTGGTCTACCATTAACCTCTTCTATGCTTGGTGACGGCAACATAGGGTATTCGAAGCAGTGGAGCCTCAACTTCTGCAGTGAGTTGACCATTTAGCAATTCATTAAAGTACACTTCCCATCGCTCCAGTATGCTTTGTGGATCGGTGATCAGATTTCCCTCTCCGTCCTTGCAGTATGTGCAGCGTGGTGTGTACTGTGTCATGTTTCGGATGGATTAGTAGAACTTCCGCGCCTGGTGCGGACCTCGCTCTCGGCTTTTTTCTATTTCACAGATTAAGTTCTTCTCCCAGGCTGATTTTTTCTGTCTGTGAAGCCGTTTTTCTATTCTTCTGAGCTCTTTATATTCTTCTTCGCGTGCCGCGTTCTATGAGGCTGTTGCATTGCTGGGTACGCAACATTCTTACGTTCAGTCGCTAGCTTGCATTCATCATCAAACCAGTCGTTCCGATTTCTACGACTGCTGCCTAAGATGGAGTTGGCAGTACTAATGAAAGTATTCTTAAGGCGTGTCCACTTCTCATCTACGCCCAGCATACTGGCTCCAGGACTTACTCTCCCTAAATCAAGTGATTCTAGGGCGAGTCCTAACGCATTACCAAAGGTGTTACTGGCATTTTCATTGCGCAGGGCGGCCGTGTTGATTCGAAGCTGATCGGCGGATGCAATACGTCTTCGCAAGGCAATCCGCCCTCGGAAGACCATACCAACAAGATAGTGATCCGAGTCGATATTGGCGCCTCGGTACGTTCGTACCGTCATCAAATTCAATTAAATTTTTAAAAAGAACAATTTTCGCAGAATTAAGCGTATGTATATATTCGTTCAGTACATTTGAAACAAAATTAAGTAAGGTATAAAATATGAAGATAAGCTAATAGTAAGGTGCGAAAAAAGTTGAACCTATTGAAGTGACCAGCAGTGTATCAATCTGACCAATTTTAAATACATAGATGGAATTAATTTGTTGTTTGTGACCTAACAACAATTTATATTTTAATTATTTTAGTGGCAAACAAGAAAAACTTGCATTTTATTTGTGCGGAACCTGTTTATATTTTCCCTTTGTTTGAAACTTAGAATGAGAATTTTCCAAAGAGCCAGGATCCCAATGAAAATTAAAATTTTTAAAATAAAAATAAAATTTAGTCGTACTGACAGCTCCGAAAAACCACGGCGTAATGACTTACAACTCTCAAACCTCAACTCTCAAACCTTTAGTGTGCGTTATTAGTTCTACAAGATTGGAGGGGACCTACAATTTTACGTCGAATGCGAACGACTAAGGTGAGATGCCCTTTCATGACAATGATACTCTTGGAGGATTTGTCACTTCTTCGCAAGAGGGAGTGCCCCTGAAAAAAACAAGGTGTTCTCGAAGCTGGGCTCGAACCCAGAATACCGGCGTGATAGTCCGACACACTTTTTTTTTTTTTTTTTTTTTTTAAATTCATTTTTATTTTCCATTTAACTTATAACTAACTTAAATGCTAGACAAAAACCCTAAAAACTAGCTTACAGAATAACTTAACTAACTTACTGGCCCCATACGGGCGCTCTAAATTATACTATAGCTATATATTAAAAATGCCTTTCGGCGTAAATTCAAATGTAAATTAAATTAAAATCTATATTACTTAAACCTAAACAAGAAAATTATTTAAAAAACTTGTTTTTCAATGACATTTTTTATTTTATTTTAAAACTTAAAACTACCCTGTACCTAAATAAAACTATATTAACCTAAATAAAACTAAAATATACGTAAATATACGTAAATACCTTAAAACTACTTAAAAATACTTAAAATAACTTAAAACTAGAACAGCCACCAGCAGCATTTTTTTTTTTTTTTTTTTTTGGTGCAGCAGCCAATGCATATTCGCACACGCTTTCAAATATATATATATATATTTATATACATATATTTAACCGCCAAATGCACATACACACCAACAAATGCAGTTTATGTGTTTTCTATTTTTTTTTTGGTGCCACCACTGTCCTACATAAATTATACCTATTAATACTTAAAAATACGTAGGTCGGCCAAGGCAACAATTTTGACTAACCATCAATATCAAGGTGGTCACCCAACCACCAGTATTTTTGAACTTGCTTACAAAAGTCCCTTTTGTCCCGAAGGGGCACAGCTCTACTGAACCGCAGACGCTCTGCTCCGTTCCCAGAGCCGACGTCTCGACCATACAGGATTCGCCGATCCACAGTTCTACGGCCGACGTGGTAGATTAACGGAACCGCCAATCTATCCTGTATCAGCCCCCGACTGTCTAAATAGAGGAATGTCTCGGGCGGGATGAAACCGTTAAGACAAACGCTTTCACTATATTCTTCATTGGGGTAATAAGCCCCGAAAATAAGTCCATTGGCTGAGGTTATCGCTCTTGCAATGTGACCCCGAATCAGCTTAATTAAAAAGTTATCTATCCTGTTTATATTGGCCCCGTTGTATAAGACCTCGTTGGCATAATAATGTTTGTACTCCGACTCTGGTGTTCTGTGTAATCCAAGACAGGTCCTAAGACACTGCCTCTCAAACACCCGAATCTTTTCCATTTGAGATGGGGCAACGTTAAACCACACAGGGCACCCATAGGCAATCATCGGCCGGATGAGGGCCATGTAGCAAATCACCTTCACTCTGTTTTCAAGCCGGCTGCTATAAAACAACCGTCTTGTCAGAGCAAACGCTCCCCTAGCTCTGGCCAGAGCAGCATCTATATGTCGATTGAAATATAGATACTGATCTAGCCAGATACCAAGGTACTTTACTACATCTTTACTCGCCAGTGGATGTCCACTTGGTCCAACGATCACTAGATTTCTCCAGTTCTTTCTTGTATCCCTAGAAGCCTTAGACAAAGGGGTTCTAAACAGGATAGTTTCTGATTTCTGAAAGTTAATTTTTAACTTCCAGTCATCACAATATCGCTGAATCTTGTCGAAGTCACGCTGCAAGAGAATTCTGATGACTTCAACTTTTGGACCCGTCCTGTACGCTACAAGGTCATCGGCATACGCAATCGCATGAGTGAGACTACCTATCAGATCGCTGGTGTAAATACTAAAAAGAATCGGCGAGTTCACAGCTCCTTGCTGTAGACCGTTTTTAATATCAAATGTTGTGGTAGAAGTTACATTGCCACTTTTGACAACAAACTTTCTACCATTGAGCATGTCATGAAGCATATATAACAGTGGTTTACTTATGCCAAATCTAGTTAATTTCAGATAAAGACCCTCTAACCATACGGTGTCGAAAGCCTTCTCTAAATCAACAAGAACGGCACCCGTGCATTGATTTTTCGCTTTGTTCCATTGAACATCAGAAACTAACTTAGACGCGGCATGAATAGTGTCATGTCCCGCCTTAAAGCCAAACTGATTGTCTGGAATAATATTCTTGTCCTCAGCCCACTTGAACAGAGCTCTATTGAGAATCCTTTCGAATACCTTACTGATACTTGGAAGAAGACTTATCGACCGAAGGTTTGCCGGATTGGAGCTGTCCTTTCCCTTTTTGGGGAGAGGATGGACCACAGCTGTCTTCCAACTCACTGGATAATATGCATTATTCAATGCGTTGTTAAACAGTGTGATATAAATGTCTATGGCTTCCTCAGGGAGATGTCGTAACACAATGTTGGGTATACCATCGACCCCCGCAGATTTCTTTTTCTTTAATGTTTGAAAAATTAACTGAAGTTCTACCTTCGAAATTAACAATGAACTGGGTCCATTTCGCTCGGCGATGGTGGCGTTTGCCAAATTTTCGTCATTGAACCCGGTGAAACCAGTATTCTCAGATCGCCATTGCGTTATGTTATTTCCAAGATAGAAATTGTGCAGCAAGGCTCTGTTCTCCAGGTCATGATTCGGACGAATGCTATCATTCACCTTATACACTTGCTGGAAAGCAGCCCCTACAGCTTCTACCTTTTCCTGAGGATCTTCTATCATATAAAAATTGTCATCGAAAACGGCACCTTCCGGATCAATTCCCGCAATCGTTAGTACGTCTTCGTTATCTGTTGTCCTCTGGAGTTTAAGACATGGAAGATCGTTTTGATCATTTCTTCTAAATATCTTATTTATTTGGGGAAACATACTAGGGTCGCTAGAATTAACAGCCCGAATTCTGTTATCCCAATATAAATTAATAGATAATCTATAGTTTTGTCTTATCAGAACGTTAATGTTTTTGATCGACGACTTCAATGTCCTAATCTCCAGATCACGTGTGTCCGTGAAACGTCTGTAAAGAAGTTTCAACCTAGTCAGCAGTCCACTTTTTTGTCGGTGTAGTGCGTCGATTGTCGCGTTCTTGTATAAACCGTTTGGGTCTTGTTCCTTATATTTTGGGATTGTTTTGTCCATTGTTCGTTTTATAGTCGTATCCATTTGAGTCAGAAACCCGTCGATCTCGAGGTTCGTCAGGTTTCTGTCATTTGGTGGAGAAATGTCCTCGGAACGTATTTCTCTTGCCAAGGCGTTGGAGAAGCGTGGCCAGCGCGTCTTACTGAAAATGTAAGAGTGCACAGGCACATACTCATCCAATTCCACAAGTTCGCTCGGAAGCTGTATTACGGTGGCAAGTCCGCAGTGATCGCTGTCGTATTCAATTGTTCGTAAACAGTTTCTTGTCTGTTGGTTTGTTGCGTCAGTTATAACAAGTCGTGAGTCAAGCAGTAAAAGATCCATAAAGCCACCGCTCCTAGGAAACGAAGGTCTATCTGTCGCAAAAAGATCGATCCTACACTCAACACTGTGACGACCCATTAAATTAAATAAATGGTACCCTCTCGGATTTTGAATTTGATTTCCCCAATCTTCATGTTTGGCGTTCAAATCTCCTGCCATGAGATAATAATTTTCATCCAAGTGCAGTCTTAAGCATTCGAAAAGTTTTTCGAGTTCTGCGATAAAATTAGCAGGCTGAGGTGCTTCGGGTGCGTACGCCGCGATCACGTACATTCTTTTCCCCTGAAGGAGCGGAATGCAAATGACGCAGGCTTCTAACTGCCCAAATCTTCGCACTTCACTATTATATATAACCTTATATTTAATGCCCTTTCGTATGAAGATTGCGACCCCACCCCCTTGAGAGGAGTTAGGCCGATCCCTTCGCACGATATTGTAATTATTATTAGTCAATTTGTGTTTCTGGGTAAGCTTAGTTTCGCTAGCCATAAACACATCAGGACTTTGGTCTTGCAGCAAATGAAAGAGATTTGCTCTACGTTCGGTCCTAATCAGCGAATTTACATTCACAGCTAGGATCTTAAAGGGTCGCTCAGGCAGCGCGCCTTTAACCATTTCGCGTTGCCGGCAGAATAGAGTAGAGGTAATCCACCCTAGCCGCCTGCTCCCTGATCTGTTTTTGCACGTCGGTTAACTGACCATGAATGGTCAGCAACACCTGCATCAGATCTGCCTCTGGCACAGGAGCCGTAGGCACTTGGACCTGTTTGGCTACCTGTGGTTGAGGCTGTACCGTGTTTCCCCTTCCAGACGCGATTTGGGCGTAAGAAATTGCGGGATTGACGGAAGTTGTTTTCTGGCGTACTTCAGGGCGTCTCACTTCTACTGTTTTCTTTTGGGATTTGTTTTGCCTTATCTCCTGAAACTTCGGACATCCCCGATAGTTTGCGGGGTGCCCGGAGCCTCGGCAGAGCGCACATTTTAACTGGGTCATATCTGTGACCCTATCTTGCCCGAGTTTACACTCCACTGTTTTGTGGGTATCTCCACATTTAACACAGACTGGGTCCATACCACAGTTAACTGCAACGTGTCCGAACCCTTGGCAGTTCATGCATTGAAGCATGTCTTTCTGCTTATTTAGTTTTTCCCATCGTACAACTTGGTAATCCAGGACTGTTATATTCCTTAGACCACTCAATTTGCTTTGGGGCGAGAGTTGAACTAGGAAAAATGGTAAATTCCGTTTCTCCCGTCTGGCTTTGACTGTGGTGAACGGTCGGACCCCGATAAACTCGAGATCGTCGCTCGCCACTTGACGGAGCTCAGCTAAGAGCGCCTGCGGATCCGTAGAGGATTCGATACCCTTCAGGAGGACTGTTTGAAGCTTGTCTTCCTTTGGGGTGAAACTATAGTATTCTGTTCTAGTTTGAGACAGAAGGTCTTTCACTTTTTTGTAGTGCTCTAAAGATGAGCACTGAATGGCATGCCTGTCTGCGTTAAGCCGCTTAATTATGAAATTGTTGCCTATGACCGACCTACATATTTCAATGGTGTCTTTTAAATGCATTTTATAAGTATTAATAGGTGGCACCTTACCTTTCTTTGCTTGTGGCTGTTGCTGTTGTTGCTGTTGTTGTGACTGCTGCTGTTGTCTCTGCTGCTGTTGCATTGGCTGCTGTTGGGTCTGCTGCTGTTGTGACTGCTGTGGTTGTTGCTGTTGCGGTTGTTGCTGTTGCTGTTGTTTCTGCTGCTGTTGCTGCTTCTGTGTCTGTTGTCGTTGCTGTAGTGGTTGTTGTTGTTGTTGTTTTTGTTTTGCTTGCTGTTGCTGAGGCTGATGCTGTGGTTGCTGAGACGGTTGTTGTGGCTTTTGAAGCTGTTTCTGTGGCTGCTTCTTTGACTGCTGCTTCTGAGGCTGCTGCTGGTCTGGGAGTGGTTTTTGTTCCTGAGGAGGCTCCTGATGTTGCGAAGCTTGCTCTTGGAGCGCTTGTTGGCGGGTGCGCTGCTCAAGAGCATCTATGCGCTCCTTCTCCCGTCTTGCCTCCTGCTTCTTCTTGAGCGCTTCAACCAGCTCTATGAGCGAAGAGATCTGCTCCGTTAACGCCTCGATTTGCTGGTCCTCTTCCTCGTCAGACAGCTCGACTATCTCGCCACTGACGTAACGTCCTTCTCCTTCCACTGACATGTATGAGATGTTATCAGCATCTGCGTCAGCGGCGTTTTCTTCGCCTGTTAGCCTGGCGTCCTGATCGTTTGGCTTGTCGGCGGCGATCGCTCCATCAGCCTCTTCGACGTGCCTGTCATCCGTCTCAGCTTCGTCGTCGCCTTCTTCGTTGTCATTGCTTTCGCTATTGTCTTCATCGTTAGAGGAGCTATCTAGCTGCCTCTGTATTTTGGCCTGAGCCGAAGCCTTGGCTGAGCGCCCGCGCCCTTCTGTTTTCTTGGCTGCTTCTACATCAGAGGTACGCTTCTTTACTACCAGGTTCGGTTTGTACCTAATGTAGCGCCTTCTCTTTAATGGATCTTGCTCATCGACACATGCCGGTCCTGGCTTTTTCCCTTTAATAGGACTAGATGTCTTTGCAGTTGCTATGCTGCTGGTACCGACCTCGGCACGTGCCGATGACGATGTTGTTGTAGTTGTAGTTGTCGTTGCTGTTGTTGTTGTTGTTGCCACTTTGGGCTTAACTGGTCCTGCTGCTGCTGCTGCTGTTGTTGCTGCTTTTTGGGCTTTGGACTGCCCTGATACAGTTTCTCTTTCAGCTTGGCCTGATGGCCCCGCTATTTGACTGTCGGATGACACATCACCTGATGTTCCTCCAACTGTCTTCCTTGTTGTTGGGGGACCATCTTTCGATGTCCCCGTTGGTTTTCCCATCTGCTCTTCTTGTTGTTGCTGCTGTTGTTTCCTTCTCTTTGAAACCTCCTGCCAGAAATTATTTAAAAAAAGGCCTTGCCCGGGGTGAGAATCGAACCCACGACCTTCCACTCTGAAATCTGCTCCTCTACCACCTAGGCTAACTTGCCACTTGGTTTTGGTAGATCTAACTCACTACTATACGCACTCGCGTCTCTACTTGAAATTTACACTGTGAAAGCCGCCAACGATGTGCACTCTTCCACGGTTGCTGAACGACTGAGTCCGACACACTAACCACTACGCCAAGGAGCACTGCTATGAACTCAAAGAATATTAGTTTTTAGAAATGACAAGTTCCAACTTTGAAATGAATATTAATAAGGGTTTAAAAGGAAAGAAATTATTTTTCATTCACATGTTTCTACATTTAATATTCAAATACGTTTTTAAATGTTGTGCTAGAAATTTTACTAGCGGCGCAAAATTGCATCATCATCGCCTCCAAGTGGTGCCCGCTGGATAAAGAAATGTAAAATAACGAGAAGCAATAACGGATCCATCTATAAGATGATTTTATTTTCATGAAACGAGGGAAAAAAGACAATATTCAAAACTGAAGAAGCAGTTAAAACCTGAGTCGCTGCCAGGTCTCACAAGCCAGCAGTGGAAGAAAATAACTTAGCGGTATGAACACCCAACGAAAACCCTCGGATTTAGGAAACAAACATATTGGTAAGCCTTCGCTGTGATCGAAAATAAGTCAATGACTTTCGCGTGTTTATGTGAAAATTAGATACGGAACGTTAACGGCCTGCTTAAAATCAAGGAATGCGGTGCGACAGTTTAGGCGTAAGAAAAACAGAGAGATGTTATTTTAATCACGGATACTGTCATTAAGATAAAATTTGCTATCAAAGACTAGAACTTACGGAAAAGAGCTCTACAGAGGAGAAATACAATGATACCAAAGGAATCTCTTATACGAGTCCCTCAGCTATTTATGATGCAGTCCCCCAAACATGACATTACGCGAAAATCCTCCTAGTAAATTGTAAATTAACGCTTTGCAAAAACTAGTGCGAACTATGCAGCATGCATGATATCACTTTCTGATTTTGCTGTGGAGAAATACATGGTGGTGAGGAGCACTATTATACATTTTCATTTCTCGACATCCACAAAGGCACATGCCTGTAACGGAATGATTAAACCTGCAAGATAGCATATCATGGGGCTATCAATGAAAGATACTCCTCTAGCATACTTAATGTGGGTAGAATATGTTCAGAAGAGCGAACATCGATTCTGACCAATAGTCTGGCTGGCGCAAGGTATTTGATTTCCCAATAAATCACTCAGAGGTCATAAGCTACAATTCATAGTGATCGCCATGGTAAACGCCGACCGCGGGTATTCCTATGAAACCAAGAACGAAACGTTGACAAAAGAAAGGGTTTAAAACGCCTTCTCAAAAAGAAAATCAAGGAGTAGCATGAAAAGCGTATAAAGTCGAGAAAATACATAAATGGTTCGAAAAGAAACAAGTGCAAAAAAGTTTTCTAGAAATATCAAAAGTTAGCTCAAGAGTCAAAAGTCACAAAAGTTATACTGTAAGATAGCAAAGAGAGCAGTGTGGTGACCACATCATTTGGTACTAAAAATCTTGCGTGGTTAGATCAACCAGTTATTAAGGGCCAATCAAGAACCTGATTAGTTATATCATGTCACGATGCTATTATTTTTAGTTAGTGCATCACTCACAAACATAGGATGAAAGATGAAAGTGGAAGGTGGAATTGGGATAACTTATATATATACCTTAACTCCATATCTTAAAACGCAGTAATAAGAACAAATCCTTTTATAAAATCTGCATGTTAATAAAGTTAAACAAAAATCATTGCTTTGTTACAGTTCTCAAATCCTTAAAAAAGATGATCTTCAATATAATCCTTTTAATTTTGAAACAATCGTATATTGATCAATCTACAACGAATAGCTGCAGCGAAACATCATGCAATTATTGACGTGCTATAAAGACATGCAATGACAATCTCATCATTACCCAAAACCATTCCTGCAAATCACATATTCGGATGCATTCGATTGACACAATCCCATTCCAAGCTCATATTCCTTCAGAGTAAATCTCGCTGCTGGCAGTTTCAAGTTGAGTGTTTAAATTTACATAATCGACAACAGTTCCGCCCAAGTTGTACTACATCAACAGCCCCTCCCGAAGCCTATATACTCTTCTATACACTTCAACAGCCTTGGGCTGTTGTTGGCTTTACTTAACCTCTCCAGATGAGCAACAACAAAATTATGTAAATTCGATTTTAAGAACTTCTGGTGGAAAATCGAATTTGTCGCCACCACCACCCGCCAACTGTCAGCGACATAGGACCTCAATCTCAAAATTATACTTCTTTGTTCCTAAAGCGCTGTTCATTTGTCGAACGGCGCGCGTCGGGCAAGGGTGGAAATTAACTAAAGTTCGCCGAAGGATGAAAAAATTAAATTATTTGTAACCCCAATTTCGTTCTTTTTTTTCGGATATTTAAATATTTCGTTCTTTTATTTTTAATGAGCTTGCTTGTGAGCATTAGATGTTTGAGATAAAAAAAATTGTAGGGAGACAGTCGATAATAAATTTGATACAAAATTTGATATTGTTATGGTTGCATAGTTTATTTTTATGAGTTTTAATTTTTACTTTCGATAGTATAGTTATACTACAACTTAAGGCAAGCCTTGGATTCGTAAAAAAAATTGAGATAAGAATCAAAAATTAAATTATACGATGATAGACAAGACGAAATATAAAGCACGACTGTTTCGGACAAACTTGCTCTTGTGAAAATTTGAATTTTCGTTTTCAAATTTTTAGTTTGAAAAGATTTTCAAAAACTGTTTGATAAAAAACTTTACTAAAAAAGACAACAAAAGAAGAGATTTCTGGCTTTACAAAAAGGTATAACATATCGTAACGTTATCGTTTTTGAATCATTTTTGTCTTTTTCCTTTTTTTTTGAAAATTGTTCTGCCCGGTTAAGCCGGGAAAATAAACGTTCTTATCTTGACCCAAAATTATGTTGATTACCCTGTATAGAATTACTGTATACAACACCCAGCTACTTTTACTGCGTAGGGGTCAGAAGAACCCAAAAATAAATCAGCTGCATCTTCGTCAATATTTAGCCTACAAATCTTGTTTAGCAAAATATTTTTAGGAAATTTAGTCGTTTTTATCTTTGATATTCAATATTGTACACAAAATGTGCTTAATTTAAGAAATATAAGCGAAAAACTGAAAAAAGTCAGAAAAAATTGGGGTTTGTCACCCCTCCCCAGGTTAGTCACGAGGTCAAAAACTTAGGGAGGTCTTCAGCACCCTCAAACAATCTGTGCAAATTTCACAGAGTTCTGAATATTTTCCATGTAGCTCCATTATTTTCGACACATCGACTGGACTAAAAATGATGATTTGAATTGTTTTGACTTTTATATAAATCAACTATAAGTAATATCACCATTCACCACATCAACAAATTATGCAGACATAATCGAAGGCATTGAATATTATACGAATTATGGAGTCAATTTAAACATCTCTTATTTTTATCTTGTTTGAGATAATAATCCAAACATTGTTTTATCCCTCTTAAGCAACCACGAACATTTGGCCTTAATGAAATCCTCCACGTTTGAAAAGAATTTACATAACAAATGTGTAAGGTTGGTCAGGGAAGTGGATAACATCAGGATTCCCCCATCAGCTATACCATCACATAGCAAAGAAGCGTGAAGAAGGTGTGCAAGAACAACATCAGCATCAGCATCAGGAAAATAAAGAAACTCGGATTCTTAATGCGAGTTACAATTTAAAATCCAATTAAAACTAAAAACGGAATCAAATTAAGTGCAAGTGGGATTGAAAGTGGGGTCCTTGCGGCTGGTTGAACCACAGCACAGCCTAGAGTGTGCAACTGATACTTATACTCTCCAGACATGATCCACATTGACTTCGGTGCTCCTGCAGGCGGTGTTGGTGTTTGCCGCAATATTGTTTACAAGCTTACAAGTTTTTGACATTAAAAATGCTAATTAGACTCCCGTTTGGAAGAATCCCCTTCGAGCAGACGACACGACCACTGTATGAGTGTCTATAGGTCCGCGGAAAAGCTACGCAATTCCACGAGCAATGATGGTAATTTGCATAAGAAATGGAGGATAACATTAACCGCCAATTAGGTGAATTGTAACACTTTGGCGCGGTGTGGTGAGTTACAAAAAGAGCAGAGGACTCGGGGCCAGGGAGGGGCCGACACCTACTTAGTGGAATATTTGTGCGAATCTGAGGAATCATGTTCATTGCAGGAACTCTTTGGTTTGCCAAAGAGGAATTGGTTGTTCCATTAAGTCTGTATGTCATATATCTGTACATGGATGGGGTTATGTTTGTGGAAGAACAGGTGGAGGAAGATAGAAGGTCTTGAGTAGGTGCAGAAGGTTATGGGCATTTAGATAAGGAATGACAATATTGCAATTAAATTGTTGTTCGCACTACATGCTGAATGTGATGATGGCCATAAGAATTTTTTTTTTAATTTTCAATACTATTTTTATGAATCACAAAAACAAATAAAAAAGAAAATGGGAATCCAGATATTATATAGGCCATGATGCCCCCTGCAACCCCCCTGCCTGGACCACTATAGGATTTGGGGCGGGTGCGAGTTTGGGTGGGTGCAAGTTCCGCAGGTCTTAATGCTTTTTTGTAGATTGCCTTATTTTGATACTCTGAAAAGTTATTAATAACCGCGGGTGTTATTTCCTGTTATAAAGGGAATTAAGTCCCGTTGGCCTTGTTTCTGCGGCCTTATTTTACTCTACCTAATTCTACAGGGTTATTGACATAATTTGTAAAAAAAAGTAAGTAGTAGACTTGGTCAAGATAAGAAAAAATCGTAATGGACGGGAATTTATCCCCCCCTCCCCACTTAACCGGGAGGGGCATTACAAAAAAAAAAAAAAAAAAGAAAAAAAATATTTCAAAAAGACTGGAACGCTAACATGTTATTTTTTTTGCCAGAAATCTTTTCTTTTCTTGTTTTTTCATGTTTTTCAATAAAAAAAAAACGTGTAAAAAGCATTTATCCATTACTTTTTCACTTAATTGTAAATATGTAAATAACATTTTGGATATTTTAAATATAATAAAAGCATGGTTAATACTTTCATATTCAATAAATTAAATAATAGTCCAGTCAGGTGAGTACTAGAAAAAGATTTTTTAGTGGTTCTTGTTATTTTTGATTTTCTCAAAAAGTACAAGTCATTTTAGGATCCGGTTTTCTATTGACTAAAAACTAATAAAAGCATTGAATTTTGGAAACGTTTTTTTATAATTAATAACATGAAATTTTTAAACAAATTAGTTAAAAAAAAAATTTCAAAATTTTGAGTTTGAAAATTAATTTTTTAAAAATTTTTCACTGAAATAACTATTTAAAAAAAAACAAAAAGAATTGATTTCTGGATTTTGAAAAAGGTATAGAATGTTATTGTAGGAGAAACCTTTGTTTTTTAATAATTTTTTTCTGTTTTAGGTAAGTAAATTTTTGAGAAAATTGACCCTCCTACTTGATCGGGGGAGATAGACCCTCGTCCATACTATTTTTTTCTTGTCTCAACCCAACCTACTTGTTCCATGTTTTTGACACACCTTATGCAAATCACCCTGTATATCACTCAGAAAAAAATCCTTTCTTTAAAATCAATAGGAAAATCGCTGTTATCAATAGTTTTTTACTATTAAAAATGGTCAATGTCTTTTATACTTTTATTAACTATGGGAGTTAAGACGAAAACCTTAACGGCTCAACTCGCTTTAAATTTTGTATATCAGGTTTATAGAACATTCCTGCACATTCTTGTTCTAACCTTAAAAAAACAAAGCTAAATATTTATGAAGAATCGCTGTAAGTTACGAAAAACATTAATATTTTTTTTGTTGACTGGGAAAAATGTTAAAGGGTGTTAATCGGTATGTGCATCAATTTTTTTTCAATTGGACTGAATTCCTGAATTTGGCTTTCTGTAAGAAAGAAATTTGAAATTATATTAATAAGAAACAGATAAATGAAACACAAGAAAACATCGTAATAAATACTTTTTAAAATGCATTTTTCGAAGTGTTCCCATCACATGACTATACAGGGTGATTGGTTTAAGGTGCACCAAAAAGCTTGAGCGTGTAGGTGGAGTTAAGACAAGAAAAAATCGTATAGGAGGGGGGTCTATTTCCCTCCGTTTATGCGGGAGGGGCAATTTTCTAAAAAATTGACTTAAATTAGAAAAAAAAATATTTAAAAACAACGGTGAATGATACAAAGCTTTATTATATTTTTTTGGAAAGCCAGAAAAGTACTCTTTCATTTAATTTTTAAATTAAGTTGTTTAAGTGAACAGTTTTAAAAAAAATAATTTTCAAACTCAAAATTTTGAAAAAAAATTTTAAACTAATTTTTTTCAAAATTTTATGTAATTAACTATTATTTTTATTTTCAAAATTCAATGCTCTTATTAATTTTTAGTCAAAAACAGAAAACCAAACGCCAAAATGTATCTTAGTTTTTGAGAAATTAAGAAAAACTAGAAGTATTTTTTTCCAAAAATAACACTTTTTTTTTTTGGTTTTCCCAAATTTTACCTCAGGTCAATTATTAATGAGGGGATTATCCCTTTTTTTATTTTTTATTACATACCATCAGATTTTATTCAAATAATAAAAAAAAACGAATTAACTTTAACTTACTAGTTTTACTTTTAATTTTTTTTAATTTCTCAAAAACTAAGATACATTTTGGCAAACGGGTTTCTGTTTTTGACTAAAAATTAATAAGAGCATTGAATTTTGAAAATAAAAATAATAAATAATTACATAAAATTTTGAAAAAAATTAGTTTAAATTTTTTTTTTTAGTTTTTTTTTCAAAATTTTGAGTTTGAAAATTAAGTTTTTTAAAACTGTTCTTTTAAACAACTTAATTTAAAAATTAAATAAAAGAATAGTTTTCTGGCTTTCCAAAAAACTATAACAAGACTTTGTATCATTCAACGTTGTTTTTACATAATTTTTTTTCTGATTTAATTCAATGTTTTAGAAAATTGCCTCTCCCGCCTAAACGGGGGGAAATACCCCCCCCTCCGATACGATTTTTTTCTTGTCTTAACTCCACTTACACCCTCAAGCTTTTTGGAGCACCTTACACCAATCACCCTGTATAGGTACCTATAGTCAGGTTTTGCTTGATTTGCAACTTTGTCTACTTTCATTCACACATTGCCTGGACTGGGAATTGATGTAGCATTCTAGCTAATTTCTTTTTATATCTGCTTGATATAAAATCAAAAGAAAACAAAATCTATATACAGTTTATAAAAACGAACGTTCCTTCATAGACACAAAATCGAAGTTCTTTGACACTATACGGACTATAGGTGTATATTTACATTTTCTTTTAGTCATAAACTTAAATATTTAATCATATCCAGACCTCCAACTCAAGCCAATCGCAATAGACATGATGTTTATTTTAATAAATGACGTGATGCTGTCTTCAATTATGTATACGAGTATCCGCCTTCCGACACTTTCAGATAATGAAATTTTGTTTTTTTTTATAGTGTTCGACACACCTTTCTTTATATACATAATAACAGCAAAACGCCTGATGAGCTAGCCGTTTCCCATCTAAAACATACGGGTAATGAAGATTTTTTTTTCTTTCTCAAATATTCCAGTCACGTTATCTATCAGCTCAGAATCAATACCGAAAACCTAATCAACACATCCTAAAGGAGGGCAGAGAGCAGAACTTTTACTCTGTTTGCGAAAAACTACCCTGTCTGTCTGTCTGTTATTTTTTCTTATTTTGTTTGCATCTTTCTCATCCTGAAAAGTTCCAAAAAGAAAACTTTTATCATCTGACACTGCTTTGGATTCACCTGGCATAAATGTGGAGATATGAACGTTTGCCAAGACTACTACTAATATACCCTTCTGTCTTTTTGAACCACCACATGGACTTTCATATTCTGCCCCCGAAACATGATTGCGTCTCTCTGGGAGCACTCACCTCTGTATCATGAACTAACCAAAAATCATGCTGCTGGTAGGTAGCCACCATGTGAGAATGGTCTGGCAAAAAAAAAAAGAATAAATAATAAGCAAAATGCAAACGCAAAGGTAAAAAAAACCTCAAAACGAGCGAAATAATAAAAATGTTTGAGACCTGTCGCCAGCTCAATATAATAAATTCGTGATTACATGACAAAGTACAAAAGTCCTTTAAGCTTGAAGCTGAATCTGGAATCGGACAAAGTCAGTTTCACTGCACCGAGCTGGACGATCGATGTAGCCGTGGTAGGTCACATTATAACAACCAGATATGACAAATGCTATGGCCAACGTGACTCCGTCCAATAGGTATACCTACACAATATGACTCCTCATCGTTGGTCGGTCGGTCCCCTGGTGGCTGTTGTTTGTTACTTCTATCGATGATATTTGCACATATTAAATCGTGCTCCCAAAAAACCCATCGACCCGAAGAAGAGACAAAAAAAAAGTTGGCAAGATTCAGATTGGTCTCTGGCAGCAAGCAACATTCAAATCCCAAGGCGGCAGCAACATTTGCATCAGTTTACGACTTTATTAGGCATACGATGGGCAATCGAGATGTAGAGACGACTTTTCGACAAAAGTCACAGATTCGCAGAGCTAGTGCTGCTCCAAGAGCCGATTCAGGTGAGGTTGTCGTGTAGGAGAGCGTGTGTGTTTCGTGATGTATTGATCTCTCAATTTACTTGGTTGCTGGCACTGCTGTTGATGATAGGGTGAGGATGAATGGATGTTTTGTGGTACTTTTATACCGCATGATCCACGAATAACGCGGTCATGAAGTTTGTTTGGCTGAAAGTTATGAGTGAGATTTTTAAAGGTTCCCATGGACTAGGAAGCTAGAGAACAGATTGGAAACCAACAGGTCAAGTGGGTTACATTTTAAGAAGAATTTAAACGCTACACAAATGACTTTCCTGTGCTACACAACAGATTAACCAAACAACGGTCATTATTATATAGTGACCATTTAAATGAATATTATGTAATCGACTTCATTGTATATAGTTACAGAAGCTTATACAAATGTAGCATTATTTTGGTAAAGGACTAAACCGATTTTTGAATTAGTTTTTGCCACTATCTTCTTTTCAACAATAAGGATTATTGGCAAACGCCAAACGCATCCACAAGTATCATACACAAAGTGAAGTTGGTCCCAGTTTAAACCTTAAAAGTTTTTTGGAATGATGTTCAAGAATGTAGATTTCATTTTTTGTGGAGGTTCGAATATCGTTTTGATTATTTTAAGGCTTTAAGGTTTGGATTTGTGTTGCTTGGGAGTTAATCCCTTTATCAATAACTTCCATAAGAAAACAAGAGATTATCGGATACCCCAACCCCACCCAAAGGAAGAGGCACACCCAACTAACAATTTTACTTGTGTAAGGTCCAATTTCAAAAAATTAGTAAGCTATTATTTCTTTAGTGTCGTCATAAGGCTTATTTATAGATGTTAACTGTTTTTTATTGAATATTTTAAATAATAGTTTCCTTAAAGCCTTTGGTAGAAAATACTCGCAAGCCATACGGAGGGACGATAAAATCGCTTTTTATAAGGTCGCTGTAAGGTTTGTCAAAGTTAGTCAGACAAAATCTAAATGTAAAGGCTTGTATAAAGCTTTATACTCGAAATCAATGAAAAGGCTTGTTAACCGAAGCAATGCGAACAGTCAAAAAGGATGTTTTTTTTCGAGGTGTAGAACTTTTAGTTGGCATTACTTTTCAAGACGGCGACCGATTTAACAGCTGTCAAGTGATTTATTCTCAGTTTGGTTTGGCAATTTTGAATTGAACAATCATGATGTCCAGGAGCTGTGGTTCCAACAAGACGGCACAACATGTCACACAGTTCGTGCCACAATCGATTTATTGAAAGACACGTTTGGTGACCGCCTAATTTCACGTTTTGGACCTGTGAATTGGGCTCCAAGATCTTGTGATTTAACACTGCTAGACTGTTTTCTGTGGGGTTATGTAAAGTCATTAGTCTATGCGGATAAACCACAAACGCTTGCCCATTTGGAAGACAACATTCGCCGTGTTATTGCCGATATACGGCCACAAATGTTGGAAAAAGTCATCGAAAATTGGACGTCCAGATTGGTCTACATCCGAGCCAGCCGTGGCAGTTAAATGCCAGAAAACATATTTAAATTTAATGCCACAATATTATCTTTCGAGTAAATAAAAAATCATGTCAATCGAATATTTCATCGTTGTTTTATTGCAATTTAAAGTTCTATACCTCTAAAAAAACACCCTTTATAAATGAACGAATACCCATATGACTTGTATAGAGTTATCACAAGACTTTTTTAAGGTTGCTAAACATTTATATGCAGTCGTTGTAGTTAATAACAAACTAAAGAAAACTATAGTTCCCTTAAGAAAGCTATTGCAATGCCACGTGGTGTGTTTGTTAATGACAGCTATAGCTCACATAAGAAAATTATCTCTTCGCTTAGTTGTTGATGACATTAACAAACTTAAGGAGGTAAATGGTCTCTTTAATTTGTTGTTTTGCTACAATTGGCATTATAACAAGAAAATGTTGCAAATGGAGTGTAAATGTTTTTTAACACATCAAATTATCAAACTTCATTATCATATTTTACCAACAGGCAGTTAATATAATAAGTATGAATTAAAAAAACTGCTAATGCTGAATTTTAAATGGATCTGTATAGCTACATATCTGTTCCTGTAGCACCAAGTAGATACGGTATCAACTGGTTAAAATTCGATCTTCCTTCTTAATACATAACATTGGCCTAGTGGCTGCGTGTTTGACTGGGGTGCGCTGGGTCACAAGTTCGATCCCTGGTTGAGGCAAGTAAGTTTTTTCATTAATAATAAAATTATATATCTAGTTTTCAGAAAAGGCATTGAAGAAACTTAGCACTTGAACGAAGAAAATATGGTCTCAGAAAATAAATCGAAATAAAAGATAAACAAAAATGAAAAGAAAAAAGTCGTTAAAAAATTATTTTAAATTTTGTTTGAATTTTTTTTTGTTTCGGTAAGATTTCCGTTATGACTTCTGTAAGCGAAATAAAAAGCCTTTCGTAGCAAAGTATTGTTTCCTTTGCAAAGCCTTCACAAGGCCTCATCCAAACTGTTTATGAAGAGTTATAACTTCGCTTATGTGCGCCAAATAGGTTTCTATAAGATTGATTACAGTTGTTATAAAAATAATAAAATAGCTTCTATTGGCCTTTATGAAAATTAAATTGTTACTTGGGCATTCCCACCACCAGGCTTTATGCCAGGCTATTAGCTCCGATATGACTGTCTTTGCTAAAAACCTATTCAGGCAGGGTTCTGGGTGGCTTAGGGTAGAACCAGTTTCCTCGTAAGGTCAATTCGATTTTGGGAAAAACATGGCATCCGACATAACACGCATATGACAGTTGACATAACACGCCTACACGGGTAAAGAAATAGTTCCAGCGGATATCATGTAGTTCTTTTGATTCGTCTTGTCGGCCCATAGAAAAGGTGAGGTATTCATACGGTTTATTACTTATTATATCCATTTAGTTGCATTCCTTAAGCCGAGGACAACTGAAAGATCGTTGAGGTTGTCAATGAAATATACTTTTTTTTTCTTTTCTTTTCAGAATTATGATAGATGGTATATCTGAGTATTATGACGATAAACCTATTTTAAGTCCTAGTGGGGCATACAAAAACCACGTCATTGTGGGGCCAAAAGGGCGGTCCGTTTGACCAAAAACGTTTATGAGGTTTACGAACTTTATAAATTGCACTCCAATCTTCTCTTTATAAGTTCTATTCGGGGGAGATTGGCGATAGGAGTATTAAACTCCTTGGAATAAATATAATCTGAGTTAATATATACTTAGTAAATACTTTCGATCATTTAGTATGATTAATTGATTAAGTTCACACACTATGTTTATGTTTTCCTAAAATTTTGTTCAGTTTAAGACAGTAATAAAATCTAAATGCTCAAAATATTTCGTGTTGCTCCACTCTCCCTTACATATAGACAATTACATTTATTTTAGGAGCAAACTTAAAAGGTAAAATTTATAAGAATTTTTGACAGAATTATTAAAAATTGGGATGAGGAACTCTGAAACTATTGAAAATACTCCCAGAACTCTAAAGAACTTTTCGATTAGTCGAAAAGTCTCCGCTATTTTTTTTTCATATAAACTTTTAAGTAAAATTGTGCAGTTTTGGCAGAATTAATAAAAGTTGGGATGGATGAGGAACTCTGGAACTAATGCAAACACTCCCAGAACTATAGAACTATTCGATTACCCAAAAAGTATCCGCAAAGTTCACGCCACTGAACAGTTAAGTGTAGTCACTTGTCTATATTGCTCGCTTTGCTAAATATATATATACATCTGTATACATATTGATCGCCTTATTAAATTCTAACAATGAATATTTTATTCACTGTCGAGTTTTCTAAAAATATTACATTATTAAATCTATATCGTATATTGAAAGATACGCAAATACATTAAGGTATTTGCTCAAGAATGGCCAGATGATATTAAAGGATGAAGAAAAGGAAGAACCCTGTCCCGAAAATTGTTCTGGTTCCCCCTGACTCTTTCCATATTTTATCTACCCAATTCCGACAGACGCGGTGAAGTAACAAAAAAGTAACGAGTTTTGGTGCTAATTTCTATAAAAATCCATAGAAAACGGTTTTTTTGTCGCTTATTTGAATGATAATTATTATTACGTGCGCTCAACCAGAAACTTCAAACGCAAAACTTAATTTGAATGAAATCAGTTACATTTATTAAAGTAAATCATTTGAATTAAATTTGGTGGAAAAATCGGTGCAGTGAAATAAGTTCCGTGGAATTAAGGCCCGCGGGCCTTGATTCCCATTTTGAAAGGTAGTAACGACCGCAGAATTAATTCCTTCTCAAAATGGCAATTAAATTCGCGGGCGTTATTACCCATCAGATGAGATTGGTAAGGGGGGGCATGCTGCCCCCTGCAACTCCACTGCCTGGACCACTTTAGGATTCGGGGTGGGTGCGAGTTTCGGTGGGTGCAACTACCTCATGTTTTAATGCTTTTTTGTGGCGGGTCATATTGCCACTTTGAAAAGAAATTAATGCCCGGGGGTGTGAGAATGAAGTGAGAATGTTACATATATTTTCTAAATCGGTGTTGGAGATTTTATAGTATTTGAACTTGTATTAGGCGA
Organism: Baccha elongata; assembly: GCA_951217065.1. Taxonomy (NCBI): domain Eukaryota; kingdom Metazoa; phylum Arthropoda; class Insecta; order Diptera; family Syrphidae; genus Baccha; species Baccha elongata. The sequence goes on along the minus strand of OX578272.1, from coordinate 181,576,417 downwards.
ACTAAACAAGGGTCTATCATCTAAAAAAAGTAATTTTGGCACCAAATAAAGATTTTTTTAAGTTCAGTATGTTTTAATATATAGGGTGTCCCGAAACTCAACGTCATGCGGGTACCGAAGTGATAGGGTAGGTTATACCCATATTGGGAATAGTAAGAAAAAATATTTATCTCGCCGGGTTACGTAATAATAGCAATATTTAGAAAAAAATATGAAAATCGATACCCTGGGCCACATTTGTATGTACTGCCTCAATAACCATCCTACTGAATGCAATCTCGAAATCAAAAATAAATATTGTAAGTTTCGCAAGAAAAATGAAGTTTGACTGAGTCTTTGTTCAAACTAATTTTGTATGCTTACTTTAACACTTCATATTTTTAAAAAAATGTAGCACGGAAAGTTATTCCATAAATGGCCCCTTTTATCAAGTTTTCAAAATAGTGCAACACTTGCCACTTGCTACTTCCATAATCATGTTACCAACATTTAAACCATTTTTGAGAAAGTAAAATGTTGATTTTTTTAAATATGAACCTTATTGATGTAGAAGTCAAGTAAGCCGTTTCTTCAAAATATTGTTCAGGCTGCTTAAGTAGTTAACAAAATAAAAGTTCTGATCCCTGGGAGGTGACAGGTGAGCCGGAGGAGGAAGAGGAGTATAAATCCCCAAAAGGGGGCTTTTATGGACTTACTCTTTTACCACGGAAATGGTGCATCGTAGTGATTTTTTTTTAAGAACAAACAAAAGCCCACCAAATTTTGTAAAATTTTTGTCATGATCACTCCGAATATCAACCGTTTCCGAGATACACGCATACAAATTACAAGAAACAAGTGTTTTCCTTATATTTTTTATCAAGCATTCCATCATGTCGTCGAAACAGTTAATCTGACAAAAAAGAAAGTCCTAGGATAAAGTTATAGAAAATTAAATTTCTTTTAAAAAATTAAATCTTAAAAATTGGATTGCAAAACACCAAATTAACCTTAATTAGTTTATTTTACATTTGTAAAATTATAACTTTCCATTTTTCAAAAACGGTACGTTAATTTGGTCTTTTGCATTTTCAAGAATTGATTTTTAAGGGTTATTTTTTTTGTATCAAATTTAATTTTCTTTTACTTTATCCAAGAACTTTTTTTTATTTTTTTGTCAGATTAATATTTAGGACTATAATAATGGAATGCTAACACTTGTTATTGTATTTTTTCTCCTTTACAATGTGTGTATCTCGGAAACGGTTGATATTTGGAAAAAAGTGATCCTGGAAAAAATTTCCGTGGTATGAGAAGTCCATAAAAGCCGCCTTTTGGGGCTTTATACTCCTCCCCCTCCTCCGACTCACCTGTCACCTCCCAGGGATCAGAACTTTTATATTGTTAACTATATACTTAAGCAGCCTGAACAATATTTTGAAGAAATGGCTTACTGGACTACTAAATACATCAATAAGGTATAATACGTTTATATTTAAAAAAAAAATCAAAATTTTACTTTCTCAAAAATGGTTTAAATGTTGGTAACATGATTATATAGAAGTAGCAAGTGGCAAGTGTTGCACTATTTTGAAAACTTGATAAAATGGGCCATTTATTGAATAACTTTCCGTGGGTAGTGTGCTACATTTTTTTAAAAACATGAAGTGTTAAATTGTTTTGTGTATTTGACCAATTATTTTTATAATTTAAAGATGGTGGTATTTTGGCTCTTTTGGTCTTTTTGAAGTTTAATTCGAATAAAAAAACTCTATTCCATTATTCTCCCAACGTTTCGTAAGAATTCCTTACTTCTTCAGGGGATATTTATTCTTCAATTTATTACTAAATCGTATTATATCTGCTACTTTACTCCCACTATTACACATCGGATTGATGCAATAGTGGGAGTAAAGTAGCAGATATAATACGATTTAGTAATAAATTGAAGAATAAATATCCCCTGAAGAAGTAAGGAATTCTTACGAAACGTTGGGAGAATAATGGAATAGAGTTTTTTTCTTCGCATTAAACTTCAAAAAGACTAAATGAGCCAAAATACCACCATCTATGAAGTGTTAAAGTAAGCATACAAAATTAGTTTGAACAACGACTCAGTCAAACTTCATTTTTCTGGCGAAACTTACAATATCTTTTTCGAGATTGCATTCAGTAGCATGGTTATTGAGGATCAACGAAAACTATCAAAATTTGTGACCACAGTACATACAAATGTGGCCCAGGGTATCGATTTTCATATTTTTTCTTAAAATTGCTATTATTACGTAACCCAGCGAGATAAATATTTTTTCTTACTATTCCCAATATGGGTATAACCTACCCTATCACTTCGGTACCCGCATGACGTTGAGTTTCGGGACACCCTATATATTAAAACATACTGAACTTAAAAAAATCTTTTATTTGGTGCTTAAATTAATTTTTCTAGATGATAGACACTTGTTTCGAAAAAAAAAACCGAATTCACTGACTTTTAGTTCGCCTTATTCAAGTTCAAATACTATGAAATCTTCAACACCGATTTAAAAAATATTTGTATCATTCTCACTTCCGGAGCTTTTATTTGGTACCCTTATCTCATCGATGTACGCATTGGGCCCTAAAATGGTCCGTCTCCTTTAGTGTTTCAGACGAAACCAATAATTTCTTTTTTAAATATAAATCTCAAAAAGAAATACTAAAACTTCGTTGTGATCGATCCATTACAACTCTGACTGACGTCAATGAACTATTTTATTAAAAGCATTGAAGATGTCCCGTATATAAAGTGCATCAGTTACTCGCTGTAAACTGCCAATCGCTACAAAAGTTTTCCTTCGGTTACCAATTTTACCGCGTTTCTGTTATGAATTCTTTAGTTGGGGGTTTTGAAGTCAAAAATAAAAGTGTAATGCGATAAGAGTACGAAAACATATCGACATATACTAGCTTAATGTTTCCGTCAAAAGAATGGGACATGCAGTAGCAACTGCACAAAAAACGCAATTATCAGCAATAACTTCGCACACTTACTGATGTCATCTTCATCAGCAATAAAAAACACGAAGGGTTAAATAAATCCTCAAAAATAAATTTATATTTTTTTTGCAAATTTATTAACATCGATTAAGTGTTTCCCAGGACACCCTGCATAAAAAGAATTTGATTGATAACTTATATTCAGACTTGTCTTGTGGGTGAATAAATAATTTTTCTCTACGTTATTCAATTTAATTATATTTTTTTAGCTCTTTAACAAAAAATAAATAAAGATTTTAAAGCCATCCGCATTTCAGCAAAGACCATCACCAAATGGCTTACAACACAATTGCTACCAATTTAATTTCCAACGATTCAAGAATATATGACAGCCATATAACTATAAATCTCGAAACCAGCTTTGAGTTTCATCGATCAATCGATTGATGAGTGAGAGCTGAATTTATTTCAGCCACCACGAGCTCTACGTATACCCCTTTTTCACTTCCCAATGAGTGATTGACTTATTTGAAATCCAACTGACTGATGGATGGATGCTAAAGTTGACCAGCATCCCACTGCAACAATTGGTTGCACTCGCACCCATGATACTGGTCTGAACCGTATTCGCTCAATACCCAACAATAAACGGCAAATAACTGTGGGAGAATGGGGTCTGATGAGGCACCACCAAAATGGCAATCCTTGAGTTGAGCTCAGAGATGATTGTGGAGCATCCAGCATCCACACTCAGCGTCAGCTCGATGGAGATAACGATGCGCTCATTTTGATGGTGGTAGATTGGTGTTTGGACGTTGTTGGTTGGAGGGAACCTTTTTTTCATTCGTTTCATGGCTCCTATTCCTGATGGCGGCAACGGTGAGTTGAGTGCTACCTGCGGAGGAACAACTTTTGCTGAGTTGTATGTTGAGATAGCAGCTACAGCCAGCATCCAAATACATACAAATCACTTCTTCTCCATAGTGTGCTGTTAGTGTTGCGTGATTTTTGTGCAACCTTTATGGCAGCTTTTGCTACCCCACTCCCATTCGGGGACCGGTCTCCCTGATAGTTTATCGCAGATGTCCATTCGGTGAAGTACGAAACGGAACTCGGAACGCGTGTGCAGATGAAAAAATATCTTATTTGCGCCCAAAAGAGAGCGGCAACAACGTGAGATATATTTTGTTTGTTTGTGTTATTTTTTGTATCCAAAAAGGATATTCGCCGGTTTGATATTCACTGAAAATTTAATTCCTTGAGTGTTGTGCATGTGCAATATTGATTTATAAAAAATAAAAAAAAAGAATCGAAATGGCAATCGATGTGAATGAGTTAGAACAGTGAAAAGTGTTGGCCATTAAAATTCCGAGTAATTTTATTAAAAAAATAATAATAAGGAAATTTAAGTAAATAAATCATATATGGATCATCATGGGAGTGGATTCGCTGCCTCGCCCTGGGCGGCTGTTTTGGGCCACCATGCAATGGCGTCTGGAGCCGAGCATGCTGGTTTTGCCGCCGCTGCAGCAGCGCATGTCCATAGCGCCGCCGCTGCTCATCATTCACACCATCATCCACATCATCCGCATCATCATCATCATCCCCATCATACGCACCACGGGATGCCAATGGATTTACACGTCCCTCAAGGATTTCCCTATTATAGGTACCTGCCTTTTATTCTATACATGTGCTTTTTGTTTGCATGTTTTTTTATTTTATTTGAATTTCACTTGTGTAATTGTGTTTGTATGATGGTGGAAATCAATCTTCGAAAAATCAAAAAATTAATTTCATAATTGTGTTTTGTGGGTGTAGGGATATTATGTGTTATTAGTGTAATATTTGAATTTCATTTTGACTTGCTGTTATTTTGTATATACCGATGTAATTATTCACTTAAAAGGTTCACAACTCTTCGGTTCACAGTTGTAAATATATAATTTGGTTCATTTGTGTTTTATAATGCTATAATGCACGGTCAACATCCTTAACTCTGAATGAACTTCGACAGGACATCAAAACATCTAAAGCAAAGTTTAAACAGCAAAAAGTAAGTGCGATAAGTGCAAAGCTTGATAAAACGCACACTTGGTTTACTCCACCTATAGCAATACCTTAGCCCTCGTTATAATAAGCGAATCGATCATTCGCCTAAAAGCTAACGATGAAGAAATCCAAGATTTATTAATATTAGAAAAGCGAGTTTCAACGTTTCAATAGAGAAAGACCTCTTTGTCAAACTTTTCCCTTTTGAAGTGAAAATAACAATTTGAGTCGCGAAATAAATGATTTCAAAAACGTTCGCTTTAAGTCGAAAGTTCGATTTGCTAACCATAATAGGGGTCTTAAATTCTTTTCACACCCCGAAAAATAATTTCAATTTTCACGATATAAGTAAGACACTCCAAGAGCTTGTAATAAATCTTCCCTAAAAACAATTGCAAGATGTTCAAAACATTCACAATTTTGAAATAATCTAAATATGAAAATATTACACAATTTGAATAAATATTATTCATTATGTTGAACTGCGTGTGATTCGTGAATAATTATAAAAAAGTAATATGAAAACACTTTAAATTGACCACACAATGAGTCGGTTTCAATTTAACAAATTAAAATTAAAATTAAAATTAAAATTAAAAAGGAAAAATTGAGATCTTACTTTGATGCAGACGACCGGCGTCTATTTATTAGCATTCACAACTGCAGTGAGAAGTCATCTTTTGTTTTGAAGACATATTATTATAACTGTTTTGCAAATCTGTTAACTCTACCACGACATAAACGTACATACATAAATAATAAGGGCAACGACTACGAATGTATGAAATTGAACAAATAAGAATTAACGTTGCCGTTGTCTAAGTTCAATGTTTCACTATCTTTCTGTATGTAGAAAGCTTCATAGGCAGCAAGTCGACGAGCATCGTTTACCTGCTTTAAAAAATTAATATTATTTTTGTTCGCATTCATAGTTTCGTGTCCATCGACAAAAGGTTTAGTTTAATACATTGTAAGTGTTCATTAAAACGTTCATTTATACTTTGTTTTGTTTGTCCATAATACATTTTGTTGCATTCATTGCATTGAATTCCATAAATTCTAGATTTTTGCAGTTTATCGGTTTTATCTTTTGCCGAACCCAATGAATTGCTTAGTTTTTTGTCACTTCTATAGACTATTTCTGATTATAATGAAAATATTATATTATTTCTTGATACATATTTTTTTTTAATAACTGAGTGATTTCACAGCCATAGAAGAAAAGCACTACGAGTTTAAAAAAAAAAAAAAAAAATCTGTTTGAAACAATTTAGTAGGTATTTTATTCAAATGACAATATTTTAAGAAGATGTCACCAAATTCCAAAAAGACATCTTCTTTAAAAAATATGAACAACACATTTTATATTAACAATTTAGTTGGCATTACTGGCTTATAGAAAAATGCGAGCGAACTTGAAGTCTTAAGATGCAACCTTAATTATTTAATGAGTTAAAAACTGCTAATTTGAATTGCATACTATTCCAATTATTTATTTAATTGTGAAAGTCCATAACAAACGAACCGTGAAATGTTCTTCGAAAAAAAATGAGTTTATAAATAGATGAGCACCACAAAAGAGTCTTATGATTAGTTTGGGCGCCGTAAAATTGCTTTAATATTTGCCAAATAATGTGTGTGCCTACAGGTTTTTATTAGTTACTTTCCACACTTCCCAATTCACATTTGAATTATGGATTGTAACTCAATAACTGCAGTATGCAATCATTTCCTGAAATTCACGTTTCATATGGTGCCGTAAAATAATGCCAAGTGAACTAATCTCGCACCTAGATATAGATATATGTAATTTATTGTTTTCAATTTTTAATGAGTTAAATACATTTATTTTTAAGACATGACTTAAAGCCGTCTACCCGAGTTAAATGATGTTTACAAAGCTATTTAAAAAGATTCTTCAAATATTGCTCTTCTATATACTATGATGCTTTAACAGTACTTATAGTTATAATGTTTAGTCCAGTCATTTCCATTCAAAATCATTCTCATCTCCATTTCATCCAAAACGTGTTTTCCCAACCAGTAAAGTTTGAATTCCCTTAGTAGGGACACCTCTACCCAAGAAATGGAAAATGTTTTCGCTTTCTCTTAGATTGACAGAGAGCAAAAGATTGGTAAATCGTCCCTATGTCGGATAAAGTTTAAGTCCATAATTTCACCGCAGGTTTTAAAAACTGTAGACTTCGTATTGTTTGAGTATATTCTTCGTTAAAATAGTTTTTTCCACATAGATCGTGAATCGTGATCCAGACTTTGCATATATTTCTCTTTGTCACTGAGCTTTTTACAAGCTGAATAGTTTCACCATGCATTTTTCCATCGACCGGCATGAATAAGTTAAGAAACTCTTCTTTTCATTGACTGATGTTTCCTGATGAGAAATAAAATTTTAAAGTAAATTTTTTTTTATGGAGCAACATTTAAAAGTTAGCGAGCAATTGGAAAAAAATATTCATTTTTTTCCTTATAATTTCTACAAATATAATTTCTATACTATTTTGTAGATAATGGGAACTGCAACAATATAGTATTTAATAGTTTTTTTTTTTATTAAAACGCACACAAACGTAGAAAATCGCAAAAACAAGAAAATCTTAAATTTAAAAAGTGGTGATTGCTGCACAAGACCAAATTTCCCGCAAACTCAGTTTTATACTCAAAATCACCCCCCCCCCCCCCTCACAAAACTACATTCAAACTTGGAGACCTTCCAAACTTTTGTCAGATGGGCCATATTTCACTCTATTTTGAATGTACTACTTACTATACTCTTAATCAACCTATCACCAACCAAAGATATGGAGTGTAAATAAAATGTAAGGTTTCTACACATAATGGCAGGAGTAAAAGTTTCTAACAACAGCATGTTGCTTAAAATTTCTACCGTGTACCGTGGAAATTCTACCGTGTAGCTCTTAGCCCCACAATTCGGCACCAAATAACATAAATGATTTCAAGACTGCCTGGAGTATTTGAAATTTGATATATATTTATCGACAATTTTTGCAAGCAAAGTTTAGGGCAAAGCTTCTTTTTAAAATTTTATTTTATATATTCATAATAACACCAGAGTATAATACCCAGGTATATTTATACAACTTAACCTTCTCTAATTCTTATCCATCAAAACACCATTTCTCGTTCCTTTAGCATATCCCCCCCTCTATTTCTGAAGTTCATAGCTTTGGATTTAGATATGTTAAATTTAAGCCTTCACTCTTCGAAGTATTTCTGTAGCTGATATGTCATTCTTTGTAATATCTGCAGTGAGTTTGCAAGTAACACCAAATCATCTGTATAGACATCAAAACTTTAATAAGGGTTTTGTCTTCACACTTGTTTTTATAGTTACAAAAAGGTGGATAGCTGACGAAGTTTTTTCGTATACATTTTCAATAAGCCATCCAAATTTTCTTGACATTCCAATAATGTACAGCTTATAATAGCCCAATTCTGTTCACTGTATCGGAGGATGCTTTAAGGTCAACAAAGAACGGATACAGTTTTTCCTTAGCTCTGATGAAACTCTGTGCTACAGAGTGGTAACAATAAAAATTTGATCTATACTGTAGAATAATTCATACGAAATCTGCAGGAATTCCTAAGTAGATAATTTTGTCCGCGTGTTGTAATACACAGCAATACATATTCCATGTCACAGCGCGTTTTCAATGCCGCGTTGAGTTTCACAGCGACGTTAAAACTCAGCGGTGAAAATGGCGTTGTTATAAATTTCAATTTATGTTTTTGACGCCGCGTTAGAAATATTATTTTGTGTATTTTAATATTTATTTATAATGAATTGTTTGTCGCTATGATAAGTATAAAAATAGAATAAAAGAATACAATTCAAAAATGTCTTATCAGAGATTATAGACATTTTGTGAGAAAATGCAAATAAAAAATCAAATATTTAACGCTCTGTTGACTGCCTTTTATGTGGCGTCCTCCAACGCGGCTTTTACAACGGCGCCGTCATGTGTCAAAATGATTTAAAATGAATGACCGATCGTGTAAAGGTCGCTTAAGATGTCTCCTATTTTAAAAATTCTAATAAATTCTTCCGTTAGAAATTCTAATAAGGAATTATTTATGTATTTTAAAAACTACATACTGGTATCCCGTCTGTTCCCGATGGCTAACCGTTGCCGTCCTTGCTTTTATTTAACCATAGTCTTATTTTTTCTGTGAAAATGGAGTGTCCATCAAGAGATCGCACTTTGTGTCCGGAACCGCATATTGAAAACTGAGCTGGGGTATAGAGTTGGATGGTCTCAAGAGTTTTGTTTTTTGCAATTTTTCTTCTTCAGTAGTTTCCACAAAGTTGCTGAGTCCCTACATTGGGATATTCCAATCCAAGAAGTTTTGAAACTCAATTTCCTTTTGTTGGCATTTATTTTTGTATCCCCGTTTTACATGAATATACATTTGCTGACAGTTTGGATCATCGTACTTCCGAAATAGATAAAAAAAAGACTTTTTTCTTTGCTTTTTACAGTCTAAATCAAACCATGGCTTTGTTTAAAAAGTGGTTTTAGTTATGGTTTTGCCGTTGTGGTACAAGGTCGATATGCATTTTTCATAATCCGAGTTATGTTGTCAATGTTTCCGAAGTTATGCTGCTTTAATCTGTCTACTCAGTTAAGTCGATATTTGAGTATATGCAAAGTTTTTTAATTAAATCGAAAACATGTTCCTCTGAACATATATCAGTTTATACTTAAGTCTGCATGACATTTGAGATTTCTTTCATAGTTGAATTCGGGGACATATTTCGCTATGAAATAAACCCCCAATGAAAGGTTTGAACTAAGTCCCCAAAAATCCATAAAAGAAGTCCCCAAATTTTCGAAATTTAAGGGCTTTATTCCATATAATAGAACTCCCTAACATGATACAAATATGTGAGGGGTTATGTTGGGTAAGGTTAGGCTAAGGTTAAAGTGGCTGTCAGGAAAAAGACTGACACACACAGATCAATTAATAGGTCCGCTGTGATGTGACACATCAAGAAACGCATAATCACCTCTTTAATTAAACCAGTTGGAGCTTCATATATGAAGAGGTCTGGACAGTGAATGTCTATGTTTGTCAGATCACTGGGATCGTTGAAGAAAAAGGTTCCGTTTCCTTGCACCTCCATATTGATTCAATTGTTTCACTACTTTCCTTATGCACTTTTCACAAGGTTCACATAAAAAAGTCGCGAATTTGAGGTTGAATGTTGACAAGTTATTTATCACTATAGTGCTAGCAACACAGAATGATGAATGATGCCAAGTAACACAGAAATAATAAAATTAAATAAAAGACAAAAATATTATTAAAAAAACTGCATGCTGTATACAGGTTATTTAAACACGAATGCCAATCATTGGTAAATGACAATCATTTGAATAGGTAGTTTGAAGTTTGAAAAAAGTATCGTTTAAAACCAAAATCTAAACTGTCCAGTTGTGCGAAAATGTGAAAAGAAAATCCGTACTAAAATAATATTTTCACTACCGACTCGTCTGTGCGTGATTTAAAAGCTCATTAACCATAACAATAAGCACAGTTATTAATAAATAACATTTCTCTTATCCATATATGTAGCTTTCATTTGCCTTAGGAATTACGAAACCATATAGTACACACTGTATTCGCAATTGTGCATATAACATCTGCTAAGCTGATATGGTTCACATATCTATATATACGCAATCAATTGCACCTGATTCCATCATTGCACTCACAATAAAATAGACGTACAGCACAGATTCATCAAAGAAACGCCGACTTCGGCGGTCATTCTTTATCTTTGATTGGCCCATGTCCACCATAACTGAATGCCTCCATATATATTCTGTCTTCGAGATGGACTCTTCGGTCAGGGGAAGCCCTTGCCAAGTGCAATCAGTGTCTATCAGAATTTCAATTACATCGATAGCGTTACCCATCGCATAATTACTATAATCACCTGAATTATTACCTGAAAATACAAGAAAAGAAACAAAACAACAATCCTTCATCATTTCTTACATTCGGCGCGGTACCAGTGTTGAAACACTTGCCATTTTGTTGCCCACCAAGACACCAAACATAAAGAACACCCTTCAACCTCGTCTGCGATCAACATGATGATGAAAAGGGTGAAATCAGGAAAAATGGCTGCGTTGCGTCTTTCCACCACTTCGCTGCCGTCGCCGCCGATCACGTTCGAAAATAAATTGTTGAAATTATGCTTCATACTACTATATATGCTAACTTATGGTCTTGATGCCGGGGTGCGGGGTTTTCATTGAAGTGCCGCATGGGAAATATTGCTGACGAAGGTGCCCTTTTGGTTTGACCGTCTGTCTGGAGAGTCGAGGGAAATGCAACGCAGCTTCAGCCAGCCAGTCAGTAAGTCCCACCATCTCAAAGATTACGGGAATTTTCTTCGTAATGTGCTAGATGAATTATTCTGTAGTTTTCTGTTTTCATTTTGGTTGCAAATTATTATTGCTTTTCATTTTTGCTTCCCTACTTTTGGCAGAAGAATAAAATCTTTGGAATGAAGACGGCTTGCTGAGCGAGGTGAGGCGTTGCAACGGTAGATTGATGTGTAGCTAAGGTGTAATTTCGACAAATAAATTTGTACTTGATTTGAGTTCCAATAATTTATGTGATATGAAACGATGAAATAATTGAAATAGGTACATTTGAATTTATTACCACTTCATGCCACGACAGAATTGGTTGTTGGTAGAAAAGAATAACTTTGAACAAAGTACACAAGGACGAATCATTAAGGATGACTTAAAGAGTGTTTTTAAGACCTGAATAAATGGAGGCTTTTTCGGATGTAAATTCGAAAATGCCTCGTTAAAGTAATAAATTATTCAAAATTAAAGCGATAAGCGGCCTATAGTCAAAAAAAAAACTTTGCTTTTCACCCGGTGCTAGCTTGTGGGCTCGTCAGATGACTAAAGATATATAATAATTCAGAAAAGTCCACTTAAAATAAACTGATGCTAAATCTTCAACTTGGTTGAATATTCTTAATATGGAAAATAAACTTTTTAAATTAATTTTCATATTAGTATATAGAATTTGTATCATTATTTATTTTATTTCTTTGTTAAAAAGTAAAAGCTAAATATGTTGGATACAAAATTTTTAAGCTTAAGCTAAAAAAAACAACACTCCAGAAAAATGGCTTTTTTTAATAATTAAACATAATAAAAACCACTAGACTATGTCCGTTCATACCTTTATTTATAAGAAAAAACTTATTTTACTAACTCATGACCAGTTGCACCAATAAACGTTTAAAACCATTTAGTTAAAGAAGTTATAAAATGTATCGTCTTTAAGTGGTGGTTTTAAGTAGAACTTTAAAAATTTATTTGGAACAAAATAGGACTTTAGTTTATAAATACATTTAAAATTAAAAGTGTGTGGTGCAGTTTAAAAATGCCGTTTTAAGATTTATCGACCGAATAAACATAAATAAAAATGTTGGAAAACTGGAGCATCAATAGAACAAAAGGTTTTATACGCATATATCAAGACCATCCCAATCCCGAATGCGAATATTCAAGAATCCCGAATCACATAGTCTCGAATTAAAAAAAACCGTTTTTAACATTTATGGCGTTAGTTTCTACCAACATACGCCTTTTGATACCAAAATATGGTAGACATTTATGAATGATGAATTGTCTTAGATTTTCACCTGTTTTAGACTAAACAAACGATCAAACGATTTTCTAAACCAAAAATAAAGTACTAAGAAATTCGGTGCTTTTAATTTGGGATTTTGTACCCAACCCGATTCAAACAGAATATTATACAAGTTAATTTTTAGTTTAGTTCAACCTGGTCACAAGTAAAAACTATAATGCAAACAATATTAATATGTTTTAACCTTTTGCTATAATTTTGTAATTTATATTTACATTTTTCTTCTTTTTTTTTGGTGGGTGGCAAACACAATGGAATTTAATTTATATTTATATTTTTAAATTGTAACTTACAATATATGTTAATTATGTTTTGCTTATGAAGGTATATCAAATTTTGATACTACTACTATTTTGATATTAGGTACTTTCCTTTATCTAACTCACCAAATTTTCGTTTTTAAAAAAACAAAACAGTGATTTTCCAAAAAATAGTTTAATAACTCTTTTAAGCTGTTATACATTATTTATTTCATCAAAAATATAAATAATTTTTTTTTTGCATAAAATCGATGCTCGCGACCTCTATCCAGAATGAACCCAGAGGACCTTAACTCCAAGAGAAGCACAAAAAATACCAAAAAAAAATTGAAATTGTGGTCCACCCTAGTACACATAAATACATATGAAGTGTCGGTTTCTAATGTCAAAAGTAATAGCTTATTACAAGATACATTATGTAAGCATATTATTGTAATGTAGATTTTTTTAAATTTTTATCTATTTATCTGTTTGTATCTCGGAATCGGGTGGGCCGATTTCTACAAGACTTTAGTTGATAGACAGCTGGTGTTGTAGCGCGTAACTTAGGCTATTTTTTATCAAGTTATCCTAGTTTTCCGGTCATAACATGTTTGACTTCTGGAAATGTTTAAATGGTTCATTAAAATTTTTCGTTATTTTCGGTTGGAATGTTGTCAATTACTTTTTCCAATCACCTACTTGTAATTTTTTAATTAAAATTTTTCTTTAAAAATTGCAACTTATTGTATTTCTTACATGTTAAAACTAAATATTTATATTGGATTTGTTTCGTGTGCCTACTAATTCGGCTTCACTAATTCGGCCCACAAAATTTTCCTTAATTAATTGCTATTTTTTTCATTTATATTTTTTCGTCACTTAAAAAAATTTAGGTATTTAAGAGAAAAGTTGTAAATTTCGCAGAGAAAAAAACATACATTTATGATTGGTGAGAGACACTCAAGACCTAACTGTTGTTTTCATATCTTTTTGATACTCGTGCAAAAAAATGTTTCAATTGATTCGACGCACCTGATGTAATATGTTCGAAAAAATAGAACTTTATCTGTACCCGTATTTGTATTTGTTTTATATTTTCTTATTTATTTCTCACATTTTCAATACTATTTGGTACAAACTTAGAGAATGGTAATTTTTTTCCGCTTTGGTTTCGACAATCAACTCCTCACAGCTTTCGTACTGGCTTGCCATTTTCCTTAATTTGATGGACCAGTAATCACCAAAGGTTTTTAATTATGTTAAAAACTGTTTTATACTTACATATCTCTATATTCTTTGCCTTAGTAAGAACAAGATTTCTGATAAAATTTGGAACTGCATTTTATGCGTCCTCCTATTTTTCTTGCAATACTCTGCAAAGAGAAACCTTCTGAATGGTGGTCCTCAATTTGGCTTCATTCCACTACGGTTAAAACTTCTTTTTAACGGTTACCACTTATAACGATTGAAGACGACTAGTTTAAGCTAAGACTATATAAGACTATAATATATATACAATAGTGTTTTTAACAGCTCCCTAAATATAGTAACTAACTGATAAAGTCCGCTGTGCGTCTAATCAAGTGAATCTGAATCTGTCTCTCGCCAAACATAACATAAGAAAAAAACTGTGCAATTTATTAATAAAAAAATTTCGCGTCTAGAATTGAGTGATTAGACTTTTAATGCCCAAAGTCTAATCAACGAGCTGAAATACTTGCTAGCAACGAATTGATTAAAAGTAAAAATTGTAAACCGAATACCTTTTTATCGTGCAGAAAAAAAATCTATCTCGGCGAAATCTATATCTCGGCGTTTTCAAACAACTAAAACTATAAAATCAAAGAAAAATTGATTGAAATTTTTTTTAAGAGTTTGAACAAGTCGCCATCATCGATCATCCCCTCCTATCTACAATAACACTTAAAGCTTATACACGTTAATTGATGCCGCCAACCATCATCCATCCACCCACCCACATAAGTGGCAATTTCCATGTTCACACACCCTGCAGCCAGAATCTCATTTCGTGGACTAAGCTGACGAGCACACTTCAATATTCTATAAAGCAATGGCTTCTTCCTCAGGACAACGAGTACAGCTTCTGGAAAAGTGCGGTGCAGATAGCGGAACACTGGCAAATTTAATTGAAACAAGGAGCAATCACGGTTCAACTGCATTAGCAAAAGTGACGGCGGCTGTGGGCTAATTTCAGTCGCACATACTAAAAGTGCAGAAGTACACGTCGCTGCGTTGAATGCATAATCAAAAGTTCTTCTGCTGTAGTGGTGTGGTTATCCTGGAACTTCGCATCATGCACTTCAACTTTTCGCTGTGCTTCGATTCAAATTCAAAATTCTATCCTCATATAACCCCCTGTCCACGTATGGAAGGGTTGGCCGTGCCGGTCCGCATCAAGGAGTTATCTACGCTGGTGGAACATGCATCATGTTCTTCCGCCTTCGCCGGCTGGCTGTAGTTGGAACTTTTTCTTTTAATTCGTGCGCAGCCTAGAGGTAGAGGATGATGGTGAAGGATGTTTACTCACAGAGCGCACTGGCGCGCACGCTCGCGATGAATGAAACATGCGTGTAGCAGTGACGTCGTCGTGGTCGTTGTGGCTCTGTCGCATAATTGATATGCAGAGTGCATTGCGTTCAACCGGGCAATGGCTGTGAGCTGTGACTCTGTGCCGCCACATATGTGGATGCAGGTAAGTAGCTTTGCCCAGAAGCAGTGTGGACGCGCCCTTGCATCAGGCGGATAGTGGTATATTATGCAACACAACTTTATATGCCCGGCCAAATTGAAGGCAATCTGTTTCGCTAACATAATTATTAGTCATCGCATCGGATGGATTTTCAGATTGTTATTCGCCGAGAGTTATAGTATTTTGCGCTAATCGGCGAATTGAAGAATTTCCATTAACAATTAATTCAAGATGCATATTTATGAGTGATCTCATAACGACTTTCAATGTTTTCATATAAGGTAATGGTATTTTGTTTTTCCTTAAATGAAACGAATTTTACCGACAACAATTATCAGATGGGACATTTTTGCAGTGAATTGACGCCTTGAAATCGTAAGTTGATCCTTTTTTTCTCAGTTATCGATACATTTTTTAAGGTGCCAATGGTAGAGAATATTTATTTATCTTTAAGATTGAAAATAATTATGATGCCGTAGTAGGGTGGTGGATGAGACTTAATTGCTGTTGTGTGACTAATTTGAGTAAAATTCACAGGAAATTCGCAAAATGAACCAAAATTGATTAACATGCTTTTGCTTTTCGTATAAGAGAATGTTTCCTTCACCTTTTTATATATGACACATGTTTTACTCCCATTTAATAAGTCTTCTTTGTAAATCCAATACACATTCTAGGTGGTTTTCAATTATTTAGGAGACACTTTATCTATACAATTTTGTGTGAGAGCTTTATCGCCACATTCATATACATTTTTGTTGATAATATAAATAATAAGGAAAAGTCCAGCTTTGCGTGAATGTATACACTGAACCAAAAAGGTACACCATATTAGTGAAAAAGGTCATCTATTTGATGTATAAGTCATCAATTTTAGTCCATCCATATCACGATACAGATTTCATCAATATGATGAACGTTTCTAGTGATAAAACTTCTTCATCATTCATCAACTTCTTTCATCAATAATATGAAAACAATGAATAAGTTCATCATATTGATGATCGTAAACATTAATATGATGAATAGTTTCCATCAATTTAGCGAATATATTCATCAAGGGGATTCACATTTTCATCACATTTATGATCGTAAACATTAATATGATGAATAGTTTTCATCAATTAAGTGAATATATTCATCAACAGGATTCACATTTTCATCACATTTATGATCGTATAAATGAATATGATGATTCGTTTTCATCAATTTTCACTTCATCACATTGATGATCGTAAACATTAATATGATGAATAGTTTTCATCAATTTAGTGAATATTTTCGTCAAAATAATTCACATTTTCATCATATTGATGATCGTTAACATTAATGTGCATTAGTTGTTTGTTACATCAAAATCCAATTAAATAAATTGTAACTTCGAATAAGGTGTAACAAAAAGATGGAGCAAGTATAGGTTGAGTTGAGACAAGAAAATATCGTATGGGAGTGGAGCCTATTTCACCCCGTGTAACTGGGAAGGGCATTTTTCTAATTAATTGATTTAAAGCAGATACAAAATATTTAAAATGCAACGGGAAAACCTACAATGCCATATTGTTTTTGGAAAGTCAGGAATATCATCTTTTTAATTTTCAAAACAAAAAAAATTTGTAAAATTTATTTTCAAACTCAGTTATCGAAAAAAATTTAAAAAAAAAAGAAATTTAAAACTAATTTTTTTCAAAATTTTATGTCTAGGCTGTAGTCCATGTCACGTGTGCCGTTACATGTGCTTTCAGTTTTGTCATGGGGCTTTGTTAAACACGCATAAGAGTTTCAAAAAAAAAAATGGTAACATTGATTCATGTCATGAGTCATCAAATTGATGGTTTTTTAAAGATATTTCCGTACCCTGTTGTCCGATTTACATTTTTGAAGAAACATTTTAATTGTTTTTTTAAGCCAAACAAATGTTATTAAGACGCAATTTTTGGTAAATCAAGTAATTCATGAGATATTTATTAGTCGGTAAATAATGGATAATCTTGAAGCCATATAAAGTACACTTTATGACTGTTCTGAAACCGGAAATAAAACAGGGCTATCTTAAAGGTTACTCAAAATATGAGCATTTTTTCGTTCAGTGTATTTTTATCATTAACTTTACATTTTTGATTACCTTGACTACAAATGGAAGATTCCGTCGATTCTTTTGCAACTATTTTCTACTTTCAAATATTTCTTTTTTAATTTTATACCTACATTTGTTTTTAAAAGTTTTTTTTTTAAACATATTTTTTGCAACTATTTTCTACACTATAGCTAGCTCTTGGTGCTAAAACATAATTGGTAGAAAATAATAACTCTTAGAATTTAAGAGGCAAATTTTTGAGGCCATCCGTTACTTATTACTCCGACTATCTTTTGAACGGCTGCATCGATTTTGACGAAATTTAATATTCTAAAACTACTGCTAAATATATGAATAATACTGCGAACAAAATTTTTTTAAAAAAGGTTATTTTTGAAACAGTTTTCTTTAGAAATCCGTTAATTCTCATTTTCTCGAAATAATACTATCAATTTTACCGGAAGTGGTGTCTTTCAAATATATATTTTTTAATTTCATACCTACATTTGTTTTTAAAAGTTTTTTTTTTTTTTAAACATATTTCAAAATATAAAATAGGTAGGTACTGAAAATCTTTTCTTTTTTTTTATAAAACTAGTTTTCCAGTCAGGCACACGAAAGTAACTTGCCCCATAAGCAAGTTTGTGCGGACAATTCGTGCCCTTTATTTTATTGAAATAATTGAATTTGCTTTTAATTCCAAAAATTGAAAAAAGTTAAAGGTCTCGGGTTGGGTACGAAATACCGACTGCCAAAATCCCAACTGACTAACTCCTTTTTTTTCGTAAAGGCAATTTAAAACTGAATTTTTAAATATAAATTAATTGCAAAAATGTCTCTCGTTGCTCCGCTTAGGGTATGTCCATGTCGTCTGGCAGGCGCCTTGAGTCCAATATCTTCATATTCAACAGCAGCGCCTGGGTGGCCTACTTGGCGGGTTCAAGGGATTTTAACTCCCTTTCTGACTGAGTCCAAAGTTTCCAAATTCAACAGTACCTGGGTGGCCTGATTCGCTTCTAATTTTCTTCCTCTTTCAATTTCTATTTCAAATAATTAGTGTAAAAGAAAAAAAAATATACAAAAACGTGCTAAAAGTGCTAAAAGTGCTAAACATCGGAAGTTTTTATACGTCGATTTTGTCTCTATCCCGATTTTAAAATATGGTATAATTTTGCACAGTATCTTAAGTAAATATGTATATGTATAGGTGTAATTACTAGTGCAAATAAGAAAAAAAAAAGCGAATTTCATAAAATAATTTATAGGCAAGTTGGCAGGTAGTTTTAGGTGGAAACTTTAATGAAACTTTGGGATGTTGTTCAGGGATGGGCAATTAAAATTTGCTCTTTGTTTTATTTTGTGTATAATAGGTGATAGGTGCACTGCCGGTTACTTGATTGAGGCCACTTTTTTTGCAACGGGCTTTCGCGATTTAAACCTGTTGCAAATGTTTGAACCAGAAATATTTATTACCTGTAAGTACGTACATATTTTCCAAAAACAAAGCAATTAAATTTTGGAGGTGACTCTGAAAATCCATCGATATTTCATAATTTCAGTTAAGAAACTGTAGAAAAATGGATGATAAGAAGACCTTAATGAAAGCATTTGTGACACCTGGGAAAAGATTTCACTTAATTATTTGAACAAGTCTCTATGATTCAGTAATTTCAAAAAATGCCCTACATACCTACTCATACAAAATTAATAAAAACAATAAATTAATGTCTAATAACCAAATAATGAAAACGTCTTTTATATTTGATTTAATTTTTCCCCTTTTTTTAAAGATTTTTTCAAGAGGCCTCAAACAAGTGACCCAACTTTGTATACCACTTTTCTACAGTTATACTAAGCTGAAATTGTGAAATTTTGATAGATTTTCCGAGTCTTTCCAAAAATTTCATGGCTTTGTTTTTATAAAATATGTACGTACTTACAGGTAATACATATTTCAGGCTCAAAAATTTTCTAAAGGTATACCTAGTGGCCTTAATCAAGTGACCGGCTGTATATATGTGGTGTTACGAAATACATTTTCACATTTTTCTTCTTCTAAGCTATTATATAGATATACCTGTAAAAATTAAGCAAACAAAACGAAACTTCTACAAAACTGGAATTTTAGTATTTGTTTGGAATCTTATCTTTAAGACAAAACAAAAATTTTCAGACTTAAAAAAATGCATCCACATCTAGCAAAACACAGTTTTTAAAAACTCTACGCAACATTGACAAATGCTTCGCATTGCCACACTAGATCTGTACATACAATTTATAACATGTCTCCCAATGGGACACGGATCTTTGAGTTTAATCGATTCGTTTGGGGATATTAAGGAGTGCATTTAATGCTCCTTCCTTTTGTCCATCACCGAGTTTTTTTTGTTACACCCAATCGAAACATTATGTGTTTGAGCTAAACCCATGTCTACGGTGTTTTATAACCTGTTAAGAAAAATTTCATCAGATTCAACAAAAAATCGCTTCTGTCATCTTAATGGGACTCTGTTTGTCCACATTATATACGTGTATACGCGAATTTTGCAGCCCGTAAAGAACAGCCAACGCAGTGACGACAATCGGACGAGCCGAATGCAGGTCGCAAAAAATCATAACAACACGCCACAGCGAAGCACAAAAAAAACAAAAAAAAGACACAAAACTACAAAACCTTCGAACACATGGAAAATTATGTAGACACATGTTTCAACTGTGCTTACCACCGCACTCAATGATGTTCCACACTGCACGGAAACCTCTCAAGACTTCTTTTAAAGACTTTTCATCTATGATATCCAACAAGTTGATCTACGAAAGTCATATGGATTCGCAATCGATCTGTTGATTACCTCCTTTGCACTAAAGGCATATTAGAGTACAGGCCCGGATTTGATATGCTTATAGATAGTAAATATATGAAATGTCTACAAGCGTAGTTGATGGACTTAAAGACGAAAGTCGCCAATAAGAAAAAATGGATAATAATTCACATCATTTCCACATGAGATCACTATGCTTTCCATTTGCTCGTTGAAATTTCCAATCTGTCTTGATAGAGCTGTATCGGGGATAATTGCCTGCCCATCGTCATTCTCAAAGAAATGTGGTCCGATGACGTCGCTCCGTAGCCCAAAATCCACACCCAACAGTGTTTTTTGTCGGGATGCATACCTAATCATCCAGAAATGGGACTCGTGGCTGGAAATGATTTTTCAACTGAAATGGGATACATTCATAAAACAATTTATAAATAGCAGATAATTCGACAGACAACAATATGACCCCAATGGCCTGTCAAAGTTCGAAAGTCCCTATTGATTGCCATTAGATAGCCATTAAGTATGGGTACTGTTAAAGTTTGTTTCTTTTTTATTTCCATATTCAGATAATTTCTGTTACTATGCTCCCTCGATAGTAACGAAGAGTCCAGCGCTGGTATGGTCACAAATTTAAGTCTTCATGGAATAATTTTTATTCCGAATAGGTCAAAGAGTATCAAACCAAAAGAAAACTCATGTTTCAATTTGAGCTGTAAGGAGGTCATCAGGATGATAAAAGTAAGTTTCCGCTGTTATAATAAAGCTAACCCTACTGAGGAAAACCGGAATAAATTTAAACAATCTAGAAAGACCTGCAACGGTCATGACCGTTGTATGAACAAAAATTACAGCAAAAACTAATGCAATGTCCCAATAGAAGAAAAAAATATACGTAATACAACTTCGTCTTCGGTTCCCATGCTCGTTTTCAATTACCCTCCACTGGTTAAGCTCACAAGGAAAAGCACACTTAGCTGCTAACTCGACGCTCCCACATAGTGTTATCGCTCCACCTGTACT
Source organism: Baccha elongata (assembly GCA_951217065.1). NCBI lineage: Eukaryota > Metazoa > Arthropoda > Insecta > Diptera > Syrphidae > Baccha > Baccha elongata. Next base: position 181,554,811 of record OX578272.1, on the reverse strand, counting down.
TGAGAACGTAAACAGTTTTATTGGACGACTCTATTTTCTCCCTAGCACATTTGCAAGAGTTCTCAAGGAGTTCGCTTAATTACATAGTTGCCACTATTTTATCAAAATAATAAGGCAAGTTATGCATTCGTGCAAAAAAAAATTGAGATAACAATCAAACATGATATTACGATGATAGCGAAGCCCAAAAAAGTGGGTCCGAAAATTCTGTCTGTCTCTCTTTATGTCAGTCTGTAAGTATCAGCACCTTCAGCCTAAAGGGCTTAACCGATTTACTTCAAATTTGGTATGTAGGGTTTATAGACCATTCCTTAGAGGAGAAATTGAAATCTTTTTTTAGCTCAAAAAATAACGGTACCTGCCTCATAACGGTTTTGGAAAAGCTTAATTTTCTCGAAAACGGCTCCAACGATTTTCTTAAAAAAAAAAAATAGAGATGGTTTCTGTCCAATTGTCTTTTGTTAGTTTGCTTAATTTGCAAAAAAAAATGTTCGCAAGCTCATTAACGGTACCTCCCATAGAACCGTTATTTTCTTCTTGAGCTGTCTCTTGAAAGGATTAATCGATTTTGATTTAAAAAAATTGTTTAGAAAGACCTAGATGATTTGATAAAACTTCGATACCAAAATTTTGCAAAAATTATTTGTTTTAGTTTTAATTAATTTTTTTAATCTATTTTTTTTGTGTAAATTCAATATTTGGAAAACGGCTTTACTAAAAAAAAAAAAATTTGTTTGTGCATAAAATGCAAACTATTTAGCACTTTAAATTGGCGTTTTTTAAATTCGTAAAAAAAAGCTTTTTAAAAATTATTAAGTAAACATCGAAACCGCTATAACGATTTTAGAATTATTTTTTTGATAAACTTGCATTCAGGCAACAAAATTTTTTGCACACTTTGATTTTCGTTTGAATCTACCTAAAAAGTAGTTTTAGCACTTTTAAAAACAATTCATATGATTTTATTCGTATTTTTCATTTATATTAAATATAAAAGGCACGACTGGGTCGCACAAACTTGCTCTCGTGTCAAGTTACCAATAGCTTAAAAGAACCTGCCACGAAATTATTTTATATGAAACTATTTCTAATTTTTTTCAAATAATTGAATGAGAAATAGTTTAAAAATAAAACAAATAACTTTGAAAATCACTTTATAGCTATTGAGAGTTTTCCGAGAAAATCGTAGTATGCCAGTAGTTATTAAATATTAAAATATATTTAATTTTTTTTTCAAAATCGTTTTTAAACAACTTTTTTAAAATATTTTTTGAAAATGTTGGAGACTGCCAATTTTAGCTAATTAATAATTTTCATTCAAAAAAATAAATTTTAAAAAATATTCATGAGTTGGTTTTAAAAATATTGAATTTCCAAAAAAAAAAAATGTTTAATAAATATAATTTTTTTAAGAAACGTCATTAAAAACTAAGTACTCCATTACTGTTTGGCTATCTAGGTCTTCTTAGAAACAAAATTTTGTTAAAATCCACACAGTCGTTAATGAGAAGTCAAAATTTAAAAAAACCGTTATGTTGCAGGTACCGTTAAAACTATTCCTTAAGAAATGTTCAGCCATCTGAAAGACTTTTAATTTCGTGTCACTTACGTCAAATTTTATTAAAATCGTTAGAGCCGTTTTCGAGAAAAACAAGTTTTTTCATAACCGTTATATGGCGTTTACCGTTCGTTTTAGGCCTAGAACAAAAATTCAAAAAACCCCCCTGACTGTCACCATAAAAATCTTATATACCGAGTTTAAAGGATATCGGTCCAACCGTTTAGGCTGCAGGTGCGAATGACAGACAGACAGACTGACAGACTGAAAGACTGACAGACTGACAGACTGACAGACTGACAGACTGACAGACTGACAGACTGACAGACTGACAGACTGACAGACTGACAGACTGACAGACTGACAGACTGACAGACTGACAGACTGACAGACTGACAGACTGACAGACTGACAGACTGACAGACTGACAGACTGACAGACTGACAGACTGACAGACTGACAGACTGACAGACTGACAGACTGACAGACTGACAGACTGACAGACTGACAGACTGACAGACTGACAGACTGACAGACTGACAGACTGACAGACTGACAGACTGACAGACTGACAGACTGACAGACTGACAGACTGACAGACTGACAGACTGACAGACTGACAGACTGACAGACTGACAGACTGACAGACTGACAGACTGACAGACTGACAGACTGACAGACTGACAGACTGACAGACTGACAGACTGACAGACTGACAGACTGACAGACTGACAGACTGACAGACTGACAGACTGACAGACTGACAGACTGACAGACTGACAGACTGACAGACTGACAGACTGACAGACTGACAGACTGACAGACTGACAGACTGACAGACTGACAGACTGACAGACTGACAGACTGACAGACTGACAGACTGACAGACTGACAGACTGACAGACTGACAGACTGACAGACTGACAGACTGACAGACTGACAGACTGACAGACTGACAGACTGACAGACTGACAGACTGACAGACTGACAGACTGACAGACTGACAGACTGACAGACTGACAGACTGACAGACTGACAGACTGACAGACTGACAGACTGACAGACTGACAGACTGACAGACTGACAGACTGACAGACTGACAGACTGACAGACTGACAGACTGACAGACTGACAGACTGACAGACTGACAGACTGACAGACTGACAGACTGACAGACTGACAGACTGACAGACTGACAGACTGACAGACTGACAGACTGACAGACTGACAGACTGACAGACTGACAGACTGACAGACTGACAGACTGACAGACTGACAGACTGACAGACTGACAGACTGACAGACTGACAGACTGACAGACTGACAGACTGACAGACTGACAGACTGACAGACTGACAGACTGACAGACTGACAGACTGACAGACTGACAGACTGACAGACTGACAGACTGACAGACTGACAGACTGACAGACTGACAGACTGACAGACTGACAGACTGACAGACTGACAGACTGACAGACTGACAGACTGACAGACTGACAGACAGACTCACAGACAGAATTTCCAGACCCACTTTTTTCGACTTTGCTATCATCGTAATGTCATGTTTGATTGTTATGTAAAATCTTTTTCTTTGCACGAATTCATAACTTGCCTTATAGTACCTATAATCGCAAATAAAAAATATTAAATTTATTTTTATTAAATTAAATGTTATTTATTTGGTAACTTTACTTGCTCGAGAAACTTTGGGATCTAGGCTATCTTAGTTTTACAAACATTTCTTAAGGCGAAAAAGTAGATGCAACATTGTTGGCAAAAATAATTTAAATTTTAACTCTTTCTTTTAAATCCATAACAAGTCCTTTTTTACCACGTTCTGCGTTACAATTTAAATAATTGGGCTAGCATTTTAAAAGAAAATCATAATAAATGTAACTTTTTGTTCACTTACAAAAACTTCATACCTAGTGCGGCCCTGACAACAAAAATAGGAAACCTCAACATCAGTATAGCGTCTCTGTCATCACCGTCCGTCATACCGGACAGGAGTCTAAACATACCAGAAGCAACTACAGATAGAAACAAGTGTCTGCGCCCGTAACTACACATAGATTCGAATACCGGTAGACATGCAACAACGCGCGCCGCGCGGTGCCGACACAGTCCTGCTGCTCTGCAAAGCCTGCTCTCTGGTTATTTATGGATTTGTGCAACTTTTTACGCAGTCGCGCTATGCGACTAATTGGGTATGAACGCTGAAATAACCCAGCATTGTTCTACATAATTACCTTGGAGCTTGGATGCGGCTGGGATCGGGACTGGGATTGGGATGCGATCGCAAACGGCACTGCTGTCAGTGCAATGGGTAGTTAATAATATTTCTGTCGTTCGTCCGTGCGTCGCATCGCATCGTTGTCGTTTTCCTTTGTTTTGTGTTGTTCGCTCAACAAATTATTAGGTTGACGTTTTGTCTAGTTTCGACGTCATCATGGACCGATCAAGACGACGACTCTTGACTGTGAAGTGTAATGGCCGTGCGTGTACTTTTTGTGCACAATTTGTTGCCTAAACGGGGATTTGGTTGACTCAATACGTTGGGGATTACAAAGCGGACAATAGTATTGATTTTTTTTTTGCATGATTTGCTGCGTACATTGAGCGTTATGCCGATGACCGATCGGTTTCTTGACAGTATGTTGCCGGCCAATTGTCAATCATAAGTAGAGTCACAAATGCAAACACTTGTGAGAATTTTTTGTGATGGTGGCGGCATGGTGCATTGCAATAGATGACATTTCCATGTCACACAACTACACAGAATTCCCCCAGAGGCCACTGAACCAGTGAAATTGATCTGTGGCGACGACGGAAGTTTGATCACCTGCGTCAATGCAACTGTCATGGTTGTCGCGCTCATCTATGAGTGGAGAGGATGGATGATTAACTTTGGATTGTCGCGAAAGACCATCTTTGGGCATGAGTGACCAATTGGATTGAAAAATCTGCAAATAAACGGCTGATGGTTGCATTTGGAATGATCTGTGATCATACTTCTTACGATCTGTTTCACTGAGTGCAAGTTTATTATCGGTGCAGGAGGGGCAAAGAGTTTCTATCTTGATATTTAATTAGGAAAAAGGTATATAGTTTATTGATTGCTTTAATTTATCGCCAAAAGTTAACATTTAATTGGGGTGCAGTCGTCTTTGCTATAATGTTTGATTGAAAATTGAAAATTGATTGTTTTAATTTTTATTATCTTCTAGTTCTTATTATGGTTCAATTTATCTATAAACCAGGTAAAGATATAAAACAAAGAGTTTTCGTTTTTTGTATTGCTTTAAGGTAAGGTCAGATTGGTTATTTAAAGTGAAAATATATTAAAAAGTGTAGCAAATATGCGAATGGAAAATGCATATCTACGTTCAGCAATTCTGGTGCTCATGCTATAATGTCAATTACCATTCCGAAGATACATGGTATGGTATCAATGTGTAAATTCATTTTAACTTGATATAAGCGAAAGCCCCACGAAGGGGATCTTCTAATAACTGCATTGTGGAAGAAAGCAATTTAACTCTCTAGATTTGTTACTGTTTACTGTCATGCGAAGCTCAGTAGCCATCAATTTGCTCTCATATTTCTTGTACATTTTCCAACATTGTGAACCGTATGTAAGCGCTATGCGAACAAATGCAGTGTATAGCTTTTGTTTCAACTTAGTAGGCATTTTTCGGTCTGACAAGATGGCAGAGTTCTCACGCCACTTCATTCACCCTACGCTTACGCGATAGTTGATGTCACCATCACAGGATGCTTTATTGTTGATCATAGATAAAAGATATTTTAACTTTTCGCACTTGGGAAGCACTGTTCCGTTCAAAGAAATGTCCGAAATAGGCCTGGATGGATCAGAAAATGGGCAGCATAGATATTCTGTCTTTTTTGGCGCTTATGCGATACCTGTTTCTCTCCAAAGCGTCCACCCATACATCAAGTGTTCACTTATGGAGGCTTCATCGTCAGCAAAGGAACAACTGAGTTACTTTCGGGTCGGTATCTCACCTTATCTTCAAGGACTGTAATTGGCAGCAAATTTTTAACGCTTACACTAGGTATAATGCTACTGTTGTGGAAAATGCATCGGAAGCAATTAATTCGTTCTTTTCGACTTGTTGACTGAAAAAGATTGGTGTTTGCAATAAAAAAAAACGAACTAATCAATCTTAATTTCAATCGAAGGAAAATATACGACGGTGAAACAAGAACAGGAGAAGTAACATTGCTCGGAAGAGATCACTTTGAAGTCAACTCATACAATGTTATTTTTTACCATTGTTTATTTCTTCTTTGAAAAATTCGTTGTTTTTATTGATTTGGCAAATTTTGATAATGATTATACATATTCGGAAAAAAGCAAAACATTTACAAGAAACATACAGACAAGATTTATAGTGTTCAATTAATGATGAACTTATCCATTTCAAAGCTCATCTTGATAACGAAAAACAGAATTTAAAGGGGCTAATAACGCTAATCGAAACTGTTGAGTTTATTTTTTTAAATATTCTTGATACAGTGTCTCCAAATATTGACATTGCATATAAAATGTTTCTCTGCATGGCTGCCACGAATTGCAGTGGTGAGAGATCGATTTGTTGTTTGAAGCGGATCAAAAATTACACTTTCACTTTGGCATTATTATGGATAGAGGTGGAAATTTAAAGTTCAATAGTTAGCGACTATTCATAGTTTTGCGGTTGGAAAGCACGGCGCACAGTGGGGAAAAAAGTGGAAAAAAAAATTGGTATGAAAGTTAGATTTTTTTAAATGTTGAAAGCATTTCTAGACATGGAAGTTTTTATTCAAAGTTGAAAAATAGTGAAAACTGATGTAAATATGAGTATTTCTTAAATAGTATAAAATCAGTTAAATTTCGACGTTTCAAACATTTTTTTTGTTAATATATTAAAATTAAACAGATTAACAATATGAGATGCAAGTTTAGTTTATACATTTTATTTTTGATTTTTTATTTTAAGCAAACTTATAACTAGGCGGACATATATCATAAGATAGTGTTGAATCTCACCAATACTTTCCAAAAAAAAAAATCTCATCCGAATACTTCCGAATTCGATTTTTAGAGAAATAACGAAAATTGACGAGTATTTAATAAGGCTTCAATTATTTTAGAAGTTATTGGCTGCAATCATTATATCAATCCCGAAAAGTTCCATGATTATATCCTTCAGACTGCAAAAATGGCTATTGAGTTGTACCCTTGGTACTATTTACCAGCAAGCGTGCACAAGAGTCTTATGCACGGCAAAGAAATAATTGAGTCTTGTCGACTTCCTATTGGCTCTTTATCGAAGGAAGCTCAGGAGAGCAGGAACAAGGACTATCGCATGTTTCGGTCTAATAATATCTAGCAGGAAAACATCGCGAACTGCCACAAATTAAGATGTCTTGCACATGTTTTTCATTTCATCTGATTTTTTAATATCCTATTTACGCCCCGAACCAAAGTCAAAAACTTTTTAATGATTGAAGAAGCTAAACACTTGTTAATGTAATGATAAACAAAACAAAATAGTCATTACAAAGTATCTGAGAAAGATTTCTTCAAAAATGGTCCTTTTGAGGGCCCCAAATATTAAAAAGAGATACATAAATAAGATTTCAATTCAATAAAAAAAAAGATTTAAAAACCGACTAAAAAAATTATTAATTTCAAAATAAATTTCAATAATTTTAAACATTATTGGGGCGTATTCCTAGTCGTTTTTAAACTCCAGTTTATCTTAGACTGGGGTTTATCCTATGTTATTTGATTAGGATAAACTCGATGAGTCTTTCTTAGTAACGGCTTAGACAGAGTCGAAAAAATCGAGTTTATCCTATTAAAATTACATTGTTTAAACACAGTCTAAGAAAAACACTAGTTAAAAAACAACTATAAATATGCCTCATAGTGTTTGCTACCAGATTTGTTAACATTGTTGATCTTCAAAATCTTAATTTTCTTACAATGTGTATCAATCAAAAAATAATATAAAGTTTGACAAAAAGTGGCACTTATGCTCTTATCCACCATAGGTTTTGACCTTTAGGAATGTTTTTAATCTAACGCATAAAAAATTTTCTTATCTACTGTTATATTTCCAAAATGTTCTTTTTATTTTTTTTTTTTTTTTTACAATTTTTTTGATATGACTTATCATTTGGCAACCGAAAAAGCGTCCTAAATTCCAGGGCACAAGTAAACCGACATTTCTGCATTTACTTAAAGTTCCATTCTCAAACGAAAATACACCGAACTATATAGGTAAAAAAAAAATAGAATGCAACACGACAAGAAGCTATCAAAGAACTCAACGGATCGATCACAGAGATTCACAGAATCAAAAACCTCGAAACCTAGCAGACTATGTCGTCGTCATTGAGGAAACAGAAAAAAAAAACATCAAAACGTACATATATCGGTCTCAGTTCAGGACACAATTTGCTGACCAGGTAGCATCATGTTGTGCACCGCTTTCAAATTCCACAAGGTCGACAACGGCCTACATCGTCGGTCACTTGTGCTTTCACATCCCCTCAGCGCTCAGCCTCAAGTCATCATGTTCCTAAAAGCCACAAGAATCGACTTTTGATTTTGTTTTAACAAATTTCGTTCGATTCATCGATGAAATAATTGAGATAAAAACAAAAACGAAAGAACCGCCACAACCACCTTATAAATATGTATGTACGTTTATCGAAATTGAAACTCCCAGCTGTTAGTCGGATGGTGGGCCAGGGACGTCTTCCGATATCAAGGTAGAGTGAATTGATCAAATCGACCACTCAAAGGTGACCATCATCGACCGCGTTGCTCGTCAGGACGAGAATCATCACCAATATATTGGAGAAGACCAAAATATAAAAAAAAACAGACTTATATGAAAACAATCTACACAACAAGGAGCAGAACTAAGCCTTTGCGGTTGGCGGTTGAATGGTGTTGGCTCGTCAGATTGGAGATCGATATTTTGTTGATCGAAAATTGAGTATAGAAAAAAAGAAAAAAAATTAAATAAAATAAAATTGTGGACAAGACCGAAAGTGACCGACACAAGAGAACGCACAAAATTCTGAAGATCAATCTCAGAACGAGAAATTCGTCTTTCACCGTCTTTGGAGCGGCGTATACCATCAGTAATTATCTCTCGTCAGAGGACGCAATTAAACCTCCACTGACTAGTTTTTCTCAACAACGCATAGGATTTGATGTCTATACGAATTGGGCAGATATTGATTTGGTTAAGCACTTTGCAGATTGTGTTCGTTAAAAATATGTGCTTGGTAAAAAAAAGAACTGAACAACAAATCAGGGTTAATATTTTACTGACTCTTGATGTGAACTTCCGATAGTTGAGTCGTTGAAACGAAATCAAAAACTTGCCTAGACGAATCATTTATAAACTTGTTCAAAACCTAAACGTTAAATTCAACCAAACAATATTGGATTTGGATTTGGAGAAAATGTTTGAAATTATTTGGTGTTCGAGCACGAATCTAAAAGTTGGCACTTAATTTATGACAGGTATATTCCGTGGACAATTTGACCTTTGGTATTTATATTTTAAGGTGAATTTATCGGAATTACAACCTTCACGGTGCAGAGTTATAAATTCACATAATGGATGGAATGGAAATGAGGGTTACAAGTCAACAATTCAGTTGTTGACGAAGCTGAAGACTAGTAATATCCTAAACGGATTAGCGAATTCATGTAACGGGTAGTATTATATTTGCTATTTGCTGAAAGGGAGTTGAAATCGCTGTTGTGCTGTTGAGTGTGAAAACTAATGGTGTGCCATATAGGTACTCTTTTAAGACAAAAAATTATATTTAATTTATTTTAAACTTAAGAAAAAAACAATACACAGATGGAATTTTAGAAACAACAACAACAACTTAAAGGTGCTATGTACCACCAATTTTAAACGAATTTTATTTATTCGTTTTTACGTTTAATTTTTTTTTTTTGCTGTTCAAAAATTCAATAAAAATTTTTGGAAAAAAGAATGGTCAAGTAATAAAACTGATATTCTAGTACGAATAGTACAATATAACAACAATAATAATTTAAATAGTTTGGTCTGTTACCAATCTTTCAACCTCTCCCCCTTTGATATATGCTACTAATTGTAGTCTATCAAAATAAGCTTAGGAGAAAAATGGAGGCGGATAATGATAATGCGTGGTTTTGAATCTCATGATGTGCATGTAGAAAGTTTTTCATAATAAAATTGAATTAAAGCGCACCAATAATAAGGAGACTGATGACAGGAATTGGCACTCCTTGAAAAAGCTATACATATGTCCAGACAAAAATAAAAAAACGAATAGTAAAATTCGTTTAAAATTAGTGGTAGCACCTCTTTAAGTTGTTGTTGTTGTTCAAAAATTCAATGAAAATTGACGGAATAAAGAATGGTCAAGTAATAAAACTGACATTCTAGTACGAATAGTTCAATATAACAACAATATACATATTCTTTTAACAATAAAGATATTCTCAAATATATCTATAGTAAAAAAAAATTGAACCGCTGCGAAAGCCGAAGATTGTTCCACAATGTAAACGTTGTCAAGCATTCGGTCATACTAAAAAAATACTACAATCGCGAGTTTGCTTGTGTAAATAGATGCAAGCGATACATCGATGTTTCTGTCTGAAAACGATGTTTCGGTATAACTAAGGTACAAACACTAAGGTACGCAAACACAAATGTGTTTGCGACATGCCACAATGAGTTGAAACATTATATGTATGTTGGTATCATGCACGCAATTTTCGCATTCTAAGCTTAATAAGTTCACATGACATATTCACTGGCACTTGTTCAATCAACCATCAACGAGATTGACAACACTGCACACGACAACATTCTGGATGTTCGAAATTTCCGAAAAGCAAACATTATGTTTTGGACGATAATATTCACCTTTAGCGGATCGTATATCTCTCACTAAACAATAATTCCGTCTTGCCCCAATCAAATGAAGAAGACCGATGACCATGACCAACCAATAATCTAACCATTTCTCAAATGAAAAAAAGTGTGAAGCTTGTCTCTTAACTTTATAGTTATGTTTTAACAAACAACTGTTATTCAAAAATCAAAGTATATGAAGCTTCCAAAATGGGCCAACTAGATTTTTCTTAATTTTCGGTAGATTTTAAAAGGGTAATTGTTGGAGCGCTATTGTAATTGAATATCATCGATATAAAATCCATTTAACTGATATCTATAGATCTCCCTGTTTGCAAGGTTGGCGTCATGCTCATGAGTCAGACAGCCTTTTTAAGGGGGCTGTTTTCCCACATATTTTTGAAGATCTTATCACAAGATGCTGCTTAATATTTCCAAATTGTATAGTGCCACCAATATAGTAACGAATGTGGATAAATTTTAAATTTACTAGTTTAATTATTTTATATAATTTATAGTTAACAGATATTTAAAAAGAGATCTTTAAAAAATATATAGATTCTAGTACCTTGATAAATCTCAAAGAATATATAACAGATAAATACTTGATGCAAGATTGACAAGTATCCTTGTTTGGAATATTATATGTATGATTAGTTTCTTGTTATTATATAAATGCATCACATGTCAAAAAGAACCTATAGTATACATATACTCTATAGTAAGCAAACCATGTATTTTTATATCAACTCCCTTTTCTGTTAAAGGAAGAGCTCATAAAAAACGCAATTAAATTATTAAATATTGACGAAATGATCACAGACTAACCAAACAAAAGAGCCGACTTACAAACTTTATTAACTAAGTATTATTTCAGAAAAGATTTACTCATTTAGCTTTCAATAAAAATATAAAACAAAAGAGACTTACGAACTTTATTTTATTAAGTCTTTTCTAAATGAAAATATATGGACGCAAGTTATGTTGCTCATGTTCTGGGGCCTCACAATTCGAAGAAAAGATATCTTGAAAAAAATCACAAATAAGTAACTAACACAAGGAATTTGAAATTTTATTGTTATCGACGCATCAACCACCTTTATTTTTAACAAATGAATTTAAAACCAAATTACAAATTTGACTGATTGCCCTACGTAACTCTTTTCCCTATCAAAATAGTATAGTGTGCGCACAGTTTATATGTTTGCAAATCGAAGACAGTCTGCTCAAAATTCCCGATTCCCGAAAATACAATTTTAATAATTGGTTCATTGTCTGGCATCTGGTCATAATAACATGTTGCCGGTCGCAACATCCTTCGATGGACTTCAGCGGACACACTGAATGAATGTCCCCTGATTCCGCGGTTCACATTAAGTTGGTGGTAGAGGAAAGAAACTGTGTGCTCGCTCCAAGATAGGGATTGCAAATTATTTCCACTTTGCAAAATCGGGTTTGCTAACTGCCTGCCGTGCCGGTCGCTTGTGTGAGATATCCATAACAAGTCGATCGATATTGGGGCATATTTCGCAGTTCGAAAAACTCTTTTATAGATATACCTAAATAGATACTTTTTTTTTATTGTAGATACGGCTCTAGTTTGGCAATGAATTTAATGAACCTTTTTCTCTGATTTTCTTCCAGGTATCGGGAGGATGCACTGTGTTGGGACAGGTAAGTGAATGACAGGGAGAGTGATGATGACAAAGATGTTGTAGATGACAAAAAGCTTTTTCCGCGATCAAATTAATGAAATTCTTGTCGCATTCCGAGAGAAGCGATCACAAGTTTGTAATTTCCTTTTGGGGCACCAGTTTGGTCGATGATACACATGTACACTTTGTATCTGCGTATAAGATGTGGATAGCTGCAACATCATTTTTCTTTGCTGTCTCTTAGTTAAGGTGAATTCAGCTGCTGTTTATGGCATTTTCAACGTGCGGATAGCGTGTGCCGTTGTCGTGTGTTATCGATGTTAGATGGCGTGTGCTTTCCGATTTGGAAGTTTGACTTAACATGTATTTATAATCTGTCTGCACTGTTGTGTGGCTAAAATTCATTGCAATTCAAAGATCTATTTGAAATTTTAACTATGTGTTCAAAGCAAGGCACACGTCAGACTGTGCAATTAAGTGTGTGTGATTGCAGATTTTAATTGAAATGCAAGACACCTTTTTTTAAACTACAAGCATTTTAGTTATGCGTAGATATATAAAAATAAGCTATTATGTCATTTTGAGATTGGACATTTTCTGAGTGTTTCACTTAGTACTGAATTTGCAAAACAAAAGAAAACAATTTAAACAATCTTTGAACTGTCAAAAATTAATTATTTCATTTTAACATTCTAACAGCTAAATGACAAAGTGTGAACTACAGATTGTTTGTTTTTTGATACGAATCTAATGTTTTGTGATTGCGTGCTATGAAAATTAAACGGGGTTTAAAATATGTGGTGGTAACAGGCTATGCGCCAATTAGTTAATTACTTGAGTTCTTAATTTGATATATAATTTAAATTTAATGATCTTGGTAGGACTCAACTTTATAAACAATACAGATAGAAAAATGGATACTTTTATATTGGGAAACATTATGTAGATACAAAGAAGTTAGACACATATAATTAAAAATCAAAAAACACAATTGTATTGCAATAACAGAATTCTTACATCTGAGTAATTTTCGGCTCTCATTGAATGGGTTATTTTTTTTAACTTGGATTTTTAAGCCTAACCTACACTACCTACAGTATTCTTTCAGCAATACCATTTAAATTATGTGAATTCCTAAACGTGTTCAAATCATTCGACATCTTTTCTAAGAAAATGTGATAAACTGATAAAATTTCAGAGAATGAATAGATTGGCTTATACTCTCAATCAATCATTTTGAGTGCGTTGTAAGTTCAACCTAGCATTGTAGAGGACCTACAACTTTTCATCGAGTCCGAACGACTATAAGGTGAGATATACTTTTGATGGCAGTGATACTCTTGGAGAATTTGTCACTTCCTCGCAAATGACAGTGTACTCAGGGTTTGAACCCAGAACTCTGGCGTGACACACTTACCACTCTGCCACGGTGCACTACAATAAAATCGAAAAAAACTATATTAAAACCCATTTATACTTGCTATTATAGGTATGCAGCAACTATATAAGGAAAGCTATGCTTTCCTAAAAAAATTAAGACAACAATCATATAAGTATATAGGTGTGAATTAAATGTTGAATGATACTGTCCTTTAAGGCCAAATTTAAGAGCGAAACCCATGAAACGCGTTGCGTGCGTTGAGGTGTCGCTTTAAACTGAGTACATTATTAAATACACAGGTTCTCAGACCAACCTGGATTTAAGTAATTCAATGACACATTGATTTAGATCTTTGAGATTTCAAATACTTGAATAGAAAGCACACGTTCAATTAGGAATAAATGATTAGAATTTTTAGAGAAAAGAGACATCAGGCTGGTAACGAGGCTGGTAACGAGGCTGGTAAGGCTTAAAATGGAAAATATCTGCTAAGGAAAAGTAATGAGCTAAGAATATCGGAAATAAAAACTTCTTCTTCAGATCCAGAATGATCGTGTTATTAAATATGTTAACACTTTCCCTAAATCCTTTAAAGCGAAAAAAAGATGTTGGCAATCACTTGACATCAATCATAATAAAGGTGCCGTGAAATTACGCTGAATTTCGCAATTTGGCCTTTACACTTTCCAAAGTGAAAGTACGCCGAATTTCAACGTTCGGCTTTATTTCGCTTTGAGACAGTGAAATAATACCGATTCAGCCTTATTTTACCACTTTAACGTATATATGTAAACAGTGAGGTAGGTATAGGGGCATGCTTTTAACCTGCAACCACCCTGTTTTAGGTGGTGTCGTGTCGTGACATAAGTTCAAGTAAGCGTTATATGACCAAATTGTAAAATTTCGTCTTATGATACTTTGGGAAAACCCCCTGGAATCGGTAATTTTCCTTTCAAGCAAAAAGTACATTGATGGTGGCTAGGTGCAAGCACAACAAAGCGTAGAAAAAAAAAACAATATTCTTCTCATGTCGCTCTGCGAAAGCGTCATAAGCCGAATTCCTTTTATGTCATCACTGCTCAGCTTAGAGTCACAATTGGGTTTGGGGTAGGAGCGATGTTGGGTATACCTATATACAAAAATGAAATTCGGCCTTATTTCTTTAGTGACATTCGGAGTTATTTTACTTTAAGCGAAATAAAGCTGAACGTTGAAATTCGGCGTTATATCACTTTGGAAAAGTGTATTAAGGTCGAATTTTGAAATTCAGCGTTATTTCACGGAACCCATAACAAAGTGTAAATCGAGATAGTTACACTACATAGCTGAATCGTGAATTTTAAAAAATAAATTCCTAAAATTAAGGTTCATTCACACTATATGCGATGAAAATGCGTTTTAAAAACAAAAATTTGTTTGCAAACAAAAAACTTGAATTAATAGACTGAGTTATATGTATGTATAACAGACTTAGACAACACAAATAATTTCAACGAACCAAAAAAACAAACAAAAGAATATTTTTATTAATATTATAAATTGTTTAACAAAAACACTTTACTAGTTTTTATAAAATCATTTTTGTATTTATTTTTCTGTAATCAAATTATTTCTGTTCAATCAAAACTTTAAAATTTTATTATAAATTGACTAGAAAGGTTGTACTTCAATAATTAAAATAGTAAAAGGTGTCGTGAAATAAGGGCTATAAGGTCAAACGAAAATAAGGCCATATTTATAAATATATGGCCTTATATCACTTTGAATTAGTGAAATGAAGCCATATTTAAACGATTGGCATTATTGCGCTTTGCAAAAGTGAAATAAGGCAAAACCATCAGTTTGTGAAATAAGATCATTTAAAATAAAATGCACGACTGTGCTGCATGAACTTGCTCTCGTAGCGATTCATGGGATTGAACAAAATTTTCAACCTAAGAAATTATGTTCAAAGGGGAAAATATCAGAAAATGGCCTAAACGATTGATCAAGTTGTATGGTAGGTACCATTAAAAACTTTTTTAGCTAAAAACTTTAGATGTCATCTTGTGTTATTTAACTATATTAAATGCTTTACCAAATTTAAATAAAATTTGCTCAGTCATTATCAAGTTGTGGCCAAATTTGTAAAAACCGTTAACACCAAATCTCCGTTATGTGCATTTTTAGCCAAAAACCTTAAATGCAGTTATATTAACCGGTCTTCAGATACAACGTACACAAAATTTTATTAACGTTATATGGTAGGTATCCGTTATAGCCGGGCTAAAACCAAAATTCGGATTTGTCCTCTAGGGGATCGCCAAAACGTTCTATATGTGAAGTTTGAAGTAAATCCGTCAAATCGATTAGACGATTATTTGTGTAGATGTACCATCAGGTAAGTTTGACTTGGTGTGTGATTTTTTTCGCTACGTGCTCCTCCTTTTTCCTGACCACAAAAAGTTGATCGCTCTAAAAATGAAAATGGATTAAATCGCAATTAAGTTTTATTACTATGCATATACATATTATATTACGTATATTAATATGCACTAGTTAATATTTAATAAATATATTAAATTTTTACAACAGTTTTTCGGTGGAGTGAAATAAGGTCCGCGGAATTAAGACCCGTGGGTCTTAATTATCACTTTGAAAAGAAACAAAGCCCACAGGCATTATTTCATTCCCAAAATGGCAATCAAATCCGCGAGTGTTATTTGGCAACAGGTGTTAACTGCAACCCCCCTGCCCACATGGCCCACTATAGGATTTGGCGTAAGTGCGAGTTTGGGTGTGTGCAAGTACCACTTCATGCTTTTTTGAGGAGGGTCTTATAGCCACTTTGAAAAGGAATTAATGCCCGTGGGTGTTGTTTCCTTTCAAAGTGGGAATTAGGACCCAAGGGCCTTAAATCCGCGTAACTTATTTCACTCCATTTTTCGGCACGTTTCCTTAAAGTTTTAATAAAGAGAGTCAATTCTTGTGTTTTTGTATTTTCATTACTAATACAAGAATATATGTGAAAGAAATTGCTGAGAAAAAACCACATACATATCCAAACTGATAAATTTACCTACGAGAATTGAAAATTGGAAAAACCTTTTTATAACACAAATTGTAGGAAATTTGATTGCCTTTAATTTAGTCTCAGAGAATTCTTCCCTAACCAACTGGCCGTTTCCAAGGTAGAAGCGTAAACCTCAAAAGGGGGAAATTAATACCCCTCCCCCTCCTCCGTCTATCCTCCCAGATGTCAGGACTTTTAGTATGTTGACTACTTAAGCAGCATGAACAATATTCCGAAGAAATGGATTAAAACAAAATGGTCAAGTGAATTTCTCAGTCGTTAACAGGAAAGTAATTTCCACAACAGCAAATTTGTGTGATCCAGTCGTGCCCTCTATTTAATTCATAATTCACAAGCTTGTGAAAAAAGCACAAGCCCCTAAGCTTCCCCCCAATATCTTAAATCCAGCTCGAAACACCCATACTATATATACTTCCAATGTAAAACCTTGTTTTAAACAAATAGGTTAACAAAATTCAGTTATTATGATACTTAAGCTTAAAATTCACAAGAACTCAAGTCAAAGCAAAAACATTTTTTTAATTTTCAGATTAAAACATTACTTTAATTAAATAAAAGAAAGAAAAAAACTTAAATAATGATGGCGCAGAGTATTAGCTTGAAATTGTATATTTCAATTTCTGCCGTGAATTCGATTCGCACTTTCTAAAAAGAAAATTCCTCAGCTAATTGAATTTGTTAGTTTTTTTTTCTTTTGTTGTTGTTGATATTATTTGTTTCTTTTCTTTTTTATTATAATTTTCTGTTTTTTGTGTTGGATATACTCACCTTTCTTCGTTTCGGTTTCTTTACAGAAAATCCATGGACGAGATGGGAGCTGCACAGTCATCGGTGAATGCGCGGTAAGTGCTAATGGTGTACCGACCATTTCTTTGCCACATGAATTAGTTACCATAATTTAAGTTTTCTGTATTCTGTCATCAACGAAATGAACAACAACCACTAACTGCTTCGCTTATTTTTTCCCCTGACTATATAACCAATGTGAAGACGGCTAATACGTACAACGCACGGCGGCGGTGGACAGTATAACCTCATGATGGTTAAACGCAGAAGAATAACAATACAAATATATAGCTAATTGGATTTGTTAATTACAAGAAGTATAGAAATGCATTAGTATTATTTTTTTTTTGCTCCTGGTACTTGTTGCTGCTGCTCGGTTGCGAACTTTGATGATTCTGGTCGGACAACTAGGTCCTCTTGCCTTCTACGCTTAAGGAACAAACAAAAAAAAAAACAACCAAGGTGCATCATCACTAAATGCACTGAATTAATTAAATCAGAATAAGTATTTCAAGTATCTGAAGTTCAATGGAAAACCCGGTTATTAATTATATTAATCTGTGTCCTGCTGCATCAAAGATTCACATCAACTTGTTCGCCGGCCGGTCGATGTGAATGCAACGCTTTTCAGCATCAGCATCAACTAAACGAACACAATTAATTGAGATCAGAAAGTGGGGATGTCGAAATTATCGGCGGCGGAACCCATTAAAAGAAGAGGGTAAGCAGAACAAGCATCATCTCTACCGAATGCTTGCATTGGTTGCAACGACAAATTAGATGGCTGCTAATGCCGTCGTGCAGATATTTTTATTTCCCATATTGCAACCCAGCTTCATGCCACTGACAGCAAGGTGCCAGAATATTAATTAATATTTTGCTGTTGTGTGCTCTGCAGTGCGGGTATTTTTCATCTGGATATTTTTGTGGTGCCACAGCCACTGTAGTGTGCAGTGTGTGCTCTATGCGCTTGGTTTTCAAACCGTAATTACACTTCTCTCGACATTATTGACCATCATCATTGGGGAATGTTCAACTCGACACTGGAATTTGGTTTTCACATTCGATGGTATAATTTAATGGCGGGGATTTAAATGGTTTTGTCGAATACCGAACGGGTTTGGTCTTTTCATTATAAGTTTTATTTTTTATATTTTGGAATTTCCTCCTTCATTCTTAAGTCCTTGGCAAAATAGTATGAAAGTGATCAACTTTTGTATAGATTTCATTGGAAAAAGTATTGGCATGCAATTTTGAAGTTATCTGAGGTATTCCAATGATGGGACTTTTTGAAATGGGTGTATATGAACACATCCGAAACATACGTTTTGAAATAATTTCTTTTATAAACAGACAACGTTTGAAACTGTCCAAAAATGGTGGCGAATGTGACAGGAGTAATTACAATTATAGCAATGTAATTGTATCTATCTATCCAGTTTGGTAAATGGTTTTTAAAAAGTATAAAACAAAAATTATTTACGTCTTTGTATGGGCGAGTTTCAAAAATACCTTTTTATTGTTGTATGTAATTATTGGTGAACAAGATTTCAAATTTTACAAGCGTATTAATATATACATAAATGTAAGCAACTTGCAGACTTTTCACACATTTTTTGCTTACAATCAGATAGTTGCAGCAATAAAATAGTTATTTTACAAAAAAAAAATTGTCTGCATAAGAAATGTAGAGAATTAAATTTTCTATAAATTAGATTATTGCCACTTTTAGCGAGAAATGCAGAATAACCTGAAAATCGACAAAACTAAAAATTTAAAATGAATGCCATGCCATATCAAGTTTTGTTGTGGTTTCATATTCTACCGCCTCATTGGAACCTATAACTGCGTCGAAAATTCCTTCTTCATTTAACTTTAAATAAAATTCCTAAAGTTATTTAACTAAATACCACTATTCACATACGTAATATGTAATAAAAAAACACAGCAAATTTTTTTTTCAAAAAATTACTGATTAAATTAATGTCCCAGTCGTTAACATGAAAGTAACTTGCCACAAGAGCAAGTTTGTGGGACCCAAACGATGTCGTGTCCTTTATTTCGATGGGCTTACTAATTATTGAAGTGTGCCTATATAATTTTTAATACAAACATTTGGAAGGGAACGGATG
The DNA here is from genome assembly GCA_951217065.1 of Baccha elongata. Taxonomy (NCBI): domain Eukaryota; kingdom Metazoa; phylum Arthropoda; class Insecta; order Diptera; family Syrphidae; genus Baccha; species Baccha elongata. Next base: position 181,535,275 of record OX578272.1, on the reverse strand, counting down.
TAACATTTTTATGAGGATGTTTATTGTAACATATGTTTTCAAATTGAATTTCTATGAATCAAAACAATCACCTCACGATGAAAAGATAGAAATGATTGAAATACACCATTTATTATCAATTATCATCAGCAGCTTCATCTGCGACCGAACAAATAACAACACCAAATTCATCATAGTCGCCAGCAGCTGCAGAGGTACATTGAAACGTATTAAATAAATGCTGTTACAATCGTCGTGACATTTGTGTTAGGTAGAAATAACTGCAAGGGACGGTTTTTACATTTGGGTTTCACTTGATTTTTAGAGCGTACACTCGGATCAAGAGCAAAGTACGAAACTCTATTAGAATTTAAGACTAAAACAAAATTAAAAAATAAGGTAACTTGCCACGAGACCAAGTTTGTGTGACCCATGTCGATCGTGTCCTATATTTGTTTTTTTTTTTTTTTTTTTTGACAGAAAACTCACAAGTGGTCAAATTTTTGAGCCTAACTCAAACAAAGTTGACAGTTTTTTTAATCTCCACTCCACTCTGGAAATTTTTGAGTGTGGCAAGAGGACACATGTTTTCATTAATATAAGAGAGTTAAAATTATATCATTTAAAAGTGAAAATGTTGCGAGCAGTCTTAAATCAGCACTTCAGATGCTCAGCAGTGTCGATTTTAAATAAATGTAACCTTTCTTATTGCAGATGAATTACTACTTACTGCATCCAATTGATATGTAAAGCAGCATATTTTAATTAGTTTTGTCGACTAAACGGAAAACCGACTATATCTTCTTTTATTCAGCGAGATCAAATATTTGTATATAGGTTGTAAGCAAACTAAAACCTCATCTTACCATATGAACCAAAAATAAGTCTAATTATCCAAAAAGCAATTCACAGCATTATCATCAAACTATAACCTAACTTCACACAAAAAAGGTTGTAACCTTTTTTACCTTCGACACGAGAGGAAACCATTAAAATCCTTGATACAGCAATAAAATGATTATGGAAGTGATAAAGTAACAGTTCCAGAATAACATAATCATCATCATGCTTCTTCAATTCCATGAAGGAATAGGGACTCGTCTATATATTCTAGCTAAACGGGGGAGCCTAACTGTTACATTATAATCCCAACTACAATACAAACAAAAATCAACAATTCAAGAATCTTACAAAAAACCTCTTATCAGAACCACCAAATCGGGGCATACGTTTCTTCGCATGATGAACGTTATGGCCTTTTCCGCTGCACCAGCCGAAAGGACGCACTGGCTGTGTAGACAGGTCGTAAATATCCTGAGTTTTGGACATTGGATATTTTTATACGACGGCGGACAAGCAGCAAGCAACAGGTAACACCCGCTTAGTAGCCCGGTTCAGTGGAAAAAAAAGATAGTGTCCATTTGAAATGCTTACGGAAATGAAATGACAATGATCCCAAACGGATGATCACCAGGGACGGAGGCAGAATTATAAGTAGAATTATGAAGCAACGTCAGTGGCAGTAATAAAACTGATGCCCGTGCACAAGCAATAAATAATTTCCATCATTGGGTTTTTTATTCGAAAAAGGATGGAGTAGATATAGATATACCAGACGACCGACGCTTGGTAGAAGAATTAAATTTTCAAGTTGAATGTTGTGTTAAAGAAAGTGAAGCTTGATATACATACATATGTACAATGAATATAGCGTGTGCTCATTTTTATGTTTTTTAAGTATGATCTGTGAAAGCAGATGAAGATTTTTCTATTTAAAACATTTGTTAAGTTAATTGACAAACGAAATTTGATCACGACTTCAAAACAATTATACCTATATATATACAAAGACTTGACCATATCGAAATACTGTCACCCAAGGATAAGTTGCTTCCAGTACATTAAAAGACTTTCAAACAATATCAAAACACCAGTAGGGTAGACTGGGTACGGTTGAAACAAAGGACGGTTGAAACAACACAAATATTCCAGGAACAGTAGACGGTACGCGAATGTTTCCCCAAAGCAAACGAAGCGATAACATATTTGAACAATCGTCAGTCTTGCTTAGCACGTGGCACGTTGCAGTTGTGTAAAAAACAATTTTTTTTGTATCGGTAACAAAAAGTAAGTATTTGTGTGCGGTTTATTTTTTCCATTACTGTGTTTCTATTCATGTTAGAATATTAAGGTTGTGTTTGTGTTTGAAGCGAAGAATGTAGAACATATCCCAGTGACTTGTTGCATCTTGTTGTTAATGTCTACATAATTATATACATTTTTGTAACTAAAGAGGGGTTGGGGACGGTTGAAACATTTTGTCTGGGTACAGTTGAAACAAAATGTTTATTTAGTTTTCATGCTTTCCAGATGCCAAGAGTTCGTGCAAGAATGACATCCAGAGGACAGACTGACTTAACAAATTATAGTAAGGCCTATGACGATGTCAAAGCCGGCGGTTCGTTGCGAAATGCGGCGGAGAAGCATGGAGTAAATTACTGTTCGCTGCTTAGATACATACGAAAGCGAGATGCTTCTGGTGATGGAGAAATTCAAACCATGGGGTATATAGCACACAACAAAGTTTTTACGGCGGAGCAAGAGCGGGAGCTCTCAAGGTATCTTCTTCGATGCGCTGATATATATTTTGGCCTTAACAAAAAAGAGGTAAGAAAATTATCATTCGAACTTGCCGTTAAATACAATTTGTCACGGCCTCGGACTTGGGATGACAATGAGATGGCCGGAGAGGAATGGTTTCGGAATTTCATGAGGAGGAACCGTGAGCTGTCCGAACGCGCAGCATAAGCTACCAGCCTCTCAAGGGCAAATAGCTTTAACAAATTTAACGTTGATGCTTTCTATGACAATTTGACCACCGTTATGGACCGTTATAAATTTGAGCAGCAAGATATCTAAAATACAGACGAAACAGGAGTAACAACTTTCCAAAAGCCTGACAAAGTGGTGGCTAGGCGTGGGGCTCATCAAGTAGGTTCCATGACTTCTGCAGAAAGAGGTACTTTAGTTTCAGTAGCATGCGCTGTGAATGCCATCGGAAATGTCATTCCTCCATTCTTCGTTTTTCCGAGAGTGCGTTACCAAGACCATTTTATAAGGGATGGGATCTTAGGATCTGCTGGAACTGCAAACCCTTCTAGCTGGATGCAAGATGAATCATTTTTGTGTTTCCTCAACCATTTCAAAAAACATTCAAATGTGTCTCCTTCCCATAAAGTGTTGCTTGTATAAAATAAATATTTATTTATTTTTGTTGTTTGTTTTGTTTAAAATTACTGTTGATTTTTTTTTGTTATTTTACTATAAATGAATTATTATTAAATACAAACAGTGTAATATTAATACTTTAAAATAAAAAAAATTAACGTTCTTAACACAAGTGAATGTTTATTATTTCCATGTGTTTCAACTGACCCCAACCGCCGTTTCAACCGCCCCTGGTACGGGTACGGTTGAAACAAAAAAGGTTTTTTTTTTAAATCCATGTTCTACAAAAAATTATGAACGGAGCACTAAAAAGACCCTCCCTATTTGTAGATGGAAACCCGCTTTTTCATTGAACATGTCTTCTTTATCGCTCGCATTACAGAAATAAATATTATGGGCGATATAAGCAAAATTGTTTCAACCGTACCCAGTCTACCCTAACTTAGGCCTGTTTGCTGAAACTTTTCTTTAAATCTTATTTTCGACATAAATTCTTAAGTTGTAGGTACTTTTCCTTCTGCATAAACTTTCACTTAAGGATTTATGTCGAACATAAATGCTTCTAAGCAGAGATTGGATTTTGAGGATCTTAAGTATTTTAAAAATGCAAAATAAATAGGCAAAAAAGGCATTCATCAAAAAAGAAGAGATAACTTAAAAAAAAAAAGAACTCTTTGGTTGAAAAACCATCAATTTTTTACTTGCTTTTATAGGTAGAGTCGTTCGAGGTAACTGAGATGAAAAGAATTCATGAGCTTATCTTATAATGTTTGAAATATTTTGTGTTTAGCCTGCTGTAATGTTAAGTAGCTCGAGAAAATGCAAAAGAAAAATAAAGCAAAATTTTCAGCTTTTTTCAAAACGTGTAAGTGATCTGTGGTTGTGTTGTATTGTTATGGTTTGCATTTTTTTTTTTAGAGAGTTTACTATGTGAACTTTATGGTTCTGCAAAGTTTTTAATGCCAGTGCAAGTATTTGTTTAAATTTTATAAAAACAATATGAAAGTGCATTCGGGGTAAGTGTGCGCGAGAATTTGGGGCAAGTGTGCGCAAAAAATTTCATATGGGGCAAGTGTGCTCAACAAAGTTGGGGCAAGTTTGCGCATGCATACTTTTATCCAAAACTAATTTTTACAACGAAAATAAACTGCGCTCACTTACTCTACATACAGCGCACACTTGCCCCGACTACGGGGCAAGTATACGCAGTTTGACTTGCTTTGGTTTTCTTACAAAAACTTATTAACCTTAAAAATAAATGTTGTTTTGTGCTTATAAGTACGTAGTTAAAATACGTACTTTCCATATTCAATAAACTTCGTTTGTGTTTATTCGGTAATTTACAAGGAATACTACTTCAAAATCAAAAGTGCTCACACTTGACCCGCATGACTCTACTATAAGGCAAGTTTTGTATTCGTAAAAAAAAAGTTTTGAGATGACATGACATTACGATGATAAAGAACACGAAAAAAGTAGGTCCGACAACTCTGTTTGCCTGTCTGCCTGTCTGTCTGTCTGTCTGTCCGTCTGTCAGTCTGGATGTATCGACACGATTTTCTTCAAACTTGGTAGGTACTCTGTATTTTAAGAATAATGTGCCCAGACGTATTTTTAATTTTTATTCTATAGGTCTGAAAATACCGGTACCTGCCATATAAGCGTAACAGATAGTTCCATTTTTCTCGAAAAAAATACGATCGATTTTGATCAAATTTCGTACAGAATTTTTAGCTAACGGTTATGTTTTTCGTGTTTTCAAAATAAGTTTTCATATTAACGGTACCGATTTTGATGAAATTTTGTGTAAATGATGTTTTTCTAAGGATGAAGTTTTTCATTCGAATTTTTTTTCAAAATCATCTTATTAACGGTACCTGCCATATAAACGCTATAGAAAATCCAATTTTTCTCGAAAAAATACAATCGATTTTGATGAAATTTTGTGAGACTGATTTTTAGCCAGAGATAAAGTTTTTCAATAGAATGTTCTTTTTTTAATCACCTTATTTACGGTACCTGCCATACAAACGCTATAGAAAATCCAATTTTTCTCGAAAATAAAAGGCACGACTAGGTCGCACAAACTTGCTCTTGTGACAGGTAAGCTAGGAAGCTAGGACTTAACAATAACAAGGCATACATGGGTCTCTCGTACTTCTCTTGCATGTTGTATTAGTCTTTCAATTTTTGTATATGAAATAATTTTTTAAATTCTTTCAATTAATTTAAAACGCAATAATTAAAAAAAAAATTCTTTGAAAAGTAACAAACCAGAGTTTTCCCAGAAAATCGTGGTATGCCAGTAATTATTAACTAATAGAATATATTTAGAGTTTTTTTTACGAAAATCGAACGACCAGTTTTTGAAAAAATCGATTTTTTTCAAACAACTTTTTAAAAATATTTTTATGAAAATTTTTGAGTATTTCAATTTAAAAAAAATTAATGAATTCCTTTCGAAAACTAAATTAAAAAAAATCATCAATTGGTTTTCAAAATATTAAGTTCTCAAAAAAAATGTTTGTTTAATCAATATAATTTTTTTTAGAAAAGCTATGAAAAAATTAAGTACGCTATTATCATTCAGCTATCTAGGTCTCTCTTAAAATAAAATTTGGTTAAGATCCGTTGAGTCCTTAACGAGAAAGTCAAAATTTAAAAAAACCGTCATATGACAGGTACCGTTAAAACTGTTTTTTAAGAATAACGATTTCCAACGTCTAAAAGGCCTTCTATGCTGTATAACTCATGTTTAATTTTCTCAAAATCGTATTTTCATATGCCTCAACACAAAAAGAATATATTAATTTTTTTCTGGTGGGAATTTTTTTATACCGTTAGATCAATACACGATCTCGATATTCTTATTGTCCTTTATATTTTCTTTTTTTCTTTTTTTTTTTTTAATATCTTATAAAAGGGGTACTGCTAAGATGATATCTTTTATATAACACACGCCTACTATATCAAAAACTTTTAATGGCCTTAACCATCAGGCAATATAGATACACCCAGTTACTGACCAAGCAGTACTAACCCGCTTGAACGACTAAGGCAAACCGGCGCCTTATTGGAGAATCAACTTTGAGTTAGGGGCCGGTTATAGCAATCAGGAAAACGCATCAGGTAAAATGTTCGAATGGATCTTTTATGTTGTTTTAAATCGATTTTAACACAAATACTACACTTATCGACTACAAATAACTCAAAGAATTTTTTTTGCTAATAAATTTTACTATAGAATAATTATTTATTGTTTAAAATGTATTTCTTTATTTTCCTGACGAAAACTAACTTTTCGTGCCAGCTGATTGACATTTAAAAAAAAATGGAACAAATCGTTGCAATTATTTGAGTTCAATTTTCACTTGTTCCACTGACAGATTTCTGTCAGATAAAGTTTTTCGTGTGCATTTCAATCAGGAAAACAGCCTGTTCACTGACACATTTTTCCTGATCGCTATAAGCGCACATCAGGAAAAAATTCCTATAACCGGCCCCTAACTCAAAGTTGATTCTCCAATAAGTAATCAGGAACCAAATCAATTCTCATGTTATTCCTCAAACGATTCAAATAAGATCGTCCGATTTCACGATTTCAGCCCACCCACCAATCAAATAATGACACGTTTCATTTTATCAGAGTGAACTTTGACCTTCAGCAGTCTTCCTTAGCCTAGTATTCCATGGTCTAAGGTAGGCAACCTATCCCCTAGCCTTTCTATTGCCTGATACAGGGAGTAAAGTTAGTCAGGGAATAACTCCTATAGGCTCACCTACACTTGATGGGGTTAAATTTATTATTATTGTTATTATTATCATTATTAATAATAATAATATTATTATTATTAATATTATTATTATTTTTATTATTATCGATTTCAATTTTTTTAACTGCATAAACCTGCTTACTATGTATGTTACAAGTTGCTAAAATAACCGCTTTTTGCATTGGTTCGAGAATGCGTTCCATTTTCCACTTTTTAAGTTTTTCTGTAAGAGTTGGGATCAAACCTGTGGCTGAAATTACTATTGGATTGATTCTGACGCTATTGGCCTTGTACATCTTTTGCAGTTCGTACGCTAGATCCGCATATTTATTGATTTTGGTCCTTATAGTTGTTTGGATGTTGTGGTTGAGTGGGATCGCAATGTCGAACAGTTCAATTTCATTTTCTTTTTTATTAAATAGAACAACATAAGGCCTGTTTGCTAGAATTGTTCGATCTGTTATGATTGGTTTATCCCAGTAGAGTACAGCCTCTAAATTTTCCAAAACAGGAGGAGGCTCATATTTGTAATATGGTGTTTGTGTCGAAATGAGTTTAAACCGCATTGCTAATTGTTGGTAAAGGATTTTTGCAACGCTATTGTGTCTATTTGTATAGTCATAGCTGGTAAAGGTGCTCGACTATGACGTACTCGATAGTCTCTTTGACATGGCCACATCGCCTACATTCATCACTAGCAATTTTTTCCCCAAGCACATGCTTTCTATAATTTCTCGTTGCAATTATCTTGTCTTGAATAGCTATAGCAAATCCTTCAGTTTTGGAGTTAAGTAGTCCTTTTTTAAGCCACAAATTTGAGGTATTTCAGTAAGATCTATCGGATGTATTACATGCAAGGCCTTCGATTTTTACGTTTCCATCAATTCCGACATATTTTTAACATTGTCCGGTACTGAAAAGTTAATTACAATCAGGTTTAAAGGTGTAAAATTATTGGCGCAAAATTATAGTCAACATAACACGACCCTAAATCCAACAACCAAATCTCTCACTGGAAGATATTACTGGAAAGTCCATAAATTGTTTATAATATGATACAAACTTATCACCTGGTGATAATGTTAAGTTAATGTTTGTTAGGTTTAACTTAACTGATTTAAAACGAGGCGACTATAATTTTGCGCCATTATCTGCCTCTATCACCACTCTTATAAGTTCGTCGGTTACTTGCGACGTAAAATCCGAACTTTTGTTGGTGTTGTAGCGCAATTATGTTGACTATGCCTTTCCCACCTTCGGTTCGGGGTAAGATAACGCGTTCAATTGCATTTTTTGGGTGGTGTGATTGCGCATTTGTAAGACATGTTCTAACTGCCATAGCTAACCGATCCATGTCGGTGTCAGAACATTTTACCACTCCAAGTGAGTAAGTTAGAACTTTGATGGCCCATGTGTTGACCGCTTTAACTTTATTACCAGCATTAAGGTTGGTTTTTAAAATTATTTTAAGTCTTTTGTCGAACTCTGCTCTTAGACTTTCTTTAATTTTTGTTTCAGCTGCAGCATTCCAAGGTACTTTCAGCTGCAGCATTCCAAGGTACTTGTAACTATCTCCGTCTGCCAACTCTTTAATGATCTGGTTCTCGTCTATGGGGTATCCGTCAGTTGATGGTTGAACACTCTTCCCGTCTATTATACCTATATAATTATTAAATATCATGTGTTGCACGCCAGGTTCCCATAACAAGTTGAGTCCACAACTCAAACCTTCCCAAAAACAATATTAAAGAATCTCAAACATATGTAAATAAAAACATATATTTCGGTGGTAAATAGTTGGTGCATACGAATTTCAAAGAGTTTTATACATATATGATTTCCGATTCTACAACACATATTGCGTTACGTGTAGATCAAATATAGAATTCCAATCTTCTTTCAGAACACGCATATTATTCACGTATTTTCATAAAAAAATAACGTTCCCCACCGATTAAGACAAGATTTGCCTTGAAATGAGAAGAGCCCCCTTTCATTGATTGTCGACATATCGTCATTGAGTTGTCTATGTATATGTGTTGAATGCGTGGGTGAAAATTGTAGATTTCAGTGAAATAGCTTTTCAATGTTAGCGAACAAATTGTAGAAAACAAAACTTTAACCCCGAAGAAAATGCTCACGTAGATGTACATATATCCATCCCCTAAACGGTCGATGATACTGAGGGAAAGGACAATAGCCCTATCCGATGATTTTAGAGAGTTTAAATGGGCAATACCTCGCACGTGATAAGGGGCTAAGCAAAAAGTCCAAATATAGGAAGAAAAAGTAAGAGCAACAAAAACAACAACATGGACCTTGACGTTCATGTTGGACGGGCCGGTGGCGACGACAACAACCAACGGATGTATACGCGCGCTGTTCTTCTTGCAAATCACGAATTCTGCAGCAGCAAAAATGGTTGCGTCAATTTATGAATGGAATCGGTCTGAGAGATCACGTTCGTGCACTGCCAGTTACCAGTCTGTCTATCACGTTCCATCTGGACGCCGCCGCCGCCACTGCTGCTACCGTTACCGCCGCGCACCCCGGTAAATTTATAAAGGGTGATGTGATGGGTTTAGTTTCATGCCCGACACACACTCAAAAAACACACCCAACCCTAAGGGTGGGTGCTCTAATGAGACTTGGCAACTATTCACACATCTGGGTCAAGTTTTGTTGAGGAAGCAACGTCTCCCTTATAGGTTCTCCAGGTCCAGGCACATTCACCTTGCTACGAGACTAATGAAACGTTACGTTACGTGATGCGTGCGAATAATCACTTGTTCGACGACGAGCGACGTCGCAATGCATGCCCGTATTATCAAGCGCCAGCCGCTTCACCTTCACCCTCTTCGGGCAATACAAATGTGGAGCAGGTGATGATCGAAATTTCTATTCAACTCAGATAGGTACTTCATGGAGCGGTGTGCTGGCAGGTAGCTGGTTGGTGTCGGTGGTCATGAGGGATTTATGTCGACAACATCGATTTGTATTCGGGATTCGTTTGGTCTCGCACTATGTGAGTGTTTTCGTATAATTGTAGGTAGGCATGCTGATGGTGATTTAGACGTTGTGATTTATTTGCATTCCGCATTCGAGTTCTGCGTCTATTAGCTTCGTTCCAAATAGGACATTAACGGTTTTTGAAAGTTCCATAAGTTGCGTTCTGGATTCGAAATTTAAAAAAAAAGAAATTCTTAAGAAGCGGCAAGTCGTGTCCGTCGCATCGGTTAATTAGAAATCGAAATGAAGAATAACAAAACATGTTGTTTTAGGGCATAGCTTTCCATTGTATTGTTATTTTGTTTAAACTTGTAGTCAGTTATTTATGATTATTTTTTGTCAAGAATGTTAGGTATACCTTTTCAGCTCTCCTACATTAAGGATAACTCATTTAAAAAAAACTAGTGGAGCCACTTGCCATGACGTCCTGTAAAAACAAACTTATTTATGTATCTACACTGCTGGTCATTTGAATAGGTTCAACTTTTGTCGCACCATATACTACTCGTATAACCCTCCATATTTATGACAATAACAAAATTTTGAGTAATATGAACAGAAAGAGTATAAGCATACGCTTAGTTCTGGAAAAAATCTTAGTCTGAAAACTATCCGTTATTCTTAAAAATTAACTAAATTAAATTCATTGACAAAAATAAGCAACATTTTTGGTTAATTTGAATAGGTTCAACATCTTTCGTTCGCTCTTGTATTTTTAGTTGTGCGAATTTCGGACAGTTCAATGCATGTAAAGATTAAAGGAGACATTATGTTATATAGAACTGATTTGAAAACATACTTTTTGAGTGACTGCTGGTAGGCTAAAAGCCATTACAGAGCTAAAGGTCAAATTTCAGAAACATCTAGAATTATAATACTAACGGGATATGATATTTAGAAAACTTATATATAAGTATTTAGTTTAGTTTATACTTTATAAAGAATAAGTATTAAATTGTAAAATACAGTGCAGACCTCAAGAATAAACCCAAAGAAATAGTTTAAGAAAGAGTAATTTATTGATTTCGTTTGGAATTTTTAAAATTTTCTAAGGGCTCTATCACGATATATCTACAAAATGAGATAAAATTTATAAAGTAAAAATCTAGAAAACAGAAATCTAAAAAACAAAAATCTATAAAAAAAATATAAATTAATTTGCGAGACAATATGGTTACAGTTCGCGGGGGCGAATTGTAACCTATTATGATTAGCGAATCGACTTAAAGCGAAAGTTTTTGATAAGTTTGACGAAAGGAGTTGTTTCTCTATTGAAACGTTGAAACTTGGATTTTTTCATCGCTAGCTTTTTTTTATAATATTAACAAATCTTGGATTAATTCAGTGTTCGCTTTTAGATGAACGTTAAATTTAGCAATCACAATGGAGACCTTAACCAGTCTTAAGTGGTGTAGACAGGAACGTTCTTTTTTTGCTTTTCTATAGCACTATGCATGCTATCGACTTTCATGTAGCTGTGTCCACTTTCTAAGAACTTGTGCTCAATTATTTACAAATAAAGAAGTTGAATGAGGCGCAGAAACAGTACGGAAATATTTTTGTTTCGGTTTTGGACGCTACATGTATCAGAAAAAAGAGATATTTCCTTGATGTTTTCATAGAAATTGGGTTTGTGTTATAATACTGCTTGGAATGTTCATATTTATACCAAAATTTTCATTGGAACATCCTTAAAATATTATACGAAACAAGTTAAAAAAAACTGAAAATCATTGATTACCATTTTTTAATGCAAGTTGTGAAAGGTATTGGGTAATCCCCTACTAACGATTTTTTTTTAAAGTTGGTCGTACGTCAGTTCTTTTTAAACTTGAGCACATTTTTTATTTAATGAAAACAAAGTAGAGACAAATTATTTGTGCAAAAAAGGCCCATGTCCACCTGGGCATATTTTTCAGCTACCAATACCGAAATAGGGAACTTTTTTTGTTTTAACGTGCTTTGGACATAGTCTGTATTGTTTTTCTATAAACTGATTAATGAACCCCTGGGATCTTTTTGCAGGGCAAAGAATATGAGTTTTGCAACATTTTTGCATCATTAAGTCATTTTTTTAAAAAAGTGGAATTGAGCACTTTTTGCAGTTTTTAGGATCCGATTTTCAGTTTTTTACTAATAAGAGCATTAAATCTTGAAAACAAAAAATATACTTAATTACATAAAATAAAAAAAAAAATATAAGTTAACTTAACTCAAATTTGAACATTAAAAAATTTTTTTTTTTAAATTTTTAGTTTGAAAATGAGTTTTTCGAAAACAATTCACTGAAATAACTTTGTTTAGTGAGATCATAAGAGAATAGATTTATGGCTTTTGTTAAAGGTATAGCATGGCATTGTAGGTAGTACCATTGTTTAAAAAAAAATTGTTTTAAGTCAAGTTTTTAGAAAATTTTCCCTCCATCTTGAAAGTTTTCAAGCCCCCCTCCCATACGTTTTTTTCGTTGCCACCCAACCTACTCGCTTTATCTTTTTGGCACAGTATGTGAATCTTACCCTGTACAATGAAATAAACATGATCAACTGTTAAGCTTGCGATGATTTATTTTAGTTTCTTTTTTAGTAACCTTTCCGTGGGGCAGTAGTCTGCCACAAGAACAAGTTTGTCCCACCCAGTCGTGCCTTTTATTTTTAAATTAATTGCAATTTTTCTTATAGTTAAAATTTAAGTATATAGTTATATCAATAGATGTGTTGTGTACATGTAAGTTTTCGAAATATTTGTGTTTGCAAGCTCACTTTATGAATAACTTCAACAACTTCGCATTCAAATACAGAAATTTTTAATTTTATTGGATTTATCTAATGTAATCCTTTATCTAATCATTTTCCTTTTATTTTTATAAAATTGCTTACAGCTAGAGAAGACTAGCACCAGGTGCAGTTTAAGCAATTTTTCGTATATAACATCCATAACCATAGTACTGCCTTCTTTAAGCCGAGCGATGAAAAAGTTATGTGAGACAAAAGCGTAACTTTACTTAAAAATAAGCAGTATCACTTAAGTCGTGCATTATTTTTAGAAATATAGGTATAAGGTAACTATATCAATTTCAAACAAAACATTCAATATGTTTCAACAGTCCCATATTCCAGAGCGGTTGTTGAAACAGAAGCATTGAATAAATTAATAAATTGATTTGTATTTATTCAATGACAGAAGGCATTTTTCTTTCTAAGCTCGGAGCAGTGCACTGGGCTGTCAAAAAAAGATCTGTGTTTCTTTTTTAGCTCCGAGCGTTCAGAGCGCTCAAGTTGTGTTTCTTTTTTCGATCAGAGCTTGCTCGGAACGCGCTCTATGAACTCAGGATAAAATGATGGAGTAGACCGAGCACGAAGTAGAGCGCGGCCAACTTCATGTAGTTTTCATGTTATTTGATAGATTGTTATGTTAGTTGATTTCTATTGATATGATAGTGAAGTGCTCAAGTGTGTTTCATAAATATACAGGGCGTTTGTAGCGTACTGTGCTCAGAGCTCACTCGTTAAGCTCAGACTATACTCCATGCTCTCCTCAGAGCTAAAAAAAAACGCCTGGAGAATGGGGTCATGTAATCAAGAAACAGATATACCTACAAATAATACAAAATATATTTTTCTTTGCATGTTTCATTCATTACTTATTTTAATTTTTACAATAGGTAATTACGCACTGATTGAAGTCAATGCATCTATCATCTGTCTTCAACGTTTCATATTTTTTTAACTTGCTCAATATAGAACAAGTATTGGTTTCGTGTAAAAAAAATCGAAAGGAGTGATACACCATATTCAATCCACATGCTCTTGCTCTTTGTTGATTGTTATTGCGAAAGGTAGTCGCAATCGAAACAGTAAATGCTTAAACTGAAGTGGCATATTAGTAGGTCTCATAAGTCTTCATGGCAGTAATATATATATTCATCTTGAAAGTTTTATTCAAAATTATCAATATAGGTTAAACAATAATTTTCATTTACTTCGTCATTTTGTAAGAAAGTCTAGTCCCATTGACTAGGCCTAGTCTGAACTTCAACAGCAAGTTGATGGTTTAACCAGAAAATATGTTGCAGCAGATGTTGTCCTGCATGACTTAAGAATTTTGTACTACTAATGAAAATGTTAGTCTTTCAGAAATTCCAATAACGCCGATTCTTTTCAATCCCCACCTACAATCAACTCTTTTTACGTCATGTTACCTTAAAAATAAAATGGTTTTTATCAAACATTATGAAATCAAATCGCTGGATTAAATGCGACCTTGGCTATACTTCAAAAAAATTTAACAGAGTTTATGGGAGTTAAGAAAAATTATATCTTGGTGTTTAAGAAGGCTGTCGAGCTCTGACGTTTTCGTCAAGGAGTACACCGAATGAGACCTGTTTGCATTGTTGACATGTGAATGCCAAATGCAACATACATACATACCTAATACTTATGGTCGTTTCTAATCGTTTCTGTTATGTTCTTCATTTTCTTCTTCTGTTAAGGCAGACCGTGATCTTGAAATGCGTTGTCTGTTCATCTCTAGTCATTGTGTGCGCATTTTATCAACTCTTCTACAAGAAGATCTCCTCTCAGTTAAACGTCTGCGTCGAACAATATTAATCCGTTTTGGTGGTATTGTTTCCGATTTGCAAAAATCAGTCAATTTGCTAAATCATTTCCAACTTTATGAAAGATTTATATTTACATATATTTTTTCAATATTTCAAAACACATTTAAAACAGAGACTATGTGTGTTGTTCATATCAACAGGTATACTATTTTGTTGCGTCATCTGGAGTCGTTTGGGAGTCTATAGAGGATATACGAACAGTTTTTGGTTTTTATTATAGATGATACAAAACAAAATTTATCGAAGGTTGTGAGCACTAATATTTTTATTCCTCAAAATGTGTGAATCCCCAGAGAAGAAAATCGAATTTTCTGAGTATAACGGGTGTTGCCTTCCATAACGGCTCTAACGGTTTTGATATGACTGCATTTTAGGTTTTTAGCTAAAATGCACGCAAGGGAGATTTGGTATTAACTGTTTCGGCCATACATTGATAATGACTTACCCGATTTTATTTAAATTTGGTATGGTATTTGATTGGATTATTCAAAATAAGATTGCATTTCACGTTTTTGTCTAATCAGCCATATTAAATGATAGCTTTCGTACAACTTTATCTAACATAATTCGGAAAATTGATTTTTTTTCTGACCCCAGTTTGATACAAGAGCAAGTTTGCACGACCCAGTCATGAAATTTATTTATTAAAAAATGTTAGTTGATTCATCTGCCGATTTTCAGCTTGTAGGCGAGAAGATCGAATCCTCTCTTTGTCGATCATTGTTGGATGTAAACATTTCTCCATCAATAACAAAATTGCGTTCTATAATTTGCTGTGCATATAGTCAGCATCGTTTATTGTTTGCTATTTGGAACTTCCGAGACGCAGAGAAAGTGTTCTCTTCTCGACCATTTAAAGTTATTGGTGAGCTAATTTGATCTTTAAATTTCACAAACACACTTTTTTTTACACTATCAGATCATTTTATAAAGGTGCTAAAAGCAAGCATCGGCTTATGAAAAAGATTTGCCAACACATAAAATGTGTTCCACTGACACATCGCTTAGTGCAGGTGTCAGTTGTTAGTAAGCAAAATGCTACGAACATAAAATTTTAGAACATAATATAATTATGTTTTTAAATAATGCTACTTATTAAGATTTATCAAGTTTAACATGCGAGTTTTTGATTAAAATTCTATAAATTGCTGAAATAAAATCGCCAAATTACTTGATGAAACTCTGCAGAAGGTAAATAGACCTTCAAAGTGGAGCAGATGACCTATGTCAACACTCTGGTGTCGTACTTCTTCTTCAGTTGTGAAATTGTCGAAGACTTTAATTTTTTATTTTATTTCGGCCTTTTGATCTACATTAAAACACAAAAGATAAAATTGACTAAGACAAAAATTTTGTACACCATTCCGAAATTTCGATAAAAATTACGGAATCTATTCCGAAAAGACACCAAAAGTCATCACTCATCCACCACAAATATAAACATTTTAAACCATAATAGCTCAAAAAAAGATTTCGATTTTATTTTAATCGTGAGTTCTCACAGTAAATTTCAAAAAATTATCTTCGCAAATTTGCCTATTTTGCCTTTTTATTTTTTTTTGTTATATCTAGAGCTATTTGAAATTTATTGTTCCTCGGGAAGTGACAACGAAGTATTTTTATCACACTGAATTTAATATTTTTAAGTAAAGAAAGATAAAGTTCGCTTCTCAGCTCTTTTGTTTAAAAAAAAGTCAATAATCCTTGTTAAGCCGCTAATTTATCAATTTTAAAATTTAAATTACAGATTATTTAAACGTATTCTTATGTTATCTATATGATTTAAACTTGTAAATTGATATATTAGTGCCTAGCAAGCAATTATAACCTCTTTTAAACAAAAGAGTTGTGCAGCGAACTTATTTTTTTGTTATGTATTAAATTTTTTTAATTGTGCCTACCTACACTTAAAAAACCTATTATTTCAGTGTGTTATAAAAGTGTAAATGAAACTTTCTATATTAAAAAATAACTTTATAAGGAAATAATGAATAAATTAATCAAATAAAAACACAGTTAGTCGATTCCAAACCCGAGGAGCAATTAAATTCATATAGGCCAAGATCCACCGTTAATAAAGAAGCTCCTAAAGTTTTTAAAGGGATTTTTGCCTATTTCAGAGTCTTTAGGTATTTTCTGTACCTTTAAAGGTATACCTATCTACTTAGAAATATACAACATATTATATACTTACCTATAGATAACTAAATAGTTATTTACTAACGATTTTTTTTCAATTAGGAATGTATAAGTACAATATAACTAATCTGGTGCGTAAGTCAGAACTACGGCAACACCGGAATCCAAAGTGACAATTTAAAAAACACAACTACCTACACGTCTCTACCGTAGTAAATAAAAGTAATAGCCATCACCCCCGCTTTAAAAAAAAAGTATTTCTCTTTGCATATTTCAGTCACATAGCACCACTACAAACATATACTATAAACATAAAAAAAAAACTACACCCTTCAATGACTCCTCACCCTTGTTCTTTCTCCAGGAACGTGAAGCTATGTGCTTGACACAAGAACTCTTTCCAAACCTGAGAGCCAGAAAAATTCAAAACAAACCTGAAACCTTCCTCCCGCATTCACACCATTTTACCTAACCACAAAGGAGCGAAGGAGAAGCCCAATCGTTCCTAATTGTCGCACATGACTTGTTGAGTCGAGGCGTGGTTGAGAGTAGCTCTCTCAGAATAACAAAATCTGGTCCTGACGAAGTCGTAGCCAAACCAACCACTCCAAACTCACACACTCTCACGCGCACGCCATTATGTATTCGACGGTGATTCGACAAATCCCCTGGCAGTCACGTCCCGCCCATTTACGAAACCCGAACCTGAGCGGCTTCTGTGCGTGACGCTGCTTAAAATGCCACTGGTGCGCCTTGTACATGACTAGCGCAACGGTCAGGTTCCAGGCCGCTCGTACTCGTACACACAGTTATATTCGACTCAAAGTGTATGTGTGTTACGCTATGGTCGTCTTTCATTCGTTCTCTGTTGGAACAGTGTTTGTGCGCACCGTTGAACACATTCATATCCACCCTAACCGTAACCATGCCTTGCCGTCATCATGGAACAAGATACTCGTGGTTGCACGAAGCCAACCACTGAAATCGTACAGAGCCTTTAGTTTCGTTTGTGAAGTGAGTTATTCTGCACGTCCGCAGCAGAAACAGTTCGAGCAGCATACACCGACCGCATCCAGTGGACAGACTCTGCCCTCTCACTCTATCTGTCAAACAAAAGACCCAAAAGTCACTACCAGACCTGGGCCCTGGAAGTTATTGGACGTTTTGTATTTTTTTTTGGCCACCTCGCCTCATTCTGTTGCCGTTATTGCACGGTGAAGGTGGTGTGTTGTGTTATTGTTTCATTGTGTTACGTTACGTTTCGCATTATCGCCGCTACGTGTCGATTGTGTGTGATTGGACTTGACTGGTATGCTATGTGATGTACTGCCATTGCATGCCGATGGTGTCTTCTTCCTTTTCCGGACATCAATTTGTGCACACGAGTGAGTGAGCCCTCCGGCTATTACGTGCGGTCGTGTTGTTTGTGCGTGAGCTAGTGTGCATTGTGCTCCTTGAAGTCATTTGTATGTGAAACGCGGCTACCAAAGAGGATAGTTGATCACTCCTACGAAACAAATTTCTACGTGTCCGGGATTTTATTTATTTTTTTAAAGTCTCGTCACTGAACTCGTTCATAAATCTTTCGAACCAATGGAGAGTGTTATCCGGTATCCATGTTGTTAAAATAAAAAAATAATAATAATAAAATAAAGGTGAACCATTGACCGTTTTGTAGGAAACGGAAAGAAAGTGTTAAAGTACCTTAATGCCATAAATTTAAACTTCAATGAGTGCGTTCAGACAAAAGTGCAATAAATAATAAAAAATAAACGAAAATTTTGAAGAAAAAAAAACTTTTCCGCGGTTTTGAAAGTAAATAAAAATAAATTTATAAACTCATTATGTTACCGTATCAAGCCGTTGCGATGGATTACGCTGGCTATCAAAGACAAAGTTCGAGTGTTCCTTCGGGACCGATGGCTATGAGCTCCTTGGGAATGGGAGGCTCACCGTTTGGGCATTCCTGGTTGGTGCCGACTCAGGATCTTTGTGCTGTTCCTTACAAACAAATGCCGAATCAGCATCAAAATGGAGGCATGCATCCGAATCAGCAATCATTGGAACCTGGGCATGTTATATTATTTCACTATTTAAACATCTACATTAAAAATTACATACCGCCTATTTCTTACCCAGATATTATGTTAAACAATTACCATATTTTCGAGTAGTGGAATAGATATAAAGTTATTAGCAACTATATTCCGCATTCTCTATGAACACCCTAAAGTACGTTCTACCTCTGGAGACAGATCTCTCAAACCTGTTACGTTTAACACTATGATTGCATTTCACTATATATACATTTCTATAGTATTTTCATGCTGAATAATCACCGCCAGGCCATCTTGAGAAACGTGTGATAAACACATTTTTAGGTTCGTGCATTTAATAGTTGTATATTCTGTAACCCTGACAACAGTCGTAAACATATATTATTTTTGTTTTGTTTACTACTCTTGTCAAGGAAATATGGATTTTAGAGCCAATAAAATACATTATATATTATTAATTTGTTTCGTAGACGACTATTGTTAGGGTAACAGAATAGACACTTAGTAAATGTAAGAACCTCCAAATGTGCAGTTAACAACTTTCTTTAGATGGCGCTGCTCCATGGTTGTACTATAGAAATTTATATACAATGCTACTTAACTGAAGATCGGGTCTTAAACAGTTTTTTGCATAATATATCTTAACGGATAAATCCTTCAAACCAATCATTAAGAACACTAATTTTCTAAGGCTGTTCATATTTTTTGTAGTATCTGCTGATAGTGCTCAGAGGAATTATCAGGCTTTAAAGAATTTAAGGGCTAGTTTTGTCAGCTCTGGTTAAATTTATCCATTTGTTATTTTAGCTGGTAACCATAGAAACACATACAAAATCTATAGTTGACAACTGATTACACATAACCAGAGCTATTTGGCTTGAAGCTATGTACAAATTTGATCTCCCTATACTGTCGTTTTTTTTATTGAAAGCTTTAGATTTGGCTCTAAATAAACGATTTTTCATTCCAAATGATAAGGTACTAGAGATCATTCTTAACTTAAAAATACAAAAATGGATAGATAAATATTCGAAGAAATCCTATTTAAGCATTTGAAGTTTAAAAGCTTTATGTCGGCCACAAATTACATAGCAAATATCATATATCACCCCAAATTTTATAGCATTTACACATTACTTCGGAAAAAAGACAGAAGGTAGAAATGTTCACATAATTATAACGGGTTAGTTCTCATTGAGTATTGATAACGAATCTTCATTTCCAAACTCCAAAAAACACTAAGGTCAAGTTTTCAATCTAAAGAAGTAGAATTAATGCGAATTCGGAGGAAAATACCTACATTCAAAGTTGTATCTTTATTTTTTCTTACAATAAATTACACAGAAAAAAACAATCTAATGGAAAGTTAGATGAGGGCGAGGGCCATGACATAAATTTCATAATATGTCAAAATAATCTTTTCTAGAGTTATCACAACATCACAACAATATAATAATAACTGTATTCGAGCATTACTTACCAAGAGTGTGAGTCCTGAGACCATTGAAGCACCTGCATTGACATTTACCTACCCTTAAGCGGTTATTTTTTTTTTTGAACTCAGTG
The DNA here is from genome assembly GCA_951217065.1 of Baccha elongata. Classification (NCBI taxonomy): domain Eukaryota; kingdom Metazoa; phylum Arthropoda; class Insecta; order Diptera; family Syrphidae; genus Baccha; species Baccha elongata. Next base: position 181,514,906 of record OX578272.1, on the reverse strand, counting down.
GGCATTGTTTAGAAGGGAGGTACTTTTTTTTTCCTTTTTGACGATAAGAGAACAAAAAGATGTTTATACAAAATACTAGTTTATTAATTTTGAATTATGTTCAATACTTTTTGTTTTGCAGCCAAGTGCTTTCTAGCATTAATACATAAAATGATAAAATGATTGTATTCTAACTGAAAAATTAAGAATTACATACTATACCTATCTAGAGATATAGATTAGGTACCCATATTATTTTGACTGTTTTGAAAAATTGTTTTATTAATTTTATTTATTTTATTTTATTTATGATTTTACCTATTTAAAAAAATATATTTTTAATCAAGTGAAATCAAGGTAGCTTGGCGCTTTCACGGCTGCACCGGTATCTATTAATATCTAGAGATATAGTTATTTTCTCTTTTGTATAATAAGTGATATAATACAAAAAGTCTTTTGATTAGCAAGCACACAATGGGGAATATATTCTTAGTTGTTTTTATAAACTACGTATTTGCTTAACCTGGGGGTAAATTTCCAATCTGTGAAAATGTGAAATGATAAATTTTATCACGCCTTAGCGTTAAATTTGATTCCCGATTTGTGAAAAAAATGAAAACAAACTTCAAAAACTTTTATAATGATAAATATTTTATCACAGTCAAATCATTCTGTGAAGACATTGAAAACGGCTTGACAGACCTTAAACTGAGAGACAAAAAGGCAAATTAAAATTGAATAGATTGTATTTGATTTTCGTTTTGTAATGGTACCTTAGCTCGAGTAATTTTGATTTAATTAAGCTTCGTTCTAAATTTTTATTTCTCAAACTTTGATTTTAAAACATACGTACGTTGTTTTTTCTCTGGGTGTATCATTAAGTACTTTTTATTCCACACATCAACAGCTGTTTATCATAATAAGTTCGAGAATCACATTATGCGAGTTTATAAAGTAATAAAATGAAAAGTCGCTGCAAATGAAACGATAAATTTGTTATCACTTCACATTTTCACAAATCGGAAATTGACCCCTGGTGTTTAAACAATGTAATTTCAACAGGATAAACTCCAGTTTTTCTTTAAAACCAGCTTAAACTTTTTTTATGAATATCCCCAATAACTTAAAAAAAAAACGGACGACAAAAGTTACCACTGTTTTGTTTTATAGGAAATTTTAAGTATGATGCCTGCATTCACTTTGTGCAAAGTTTTCATGGTAAATATATTAAATACTTATACGATTTTTGTATGACTGATTTTTTGCCAACAGTGATGTTTTTCGTCATATTTTTTTTTTGTAGAACTTATTTTTTTCACTGTACCTGCCATACAAGAGTTTCAAACGAAAAGATTTTGTGTGACTGAAGTTTTTCGTATTTTTTTTTTTTCAAAATCACCTTATTAATTGTACCTGTTATAGAAACTCTATTTGTACTTGCGATTATTTATTATTGTTTCTTGTTTAGTATCCTTAGCCACAGGTTAATAATCTAACGCAAGGGCAAGTTTGTCCGACCCAGTCGTTCCTTTTATTTTATTATTGTCAATAAAGCGTTCATGCAAGTGATAAGAGCAGTAAAAGAATGAAGATAATCTAATAATGATAATTTAAACAAATCTTGATTACAAATTCTTATCTTACTTCAATTTATTTAGAAATAAGCGAAGATACCGCCGCAGAAAGTAACATACATCAAATGGTTGAGAGTGTTTCAGTCAAGGTTTTGATGGTGTATCTTCTGTATTAAAAAAATGTGTTACGTATTTGTATTTTAAAATTTCTGGACAAGTGGATTCCTTAAATTTGTGCACAAGAAACGGCCAAAGAATTAAATAATGAACTATACCTACACCTAACCTATAACGAACTAAGTTGTTTGAGTCAATTGTACCTATGTATAGTGTCCTCTCCTTTCATTGTTAATAATTTATTCAACTTTACGTCCTTTCAAATACATCTAAAATTCTAAACAATGTATTTGAAAAAAAGTGAACTGATTTTAGTAAACATTTCGCCAAGTTGTGTCGTAATGCACTCATTTTGAAACTAACAATATTATTATTTATTTCCGAAACGCGTTGCCAATAACCAAATTTTAAGTTGTGTAAAAAATAATAATCAACTCAGTTAAATAAAATAACTTTTTGTTAATTTATTTTATAGTGTTGCATTTCGTATGATTATTGGAGGCAATGTTGTCAATTCTGAAGTTCCTCAAGCATGCCATTTAGGTCCAATTTTATTTATTTTATATATAAATAATTCCGTTTGCACCATAACTGCTTTGTTTTTCGAGTGTAACTTTTTCAGAAACAGTGGTGGTTTTGAAATAATATGGTTAAACATTAATGACTTGACATCTGAAAAAAAAACTGATCGTGCCAAATTAAGGACTTGATACAAAAATTATAATAAACACATCAGTGAATAAGAATTGGAATAATTGGAAGCGAAAATATACACCTTAAATGAATTACAATACAGATATATAAGAAATATTAAATGCACAAGAATGATTTAATACCCTCCTCACAAGAAAGTATCAAGAATTTTCGTTTTATGTCATTTTTTCGATATAAAATTAAAGTTAATAAATAATAATAAATAAAAATACTGCAAATTTCAAAAATTTTCCAGCAGTATTATAATTTATAAGATTTGACAGTTCACACATTTCAAAATACAGTTATTTCTCTAAGGATGGATGTGAAGACAAATCGGCTGCATTAAAACCTGTTACATGCGAACTTAAATTTACTAATTAGTTGCTTAAGCGAACTTTACACGGTCAGTCATTTGACATCAATCTATAATATAGTGTTTGTAAAAACAAGATTGTAGGTATACGTGCATTTGTTTGGCGAAAAATCAAAACACTTTTTTGATTTTGCCTGATGACAGATTATATGTGTACGATGATTAACGTAGTTTGACTGACCGTTTAACGCTCGCTTTATAAAAAGTTTTAATGAATTTAGATCTTTGTTAACAAATTAAGCATTAATGTTCAATTCTTAATTATACTTTCTCAGCTAAATTTCAATACTAAAAAAACATGAATAATTCCATAAGATGACATATTATATATTTTTTCATCTGTCTGAGATTCTACTGTATAACTTATCCACATTCCCCATCCCCATGCATATTAAACTCAATTTGAATACCTATATTCGCAAACTTCGAACTTGACATTTCACTATTATTATAGCTGACTTGACCACATCAGAATTTTTGTGATAATCCATATGCTCGATAGCGCATACCTATATAAAATTTTCTTTTATTAACAGCAAAATCAATTCAATAGATATCAAAACAAGGAACTCAAAATCAAAAACCTTTCATTCAAAGGCTGTTGTCGAAAAAGGAAAATAATTCCCATCATTTAGATCAAAATATGACACACAAAAAAAAAAGGATTACCTATAACCATTGCACTTCGATGACTTCATATCCTTTGTAATATCTTTGATATCTCCAGTTTTTATATCAACATAGGTACGATACAAAATAAGCGCGCTTGGTTCAAAAGATCATTTCATTCTTATATTTACCGCAAGGCTTTGTTCAAGACGTCTTAATCTCTGTGGATTAAATAAGATATTTGATGTTGATGCGATTGCCAAAACCAAATGCATTTTTATATCGGATAATGGTTGGATTATGCACAAGATTATTTCGCAAGAAACTTTCTCCTTTATAGATACACAACATCTACAAAAATTAAGGAAAAGCAAAAAGAATGGAACAACACCGTTTAATGTTTCTATACTGCCATATGCGAAAGACAATATTCACCCCAAGAATTAAAACGACAGAAAAAGGAGGAAAACCCTGCCAAATTGGCTTGTAAACACGTAATTATGGGGTTGCCTAACACAATTATTTAAGGGTGATAATTACAAGCGATTATAGCTTGTGTTCTACAACACCATTCCGATGTCAATACGACACGGAAATAATTTTGATTGAGTGTCGTCTACGTTATACTATTAGGTATAAAGAAGGGGACAAAACTGTCATTCGTCACCTGTCAATTGACAAAAATGTTGCTATTATTGTTTTTATTTCAAAAAAGAATTTCCATGTTGGTACTTACCCATACTTCAAAGTGTTTGGAATTATTTATTTTTTTTTCAATTGAAAAACGAAAAAAGAAAAATCCGATAAGATAAATTGAACGAAAGAAATGAAGCATGAAATGCATCAATGTATAAAAACGTATACGAAAATACCTTTTTTTTTTCAATCACACGCTTTACCTTCAGGGTGATGACGAGGAAATGATTAAATGACTTTTTTTCTGTCGAATACCTTAACTTTATTCTTCGATATTAAAAAAAAATGCAGACATCATTTGTCAAAGTGCGAAAAACATTATTGCATCACGACTAGATGCTGCTGCTCCAGTTTGAAGGGCAAAATTGATTGCTGATTGATTGCTACCGAATTTATGCATGTTATTCATGCTCAAAAGTTGAACTAATTTGTTAGCACCATTTTTTTATGTACGATGGGTATATAGGTACCTCATATAATTAATTTAACTTTCATTGCGCTGTTCAACGAACATAATCGAGATAACTTGGTCCGTGGATCACGTTCTCTTCCCTACCGATAGAGATCTTGTAGTCTAAAATTAAAATCCAGATTTTCGGCGGAAACTGTTAATTTTGGCCCGTGGCAAACGTAAGAACTATTGTAATTATAAAATTTCCAACAATCGGTGTAATAATAAACAAAAAAAAAAAAAAACTGTCTACTCATGCGCATTTACATACCAGGGGCAGATATTATCTGCTTATGACAGTTTCAAACCAAGCCGCCGCGCAGCCACTGTCAGAAGTGACAGAAAGCGCAGCAGAGACAACTATTTTGTTGGTCGTGGACCAGTCGCCGTCGTCGGCGGAATACAGTGGATGGCCATCTTGATAGAGTGTTGAATGTGAACAGTTTATTGCGCTTGATTCAAAGAATGATGCCGCTACGGCTACGTCGACGACAGACGATGAATGAAGTGACGTTTTGTCTTATATTTTCATTTTTTTAAACCTTTGTTTCGGAATTATACATCTTTGAGATATTCTTAAATCTATCTACCTACACTACCAGAATATAGATATATGAGTAGCTGAAGACTCTTTTCATAGCAGTGAGAGATAAGTCGGCTAATTTGTTACCAAGAGTATCTTTTCAATGACTTTTATGTAGATGGAGTTATATCCGAGACCACAATAAGAAAAGAAGACTATGAAAGTGCTTAGCACAGGTATATTTCATAATTTCGTCATAAACGTATGATGTGGACAGGTATATCATCAGTTTTTTTTGTTTTGTTATTGTATTTTTTTATATCTTGGCTTATATTTGACTTTTTTTTGACTGAAATAAATTACATGCAATTACTTATGCCATGATGACATATTTAATTTTATTCTTCATTTGACAGTTTGTTGTTATGGAACATGAGAATGTTCGTGTTAGGATACAAGGTATTTATTGTTCGACACACAAAAAAAAAATAGAAGAATAATGTAAAAAGGATGCATTTTTGTTTTAGAAAGATCTTTTTTTCCTTCTTTTTTTTTTGTTATTTTGACGAATTATCAAAAATGTCAGTTGAATGAGCCTTATTAGTCATTATATTTTGATAGATAAAGAAGAGGGTGTTTCATGCTGTTAGAGCGCGGTTTTGAATGTTGATAAATACTATACACGGATTCCCCAGACAGAACGTACCGCAACGTGGAGTAACCAAGTCGTTTTTCACTGTGGTAAGTCATATGGAGCTTTTATAACCTTTACCAGACACAGTACCAATGTGATGGTCAAAACAATGGAAATCAATGCAAGGATGCATTCACAACACCATATATGTACCTACATCAAAATCCAAAGCATTTTTCTATCTACGTTTGTATCAGGAGGAAGAGAGATTAGCGTACATCGTCTCTATTCTAATCGAAATACATACTTCCCTTCCACTTCAAACCACTGGCGGACTAAGGGTGGGGCGGAAGGGGCGGTCCGCCCCGGGCACCACGTCGATGGGAGCACCAAATTACATTGAAAAATGCTGAAGTCCCACTAAAAAATGCTGAAATCGCAAGGCATGATATAAAGTTCCAATTTTTCAGTATGTTGTAAATCAGTAAGTAAGACTAGTCTCAATCCAAATTTAAAACTTAAAAAAACTTGTTCTTATACCATGCAAAAAAAACCTGAAATTTTGGAACTTTTTTCACTTTTTGATGTAAAAGTCATAAGAGTAAAAAAAAAAAAAAAAAATTAAGTACATTCGTAAAGTTTATTCAGTTTCTAACAAATTTAAAGAAACCGCACGTAAACACTATAGGAACCAAACTTTGGCTTTGATGATCAATTTTTCCCGAAAGTTGAAAATAATGTATGGCCTAAACTAAAACTATTGTATAGCTTTGTGTTGTTTTACTTTTTTTTGATGGTGTACGTACATTATGCACTCAAGAAAATACAAATTCATTATATTTTTCTTACAAATCTAACCTTTGTTAAGTAAACAATCAAATGATAATGAGCAGCGATGTTTGTAATTCAATGAAAGTGTTAATATAAATGACGATTTGCACTTGCTGATAACGTCAAAACTGAAAATGTCAGATTCGGTAGATTCGGTAATGTGATTGATTGATGACTTTTTACGTTAAGTGCATTATCAATAAAAAAATCATATACAGTTATTGCCATAATTATTTGCATAATGCATTTTTTATATTAAATTTCTGTTATATTACTGTTTATATTATTAAATATTTTACATGTTTTTTTTCTTCAAACGATTATAACAAAAATATTATCAAAATTCATTACATACCTAACTGTTAAAAACAAGACAGAAAATTGCAAAATTATTTGCACAATAAACAAAAAAACAAAATTATTTGCACAAGTCCAATTATACAGTAAAACGGGAAATTAACCGTGCTTTTCGTGCTCTCAGTAAAATTTTTGATTAAATCTTATAGAGGAATTCCTCCTGAGTATACAAAAATATTTTTTAGGATTAAAAATCGTATAGTTAGGGCGCCATTTTAAAAGTAGACTTGTAAGTCTTAAAGCCAATTATCTCGAAAACCGTTTGTCGTACAGGAAATCAGCTTCTGTTTTTTTAATTTATCATAAAAAATGTTAAATACAGATCTATAGACAATTTCACAGAGCAAACATTTTTGCTTTTACTTTTTGTTAAGTCAATATTTGAGTTAAGTTAGGGCGTAGAAGAGGAGTCTATATGTATCAAAATATATATGCAATAAACGTCAAAGCATGACTGTGCAGTGTATTAAATTATAATTGTATTTGTCATTTCCCATGGTTGTTCCGCAAACCCTTCATTGAAACTAAATTATTGTATGTTATGTTAAAAGACAACTGCGTGGGTTGTTTTACCGATTAATCTATTTATGGGATCAGAATTCAAGCAAAACTGTTCATGATCAATTAGAATACAGACACACGACAGATAATAAAAACGCAAACACGAACGGTCCCTCTAGTAGGGGCACCATTTATCTTTGCCGCCCCGGGGCCTCAAACAGACTTAGTCCGCCACTGCTTCAAACACTATAAATATGGTAAAATCGCTACTTAACAGTTTGGAAATTTATTTATAAAGCATTTATTATATGAACAAGAATTATAAAATCCCCAAATTAAAATTAAAAAGCTAGGGTAGAGTGGGTGATTTTCGAACACTTTTTTTATATTCCTCAAAACTCAAAAACTCTGAATGTATACCTTTATCTTTTTTTGTTTCAATTAGGTACATATTAAACTTTTATCATTTATCGTCGTTAATATGTTATGAAACATTAAGATATTTAACTTAAAAAAACAGTTTTCAGCTATTTTAGAAAAATTTGTTCGATAAAATTGTACGAAACTGCCCCACAGAATCGGACATGGTGCAAGAAATCTTCACATTCTTTCAGACGCAACATAAAGAGAATATAATATTTGTGTTTTATAGTAAAACTGATTGGTTTTAATCAAGGCCGTAACCAGGGGGGGTTCACAGGGGTTCAAACCCCCCCCCCCCCCCCCGAATTTTTTTAGAAATGCATCTGCAAATCAACTTTTTCCGCATAAGTATGAAATTTGTGCTCAAATAATTAGTGTTTATGTTCAAAACATTCCGATTTTAGTTTAAAGCCTACGTAGTTAGGTACCAACATAATTTTCGATGAATTTAGTAAGGTAGCTCTAACAGTTTTTAAATACAACCTCAAACAACACAGCCTCAGGATGCCAGGTTACTTTTGCTTCGATTGCACATGATGATAACTAAACGCCTCAAGGAAATTTAGTATACCTAGATAGGTATGTGTATGCATCTACATGAAACAATATGTATAGTGTAAACGTATATTCTTATTTCCCTTCCAAATAAACTAATGGTGTCCTTGTGCGCATTAGTTTTCAACTTCGTTATTCCACTTATATAGTTGCAATTGTAACTTGCAACGTTTTAGCCGGTTCATTCCATGCGTTTCTATTCTCTTGCCAGCAATAGGAAAAAGGAATGAGCAACAACGTAATATGTGTTGTGGATGAAAAACTCCAAATTCCACGAATTGTGTCAAAGCAACAGCACAGACAAAACTTGAGCACAACGGATCCTGAAACCTATTTTAGGATAAGTATAATGATTCCTCGTTTAGATGATTTTTTAAGTCAGCTTAAAATAAGATTTGAAAATCATAAGTCCATACTTTCCTCTTTGTGCATTTTAATTCCATCGATCTTTGGCGGCAAATATGAACAAAATTACAACGAAGAAAACTTCAAATTTTATAGATCTTTTTTGGATTGGGACACTTTAGAAGCTGAGGTTACGTTATGGAAGACAAAATGCCACAGACAAAAAGATACAGAGCGTTCAAAGAGTGCAATAACAGCTCTTGGGGAATGCAATAAGAATCTGTTTCCTAACATCCACAAGCTTCTCAAAATTTTGGCGATACTACCGGTTTCAACGTGTACACCGGAAAGAACATTTTCGACAATGAAACGTCTAAAAACTTACCTTAGAAATTCTACCGGCGAAGAAAGACTAACAGGATTGGCATTAATGTCAATTCATCGACAAATTGAGATTGACACTGAGGAAGTTTTAAGGGCCAACACCATAATAGTCGTAAGCAAACGAAAGCTAATGTCATAGTTCTACGTCAAGTTTCCTTAAGTGCCGCCATTACCTTCAGTCGACCATAATGGTCGAACGCACACGCAAGCCAATTTCATATGTATTTGGCTGGCTGTCAGATTTACGTACGAAAACTGCGCTCTGGAGCGCTCTTAACGTACGGAGGCAAAAGTGAACGAAAACTTGACGAAACTGAGCAATCCGACATTATGTGCGCACTATACAAATTCCTTGTTCTCGCCAATTTCGTACGGCAGCGTACGTACTAATTCTTCTATAATGGTTCTGCCTTTAGACATATTTGCAGCACAGAAGGCCAGAAGATTAAATTTAATTTTATAAAAATGATATACTTACATGTTATTTAATACTTTTTTTATAATAAAATCTTAAAGAGTGATGATAAATGTCCTACCTAATAAATAATAACTTAAAATTATTTTAAAAAAATATTGGAAAAATCTTTTAGTTTTTCAAATTTGTTTGAGATTTTTCTTGAAAAACTAAGTATGCAATTGTATTTTATTAGCAGTACTCTACCTAGGAAAAAATATTGAAAATCGTTAAAGCAGTTTTTTTTTAAACCTGTTTTTTTTTTTAATTTTTGAAAAATATTTTGCACTTTTTTGAGTATTTCAATACATCGAAATCTGTAGTTCATCTGGAAAAAAATCTGAAAAAATTCGATATTCGCGTTTCCAACATATTCAAAAAATCTAAAACGTTATGTATATGAATTTGGAAATAAAAACCCTCCTAAATTTTAAATTTAATTGAAATCGATTTTGTTGTTAGCGAGAAATTCTGATTTTAAAAAATCGGTTCTATGGGAGGTACTGTTTTAAGATAAATCTCGACTGTTTCATCAAAATCGTAAAGGCCATTTTTAGAAAAATTAAGTTTTAACAAACTGTTATATGACATTTACCATTGTTTTAGAGCTAAAATTCCAATTTCAACAACGCCTAGTGCGAGACTACTAAATAAACACTCTGAACCAAGTTTGCAAATCAGCCTATCCATTTAGGCTGCAGATCTGCAAACAGGCAGTCGGACGAACAGAATTTTCCAACACACTTTTGTCTACTTCCCTATCATCGCAATATCATGTTTATTTGTTATCTCAATTTTTTTTTTTTTTTTTGACGAATCCATAACTTGCCTTATACATAGAATATTATCATTATCGCAACTAAAAGTCGTGTTTGGTGGATTTTGGGTGAATGGGCTGTACTAATTTTATTTATTACATCTACAGAAAGGTACATATTGATTGGTGTATGGAATAAGTATAACCCCCCCCCCCCCGAAATAATTGTCTGGCTACGGCCTTGTTTTTAATATTTGTTTTGGTAATTCATATATTTATGTTAGGTTAAGGAAAATAAATGTGTAAAAAGCTTTAATTAACGATTAAACTATGACGTAGATGTAATGACGTAGATGTACCAGTTTGGGATAACTGAGTAAATCTCGACTCTTTATATTGCAAATCGACAAAACCAACGTCTTCGAATATTAAGAAAGTAAAAAACTTCAAAGATCCCTTTATTCTCAACTATTTTCTTAAAGGACATTATATGGGTTTTTATGATTGCTAAACGTCCGAAACTGTTCCAATCTGAAAGTGCCCTAACCCAAAACATTTCCAAAAACTAAAATAATTTTAGCATTTTCTCTTGAAGCCTCTTGGCCGTTTTAAAAAGAAATCAAAATGTGCAAAAAGTGAGAAATTTGCAAGAAAAACTTTATTTTGACCCCTTCTCCCCATTCCCCCCTTCTCCCAAATTTAATTCCATGCCAAATAACAATTTTGTGTAATTTACAATTATAGTTGAGACATGATAGTTATTTCCCGAAAATGAAGCTTTACCTTAAACAGGTGCTCTCTATTCTTTCGCATCTGGGTTAAGAAAAATTATTGATACATAATCCGAATTTCTTGCTCATCTTAGAACTCACCAATTCGGTCTCTTTTCGAAACATTGTTTAAGTGGAAATTTGTCCAAATCGGTTTTTTGAAAATACACCTCACTTTGTGGATTTTTTTTACGAGGATTGCCATGCCATGACTTGTTACATTTTTATTCCAGAAATGTTCAACAATAACATTTTCCTCTCAACGTTAACTTAAAGTCCTAAAGTATCCATCCCAATAAGATCTTATTTTCGTATCTTCCAAACAAAATATTTTCCTTGACCATTAATGTGCCATTTTGTGTCCACTCAGCATCGGAGATGAAATTCCATTTAAGGGACACCATAAAACCATCTCCGGGGATTCGTCATCTTTGCAAATATTTTCCTCATTTACCATCACCAGCACTTTTAAAAGGGGAAGGTGAAAAAAAAATAGATACCGTCTGTTGAAATCAACCCATACTATAACAGTCATTCAAAACGATGGGTTAGTCTGATGCTTCAAATTCATCTATGGAATAAATGGATTCTCCTTTAAGTATTACGTGTCAGCATCCAGCATGTTATTTGACACTTTTTTATCCTCAAACCATTTTTCTTGTCTCCTTGTGTATAAAAACTTTTCTTATATAACTGTTATATAACGTATGTTTTTCTTTTTTTTCTATTTCCAGTATTCTAGAATTACGAAAAGAAAAGTCACGAGATGCCGCCAGATCGAGACGTGGCAAAGAAAATTATGAATTTTATGAATTAGCCAAAATGCTTCCATTACCTGCCGCCATTACTAGCCAGTTGGATAAGGCATCAATAATAAGACTGACAATAAGTTATCTTAAGTTAAGAGATTTTTCAAGTCACGGTGATCCGCCATGGACGAGGGATAATTCAACGAATATTAAAGTTTTAAAAAGTGAGTATATACCACAAATACTAATTTTTAGAGTAGAAACACAATAAGGTTATAGCAGGTACTATAATTTTTGTTAAGTCTCTGAACGATCCAAAAGGGAGTTAGTTACCTGTAGATAAAACAAAACCTTTGGAATAAAAAAAAAAAAACAGAAAACCGAAATAGATTTTTCTGAGGTTATACCTGTAACAAGTTTATCAACAAAGCACGTATTCCAAGAAATATACTCCTTTTGCCATATATACAAGTTGGAGCAAAAATTACTGAGAGTTAATTGATTTTTATTTCATGGCTTAACCCCATTATCAAATCTTATAGGAAGATATATAAAAATAATAAAAAGATATTTTAAAAAAGTTTCGATTCTTTGCTGTATGAAATTATTAAAATTTACCTAGTACCATTTCTGCACGGCTTAGCGAGATTGTTGGGGATTCCAATGTGGGGCATGGTTCTGTACAGTTAATCTCTAAAAACACAGTCTTCAACCAACATTGCGAAGTCGGTGTAGAAGTTTAAGTTCTTGGCTCCATCATCAGTGTCTTTCGTAACGCGGATATTTGTCCGTTGCTTTGTTGTTTTTGAGCTTTGAGTTAGATATTATAAAGTTAGGTTGACGAAATTGGATACTGGTCATGTTCCATTTCAAATGGTACATTGCAACGTTTAACAGTCTGCAGAAATGATCTTAACACATTTTCAATTCTTTATAAATTCTAGTAGTACATTGTAAGCATGTCTTAAATCTCGGTTTTTCTATGACAAAAACAATAGTTTAAATTGTTGTATATGATCAAATTATTTAAATTTCTTTGTCTAATCAGGTCTAATTATATATTGAAAAACCGTGAGTTCGAATATGATTCTAATCACCTTCAGAAATCATGTTAAAACAGTTCACTCTGTTAACATTATAGGTTTCATTCTTTCAGCATCAAGTATCATATGCATGTTCTGCGAATGAACAAAAACTTGGATTCATAGCTCCGAAAAATATTTTTTTCAGAACTTGAATGGTTTACTTGTGGGATTTATCGAACTCTAACCTGGCCCTTAGTTTTCGTTTAAAAAATACTGCATCTCCCTGAGTCATGCTTCCAAGCAAATTTTATTTTATTGTCTTACAGTTCTTGAAGAAACATTTACGCCGTACTTTACCATTTATTCGCTTTGAAGGTCACTATAGCTCTCAAAGGAATCCTTGTTCAATAAACGATAAATAACCTTTCTTAGTTTTCTTTCAAGTTCGGAGTTTTTTAACGTTTAATTCCGACAGTAGTTCCGACATGCTCTATATGTTGAAGAATATTGTATACCATCTTCTTAGAGCATTTCCCTGCTCTGAAATTTCAGACACTGATCGACGTTATGATTTCATCTGCAAGAGCAGACTTTTTTGTCTTCTTACCACCATTGTTATTTTGTCATGACTATTTAATTATTTCTTAACTTATTTACATAAAGTACATTAAGGACCAGTACGTACAATCGTGGTTCAAGTTTTTAATCCACCGATTTTGGCAGATTATCAATGGAAATCAGTGGTTTAAAAAATTAAACCACCTTGAACAACGATTGTACAACTGGCCCTAAGCAAATATTCTATTTCGTCAAAAATTGTATTGTTCTTTTTAAAAAAAACAAAAATTTTATTAAGAGGTAAAATATTTTTTTTTAGTACTTGGTTGTCATGTTGACTATATTTAAAAATTTAACGTTGCTTGGAAGAAATAACAAGAGTAGATTCAAAATATGCTAGAACTACATCCAGTGTGCTATATATACCGTATATTTCTTTGCCAGAATACGAGTTTTCAGAAACTTCTCATTTTTTACTTGCTCAACAGGGCAAGTACCTATTGGTTTCGTGTAAAAAATTCGAGGTTTTAATCAAACCTGACATTACGATGATAGAGAAGACGAAAAAAGTAGGTTTCGTCATGCCGTCCGTCGGTCTGTCTGTGCGGATGTGCGTATGTGCGGTTGTCTGTGCACCGACATACAGCCTAAACGGTTTGACGGATTTTCTTCAAACTTCCCTAGAGGAGAAATTCGAATTTTTATTCTAGCCCGGCTATAACGGGTACCTCCCATATAACGGTTTTAGTTTTTCAAAATTTTCTCAAAAACGGCTCTAAGGATTTTGATAAAACTTTGTGTGCGTTATATTTAGACTACTGTTAACATAACTGCATTTCAGGTTTTCTGCTAAAAATGCATATAACGGAGATTTGGTGTTAACGGTTCTTACAAATTTGTCCATAAATTTATAACGGCTTTACCGATTTCATTTAAAGTCAGTATGGCTATTAATTTGATTATTTAACACAAAATGGCTTTTAAAGTTTTTGGCTATACAAACGTGTTATAATACCTACCATACAACTTAGTCTCACGCTTAGGCCATTTTCTGATATTTTTCTCGTTTTTGAACATAATTTATTAAATTGAATTTTTTTCAACACCGTGGTTTGCTACAAGAGCAAGTTCGCGACCCAGTCGTGCATTTTATTCTGCTTATTTTCGCTACTTTGCCTTGGCTATGATATGTAGGTTTGTATAGCAAAACTAAATACTGTGTCAATTAAATGTGAAAACGACAACAATATACAAAATCATCTACTCATTTCAATCTTAAAACTGTTTCAAACGCAATCAAATTCTGAAATACTTATTTATAAATTATTTTAATAGGTAAAGCACGTTGGTTAACAAAAACCTTCACTTAATTTCAATGTCCATAAAAGCCTAAGTATAAATAAATTATGTCTTAAAATACTGACATTATTATTCAAAAAGAAATTCAATCTACAAACCTTGATTACTTAAAACTCCACCGTTAATCATTCATTGTCAAAAATTACAGAAAAACATTTCAATAAAATTTCATATAAATACAAATTTGTATATGTTGGTAGGTATATGTAGGTAACTTGATTTGTGTGCGTGTTAAAATAGAAATCAAAATGGCCGATAGATATAGAATTTTAAGCAAAGTAGAAAAGCCAAAATGCGAGTAAATTGTTGCTCAATTAATATTCCGTCAGTGTTCAATGGAATGTTTCAGCAACCTACAAAACAAAATAGGAGGGAAAACGAAACACAAAACGTAAAAAAAGAAAAGAAATATAATAAATAAAAAATAAATGGAATACTGTTGGTATATTAAATTTATGTAAAAATGTCGCGTATCTGTATACCTATACAGATATTTAGAAGCAAAGAAGAAGCAGCAGTGCCCAACCTATTATAGCCATGGACAACAAAGAAAAATTTACTATTTAAAATTGTCTTCGTAAAGTCAAGGAATAAGAAGTTGAAATAAATTTTCTATGAGTGCAATGCAACGCTTGAACTCGTCACTTGTACACGACCCACATTGTCCCTTATACCACGATGAAAGTACATTGAACGCAAACCTCTATTGATGTCTATACCTTTTGAACACAGTCCGGTGGGTGAGAGACAGTGAACCTGTTTCAAAATGGCTTCTATCACATTTTGTATACCCTTCCTGTTAGTGGACGACAACACATTACATTATGTTGTGTGAACAATGAAGGAAATGCCAATGGTGATGATAGGTATGGCCATTTGCATATCAATCGTACTTTTGTGATTGTCAAATAAAAAAAGAAATGTAAAAACAAGTAACATTCTGATGTCATGACAGCTCGAAGAAACCGAAAAAAAGATTGCAGCAAGGAAATTCGGAGAAATCAAAAATCTTTATCATCGTTTATCGATTTATGAAACCTCGAACAGGGAGCCAAAAAGAATTTAATGGCGGCGCACAGAATTAATTATCTTATTTTTATGGGTTGCTACCTAAATGCAAATACAATGATAATACAAAATTTCATTTTTAATGCCGCCATATATCTTGTATTGGCCGAATGACAGTTTGTTGTTTTTTTTATATTTTATTTCAAAAATGGCTGACCACAGAGTATAACTTGTTCACCATAATGACTTCAATAAAATTTTATTGAGAGCTTTCGAAATTTTAAAAAATCGTGATTTGAATGTAAATTGTATTCAAACCCAGTTTCGTGTTGACAATGTGGCATTCAATGATTTAGATTATAGAATTACAGAACGAATTGTAACGTCAGTATGTCAATTAAGTCTGACAGTTATAAAGTATCAAGCATCGTGCATTAATAAGAGTGAGCAATTTTATACATTATTGAACGCAATCATAGGTTAGGTAAACTATAACCTCAAATATCTATTTATATCAAAATAAAAGTCTAATCAATTATTTCCAATTATCAATCAAATGGATTTTGCGTAAAGAAATGAGAAATCAAAGAAACATTTAAATTAAATTTTCTACGTTTTAATATTTTTTATATTTTATTGCGTATCCTTATAAGCAAGACGATGTTAAATTTAATCCTGCTAATATTTTATTTAAGAATATTTTAATACGGAATAATTCGTCAGTGATTTTCACGCAACGTGAATTTCGGTGCCAAATTTTCGGCATTTCTACGTGATCTGGTCACCACAGATAGGCGTCAAGATCGAGTTCGGTCGATGGTCGATAACTAGCTGCAGACTTTTTCTCTAGGGGTTTTAAAATCACAGGTTTATGAGAATACACAGCACCCTAAAAACCTTCAATTATAAATGCGATAACAAAAAAATCTTTTTCCTGCTGAATCCAGCCCATGAAATTTTTTATATTTTTTAAATAGATTTGGTGTATGAATTTTAAAGAAATGTTTTGATCTGAACTTTTCCACCCGTTTTAATGGATGTTCTTGGCTCTTAATCGGTCAAGCTGTATTTAAGTTATGCGAATCATCTTTATATTATTATTATTAAATAACTAAATTCATCGAAAATACAAGTACTTATAAGTATAGGTAAAAGCCAAGACGAGTTTTCATGTTCATATTTCGATTGATAAAAGGTTTCTAAAAATAAATCATAAGACCCTATGCTGCTCTCAACCGGAGCTGTTTTCCAATTTTTTTTTATGCATTAGTTTGTAAGTGTTCTAAAATAAATCTTTACAAAAACTGAAGGAGACTTTTCGAATCCTATTCTATAAAAAAAAAATAACTGCAACCACACGGGACTTTTGTGGGTTGTGTTCAATAACCATTTGAGACATACATAAGTCCAATCCACAAAGGCCAACACCCGGGACGTGCTATAAGGTTATAATACGCACTCATAATATGATTGAAGTCAGTCATAATAATCGTAAAAGTGGGTAATTGAATTAAGGGATGACCAGACTATACGTACGTTTCGGTTCAGCTGAAAAAATATTGTTATTATTCTGAGTTATATTTTTATTTTTATATTTTTCCCCTGAAGGGAGGCCAATTTCTTTGTACAGCAAAATTCGAATGTCCATTTCATTTTCCCTTCCTACGTGCATCGTTATAGTCGGCGGGCAGTGTGAAAATATCTAAAGGGCGATTGAATTAACATTAAAACATAACTCAAAGTGGATTCGAAGGGATGTTTGGCCATAGAATTCATTGAATATCAGCGGATTGAAGTGTGTTTTATGGAACTGATAAATAAATAAATAAGCCACAGGCGGTTTTTACAGGTCAGCAAATATTAAACAAAAATATAATGCTTTTCAATTTCAATATAAATAAAAGGATATAGTAAAAATTAATTATTCAGAATAAATATTTTCATCACGAATATACTTCAAAATATTTAGAATACATTCAGAATGTAGTAGTCATCCGGTCCATTTAAAGATGGCACTGGACTACTCAGTGCACACCGAGGTGCACACATCATATTTTGTGGTACAAAAGCAGGCCTTTTTCTAAAACTCGAATTGATAAGAATCAATAAGAACAATAGCAGCTATTTTATCTGAGCTTAGCAGAATTTACGATCTTTTTCTTTTGGTATGGTGTCTTGAGTGTTAAACTTTCCGATGTGGTACTAAAATAAAATCAATTAATGGAAAATTTGCAATATAAATTCACTCTTTTGCAATGCAAATTCACTTAAGTAAAATTTTTATGATAATGCATTTCTTTTCAAGAGACAAAACAATTTTGATAAGCACTTAAAATTAATTTAAAAACTAAGATCTATATGCCCTGAGAGCAAATATTGTTTTTGCAACACGTTTTTCAATAGGATTTCTGCCATTTTTTGAGAGCGTTTTCAATTCAAAATAACCCTCTGAAATGTATTTTGCAACACAATTTTTGCTATTAGGGCACAAAGCTCTTTGTTTTTAATAATTTTTATTGCTTATCAAAATTATTTTGCTTCTCGAAAAAGAAATGCATTAATTCAAGGCAGTCTTTCTCAGAATTATCCCACACAATATGCATCATGAATAATACACTCAATGATTAGATTTAATTTTAAAAGTTTCCGAAGAATATATTTCAAATAAATACATACATACATACATATAATAAAATATAGTAAGTTTATTGGAAACTTCTAGTAATTAACAATAAAATATACAATCATTTAGCCACTACTGCATCTTCAACTATTTCGTGAGTAACTATGTAGGTACATATGTATATGAAATGAACTCAAATTAAATCATTTTTTGGGATATTTGTTTTAAAGAATTATTCATTGAGGGAATTTTGTCACAATTGAAAAGGATTTTTGATTGACACTACTACATTAATTTTTCGAAATTGTTCAGGTGGAATTTATTCCGAGGGAAATTCACGATATCAGAAATTATTTCCTGGGGACGGAATTTTCACTCGGAATTCGCTATAGGTCCCAATATACATATGTATCTATGTTTCATACTGCTCACTTCACTTTCCTCTCCTAAAAAATCGGTTTTCACCCCGGATGAATTAGTCTCGTATGTTGAGGCCCATGGAATATAATTTTTTGAACTTGAAGTTTGTAACTATACGTATACATATGAACATACATACATACATGAACATAATATTACTAAAAGAAATTATTAATTTTTTTTTATTGCCGTACTCAAATGAAAAGAAATCCTATAACTACTTTTCTCTGTTATTTTATTATTCTTAAATTGAAAAGTGTTTTCTTGCCGTTTTTCAGGCGCTGCCATCCGAAGAAGTCCCGCAGTTGAGCTATTTGAACAACATCAAGGCACTCATATCCTTCAGGTTTGTCATTTTAAAACCATCTAAATTTATTCTTTTTTATAAAGTTCAATTTTTGTTTTAATCAATAGTCGCTGGATGGCTTTGCTCTGGCGGTTGCTGGTGATGGAAGATTTTTGTACATATCAGAAACAGTGTCCATATATTTAGGCCTGTCACAAGTTGAAATGACAGGCAGTAGTATATTCGATTATATACATCAAGCTGATCATGCCGAAATTGCTGAACAGTTGGGGCTGAGTCTTACCAGTGGAGGGAGTGGTAGCAATGGAGCTGGTTTGGCGTCACCTTCATCAGGAGCATCTGATGAAGGTGGTGGTAATCATGGCACCAATAATCCTGATGGTAGGTTTTTTTATTTTATTTATTTATAACAATATTTATATTAAATTTCATTTAATCTAGTATCCGCCCAAATGTGCATTAATTCAACTTCACTGTATAAAGGATTCGAACGATCATTTTGTGTACGAATGAAGTCGACGCTTACTAAACGTGGTTGTCATTTCAAATCATCTGGTTACAGAGTGAGTAAAAATAAAATATTAATTACTCTAAATTATTTAACTAAAAAAATATACAATTTAAGATAAATCTAAGAGAAGAAGCCATGATTGCATGTTAGAAATGTTAGCGGACTTTAACTATTAGATGCGCATGATAATTATAAATAAAAAAAATTATTAAAAATTCACATTCTTCTTCGCAATCCATTGCAAATATCAATTTCAATATATTAAATATTTGAAGTCCGTTTACATTACAACATTAAATATTTTTTTTTGATTTGAGAAAAAAAAATCCAAAATATAAAGTAAAAAGCAAAACCACTAACAAAGTGTCGTATATGTTATGTTGTACCCTATATTATCTACAGGGAGGTGATGTTTCCGATAAGAGTTGCGCCAACGGTGGTAAATTTGGTAAAACATCGGCTTCCAATTATTCGGTACGTATCAATAAAATCAGTCTCAACAATAACCAAAAGAAATGTTGATTTAAAGTAAATGTAATAAAACATTTTTGTTTTTATAATATTTTTTGATTATTTGCTTAAGTTAAGTAATTAAGTTTAATAAAACTACAAAATATCATAAAGTGAACATAAACTTGCAAATATATTATCAGAGATAAAAATATGTTTTTAATTATTGCACGTTTGAGTTTGATTCTTAATTTTGAATATTTTTTTTTTGTTATTTGAAGTAAATACAAAAGCAATATTATCTATACTCAAAAATAAAACTGATTTATTGATCAGTATCGAATATTTTTACTGTTCCATATTTAATTAAAAATTAGATATTTTATTATTATGAAAATTATGTACATATCTATAAATAATATATATTTATTAAAAATATGTTATTATTTATTAAAAGTATATAGTTATACAATAAGGCTACCCAAATCCCTTCTTAACTAAAATATTTTTTTTTATTTCCTTACAGGTTGTTTTGTTGTTATGTAAACTTCGACCCCAATACACATTCTCGCATACGAGAAAATCCCAACCACCATTGCTTGGTATGGTTGCACTTGCGATAGCATTACCACCACCATCTGTACATGAAATTCGACTAGAGTGTGATATGTTTGTTACCAGGATCAATTTTGACTTCCGAATAGCACATTGTGAACCAAGGTTAGTATATATAAATAATGCAAAGCAAATTAAAATATACAAAAATAAAGGTACCACAAATTTAAGAGAACACAGTTGTTTGAGAAACCCATAGATTATCTTGAAATACATGCACAGTATATTTTATTCTCTCAAGTTTACTGATGCAGAATCAGGGACTTGATTTTTTTCCGAAATTCTATTGAACAAAATTATTTTGCTGAGAATACAATTCAGACGTACAAAACAAAAAGTTCAGTTGAAGACTTGAACATTTCTTCTTAGAGTCTCTTTTAGTTTAAGTTTTCCTAAAAGACTTATTATTAACTTTACTCGACTTTTTTATGTTATCATGCTCCTCGAGTTCCATTTTCTCACGTTTTACTAATAAATATAATAGTAACTTCTTTAGACAATGAAAAGCTGCCACGACATTCTTCCTTTAGTTTTATTTTCCTCAGAGCATAAATATTATTAAGCAGTTCCCAGCACTTATGATGTAGTATTTCTGGTGCTTTTTGTTGACTCTGACATTAAATTATTCTGCAAATATTTTGATGTACAGATTGCCGCATTTCTTCTAGCAGCTATTAAGCTTTGGTAACGTTGGTAACTCAGCATTATCAATTTCTTCAATTTAGTCTCCTTTGTCAAAAAAATTTAACTGTAACCGAAACGAATTATTTAAATTTGGATTGATAATATTATTTTTTCATTGAATTCACAATCTTGCTATTCTTTTCTTACAGGGTGTCAGATCTTTTAGATTACAGTCCGGAAGAATTAGTTGGAAAAAATTTGTACAATTTGATTCATGGTGAAGATGCCAACAAAATGCGAAAAAGCCATATGGATTGTAAGTTAATTCTTGACCTTTTTTTAGAAAATTAATAACATATGTATTTATTTTTTGTGGTTTATCCATTTGCAGTAATAGAAAAAGGACAAGTTCTTTCCCCCTACTATAGAATGATGAATAAAACTGGGGGTTACACTTGGATGCAGATGTGTGCAACAGTTGTATGCAGTACGAAAAATGCTGATGAACAGAATATCATTTGCGTTAATTACGTTATAAGGTAAGTTTCAGAAACCACAAGAAGATACATTATTTTAAAAAACAATCAAATAACTTTTAACATTTAATGAATCCTCTCTTTTTAATATTTCCTTGTAGTTGTCGCGAAAACGAACACCTCATTTTGGATACTTGTCAACTCGAACCAAGTGCAGATTCAGTTAAAAATGAAGAATCAGGTGCGGATAAGGGAGCTGGTTCGCCTGGTGGCGATCCCTCTACCGAAGGCCATTTAGGATCTGCTTCTGAACCAAAAACATCTTCGCCGAAGAACGATAATGATAGTCATCATCGGACAAGAGCACGGAGTAGCACAACAAATGTCAACAATGCATCTATATCAATGGCAAAAGATGCTACGGTCATCGGAGACGAATCAGTGGCGGCAGCACTTACTCCAAATCCTACAACTGTTCCTACCAAACGAGGCCAAAAACGAAAAATCAAAGTCGAGGAAGAGATTGCATCAAATATTGAATCAGCGAAATCATCCCCTGATCAACGAGAAAATCCACGTAGTCGCCAACCTTCAGTTATTGAGGAGCACGTGGAAACGTCAGTTAAGGATCTTGAAAATGCCATGTCCAAACATTTACCCTCGCCAGGTGGAAGCTCTGCAACGACTGACTTTAGTGCGGATGCTCTTTTGAAACAGCAGCAACAACAACAACAACAACAACAACAACAGCAACAGCAACAACAGCAGGAAAAAAGCAGTACTATTCAGTGGATTGGTACGCCACACTATCAACAACCGGCACCAATGCCTGCGACTGCCTTACTTCGACAACTGTATGCCAATCGGGAAAGCGTTATTCGTGCGACAGCTCGACAAACACCAACAGGTGTCTTCTACAGCGATAACCAAGGTGGTCCCCTTCCAACACCACCTGGAAGTGAGTCCTCGTACGACAATCAATATCTGCTACACGGACATACGCCTCAAAAATCGACTGACGCTTTTACGAATCTAGTATCAACGTACGGTGGATACCATAGTTCCATAGACTACCATAATGCCATGACACCCCCTAGCTCAGTATCCCCACGGGAGTCTAATAATCTTGGTGGAAAAAATTCTTCTCATACATCGAATGGTGGTTATGAGTACGCCGATCCCCTGCGTGGCGGTGGTCAATACAATACTCCAACTAGTACAGACTCAGGACCAGCTCCACCATTGCCTTTGAAACCTCAACCATACTCAGCTGCGGCTGCAGCCATGCATCATCATGCAGCCAATACAATAGATGCTGCATCCGCCTATGGTAACCTAGAGCAACCCCAATATTTCTCCCCACACTCCGGCTTTCACTTATATCATAAAGGTGGCCCTTCTACGAGTTGGTATTCTGCACCATCGTAGACTGACTAGAGCCAAAAATACTGACAGACAGCTAGTAGACTTATTTAACCTCATTTTAATTCTTGGGGAAATGGAAGCGGGAAAGGATGATTCTGATTCTGTAGATAAAACAAATATAAGTTGTAATTCGGGGATACGCATCCCATTTCTGAATGTGTCACATCACAACCTATCTTGATGAACTCACCCCCATTCTTCTAACTCTTATTATGAGTTTCAATGAAGCTGTCACTGTCAAAAGTTACACATTATAGTTAATCCAATAAATGTCACACAACGAAAAAGCAACATGTCATAAGATAATGACATTGGCACACTCCGCCTCTGGTGAATGTGCTTGTGTCTTAATTGACAGCTGAAGTCATCTAGCATCCTATCTGTAAAAAAGTAAAATTGTACATAGCAAATTTATGAAATATAATAAAATTAGTTTTTAAAAAATTCTAATTAATTAAATTAAAACTTAAAATTAAAATTAACATAAAAAATCAAAACTCAAATCTTGTTAAAAACATTCAATGTTGTTAAATTATTTTTAAGTATCTCCATATTGTAAAAAGCAAACTACTACTTATATTAATTAACATTATACTCAACATTATATTCAAATACTCAGATTAAAAATAAATGAAATAGAAACTAAAAATGTATTAAGTTAAAATGCAAAACTATAGTGAACACGATTTCAAAGACTTAGATAGTGTGCCAATAAAAAAAGACATTTCCAGTCTATTTTCTTTCTTTGTATTTATTATGTGTAATTTAATTTATTTACGATTTAATTGTTTCATAATTTATGTTTAAAAATATTTTATAAAAATAAGAAAAAAAAATAATTCATAGAAATATTAAAAAGAAAAGTAACATATCACTGTTTTTAACAGATGGGTTAGTTTTAGTTTTTTTTTTAATTCTAATTTTATCTTAAGTTAATAACAATAATGCAACTGGGATATTTTGTTTATTTTAAATTTTGTTTAATTTTGTTAAATTTAGATTAATTTTTTTTATTGAGCTTAAAATTCTTTATACAAAATTTGTTAATACGTGATGCTTTAAAAATTTCTTTATTTTGTTAAGATAAAAACTTATATTAGGTGATTATTATGTAGAGTTTAATGAGTAAGTTTTTACTATAAAAAAAAGTTCGCTGTAAGTAGCAAAACTATAAATATTAATAATAAAAATTAAATAATTGAAAATGAATTTCCTGTTTCATTTTTTTAAATTAATGCTGCTGTTCTGGTGCAGTGAAATAACTTCACTAGGACACAACTTCACCACTAGTGGGAAACAACTTCACTTTTTTGAGGTGAAGTTATTTCCCACTTTTAGTGGGAAATAACCTAATATTTTGGTATTAAATTCTTTCACTCTTTTGGGTGAAGTTACACTTTTCATACAAAATTCACACAATATTGCTCACCCAAACTTGCACCCACCAAAACTCGCACCCACCCCAAATCCTATAGTGGGCCAGGCAGGGGGGTTGCCAATCTCAACTGTTGGGGGGAACTAAAGTTGCCCGATATTTTCAACTGATTTACTGTTTTTATCAAAAAATACTTAGGTGAGAAATAACTTCACCAAATTTCAGTATATATTATTTCCCAGTCGAAGTGGGAAATAACTTCACCTCAAAAAACTTAAGTTATTTCCCACTAGTAGTGAAGTTATTTCCCATGTGAAGTTATTTCCCAGTGATGTTATTTCCCTGATCTGATAGTGACTTAAAAACATCCATTACTCCATACGAAAAATAGGAATCCATATTATTATAGTAGCCAAAAAAACAAACAAACGTAACGTTTTCAGAAGCAAATTCTGGTGGTTTAGGACATAGGAGTAATCAGTAGGTATAAGCTGATTAACGACAAAATATTGCATAAATCCCTTCATATCAACTACATCAAGTTAAAGAAAATCGTTTTCAATTGTTTCCTGCAAATTATTTAACAATGTTCCAAACAATATAAGAATCCTAAAAACTTAGTTTTACTTTTTTAAAAAATGGCATCTTGATTTTAATCACAAATTAAAGTTTTGCAGCGGTTTAAACATTTGTAATAAAATATTTATGAAATATTGATTGGAATTTACATTTTGTATGTCCAGTTTCACAGTGAGAATTTAAACTGTAGTTTAATTAAACCTAAACGAAAGTCTAAACTTTTCGTTTAATTCGTTTGGTTTCACATCGAAAACATAAACTCCAGTTAGCTAAAAACAGTTGGCGGAGCTGTGTGTCATGAAATTTGTTTTGAAATGTCAAATTAATTGTGAAAATAAAATAAATTGTGAATTATTGTGATGCTATTGTGTATTTTTTATTAAATACACTGGATCTCAATTTAAAAAGTAAACAAAATATAAGGTAACAGTGATAAAAAAATTATTGAAATATCATGTGCCAGAATTTACATCGAAATATTGATGTCTGTGTGTTCTAAAACTTTAAACGCAACGGCGTTTAACTTAAACTAAAAGTTAAACGATAAATGTGAAACCGAACAATTTTCAAAATAGAGTTTCAACCCACACTATGAAATTGGGCATTAATGTTTTATTTTATTTTTATTTAGCCTTCTATTTTTCTTTTTACTTGCGATTATAGGTAGGTACTTTAAGGCAAGTTATGCATTCGTGCAAAAAAAAAGTTTTTAGACAACAATCAAACATGACATAACGATGATAGCGAAGTCGAAAAAAGTCAGTCTGTCAGTCTGTCAGTCTGTGAGACTTTCAGTCTGTCTGTCTGTCAATCGTACCTGCAGCCTAAACGGTTGGACCGATAGCCTCTAAACTCGGTATAGGATTTTTAGGGTGACAGTTCAAGTTTTTTTTTTTTTTATTTGTTCTAGGCCTAAAACAAACGGTACCTGTCATATAACGGTTATGAAAAAACTCGATTTTCCCGAAAACGGCTCTATCGATTTTGTTAAAAATTTGACATAAGAGATACGAAATTAAAAGATTTTCAGATGGCATGAACCATATTACTTTAGGAACAGGTTTAACGGTACCTGCCATATAGCGTTTTTTTTAATTTTGTTTTTCTCGTTAACGACTGAGTGGATTTTTACAAAATTGTATTTCTAAGAAGACCTAGATAGCCAAACAATAATGGCGTACTTAATTTTTTAATGACGTTTCTTAAAAAAATTAGATTAATTAAACTATTTTTTTTAAATTGAATATTTTGAAAACCAATTCATGAATCAGTTTTTAAATTAATTTCTCATATGAAAATTATTAATAAGCTAAAATTTTCAATCTCCAAAATTTTCAAAAAAATATTTTAAAAAAGATGTATAAAAAATCGAGGCTTTTTTTAACAGTTTCGCATTTTTTTTTGACATTGTAAACAAAGTTATTGTGAAAAGAGGCAAATGGACTATTTAGTTTTGGTTGCTTTAAATACAAATTTGGTAAAAACACAGGCTGGAAGTTTTGCAATTGAAAATCAAGAAAAGAAGAAAGAAAAAAATAAATGTTCTTTTGATTTTTTTGTTTTTTTTTTCTTTAAACACATTTTCTCTTTCTAAAAAAAGCATGCTGTCTCCTTTACGTAAGACTGAAAGTTTAGTACTATTTAATGCATTAAAAATTAATAAAAAAAAGAACGTATTTTTTTTGACAAAATAACTTCTTTTTTTTATTAATTAAAGAACAAAGTGGTAATATAAAAAAGTAACTAAATAAATAATTCATTGTTTTTTTTAAGATTTGCACAAAGAGGATTTACAATATGTTTTTGTCAAAGTTAGTTTCAGAACGAAATTAAAAATAGAACTGCCACTTATGTTGTAATTAGCAGTAGCGCCGTTATTTTAAAACGGTGTTTACATTTGACTCACTCAACCCACGCATTTTTATGTATATTTATTTCGTCTTCCTTCAACTTCGTTGCTAGAATGAAATGGGGCATTTAACCTGTATTTTTAGATTTTAAAAAAATTTCATGTAGTCATTTTGACATTTGCTATTCTGACATTTGTGATTTATTCACAAATATTTTGAAAGTTTTAAAAAATTTGGTCACTTTTGATTGGGAATTTCAATTAAGCATGAGCCTATGAAATAAGTTGTTAACAGATGTTAAGAGATACTTTTTTAAAAAAAGTTTCAAGTATAAATTCGTTGTTGACACTTTTTCTTTTACGAAATTTAACTTGAATACCCTTTCGTTTACTGCAAACTTTACGAACGAGATTTCAAGTGAACGTACAGTGTCAAGCACTCCCATTTGCGTTGAAAGTCTTGTTAAATTTGATCCCATTGCTAAATTTTGACACTACTACATCAAAAATTAACTTGCTCAGGAGCTCGTTAAAATTTGAACAAGTGGTTAATTTTTGACATTTGTTTTGCAACACATCTTTTATTATCGGTCGCGTTAATTTTTGCATTTTTTTATCGATTGTATCCAAAACGATCTGGATAGCTTCGTGTTGTTGTGAAACACTGTTTATGCATTTATATAAATACTGAGACACACTTGAATGAAATTCGTAGACATTTTGTTAACGACAAATATTGATTAAATAAAGTTATTAACGTACTAAAGGTGTCTGAACATTCCTGGATAGGCTCTTGAACACAAGGATTCAATTGACACAGCAAAAGCTTAAATTTTATTCACCCCAATAAAAAAGGATACAATTTAACTGGGATCAAATTTAACAACAATTTTAACGCAATTGGCACACGGCCTTAAGACACGAAACGTAGTTACTCGTTCACGTATGTAGTTGACGATACCAAACTGTTATAATTCGTTCACGAGCTGCTCGTTCATGAAGGACACGATTCGGTCCCTGATTTTTCAAACCATTTTGAACTTTAAAAATGCTTTCACGTAATATTTGCAAAATGTACATATATCTATTAATATATAATTTCTTCGGGGTGTAACTCGATGACGTTATAGCTCGATAACCGCTGGGCCGATTTTCATGATTCTTTCTTTGTTTTGTTCGTATTGCTGTATATAAGGTTTATATAGAAACGAAAATCAACCATCAGATGGGTGCATTTGCTATACCATCTGAACCGCTGGGCAGATTTTAATGATTTTTTTGTGTTTGGTTTGTATTGCTGCATATTAGAATTATATAGAAAAAAAAATCTGAAAAATCGACCATCATATACGTGCATTTGTTAAAACTTCTTAAAAGCTGGGCAGAATTTCATGATTCCTTCTTTTTTTTGTTCGTATTGCTGTATATTAGGTTAACATAGAAAACAAATTCGGAAAAATTGACTATCAGATGGATGCATTTAATATAACTTCTTAACCGCTGGGCAGATTTTAATGTTTCTTTGTGTTTTTTGTTCGTGTTGTTGTATTAAATAAATAAAGTATTTAAAATATTGGACGGATGACTATAATATTGTGTTTTAATATTTCAACATTTTCACAGCCGAAACGCAAAGCATTATATACTGTGATTTTTTTTAAAGATATCTATGAAAGCTTTATAAATATTGTTCTGCAAACAAAAGTATTGAAAACAAATATTTAATAGCAACATACATACATTATCAAAATAACAGTTCAATATTTATTTGGATTCAGATGATATTTGCAAAGCATATAAACGAAAACAAAACATATATGAAACATGGTTTTTATTCAAGAATTAAATTAAATAATTCACGATAATTCATTAAAATTAATTTTTCTTTTAAACTCTCAGAAATATTTGAGATATATTTTCAATTTCTTCTCTATCAGCTTCGTTTAATGTTAACTTTTTTGCTCTATAATTATAAACTTTTAACGAATCTGTCATACAATACAAATCTTAGCAAAATTCAGGTATAGAAAAACCAAGTTTTACCTATATCGATTCTTGTGGTGTGAGGGAGCCAGTAAATATGTTAAAAAGCCCTATTGATAATTAGCAAGGGCAATCGTAAGAAGCTTATGTTTCTTATATCCTCAATAGGATCTTGCGTGTTCACGTATAAGCAAACCTACCGTTTATTACGAGTACGTAAACAAATATATAAATATAAATTTAATATAAATTTGTACCTATATAATAAAAATAGGAAGAGACAGAACAACGTCTGGCGGGTCAGCTAGTATATTATATTTATTTTATTTTTGTAATATTTTGCTATCTTACCACAGATTTTATGTGACTATTCAGGACTGTTTAAAGCTAAACAGTTATATAGATAAAATAATAATGCAATTAATCCCAGTACAAATAATCCATGAATAGTAATGTGACTATTTTTGTTAGATACATTTTTTCAGTATCAGAATTTCTTTTTTAGAACTAGACTTCTACCATCCCTACCCTACACCAAATAATGCCTGCCCCTTATATTTTTTCCTAACTGTTATGTTCATTGCATTAAAAAAGAATAACACGAACAAAAAAACTGAAGGATGTTAAAAGTATAATTTGCATAATTTTATATTCATTTCACAATATTCCACTTCCAGAACTCTATTTCCCTTAAGCATAAAAAAGTGTCTAAAAATGTTTTCGGAACAATGTTGTCGTCTAAAAAATAAAGGACTTTTTCAAAACAAATAGCTAATGGCTTCTAATTTGTATATACCGCTGCGCTTCTTTTTTTTTTTTCTTCATTGACATTATCATCATCCTGCCTATCTCTGGCGATGTCTCATCAAATTGCAATATCTGAATATCGAGAATGAAGTTATTCTGTCTACGGCAATATCTTATTAACTCACCCTCTGATTCTCCTGTTCATATTAGAGGTCCTTTCTTGTTTCCTTGTTTTACTTATCATTTATGATTTATTTATACAATATGTTGTAATATTAATATGTGGGTGCATGGCATTTGGGGGCGATGCCATTGATTTGAATAATTTTCCAATATATTACGCCGATAGGACTAATTTTTCTTTGACGCTCTGATTGGAAACTTATTTTGGGGTTTGTTTGTATAGGTAATAGAGTATTTCCCTTTTGAGCCAGCGTTACAAAACATTTTTGTAAACAATATTTAGGGGAAATGGGAAATTAATCAAAATTTAAGAAACCATATCGACTTTCTCTGGTTCTTAGAATATAATATGTATAGTGGAAGTTCGGGTATTGTGGTACAAAACATATTTCTGTTTTAAACTTAACAACAAAAGTTAGAACAAAGACCACCATAATTTTGTAGCAATTACATTTATTGTATTAGATACAGTTGGACTTACTTTGTAGAGGATTAAATAAGTTGTTACAAAAAAAATATTGAACCAATATTGCCTTGACCTCTAAAACATGAAACATCATTTTTGAAAAGTTGCGGGTATTGTGGTAAACTTCGAATTCTAATGTGGTATATACTAAACCAAATTAGAAGTTGTATAAATATTTCTTTTTGGGCATTTCCATTGCCTCCGAAAGACCGGATCCCACTAAGAAGTAATCATAATTTACAACTCTTAGTGGGCTAATTTGGTACACTATACCATTTCTTTCCAAGGGCAATATGAACCACATTTACCGAAACGGTTTATTTTCACGAAAAAAATTGAAAAAAAATAATAATAACATGTATATGTATGTATAAAGTAAACTTGCAGATATTCCAAGTAAAGAAATGGTATATTTTCCAAATATCTCTAACTTTGATTTTGAAAGGAAATTTCAGCAAAGTAATAACAGTTTGTACTTCACTTAAAAAAATTTAATTTACTCAATTCAAAATTTTTATCAGCTTATTGAAAGCATGACAGATATGAACTAGGTAAAGGAAGTATTTCTTCTCTAACTGTGATCGCCATTAAGCTGATGTCAACATGGTTGCTCAAGCAAACAATACCCGAATTTTCCATGCATTATTGCCCTATAAGAATTACATATGTATAACCTTAATGGATTTGTAATCATTTAGATTCTTATATACCATATAGCACCAATATACAGTCAAGTGCAAAAAATACTCACTTGTTGAGTGGCATCTCTTAAATGTTCGGTTTGGAAAAAATAGAACTTTAATGGTATTTGTATTTTTTTTATATTTTACTATTTATGTATGTTTTTTTCATTTAAAGTTGCATCGAAAATTTTAGTGTTTGTAAATTTACTCGAAAACGGCTCTAACGATTTTGATAAAATGGTCCTTTACTTCAACGCCATACCAAATATAACAAAAATCGGTTCAGTCGTTATCAAGTTTCGGGCAAATTTGTAAAAAACCGTTAACACGAAATCTCCTCTAAGTGGATTTTTAGCTAAAATTCTGAAATGCAGTTAAAGTCAGAGCACTGGTTCATAAAGTTTTATCAAAATCGTTGAAACTTGAAGCCGTTTTCGAAAAAAAATCGGAATAACTTAATCTATTATATGGGAAGTAACCGCTATAGTATTAGTTTTTCTAAATTTTCTCGAAAAAGGATTAATTGATTTTGATAAAACTTTGTTAACGTTAACGCAAGCCTTTCAAAATAACTGCATTTTACGAATTTGGATTAAAATGAAAATAACGGAGATTTGGTGTTAACGGTTTTTAACAAATTCGGCCTAAGCTTGATAACGACTGCACCGATTTGTTTATATTTGATATTGCGTTTAAGTTAAATATTCAACACAAAACAACATTTCAAGTTTTGAGCTAAACAATATAAAAGTAAAATGTGGACGATACATAATTTCATGAATAAAAAGTTTTTTAGTCCCATAGTTTGCAACAAGAGCAAGTTTGTGCGACCCAGTCGTGCATTTTATTTTTTTTTTCTGTAAAATTAGAATACCACAAAAACAAACAAACAATAAAAGGTGCCAAAATACTGTTTAAAAATGCAGTAAAACAGACTAGGCAACAATTAAACACTTTTTTCTCAAAATAGGTTGATGATACAATGAAAAATGTTAAGACATATTTTGTAGGAAATGATGTAAGCAACAATTTTTGTCTCAACACTCCTAGCAATAAAATTACAGTTTCCGAGAAAATAGCAAATAATTAAATTTCGACCCCTTCCCACCTCAACAATTTTTTTTGTAATCATGGATACTTTTAAGGGTTTGCTTAAGACATCAAAACAAGTGTCTCAAGCAAAACCCATCTTTGTCGAAATTATTTCGTAATTTTGTCTAACACAACACAAAATTAAAATTATGAGCGTTAGCTACATCGTAGTGGCCTTAAGCTGCTGCGATATTTGTTGCATTTTTGTTACTTTAGGCCTTATTAACTCACAGCCCTTACTTGGACTTCCACAAATATATAGATGGAATAGAATCATACTGAGCGATCACCAAAAAATCATTAAATAACTTTAAAATGCAATGCAACATGAGGTAAAACAATTACATTCATGATAAATAATAAAATACTAAATAATCCCCCAGTCAGAAGCAATGGGTGATTTTATTACTGACAGTAAGTAAGGACCTTAACAATTTGAACAAATTTTACTTAAGGATCTCAAGAAATAAAAAAATAGTTATTGCACGCATAAATTATCCTTTTTTCGCACCACTCAATAAAACCTAAAGTATAAACGCAAAAGAACGCAAATAATATTATTCAATCCAATTTAACCTTGGCCCATTCCATGTGAATGGCAGCTTCGCCGGAAGAACCCCAACATCTATTCTGTATTTACGTATATTTGTTCAAAGAAGTCTCACGAAGCCAGTGGTATGTATTAAATTGAAGAAAAATTCCCTTTCAATTCCTGTCAATTTGAGATAAAATCCCTAAGGGATGCATGGTCAAGTGAGTCTTATGCCATGCTAAATAAGATTTTCACACATTGAAAGTAATACTCTTCTCATACTCCGGCCGGATAGTATACATTTTCTTTCACTCGGGGGGCCTCCACCGGAAACAGTTCTATACTTTTTCCATTTCTTTTGGTAAATTTGAACATTGGAATCGGGAATATTATGTATACCTATATATAAAATTGTAGTTATTTTTTTTCTATGTGTGGATTTCAATCGACAAGTGAATCCTTAATTGATTTGGGAGTTGAATCATTAGTCAAAAGGGTGTTATTTACAGAGACATGGATTGACACGTTAGTGCGGAGAGCAATATTAAACATTTTCCTCCGCTATTTTATCGGAATGTGGTATAATAATGCGATTCACCAAACGTTTACTTGTGAATCCGTCGTCTTATCGTGAGGAAATAAAGAGCAAAGAATTTAAAACGCTTCCATCGTGTACACCAACTTTGATATTGCTTTCCTGGTGATTCCTGTGAGGAACCATTTTCAGTTTCTTGAAACATAAATAATATCGGTTTAATTTGCCAACATAGCTAGACTATGTGGCCCACACGTCATGTCTAGGATGTTTTCGCCAGGATAATTCCTGATGCCATTTTCGGAAATCCCAGTTCCCCATTGTTTTGGTATTACTCATAAGGAGCCCTTTATAATTCCTGGTATGATTGAAATGTCATCCAACAAGAAAAAGCTCATTATTTACGATGTTTTTTTTAAGCTTTTGGTGATTTAGCCAGAACACATATCACTTTATTACCCGTCTCACTAAATATAAATTCAAACCATTTTTCGAAAATTAGAAGAAAAAACACTCACGAAAGTGGGACTGGTGGGATGTATCTATATCCTTACATTATGTATTTATTATACACATATTTTTTCCTGAACTTCAAAAAATTTAAGGACATCTTTTCCTTCAACAAAACCAAAAAAACAACTATTTTTCAACCTAATTCACCTCAAAAGACAATAATACGCTTCAAAGACTAATCGACTGAAAAGTAATTTCTTTTTATTAGGAAATGAAAAACGATGTTAAACACCAACGGTACAAAGTTCAAAAATAAAAAAAAAAAAAAACAACTTGTCAGGAAGGTGAAACAATAAAAACTTCAATTACCATAAAAA
The DNA here is from genome assembly GCA_951217065.1 of Baccha elongata. Taxonomy (NCBI): domain Eukaryota; kingdom Metazoa; phylum Arthropoda; class Insecta; order Diptera; family Syrphidae; genus Baccha; species Baccha elongata. The sequence continues at coordinate 181,480,873 of OX578272.1, read as the reverse complement.
AGAGATTTGTTTTTTTTTTGCTCCTGCTGTTTTTTTCCAAGAAATCGATTCTTTAACAGGTTGGCGATTTTTTCAGAGTTTCCATTGGCTTAATATAACCTCAATAGGGTGTTTTTTTTATTTTTTGTTTAAAATATAAGAAAAACTTCAAAACAATTAATTTCGAATTTGTAATGAGTTCGTTTTACTGTCGAAATTAATCCACTTCAATGGGAATTAAGGGGTGCTTCTTGTACCACACTTTTATTCATACCAACATATACTCATAAGTTCACTTTAAAGATTTATGATCTTTTAATTTTGGTCCACCCCAATGGCACTTTAATACTGCTACCCTGAAAAGTAAAAAAAAGTGACAGCTTACACAATAAAGTTCTTTGCAAAAGCCATAAACACTTTTTAATCTTTATTCGTCCTTTTGATTTTTTTTTCTTAGTTCCTTAGAAATGCTTCTAACAATAGTCCCATTGCTCTTTTTACTGCTGTTGAATTTGATTTGAGTTTTATTGGAAAGTTGACAATGCTGCGATGATGAAGTGTGCATTTTTATTTGAATGACATTTTTGGGAGTGAGGTTATAATATATAATTTTCAAGTTGGTATGCTAGACACCCAAATTTACCTGGAGGACTCACTTGTTTTGTTAGAAAACAAGCTTTAATTAATCTGAAGTATTTAAATTACTGGTAGATGTTGGGTAAACTTCTTTTGATATCTACACTTCATTTATTTACATGTGATACTGTGGGGATTTCGGGAAACGCAAGTTTCACTAATCTTTAAATTAATTCATTGACGCCACGTTTCACGTCTAAACATGAAAACAGAGTAGAGATTACTCTTACTCTTTTGGGTGTGTTAACCCAGATGGGTGTTTTTTGAGAAGGAAAGGAAATTTTATTTAAATTCAAATCTTGATAAGCCCATTATACTTGATATTTCTTCTTGGAAATAACAATAGCTCGGGGGTTATTTTATTTTATGTGCTAGTATTCAAAATTAAAACAAAAGATAGGTAGTAGATTTGACAGTAAAGGGAGTGATGTTCCGATTTAATTAACAACAGTAAGCATAACCAAGAAGATTCAAAATACAAAGAAGTTTCAGGATAATTTGATTGATCATACTGAGCGAAATGCTGAACAATTGAAATGGTGGATGAAGCTATCCATTTTGGTGCTGATGGAGATAGTTTTTTATTTAATAATACACAAATGAAATAGGTATTTTATTTATTATTAATCAAATTAATTTCAGAGTTTAAATGAACCAAATGATGAAGAATAAATTAATTACTTTCAACTTAGGTTTTGAGGTTTTTTGTGAAAAAAATTTATGACAGCTGAGTGCTTAAGTGTGTTTCAAAAATAAATCTGAACGTTCAGACGTCAGACCATGTTCAGTTCAGAGAACGCTCAGAGCATGCTATGAGTTGACCTTGTCGTGGTGGGGGTGCTTAATTGTGGGGATTTCTAGCAATCCAGCTACAGAGCCTCACAAACGAACATAACTCAAAAACAAAACCAAGTATGAAGACTTGAAACTAAATATGGAAAAAGTTAACAAAAAGAACAAAAATCGAACTGGGATATCAGTTCAAAAGTCGGTAGGAGTCACGACTGCCGGCGATGGCTTGGCCTCGAAAAAGGATAAGTCGCCAGTGACAAATAACAACAAGGACACTAACAAAAAACAAACTTTGGCCATTTCAACTGACAAAGCTTTAAATAGCGGTAGGACTAGTGTGACGACCACAATTCCCGGAAAGGTTAACAAGCCACCCCGGGGTTGTGGAGCGTCCCACAGTCTAGACGCTAATACCTGCGGAGGAGATAGTAATCTGCCCGCTGGTAACATACCAATTCCGAACTCGGTAGGACTCAAAAAAGCTGACAAGGGTCTTGCCAACCTCTCTTCTGCTGTTCTGAAAAACGCAGCCCTTAGTGGAACTTCCACACAAACCGCCAGTACAAAACCTCTCGTGTATTCGGGGGTTACTACTCTGGCTCAAGGTTCGACCACGACTGTTGATCCCACCACAAGACAAGGTAGATCTCTTCCGAACACAACGGAGGCTCCCCTCCTCGCTGGCAGTAGTAATACGTCATGTAGACCTACTCCCAACGAGAAGAGGAAGAAATTGACAATGAGAAAGGATTTTAGGAACGCTACGAGGATAGTAAAGGTGGTCGGTGCCTTGCCAGCATCTGAACTAGACTCAAAGCAATCCGAAAAACTTGCCTGGGCCAAAAACACACTTGCCCAATTTCAGACCTGCAACGACTTAACGTCAAAGCGACTAAGGTCTTCCGAGGGAACCACTCCGGAACCCAAAAGGCCAAAGGCGAACACCGCTGGCGCTCCATCCTTCACCAGGAAAGATCTGTCCTTTAGTGCCGTGCTAAAAGACAAAACAATTCTAGCTGTCATCGACAGCAGTAATGCAGATGGCGCGATCTCTCCCGATCATTGGCAAATGGTCTTGAACAAACTCCAAGCCTCATACTGGACCCTCATGCTGGAAAATCCAGGGGAACCTGCAACTTTTGAGGATGCGGGATGGTATCAAGGTCGAGTCAAGCTAGTTGCCTTTGATGGTGAGAGATCGTGTGACCTGTATAAACTCGCTGTCAGCAGGTTAGAGGGCCTATGGCCAAATGCAAAACTCGAGGTTGTGGCAAAGGAGAATATCCCGTGCAGACCGAGAGCCCGCACTAATGTCCCGGCCGATCTCTCCAATAAAGAAATCATCCTCAAGATGCTTCAGTATGGTAATCCATCCTTGCCTACTCACGACTGGAAGGTTGCAAAGCTTGAAGATCCACGGGGTTCTTATAGATCAGCCGTCGTGGTGATAAATAAGGACTCATTGGCTCCATTGGCTGAAACCCAAGGTGTGGTTAGGTTTGGATGGTCTACCATAACTCTAAAAGTATATAAAAAAGACGAAGAAAACGCATCGAACACGATGCCATCAAAATCACAGGATGTATTTGCAGAGAAGGAACATGCATCGGGTATCGACCTTCAGACGATGGAGGTAGATACTCCATGCACCTCCTCCACTGTGTCGCCCTCCATTTATATAAAACCGCCATCTGTTGAAGAGGCTCCTAACGTCGACAAACACTCCGACATGGATTTTGTTGACTCCGCAAATGAGGACGACCTTCTTAAATCGGATTTCGACTCCGATGCAGATCTCGACCAAACTGTGGTGGGGGTTGATCCACCTAGCTGCAACCAAGATGGTGCAGTTAGTACAGATTAACACCCATCACTCCAAAGTGGCTTCGGCCTCCCTTCTTCTCCGTCTACAAAATAAAGGGGAAGACATCGTCCTGATACAAGAACCTTGGATTGTAAATTCCACTGTTCAAGGACTCAGGACTCCCGGATACTACCTGCTGTATGCATCAAATAAAGGTGACCCTAGATCTTGCATATTAGTAAAAAGGAGCATTAATGTATATTTACTCCCTGATTATAGCGATCGCGATGTAACCGTAGTTAGACTACAAACCAATAACGGGGCGTACTGGTTAGCATCAGCGTATCTCGGCCATGACCACCTTGGCCCTCTTCCTGGCGACAAGCTAGAGGAACTAATCAGGGAAGCTGAACGACAGAAAGTCTGCCTTATAATCGGGTGTGACGCTAATGCCCATCATACCGTCTGGGGAAGTACAGACATAAATGACAGAGGTGAGTCACTTTTTGATTTTATTCTAAGTACTAACCTTATAGTAAGTAACATTGGCAATGAACCAACATTCATTACCAAAAACCGACAAGAGGTTCTAGATATCACTCTTGTCTCCGACACGATTCATCACAAGATCAAAAACTGGAGAGTTTCTAAGGAACATTCGTTCTCGGATCACAGATACATCCAATTTTGTCTTGATGAAGAATCTAAAAAACAGCCAGCCTTCCGAAATTATCGGAAAACCAACTGGCAACTATATAGAGAAACTTTAGTAAGATTAGTTAAACCATCACTCTTAAGTATCCCTTCTGATAAAAATGATCTTGATGATAAAGTCAAAGATCTCACCCTAGCTCTCAATAAATCAATGGCCATTTCTTGTCCCCTTACTCAAATAAGAGGAAAACAGAAACCACGTTGGTGGAACTCGGGTCTAGAACTGCTCAGGAAAAAGTGCAGACAACTTTTTAACCGAGCTAAACATTCTAGAGATAGTCTGGACTGGGAATTTTATAAAGAATCCCTAAAAAATTATAAAAAAGAATTAAGGAATAATAAAAGAACCTCCTGGAGGAACTTCTGTGGAAAAATAGAAGAAACTTCAGAAGCTTCACGATTAAGAAAAATTCTATCAAAAAATCCTACAATGCCTAGCTCCTTAAAGACAGCTAACGGCTCTTGGACCAATTCTTGCGAAGAATCGCTCACCTTGCTACTAGACACCCATTTTCCAGGTAGCTCACAAAATATAAATAGCATTGATTCATTATTATCAAGCAACACACATGCAAATATTGTTGGTCTGATTTCTAAGGGTAAGCTGAAATGGGCTATAAACAGCTTTGATCCTTACAAATCTCCCGGACCCGACGGCATAATACCTGCAGAGCTTCAATTTGCCTCGGATATCATAACACCCATCCTAGAGATCATCCTAATTGGTTGCGTAAAATTTACTTACATTCCCTCTTTATGGAGAGAGTTAAAAGTTGTCTTTATACCCAAAGCCGGTAAATGCTCCCAGGTTAATCCTAAAGATCTCAGACCAATTAGCCTATCATCGTTCCTTCTCAAAACCCTAGAGAGATTGATCGATATCCATCTGCGCAATGCTATAGATCCTAATCTGGTATCTACTGCACAACACGCTTATTGTAAAGGAAAATCGGTAGAAACGGCTTTACATACACTGGTACGAACCATCGAATACTCACTACATCATAAAGAGTACACTCTAGTTGCATTTCTCGATATTGAAGGCGCCTTCAATAATGTCAGCTACCAAGCAATCACAGCGTCACTGAAGAAACTAGATATACATGGTTCGCTGAATGACCTATTTAATATTATGTTAGAAAGTAGAATTATTAATTCATCTTTAGGTGGCACTCATGAAAGAAGATCTGTCAGCAGAGGTACACCTCAAGGCGGAGTCCTTTCCCCACTTCTATTAGTCGTAAATGAGGTGTTAGAAAGCCTAGAAAAGGAAGGTTTCAAAGTGATCGCGTATGCCGACGATGTTGCCATTGCAATATCGGGAAAACATGCTCAAATTCTCGTTGAATTAATGCAAAATGCTCTAAATATTATGCTCAAATGGGCAGAAAAATGCGGACTGGGTGTAAACCCAAACAAAACTGAACTTGTCCTCTTCACAAGAAAATATAAAATTCCCCAAATAAGTCCCCCATCAATTATGGGAACTCCACTAAGATTTTCAGATGAAGCTAAATATCTAGGTCTTATCCTGGACAAAAAACTACATTGGAAAGCAAATATACAGGAAAGAGTTAGGAAAGCCACAGTAGCACTCTTCTCTTGCAAAAAAGCCATCGGAAATAAATGGGGCTTATCCCCATACATAACCCACTGGCTCTACACAGCGGTCATCAGACCGATACTAACTTACGGGGTAGCAGTATGGTGGACTGCCCTTGACAAAGTTACATATCGTGACAAGTTAAGTAAAGTCCAACGGTCAGCCTGTATGTGTATTAGCGGAGCTCTCCGTTCGACACCTTCAGCTGCTCTTGACATTCTACTTAATCTCATACCCCTTGATATTTTTAGCAAACAAACGGCCGCAAGCACAGCCGTTCGTCTCAAAGCCATCTCTCAATGGACCGATAACTCAATTGGTCACTCCATTATTCTGAAAACATTCGGACCAAAATTAAGTCACTCCGACTACTCTATACTCCAGCTTGTTTTTGACAAGAATTTTCAAGTCACCATCCCACCAAGATCCACTTGGGAAAATGAGAGTTTCTTGAAAGATGAATCAGTTCATTTTTACACTGATGGCTCAAAAACTAAAGATGGGGTTGGTGGTGGCGTGTACTCAGACAGACTAAATTTAAGTCTCTCATTCCGTCTACCTGACCATTGTAGTGTGTTCCAAGCGGAAATTCTGGCGATCAAAGAGGTATTATCCTGGTTAAGGGAAAACGTGATATCTGTATCGGATATCCGTATATTTTCAGACAGTCAGGCAGCTCTTAAATCAATCAGTGCTGTTTCCACAAACTCAATAACTGCCCGCGACTGTCGATCATCTCTCATGGAGATGGCAGAACAGTTCAATATTCACCTTTTCTGGGTGCCGGGACACAGAGACATTGAGGGAAACTGCAAAGCCGATGAACTCGCCAGAAATGGAACTCTATTGCCGATTTTACCTAACAAGGTGAATATTGGTATACCTATCGCTACAAGCAAACTCATGCTAAAACTAAATGCCATAGAGAAAGCAAATTTAAGATGGACAAACACTACTACATGCGTAGCGACAAAGCAAATCTGGCCAAAATTAGATCAGAAACGTACTAAATGTCTGCTATCTATGAGCAGATTACATCTTAGCTCCGTAATTGGTGTCATAACCGGACACTGCCTCATAGGAAGACACGCCATAAGACTTGGCGTATTCTCTAATGATTTTTGCAGAAGCTGCATGGACGAGGAATTACACCTGGGTAATCTCTTTTTCGACGATCCAAGCGATATGTCGAACGTTGATATTCTATCTTTACACCGCTTCATAAGAAGCTCCAACTGGTTTAATTAAAGAAATACTCCCTCGCTCATTCGTGGTATCACAACGGACCTATCTGTGGTCTAAGTGTGTCAGTAGTCTTCCTGACAGCCACATAAACCTAACCTAACCTATGCTCTGAAAGATCGGAATCTGTTCAGAGCTCTAAATTTAAATAAAATCGGTTAAGTCGTTATAAATTAAATTTATGGACAAATTTGTAAAAAAAACACCAAATCTTACCTATGCATTTTTAGCCTTAAACCTGCGATGCAGTTATACTAACAGTACTCTAAATATAACGTACAAAAAGTTTTATCAAAATGGTTAGAGCCGTTTTTGAGAAAATTTTGAAAAAAACCAAAACCATTGTATGGAAGGTACACGTTAAAGCCGAGCTAATATGAACATTCGAATTTCTCCTCTAGGGAATTACCATAAAGTGCTATATACGAAGTTTGAAGCAAAAAACCGTTTAGACCGTGCGTCGGTGCACAGGCAACCGCACATACACACATACGCACATCCGCACCGACAGACCGACGGACGGCATGACGAAACCTACTTTTTTCGGCGTAATCTCAGGTTTGATTAGAACCTCGATTTTTTTTTTGCACGTAACCAGTACTTGCCGTATTGAGCAAGTGAAAATTGATGCGGGAATACGTTAATCAAATTAATGAATAGATGGACGCCGACAGAAAAGAATATCCCTACGGCGAATCCCGTTTTAAGTATGAGACGACTCCGCGAAATCATGCCCCAGGAAATAAGACCCCAAATAAAATTAAAAAAGGTCCCTAAACATTGAATGCAAAACAACAACAACGAAAATTCTTAGATTTTGTGGTCCTATTACATTTTATGAAAGGCATGCGAATATTTTAAGAATAATGTGTTCGATTTAAATCCTACCAAATATTTGACGGTCATAGCCCTCAGGGAATGAGGCGAGCTTTCAAGAAAGGTTTCCCGCAAACAAAGTTAATAGGATGCTGGTAAGAATTCGTATTTTATATCAATTTGTATTTTATATATTTGCGTTTCATATCAGTAAGTAACAGAATAGTTGAATTTTTATCAGTTAATCTGTTACTAACTAATGGTGTTGAATTCAACATGAAAATTCAAGCAGAATTGATTGCTGAAGGCCAAGGGAACTACAAGTGTCTATGCTGTAAACAAATTTTACAAGTGTGAACAAAACAAATTGGGGTATAAATTCATTTATTTTTGGGTTGTTTTATTCATTTCGGTTGTTTTATTCATTTGGGTTGTTTTATTCATTTGGGTTGTTTTATTCATTTCGTTGAGCCTAATTACATAGGGCATAATTTCATTATTAAATAAGGCCCCAATAAGGCCATCAGTGAGATGAGTTGAGTACCTACATTCATCGAAAAGGGAAACCTACAATGCTCAAGATGCTTGCGATGCCAACAAAAATTTTATGAGTGTAAAAATGACTTCAGAGAGATAATATGGAACTTAGAAAATTTCACAAATATGCCTAAAATTCAGAAATGTTTAAATTTTGTGATCAGACTTAATGACCGCGTGAAAAAAATTCTACTTCTGATGCTTCGGAAATGAAACGAACTTTTAAAAAAATTAAGAGTAAGGATAGAATAATGTTTTGGACAACTGAAAAACCGGTTTTCTTTTTACCGCATAAAGTTGAAACTGAAATATGTACCCAATTTTTCGATTTCATTATTGAATTCACTACAAGTGTACCTAAAACCTAATGCATATTAGATATAACACTCTAGGTAGGTGTCCATTGGTGGGAAACTCGCAAGTGAACACAGGCCTATGAGTACCTATAGCATAGAGTTGACTCTTCACTCTGAACGTTCAAAGAGCTTTTTTTCTGAGAGTATTTTTATGACCGTGTCCACTTGATAGTGTTGGAATTCTGCGAGCTAATATCCGATAGTGATCAAGACATTATGTCCACTTGCGAGTAACTCTCTCAAAAACTTCGAATGTAGAGGGCAAAAGCCAACTCTCAGGACTGTAAATTCATTTATGAGGTCCATTTGAGATTGAAAATGCTGCCACCGACCGTAGCGCCCATTTTCAAGTAGCTCCATTTTCGCTGGCAAACATATCACTTTCACTTCCAACTGATAATCAATTGGACACGGTAATAAATGTACTCTCAGAAAATAAACTCTCGGAATTCTATCAGAGAACTCGCGATACTAAAATCTCGAAAATCAAATGGACAGCCACCCTAAAATGTGAATGAGTAGGGCATAAGGGATTAAGGGAAAAATCATTCAACGCTCTGGCGAGTAGTAGTAGATATACCTTTTACTTGCGCTTGGAGGAAAGAATAAGGTAGTCATTATTAATACCAAAAGGAGCAAAAGATGCAAAATCGAGAGATCAACTTTCATTTTTTACAATACTACTAGTAATTGATTTTCAGTGGGCGGATTAAATGCGAGTTTCAAATCCTCCCCGTGCGTCACATCGTCACTGCAACCTCACTGCTGTTATTTAACCTGTTAGGATGCCCATGGTGTATTTATAATAATTGTACCCTTATATCTATACCTACATTTATAAGTAAAATCTGTTATTTGCTTTCTACATCGAGGTTAAAATTATTCTTCGAGAAGCCTATAATTAATCGTAATTCAACTCTAGTAAAGAAATCCAAAAGATCTAATTCTCCTTAATTAACTCCAGGGAATTCTATACTCTATTGTGTAGAATAGTTATATGTATATAGAAGAAATCGCACCCACTTGTGCAAAATGGTGTACTCCATCCATCCAACCCGTCATTCCATGTCATATAACGTAATCACACCCCGAATTTATTGCCCTCTCCCATATGTGAAAATGTGTTCTATTCGAATTAATGTTCCAAAAGGACATCCCGGCCAACACAAAAAGAATTCAACAAGGGAAACGCCAAGATGTCGTCTATAAATCATATTACGTACAAGGTTTTTTGCACATCACCCCAAAGTCTTCTGTCGGGTTCAAATAATCCCAAAATATTTGTTAAATAAAGCCAGAAAGGAAGTTTTCTCAATTTCTTTTTTTTTTTTTTTTCATTCGCTATCATATCACTTTCACATTTTTGGGGAGCGAAAAAAAAGAGAGAAATTAATTCGAATCTTAAAGTTGGTTTGGATCGAATTTCAACAAATTTTCTTAACTAATTATAAAAGTTACTTTTGCTGCTCTGGTGAGTCCTTAAAAATTACTTTTCATTCAGTTGATTAAAATAAATTACATTGAAATCCCAGCAGATGCAAAATTTGCATAAACAAATTGGCTCAAAGGTGCATCGTCGTCGAATATAGAATGGGAGCTTTAAGGACTCATTCCGCAATGACAATACTCACCTAAATAAATACAAATCGAAACAATTAACAACGAATTGAAACTCTTCACCCCGTGCCGCGCCCGGTCGAAAGAACGGTAGGACACAAGTCTGGCTGTTTATGATGTCCTTAATTCAATTTAAAATGCCATATAAATATCCTTGGATTACTTACGACCGCAAAATACAAATACATTGATGAAATAGAAGCAAAACGCGCGCACAGTTAATTTAAATTCAGGACTTGTGCGAGTTTTGTTAATTTCCTTTGACATTGTTTAGGGGATTATACATATACCTATACATATATTGAATTGCTGAAAGCTACACAAAGTCTGCATCTTCTTCGGTATTTATTTCCACATGTCATACACCAACTATAGAATTTTAGGAGTGGTGTGGGTAAATGAGGTCCTGGTCCATGATGAGAAATTCTTTCATGCTGTAAATCATGATTACACTTAATTTAGACGTCAGCTTTATAAAGAGGGTAGAATGTAAGTTGTCCTAGCATTCGGTTCATTAAGATGCTGAAAATGCCTCATTCTACTACCATTTTATCATCAACATCTATTCTTCTGATTCTGCATTATTTGATGAATTTGCCGATTATTGGATTGCAGTTCATATAAAGTATAAATGCTACTTAGTGTCTGAACAATAAATTTTGCAACTAAATAATCTTAAATTAGGAATAAAAAAGCCTTTCTTATATTTAATTCACACTTTGTCTGAGTTTGTCAACTTAAATTAAATCCAATATTTTGATAATTCAGCTTTATACAATGACAAGGTTTTCAGGAACTTAGTAAGGTTCGAAATACTGAATTCCACAATAGAGACTTATTCTGACCCAAATACTGTATTAAAGAGGATGCCAACATGCGACCTCGAGAAATTAAACAATAAGACACCAATTAAAAAGCTCAAAAACAATAGAGCTGCTGAAGCTATTGGCTTGGTTGCCGAGGTGTTTGAAACTGATATGCAAAATATCGCCAAAAACAATACACGCCCAAAATTATTCTTTGGAAAATTATTATTTTGTAGACACAAAAACGCTTTAAACATTTTATTATATTTTGTAAAAAAATCGCCCAATTGTACCTATTTGCTAACTTACTTTACTCTAGATGGTGCTCACAGCCCAGGAAGGAAGTCCGTCGCAACCAACATGTCTCTCCAGCCAGCTCTGTTCCTCTAGCCGCTTCCAATTTTCGGAAAAAATAAAAATTGCAAAATAAATTCCGAATATTTTTGGGCGGATTTTAAAACAAAAAGCGTTTGGGTTTTCTGTTTTGTTTTCAAAAACACCCAAATAATAAATAATTACGATATTGGGCGTATTATGCAAGGCTTTTGATTAAAAATTCAAAGAAAAATTGATTTTTGTTAGCTATATGTCATGCCGACAAAAATAGTATTGAAAATGAAAAATCACCAAAAGTTTTGGATTATAACGTAATAAATGAAGTGCATGACTGGGTCGCTCGAACTTGCTCTTGTAGCAGGTTACCACAAAAAAATTAAATTTAATAAAAATATATTTAATAATTATAATTTGTTTAATATAAATGATAAATAACGAACAAAATGATATGAATTGTTTTAAAAACTGCTAAAACCATATTTAGTCTAGTCAATAAGGCATTCAACTGGGACAAAATTCCGGGAAAGCTGAATTTTGGTACATAGCTTCCTAATGGTGTTCTAAGCAAATTATGAAAAGTCCCCATCGATATGAGCGCCGCTAACGATTTTACGGTCAAAGAACCACCAAAACCGTTTTTCTCAATATATCCCTAACTATTACTGCTACAAAAAAAATTTAATGGCAATATTTTAGCTTAGAAAATTTCTTAGAAAAATGTCTTAATAATTCTTTTCATAAAATTAACCGTTGTCAAAATAAATCGATTGCTAGATACGACCTTAACTGTTTTTTTTTGGGGAAATCCTTCCCCCTGGCCTGGCGTTGCTCTTCCTCTCTTATTATATCGCTACCAAACCTCACATGATTACTCGCTGGGTCTATCTGAAGACTGCCTGCAAATTTCCTCAAAATCGGTCAATCCGGTTTCTATTTCTATTTACAGGGTGATACATATAAGGTATGCCAAGAAAAAAATAGTATGGAGGGAGGTCTTTCTCCCTCCGTTGATGCTGTCTGTAATATTAATGAATGAATGAATTATTATTGGGGTTATAAGCACTGTGACCTTAAGATCTATTGTGCCCCAATAAAGAGTCTGATGAGGATTCTCATTTATCAGCTCTTCTTCCAGGCGTATTGCCTTACTTATTTACTTACTTAAGATGGCCCTACAGTCCAGGATGGACTACGGCCTCAACCAACATGTCTCTCCAGCCAGCTCTTCTAATTTCGCACCGCAAGTTGACTGAGGTTGTTTTCCACTTGTGCCATTTATTGGGGGTCTTCCAATGCTGCACACCATCAGGAATGGACTCGAAGACTCGTCGGGCTGGCGCGTTGGTGCGTTGTTGTCCGTACGCTCCACGTGACCCAGCCATCTCAGCCGCTGTTTTTTCAGTTTCTTGAGCAGGTTAATATCGCTTTATAGCCCGTATAGCTCGTCATTGAATCTTCTTCTCCATACTCCTTCGATACACACAGGGTCGAAAATAACTCGAAGAATTTTTCTCTCAAAGCACCCATGTAACTTCTCATCCGAGTCTTTTAACGCCCATACTTCCGCCCCATATAGCAGGACTGGGATGATCGAGGTCTTATATAACGTCTCCTTGGTTCTATGAGGGCCCTACTACTTTAATGCTTTCTCAGCCCGAAGAAACAGCTATTGGCAAGAAAAATTCTTCGTTTGATCTCTGCACTGATGTAGTTTTGCGTTGAAATAGTGCATCCCAGGTCCTTGACTACTTCAAAATTATATCGCCTTGCCTCAGACCTTTCTCAACATCAAACGGTTCGGTGGTCCATCGTCATCCTGCACAACCGGTCGAGTTTGGCAGGGATGCCGATATACGACATGGCTCTGTACAGTTCGTCTCTATCCACTCTATCATACGCGACTTTAAAATCGATAGAGAGTTGGTGTGTATCGATCTGGAATTCCTGGGTTTTTTCCAAAATCTGTCGGAGTGTAAAAATTTCATTGACTTGGCTGGCCTAAATCCACACTCGCACTGATAGGGATAGGAGCAATCAGTTCGCTTACGAAGGGTTTTAAGCGATCACACTCAATAGCCGACAAGATTTTATAAGCGATGTTTAGGAGGCTAATTCCTTTGTAGTTGGTGCATTTCAGAGCGTCTCTTTTTTTGTGGATGGGGCACACTATGCCAAGGTTCCATTCATCGGGCATACTTTTTTCCCACCAAATTTTACATATGAGTTGGTGCATGATCCCTATCAACACATCTCCAGCTGCTTTAAACAATTCTTTGATTTAAAATTGGCAATCCCTAGCCGCACTTCAGTCGGGTGGATAAAAATGTTGTCCAATTGTCCATCATCGTCAATATTAGATTGAATTAGTCACCTTACAGCGAATGTTGGCTATCTTCGCCGTTTAGCAGTATAGAAAAATGGTTTTTCCAGATCTTCAGCACTGACTATGTATCTACTACTAATTCCCCCTTTCATCTCGACAGGCTTCCGTTCTGGCCATAAAGCTTTGGATATATCTTTTTACCCTTTGGTAGAATTTTCTAACATCTACATCACTCCTGGACCTGCCGGTACAACGCTTGATAGACTCAACCGCTCGCTTCTCGTGCTCTCACTTTTTTCCTGAAAAGACCTCCACTGGTCATCTGAAATTGCTGCTGATGGCTGACATGTTAGGAGATTGGTAAAAACGTGGTCAGCAAAGGTTCTTGCGGTCTCTCTCGATTTTAGCTTCGCGATATCAAACCTTCTCACCGCATCCAGCTTGGCGTTGTGGCGCCATGGATATCCGCATTCGTACTCGAATAGTGGTTAGAGTCTATGTTTGCCCCACGGAATGTTCGAACATCCAGGATACTATAAGCATGTCTGGTATCTATCGCGATGTGATCAATTTGGTTGACGGTCTTTTGACAACTGCTCCACAAAGTACCTTTGTGTATATCAAGGTACTGGAAATAGGAACGGGAACATTACGCCCCACCGCGAAGTCTATCATCCTACTTCCGTTGACGGAGTTGCCATCGTGCTGGCTGTGTCCTCCGGCGGTTAAACCAAAGGTGCCCTCCTTTCCGAATCTGGCATTGAAGTCAGGTACAATAATTTTGGCGTCGTACACATATCGTACGGGTTTTCAAGGAGGTCATAGAACGCGTACTTGGATGGTTCATCCTTGTTTTTGTGGTGGGCGTGAACACGGATCAGCGAAATGTTGATAAATTTCGCTTTGATGCGGATTGTGACCAAGCGCTCGTAAAACTGCGGAAGCCCAAGACTTCTTGTCTAAGTCTTCCTCGTATCAGGGAACCGCATCCAAATAGCCGCTGACCCTGTTTATTATAGCAAGGCCCATGGTAGATATACTACGATGTCATCCTCCGTACGCCCTCTCCATCCCATCGTACTTCCTAGACCTGTTATATCAGCTCTTAGCCTATTCAGGGTCTCCACTAATTGTTCGGCTGCACGGCGTGGTCTGTACAACGACAGCGCATTCCACGTACAGATCCGGAATTCCTTGTTTCGTTTGCTGGGGATCCGAGGCATGTTGATGTTTCAGAACTATTAGGTTTTTTAAATTGTATGGAAGTTACCCCGACACACAACCCCCATCCTGGAGGACCGGACTCTTAGATAGTTCTGTTATTATTATACTGTAGCTGAAAACACTCTGCATATTTTTAATTTAGTAGATTTGTTTTTTATTATTTGTCGTAATGAAAATTTCTAAATAATATGTTCAGTCTAGAATAAATGTTCAATAGAATAATAAAACAATAAGTTCCAAGAGCGGGGAGCCGGATAAACCGCTCCTTATAGGCCTGAGTTTCGAAAATGTCATAGTAGCCCGTATAAGGTGTTCGCTAAGTAGTGTAACCTGACTGAAACTGGAGACGCTACCGTTGATTCCATCTGGGGAATCCCTCCGCTGCCGTCTTGATGAAATGAGAAAGTGCCTTAGTGGAAACACTCCTACCCCCCTCTCACGTTAACCCTCCAAAGATATTGGTGACACCGATCTCCGGTTATGGTACTAGACACCCGATGTTCACCACAGGGAAGGTGAGAGTAGGAGTTCGTAGTCAGAGGTTGGTTTTGAGAAAACCTGTGGACGTTTGAGTCCGCTTAAATGCACATAACTACCCTTTGAACAGGTCTATTGCCTTCAGGAATTTTAATGGATTTATTGGATTACATTTATATAGAGGGTATAGTTCACTCTCTTTCATCTGATAGTGGCCCAGGTGGGTTACTCTTTTTTGAAGAAGTGCTCCACATTTTCCTTATAGGTGATTCGGTGTCTCCTCATCTTCATTGCGGAGATAACGGATCATTTATATTAATTAATGATCCAAGGAACAGCAGCAGCCCATTGAAAGCGTTTCTTGAAGCTTTGATGAAACTGGAGCTAATATCGATACAATACATTTTTAATTCAGTTTGTTTATTTCAATGTAAATGGTTATAAGCTATATCTATACTAAGGGCTGTTAAATACGATTTTCACATCAATCAGTTCTGCTTCAAATTTCAATGTAATTATTCTATATAGCTTCATTTTTTGATAAAAAAAAACATCTCTATCCGACGTCACTTATATAAAGTTATCTATAATGTTATTATGATAAGTCCAAATTCATATCCATGAAATCAAGATGACAAATGTACATTACGACACAAACAAATCCCTTATCCTTTTGAAAATGTCCTTGTATACACGCACCGCATGCATCAAATACACTTTTTTGTTATTTAATCCCAACAAATGATGTCCACGAACTATACGATTGCCTCAAATAAAGTGACATTCGATGAAGCTATTTCCATAAAATACACATAAAAATCCAATCTGGAACATTTGTTGCGGTCAATCTTGTCATTATTTTGCATTTTCTCCAAAAAAAAAAAAAAATGTGATGGACTTAAAGACCAAAAGCCCAAAAAGGTAAAATATTCTCATTGTATTTGTATCGCATACATATGTGCAGAAATTGCCATCATATCAATGATGACCATAATTAATCATAGAGCTGATGTCCTGCCTGGGAAATTGGTTACTTCTGCTTTATGCCATCCGAACTTTATGTATGTAGGAAATCCAATTTGAATTACATTTTTTATTCAAAATTAAACACATTATCAAAACACTTTGTTATTATAACTGAAGTTATATCCTTGTAAGGATGAAGAAAAGAGAAGTTAATATACACATATTTTTGCTACGGGATTGTTAGCTAATAGGGATGGAGATTTATCTACCGGATTTGTTCATTCCTCGCGACGGATTTCCGCCAGGGGAGCTATTAAAATAAATTTTCAAAAACACAAAATCCTTGCACGTGATAATTAATCATAGGACTTTCAAAAAAAGGTACATAATTCTAGCTTCTTCAAGAAGGTGTCAACATAAACGACTTTAGCAATTTTTTTCTCATTTGCATAAGCATTTGTTAGCATAATCTTTGTTGCTCTTGTTGTTTTTATTGCTGTTGGGAGACTTTTAATCCCTTTTGATATTTTTTTTCCTTTTTATTAAGAATAAGGTGAATAGCTAAGCTAGAAAATATAATTTAACCATGAATTTTGACGGAGGGGTTGATGATTCTTAAGTAGATATGACGTACGATGATGACAAGTGGCAGATTCTGATCGGCCAAAAACTTTTTTCATGGTGTACATACATATGTAAGTATATTGGGTAGTTGAGTTTTTATTTGTTTTTTATAATTCAGTTTATAATAATTTATTTATTACATATAATTTATTATTATACGATTCATAGTCAAATTGTAAACTCGAGTTCTTCTGAACTGTAGTCTAACTGTTCTGAAGAAAATTCTGAAGAAGATCTGCAACGTGTTATTTCTGACGACAGATACATAGTGAAAATCCTTCTTAAATTAATAATTCAAGTTCAAACACTCAAAATATCATAATTTTAATTTATTCAAAAATTAACACACTAAAAAATAACTACCTTTTCAAAAAAAAAACACATGGAAAAAAAACAATAAACAAAATTTTCAATTAATTTCTTTAAAAAAAGCTTCAATGTTTTTCAAATAATTCTGGGCATCTTTTGCAGTGCAGTCGTCTTTTCATATTTTTTTTAAAACTTCACTTTTCATTTTAACATCCAGTTCTAAAGACTTTCATTTCAAGTCATGTTCAACACAACATATCTTTTACCAAATCCCGAATCACAAAATCCCGAATTAATTACTACTTTATTATTGGTTTAGAACGTCGATTGATCGATTTTCAAATAAAAAATGTTGGTAGATTTTATTTTTTTGGGAGAAAATATTTTTATTTTTTTGGGAGAAAATACGTAAATTTTCTCGCATACCATATTATGATATCTTTTTACTATATTTTTCATAATTAATCATGCTCCGCCTAAGGGGAGGTCCAGTCGTCTGGCAGGTGCCTCTGTCAGCAGTCTTCCTGCTTAACAGTACCTTCAATAGACTTTACCACTCTTTCTGCAGTCAGTCCAGTTGTCTGGCAGGCGCCTGTGTCAACAGTTTTCTTAAATTACAGTATCGGGTTGCCCGCTTAGCGTATTCAAGGGATTTTAACTCCCTTTCTGTAGTCAGTCCCGCTCACGCAACTTCGTTGCTCCGCTTAGGGTATGTCATAGCTTTAAAAGTGGGTGGTGAGTCGTGCGATTGCTGAGCGTCTCCATCATGTAAACGACAAAGGCCCCACACACGATCGGATATGAAATACAGATTAGTCGATATGCTCGTTTAGCGACATCTACTTCGGTGAGTTTGGTAGTACCCCGTGGCGTAGTGGTAATTGTGTCGGACTATCACGCCGGAGGTGTGGGTTTCGAGCCCAGCTTCGAGAACACCTAATGTTTTTTTCAGGGGCACTGCCTCTTGCGAGGAGGTGACAAATCCTCCAAGAGTATCATTGTCATGAAAAGTTCATCTCACCTTAGTCATTGGACGTAAAATTGGAGGTCCCCTCCAATCCTGTAGAACTAACAACGCACACAAAAGGATTGGTTTGAGAGTTGTAAGTCACTAGGCCGTGGTTCATCGGAGCTGTCAGCAGTTTATTTGGTGAGTTTGAAACCTTCTTGATTCCTCTATGTGTATAAACTCAGTGGTTCAAGTCATTAAAATTGGTCGAATTAATATATGTTTTGACTACTTAGTGGCTTTGCTGTATGATTCGCCTAAAGATCGAATTCTTGATTGAAACATTGTCGAGATCACCGATGTCAGAGCCTGCTGGCTCTTGTCCGAACACAATTGAAGGCCCTTTTCCCTAAAGGACAAGTATAAAGTTACGTAGTAATGTTGGGCAGCAGCCACTTTGTTTGGAGCTAAACGAGCGAGGTGGACTTTGTCGTTGAAAGAAGATCATACAAACCGCAATAAAATTGCTGTGCATCTTTACGGTGGATGCTGCCAAGGTTCACGATTTGTCTTTCCTTTTCAATTTAACCATTACGTTTTTCTCAATTATTTCGATTTTTCTTGACTTTACAGCATTCTGCTTAAACAACTTCATCTCGATTTACTTTCGTCGAAGATGAGTATTTTAGCCGATGTTTTTACCCGAAGACGTCTAAAACACACCATATAAGTCTGCGGTTCCGGTGCCAGCGAATGTTATCGAATTGAACTTGCGCGAATTCCCAAAATTCGCTAAAATTATTAGAAAGCATGCATTTCCCATGTTATGGTTCCAGTGAACAACATTCACTCGCGCGAACTTTGCGATTTTTAGGGTGTAAAATGTTTTTTACTTATATTTATATTTGTATTTATAATTTTAGCAAACTTTACGAATTCACGCCAGTGAAATTCGCTAACATTTGCTGGCACTGGAACCGCAGCCTAACTCGTAATTTCAACTAATATTTTTTTTGAATGGATATTAAAATATATAAAAAAAAAAATGTGTCATACCCTCAAACGATGAAATCTAAACAAAATAAATTAAACTCACCGAATACGGCAGGATAATGAAAGGATAACTTTATAACATGAATTTCTGTAAATGTTTTCTGTATATGGCTGTAAAACTATACTTTTTTAAGGAAAAATTGCCAATTTTGGAAGTGATGTATTGGGAAAAATACAATACAAAGGTTGAGCTTAAAATGTTGCAATTTTTTTCTACTTTTTAGTTGTACCAAATTACTTTAATTATGTTGCACTTTTTAAAATATTTTGATGTTTTTTAAGCAATTTTTTATTTAAAACTAAAACTCTCTCAAGAAATCTGCCCTTTTTACGATATTTCAGAGACACAATGTGCAAGCTTTTCTTTGTGTTTTTTTAGGTAGAAAATTCTTTTGAAACACATGTTTCTAAACATTACATTATTGCAAATAGAATAAATGTTTGAAAGAATATCGGAAGGGAAAAAGATAAAAACTAATAAAAACGACAATTTGTGTGCGAATCCCTTTTACATTATTCCTGATTATTATCAGCCCCATAAGGGTACAGTTCCACAACAAGTGTATTATGCATAATATTTTGTCACAGAAAAAAAAATCTAAAGCATAATTCGGTTACGAACCACACTTTACTTGTCTGTGACCCTTTCAAATCGCGACCCATAATCTATGTAAGTCAAAGAAGGTTCTACCAGAACGTCCAGAAACAATTGAAAGTCAATTGAGGATGAAACCGAAATTGCTTTTGCCTTGACCGCATCTTATCTTTATGGCATCCACATTCAAATGACCAGAAGCATTTAGAAGCTCATTCATACTGATCCACATATAAGGACCCGGCGAATGGCGGTTATAGAAAAATTATGCGAGAATATCCTGTCTTATTAAATCCTTAAGAGCAATTTCAAACTCAAGAGTGTGGGACAAACTCCGAAATGGAAGCATGGGTGATGGAGGCCCGAATGGAAAAGTATATGGACTATGGATTGTTGTGTTTTTCTGGTTGTAAAAAGGGGTGTTTGTATTGGACTGAAAGAAGAAATTTGTTCCGGTTGAAATTCGATCAGGACTATTTGATTTTATGACTTTGCTTTATTATTGGGAATCATGATAGTATGGTTGAGAGACTCATGAAACAGTGAAAATGGTAAACTTGCTAAACAAGAAACTATAGTCCTTATCGTAATGAATGCAGATTGGTATTTTATTTTGACGACTATTTTGAAGGTGTCGCTGGGGATTTACTCAAATGAAGGTTTACTTATGCGTTTTATTTTAATTGTGGATACCTACATTTGTATGTCAAATTAGAAGGGGAATAGACGTTTTGAAAATTTCGTTGGGTTTTTATTTTAGGAAGGCGATTCACAAATGATGTCTACAACAAATTGTGTCATAAATAATACATAACTATCCTGTTACTTGCAAACACAATAACAATTTTTTCAAATAATTTGTAAGAAAGCTTTCAATTAATTTACAATGAAAGTTTTCTACTCAAGTGCTCGTTGCATTAATAACTTTCGGGTCCATTACTTAATTTTCAAAATCAAAAACTGTAATTAAGAGATGCTTTCTTGATTTACACCAACATCGATTCTGGTTTAGGAAGACCAAGTAAAGAGAGTGAAAAGTAGTGGACCTAATATGGACCCTTAAACTCCACACTAAACTTTCAAAAATGAGGAGACACCAGAGTCAGTAAATACCACTGTTAAAATATTTCATCTAAATAGTAAGCAATGAGGATTAGGGAATTTGCTAAAATAACACCACTTACCCCTAATACTTCAATTATATACCTAATATTCCGATGACATTTATCTTAAGGCAGGTAAATAATAACTAAATGTACGGGCTGGAGAATCCACAACATTGCAACGAATTTTTATTGCAACACACTTGTCGGTAATAAGGATTCCGTTGGCCAAAAATAGCTTTAACGCATCCACAAAAATTTGAACTTCCTGATATAGGCAACCCATCAACATTAAATGTTAATGAAATCGGCTGCGGAACATCGGGAGAAAGGCTCAGAACATTAAGTAAGGAAATTTGCAGACAATCGTGCCAACACTGTTGTTTGCCATCGGTTGGATGTTTAAGACTCTTGGTGTTCTCATAATTGCTCTAGGGTCTTTAGGCAAATTTGAAAAAGGTACATACTTGTTCCATATTTCTAATATGCCTTTTTATTGAGTGTGGTTTACATTGGTGCGTACTGCCCAGGCAAAATTATGCGCTATGCAGGTGGTGGGATTTATGTCAGATTTAGGTAAATAATTCATCGGCCATCAGCTCAAGCAGCTTTACTGTTCTTAAACTTAGATATTAGATAATTTCCGAACATCATTCCTGTTAGGGCATCTCTCTATTTCCTCTTTCATCTTCTGCGCGTAGAGCTCTCGTACTACTCTAGTCCTTTTTTGTAGCGCGCGCCGTCTTATGCCTGTTGTTTGGCTGCATGTACTTGCCGACATTCTTCGTCAAACCAAGGGTTTCGTTGTGGTGCTCCTGTAAATTCGAGCACATCAGAGGTGGCATCTCTAATTGCTTCCGAGCAATGTTTCGACTGGTTTTCGATGCTTGCATTGGACTAGTTAAGAGGTTGCGAATGACTCGATCGGAAAAGAACTTGGCAAGGTAGTGAGTGGTCCGAGTCAAATGTGGTGTTGTGCACGCTGTTTTTTTTTCGATTATGCCACCAAAGACTTCCTAGTTTGGCGTTAAAATCACCTGGGACAATTTTAATTTCATAACTAGGGCATTGCTCATATGTTTTGTTCAGGAGCTCATAATTCGTCCTTGGTGTCCTCATCTTTTCCTCTGTTGGGGCATGCACGCATATAATAATGGTCGTGAGGCGCTGAATCTTATTTGAGTATTGTTTTTTTTTTTTTTTTGATTTTGGTTATTTTAAAAATTTAATGCTCACGCTCTGAAATAAGGTGAGAAATTTTATTCAAAACTGACGCAAGAAACTTACAGGCACATTTGCGGAATCAGAATGAGTCTGTCAAAACATGTTTTTGTGCGCACAGCAAAGCTCACGTTTGGGGGATTCCCCTGGAGTCCAGTTGCACTCACGCTATTTCGTTGCTCTGCTTAGGATATGTCCAGTCGTCTGGCAGGGGCCTGTGTCAACAGTCTTCTTATTCTTCTTTTTAAAACTGGTGAAAATCTAGCGGAACAATTACTTTTTATTCAGAAATTTCTAGTAGATATTTCATTTAAAGCATATACAGGGTGAGTCATGAGCAATGCGACAAAATGCTAGGGCGTGTAGGTTGCGTTGAGACAAGAAAAAAATCGTATGGGAGGGGGGGGGTCTATTCCCCTCCGTTTAGCCGGGAGGGGCAATTTTCGAAAAAACTGACTTAAAATGGGAAAAAAAATATTTAAAATCAACGGCTTCATTCACAATGCTGTGCGATATGTTTTTGAAAAGCCAATAACTTTTTCTTTCATTCTGTGTTTAAATAAATCTATTCTAAGAAATAGTTTTTGAAATATTAATTTTCAAAATCGAAATTTTGAAAAACAAAAAAAAAAAATTTCAAATTCATTTTTTTTTTAAATTTTACGTAATTAAGTGCTAATTTTAATTTCAAAATTCAATGCTGTTATTAATTTTAAGTCTAAATAAGAAAACCGGATGCAAAAATTTTATGTCGTTCTCAAGAAATTAAAAAAAAACCAAAACCACCTTTTTCTAAGAAAAACATTTATTTTTATTGTAACGAAGCAATTTATTTATTTATTTAGCATTAATCTTAGTTTTTTTACTTTTTTTTTAACTGGAGTTTTATGAGAACGTAATAAAATTAAATAGTATTGGAATAACCCTGGATTAATATTATTTTCATTGATAACTTCTGAAAACTGACCTGTCAATATTTTTGCCTTGGCCTGCCCGCAGCCCATGGGTTCTACCTGTTATGGGGACAATAGGGACAATAAAACCGCATTTTTTAATGAAAAAAAAAGAAAATTGCAACGCAAGATAAATAAAAGGCATTGCAGTTTTGCTTAGTAATTATTTCAAATTTGAATATTAACTCATTAACACGTAACGATGTCAAGCTCATACACCCGAGAAGAATTAACGGACATGCATTTCTATGCATGGGGATTTATGAAGAATTATGTTTACGAAGTGGAAATAGTATCATTGGAACAACTGAAGGAACGAATTGAAGTCGCTGGAGTCAAATTGCAGGAAAATTTGTCAAGCATAAACTTATGTGAAGCCATTACAAGGAGATATAATCTATGCCTTCTAAACAATGGAGATCATATCGAGAATTTTTTATAAGTACTTCCAATAAAAAACATAGTAAAAATAAAAGGAATAAAAAAAACTAAAAAAAACTAAGATATTAATGCTTCTTAAATTGCTTCGTTACAATAAAAATAAATGTTTTTCTTAGAAAAAGGTGGTTTTGGTTTTTTTTTAATTTCTTGAGAACGACATAAAATTTTTGCATCCGATTTTCTTATTTAGACTTAAAATTAATAACAACATTGAATTTTGAAATTAAAATTAGCACTTAATTACGTAAAATTTTGAAAAAAATGAATTTGAAATTTTTTTTTCAATTTTTTTTTTCAAAATTTTGACTTTGAAAATTAATATTTCAAAAACTATTTCTTAGAATAGATTTATTTAAACACAGAATGAAAGAAAAAGTTATTGGCTTTTCAAAAACGTATCGCACAGCATTGTGAATGAAGCCGTTGATTTTAAATATTTTTTTTCCCATTTTAAGTCAGTTTTTTCGAAAATTGCCCCTCCCGGGTAAACGGAGGGGAATAGACCCCCCCTCCCATACGATTTTTTTCTTGTCTCAACGCAACCTACACGCCCTAGCATTTTGTCGCATTGCTCATGACTCACCCTGTATTTACATAATATCCAAGTTAACAAATTAAAAAATCTAAAAAATCCTGATTAAATCCCGAATTTTCGAATAAGGGATTTTGTACTTCGGGATTTTTTAAATTTTGTATTTAGGATTTTGTAAGGTCGGGTTTCTGTAGCTTTCCCCTCATACACACCACATGAGCCTGTTTAAACTGGAAAATTTGAGACCGGACTCACGAGAGTTCGTTTGCGAGAGTGTTAATCGAGTGGTGAGTACTGTCGTTAGGCTTACCATTCGTCCCCCTTTCGGAGGAACTGTCCCACTTTTTTACCTCAAGATATCTTTTGTCCCCCAAAACCAAAAATGAGAAAGGGGGACGCAAATGTTCCTCCTTTTTACAAATTTTTACTTTTTATCATCAAAACAACATTTTCATACTACAAAAGTCTTCATTTTTATTTTATTTTTAAGCTACTTTGGAAAAAAGCTGTGAATGTTTTTACCATGGTCAAGCTAGGATTCATACATTTTCTTCACTAACAAAAAGTTTCCAACTTCAGTTCTGCACCTACCTATTTTTCTCTATGTCACAATCGTGTTTAAAGTTTGCAGGTATTTTTGTGACGTAATCACGCCTCAACGACTCAACGGATTTGGATAAAAAAAAATTCTGTTGGTTGATGTACGAGACATTGGATTAATTCAAAAAATGTGAAATTTTAAATGACTAAAATTTTTTTTATTCGGCTTCTACGAAAGACCGCCAGACCGGACATGTGTATGAGTGGTGGATATAGATGGAATAAGGTATTTTTATCCCTTAAAAGCCACGGTTCCTATGGGAGAGGCTTAAATGTGAAAAAATATATACGCCACGCCAGACTCAAATTTCCCAGTCTAAACACATTCTTACAGATTGATGTCAAATGACTGACCGTGTAATGGTGGATTTACATGTCTATCTGCACCTGCAGAACTGCAGAAAACTAAAAGAGACAGATGTACATCTTAAACCCTAAAGACGAAAAGAGTGCACAGAGATAATTCATTTGATATTGCATATGACTTGATATAACAAGTTGCTGTCAAAATCATTAATGCTTGTACGCACCACAAAGTTGTAAGAAATAATTTTTAGCATTTTGTTTTCAGAAAGTGGTTATATTACACATTATCAATTAAAATGTGATTGAAAATATATTATTATGGTTCATAAATAGGTTTATTTCCTTTTACGTATTTATTTCACGAAAATATTCAAGTAATAACCCAAAAACTATTTAAAACGTCTTGGTGCTATATTAAATAGGCATTACCTAGTAAATTATGGATGCAGAAGAAGTTGCTATAATAAAGATGAACATGTTCATCTTTACCTATAATTTCTAATCTTTACCTATAATCTTTACCCATAATTTATGTTTGAAGATCTCTGCACTTTCGCCTTCCCTCTCTGTCAAACAAGCAATGTTTTCCATTGCGTTTCTTCTTTCCTCCTTTAGTTTTTAGTTTAGCGTTCTGCAGGTGCAGAGACATGTAAATCCACCATAAAGTTCGCTTTGAAAAATATTCGGTGAGGCTCACGCTATTACACTGTGTTTCAGAGTCATGACTCAAATTTTACAATCCTCTTTTCCCTCTTTTTTACCCACAGCGCACAAGAGCAATTTCAATGCAAAGCTTGCATGTACACTCTTTCAGAACCGAAAAGGAATGAAGCGAGATAGAAAAATAACGAACAAGAGAAAAGAAAATGCAAAAATAATCACAGAAAATTCGGACCGAGGCTCACCCGTCGGCTGATTTTTTGTCTAATTGTTTTTCTCTTTCGCACTTATTGTGTTCAAAAAGAGGCGAGCCTCCTGTCGCTAGGTGTAATAGCACACTAAATGTGGATGGCTGACGTCCTCTGACAAATCATTCGCGTCGTAGAACTGTCTAATTTCACAAAAATTCCACCCGCTTCAAGAGAGGTGTCCTCAAACAATTTTTTGTGTAAACACGAGAGTGCTCACCACGCCAGACTCAAGTTTTCCAGCATAACAGGCTCCATGACCCTGATTACACCAGTCCTTTTTTGGTACGTGACGTGTTATGTCTTTCTGACAGGATACGAATTATGGTGATTAGACGATTTGTTGATATTTGCCAGTTTCCTTTCGTCATTTTGACGCCGGAAAGCGAGTTTGTGGAAGTTGTGGTATTTTTTTTTTGTTGAAAAAAAAAAAAAATATTAGTATTAAATATCATTGCTTATAGTTCCTTTTCAATTGTGGTTCAAATTTACAACAAAATAATATCAAAACAGTTGCAATATAAAATATTCTAAATAATTCAATTTCGCTTTCCGGTGTCAAATGTCAAATAAGTTCAACCAGAAAGTCTTAAAACTTTCATACGTACTTTCGTTACTTCTTTCCTCCCTCGTTTCTACACCCCTCACCCAAAAATTCAAAAAGACGAATAACGAAACGTACGGAAAATGGACTGGTCTCATCAGAGTACTTGACTTCATATGGATATAAAAGTTAGATGGGCTTGGTTTGACAGATTCGGATAGGGGCTTTGTTCTTTTGACAGGTCTTACATAAGTTATTCCAGAAAAATGCCATACAAACCTAAACCTAATAAAAACAAACAAAACAAATTATTCGGCAAACTTGCGAATTATTCTGGTTCTTTTGGATTCGTGTATGTACAAAAACCACAAATGCTGATGTAATTGGTTCAAATCATTTCAAAATTGAATCGTGCCACGCGGATAATAAAACTCTGGTCTTACAAAACCATTTATTCAATTGAAGTATTACCTTGAACGAGAGTGGAAGCCGACTACTTATTAATTAAAGCAATTTTTTTTATACAAAATTCGTTAACTTGTTCAAATCACTCTTCAGCATGTGTGGAATATTTGCCATTTTCTCAAAGGACGGTAAACCCGTATTACCAAAGAAATTCAATGTAAGACCAGAAAGTCTCCGCCAAGTTGCCACTCGACATAGCAGAAAGCAACGTCACCGTGGTCCAGATTTCACAGGAGTAGAAATCATTCAAGATCATGGCGTGGCAATGGTTCACGAACGCGTATGCATAGTCGGGGTTCACACCGGTCATCAGCCTTTCAAATCCCAAGATGGAACTGTATTCATGGTTGCTAATGGAGAAATTTACAACTATAGGGAATTAGCAGCCGGAATCGCAAAGAAACGTGGCACCTACGAACCCAAGAGTGACTGCAATGTTATTATTGAGTTGTATGAAGAACACGGAGAGAAGATGGTTGAATACATTACTGGTATGTTTGCGATTGCTCTGTATGACACAAAAACTAAGACTATACTCTTGGCTCGAGATCCATTCGGCATTATCTCGTTGTACTATGGTGAGGATGAATATGGTAACATTTGGGTATCAAGTGAAATGAAGTGTTTGGTTGGAGTTTGTCGCAAGATAGAAAACTTTCCTCCTGGAGTCATGAAAATCGGAAAAGCAGGAGCACTACAAGAAAAAAAGTTCTTCCAGCAGGGTTGGCAGACTAACATTCCGACAAATCCAACTGATTTGTCAGTTCTACGAGAAACTTTGATTTCAGCTGTAAAGACTCATCTTCATTGTGATTGTTTATACGGTGCACTTCTGTCGGGTGGTGTTGATTCCAGTATTATAGCATCGATTGCAACGAAGGTCATCAGAGAAAAAGATCCAAGCTTCAGATTGAAGACATTTTCCGTGGGACTTGAAGGTGCTCCGGACTTTAAGTATAGCAAAATGGTGGCAGATTATTTAGACAGCGATCACACGGAAGTTATTTTCACCATAGAACAAGGTAATTACAGATATTCAAGATGATGAGATACTTTCAATTTTTTACAAAGCTACGTATTTTTTATCCTTTTTGTAAATGTGGTTACGGTTAAATCTAAATGTGTTTTATGTTTACTATTTTCAATAGGTATCGATTGCATTCGAGACATCATCTTTCATCTGGAAACCTACGACGTGACAACAGTTCGTTGCAGTATCCCTATGCTTCTACTTACGCGATACATTAAAAGTACTGGCATCAAGATGATTCTATCTGGAGAAGGAGCCGATGAGATATTCGGCGGGTATTTGTATTTCTTTAATGCACCTGACACAAAGCAGTTTCATCAGGAGCTTGTCACTCGAGTAGGCAAACTCCATCTGTCTGATTGCCTGCGCGCCAACAAAGTTTCTCTGGCAAAGGGTGTTGAGCTTCGAGTTCCATTCCTTGACACTGCATTTGTCAACTATGCTATGTCCATCCGACCGGAAGATAAAATTCCCGGTGATTTGAACTCATATCAGAATATTAAATCCCACCGAATCGAGAAGCATATTCTACGCAAGGCATTTGCAAACGATTACCTACCCGACGAAGTGCTATGGCGTCAAAAGGAACAATTCTCCGATGGAGTTGGCTACAACTGGATTAATACGATTCGAGAACATGCATCTTCCCAAATTAGTGATGAAGAATTTGCGATGGCATCTAAATGTTATCCAATAAACACGCCCACAACAAAAGAGGCGTTTTACTATCGGGAAATATTCGAAGAGCTATTTCCTGGTGATGATGCTGCCAGAACTGTTCAGCGATGGGTGCCACGTCAAGACTGGGGATGCCCCGAAGATCCTTCTGGACGAGCTCAAAAAATGCACGATAATAAGACTGAATAAAAGACACCGAATTCTAATAATGTTCCTTATTTATACTTTAATTTAAGTACAAATTTTAAACTCTTTATGAAAAAGCATGATGTTACCTGCTCGCTTAGCTAACTTAATTTTAAGTAATATTTGATTTTTTTATGATAAAAGTTAATTTAAGAATTTCATTGCTTTAAGCTGCGATTCCACAATTTGATTCTATAAATTTGATAAAGACGAAATTGCGAGAATATAATAACTGTACCAACCTCAAATTTCTCTTGCCATTTTTTGATTATTTTAGTACAAATCAATTAAAAAATGAATAAAATTGAAATAATTAGTAAAATTAAAAGGAAATGTTATTTATTGCGTTTGACTTGAAGTAAATATTAGTATGCTGGATCGTTGTCGAAGAGAACCGAGAATACTGAGTGGAGCAAATACAGTTACTCTGCGATGTCGTAGGCTAGGAATCTGTGGACAGACATTTATATTTAATATCTACTGAATCTAAGCAGGCCCCTACTGTCTTTCCTAATTAAAATACTAAGGGGTCACAACTCAATAGGCACCCACAGGACCAGCATGCGCATAGGAATATCTGACTTATGTGGGGTGTTGTGTTAGCATGAAGAAGCAGAAGATGAATCAGCTAAATTCCTATGTGAATGTCCTATCCTGGCTCGAACCCGGAAATTTTATTCTTTTACTCTATCTTTTATTCTTTTACTCTATCTGGGGAGTGCAATGGATCCACGAGATCCGAGTGAGATGATGCGTTTTAACCTAGCCGTTGATGTTCAGCGTTAGATTGTAGGCCATTCAGTTCTGTAGTACAAGTTACGAAAGGATTGCTTAAAAGTGTAAGTCATTAAGCCTTGGTTCTCGCTAAAAAGCTGTCGTGACAAAATTGTTTTTCATTTATTTATTTAATCTCTAACTCAAAATTAAAAAAAATATTTGTTTAAAGTCTGCCAGACAGATATGGTTTAATAAACCATTAATTGTTATATAATGTTGGCACGTGTGATGGTTTGTCAGGTTACTGTAAAAACAATATTATTAATGGCAGACAAACAATAAGAAAACAATCCATTTGTTTTGCCACATTTCTTAACCGTATTTTTCAATAGTCTAGCTTTTAGCAGCTTTACAATGACCTTGGATACCTTGTATAAATTTAATGTTTGCTGATTATTTGTGTGAGTTTTCTTATCAAAAGACAAATTGAAATTTCATTGAATTAGGAGAATGAACTCGACAAGTAACTAGCGAATAACGAACTTTGAAAAAAATATTTTTAAATATATATTCAAAAATAACAATCATATTCAAGGTGTTCGCATGCCTGTCACAATCACTAATCAGGGTGGAATCGATGAAATTTCTACATTTTTACATGCATAGTAAATAAAAATTTTTCAGCATTACTGAAAAGTTATCCAAATAATGAAACTCTTCAGTAGACGAGAATGCAAATGCACGGAAAAATGAAATTCAATTGATACAAAAATATTTATAAGAAATATGTACCTACCTAAAGTTCTAAATATCAAAACCTCAGAAGACACCAGAAAACCGCAAAGTCGTACATACATAGTTTAAGTCAACAAATAATGAAGGAAGTGACTTTCGCTGCGGTTACAGACAAACAAGTATATTCAATTTTTTCTAGAGAATTCAAATGATTAGACTACTGATACGAAGCATAGTTTTGGGTTGAGGGAACCTGGTGATTAGGACAGCAAAAGATCTAAGGGTGGGAACCACAATAGGGGCATTGGTACGTACGGGTCTTTTGGGGCATTTCACATATAATTGTAACTTTTGATAAAAATGTACTTTTTTAGGGAATCGAATAAAAAGTAGTATTCTTAACTTGATATATATTACTTTGAACAGTACAAGTATACAATTATTAGATAGAAAAAAACTAAGTACGAAAGACGGGTACCTACGTTACAATAGAATTCCCCTTTTGCGCCACTAAATAAACAAAAATAGTTTTTTTTTTTATTATTTAAAACTTAACAAAAACATTTTCGACAAAAACTTTTATGACAATTTATTTAAATATAATAGCAACAATTTCAGTTTCAAATTTAGTTCAAATTACTTTAGCCGTTATCGAAATAGTAAAAGCAAAAATACCGTTTTATGGCAGGAACGATTAAACGAATTTTCTTGAGTGTTTGGTTTCTAACAGACCTCCGCAATACCCCTGCCTACCCAACATGAACCCAAAAACACACAACACTACCTTTGCTCTCCTCCGACTAGGCCAAACAGCTACTCATCAGCACATACTAAAAGGAGCCGACCCACCTCTGTGCACAACATGCAACAATATATTGGATATAAATCACTTACTCGGCCTAAATTCATGCAACATATCCAGCCAATTCAATTATATTCTCCCCAACAACCAAACACTCTACATCTACACAATTCTCATCAAATTTTATCATGAAAACATTTCAGGTTTTCGATAACGGTTATACGTGAGGTACATTTTATTTTAAGACTTACAGTGAACTGTAAATAAAGATCCGGGTGTATCACCATTGCATATACATTTCTATAGTATTTTCATGCTGAATAATCACCGCCTGGCCATCTTAAGAAACTTGTGAACAACACAATTTTAGGTTCGTGCATTTACTAGTTGTCTATTCTGTAACTCTGACAACAGTCGTAAACATACATGATTTTTGTTTTGTTTACGACTCTTGTCAAGGAAATATGGATTTTAGAGCCAATAAAATACATTTCATATTATTAATTTGTTTTGTTGACGACTAATATGAGGATAACAGAATAGACACTTAGTAAATGTAAGAACCTCCAAGTGTGCGGTTCACAACTCTCTTTAGATGGCGCTGCTCCATGGTTGTACTATAGAAATTTATATACAATGGTATCACCCTAAAAAAATTTACCTACAATCTGTCATCGTTACGTCACGTTTGAATGTTATCTTAATTTTTTTGCACGAATACATGACTTATAGTGCCTATAATTGAAAGTAAAAAAATATACATAAATATTAAACTTTGAATGTTTTGTCGTTAAGTATTAGTATTTTTTCTCAGTAATTTTATTGAATACTAACAGGTACCCAGCGTATGTTGATATGCCTAAAGCAAAATGCAGATTGTTGGTATACATACAAGCTGCGCCGATTTTGGTCAAACTTCACTCAAAGACAATTATCAAAACCCAAGATGATCTGAACTATGAAGTTTATGTAACGATTATCTGCAGATATGTACGTACAAATTGCAGTTAGTAACAATAACATCAGTTAGGTATTTGCAGCTACACTGCATGAATTTTGTAAACAAGTACCTATACTCCTAGACAAATATTAGTTTTTTGTTGTAAAATGTATTTTAGTTTATTTGTGTTTTTTAGTAAAACTCATTAATACTTACAACTCTTGAAAGAAATTTTAGTTGTAAAATGAATGGATCGAATATTTGAATTCTGTTTTCAGTTCGGATATCAAAAAAGCTAGTAAAATAGTTTATAATACTTTATTTTATATTAAACTAACATATTTTAGGTCAATTCAGATCATATCAAGCTCATTTTTTAGCTCAGAACACAGCTCAGCTCATTTCAGCTCAGCTCAGCTCAAATGACAGCTCAGCTCATATGCGAGCTACCTCACTTTTGAGCTAGCACTTATTGGAGCTCAACCACTTGAGTTATGTTACAAGCTCTAAAATTGAGCTAGCTCAAAAAAAGAGCTAAGCGCCGCTCTTTTTTGAGCTTGTTGCAAGTTGCAAGCCTGCCAGTCACACAGACGCAAAAGACCTTTGGCGCATAAATCTTCCCTTATCAATATTAAAATCGTTTAAAATACACCTTCACAATCTTCTTTAGATTATTCGCAATAGAATGAAGAAATATTAAATAAATGAAATGAAAATTCAAGTCGGTACAAAAAAAATGGTCTAAATCGGTTGCAATGCTAGATTGGGATCTATTCTATACTCAACCATGTATAAATTCTACATTAATATATGTACATGCAATAAATCTGCACAGACTACATAACACCCTTTTTAGACTTTAGTTTCGAAAAGGGAAGAACTAAATGGACAACCTGCCATTAAATCGACGAGAACCACCCTATACCGATGTTCATTAAAGATTTTTTTTCAGAAACTTTTGGACTTTTCAGCTTACATACTTTCTATTTACAGCAGCATCGAGCAAGGTCCTAAGCTAAGAAGGTAGTGACGATAGCTTCTTAACGGGTTGCAAAGATGCCAATACCACAATTTATAAAGTAGTAATAAAGTAGTAATAAAAGCGAGTTCTGCCTATAACTTAAGACTCGTGTGGTGCATTACAAACTGACTGCGCTTGAACAAACATGGGACGATACATCTTCGGCACTTCATACTCCTAATCAAAAGATCTTTGCGAGATTAAAGAAAAGGCTTGCTGAAATTTATAAGCAGATGACTTTATCATTCTATATTCTATTGAAACAAAGTTGAAGTAGATTTTGGGATATTAGTTATAATGGAATGTTAATAAAGGGCTGGTAAGTTCTAAAAAAAACATCAACAAATCAAAGATTTGATTGGCAAAATAACAAAATAACATAAAAATAAATTTTCTTGTCATTAGGCTTTAAGGTTAATTTTATTCTGATACAAGAACATAAAATAAAAGGAAATATAAATCTTTTATTAGCTGCACACGTTAGATGCAAATCGTCTAGAACTCCAAGAAAACGATTCATTGAAAAAAAGAAATTCACATACAAATAAAGCAACTTTGGATCAACTTTAAAAAAAAAAACAATGAAAAATTTGATGTATTTTAAACGGAAAATATCTTTTATATTTTCTGTTTTTTTTTAAGAGGAGAAGCTTAATACTATTTACATTAAAAAAAAAACAAAATAATAAATCGGAGAAATTACAAAATATATTTAGTGAATGGTTTTGGGTGATATTTTAAATATTTCAGTATTTTATTCTGGGATGGAGCATAATTTCAGAAACACGAAGAAGTTCCAAAAATATGGAATATGGATTTATCACCTCAGTGAATGCTGGCCGTTTAATATATGAAATCAGTCCAAATCATCGGTACTCACTCCTGTGTATGTTGGTTCCTCACCTGAAGTTTCTTTTTTATCTTTTGCTTCTTTTGCTGGAATCTCCTCTGTCTCACCATCTTTTTTGCCACCCTCCGGAAGCCAAAGACCGGAGTCTACACATCGTTTGATGTGATATCGTGCTTGATCCTCTGGCATTTTAGCAATTGTAGCCTGCAGCAGGCTGATGTCACGTGATTCAAAGCACATTTTCAGTTCCTGCAAAATATTATTAATATAAGTATGTAATATTATAATCAAAAAAAAAAAAAACTTACATCAGGTAGCTCTTCAAAGACCTCAACGGGATCCAAGCCACCTGGTCCCAGACGAGCTTTACGATCTTCTTCCTCTTGCTCGGCGACCGCTTCTGCAATTTTTTCTTGTGCCCGTTTTTTAATACGGTTCTTAAAACCTTCGATTTCACCTTCAAACTGCTGACGATACTCAGGTATACAGTCTTGAATTTTCGAGAAGAACGAACCAACACAAGCTCGTGGGTCTACGTCCAATTGTTTGGACAGCTCTAAAATGTATTGCATACAAATGCATTGATGAGCCACATGTGACATCAACTCGTGCTTCTCTTCCATTTCCAAATTAATCGACCAGATCACCAGATAATTGCCAGTTTCTTCACAAACAAGTTGATTGTGTTCTTGAAGGAATCTCTTGGAGTCGTCGTATTTGCGAAGCAATCCGAACTGTTTGAGAAGTTTCTCATTTTCCTTGACGAAATTCTTCATTCTGTTTTCGCGTTCTTCTTCTGAGAGACTATCCAAATCGCTTTTTGTTGGCTTGTTGTTGATGACAGTTTTTTGAAACCCTGGTTTGCTGATGGTGTCTACATTCCAGGGAGTCTTTTTTTCCTTCTTTCGCAATTCATCTTCTATTCTGGATATTTCTTTGCCCTCTTCTTCGATTTTTTCAAGTTCTTTCTAAAATTTTAAACATACATTTAAGCATTGAATAGGGTTTTGACTTTAAACTTATTTTAACCTTTAAATCATCCATTGAACCTTTCTCTTTGATTTGTTGTTTAATTTCTATGAGACGTGATTTTTGAGAGGCTTTGCGTTTTGCAAATTCTTCTTTTTCCTTATCCATTTCTTCCATTCGCTCTATACGGGCCTGATGACGCCATCTAAACAACGATGGCGTATCGATGTTTGGATGAGTTTCGTCCTCATCGTCGGAAATCTGTGATTGAAAATATAAGAAGATTATTATATTTGTTGGCCTGAGTCTGAGTTCAAACCCATCTGTTTCATAAAAGCAAACGTTTTTTAATGCCTCTTGATAAAAAGTAATTTTTGTAAACTTGCAGGTAAACCATGGGGTGCGAACGAACCAGCCGAAGATGGATGTACCATAATGATGAGACCCATCATCACTCCTGATACGGTAATCGGGCACAAGAGAACCGATCTTTTAACAAAAAAATACGTTGAAAAATGCAAAGGATCGCTTGCTTTTAGTTCAACTATAAAAAACTGACTTATAGCTGGAATAGAGGTGATTCTCTACTTGTCTCCACTTTAAATACTAATGTGTAACAATCATGAGATTGTGCAAAGAGCGAACCGGTCCAATAAAATGCATTTGGGTTTGACAATAAAATTTTTAAACATCCATAGGATGCTTTTTGGTTCACTGATACACCAAGATATGAAGTGGAAAAATACAACTTCGAAAAGTGTTACCGCTTGGAATTGAATAAAAAGAAAGAATGATGAGACGATTTGACAAACTATATATTACAACTAACGTCAAAAACGATACTGATGGATCGAGAACTTTATGAACTTTATAAGCTCGGAAATTACAACCAAGGAAGATTAAAAAATTTTATCAGCTTAAATAGAAGCCACTACAAACCAAGAAGAGCCCTTAGTATTCTTTGGGTAATGTTTCAGAATAAACATCTGGAAACTCCGGATCACCTAATACGAAAACTACCCTTGGGTTTATACACATAGAGAATCAAGATGGTTTCAAATACATCGAAGTAGATTGTTCGGTGGGCGGCAATGGTACAATGGATGGAGTGCTTGGCTGTTAACCCAGAGGTTGCCAGTTCAATTCTCACTATGGTACAAAGCATTTGTTTTCTTTTCAGCATACCTCCCAGGTTACGATGGACGTCGCCTATGAGGAATAAAATGAAAAATCAAAATCAACTACCTCTCTATCCATTGTAATAAAACAATGGCCCATATTGCGGTTGTAGATCAGCGATCGCAAAAGCAACGACCATCCCCGTCGATCGATCGCACTCGCACAATCCGTATTGTGTAACTTGATCGACTAGTACTTGAATTATTGTGAATGAAAAAGTATCGATTGTGAATTATTTATACTTTGACGTTTGACAGAAGTGATTTTGTCATTTTTTTTTTTGTTTTTGTTTTAGAGAAGATTTTCAATAAAATAGTATATTTTTGTACAAAATTAGAAAAGTAAAAACAAAAATGGATACAATTGATGTATGGATTACTACGAACAACTACTTGAGAGGGACTTCAATGCCTGTCTAAGGTATGACGTAAAAATCATCCTTGGGGATTTGAATGCACAAATAGGTCGGGAGCCGGTATTCAGGCATTACGCAGGCAAATCCCCAAGGATGATTTTTACGTCATACCTTAGACTGGCATTGAGGTCCCTCTCAAGTAGTTGTTCGTAGTAAGTTTTTTTGTCTTCGTCTGAGGACTCTTCCGCAAGGTCCGTGAACTTTAATGAAATCTGATCACCGATCCACAAAGCATACCGGAGCGATGGGAAGTGTACTTTAATGAATTGCTAAATGGTCAACTCACTGCAGAAGTGGAGGCTCCACTGCTTCGAATACCCTATGTTGCCGTCATCAAGCATAGAAGAGGTTGATGGTATACCAGCCGAATTATTTCAACACGGTGGGCCAGCTCTACGTCAGGCAATTGATGATATTATAGTGCACAAGCATGAAAAAATGCCAGAAGACCGTCGAAAAGGTATAATATGCCCCATACATAAGAAAGGAGATGTCACAACGTGCAGCAACTATAGAGGTATCACGTTGTTGAGTACCGCCTATAAGATACTCTCCTCTATCCTACAAGACCGGGTAACCCCATACGCTAAAACCATCATCGGACAATATCAGTGTGGTTTCATTCCAGGCAAATCAACAACTGATCAGATCTTTACCCTTAGGCAGGCGATGGAAAAATGTCTAGAATTTAACATCCCAACATACCACCTGTTTATAGACTTTAAGGCCGCCTATGATAGCATAGCCAGGGTAGAACTTTACAAAGCCATGAGAGAATTCGGCATCCCAAATAAATTGACACGACTATGTAGGTTGACCATGACCAACGTAACAAGCCAAAGGTTTGGCCTGCCTCCTCTTCAACCTGGCGTTGGAGAAAGCAATCCGTGACTCCGGCACGGCAACAAGAGGGACCATCGTCAACAGGTCCAGCCACATACCGGCTTACGCAGACGACATCGACATCATCGGAAGAACCGAGCAAGCTGTACACTATTCCTTCATCCAGATCGAGCAGGCGGTACAAAATCTGGGGCTGTACATTAGTGTTGGTAAAACAAAGTACATGGTGGCGTCGAATGCGAGAGGAACAGTTGGTCAAACAATCAAGGTAGTGGAGCACGAATTTGAAGTGGTGCAATCCTTTAAATACTTTGTGTCAATAGTAGCAGCTGATAACAATATAGAAGAAGAAATACGCGGTCGGCTTCTCAAATCCAACAGAGCCTACTACAGTCTGTCAAAGCTCTTCAAATCCAGAAATCTCACCATAACTTCAAAACTGCTGCTGTACAGGACCATGGTCCTGCCAGTACTCACATATGGATCCGAGACTTGGGTGCTTAGCAAAAGGCACTCCGACCTCTTAGCCGCGTTCGAGAGAAAATTCTTAAGGAGAATTGTTGGCCCCATATGTGAGGAAGGACGATTCCGGAGACGGTACAATCATGAATTGAAGCAGATATCGTGACAAAAATTAGGCTCGGTAGACTCCGGTGGGCAGGGCACCTAGCTCGCATGAGCGACGAGGACCCTCTTCGGAAAGTTCTTTGTGGTACATTCTATGGCAGACGACAGCGTGGTAGACCATGCTTGCGCTGGAGAGATAGCGTAGACCAGGACGCCCGGAGCCTTGGGGTGCGCAACTGGATGGCGACGGCTCAAGACCGGGATAGGTGAAGAGACTTGTTGAAGGAGGCCAGGACCGATGATGATGATGATGATTGCGACCATAGATGAGAATGAAAGATATGAGTTTATTGAGAATGCACGATCCTCTACAGAAGGGCTTTACTACAAGTGTAACCTGAATCATAACGAAAAAAAATATTTCACCAAAATTGTTAAGCTTTAAAAACATGCTTAATTAATTCGATTCAACTAATCTAAAAGTAATTTATAAGCTGAATAAAATTTTGTTTTGTCTTAACTAAAAGTCTGTGTAAAGTATTATTCGCATTCTCTGTCAGATTTAATTTGCTTAAATGTACACTTTTAATTATTTTTCATAATAAAAAATATTTTTTTGTTTTGACTAAACTAAAAGTCTGTAAAATGTACCTATTAAATTTGGATTTTAGGTGCAAGAATCAATTTGCCTTTTTGTAAACTTCACATCAATAAGTGTTGAGAAAAATTTTTGTTTTGAATAAACTGAAAGTCTGTATAATCCTTTTCGCATTATCTCTGCAACGCAGTATTTGCTCAAATATAGAAATTTCACCATAAAATAAACACTATGCATGTACATACATACCTATCATTTGTTTATTTATTTATGTTTAATAAGTAAAATTCAATAAATAAGTAAAATTAAAAAAAGTGGTTATTATTATAGTTATTATTATTTTTATATGGCGTGTTTGTATTTCTAAGCGCTCAGATGAGCAAACGAATCAAACAATTTACAGGATCAGTTTTTTTCACACCAATAGTGTAAAATTTCACTGAGAAATTGTGTTTATATTTCTGAGCATACGGAGATCTCGGAGATATTAGAAACATATGGGCTAGTGAATCTTGTCCATATAAAAGTGTTATCGCTTAAAATCGTTTGTCAACGATCTCATAATCAATGAACTATAATAATTGCTTCCGCTCACTTAACTTATAGCGTTTTTCATTTACGAAAAGATTTGCTTTTTCCTTCAAAAGATTTGATCTTTTGGCATTTTTGGTATTTCAAACAAATCTCAACAAGAAAGATTCTATCTCGCAAGTTTGGAAGATTTGATCTAAACACTGACAGTGACACATGAAAACATTTTAATTGCTTATTTTTGTTTGCGCGTTCTTTTGTATCCTAAAACTATTGGATAGGTTTGTGTTGTTCATTGCACTCAAGAAAATACAAATTCATAATATTTTTAATAAATCTAACAATTTTTTACGAATTTGTACAAACATTCAAGTAAACAAACAATGATAATGAATAATGATACTTGTAATTGAATGGAAGTGTAAAATATAAATGACAGCCTATTATTTCTTAAAGCATACAAAAACAAAACTATCCTAGTGATTTTATGATGATCGTTTGGAAAGCTGGCATATTATTCACACAGCCTACATTGTATATAAATTTCTATAGTACAACCATGGAGCAGCGCCATCTAAAGAAAGTTGTTAACTGCACATTTGGAGGTTCTTACATTTACTAAGTGTCTATTCTGATACCCTAACAATAGTCGTCTACGAAACAAATTAATAATATATAATGTATTTTATTGGCTCTAAAATCCATATTTCCTTGACAAGAGTCGTAAACAAAACAAAAATAATATATGTTTACGACTGTTGTCAGGGTTACAGAATAGACAACTATTAAATGCACGAACCTAAAAATGTGTTTATCACACGTTTCTCAAGATGGCCAGGCGGTGATTATTCAACATGAAAATACTATAGAAATGTATATACAATGCAGCCTATGCGTGATTAATCTCTGTCTAACACTACAAAAAAAAGCAGCCTAACATGTTTCATTTAAAAGAGCATTTCTTGATTTTGAGATCAAATCTTCGAGATTTAAATAAAAAACGCTATTACCTTACAAACAGAGCGAATACACAATCTCTTATACTCATGCCCATAATAACAGCTTGCTCTATTTCTTTCAGTTTTGTTAACTATTTCAAAACTCAAACATAAGTGAGATCAATTTTAATGGCCCCTTACGCATGGGATTCTGAATTTAGCAGTACCAATCTACCGATGTCCTTGTTTTATAGGTAGTTGGCTAGTGCGTATTTGCTTAATTTCTCAAAAGCAATTCGTTTGTTTTTGACAATGTTGTTATAATTTTATTCAAAAGACACGGTCGCACTTTGTGTGTTGAAAATTTGTAAAATAGTTTGAAACGTGTTGGTAGAAGTTTGCAGTCTTATTTTTTTTTTCACAAATCAGTTATTTCAGGGAAAACTATAATCAAAAAGAGAAGGAAAGTTAATGGTAAAACCATATTGAGGCCAACATTTTGTCTAGCGTGTCCCAATAAACCTTACCTGCGAGTTACGTTTCAAGGATCTCACTCAAAAAAGTAATTTGATTGAAAAAAAGTTTTGTTTTAAAATTATTTGTTTCAGTATAGAAAAAGTAGTTCATGAATATTAATAAATAAAATATTTTTCGAAAAAAAAACCGGGGCTCAACTTTAGTTCATGGTAGCACGAATTTGCACACGCGGATACTTCCACACGGGGATACGTTTCATTGTTTCAAGATCTTGGTGAATGATTGCTCCATCGTCAGAAAAGATAACTGGTTCACTTTCGGGTATATCACTACCTACCAAGCTAATAGACAACGACTGTTATAAAGAACTCAAGACGGTTTCCAGATAGAAATTTCATATTCTGCAATCGGTACCTAATTCAAGGAAATTTGGCAAACAAAAAAATACCATTTTCTATTACAGAAACTTGCTAAAATTTGGTAACAAAGAGCACATTCGAATCAACAAAAATTCCTTCGATTCCTAACGCCTAATGTTCCCGCAAAAAGAAAAACTTCAGGAGCCAAAACAAAATGATGAATACCTAGCTGAGCTATGTATGTAGAATAAACTTTACCAAAAATTACATACACGGAAGCACATTAGGACTTAAAGGCTCAAAATTAAGATTGGCCATTGGTACACCCCCAACATATAATAGAGCTCAACCGTGCAAGCAAGAAAATACACATAAAAAGAGGTAAAAAAGGTTGGTAACGCTTAATTTTATTTGTATGCATGCCCATTGTATAGATTTAGAGATTTGACCTGACATGAAGTGCCCACAACCGAAGGTTATTTTGTATCCATTTCAATCACTCACAATTGAAAACTTTTAGAACAAACAAAAGATTTATAAAATAAAGACGTATTTTTCACAAAAACCATTATGTTTCTTTAAAAATTGTAAAGCTTTTTGTTGTTTTATAGGGGCCGGTTATAAAATTCTTTTGTGACGCACGATACAAAAATTGTGGAAATCTTATTTTTGGATCTATGTATCTACTTGCACAAAAACATAATATTAATAGTTTGGCAAAGCTTCTATTAAACAATTGCAAGAAAAATCACCATAAATTACATTTTAATTGAATTATCCAACTAAATAAAAGACCTATAACTTACTTCGATGTCTTTCCATTTGCTGTAGTCGACCATATTTTCACTTTTATTGCTTTACTGCTCAGTTGCGAAATTGTATATTAAGATTTGTTGGTTTTTGAAGCTAAAAAGCGTTTTTTTTTAATTCTACAAACTATTTTTTAAAATAAATTTTCAGGTTTTCACTTTTCTACAATCTGGAATTTTCTTTCTCAAATTTCTTTTTTGAAAACGTCAAAAAACTGTCAAACAGTGTAGTATATCTCATATTTGAAGTATAGGTGTCACTAGTTAAGCAGTGTAGAAACTTTATATCAATAACAAAGCCTCTATCTGCCGATTATTGAAACAAAAATTAAGGGTATTCATGTGAGCTTATTACACCTTGTCACTTGCGGCGCGCATCATTTCACAAATTCCTCAATAAAAAATAGTCGGTGAGGCTAGCGCTATTAAGTGACCTTTACACGGTCAGTCAGAGGACGTCAGTCATCTACACATATAGTCAGTCATCAGGCAAGATCAAAATGTTTTTTTTTTACAAACACTATATTACAGATTGATGTGATGTAAAGGTCGCTTAATATAGTGTTTGTAAAAATAATGTCGAATTTCTTTGAAATAAAAAGTTGACTTTTTTTGGCCTAAAGTCGATTTTTTCGGTCCAAAGTTGCTTTTTTTCCGAAAACCATGATCCACAAACAAAATAAAATTGCTTTTTTTCCCCTCAGATCAACTTTTCTTGAATCTCGATTTGATAGCAAGATTCACACATATTTGCACACATACTTAACAGATTTGATTTCTTCTGTCAGACGAGTCGTTTAATTGTGTAGTTTGGTTTATTTTAATATAGATTTCTCAAATAAAATAATTTTAAAATAATCTATTGGACGTGAACCTTGTTGTTAATAGTGCAATATGTTAATAAAGTGAACTTAAGTGAATTGTTTAGATCGCGTCTATAAAATATACACCACACAATTACAGAAAAAAAGCAACTTTCTTGTTTGAACATCCATAGGAATTAAAAAAAGTCAACTTTTCCGATCAAATCTGAAAAAAATCTAAGGAATTCGACATTAGTCTATATGCGTGCATTTGTTTGACGAATTTTGATTTTGCCTGATGTAGATGTAGATGTTTTGTCAAGTTATAAAACACGATGTGCTACAATTAATCCTAAAACCGACAGAGCGAGATAGCAATTTTATCTCGCTCTAATGTTTCAGTTTCAGTGTCTCGCGCACTAGATGTGCGATATCTAGTCGCGGTACCCTGAAACTCGATTATAAGGGCAACACTGTTGTGAACATTATTTTCTATTAATAGATATTAATTATATACTACAACTCGATACTGCTTTTAAATTAAGCAACTCCTGCATTTAACTCGTTTGTTTTTCACTCGTTCATTTGATCATTGTATTTCTATAGTACAACGATGGAGCAGCGCCATCTAAAGAAAGTTGTGAACCGAACATTTGGAGGTTCTTACATTTACTAAGTGTCTATTCTGTTCAATAGTCGTCAACAAAACAAATTAATAATATATAATGTATTTTATTGGCTCTAAAATCCATATTTCCTTGACAAGAATCGTAAACAAAACAAAAATCATATATGTTTACGACTGTTGTCATTGTTACAGAATAGACTAGAAACTAGTAAATGCACGAACCTAAAAATGTGTTATTCACAAGTTTTTTAAAAAGGCCAGGCGGTGATTATTCAGCATGAAAATTCTATAGAATATACAATGATTTGATCTTGTAGGAGAGCAACGTATGTGGTGGCCGGGGGAGACAGAGTCGTTCGGGTACCTCGTGTTGCACTTATGTAGGTATGTACTCTGTTTTTCCTTATGTTGCGTACTTGTTTTATTCCATCTTTGGCGTTTGTAGACAGGTGGTCTATTTTTGTATGGGATTAGTTAGTGCGGTTAAATCGATAAAATGAATTGAAAAGGAGATAAGAAAATACATTGGAGAGGAGTTGCTGCTTTCAGTTGCAAGGTTTAAAAGTGACGCTGAGACTAAACTCGAAAATTGACGTAAGTCACAACAATTTAAAAGCAGTCTATTAGCTATGTGCGCTGCGCATTATGCTCCTCTAGTATAGGCTTCAAGCGACCTTTACACTCAATGCTGGTACTGACTATGAAAATATCCTTTCTCTGTCTCTTTGCACATACATAGCGAATAGGTAGTTTTATTAAATTCAAAGGAAACGTTCATAAAATTTTATTTTTTATTCTTATTTGACATTAATAAATTCAATAAAAGAATAATTTAATTTATTAATGTAACTAAACTAATAAAAAGACCTCCAAAAGATCGTCCATAAAATCCATTCAAAAACCGCCATGTAAACTTTGACTTGATTGTGATTCTTCTGGAATAACTGAGAAATTGGTGTGTTGGTAAGGATAAGGACTCGCTGCTAATTGGAATTGTTGGATCACATTGTGGCTGTTGCTCTGAGCTGCGGTTTCATTACCAGCAAGACAATAAATGACGTCGGACTGCAATACATAAATATTATTTTTATTATTTAGGACTTTGTGAAAAAAAAGAATAAATGAGTTGATGTACACATCAAACGTTTTAGGAAAATGGCACAAGTTGGGTCTCCTCAAATGAAATTCTTCTTGGACAAATTATGTTGGATGAGTTTGCAGAAAAGAGATAACATTCAAGTTTAATGTATTCAGGTACCTATTTAATTTAAACATTTTAAAACAACATATAA
Source organism: Baccha elongata (assembly GCA_951217065.1). Classification (NCBI taxonomy): domain Eukaryota; kingdom Metazoa; phylum Arthropoda; class Insecta; order Diptera; family Syrphidae; genus Baccha; species Baccha elongata. Next base: position 181,436,675 of record OX578272.1, on the reverse strand, counting down.
AAAGTCTATTTGTATGCATTATTTAGTAGACTTTTTTGAATGCCAATTCAATATGATAGAGACTTACAAATTATTTTTTGTTGTAATTTATAAAAGTTAAAATACTGCCATTGTATTTATTTTTAAAATGGGGGTTTAAATAGAAATGAAAATGTATCACATGTCAGAATAGCAAATGTCAATATGAGTTCATGGATGGTGTTTATATTGGACTCACTCAAGCGACGCAATTTGATGTCTGTCTCATTCCCATTTCATAGTTAAAAACAAACAGGGCTTTTTATTTCAACCAACATTTTCATATTTTTTTTTTAATTTTCATGGATTTATTTTGGCATTCTCCATTAACATAGTGATTTGTTATTTGTTCGCCTTTTGCACCAATTTTTAGAAATTAAATTTTCACAAATCAATTGAGCATGAGTCTATTGAGTATGTAAATTGTAAACATCTAGGCTCATTTATCATATTTACTTTTCTGATTCGTGTGGTTAGATGAACTCTTTGTGGTCACACTACTTCGTGTCTGAACACGACGGATTAGCAATTTTACCATTTTGTCAAAAAATAAATGAAATTTGCATCGCGTTTTTTTCAGACTGTCAAACACAACATCTTGTAAAAAAAAAAAATTGGTAAAAAATTATAAAACGTGCTCTTTTTTTCCGGAAATGGCCGGAAACCAAAGATACAGCATTCCAAAGTGCCGGAAAAAACCCAACTATTTTTTTTTACTAAAATGTAGTTATACCATCTGATCCGGAACGGATTGGAATTTTGCAAGATCTAGAATCAAAGCTGGATCTTTTGTTGTTGGTGTTTGCGTGTATTTCGGGATGCAAATCCAATCTGGATCAGATCTGAGGGGATAATAAAATACAGTCAATGTATAATGCCGGAAAATGTTTGCCAGAGCAACTCGAAGAATTAAATAAATATCTTTTTTTAAGTGTTTTTAGATTGTTTTTAGAGTTGCTCTGGCAATCCTTTTCCGGCATGATAATGTAATGGCAGTTATGCATTATTATTTTTAACGTTTCAAACTCGGTTTCAAAAAACTATTTACCATAGTTGTTGCTGAAGCAATAACTGGACAAAAATTAAAGCGCGCGAAAATAATGACCCGAAATCGGTCGCTAGCTCTCGGACTATTATACGTCAGCTGATTAAGTCTAATGTTCTTATATGAAAAAAGAATTTGAAAAAAATCTAAAAATGCTGAGATGCCCTGTTTTACTTTTACATCGAAGTGGAAAGAAGAGAAAATACATAGACATCAAAATGCGTGAGTTAAACTAGTGCAATCTTCAAAGCCGCGTATAGACTCCAAAGCCGCCAAAGCCTCGAACATTGGCTCGCTAGGCAGCTGCACATAATGGATACCTGGTTGCCTCGCGCGGCAGCACGAACATTACCGCACACGAACATGCCTCACCGCGAGCCAATCTCTCGCGATACGCGGCTCAATGTGAAGATCGTATAAGCAGAGAAACAAATTTGCATGAGTGGTGTGGGCCTGACTTTAGAGAAAGCTTTAAAATTCATTTACCATGCGAAGCTCATAAGTCATAACCGTATTAAGTGCTTGTTTCACAATTTCTAAAGTAAGTTTCAACTAAGCTATTCAGAATAACTTTATTTCACAGCAAAAAAATAAATAACACACTGAATTTAACTGCTAACTAAAAGCTTACAAAGATTCAAACCAAAATCAAAGTATGGAAAAAAAATTCTTTTAAAAATGTGAGTTTACTGAAATTTTTTTTTTCAAAATCGTTGAACCAGTTTTCGAAAAAAACGATTTTTTCAAAATATTTTTTCGAAAACTTTTTTCTAAAAAAATTGAGAATGCATTTCTTTTAAACTTAATTTATTACACCTAAAAACTAAATTTCATAAAAATCCATCAACGGGTTTTTGAAATATTAAATTCACAAAAACAGTTTATCAAAAATTATTTAAAACTTAAAAAATAAAAATTTGAAAAAATGTTGATGCCATGCTATTTGAAATAGCTTCGACAAATTCAGTGTTTAATTTAGTTCAAATCGCTTCAGCCGTTATCGAGATAACCGAAATTCAAAAATACCGTTATATGGCAGGTTAAACGGTTTTTCTTGAAGGTTTGGTTTCCACTTTTTTGATAGACTTTATACACTTTATTACACATGTGAAATTTGGTTGAAATCATTAGAGCCGTTATCAAGAAAAATTAAGTTTTCGATAACCGTTATATGGCAGGTATCGTTATTTTTTGATTAACAGTGACCTACAAAAAAATCTTTGGGCAAATTACCCTAAAAACCATACCTACTAAATTTGATGAAGATCGGCCTACCCGTTTAGGCTATAGGTGCCAAGACAGACCGACAGACCGACAGACCGACAGACCGACAGACCGACAGACCGACAGACAGAATTGCCGGACCCACTTTCTTCATCTTCTCTATCATCCTAATGTCATTTTTGATTATTATCTCAAAACTTTTTTTTTTCACGAATCCAAGACTTGCCTTATAGTATAAACGCAAGTAAAAAGTTGACAAAGATGCATGTCAAACGAATGAAATGTTCAGTGAAGCAATCAGGTTGCTTGAGCGGGACTGATTGTAAAAAAAGACTTATAAGAGAGTTAATCGAATTCAAGTACTGTTGATTGATGAAACTTTCCCCATTAGGCACCTGTCAGACTCATAGGCATAGATAGGCATACCTAACGCTCGTATCTTTTTTTGGACGAAAAACAGTACTTTTTCCTCAAAAATTGAAAATAGCAGTATGTCGATAAAAAAAAACAGTATTTTTCGCAGTACATTTTTTTTAATTTTTATTTATTTTATTTTTATAGCTTGCACTTTTATTCTACCTACTTTTCGATGTCCTGTTTGGCCACAAAATAAAAAGTAAATCTACTAGAACAAAAGAAATGACTCTCGACAAAAAAGGACCTAATTAGCGTCGCCGACCGATCGCGGGAAAGACCCAAAACAAAATGTGTTCATCTACTTTTGCATCAGAAAATTTTTATTCAGGTCAAATATAAATCTTTTTAAGCACTCCGTTTGCTTGGCAAACGTACATTGCTTTTCATAAGCGATATCAGCACTGTTTTGCCGAATTAAGGAAAGGGTTGTTTTGTGAGTCAAGACTAGAAAAAGAATTCCAAATACCGCTGACAAAGTGGAAGAAAAATTTATTGCGTTCATTATTGAATTCCTTTGAGTTTTAGATGCCAATGACGAGTTTTAGATGCCAATGACGAACCGCTGACTGTTTGCATTACTTTTAATGAGTGAAATCAGAGAACTTCAGATTAACAATGTAAAGATGGAAATATCCCACTGTCATTCACGTTTGCTTACAAGCTCAAAAACTGCTGATTTGAAGTTCTGTATATCTCAAAATAAAAAGCAGTATTTTTGAAAAAAAAAACAGTACGCAGTTTTACGCAGTTTTTGAGAGCAAAAAACAGTACAATACTGCGAAAAAGAAGTTCCATAACTGTCTACCAAAAATTGTTCGTATCTCAAAACATTGATTCTACAACAATTAGCCCTATACGATGCACAATTATCAATAAAATCATAGTAAGGCTTGTGCCTGAGTATCTAATTGGTACTTACATTTCTATTGCCACTTTTGAATTCCTGATATTGTGATAAAACACAAAGAAGACAATATACCTGAAATAAAAAAAGGATCTGAGTGGATGTGAAATAAATCATAATTAACCATATTCACATTAAGAGACAAAATGAAGAAATCTAGAGTCAGCACTACGCTGACCAATGGTACAAAAATCAGCTTTTGGAGTTTTACTAAGTAAACTAAATGAAAGAATTCAATTAATATATCGGCAAACATGAAGAAAGCCCATGGCAGCAGAAGATGACTTCTGTCCTGAAAGAAGATTAAAAAAAAAATTTATAAATAAATTAGTTGCTACATATATGTATCTATAAGTGCTTACTTTCCAAAGACCAAGAAATACCAATATCGAAGAAAAGACCAAGCAAAGAGAACATACAAGAAAGACTATATTGAATATCACAGTTGCTGAAAACATAGTATATACGCATAATTTTATATTTTTTTTGTTAAAACAAATATATAGATAGGAAAAAAAAGCTGGGTCTTATGAAAATTAAATGAGGAACGCCATGTAATAAATCATGTTTTTGAAACAGATGTAATTCTTGGAGGCAATTGACATATATAAAATCTTTTGAATCAAATATAATTCATTAGTCATCAAAAGTCATCAAAATCTGTGCAGCGGTTTTGGAGTCAATAGGAAACATATTTACATATACAGATCGATTTGTATATTGTTTGATTTTTAATTTGAATATTTTAAATATCAAAAAATTACTAAAGTAAACGTTGTTTTAATAAGTTTGAAATATGATTAAAGTTATTTCAGATACATAATAATGTACCTATGTGTATGTACATTATGTCTCTTTTACTTACTTGGAGAAATATCTCCTTGTTCTAGAATGCTTTCTCCGACCGGCTTTGTTATTTTCCCTGTCAGGTATTCCTGTTCTTCTATTATGTACTGCAGCAGCATAAAGCTGGATCCTCCAAAATAAATCTGCGAAAAAATTTGTTTCGATTTTTAATTACACAAGTAAAGAAATAGTAATAATAATAATAATGTTTGTCTCATCTTTCAGTAAACAGCATCAAAATTTGGGGAAAAATCGGGAAAAAGTAGGTACCATTTTTTTTTATTTCTCAAAAACTTAGCCCCCTTTTAGCTACGTGTTTGTTTGCATTCGAATAAAAAATACCAACACCATTAAATATTGAAAAAATATTTCACTAAATAACTAAAAATTTGGTAAATAAAACAACTTTGAATTTTTATTTTTCAAAAACTATTAACTTAAACAACTTAAGTCCAACTTAAAAACATTTATGTAAGCTTAGCTTTTGAAAAATATATATCAAATAATTTAACGTGCTTAAGTTGATTTAAGATGTTGGCGGAAAGAGTTGTATTTTTTGTATCTACTAATAAATATCTTCCGCTACAATACTGAATTTTTCTTTAACTCGATGAGTTAAGAATTCTTGCAGCCAACACCACCCGGACTAAAAGACACAATAATAATGTTTTATATGCAGAAATTAAAAAAAAAAAACATAATATTTAGTACCATTTTAACGAAAAAAAAGAGCAGCTAAACTATACTAAAATCTAAGATAGCCATAACGGTTTTTACTTGCGATTGTAAAGGTACATACTATAAGGCAGGGGTCAGATTCTGTATTAAAAAAAAAACCTAAAGACCTAAAGCCCATTCAAAAATAGCTTACTTAAAAAAAAAACGATCAAATGTTTTCGTCTGTGCGAACGATTTCCATAGCAACTGGTCAGAATCGTTCGCACAGACGAACATTTTCGATCGTTTTTTCATACATAATCTGGCTCCAGGTTATTCTTACAAAAATAGTTTTGAGATAACAATCAAACATAACATTACAATGATAGCGAAGTCAAAAAAGTGGGTCTGGAAATTCGGTTTGCCTGTCTGCCTGTATTTCGCAGTGTATCAGCACCTACAGCCTAGACAACTGAACCGATGATATGTAGGGTTTGTAGACTATTCCTTAGATGAGAAATTGAGTTTTTTTTTAGCTCAAAAAATAACGGTATAATATATAAAATATAATATATATTATGTAATAACTGTTATAAAAAAGATTAATTTTCTCGAAGATGGCTTCAACTCTTCAAAAAAATTAGAGATGGTTTTTGTCTTATCAAATGTCTCTTGTTAACTTGATGCAAAAAAAAACTTTTTTGTGAAGCCTGTTAGCGGTTCTTCCCATTCCGAATAAAAATTCTATCAAAGACATCACCGTTGGCAATGGCAACATACAGGGTGAGTCATGAGCAATGCGACAAAATGCTAGGGCGTGTAGGTTGTGTTGAGACAAGAAAAAAATCGTATGGGAGGGGGGGGGGTCTATTCCCCTCCGTTTAGCCGGGAGGGGCAATTTTCGAAAAAACTGACTTAAAATGGGAAAAAAATTATTTAAAATGAACGGCTTCAATTACAATGCTGTGCGATACGTTTTTGAAAAGCCAATAACTTTTTCTTTCATTCTGTGTTTAAATAAATTTATTCTAAGAAATATTAATTTTCAAAGTCAAAATTTTGAAAAAAAAAATTGAAAAAAGAATTTCAAATTCATTTTTTTCAAAATTTTACGTAATTAAGTGCTAATTTTAATTTCAAAATTCAATGCTGTTATTAATTTTAAGTCTAAATAAGAAAACCGGATGCAAAAATTTTATGTCGTTCTCAAGAAATTAAAAAAAAAACCAAAACCACCTTTTTCTAAGAAAAACATTTATTTTTATTGTAACGAAGCAAATTAAGAAGCATTAATCTTAGTTTTTTTAAGGCATAGATTATATCTCCTTGTAATGGCTTCACATAAGTTTATGCTTGACAAATTTTCCTGCAATTTGACTCCAGCGACTTCAATTCGTTCCTTCAGTTGTTCCAATGATACTATTTCCACTTCGTAAACATAATTCTTCATAAATCCCCATGCATAGAAATCTAGGGGAGTTAAATCTGGTGACCTAGGCGGCCATTCCGTGGGGCCCCTTCTTCCGATCCAACGGTCACTAAAATGATCATCCAGCCAGTTTCTCACCTGTAAACTGTAGTGTGCTGGAGCACCATCTTGTTGGTAGATTAAAGTATCTGCTATAACCATTGGAACGCTGTCTAATAAATCGGGTAAAAGGTCTCGTAGGAATTGCAGGTATGATTTTCCATTAATAATGGAATTCAAAAACCGGGGCCCGATCACAGTGTGTCCAACAATACCAAGCCAAACATTACAACTAAAGCGGTGTTGTGATTTGTTTTGTTTTTTTTTGTGTGGATTGGCGCTACTCCAATAATGTAAATTGTGGAAGTTAGTAACCCCATCCCTAGTAAACTGTGCTTCATCCGTCCAGAATATTCTTCTAAAATAGTTTTGTTCGGTTTCATTTCTAAGTAGTAATGTTCTACAAAATTCGGTTCTCAATAACTTGTCGTTTGAGGTGAGTTCCTGAACAGGCGTAAAGTGGTACGGGTGTAAATTTTCCGCCCGAAGTACTCGACATGCTCTAGATTGGGACACTCCAAGCATAGTGGATATCCTTCTTGTACTGACGGAGGGATTATTTCGGACTAAATCCAGAATTCTTTCATCTAAGATTCTTGACTCATCAGAAACTGGCCTTTCGCTTCTTCGATGCTCCAGCACTCCATGATCTCTTAGACGTCGGTGGATTCTTGGAAACGTGCTATGATGGGGACACCTCCTATCGGGATATCTTTCAGCGTACAGTCTTTCGGCTTCACGACTTCGACCATTAGCTAAACCGTAGCAGAAATGCATAACTGTTAATTCTTCTCGGGTGTATGAGCTTGACATCGTTACGTGTTAATGAGTTAATATTCAAATTGTAAATAATTACTAAGCAAAACTGCAATGCCTTTTATTTATCTTGCGTTGCAATTTTCTTTTTTTTTCATTAAAAAAAATGCGGTTTTATTGTCCCTATTGTCCCCATAACAGGTAGAACCCATGGGCTGCGGGCAGGCCAAGGCAAAAATATTGACAGGTCAGTTTTCAGAAGTTATCAATGAAAATAATATTAATCCAGGGTTATTCCAATACTATTTAATTTTATTACGTTCTCATAAAACTCCAATTAAAAAAAAAGTAAAAAAATGCTAAATAAATAAATAAATTGCTTTGTTACAATAAAAATAAATGTTTTTCTTAGAAAAAGGTGGTTTTGTTTTTTTTTTAATTTCTTGAGAACGACATAAAATTTTTGCATTCGGTTTTCTTATTTAGACCTAAAATTAATAACAGCATTGAATTTTGAAATTAAAATTAGCACTTAATTACGTAAAATTTTGAAAAAAATGAATTTGAATTTTTTTTTCAATTTTTTTTTTCAAAATTTTGACTTTGAAAATTAATATTTCAAAAACTATTTCTTAGAATAGATTTATTTAAACACAGAATGAAAGAAAAAGTTATTGGCTTTTCAAAAACGTATCGCACAGCATTGTGAATGAAGCCGTTGATTTTAAATATTTTTTATCCCATTTTAAGTCAGTTTTTTCGAAAATTGCCCCTCCCGGCTAAACGGAGGGGAATAGACCCCCCCTCCCATACGATTTTTTTCTTGTCTCAACACAACCTACACGCCCTAGCATTTTGTCGCATTGCTCATGACTCACCCTGTATAACTCATTTAAAATTTTATCAAAATTTATCGGAGTTTTTTCAAGAAAAATGGAATCCAATTTTGTTTGTTGAACCGCGTGAAATCCGATAATTTTAAAACACCTTATTTGATTCCACAAAATGTACGTTAACCATATTTAATTTAATTAATTATGTAGTTATGTAACAATATAATTTAAAATTTAAGCTTAACCGAACCTTGAATGCATTTCGAGACCCATTCGTCTCATCATCAGTTTTGCACTACTAGAGCTGTTTGTTTGATAAGTTTGAACGTTTGGTCGTGTTCGTTGTGTGTTTATTTATTTTTCGTCGTTGAAGTTGTTTTTTTGCACACTGCTGCCTACATCCGCAGATTTAGTAGTGCAGTGCTGATGATGAGACGAATGGGTCTCGAAATGCATTCATGGTTCGGTTAAGCTTAAATTTAAAATTATATTGTTTTATGTACCTACATAACTAATTAAATTAAATAAGGTTAACGTGCATTTTGTGTACTCAAATAAGGTGTTTTAAAATTTAAATAATTAAAAATTTGATTCCTAAAAAAAAATTATGAAAACATCACCATTGGCAACGAATATAGTCATACGAAATTATGCGTGTATCAAAATTGATAGTATATTTTTCGATACCAATTGGAATATCTGCAACGCTTGCCAGTGTATGTTACACTGTGGCGTATGAGTGTTTTTATTATTGATATAGGAATATTTGAAATTCTTATAATACATCGATGTCTACTGCTTGCAACAAAAACAACAACGATTTTGATAAAATTTCGTATTAATCATTTGTTGACAACGGTATAGTTTTCCATTTTTTCAGAACTGGCCTAAACTAAAGCCCTTTTCCTTCACATGAGCAACGCAATGCAACATACAACCAATTCCAATACAAAAAATATAAAAACGACGTTGTATGTAATTTGCGTGTGTATTTTTTGTATATCGAATTTCCTTGTGAGTTGCGTTGCTCAAGTGGACGAAGGCCCCAAGGTAACGGTACCTAGTAGGTTGCATGAATAAAAAGAGTACCTTCACTAATTATGAATTAGATGTTGAGTTGGTATGGTCAACGATGGTACATGTTCAACGTTCTCGTTAGAACTATCAGCTTTTCTTTCAATGACAGCTACTGAAAACGGCAAGATCGCACTATTTACGTTTCTTTGGAAGCCCTCCAAGGAAATATCTAATAAGAATGTGAAACCGCGAGAAAGTTTCGCTATAACAATTGACAAGAGTTAAAATTGTCATCAAAAATAGACCGATATAAGGAAATAAAATATTTACGAAGTTCTGTCGTTTCATATAAAAACACAAACCAAGAAAAAACACCAAACGATATAGTTTTTTTGGGGCACTCTGTACTTACAGCGTCTTTAATATAATTTTATTCAATAAATTTAAAGGCTTTTTTTTAATCCTTCACGGAGACTCGTATATATGTAGATTCAAATAATATATCGTGTTTAACTATATTTACATACCGATTATATATATGATGTCCCTACATTTTAAAAGTTCTTTAACAAAACCTGCTTTGGGGCTTTTAAATTTATGAAATTGCATTACTTTCGGTCGACTTCACTGCACCATAATTATGACATTCCCAGATAGAACAAATATCATGGCACACTCACGATTTTTTAACAGTTTGCTTAACTCTGCACTCTGAAACTCTCTCCAACTTATATTTTTAATAGGGATATTTTCAGGACTTGCAATTGCAATGTATCGAGTTGGTAACGTTATACATTTAAATAATGTGTTCTTAAACAATAATTAATTTGATAAAAATTTTTTTGGTTTTGAGTTCTGCAAACATTTTACTCTGTTTTTATGACAAATGAAGGTCCCTATTGTTATTGCACTTTCGTTTTTAATCTTATCTTACTAATATTATAAATGTGAATATTTGGATGTAGGTTTGTTACTCAGTCAGAACGGCTGAAGGGATCTGGATGAGTATACGCAATCTATATGCCGAATTTCATCCAGATCCCTTCAGCCGTTCTGACTGAGTAACAAACCTACATCCAAACACATAGGCTTTTTTTTATCCCGACAAAAATTACGGTTCCCGTGGGATAGATTTTTTCCCTTTTTCACAAAGCAAAGGCTCGGCATGATTTTATGCAAAATGAGAGTTTATGGATCTAAATATGAAATAGGCTAAGTTTTGTAACCAAAAAATGCGCGGTTCCTATGGGGTAGCATAATAATTGCATCTTATTCAGGAACAGTGTATGTTACTCAATCACGCCAGAACGGCTGAACGGATCGGGATGAAATTTGGCACAGAGATAGATTATAGTCTGGAATAACACAAAGATTACTTTTTATCCAGAAAAATTTAATTTACGGTTTCCGTGGTATACATTTTTTTATATTTTCCACAGAGCAAAAGACACTGTAGAATAGCTGAACACATCTAAATGTTTGTTAGTTTAGTGGTGAGTGAATGAAACAGGGTTCTTTACATCACTGAAAAATGCATGGATTCTATGGGACATCAGTTTGTTTCTAAACTTTAAACATGTAAGTGAAACCAAAATATAAATAAATTGTTCAAATATTTTTAAATATTGTATGTACGTACCTAAATATTTGATGTCTAATTTTTTGAAAGAATAGTTGTGAGGTAAGTTATATTTTTGTGTGCTTATACGTTTAATTTACATTGTGTATTTTGTTATTGTTTGGTATAGTTTTTTTTTTTTTAAAGCCCAGAAAACAAAATTTGGATGTGCATTTTTGTAACAGAATTAAAAAGAGAGAGGTAAGTTACATATATTTTTTTGGGTTTATACGTTTAATTGTAAATTGTGTTTCTTTTTTATTGGTTTGTAGTTTTTTTTAACATGCCCGGAAAAAGAAAAACGAATCTTTCCCAGAGCAGTAACAAAGCTCGGGCTATTAAAGTATCCAGAATTATAGGTAAGCCTCTTCATGCGGACATTAGAAGAACTGAACAAGCAGAGCGATAGGCTGCTTCTAGGTCAGCTGAAACTCAGGAGATAGATGAGACATTGGATTAAAAGAGATGTTACTTTTTATAACTATTCCCGTGGGACAAAAATCCGAAAGTTAAATCCACTGAACGCCCGAAACGGGCTATACAGGTACTTTTTAATAAAAAAGAACTATTAAGAAAGTTACGGTTCCTGTGGGAGATTTTTTTTGTGAACAAAACCACTTATTTGAGTTTATTCTGACGCGCCGCAGCAACGCACGGGTACCTGTTAGTAAATAAAATAAATAAAAAAATATTCTGAATAATAGTTAACATGCAAATTAAGGAGAACGGAAGAATGTGTGCAATTGCGATGCAAGAGAGTTAATTGCTTGATACATCTTATTAGTACTGTACACATTACATATACGTAATTATACACGTTTTTCCAATATACAGGGTTATCGGTAAGGTGCACCAAAAACATAGAGCGAGTAGGTAATGTTCACTTAATGTTGAGACACTTAATGTTCAGACAAGAAAAATATCCGTTTAGGCGGAAGGGGAATTTAAAAAAATTCAAATAAAACAGAAAAAATATTTAAAAACAACGGTAAAACTAACAATGCCATTCTATACATTTTTAAAAAGCCAGAAATGTCTTTTTTCTTTTCTTTTTTAAATAAAGTTGTTTTTTAATATATATGCTAAATTAATTTTTTTTAAGATTAGGAAGACATTTCTGGCTTTATAAAAAGGTATAGAACGGCATTGTAAGTTTAACCGTTTTTTTTAATAGTTATTTTTCTGTTTTAAGTATTTTTTTAGAAAATTGTATTTTTTTTTTTAGAAAATTGCCCCTCTCGCCTAAATTGGTGGAAATAGATCCCCGTAGATAGATTTTATGATTAAAACTGCCGTTTTAAGTGCGTCTTATAAAATACTCTTTGCTGAGACGATGGACTGAAGTCAATAGCTTCCTTAATATCAGGATTCTTTAAAATTGATCATATTTTGATGATTAGCATCGCAAATTTCGGAGTTTGTCTGTATATGGGACATGTATTATTTGCGAAATGATATCAGTGGATATCAGTGTATAGATCAAAGCAAACAATAACTTTGCTTTTAAAGTAAGACCCTCTGTCAGAAAACCAAAAAGCGACTTCTTACAAGACCTTAATTATCCTGGTATTGCTGTATGAGGCATATAGACTTTGTGAAAACAGAATATGAAGATTTGCTTGAGTGCTTCTATAAAATAAAATTGTGCAGACAATTGGTGGAGTATCCCGAAGAAATGTGAAACAGAGATTCAACGACGAAACGGTGGGTCTACTCTGTACTTCGTTACGAAAGTGAAATTTTTCGTAAAACAAGCAAAATGTTTGCTCTCGAAAGTATTCACTTTCAGAACGCACTTATTTATTTAAAAACAACTTAGCCTTATTTTTACTGTGCAATGATATTTTAAATCACATATTCATAGATTTAAATTATCATGCTTTTATTATTTCTTATTATTTTTATTTTCATTCGTTTGTCATCTTTCAATTAATAAACAGTTATTTTCTTTAAATAAGTTGTTGTGTTGTTGTTCTTTATTTTTGTGCCTAATAATATTTCACAAATGCTTGAGCATTCCCTCAAGCATTCAAGTGTAAACTTCGTTTGTGAACTTAAATATACCAACCCTAACAAAATCGACAATTTAACATGCACATCATATTTCAGTTAAAAAGACTAACCTTAAAAACAATAATTAACATCATTTTTCTCGTATATACATAACATTCAAATTAATTCATAGTTACACACTCACAATTTGATTCTAAATCCATCGAACATTACACCACTCTAATAAATTACCACATCAAAACGATCCCCAAATGCGACAACGATGGTGAACAAAATTTCCCATACTAAAAACCAATGTATCAAACGAACTCATCAAAAAATAAAAATCACTTCCACGTGCATAAGCATTCACCCGCATTTGAAATAAAATTCATGCATGGTTATTCATATTCAAACTGGCAATCATTTCTCGACATCATAAGTTTACCTATTCCATTTGAAAAAAAAATGTATTAAAACATAGGAACAAAATAACTCATTCTTATTATTTAAGTTCACATCCCTTTCCACTTACATTAATTTAAACTTACCAATGTATAAGTTGCACTTGCATAGCTTCCCTTGCGAACAGTCTTCCAGAAACAGCAGGAGTGCAGAATGGCCATTTCCATGCACTACGTTAACGTTGTATCTATCTATATATACCTAATTACGTATCCAATGCAATAAAATAGAATGCAATCCAAGAGAGACACAGGTGCAGCAAATAAACTCGAAGAAGTTAACTTGCAGGACACGCTATATATAGCTGTAGTAGTTGTCAACGTAATTGTTTCATGAATTCAGAAATTGTTCACTAATGGAAACGGAATTGGAAATAATATTCAACCCGATAGTTTCATAGCACATTCACAAGTACACACATTGCAAGCTCATTCAAAACTTCCTGATGTCCATAAACCCATTTCGTTGATATCTTTTATGAGCTCCAACCAGGAAACAATAACATCGAATTATGCTCAAAATGTGTTTGAATCCGCTTTAAATGTCGCAATGTCGTAAATATAATGCTTATTCAAAAATGCAATGATTTTAAACCGATTTTTATCTGAAGGACTTGCGTTGTCTAACATGCACAGACGACTGAATGTTTCATACGAAAATCTGCAGGAAGGAACTCTGATCTGATGGACTCTGCTCTGGCGCTAAAATCAGAGATAAACAAATTTTAATTGCGCATGACAATGACGAGTTTCAAATTGCATTGCAAGGATAAATTTAAAAAAAAAGAAAATACTTCTGATGCAATGAATTTAAATTGTGATTTGAAATATATATTAAGTTTTTTTTTTTATAAAAAAACAAACCTTTATCAAAGTAGCAATCACATTAAAGTTTAAAAAGAATCAAATTTCGTATTCAACGAATAAGTTCAGTCACCTTACTATACTAAAAATGGGTCAAATCTCCAACAAATTACTTACAAGTTGAAAATTGGTAAGAATCAAAAGTTATTAACAAATTACTAAAAACAGGTTTTTTTTTTAAATGGGAAAAACAAGTAACAAAGGAAATACGCTATCTTGTAGAACTGTGAATTTGCAACGAAAAAGAAAGAACTGGAGAAATCTAGTGATTGTTGGACCAAGTGGACAACCACTGGCGAGTAAAGATGTGGTAAAGTACCTTGGCAACTGGCTAGATCAGTATCTATGTTTCAATCGACATGTAGATGCTGCTCTGGCCAAAGCTAGGGGAGCCTTTGGGTTGACAAGACGGTTGTTTTTTAGCAGCCGCCTTGACAGCAGAGTAAAGGTGATTTGCTAGATGGCCCTTATCTGGCCAATGATTGCCTATGGGTGCCCCGTGTGGTTCAACGTTGCCCCATCTCATGTTATGGGAACCATACTTCGCCCTGTTCGGAACAAATATGATGACACACGGTAGTAGTTATGAGCTGGCACAGAAACTAAAAGCGGTAGACGACAGCGAACTCTTGACTCTCACCCGACGCGATAGACTGCAATGCATAAGAAAGCAACTTCAAGAAAACATAATGAAATCCAACGAAAGATCTGCGAAAACATACAACACCCGCACGCGAAAAATTCGATACCTGCCCGGACAGGAAGTGTACAAAAGAAATTTTATTTTGAGCGACACTTCAAAATATCTATCGGCAAAACTGTGTCCAAAATATGTCAAGTGCCGAATAACTAAGCTAGTAGGTAACCAAATGTACGAACTTGAGAACTTAAACGGCAAAAAGATAGGGGTATTCCACGCTAAAGATTTAAAACAATAATCCCGCCCTTAAAATAGCCGAAACGATTTACTTTGGGTAAGTACAATTTACCTGAATACCCCTACGATGGAAAAAAAAAAAAAAAAAAAAACAAAATCAGAAAAAAGAGTAGAAATTTTTTTTTTGCAAATGGTTATGTAATTTTTTTGGGTTAGAAAGCATAGGTATATATATTTGTTTAGTAACTTTACTTATACTAAAAAGCTTAAATTAAATATATGTAGTAATATGCTACTATAGTATCTACTTAGGTACATACATAAAATGTCACCATCACATTATTGTTCTAATATAATATTATTCACTATTGTATCTGGGAAAGGTTAAAATCCTTTCTGGTTGTCCAATACATCACGGCAACTTATCGAATTGTCTAGCTCTGATGCGTAAAGAACCGAAAGAGAATGAGTGCCATAAACCAAAGTTTTCATTCAATTCTACCTAATACCTATCTATTCTGTGATATCAATGTTTTTTGTCCAAGTTAATTGCTAATAATCTACCCTAGTAAAATTAACATATTCAGTCCCCAAAGTAACTGACAGCCAAGGTGGCTTACAAAACATGGTTTGGCTGAAAACACACTTGTTACCTGATTAACGATAGCTGAATTTACTATTGATACTCAAAATCAAACAATTATATTTCGTAGTACTTCTACGCTCATACATTAGAAGTCTAATATTAAGCTTCTTAATAATACCAAAATAGGTAAACAGTACCAGATCACTCAAGTACCGGATACTTATTAAGTCGATTCTTGGTTGTTCCAGTGGACTCTTATGTCTGTTACCTATTGATCATTCATGCTAGTCATAGAAGTAAACAAACAAAAAATATATATATATATGTGGTTTACTTGTAATTTATTATTTATTTATGTTAAATAACAGTCCTGTATATATGTATTTATAACACCTCATTTGTATAACACATACATACACAAAGTACCTGACAGTCGAACCTGCGATCGCTAAACTACAACGTTTCGTTTTGGCAAAAATACACCTAGTACCTGATTAAACTTTGCAACCTACCTAGTTGGTGATATTTTCTTTTGGATTAACGACCCAATCGATTTCATCTAAGCACCTAAAGTACCTGACCTAAAATATAATTTCTACCTATTCTGTGATATTATACATATAACTTATTTATTTGTATCGACTCATGTACCTGAAATTAAGATTCTACCTATATGTGATATGTGTGTTTTAAAGTCCTATTTACTCTTGTGACTTGATAAGTTAACCTAATTTAATGTTTTAGTACCTATACACATATCTTTATAATCCCAGCCAAAAAAAAATGAGATAATTAAGTTTAAACGGTAAAATGTCTTATTTATTAGCATATAAAAGAACTAAACGCTAATTCGTATGGCCTGGTAAAGTCATATAGGGTAATGGGAATTATCCGTCAACGGATGAATAATCACATACCTACTTAGGTAATGCAATTTAGTTACATAGGTCAAGGTCGATATTACTAAGCTCAACATTTTGGTGACGCACGGTACAATGGAGCTTAAAAGAGTCAAATTACCGTAGATGAATAAATAAAATCAATAGATATGTATAACAAATGTTACCAGATATGGATTGTTTATTTTGGTTTATACATAGGTGTGATTCGATATAACCCAAACCTAATATACGTACATCATATATCTTATAAAAAACGATGTAAATAGGTATATGATATGAGATTAATTTAGTTAAAAATATTAACTGAAGTCTCTTATATAATTATGACCTTGGTAGTAATTATTGTACGTACCAACGATATATAATAACTAAATATAAAGAGCTCACCAAAATCTCATACCTCTTGCTGTCTCAGGTCAATGACCTATACTTGCGAGCGGGTGGTGGACGGTAGATCACTGATCCTGCAACATTTCTTAACGTTGACATGGGTTTCGGTTGTTCATCTTAGGGGTTGGTTGGTGATCAATAGAGGTGGGTCGGGACGTATGATGATACCTGAACAAAAAAAAATATACTTTAGAAAACATTTATATACTAGGTAAAAGAATTCTTATTCATCATGAAGTATAACTAGGACATACCCACACCAATTTTATTCGTTTAATAAGTGTTGCAACGCTATGTGTGAACATATTATAGTATTTTATAGATGAAAACCGCCATCGCTTTCCATGGTGAGCATCAGACGTCTAGTGGAAAAAAAAAATTCTGGCAATCTAAAAAAAAAAAAAAACCAAGTAAGGTTAGGATAGGTCACGACACGTATGTAGATCGAACAGTATATTTACCTGCATACGGTATGGATGTCATTGCGTGATAAACCCAACTATACAATACCGGTAGGGTGGCATATTCAGGGCCTCGCCTCCCTTATCAAACACTATTTTTATGCACCAGTCAATTTATTTCGGATAGTGTCATTCATTGAGCCGAATAACCCAAAATGAAAAGCAAGGTCAAACAAATAAATTGAATACTCTCGTGTTTCAATTAAGGCTACTCTGTTCGCAAAGTTTACTTTTGTGGAGTTAAGATAGTTCGTCAATCGTTGCTCCTAGGCGATGGTTCATATTTGTAAGAATGGGAAGTTTCTTTTGTAGGCCAAGACTCTGGGTTTGTGATACTATAAAAAGTAATCATGATAGAAAAACAAATAGAACTTATTTCAACATCTAATAAAAAGGACGCCACTTATACTAACCTCAACTCAACCTAAATGTTGCGGCATAGTTTTCGCCCGGCTATTTAAGCTTGGGTTCTTCCCCACGATGAAAGGTTCCTTTTTTCCATTCCTGGCATGGATTCGATCCGCCAAAAAACGGAATTTTGTTATGGGAACCTTAAATAATTCAAAAAGATTCGTTAATGTAGGCTGGAACTCAGATATAACGAAAAATATACTTACTTTTTTTTAATAACAGCGGCATCAAAACAATTCACAAACCAAATGAAAAACACAATGGTTTCAAGTTGACGTTTGAGTGAAATAAAAAGAGACGTTTCTTTTTCGTTCCATAAACAATATGAAACCAATGAGAGTAGAGTTCGTATGAATGTTAGAACAAAAATAAACATCCCTGTCTTAGCGCCAAGTACACGGTGTGGTGAAATTTATCACTAATAATAATAATAATAATAATAATTATAATAATAATAATAATTATAATAATAATAATAATAATAATAATAATAATAATAATAATAATAATAATAATAATAATAATAATAATAATATTAATAATAATAATAATAATAATAATAATAATAATAATAATAATAATAATAATAATAATAATAATAATAATAATAATAATAATAATAATAATAATAATAATAATAATAATAATAATAATAATAATAATAATAATAATAATTATAATAATAATAATAATAATAATAATAATAATAATAATAATAATAATAATAATAATAATAATAATAATAATAATAATAATAATAATAATAATAATAATAATAATAATAATAATAATAATAATAATAATAATAATAATAATAATAATAATAATAATAATAATAATAATAATAATAATAATAATAATAATAATAATAATAATAACTATAATAAATAATAAATAATAATACTAATAATTTAACAAAATAATATAAAATAAAATTAATAAATTTATATTAAAATAAAAACTAAAAATAGTAAGTGTTTACCACCCTTAAACTAAAGTTAGTCAATAACTAACTCCACTCCATCTAGGGGGAAATAGATCGTTAAGGAAGCATGTTAGAGGACGACTAAAAAGGAATATCAGATGAGGAAAACCAGATGAAGGTCAAAGTCCACCCACACCAGATCATACGTTGTCTTTTTATGATTGGTGGAAGGGCTCTAATCGGACGATCCATAATAATGTAAGAGGAATGTGCAATGTGCATGGTCCTAGAATCCTCTAGCTAAAATCGACTTTTAATAGTCATCATACTTACGTGCTAGATAGTACACCTCATTACTGTCCTTATAGTAATTTTCACTAAGTGTACCTACTCGTGAATAAATACAGTTTTTAATAGATGATTCTATCATATAATTCTATTCGGTTACCTTTTTATAACTAATGGTGTTCCTTTGAATTCGAGCCTTAATATTACCGGCTTATTAAATAACCCAAGGTAAAATTTAATTAAACTTACCTTTCTGTGCCGAGTGATTTTATGTTTTTTTATTACCAGCCAAACATCTTGGTTTTTAAGATTTCAAAGGATAGACTATAGACTGTACTTACATACTTTGGCACATAGGTATACTTACTTATATGCCTTAATTGGGAGTTACCCTTGGTTCTAGTTTATGAGGTGAGTGAAGTGAAAGAAAAAAATGTTTCTATTTAAGCCAGCGCTAATAAATTCATTTTCATGTATAGGCTATAGCTAACACTTACCTGCTGCACACTATTGGCGGTCATAGACTGCCACTAAAAGTCGTGGCCGCCACCATTTATTTGTACGCATATAATTTATCCGATGTTGTGTTCCAATTTTGGACGTGTGCACTAAATAATTGAAGTTTTAATTCGACGTCAAACACTTAAACGACTTAAACTCCACGAAGGATACATACATACATATATACTTATACCTACGTAGGTATCTACTTGCCTTTCCAACTCCAGGCCCGCGCACGAGGGAGCTTACCCGATACCACCGGGCTCAAATTTTAATTATATTTCGGTGACCCAAGTGAACCCCCTAGGAGAAAAAAAATTTGAGTGCATCGCAGGAGCCGAAAAAGAAAAGAACGAGTATATCTGAGCTAAGTACCTACTTAAACAGTGTGATTAATTTTTTTTTATAATACTCACTTGAATTCTAAAGTTATTTATTAGTCATCAATTATTACATTGATATCTATAATATATATTGCTCATAATCTTTTTAAAAAGAAGAAACCATACTAAAGTATTTAATTTATTTATTTTATTTATGTATAGTTTTTGTTATACCTACATATATCATTTTTCTACCTTTTTTCGCAATTGTTCGAAAACCTATAGATAAAGTGATCAGATAAATTACTAGATTTAAGAAATCTTAAACAATTTTATAAAACGTATTCTATCTGTGACAGCATAGCGGTAGACGCTACAGTCCTAGATAGTCATAATTCTTAAATAATAGCAAAGTAATTTAATTTATTAATTTAGTGTTTTGGTAATTAATTCCCTTACTTTTTTTTGTAAGTGATATCATTTTGTTTCTGTTCGCGGTCTGTCTTATCTATAGAATCTTTTCAAACCCCCTCGGTCTCTTACCTAACCAGAGCTCTATTAGGTAGGGAAAGGAACAGGGAATATTTAGTAAACTCAGCGGAAATATTGACCCAAAAAGGGGCCATTTTGGTTGCCATAAACGGAAGCAAAATCTTTATTACATTTTCTTCTTTTTTATGTCATTGCTGTAATTAGTACACGGTTATTAATTAGTAAATTTCTTTCTGAAACCTAGTTGTTAAAATTTAGTCCCCATAAATTTATGAGTTTACTTACTAAGCCCTTTGGGCAGGATAAGCATTGTTAAAAAAATTATCTAAGGGATCATAATAAATATTCTTTAAATGTCATGTTTCTGAACATTTTGTTGTTTTTATGGCGTTTCTGAAACCCATTATGGAATAGAGAAGTTTTTTTTTCAGGGGTGTGAAAGGTGAGTTACCTAAGGTGGTAATCATGGTGTGACCAAACAATAAAAATCTATTTAGGGGAAATCTAACAACGGCCGATTGATTTCCAGGTTGGGAGGGAAATGGCCAAGCTGCATTACCATCAGCAGCTCCCTATTGGTGTGTCGAAGTCCGTCTGATGTCTATTTTTGAATTTAAGTTTTCAAAGGCCTGATCTATGTGGTTGTTGCTGGTGAGGTCTGGCTTCAGGGACAAGAATCCATCCCGTCCGGCGAGTTGAGCTGTGCTAAGCAAGCAGGCCCGGTCCTTGAACCAGACGTTCCAACCCCTTTTCACTCCGCGTCCTCTTCTACCTCATCTTTGGCTTCGTCTACTGCTATCTCGCTCTCTCTATACTCCCCCCCCTCCTTTTACCACGCAACACTCAAATGGAAAACATTCGGGTGTTTGAGAGGCAGTGTTTTAGACGCTGCCTTGGATTACACAGAACACCAGAGTCGGAGTACACACATTACTATGCTAACGAGGTTCTATACAACAGGGCCAATATAAACAGGATAGATAACTTTTTAATAAATCTGATTCGGGGTCACATTGCAAGAGCGATGACCTCGACCAATGGACTTACTTTTGGGGCTTACTACCCCAATGATGAGTATAGTGAAAATTCAAGTCAAAAAATTCTGGTGGTTGGGTGACCACCGTGATATTGAAAGTTGAGCACATTGTTGCTTTGGCCGACCTACATAGTTCTAAGGTAAATATAGGTAGAGTAGGTAGAACAGTGACGGTGGCACAAAAAAAAAAAAAAAAATCATAAATAAATTTTTTTTTTTATTTGTATGTGGGTACATGCAGTTGCCAACATATATGTATATATACGCATATGCATACGTGAGTATGCATATGCGTATCCAAAAAAATGCTGGTGGCTGTTCTAGTTTTTAAGTTATTTTAAGTAGTTTTAATTATATATAATGTAGTTTAAGTTAGTTTTATTTAGTACCTTAAAGGTAGTTTTATTAATTTTATATAATTTAGTTTTAATTAGTTTTATTTAGGTGAAGGGTAGTTTTAAGTTTTATAAAAAATAAAAAGAAAAGATATAGATAATGAGTTTTTTTTAATAGTTTTCTCGTTAGTTTTAAGTTTTAAGTACCTAATCATGAATTTTAAATATAAGTTATTTTACGTCGAAAAGCATTGTTTAAGTATAGTCATAGTTTAATTTAGAGCGCCCGCATGGGGCCAGTAAGTTAGTTAAGTTAATATGTTAGTTAGTTGTTTAAGATTTTTTGTCTAACATTAAGATAGATATAAGAAAATGAAAAAATAAAAAATTAATTAAAATGCAAAAAAAAAAAAAATAAAGTTTGGCTTGATACTTTGAACTTACCGTCAAGTTGTTGTAGCCGTTGCCACTTTTTTAAATTGTTAGAAAATTTAATATTTAGTTTTTATTTTTATACAGTTAATATTCTGTAACAAAATCATGTATTCTCAGAACCCACTAAAATACGTCCGTAAACACCTAAAAGTCCCTCGATACGGATCAAAAATATTAAAAAAAAAATTTGTACCACGATACTATACTTTTTCTCAGCTCAAACTCAAAAAATTATTTGCGCCAAATTGCAAAATTAACTTATAATGGGTTCCCCCCATTGAGTTAGTTTTGTATTTTGGCATAACTTAATTGATTTTTTTGTAAATAACTTTTTTTGGATAAAAACTTAATGTTTTTTTTTCCCATCTTCTACTGAAGACCAAAATATTCTACAACCGACAACTTTTACTTTTTAAGGTAGGTATATTAAATCTGTGGTCAGATGGCAAAATGTTATGAGTGAATCTTTCAAATTTTACGTGCATTTCATGGATTTCATCCATGTTAAGATCAAGAATCATTCAAGCAACGTTGGGTAACAACCACATTGTCAAACTCGTAGATAGTAGTACACCTCAGGGTCTCTATCCACCTTACTATGGCTGTTCTATCCACCTTACTATGGCTGCTTACCATTTATACAATTCTTTGTGAACTGGATAACTGTTGTGTAAAAGCGGTGGCGTATGCGGATGACCTTGCGGTTATGACATCAGGGGCGTTTCCTGATAAGTGATATTATGGAAACTGCCTTAAGAAAAGTTAGCATCTGGGCTCCTACCCAAGTTGAGCAATTAGACCATGTCCAACCGATGCCTGAAACGTTATTCTGAATCTTCTTCCTTTAGATCTCTATATTAAATTCATGGTATCCTTCAGTGCAACCAGGCTTAAAGAGGCAAGTTGCTTGACAGAAATACCCTAAGGGCATACTAAAATATTGGAACTGCTGCCAAGATATTTGCGCTCAATTTAGACTGACTACCACTCCCCCTCTCTTAACTTTGAAAAATGTTGTAACGTTTTTTTCAACACTAGGCGAATGGGAAAACGGTGACAAGGGTCTATGACACAACAGTTTTCACTGACATGACGGCTCAAAAATGGTTGATGGAGTTGGGGCAGGTGTTTTCTCGGAAATACTTAATATCAATCAGTGGTGTTTTTCACAGAACAGTAATTTTGTCAGAGTAGTCACAGAGATAGAGAGGGAAAGAGAGAGAGAAAGAGAGTGGCTTAGAAGACGATAAAAAGGAATGTTTGATGTTATTTTTTTTTTGTAATTTGTCTCCTTTGCGATGCGTGTAGCTCGGAAACGGTCGAGATTTAGAAAAAAAAGTCAAAAAATTAAAAAAAAAATGGAAGAGCTTTGATTTATTCATGAAAATTTTTTCGCTACGACGCACCATTTCCGGAGCCTCGAAAAAGGGGAACTTTATACCCCTTATGTCAGGACTTTGACATTATAACAATATTCGAAGGAATGGCTTACTGAACTGCTACATCAATAGGGTAAAATACTTTCTCCTCTACTAAAAAAATTCAAAATTCTAACTGCTCGAAAACGGTTTAAATGTTGGTAACGTGTTTATGGAAGTAGGATGTATGAATTGGTGCACCATTTTGAAATCTTGTTGAATGGCCCAATTTTTTAAATAACCCATGGGTACATAGTACATAGGTGATAGGAACACAAAGTGTTTTTTCAAATATTAAGTTACAAAATTTGTTCGAGCGTGTAGGTTGGGTCAAGTTTAATCGGGAGGAACAATTTTCTAAAAATTGACTTCAAGTAAAAAAAAAATATTAAAAAATAACGGTAATACTTACAATATTATATGCTATACCTTTTTAAAAAGCTTTATATCTCCTTTAACTTCATTATTTCATATTTAAATAAAGTTGGTTTAGTGAGTTTTTGAAAAATTAATTTTCAGACTAGAAATTTTTAAATAAATTTAAACAAAATGTTTCAACTAATTTTTTTTCAAAATTTCAAATATTTAAACAATATTTTTGTTTTCAAAACTTCAATGCTTTAATTAATTATTAGTCAAAATAAAAAAAAGGATGATCAAATGTTTTGTACTTTTTTATAAAATTAAAAACAACGAAAACCACCTCTTCTAAGAAATATCAAAACCATAAAAAAATTGTGTCTTCGAAGAGGTGGTTTAAATAATGTAAAATTAAAAAAAAAATAGTTTAAACTAATTTTTTAATTTTTTTTTTCAAAGTTTTAAGATTGAAATTAGTTTTTTTCAAAAACCATTCACTTAAATATCTTTATTTATATATGAAATAAAAGACAAGATTTCTAGCTTTTCAAAAAGGTAAAACAGAGTATTGTTAATATATCCGTTATTTTCTAATATTTATTTTTTTCTGTTTTAAGTCAATTTTTAGAAAAAACCTATCTCCGCGTACAATTGTTTTCTTACTTGACCCAACCTACTCGCTCCAGCAATTTTGTTTGCATTTTATGTGATTTACCTGGTATAGGTGATGGACTTATGTAAATAAATTTGTGAGGTTCTTTGAGGCTGAATATCTCTCTTCAGCCAATTGACGACTAAGAACTTTTGTGTAGTAAATTATTCATTTTAATACGGTCTACCATAAATACCAACTTTTTGTTGTGGCCGTTAAAAACCCACATTTGTATGAAAAGTGGCGGATGTCCTTTAAGCACATTAAGTAAGCCAAGTTTAGGACCGCCGCGTTCTTATTTTCTCATGTCTCATTACTACTCAATTACTCATGTCAAATTTAACTAAATCGTTACCACAATTTTACATAGTACCTGACATCGCATAATTAAAAAAAATCATAAATAAAAAAGACAATATAAATAAACTGTTTCTTTATTTTTCAGTCTCGAATAATTCATCAATTTAGTTTAAATATTAATACGATTTCTTTGAAAATGTTATTTAATACCATTTTTAATATCCTAATAAATAAATCATTTGAAATTCTATATTTTTGAATGAATATCATTATTGCATGCCACTAATATCTCAGCACCGTTTTGTGGGAATGTTGCGAAAATTACATTTTCCAAATCGTTTTGTTGAACTTTTGGCAACTTTGAATAATATTTTTTCTTGAGCAAATCTATGTATTTAGAAGATGATTCTGCAGAATCACACAAGACGACAATGCATCCACCCCAACTGAAAAGAGAAAAAAAGCAAATTTTAAAAGAACATCATGTATCAGCTTTCAAATTAAATTAACTTACCCAGCGCCTGTCAAACGAGCTCCTACACCAGCTTCCTCTGAAATTTCTATCAATCTATCCAAATCCGGATGTGAGCATTCATAGAGATATTTTAAACTATGATGTGACTGGCGCATGAGTTCGGAAAGCGCATCTATCTTTCCGCATTTCATCGGTGCCTCACAAGTTGAACGAAACACTTGCACTCTGAGTGATTCTTCGAAAGTTGTTGGTTAGTAATTGGGGTTCTTTCTTAAAGGAACAATTAAAATCTCTTACCTTGGATGACATGAAGAGCTCTTTGACGGAGCTTAAAATGCTTCATGCCATGTGTATTTGGTGTAAGAAAATCATTTTCAAACTCTTCCTGGGAAACTTCAAGTTCTTTTAAAATATCATTTCTGGTATAAACATCTTTGGTAAGTGTATTCATAGTAACAGTTTCGAGATAACTGAGTTTGCAATTCAAGGCGCTTTGCAGTTCGGCAAATCTTAGAATATTCTTCCAGTTTTTAAATGCCAAACTTTTGGCTATTATACGACAGCTCAAACGGCATTCTACAACCCTCTCATTATAATCTGAGGAGGCAGCTTTATTAATTTCAGCAAGACTATTGGCAACAACGAAACACGCATTTTCAGGCAATTGTATCGAAGTCGTTTTCAATTCAGGATAAAATTCAATAAATTGTGCACATCCTGACTCTGCAAGGTATGCAATAGCCTGATCCATACCTCCGCCCTGAGTTCCTATGTAACGTTCGCAACTTGCTGATATAGATGCGAGCCTTTTCCGGTCCAGTGAGGTATTGTATACAAATGAAGTTGCAAGGGTAGCAGAGCTAACTAATGCACTTGAACTGGAGAGTCCTGATCCATGTGGAATGTTTCCACTCAATGCGATTGACATGCCAATGGAACCTTCGTCTGATTTGTTCATATTTTCGAAAATGCCTTTGACTCCACATAAGAAGTATTTGTACCATTCTGGTCCACCTTTTTCAGGAATATCAATTCTAATAAAAGATGACAACAAACAAAGTAACGTAAGTACATTATATGTATGTGTTTTAATTTAATATAATAATTATTTTCATTTATTATTATTACTATAAAACGAGAAAAAAGCTATATAAATACATCTATGTACACATAAATAAAAATGAAGTGTCTGTTTCAAGATATCAGTTTTTTACAAAATGCATAATGAAAGCATACAAGGTAAATACTTATAAGAAAAACTCAGTTTTTAAAATGTTTTATTATCTGTCTGTCTGTTCGTTCCGGTTAATCTCGGAAATGGCTGGACCTTTTTTGACGGGACTTTTGATTTCAGATAGCTGATGTAACAACTTAACTAGGGCTATTTTGATTAATCTATCGGGTTCCATTTTTTTTGGAAAATACGTGTACCTAAGTATATGAACCGATCGTAAATCAAATAGCTGATGTTATAAGGAGTAACTTAGGCAATTTCAATTACACAATAGATGGCGCTGAAGTCGCTTTTTTAAATTCTTATTTATAGACTGACTGAAAACATCTAGAGCAATTTTTTCACTGTTAGATTGCTGATGTTGTAAAGAATAACAACTGTTTGTTCTGCGGCAGCAACGCACCGGGTAGCCGGCTAGTATAAAATAAAAACTATTAACCAGAAATGCTTACAAAACTTATCCCATATTTCAATTATAGTAGTCGTACAACACACGACATCGTTTTTAACGTTACACCGGTGTTGGTCCTTCAGTATCTACCAATTGCTCTTATCAGATGTGAAAACAAAGGGTTTAATTGTGATTTGAGATAATTAACGCTTTCCTAATTTTTTCAGATTATTAAAGTAAGTATTCCCAGAAACCATTGAATAATTTTAGCGAAGATTCATATTTTTAAATCTTTTTTTTTTTAGTTTAAACTATTATTTTAATTATTTAAAATAATAGATTATTTTGTGAAAACAAAAACTTTTCAAAGTTTTAATTTAAATTTCCATTAACCTACGTTAATGGATTTTTGTTGATTATGCTAAACTTGGTTTATAAAATTAAAGACCTTGCAGAAAAAGGGAGGCAAGTCCAAACATAACTTTTTGTGGGAAATAATTTTTTTTTTTTTTAATATTAATTGTTGCACTAATGCTTTTAATTGGATGCCATAAGAAAATGCGCATATTTGTATTTTATGTAAACTAAGTTTTGTAGTAAACAGATAATTTATGTAATTACTATGTTTTTTGACCGATTTTCATGGGCGAAAGTAAAGTGCGTGAGCAGAGACCTAAACCATTCCTTCGGAATATTTTTCAGAGTACATAAGTAGTTAACATACCAAAAAAACCTCTGACATCTGCGTGGTGAGCCGGAGGAGGGGGAGGGGTGTATAGATTCCATTTTCGGGACTTACGCTTATACCACGGATATGGTACGTTGTAGAGAAAAATTCTCTGAGACTACATTACAGCCCATAAAATTTACTACAAGTCCTGAGGCAAAACAGAAAGGTTGGCTTGAATTTTGTTCACTATAGGTATGAAATTAATGAAATAAAGGCATCATAATTAATGAAATTACTGCAACAGTTTCAATGTGACCATTATTGTATTCAAAAATTTTGCTATTACGCTCTTATTTTTCATTGTAACGGTTTTTTTTTTGTACAACAAAATATAGCTTTTTTTTTTGTTAAAATAGAAAGTTAAAAAAGTCATTAGGCTAAGAATTTGAATCTGCCCCCCTTTTGCTGCAAGGGGTTCAATCACTTATAACTTATAAGTATATACCTACCTACCTATACCCAAGTCAAAACTAGGCTTCTCATAAAATGGTTTATTTAATTCTTCTTTTTTAATTGTATTAAAAAAAAAAAAAACTTTGAATAGCATAAACCTAGTCCTTATTTCAAATATCCTGTTAAAAATAAAGAATGGTATATTTACCTAATTAGCAACCATCTACCATACTTATGCAGGCAGATTAATTGTTTGATTTATTTATTTACTCAATATGGGGTACGTGGTTTTCGGCATTAAATGTCTGAACGATTAGGGTCTTTACTGTGACAGTCTAACCGGTATTACGAAATTAGTTTACATTCACATTATAGGGTCAAATTAAAAATTCAAATCCAAACACTTCTGATCTTCATTTTTGAATAAATTAATTTAAACAACTTTAGTCACCTGAATGATTTAAGGTCACACTTGTAGTTATCGAAATTAATATCAATATTGCGCAAATACAAAAAGTTGTTAGTCCTCGTGTAACCAACTGCAAGAAGAATGGATTGCTTTATTGCCATCGGTAGAACCGGATATCCGCAATAGTCTACGTGCTCTCCAATTATGTTAACCCTACAAAAAGAAAGATGTATTTCAAAGACCTCTTTAGATTAAAATTTAAGGTGAGTATTACCTCCCTGGAACGCGAACATAGAATTTTGGTTCCTCATTAAATTCTTTAACATAGAATTCTCGAAGTTCTTGCAGTCTAGAAAAACACCCATTTGATGAACTCAGTTCATTTACTGTCACAAAGGTGGCAGAATTTTCACTCATAATTGACGTTTACTAAACTGTCAACCACGTAGTCGAACTCGAAGAAATAAACAAAGCTACACGAAAAAATTCTTATTTTTATGTACACGCACTCGATTACTTAAATAACCGGCTTTGGATTTCACTCTTTTTACAATAAACTCAAGAGAATAAAACATGCAAATTACCTAGAAAACAAAACAAACCACTATCTGTACTAGGATACAGTGAACGATAACTCCACAAACTACCCCGAAGTTTTTTAAATAAAATGCAGATTGATGACTGGTTGTCTTGACTATAGAATGCCACTTTGGCACATGAATGATGCGATGAAACAGAACACTGAAATTATATTGTTTGTATTTTCAGTTTTTTTCCCTGCCTTGCGAATGGCTGATATGATAACATGGGGGCTAGGTTCAATTGTCTACTTTGGCCGATTCGTCTTCAGATAAATCGAAAAATAGAACACGACGGCAATTTACTCACTCGCTAATAAATTGAAGACGCGACGCGACGCACATTCCTGCTAACTAGATTACCAAGCTGCAGAAAAATTACTGATAAAATTATTTCCAAAACAAACATCTTCACATTCTCAGCATTATTTTATCTTTCATTTTGTATTTCTTATCTCCGAGCCTGAGAAGTGAGACGTTATTCTGTGTGTTTACAATTTTATAAATTTTATTGAAGAATGATAAAACAAAAAAGAGAAATAAACAAACAAACCACACTGCCACAAACCCAGGCAACCTCGCCCGAATTGGAAAATGGAAACCATTAAAAAAAAACACTGAATTATGTAAAGTAGTGGTGATTTTGCGCAATGTATCTTTTATCAATGGAAACGAATTCGATGTTTTTTTCAAAAATGTATGTGTGCCTTCATTATATATTATTACAAAAAAAAACAAACGCACATTTTGCAGTCAGTCAAGGTCAAAAGCAAATGCCCTTGAATCTAAAATTATTTGTTCGAGTTCGACATTTCGAATATGTGCTGCATCTGAGTTTCTGAGTAGACAATGGTTTGAAGATTCGGTGGCTGACAAAACTTTAGTTTTTCTATTTAAATAGAGATGGCTTTTCAAACTTGTACAGCGGCGCGTTTCATTAAACTGTTTAGAAAAATGTCTAATTTCGTGGTTAGTGTCTGTGGATTTCAGTTGCCTTCGGGGGATGTAAGATATAGCTAAGGCGGAAACCGTATTTGTAATGCTTGTTTACAGTGGTTCATTTTAGAGAAAAAACTAAGGTGGTTTTTCATTGGTCGCAAAAAGTGCTTTTTTAATTTACTAGATATATTTTTTCCTCTTTTTATTAGATTTTGTGTTTCATTGGTCAAAAAAATCAAATCTAGATTACGTCTAGATCAAAATCTCGAAATCTCAATTTGAAGTGAAATTTTTTCATTTGCTTTTACATACACAACAACGTGTGAGACTGCCAACTTGTCAAGTTAGTGCGAACTAAGTTTGTCTCCCACTCGATAATTTATAAATGAACAAACATCGAATGATGCACAAAAAAAAATATTTTTGGGTTTCATTCGGCAAAAAACATCTGAAATCTCAGAGCAATATCTGAAGTTTCCAATGAAAAACCACATCAAAGAGCATTAATAATTTATGTATTAGAAAAATTTTCTTTATTAATTAAACAAATTCTGTACGCCAACTGTTAATTTGTAACAGAAAACAATTTATATTGTTCAACTGCGCATTGAAGTAAATAGATATGAATTATTTTATTGAAAATTTGGTCCATGTTTTCAGATCCTATTACAAAAAGCAATGTTTGTTAATTGTGAAACATTTTTTGTATATAAATTAATAGATTGAGAAGCTAAGAACTTGGTGGCAATTGATCTTTGACATTTAAAAAAAATCTAATAAAACACCCTTGTTTTTCCACAATTTACAATTTGTTTTTTATTTATTAAAAACTTGTATAAAAAAACAAATTTTAAATTGTGGAAAAACAAGTGTTTTATTATATTTTTTTATATAAAAAATGAAACCTTTTAGAAATTAACAATAAATAATATATTTATTAAACAATCGCGGGTGCAAGTACAACGCATCTAAATTAGTTAAAAATAAACGTCTTTATTGGCACAGTAATGGCCAGTTTCTACAAGCACTTTTAAATATTTATCGGGTTGTTAAATCTTAAAATGGTATTTTTCATTGACACCAACCTAAAGCCGTGTGTAAATTCGATTAAAAGTTGGTTAAATGGTTTTGACACTAGCGTGGTGAATAAAATAGGTAAATATTAAGCGAGCTGTGCAGCAGGCTAAATGGGTTAAAATTGACGTTTCAAGATAAATAGAGAAGATTGTATTTGTTTTTTTCGTTTGAAAAGATGAACGTAGATGCAAAACCGTATGTAAATAAATGTTAGCTTGTTATTCAATTTAAAAATAAAATTATATTAATAATTTTGTTTGTGTAGGGTCTAACGACGAAAAAAACAAACCTATTAAAAATAAGGATAGATAGAATTGGATGATTTGTTCACACCAAAAAATTCCTTTATATTTAAAAAAAAACGAAGAATAAATATAAAAAACTTCCTCAAATTGTTGTTTATTTTGCAAAAAACAGAAACGAAATAATTGTTTTTTGTTTGCTTCGAAATTTTTTACAGCAGCTGTGAAAACTAGTGGTATTAAACTATCCATAATGAATTTTTTTTTGCAAAGACAACGGTCCCAGTTGTTTCAAAATATGAAATAAACTATGCAAAACCGAGAAAAATAAGTAAAATTGAAATTTTGTTACATTTATCAGACCGAATTCTTTGTAACTTTGTATCTTTCAAGATGGATTTTGAATAAACAATTAACTAAATTGAAAAAAAAAAAACAATTTTTTTCAGGGAAATTTCTTAAATGCTGGGGAAATTTCATCCAAAGAAGTGTTTTTACAAAATCTCTTTTAACCCAATTCACACAGCAAATGAATAAATTTTATCCCAACTTGAACCAAACGAGGTAGACAATTTAACCCAATTCACACACGAAATAAAGTCCCATTTTGTTCCAAATAAATTTTAAAGGCGTCTTAAAAATGCAAGACAAAGAAAACGATTGAAATTTTTCGATCGATATCCTCTCCTCTCGCTTGCTCTAATGAAAGAGACACATATGTGTGGTGAATAAAAATCCGGGGATGGCATCAAGATTCCTCATTTTAAAAAATTAACTTACTAATGTTGGTACACACCATTTTAATTTAAAATGCCAGTAAATGTTATTACTCCTTTAACTAAAAATGCTTTTAGGTGTATTTTGGTGAAACTGGGCATAAACGACGGATATAAGAAAGTCAAACAATCCTAAGAATTTGTTTCTTATATCCTTGCTTTCCTATAAAGAATTATTTATATAAGAAATAAAAATTCTTATATAAACAAAATGCTTATATAAAAGATAGTTTCTAATATAAATAAAAATGCTGAAAGGAAAAACTGTTTTCTATTAAAAAGCATGTATAAACGAAAATTTTATGCTTAGAAAATTCTAAAAAAAGATCAAATGGTTCAGAAAATTTTATAAAAGTAAGACAGAGCATCGTCGGGAGCATCAGTTGGATGTTTACAATGGAAACTTTTTTATAAACGATACATTTTCTATATAGTTAATTAGATTTTGTATCAGAATAGGTTTCTTATATCAGTTTTTTTCTTTTAAACGGTTTTTTTTATATAAGGTAAATTTAACACGTATCTCTATGGAAACGTTCATAGTGTTTTGGAATGTCCGTCTTATAAGCGTGTTTTTCTAATATGAGACTTTCTTATATCCGTCATTTACTGTATATACTGCAATGAACGAGATAACTTATCAAATAAAAGGTATTTGAAACTAAGCCAGGGCATTTATTTTTCTATTAGTGCTCGTATTAGTGTTAAAATTTTGTTACCAAATATGTCAATATATATATATATGCCTAAATCAATATTCATATATTATAAAAATAAGTTTCGTGTGTGTTTGGACACACATAACTGGGTTATTTATCATCCGATTTGCGTTTTTTTTGTTGGATTCTTATTGAACTAGGTAAGAACACAACGGAGCCAAAAATTTAAAATTTTGAAAATTTTGAAAGTTATACGTCAAAAATAACAATATAATTTGTATTGGACCAGATAAACCTATACTACAGTGCCAAACATTTTGAAAATTTTGAAAATTATACGGAAAAAAGTATTGACCATTCAAAAAATGATGAATGCTTCTATCTGCGATTGCTTTTAGTCTGTTTTGACACGTTGATGGTTTGCACCACATTTCGAGAATCCAGCCAGCGGATGAATTCGCTTTCCAACGACAAGCGATGTAACATTTTCTGCGACTGCGACTTAAATTGGAACATTGTTCGCCATTATCATCTTCACATGTTTTCCATCTAACACACTTATTTTTTGACATACATAAATACAAGGACGACTTGGTCGACGATATTTTAGATAGAGTTCACAACATCAAATGACGAATTTTAAGTGTGAGATCCGAAACGAGGCACTGCTGTTGATTGAAGACATGTGTCTGGTCATGGGTGGCAGCCTGTTGAGTTAATTACTAAGGCCAGTCCCGAGTCGCTCAATGCACAAAGCACAATGCTGGACTATGACATAATATGCAATGACAAAATCTCTAATACCAAAGAAAAAGAACAAAAGATTTTCGTTGTAATTTTTGAATTTTTTGGATATGTCTACCACCTCATAATATCCAAATTGAAACTAAAGTCAGCTCTGTCATTATAATGTTGCGCTATCTAAACCAACCAAAATTGAGAAAAGGGACCAAGTTGACGGTGAAGAAAATAATGAACAAGGTCATCAAAGGAATCATAATCAATGCTTGGTTCAAAGGCATGAAAGTGCTAATGGATTTTACCGATGCAACCAACAAGATTGACATTCGAAATTAAGCGGATTCAGTCTTTCTTTCGACATGAAAACAAGCAAATAGCAATTCCATTGAAAATATGTGGCTTTAATCTAGAATTTCCTTCATTTTCTCATGGAAAAATATACGTATCGTGTTTGCATAATAAAGACATTTGCATCGTTTGTTTATGCAGCAGACAATAAAACAAACAACATTTTTTATATCAAAGCGTTACACTGACCTTAAAGTTGTGAAATATTATCATCCATGCTAATGAAATACATTATAATCAATTTCATTCAAAAGTATTTTCGTTCTTTCAAAAAACATGCTAGACTTTTGAAATGGTCATTTAATCAATTTTAGGCGGAACGAAGTTCGCCGGGTCTGCTATTTAATTATATTTTAAAATGTATGTTTTAATGCAAATTAAACAAATTCTGTACGCCAACTTTTAATTTGTAACAGAAAACAATGAGTACCTACCTAAGGGTTTTATTTTGCAACTGCACCTTGAAGTAAATATATAGGTATGGATGATTTTCTTCAAATTCTTTTTATTTGTTTGGATTAACAAAGCTAGAGCTTGTAGATTGAGTCGAGACAAAGAAATAGTTTAGAACAAGGGGTCTGATGTTCTCCTCCGTTTATGTGGGTCAACAAAATATATGTTATTAATTCGGTAGGTACTTAAAGCAGACAAAAATTATTAAAAAAACAAACAAGGGTTGCAAAATCTTAATTCATTATTAGCTAAACTTGGCTTTCAACTCACAAGATTGTTGGTGAATTATGAATACAAAAAAATCAATTCAAAAAATCAAATCATGAGACTACTTGATCATGACCGAAGTTTATGTGCTAAAGATAGTAATTACATAGCATTCCATATTGGAAATAAGGAAATTTTTAAACTATGTCGAACTATAAAAATTAATAAGAACAATAAAAAATATATAAAAGACAAATAAAAATAAAATTCGTGAACATCAAATTGAATTTCTAACTATGTTATGGAGATTTCCATAAAAAATCCTGAGTGGTCCATATTAGGGTCACTTTTTTATAAATGTTCATGTTGTGTTTATTTACTTTTTGTTCATTTAAATAAGTATGTTTATCAACTATTTTTTTTTAGGTTTTGGTTTTGTTTTTAAATTAGTCATAGTATTTTCATGTAATTAAAAGACCGAATAAAATTATTTTTTTTTTTAGTTTTGAAAATGAGTTTATATTTTGGTAATCCATAATCACTACTTTTTCCCCTATACGTATGTATTATTAAAAATCCAAGGGCTGTTTTTTAAGTGTACTACTCGCTTTAAAATCCAATAACAAACAGTAGTTTATCCTTAACACATTAAGGCCCACTTGCACGAAACTTTTTTGACATTAGTAACCACTGATTTATCCATGAATAGGTACTAGCCATCGATAAAAATATAAACTCGTTGCAAAATCTTAAATATTTATCCACTCATTTTTTTTACATTCGTCAAATAGAATTTGACAAGAAGTTGATATCGGTGAGGTTCGCATTAGTGTGTGTAGCAAATGTTGTTTTTGTTTGAAGAGGTTTTCTGTTTCGTTCCTGTTTTTATTTTTTTATCTTTGGTTAGCTGTGTTTTCATTTGTGCAACGTAAAATCATAAAAAAAAACAATTATCTATTTAATCCTTGATAGCTAACTGCAATTTTATACATTTATCCTTCGTTTTCGTGCAAGTGGCCCTAAGAAAAGTTTTAATTCACTTCTTTCCGTCTAACTTTCCTGAGCCTTTGATTTCCAAGGTTCGCTTTGAGTAGAACGTTCGATTTGCTACTCGTAATACGGACCATATAATAAAGTCAACATTCAAAACTGATCGACTCCCATACCAAATCACATCATTAATGTCATATTCCATGGTGCCAAATAAGCACTTATTTTCATTTTTCGAGCAAAGTTTCATAATTTCCGTGACGCAAAAAAAAAAAAACATTTTTTTTTCTCATGTTTGAAGTTGATTTGAATATGTTACAATTTGCAAGCAACAACGTCATAGTTGATTTTATACTTAATCATTAACAAACGTACGTGTGTAATTTACAATTCAACTAAATACTGTACAAATGTACACGTTTTTGGTTGAAACATCATGTTTGTATTTAAACTAAACAACGTTTCATATTTAAATCAACAAATCTATAGTTAATTAGTTTCAAACGACGATTCTCATGTCCTTATATCACAAGCGTCGTTGACCAACAACTTCGTGCTCAATTTCATATTAATTCCGTATCACGTTGTTGGTTAAGAATATTTGTACTCATGTAAGGTACTATCATTGAGTTTATACACATAGAGAAAGCATGTGTAAGTTTCAAACTTTGCTCGTAGGATGTCGTTACTATCGACTTGTTTTTTGTTTACTCTTGTAGCAATTATTCTTGAGTTAAAAGGCACAAAAACAAATTCAAATGTATGCAGAAGAATTTAGTTCCATCGGTTCGGTTTGAGTGTTTTTGGTCACAAGGAATTATTGCATCGGTGAGTTTGAAACCATATTGATTCATCTGTGTGTATAAACTCAATGGTAGTATTCTTTTAGTGATAGCTTAAACACAAAATTAACAATGGCGTTGTTGATTTGAACAACGAAAATAGTATCATTTAAATAAAAAAAAGGAAAATTCCAACTTGTTCAAATTCAAAATGTTTGTGTTTGACGCAAAAACAAACAAGGTTTGGGATTGATTTTACCCATGAATGAAAGCATACAAGATTACGACACTTTGGCATTTTCCATACGCTGACAAAAGAAAGCAATCTCGTTTCAATTTCCATGATAACCACAAATATGCGAGCAATTTGAAAAGTACCATGGAAATCGACCTAAGTTGTACTAAAAAAGAGTCAAACCTGTCACAATTTAATTACAAGTTGTAAACATTTTCTTTTGGTAAGTAAAAATAGGAAAAAAAAGGTATTATCTATTAACAAATATATTTTTAACTTGCTCCGTCTATCTCTATAGGTAGGTACTATAAGTACGGTGACAATTTTCTCGGAAGCAAAAAAGAGGACACATTTTTTTCAAATATTTGTGAACGAATAATTTTAATTAAAAGAGTAATAGTTTTTACATTTCATAGTCAACTCACATAGTAGGTACCTACTGATTTTATGTAAAATAAGGGGCTCCCTGGAAATAAGAGAGAATATGCTCGAAACTCGTATACAACTTCATATAAGCGTTCTAATAAAAGTTGTCTTCAAAGGTTAGTGGCACTGAGAGCTCCGAAGAACCACACAGACAAGTAACTTTTGTTTGCCTTGTTAGTTCTACATGGATTAAAGGGCACCTAAAATTTTTCGTCGAAACCGAAGGATTTAACTTACTAAAAGTCCTGACGTCGAAAAGGTGAACCTGAGAAGGGTAATGGTCATAAGAATCCCTTTTGTTGGTCTTTTGCTTATAACAAAAAAAAGATGCGTCGCAGTGGAATGTTCTGCGAGATTAAATTACAGCTCATAAAATTTACTACAACTTTTGCTATGTGTTTTTTTTTTTTTTAATTCTGAACCGTTTCCGAGCTACATGCATTGCTTAAGAGAAATTCCTAACTTTGAGATTGTGAAAGTAAGTAATTTATTAATGATGAAAATACTTAAACTTAAAAAGCGATTTGAGAGGGAAAAAGAGAACATTGAGAGGACAATTTAGTAAAAGGATGACAAAGGAATGACACAAAAAGAAGAGAGGACATATGGTACCGAAAGAAAGGACTGTCCTCTCAAAAAGAGGACGGATGGTCACCGTAACTATAAGGCAAAAAAAGTAAGTACCTACATATACTTTCCCTGCACCTTGTAATCTGTCCTAACAACTTCCCATGAAAATCAGCGATCTGTCTTTGTTGACTTGCATATACAAGAGCTTATTCTAATTCTTACTCAAAAACTAAGAAACAACGTTGATGAGTAGGTAGGTTTTTTAGAAGAAGGGGTTTTATGTGAGGATAGATTTTCTATAGACTTTGTACCAAATAACCGTATATAACTGTTAACGAAAATCAAATTTTTCTCGAAAAAAATACCATACATTTTGATAAAATTTCGAATAAGCGATTTGTTGCCGAAGATGAAGCCTTTCATAAAAAAAAGCCAAAAAAACTTTTAACCGATACCTCTAGGTATAGAACCGTTTTTTTATATGCCGACTATCTCGTAAATTTATTTACCGTTTTTGATGAAATATTATATTTAGATAGACCTGCAAAACCTGATAAATATTTGAAAAACTAATTTCGATAAAAAGTATTTATTTGAATAAAAATGTTTTTTGGAAATGCAAACATTTTTTTTTTTTAAACTGGTCAAATTAATTTTCAAGACGTAAGCAAGAAGGTAACTTGCCACAAAAGCAAGTTTGTGTGACCCAGTCGTGTTCTTTATTTTTTATTACACCGACCTACCTATTGAACGAGTACACCGGTCTTACCGAAATTTAAAATTTAAAAATTTAAATTCTGCTACTGCTTAATCATTTAAAAAAATTTAATTTTTAAAAAAAGTTATATTTTTTTCAAAATAAAAGACATTTCAATATGCCGGTGGTGGTTATAGGCAAAGAAACAGTGAAAAATTTGCCGAATAATTCGATATTTTTCTAGTCGACAAAAAAAAACATTTTCTGGGGTGCATGTCGACTTGCCGACATTTTTGAGTTCGACATTTTTTAATTCAAGATTGTTAAATGTAGACATTTTACTTATACGTATAAGTAGTTATAAATATTTTTGGAAAAATCGATATAAATCGACATTTTAATCAACTGATAGGTACCAACATATATATGTACTTTTTTTTCGATCATTTGTAAAGTAACTGTCCAAATTTTTATCGACAATTTTCTTCTTATTCACAACTGGCAGATTCAGATTCAATGACCAAAAATTTCATTTATATAATATTAAATTTAAGTTTTTATCAAACTATCAATTGACAATCGCAATAGGAGTGTATATCTTTTGATTTAAGAAAACCTTGTCATGTTGGCTAAGAAACAGGCTAATCCAGGCAAGTAGAAGAAGTTAGAACATCGCCACATCATTTGGTTATTCCATGAGAATCAACGAAAAAAAATAAGGTTTACCTATAATATGTATCTAAAACATGTATTTGTCGTACTACCCGGTATTATCGTATACTTAGTACTTATACCCGTCGCATTGCACTAAGAAACTTTTGAGATATCTGTTAACATACCGCATAATATTTTATTTGGCTATTTTTAGTCTTTTTATTGTTTATTTTTTTTAAGCTATTAATATACCACATAGTTAAAGTTTAGCAAGATACTTTATTAATTTAATTTTATTATTTTTACTATTTCTATTCTTATATATATTTCTTAAGACCTGTATTTTTATTGATACACAAAAATGCTGCAGAAAAAATAACTAAAACCTTTCGTAATGTAGAAATAGAAAAAAAAGCTAGATATAAGATGGATATATAATAAGTTAAATTAAAATGCTTCCACATGACGTATGTAACTGCAATGCGTACTCCGCATTACTTCATATCATATATACCTAGGTATTGTTTTGTTTCCCAACTATTCTTTGTTTGAGCAACACAATAGAACATCCTTCAAAATATAGCCACCCACATTTATAATATATAATTCATACTCAACGGCAACACAATGTCCTTATCCAACCATGCTAATGGAAGTAAAATAATTTAAAGTGGCTGGGGGACAAATGTAATGACAAAACAAACGAAATGCACACACATGTAGGAGACATCGCACAAAAAACAACAGCCCCCCTCCGCCTCCCCAAAAGAAAAAAACGAACAAAATTATTTGGAGCTGTGTTTTGTTTGGTTAACTTGGCACCGAGCAAAAGTTTTTCCCTTGCATTCACAGATAATACACATTTTTAGTATATTATTAAAATTTGCACAAAGGTCCTGTTCTCAAAATACCTCCCAGCTCATCCGAGTAGCTTGAGCAGCAGGACTTAATTATAATATGTAATAAGTGAAGGTATGTGTATGTTTATGGCGGGAAATTCAATTGAAGTTCCTTTTTCCTTTTTAAAATTCAAAAACAGCAACGAACCCAAATGAAATATTTCGCTAAATAGATTTTTTCGTATTGCTTTTTGTTGAAGGGTGTTAGTGCCAGTATATCTACGAGACAGGAGTATTCCCAAAACCCAACCATTGCCGTCACCCGCGCTTCCAATGAGGACGTGACTATAATATGCTCTCATAACCAAGCAGCTCTGTCATCTGAGTGTGTGAGGAGAAGTTTGATGATAATTTCGAATGGTTTAAATCTCAACAACATAGAAACTGGAGCTGGGAGTTGCAAGAAATAACTCGGGAACAATGTATACCACACAATTAGGCACCTTATTTGTTTCATGGAAGAATGGAATTCTGGAGCTCGTAGATTGTGTTGTGAACAAAGGCATGGGCGATATGTGTCGTCGTTGGCGTTGCTCTCAAGCTTCCGCTGACTCAGAACCATGAATGTTGGTGTTGGGATAAAACAATGAAAAACTGACGACAACACACACGACAAAGTTTTGTTTGCCCCCAAAGCGTTGATATTATAGAAGTATGTTCTAGCTAGAAAACAGACTTATACTAGGTTGGTTCGGTTCTTTATTTTTTTAAAGAAGTTTTTGCTCAAAAATGCAAAAACATTTTTGAAGTTCTACACAAATATTTGTTTGGATTTCAGAGAATTTTGTAAAGTTATGTCATAGCAAACAGAAACTCATGTATCCGATTGCTGATGTAAATATAAAACTTTTTTTTTTTTTAATTCCGGATCTCATAGTTTGGTCAAAAAGTTGGCTTAACTTTTAGTACTGCGAAACATTCTAACGTTAAAAATGTTTCTTATTATAGAATTAAATGCAACATTAAGTTTTTTGAGAATTCGCAGTCTGGTTTTCCAAGCCCTTAACCAGTAGCGGCGTTAGGGTAGGGCGAGGCTGGGCAACCGCTCAGGGCGCCGGATAAGAAGGTTTTATTTCCCCTTGTTCTTTGAGCGAGGTTTACTTTATTTAGTTTATTTTATAAAAGTTTCTTCGAATTTTTCGTCAACTTTGGGTTTTCCGGTTTTCACGACAATTTTTGCACAACTTTTTTTTTATTTACCGCAAATTCACTTCAAAAGTTGGACCGAAAAAAAGTTGTCAATTTTCAAGCAAATTTTTATATAAATTTATTGTTGATTTGGCCTGAAAAATTATAAAGTTTTTTTACATTCATCAATTCGCTTACAAAATCTACTCATCAATTTTTTTTATCAACTTGTATACAAAAATGTCGATATATAACCTTCTGTAATGGTAAGACTGAACCTTTCCATCTTTTGTTTCTATAATAAAATTAAAAGTTACCTCTAAATTGAAAAAAAAAAAAAAATTTAATTTTTCTTTCCAACTTTTGTCAAATTGTCAGAAAAATAAAGTCGCTATTAGGGTGCTCGTAAATTCCTACTACTGTAGCCGAGCATTTAAGATGTGTCAGCCTTATAGTTTTATTGGTTGTTTGGTATGACGTACTTTATCAAATTGGTGTCGTTACTAAACCTCTACAATCAATATCCATGGGTCTTGGTAAATGCACGGAATTGTTGAACAAATGCTGCACTTTCTTGGAAAAATATAAAAATACGGCTTTAAAAGCGCCATTTTACATGTAAAGGAATTGGATGAAGAAATAGAAATTGAACTTGTGAAAGTTTTTTGAAAGTTTTTGAAAATTTGTATTTGTCAGTATTATTATTTTTTATTATTATTATTGATTGATTTATTAACTGATTTAAAAGAGTACAATTTACAATGGTAATATATACCTACAAAAATCCTTAAGCATGGCTTAAAGCCGTCTGCCTGATTGACATAAGTTTACCAGTAAGTAGTTAATATTTAATATATAATTAATTCACAAAAACAAAAAAGTAAAATATATACAGGTGTTTTTTTTTTTTTTTTTTTTTTTTTTTTTTTTTTTTTTTTTTTTTTTTTTAAAGTTAAATTGTTAAATAGTAATATCTCCTTCGCAATTAAGAATCTCCAGCACTTCTCTTTGCGTTTTCACATCACTCCCTAGAAAATGTCTTCGTATTTCTTTCAGAATGGGACATATTCCTATGAAATGTATTACGTCTTCTCTCACTGCTAGGTTACAAAGACTACAAATCACAGGCAGATCTTCACGATGTGGAATAAAGTTTAGTCTTATTAGCTCTCCTCTCATTTTGAATGTAGCTGATATAAGCTTCTGACTATAGTTAGGCCGGAAATAGTTTCTTTCACAAAGATTGTGTTGCAGTACGCTATATGTTACTCTGTGTACAGAAGAAGTCGCCTTGCTAATGCATTCAATTCTGTATTTGTCATCCACTTTTGCGACGAGGGTGTAGAGCGCTTCTTTAATATCTCCTGGGTTGCTTAGGTTCAGATTAAAATTGTGCTGGCAATAGTCTGCAAGCTCTTTTAGTTTTTCAAACCACAGGTTTTTTTTCCTAATGGTATACAGAGCTATTGTTTTCGGCAATCTGTCATCCGGCATGTTAAGCACTTTAAAAAGGTAGTCGATATGAAATTTTAGTGTTTTAATGAACATCGGTGACAATCCGGTTTCTATGTTTACCATGTAATTTGGTGTATTTCTGGGTAGTTGGAAACATCTTTTGACATAAAATCTTAACAATTTTTCTACCATTTCGTACTCCTCATAACCCCATGTTTGAGCAGCATACATCATCACTGATTCCGCCACCGAAATGAATACTCTATATTTTACGCTGTGCGAAATAAATTTATTTTCAAAGCATCTTTTCCACGTTGAACTTAATGCGCATTTTGATTTGATAAGTTTTTCTTTTAAATGAGTTTCCATATTGAGATTACTTGTTATAATAACACCAAGATATTTATAGGCCCTCACAATTTCAATCGGTACGTTGTTTAAATACCATTTTTCGTTTCTGGATGTTCTGCCAGCTCCTTTTTTAAAAATCATCACTTTAGATTTGTCCAAATTAACACTTAAGTTCCACAACTTACAATACAAATCTAAACGATTAATCATAAGTTGTAGAGTTTCAGACGAATATGAAAAAAGGACAACGTCGTCCGCAAACATGAGGGCTTTGATCAAAACTCCGGCAAATTCTACCCCGCCTGGTAGCCAATCAATAAGATCGTCTATAAAGAGGGCGAAAAGGTAAGGACTCAGCGGACAACCTTGTTTTAACCCCATTGTTGTATCAAACCAGTTTGACAGTTCCTCCCCGTTCCATACCGCTGCCTTGTTCCCAACATATATGCTCTCTAAAACTTTTCCAAATCTTGCCGTCATTCCAGCGTTGTATAGCTTGTAGAATAGAGCTTTTCTGTCAACAGTGTCAAAGGCTGCCTTAAAATCAACGAAGAACACATATAACTTCTTTTTCTGTTCCAGAAAAGTTCCCGCAATACTTCTTAACACAAATATATTGTCGCAAGTGGAATATCCGCTGCGAAAACCCGCCTGGAACTCTTTAAGCTTTTTTTTATCATTAATCCATTTGTCTAGGCGATTGTTTAAAAGTGATACAAATAATTTATAAGTGGCATTTAAAAACGATATTCCTCGATAATTTTTTGGATCGGCTATGTCTTCTTTCTTGTGAATTGGAAATATGATCGATGTCTTAAACTGATCTGGTATCTCACCTGTTTCTAGTATTTTATTGAATGACTCCGTAAGTTTTTCAAAAAGTTCCACCGTTCCATATTTCACAAACTCAATAGTGATTCTATCCGTTCCTGGTGCTTTTCCGTCTTTCAGTCTGTTTGCCGTCGAATACACTTCTTCATACGTAATAGGAGCATCGAGAATAGGATTGATGAAAAAAGGTTTTGCATAAAGAGCAATTGGTGCTGCTATTGCTGGATTCAAAAGTTTTTGGAAGTACTCTTTTAGCAAAACGACAGATATTTTGTCGCTGATTTGAAGACTTCGACCGTTGAAGTTTTTACCGACTGCCAAAACTCTTTCGTGTTTCTACATTCCGTTAGTTTCAAAGCTGCGTTTTCATGATACTGTACTTTTTTTACTTTGCATATTTTTTTATAGTAGGTATTTGCTTCAATAAAGAGTCTTTTAAAATCATTATTATCAAATTTACGGAATGCTCTGAGCCATCCAAATGATTTTTTTCGAGCCATTTCGCACTCACCATCAAACCACTTCTCTTTTCGTTTCATTACGAGCTTATCCGGTTGTTTGCCACTTGGGTATGAAGCTTTAATAATGTTTTCAATGTCACACATAGATAGCTCTCTTTCCGATTGCAGGTTTTGATTTAAATTCTGCCAATACTCTGTTGCTTTGACATCCTTCCATTTTAGTTTTGGGGGGAGTTTAAGCTTCCTAGAGTTAACTTCAGGAGCGACATACGGATTAAATTCAACAGTTATTGGCATGTGATCAGAATAGGGCTCACTCAGCACTTCAAAATCATGAATTAGTGACATCCATTCTCCTCTTGCTAGGCAGAAGTCCACTACTGAAGAACCTTGCTGCCCTACAAAAGTGTATTCGCCTGCTTTGTCCGATTGGCTCACCCCATTCATGATAAACAGTGCAAATGCGTCGCATAGTTCCAACAATTTTTTTCCTCTTGCATTCAAAGTTACATCCTTTGATGATCTTATGTTGCCTGCATACATATTTTCCTTGCCTGCTTCATTTCCCATTCTTGCGTTTAAGTCACCAATAATCATGACATTATCCACGTTGTTTCGTTTTAAAAAATCGATCAGTGATCCGAAGTCAGTCTCCCAATGGTTACAATTGATGTATGAAGGTATTATAATATAAATATTAGAATTTATAACCAAT
Source organism: Baccha elongata (assembly GCA_951217065.1). Lineage (NCBI taxonomy): Eukaryota > Metazoa > Arthropoda > Insecta > Diptera > Syrphidae > Baccha > Baccha elongata. The sequence continues at coordinate 181,391,954 of OX578272.1, read as the reverse complement.
TTTACGAAAGTAACATTTTCCTCTGAAACGAATTCACAGCATATATTTTTGATAGACTTTTTAAATCCAAAGTAACATCCACCACTTGTGTTTAGAGCTACAACAATTTATTAAGCGTCAAGCTGGTGAAACTGAAACTATGAAACTATAACTTCTCCAGAAAATAAATTGTCTCTTGGACACTACATTACGAATGAAAGAATTGAACAATTAAACAATTAAATGAGTAAACTTTCCTCTTCCACGACCAAACCGAAACACGATATTGTTGTAACGGTGACGGGAAAAAAGTTTCAATTTTTCGGAAAAATAATGGAAAATTGTAAGTCAGAATGGAAGCAATTGAAAGTCAGAATGGAACCCAAGTAACAATTTAATTTTCATAAAGGCCAATAGAAGCTATTTTCTTATTTCTATTACAACTGTAATCAATCTTATAGAAACCTATTTGGCGCACATAAGCGAAGTTATAACTCTTCATAAACAGTTTGGATAAGGCCTGGTGAAGGCTTTGCAATGGAAACAATACTTTGCTACGAAAGGCTTTTTGTTTCGCTAAATAGTTGTCTAGACTTTCTTAAGAAAGCAATAGTTTCTTTTTTAGTGTTTCGCTAAGGACTTACAGAAGTCATTACGGAAATCTTACCGAAATAAAAAAATTCTTTCTTAAGGGAACTATAGTTTTCTTTAGTTTGTTGTTTACTACTAAGAGAAGAGATACTTTTTTATGTGAGCTATAGCTGTCATTAACAAACAAACCACCTGTCATATTTTCCATGTGGTTAGGGGCGTACCGTGAGGTAGAGCTGTGGGGGGGGTGAGTTTTACTAATGCCGACTTTTATTATAGGAATTTGCCGACTTATTTTGGAAATTTGCCGACTGCAGTCATCGCTATACTAAAAAGTAAAAAAATGACTGGATGTTTTGAATAATCAATAAATTTCCATGAAACTGTGTAAAAATATTGAGTATCAACTGTAATATTGAAAAAATATAACACGTGAATTCTTTTAAGAGCAATGTATTTATCTAAAATATTAATAAATATGTATCTAGTTAAAAGAATTTGTTTTTATGAATAGTTTTCAATAATATAAATGGAATAAATAAATAAATAATTAATGCAACAGTATTTTATATAAGAAGAAAATAATAATGAAGTAGTGTCATGAATTTAGATTTATATAATACATTTAATACATATACTATATATAGTAACAAAACAAATCACAACACCGCTTTAGTTGTAATGTTTGGCTTGGTATTGTTGGACACACTGTGATCGGACCCCGGTTTTTGAATTCCATTATTAATGGAGAATCATACCTGCAATTCCTACGAGACCTTTTACCCGATTTATTAGACAGCGTTCCATTGGTTATAGCAGATACTTTAATCTACCAACAAGATGGTGCTCCAGCACACTACAGCTTACAGGTGAGAAACTGGCTGGATGATCATTTTAGTGACCGTTGGATCGGAAGAAGGGGCCCCACGGAATGGCCGCCTAGGTCACCAGATTTAACTCCCCTAGATTTCTATGCATGGGGATTTATGAAGAATTATGTTTACGAAGTGGAAATAGTATCATTGGAACAACTGAAGGAACGAATTGAAGTCGCTGGAGTCAAATTGCAGGAAAATTTGTCAAGCATAAACTTATTTGAAGCCATTACAAGGAGATATAATCTATGCCTTCTAAACAATGGAGAAGAATCGAGAATTTTTTATAAGTACTTCCAATAAAAAACATAGTAAAAATAAAAGGAATAAAAAAAACTAAAAAAACTAAGATTAATGCTTCTTAAATTGCTTCGTTACAATAAAAATAAATGTTTTTCTTAGAAAAAGGTGGTTTTGGTTTTTTTTTAATTTCTTGAGAACGACATAAAATTTTTGCATCCGGTTTTCTTATTTAGACTTAAAATTAATAACAGCATTGAATGTTGAAATTAAAATTAGCATTTAATTACGTAAAATTTTGAAAAAAATGAATTTGAAATTTTTTTTTCAATTTTTTTTTTCAAAATTTTGACTTTGAAAATTTATATTTCAAAAACAATTTCTTAGAATAGATTTATTTAAACACAGAATGAAAGAAAAAGTTATTGGCTTTTCAAAAACGTATCGCACAGCAGTGTGAATGAAGCCGTTGATTTTAAATAATTTTTTTCCCATTTTAAGTCAGTTTTTTTGAAAATTGCCCCTCCCGGCTAAACAGAGGGGAATAGACCCCCCCCTCCCATACAATTTTTTTCTTGTCTCAACGCAACCTACACGCCCTAGTATTTTGTCGCATTGCTCATGACTCACCCTGTATAGTGCGTCCATAATGTCGGATTGCTCAGGTTCGTTCAATTTTCGTTCACTTTCACCTCCGTACGTAAGGAGCGCTCCATAGCTGAGTTTACGTACGTAAATTTGACAGCCAGTCAAACACGTATGAACTTTGATTGCGTTTGCATCTGATCATAATAGTCGACTCAATGAATTGACGGCATACGTAAGGAAACTTGACGTAGAATTATGAAATTAGCTTCCTTTTGCTTTCGACAATTTTAGTTGGACCTTTAACCCAAAGCGAACACGGAAGAAAGTTAGTTATTGTTTTCAAAGCGATCCGCCGCGCATTGGGTAATATTCCGCTTGATCCGGATTGGATTTGCATCGCGAAATACACGCAACCAACAACAACAAAAGATCCAGCTTTGTTTCTAGATCCTGCAAAATTTCAATACGCTCACGTGGCAACATGCTAAAAAAGCTCGTAAAAGTAAAATTTTATTGTTTTTTTTTAATAAATAGTTATTTTTCTAATGAATGCTTTTTATTTAAATTCACCGAGACTCTTTTTTATTTATGCCATAAGACTTTGGAACTCCCTACTATTAATGCTAAAACAAATAAAAGGTATACCACAATTTTATTCTAGAGCAGCTACTTAAAATTTAATATTTTGAAATTGAAATAAAAATTAAAGTTAAAATTAAAAATTAAAAATTTGTAATTTGAAAATTGAAATATAAAATTTAAAATATTTACTAGGTTAAAATCAAAGTTGGTACTCATTTATTTATTAAATGTTATTATTTGTATTTATTTAAATTATTTTTTTTTTTATTATATCCTAAATGTAGGTATATATTTATAAATCATTTACTTTACTTTATTTAAGTTTAATCTTGTTTTTATGATTATTTTTGTTTATATGTATTATTATCCTCTGGATCAGGTACTATAAAAGACTAAGTATTTGTACACCATTTGAAATAAATTGAAATTGAAATTGAAATTGTTTCATTATATCTTTTGCCTTTTTCGTATGGGTTTAAATTGCAGTTAGAGGGTGCCATAGAAACCTCACCCAGGGCGTTGGTAGTGCTAAGACTGGCACTGGCACAAATAAGTAAACAAGGGTAACAGAAGCAAAGTGGGAAGCATTTTGTTTGAAATATCTTTAACGCCATGGTAATCGGAGTCCTCCAAATGTTCTTCCAATTATAGAATTAATATGGTCATTCCAAATGATCATCATCATCATCATCGGCTCGACAACCGGGGTCCGGTCCTGGCCTCCTTCAACAAGTCTCTCCAACTATCCCGGTCTCGAGCCGACGCCATCCAGTTGCGCACCTCAAGGCTCCGGGCGTCCTGGTCTACGCCATCTCTCCAGCGCAAGCATGGTCTACCACGCTGTCGTCTGCCATAGAATGTACCACAAAGAACTTTCCGAGCAGGTTCCTCTTCGCTCATGCGAGCTAGGTGCCCTGCCCACCGAAGTCTACCGAGCCTAATTTTTGTCACGATATCTGCTTCAAGGTAGATTGCGTACAATTCATGATTGTACCGTCTCCGGAATCGTCCAAATGATAGTTGAGTTAAAGATCAATCTAAGATTGCGAGCCTTGGCAACAGTAGGTAAAATTATATTAATTTAAATTTCACTTAAGCGGGTTCGACTGTGTTTGCTGATGTCAACTAGGCTTATGAATTCAGAGCATTAACTTGCAAGGGCTGAAAGTATAAATGCTTGCGCACTCACCCTGACTTAGTGCTCGCACACGCAATGAGCGGCGAGCGTCAGAGCGGCGGAGCGGCCGTCATCGCTATATGCCGCTCACTTATATGGGCCGCCGCTCAACGACTACGTTGCCACAACCATAGAGCTTCATTAGTTTTAATTTTTTTTTCGCCGCTCAGCCTTTTGGCGCAGTCTGACTTGCTTTGGTTTTTTAACAACAAAATTCAAAGTAAAAAGGAAAAGACATAATTTTTGTAATATTTTCGTTTTTTTTTGAATTATTAAGTGGGCTTCAGGTCAAAAAATGAAACAAAGTTAATTCGTGTTCGACGTTTCGTCCATGAATATGGACATCATCAGGAAAGATGTGCAATAAATATTACATTTATATTGCACTTTAAAATAAATATGTAAGCTGAACTTACAAGTAAAATCAAAACTTTATAAAGTGCAATATAAATGTAAAATTTATTGCACATCTTTCCTGATGATGTCCATATTCATGGACGAAACGTCAAACACAAATTAACTTTGTTTCATTTTTTGACCTGAAGCCCACTTAATAATTCAAAAAGTTGATATACCAAAGGTCACATCATATACATAATATGTAATATTTTCGTTCACAAAATATAGGGCTACAGCATAACAGATTGCTGTTGCGTGTAATTACAGCTTTATTTTTTTTGTAGAATTACAGCTAATAAAAGTCGAAATTGCACACTGTTAACCCTAACGACTCAACTGTAGCCAGCGAAAGCGGAGTCTTTTTTATTGCTTTATTCAATTGAACGATTTAAAATAATTAAAATCCTCGCCGAATTAAGGCATGTCAAATTTGGTCCAAACCATAATCCTAATTAATTTTCAATCAGGCCTTTTTCATTAAATAATATTTTTTAACTATGTGTCTGTAAGGCACATTGCCTTTTTTAAAATGCAACAGGTGTTGCACGACACTAGTTAGAAGGAATAGATAGATAGGAAAGAATTGTTTTGGTACAATGGATAGAGAGCTAGTTGATTTTTATTTTTCATTGCATAACCTCATGGGCGACGTCCAGCATAAGCTGGGAGGTATGCTGAAAAGAAAAAAATGCTTTGTACTCAAGTGAGGATTGAACCTGCACCCTCTGGGTTAACAAGCAAGCACTCCATCCATTGTACCATTGCCGCCCACAAATTATCATAATCATTCACAAGAAAACACCTTCTTAAATAATGTAGGTATACAATTAAATATTTTCACATACCATATTTATCCTCTAATGAACTTTGCAATTCAATTATCTCTTTCCAAGTAAGATCTCAATCTCTCATATTTAAAAATAAATCCATATACAAATTGCACATCACGCACCTATTTTAATAATAAACCGACCACCAATGAATAAATCGGAAATGTTCAACGACTAAACTGGCAATAATATAATTTTGCTGCATCGTCCTATAAAAGATACAAGCATAAAGCGCACTTTGCTTTGCTATAATGCAATCATACACTACTTGCTAATCATGCACCCATCACTAATCGTCCAGGTGCGGCAATTAAAATGCATTTATTGGGAAATATCGTGACAGTCATATCAATGGTTGCGCCTTACGCGACATCCATAAATCAGAAATTATAAAAAAAAACCGTCTCGGTCGCATATATTATATAAAAATAGCTTACTCCAATTTCAACACCCGACGCGATTATTATAAACCAATCGCGATGCCAATCAATCAGCGCAGCCAACAATTTCAACTATTCCCACCACTTCCTGCGGTTACAGCCGGTGTGGTGGCCAGATAGAATAAGACACCGCGCCACTACCGTGCCAGGCTTACGAATTAATCAATGAACCATGCTCTACGACCAAAGTCCAGTCCTTGAATTACCACGATCCTGCCACCACCGCACTATGGCTTTCCCCATTGATAAACTTAAGAATCGCACCAACAAGTGCTGAACACTCAGATGCAGCATAGAGGTAGTGCAGGGCAGGAGACATTGCTTAGGCCACTCATATTCCACGACAACGAAACGAACGTCTACACAATATTCGCCGTTGGAGGTCTGTCGGTCGGTGCAACAACAAACAAAAACGACGAAATCGCGACTAGAATTATTATCATATCATTTCTTGCTAAACACCTCGTTAGATGATTGCATTCGTCTTACGATTTGGCCGCGACCGCAACCTCGTCCGCAACGCCCTGGTCCACTATCAACTATGCAGCAGAACAAGGAAGAAATATTGGATACGATTTCCGAACGTTTAAGCGAACGAATTGTGACATTGTGGGTGGTCGCTGGTTTATTAAAACATTTGTCGGCGCATTATCCGAGTCGAGTAGAGTCGAATGGACTGAAGTCGATCCGAGTGTGTGTACTTGGCAAAAAATGAATTGCAGTTGGCATCTACTTCACGGACGACTTGGTCCAGCTTCCACTCACTCAAGCTCCAGCACAGCGCACACGAAATCACAATAAAGTATCATATTCTGTACTATCGTCGAAATCTCGAGGCGGAATAATACGCTCGCAGTGTTCGGCGAGGGCGAATATATACGCCAAACAAATCGCAATGGTCATTAGTTGTTGCCATAAGAGACCAGAGCTCCAGCAATGAAAACGACCCTGGTGCACAATTCAATCTACGTCTATCGCCGTCGTCGTAATGGGTGGCATTAAGCGATGTATTATGGTGTACTCGTGTAACGATTCCGGTGGTAGCCTGGACTAGGGATCACAATTCACAATAGCCTGTGTGTCTCTACAACAATATTTTTGAGCATCGTACAACACAACAAAAACACACAACCAAATCCATTTCGATAGAGAAAAAACAAATTTTCGAACAATGAAGTCGTGCGAGCACGTACGAGATTATGTAAAATCGCATTATCGGGCCTGACATTTGTGGAGGATGAAAGCGAGGATGGAGGTAAGGGATATCTCATTCTGCAGTTCTTCCTCCAGAGCGGAAGCAGCGCTATCTGACATTGCGCGATACAATTTAGCATCATCATAACAATAAAGCAATAAAGGCTGAGAGTTCCATGTTGGAAGATTTGAGTGTGCCAGTTTTATATACAAAAAAATAATAAAAATCAAAAAAGCCAATAGAGTAGCAGACTAGGATGGTCCTATTAACGTGGGTGGCATATTGGCGCATTCAATGGATATGATTATTAGCTACTGTGCGCTGACTACACGATCTTGGAGTTGCTGTGCTCTTTATGAGAAGATGGTATTGTTGTAGATGCATTTTGATCCTCTCAGGATTCTAGTTACATGTGTTGATATATATGTTCGAGATAACGTTGGCTGGCTCTCTATAACTTTGCAGTAGACAGAGAGAGCAAGGAGCAGAGGTTAAAAGATGTTCTTGCATGATCTGCCATTAATTATGTCAGGGATTTGGTTTTCTATAATGGTGCTATGTGGCTTATTGAAATATATGAACACCAAATAATGAAATGATATTTTTGGATTTGGATTAGTGCTTACTTGAATGGTAGAAAGTTTGTTGTCAAAAGTGGCAATGTTACTTCTACCAAAACTTTTGATATTAAAAACGGTTTACAGCAAGGAGCTGTGGACTCGCCGATTCTGTTTAGTATGTACACCAGTGATCTGATAGGTATAGTCTCACTCATTCAATTGAGTATGCCGATGACCTTGTAGCCTACAGAACGGGTCCAAAAGTTGAAGTCATCAGAATTCTCTTGCAGTGTGACTTCGACAAGATTCAGCGGTATTATGATGACTGGAAGTTAAAAATTAATATGTAGAAATCAGAAACTATCCTGTTTAGAACCCCTTTGTCTAAGTCTAAGGCTTCTAGGGATACAAGAAAAAAATGGAGAAATCTAGTGATCGTTGGACCAAGTGGACATTTGGCGAGTGAAGATGAAGTAAAGTACCTTGGTATCTGGCTAGATCAGTATCTATATTTCAATCGACATATCGATGCTGCTCTGGCCAGAGCTAGGGGAGCGTTTGCTCTGACAAGACGGTTGTTTTATAGCAGCCGCCTTGAAAACAGGGTGAATAGGTGATTTGCTACATGGCCCTCATCCGGCCGATGATTGCCTATGGGTGTCCTGTGTGGTTTAACGTTGCCCCATCTCAAATGGAAAAGATTCGGGTGTTTGAGAGGCAGTGTCTTAGGACCTGTCTTGATTTACACAGAACACCAGAGTCGGAGTACAAACATTATTTTGCCACCGAGATCTTATACAACGGTGCCAATATAAACAGGATAGATAACTTTTTAATAAAGCTGATTCGGGTTCACATTGCAAGACTTATTTTCGGGGCTTACTTCCCAAATGAAGAATATAGTGAGTGCGTTCGTCTTAACGGTATCATCCCGCCTGAGACATTCCTCTATTTAGACAGTCGGGGGCTGATACAGGATAGATTGGCGGTTCCGTCAATCTACCATGTCGGCCGTAGAACTGTGGATCGGCGGCTGCTGTATGATCAAGACGTCGGCTCTGGGAACGGAGCATAGCGTCTGCGGTTCAGTAGAGATGTGCCCCTTCGGGACAGAAAGGACTTGAATAAGCAAGTAAAACAATTCTGGTGGCTGATAGTTAGTCAGTTGTTGCCTTGGCCGACCTACGTATTTCTAAGGTATTAACAGGTAGATTAAGTAGGACAGTGACGGTGGCACCAAAAATAAAAGGCAAATAATACCAAAAAATGCATTTATTTGTGGATAAGTGCATTTGGCGCTGGTACATATGTATAGGCGAGTGTGCATTTGCATAGGGTGCTGCGAAAAAAAAAACAAAAGCTACTGGTGGCTGTTCTAGTTTTAAGTTATTTTAAGTTTTTTTTAAGTAGCTTTAAGTTATTTTACATATATTATACGCATAGTTTAGTTTAATTTAGGTTAATTTAGATTTATTTAGGTAAAGAGTAGTTTTAAGTTTTTATATAAAATAAAATCATAGTAAAACTATTTTTTAAGAATTTTCTCGTTTAGTATTGAATTTCATTATAAGTTAGTTTTTACGCCGAAAGGCATTTTTAAATACAGTTATAACATAATTTTGAGTGCCCGCATGGGGCCAGTAAGTTAGTTAAGTTATTCGGTAAGCTAGTTTTTTAAGGTTTTTGTCTAGCATTTAAGTAGTTATAAATTGAATTGAAAAAAAAAAAAATATAAAAAAAAGAGTGCTTGCTTGTTAACCCAGAGGTTGCAAGTTCAATACTCACTCGGGGACACAGCATTGTTTTTTTTCAGCATACCTCCTAGCTTATGCTGGACGTCACCCATGGGGTATGCAACGAAAAATAAAAACAACTAGCTCTCTATCCATTTTACCAAAACAATTCTTTCCTATCTTTCTACTCCGTCTAACTAGTGTCGTGCAACACCTATTGCATTTTAAAAGACAATGTGTTTGAAATCATTAGTGGAATACTTAAATTTTTTTTGTGCTAAAAAATAACGGTACCTGCCTTATAACGTCGTTGGAAAATCTTAATTTTCTCGAAAACGGCTCCAAGGATTTTTTAAAAAAAATTACATGTAGTTTTTATCTGATTGTTTTTTGTTAAGTTGCAAAAAAAAAAATATTGCAAGCCTATTCCCATAGAACCGTTATTTTTTTCTTGAGTTATCTCGTGAACGGGTTAAATGATGTTTATTTAATTTTTTTTTTAGAAAGACCTAGATGACCTGAAAAGACTTCGATATCAAAATTCTGCAAAAATGCTTAGTTTTAGTTTTAATTAATTTATTAATTTATTTTTTTGTAAATTCAATATTTGGAAAACCGCTTAATTAATTTTTTTCGAGTAAAATGCAATTATCAAGCACTTTAAATTTGCTTTTTTTCCCAAACCACTTTTGCCCCTGGTGGTAAATTCTGTAAGAATGTTTGGGGAGCAGCAGCCTCATAAGTTGGGGGCAAACCAGCCAAGTGCGAACTTCTGAGTTGACTGCAGATCGAACAAATATCCTGTGACGTATGATATGGAGAAATGGAGGGAGTAATCTCCTCCTCCGCCATAAAAAACCACGAGACATTTGCTACCCTTAAAGGCTAGCTCCCCATGAGTGGCGTCATCGATTGAGCAAAGTTAGCCATGTAAAGAATGTCTGGCTGAAAGGGCACAATAGTGTCACAACCACAGAAGGCATGCAAAAACAACTCTATTCCACTGATGCATATAAGTCCTTCTCGATTAATGGATGTTGTTAAAAACTGCTCACAACCTGTTCGACCTCTGACACTTTTTTGGAAGAAAACATTTTGTTTATTAGAGCCCAATCCATTAAGGAGCACCAAAAGATCGATATCCTCTCCAGCGATAATGACCTGCTCGTACTCTTCACTTTTCTCCAATTCTGTTGTCACAATGAGGCAGTTGGGCGTCCTCTTGGGCTTGCTTCTCTTAGATCCCTTCTATATTCAGTCCAAAGCAGACGAAGTTGATAAAGCGTTGGTTGTTTTTTGGGTTTGGGCAAACATTTTTCTTGGGGCACTTTTATCTGTGTCGATTGGTCAAAAACGATATCGCTTCACGCTGAAACTGCATAACGTCGTAGTTGCTCTGCTGTTTTTGTGCTACTAGCCATCGAGTACAACGGCAATTTGCGATTTTTTGCTATACCTTCGATGTCTTTATTGACACGAACTTGGTCTTGTAGCAAACTATACAGGACTAATTTATTAAACAAATTATGAAGAATAAAGCCGGAAATGATTCAAAAGTGGCCGAAACATTAGACAAATAGGGTATGTGTGGTGCTATTTCAAAATGTTTGATTAGCCTAAACCTTTAAATGCCATCTTGTGTGAAATATGTCTTACTTAAATGTCATATCAAAGGTAAATTAAATCAGTGCAGACGTTATCAATTTATGGCCAAATATAACAACCGTTATAATGCCAAATATCAGGTAGAATTTAGCCAAATCTTTTGTGGATCATTAATAAAAAAAATTCAGTAATATTTAAAAAGCATTATACGTTGAGATTTAACACATCATCATCAGAGCCGCTTTCAAAAAAAAAAAATTGGAAAAACTAAAACCGTTATATGGGAGGTATATCTGTAATAACAGCAACAGTAAAAATAAAATATCTATTTGAATTTCTCCTCTAGAAAATCACTTAAAAGTACCGTTCAACTGCATTTTTTTGTGTTTTTCTATCATCGTAATGTCAGCTTGGATTAAAACCTTGAACTGTTTTTTTTACACAAAACCAATATTCCAAGTTAAGTAGAAACAGTTTTGATACAGGTTATGTGTTGACCACCCTATCAGTCCTGATTCTAATTATTTATCCACCTTCTTTTTCATCGTAATAAATTTCAATTACCTAATAGATTATGTTATATATTTTTAACACATCCAACGATCGTCCTTACAAATACCTTCACCTAAAAGAAATTGTCCTCTGTTAAACTCAATTCATTAGTTTATAATAAATAAATGAAAAAGGACTTGTTTGCCAGACTAATGAGTTTTTGCGTCTTTTTGTCCCGAAATTAGATTTTTAAATACTTCGAGCATTAATAATAATTAATAAACATTGAAAAGAAATAATCCTTTATTCTTCTTTGAAAAACCCTTTGAGGTATGTGACCCTCTTCTTAATTAAAAATCGCCACAAATTAGTTACAAAATGAATGCTTTATTTCAATAATTAAAGAAATGAAATCTGTCAATCAATTAACTGATTTTTATATGCCCTGAAGTGCCTTCAATAATTCCAAAGCACTTTGAAAAGTAATAAACGAAATTTCTTCCGATTCACTATTTCGTCCTTTGCATGAAAATCTCGTATAAGTGACATTATAACTTATAATATCGAAACGGGACAATCAGAGCGGCTGAAATTGGTACTCAAGGTATATTTAATTTGAAAGCTTTTAATCTGAATTCTGTGTCGGCTGTCATGTTGTTCGACACATCAAGGATATTTGCTGCTAAAATGACTTGCACTTAATTAGTGTTGTGTGGCGGATGTGGTCACTAATGTATATGGTTGCGTTTGTAATCCTCTAGTGTGTGATGTGGGAGGATTAATCCTAAGGATTTGTCCATCACTTTAATGCCCAACCACAATATTGGCAATTCCAGTTCTAATTACGCTTTGATTGCATATTCAAGTGCTTCGTTTTGGCACGTTGACAGGTCTTAATGGATGCCAATTAAAGTCATTTCCATCCAGAGATAAAACTTAAAAGGGAACTATTTTGTTTTCATATTTTTCTATGTGTGATTGAATTGTTTGAACATATAAGATACTTCAACTCATCTTATCAATTCTATATTTATAAACGGTATTTATATTCAAGACGACAAAACACTGTATTAATTAATTAACTCCACCCGAAAGGCAAGGTGGGGTATTTCCATTTAAATCTAAACTTGTAGAAGAAAATATTTCATTATTATGATCTAAGCTGCAGTTCTCCGTGCTTGTAGTATAATTTACATCAGAAAATGTAATATATCTTTCTTTTGTTTCTAACATCAAATGCCGCAGGATCTTCTCCAACTACCGTTTGAATAAGTCGTTAATTTTTTTTTAATCATCAGCCATGCGTTTGGAAAGGAATTCCTGCTAACATTCATAACGAAAGAACGGATGTCTTGATTGAGCATTAACCTCAATTAAAATAAAATAAAACAATAATAAGCTTAAAGATGTTCTATAGGGCAAATCGTTTTTTACATTTTAAAATACATCCATGATGCGAAAAATTTTCTTGAAGCGAATTGCACTTTCCGTTGCGTATTTTCCAGGAAATCCTTTGTTAGTTGAAATAAGGATCTATAGCTAATGTTTTTTGCTAAGGTAAACACGAACTAATATGAGGTAGACAACTAACCAAGTTTATTATTTTAGCCTACATTGGCAAATTGTTAATGTAGATTTTTTTAATACAATGAGACAAATAATTAGTTCTTGTTTGAATACTTACCGCATACATTGACAAAATAGTTTTCGTACACTACTTTCATAGTTGTTTGTTCAAACGCACAACTTACAGTACTAGAGCATTTATAGGAAATTAAAAGGTTTATAAGAAGATACCGATACACATTTGTTTTGAATGTTTGATGAAGATTATAATGGAGGGGAACGACAGAGAGTGGTAGAGCATTCAAAAAACATGTAGTGCCCCTATAAAAAAGAATATATGTACGTCCAAAGTTGTTGGGTTAATTGATGGACATTCCTTGCAGTGCGAATATTACGGTTGAAAGCCACATACAAATGACCTGTGCCGAGGATGTGGTGATGAAGAAGTACAAGAAGACACTCCACACTTTCTCTGTAACTGCCCAGCTCTCTGCCGCCCTAGAAAAAAAAAAACAGGAAAATATTATTGTTGTTATATTGTACTATTCGCACTAGAATGTCAGTTTTTATTACGTCGATTTTCAACAACAGCAACTTAAAGGTGCTACCACCAATTTTAAACAAATTTTATTTATTCGTTTTTACGAATTTTATTATTCGTTTTTTATATTTGGCTGGAGATATAGTTATTTCAAGGAGTGCCAATTCCTATCATCAGTCTCCTTATTAATGGTGCTGAGCTTTAATCCAATTTTTTTATGCATTACGCATTATCAGATTTGCTCAGTCTTCGAAGTCGTATGCACTACGCATTTTTGAATATTTTTGAAAAAAAATTACGGCACAAACCTAGCACAACCTAGCACAACTTTCAAAAATTCAATTTTCAAAAAAGGGGGGCTAACTTCACACACTCCGCATTCCACCGCTTATGACCACTGACGACACAGGTCGATATGTGATGTTTGTTTGTTTATCAAATCATTTGGAGCATCAGCATTTTTCTAAGCGCCTTTAAGTATGCTGTTTTGTTCCGCCTCCGTTAAAAATACTTTTTCCAGGAAATAGAACAAGTCTCAAGCATTTCAGGATCAGACTTAATGAAATTCATAAATGCCTCTGGGTGGCTGAATAATTAATTGATTTTTCATTGCAGGTACACAGTATGAGAGTCATACACCTCAGGGTATCAGAAAGGATCTACATTGATCTAAGTGCTGCGGATACACGATCAACTCCCACTAACCTGACCTAACCTAACATTCAGATAATTGGAAGAACAAAATGTCTTTCGCCTTGGGAAAATCCAAGCATTTCGCAGCGTTTCAGGCTACACGTTAATTATGTGGTTAGTTCCAAAGAAGGTGGTCAGTGAGAGTGATGCACATACTGCGACTGCAAATGGATATTTTTTTATGTTTTTTCAATACAAAAGTGTACCACTTGTGGATATAGTGACATTGGGGCATATGTTTCGCTCTAATGACCAGAAAGTATAGCCATTGAGATTGAGCTTAGATTAGGTTAGGTTCACGTGGCTGTCAGGAAAACCACTGACACACTTAGACCAATAAAAGGTTTATTATAATACCACGCGTATATATGCAGTTATTTACTCTTAAATTTAAAACCAGTTGGGTCTTCTAATGATGAGATTTAGACATAATCTCTATATTTGATAGATCATAGCGGTCAATGTAGAAGTATTCACCTAGGTGTGCTTTACGCCTTTGAGAGAGAGCAGGACATGAGCAGAGAAGATGGGGAATGGACTCTTCCTCCTCTTCATCTATGCAGCTTCTGCAGAAATTGTTAGAGATAACGCCAAGTCTTGGGGAGTATCTTCGATAAGACAGTGTTCAGTTATGACACCAATGCTAAGATGCAGTCTGCTCATAGACAGCAAACGTTTGTTGCGCCTCAGATCTATCTTTGGCCAGATCTGTTTAGTCGCTAGACAGTTGAATTTGTCCATCTAATGTTTGTTTCTCTTATAGCATCTTGCTTAAGCATTAGTTTAAACGACAGTTGCGGGCATCTACTGAGTTCTTGAAAACAGCAACGAGTGATTTAAGGGCTGCTTGGCTGTCTGAGGAGATGCGGATATCCGATATGGATAACCCGTTTTGCTTTAGCAGTATACCTACTCGCGGTCATTTAAACTTTCGTTTTATCAAGATATTTCTTAAGCTGATAGTTTACCAGCGCAGCGTTTCCATGACTTTGAAAGGAAGGCATGTTAGTGCAATCAGTCAGTAATTCGAGGCTGAAGAAGATTCCGCTTTTTGAGGACGGGCAGTACAAATACTGTTTTCAATGCACTCGGAAGAGTATACAAATAGGGAGGATAGTGAGGCTTAAATATATACGCATGTAGTAGTTTTATCTGTGTGGAAGCACATCTGTTCTGAATGAAAGGGGTTATATAGGTACTATTCAGTCCATCGGATTTGTTTATGTGAATATCCTTGATTAATCTTGCAACTTGAAGAGTTCGAAAGAAGATTCGTTCCATTGAAACGTTTTCGCTCTTTTTTTACTGGAGTTTACTGGAGGTGCTATGTGACTTATTGAAAGCATCGAGTTAGCAGCGAACTTTGCTGCAAACGAATCAGATTTTCTTTAGACCTAACCACAAAATTGTCATTAAAGACGAGTGTCGGAAAACCTAAGACGAAATTGTGACTTGTATATTTTTTACACATGACCAAAAATTCCAAAGACTCACTTTATACACAGAATAACAAAAGTTTATTTATTCAATTTTCTAAGACTTTCGAACCTACAAATGCGATCAAAATTTTATGACTATAGATCCCGTTCTTCTATAAGTAAAATGTGTTACTATCAGACATCTATCGGATAACCAAATAAAAAGTGCTTGCATATTTAAGCCATGTTAACACCATAAACACTCCTATAGCAAAACACGATTTAAATACCTACTTAATAGTCGGCTTTTTTTTGTTCGCCTTTCACTAAAAGCCAGGACCACAGATGATTTCACGCCTTTACGCACACAACAGGCGAGGCGACAGGATAATTATGTAGTTTTCTATCATAGTATAGTTGGATGCGGTTGGTATGGTTGTTGTGATGTGCTATGCCTATGGCATAGGCTGCAAGGACCTCAATGAAATTTTAATTATAAATTCAACAATTATGGCACTGGAACATGATAAATAGATGTAACATGATGTTTTTGCAGCATCGCCAGTCGCCACCCATCCTGATGACGGCTATACGATAATGCCTGATGCCATCCTCGCTACCGGGTGTATTGGCCGACTGTGTACTTATAGCTGCGACCGGAAAACACTGAATCAGAGGATCCTGTGTGTATATCCTGTGTAGTTTACTGAATAGCCGGAAGCGTTACAATAGGTGTACGGTGCGTGCTTTTGGATTGAGGACGTGGCAGTTGTGGGTGGGTGTTTCAACTTTGCGTTGTAATGGTTTTTGTTTTAATATAATGACATGCTCGACCATAGCAGAGTGGTGCGGCGGAGGTGGTATTTGTTGTATTCGCCTGTGATGATGATGTTCTGCATGTTTGTTGAGTTTGTTCATGAATTTGTTCGACGCATCCCCCTGAGGCGAGGACCATGTAATTTTGCGTTTGTTTGCATGATTTTGTTGCTTTATTAAAATAAACACAAGCTATCAGTCACATAGAAAGGAGCATGTTTAAGCCTTGGGTTAATGCGGTTTCGAGGACTTTATTTTAATATACGAAATAAGAAAATTCGTTAATAATGTATATCTATATAATGTAGATATAGATGAGCTTTATACATTGATGCGATTAGCAGAACATGGAATATTTTAATCACATAAATATGGATTGAATAAAAATGAAAAACTTTGTTTCGATGAAGTTTTGCCTTTTCTATCATTTGTTTGATGAACCGCACTAATCCATTTAGTAAATGGGAAGTGGGGGCAAGACCGTTTTTGTAATTCTGTATGTATTAAGAATTAAAATGAAAAACACTTTTGGCATTTTAGGAATTTTGCAACTAAAAAAAGTCAAAAGTGTGTTGTAGTTTAATGTTTGAATTTTATTGAGAGCTTCATTTGTGATAAAATTTTTAATATGTACCTACTTGCGCTTATTGTATAAGAAAAGTTATATATACAGCATCCGTAAAAAAAAAGTTTCGAGATAACAATCAAACATGACATTACGATGATAGAGAAGACGAAAAAGGCTGTAAATGTATCGACCTACAACCTTAACGGTTAAACCAATATTCTTCAAACTTGTTACAAAGTATTCTTAGTGAAATCTACCCGCATATTTTTTGAATTTCTTTTTTTTGATAGCGTTACCGACATATAATTCTAGTTTTCTTGATAAAAATACGATCAATTTTGATTAAATTTTAATTAAGTGATTTGTTCTCACAGGTGATGACTTTCATCTAAAACTTTTTACCCGAAAAGCTTATTAACGATTGATATCGATTTCCTTTAAAACGGCTCCACCGATTTAGATGAAATTTTTTATTCTAAAATTTCTGTTCAGTTTAATTGATATACTGCAAACAAATTTTCTTAAAAAAAGAATTTTCTAATGTCGAATTCTTTACCAAAAAATGCAAAATTTTGAAATGAAAAACTTAACACTTTCAAATTTAAATCAAACAATTTAATTTCATTAATTCATTTAAATGTTTAATATGTTTCATTTTGAATTTAAAAAGAAAATGAATTAAAAATTTTAACTTTATAGAACGATTTCGAAAATGAATTTCAAAATGTTCACTTTTAATTCTAACGAGTTTGATTTCAATTTTAAAGTAATTAGATTCAACACTTTGAAAATTAAAACGAACACTCGCAAATTTAAATGAAACACTTTAAATTCTAAAATTTAAATACACAAACGAAAAAATACAATTTCACATTTGAGAAACCCAACAGTTTGTTGTTTCTTTTTGCATTCGACATGTTCTTAAACAAAGCGGCATGGATTGAAGTCGAGTAAGTGAAAAGTGTAAAGTATAAGTATATTCTATATTTATATATTTTGTAATAAACATTAAAATAAAATTTGTTTGTTGCTATAGAAAAATTCAGTCGAAACTGTAGCTAAATGAATAAAATTGTGACGTTGAACAATTTGCAAAAAACAAAAGACATCGTGTGCAGATTTCAAAAAACTTGATGGACAAAGAAAAAAATAATCTTAAGTGTAAAAATCAAAATACCTTCTTTGTTAGATCTGCCATACTTTAGCAGTTTTTTTTTATTGTTTTTCATTCAAAATAATTGAATTTCAAATTTACATATTGTTTATTTTTTTCTTTCTTCCTTGTTCAGATTATGAGTGAGGATAGATACAGCAAGCGGAAAGCAAACATACCGACATCATCATCATCATCATCGGCTCGACAACCGGGGTCCGGTCCTGGCCTCCTTCAACAAGTCTCTCCACCTATCCCGGTCTCGAGCCGACGCCATCCAGTTGCGCACCCCAAGGCTCCGGGCGTCCTGGTCTACGCCATCTCTCCAGCGCAAGCATGGTCTACCACGCTGTCGTCTGCCATAGAATGTACCACAAAGAACTTTCCGAGCAGGTTCCTCTTCGCTCATGCGAGCTAGGTGCCCTGCCCACCGAAGTCTACCGAGCCTAATTTTTGTCACTATATCTGCTTCAAGGTAGATTGCGTACAATTCATGATTGTACCGTATCCGGAATCGTCCTTCCTCACATATGGGGCCAACAATTCTCCTTAAGACTTTTCTCTCGAACGCGGCTAAGAGGTCAGAGTGCCTTTTGCTAAGCACCCAAGTCTCGGATCCATATGTGAGTACTGGCAGGACCATGGTCCTGTACAGCAGTAGTTTTGAAGTTATGGTGAGATTTCTGGATTTGAAGAGCTTTGACAGACTGTAGTAGGCTCTGTTGGATTTGAGAAGCCGCCCGCGTATTTCTTCTTCTATATTGTTATCGGCTGCTACTATTGACCCAAGGTATTTAAAGGATTGCACCACTTCAAATTCGTGCTCCGCTACCTTGATTGTTTGACCAACTGTTCCTCTCGCATTCGACGCCACCATGTTCTTTGTTTTACCTTCACTAATGTGCAGCCCCAGATTTTGTGCCGCCTGCTCGATCTGGATGAAGGAATCGTGTACAGCTTGCTCGGTTCTTCCGATGATGTCGATGTCGTCTGCGTAAGCCAGTATCTGGCTGGACCTGTTGACGATGGTCCCTCTTGTTGCCGTGCCAGAGTCACGGATTGCTTTCTCCAACGCCAGGTTGAAGAGGAGGCAGGCCAAACCATCCCCTTGTCGGAGTCCATTAAAGATGTTGATTGGTCTGGATAGCAATCCGGCTATTTTTACTTGGCTTGTTACGTTGGTCATGGTCAACCTACATAGTCGTGTCAATTTATTTGGGATGCCGAATTCTCTCATGGCTTTGTAAAGTTCTACCCTGGCTATGCTATCATAGGCGGCCTTAAAGTCTATAAACAGGTGGTATGTTGGGATGTTAAATTCTAGACATTTTTCCATCGCCTGCCTAAGGGTAAAGATCTGATCAGTTGTTGATTTGCCTGGAATGAAACCACACTGATATTGTCCGATGATGGTTTTAGCGTATGGGGTTATATGGTCTTGTAGGATAGAGGAGAGTATCTTATAGGCGGTACTCAACAACGTGATACCTCTATAGTTGCTGCACGTTGTGACATCTCCTTTCTTATGTATGGGGCATATTATACCTTTTCGCCAGTCTTCTGGCATTTCTTCACGCTCCCACACGTGCACTATAATATCATGAATTGCCTGACGTAGAGCTGGCCCACCGTGTTGAAATAATTCGGCTGGTATACCATCAGCTCCCGGGGCTTTGTTTTTCTTTAGCCGGTCTATAGCCTTCTCAACCTCTTCTATGCTTGGTGACGGCAACATAGGGTATTCGTCTTGAAGCAGTGGAGCCTCCACTTCTGCAGTGAGTTGACCATTTAGCAATTCATTAAAGTACACTTCCCATCGCTCCAGTATGCTTTGTGGATCGGTGATCAGATTTCCCTCTCCGTCCTTGCAGTATGTGCAGCGTGGTGTGTACTGCGTCATGTTTCGGATGGATTGGTAGAACTTCCGCGCCTGGTGCGGACCTCGCTCTCGGCTTTTTTCTATTTCACAGATTAAGTTCATCTCCCAGGCTGATTTTTTCTGTCTGTGAAGCCGTTTTTCTATTCTTCTGAGCTCTTTATATTCTTCTTCGCGCGCCCGCGTTCTATGAGATTGTTGCATTGCTCGGTACGCAACATTCTTACGTTCAGTCGCTAGCTTGCATTCATCATCAAACCAGTCGTTCCGATTTCTACGACTGCTGCCTAAGATGGAGTTGGCAGTACTAATGACAGTATTCTTAAGGCGTGTCCACTTCTCATCTACGCCCAGCATACTGGCCCCAGGACTTACTCTCCCTAAATCAAGCGATTCTAGGGCGAGTCCTAACGCATTACCAAAGGTGTTACTGGCATTTTCATTGCGCAGGGCAGCCGTGTTGATTCGAACTTGATCGGCGGATGCAATACGTCTTCGCAAGGCAATCCGCCCTCGGAAGACCATACCAACAAGATAGTGATCCGAGTCGATATTGGCGCCTCGGTACGTTCGTACCGTCATCAAGTTCGAGTAGTGGCGACGGTCTATCAACACGTGGTCTATTTGGTTACGAGTGACTCCATCAGGTGATACCCAGGTGGCTTTGTAGATATCTTTTCGCGGGAACCTGGTACTCGCAACGACCATGTTTTTCGATGCTGCCAATTCTAAGACTTGAAGTCCATTGTCATTAGTGTTCCCATGCAAACTATGGGTGCCTGCGTAATGCCTGAATACCGGCTCCCGACCTATTTTTGCGTTCAAATCCCCAAGGATGATTTTTACGTCATACCTTGGACAGGCATTGAGGGTCCTCTCGACTTGTTCGTAGTAAGTCTCTTTTTCTTCGTCTGAGGACTCCTCCGTAGGTCCGTGAACGTTAATGAGGCTAATGTTCGTAAATTTGCCTCGCACTCGAAGGGTGCATAGCCTTTCGCTTATAACATACCGACATGACGTTGAAAAATGTTTATTAAAGTATAATGTTATACTTTTTTCAGAAAAAGTTAATAAATAGTGCGAACTGCTCCAATCATGGAAGTATAAGTTTACGGACTTCTTCTTTTTTTTTTTTTACACTATTCATTCAAATGGAGCTTAAAGCAAGCATCAGCAACAAGCTTTTTCAAGAATGGTATTGAATTCATTTTAATAGCTTGCCAAAGAAAGAACTAATTTAATGTTTCAAAAGTTCGCAATTTAAAAAGAATATTGAAATGTGCATTTTAAATCGCTTTAAAATTCACAAGAAATGTATAATGTAAAAGCGTGTCACTTTTAATTCTAAAAATCGCCATTTTAAAATAATATTAAAATGTGCACTTAAAAATCAGTTTTAAATTCAATAGGAACGCATTTAAAAGTGATCTTGAACTGTGTCACTTTTGAATTAAAAGTAAGCCATTTTGAATTGAGTTTTAAAGTAGACACGGAAAAACACTTTTAATTTGACTTTGAATGTTTAAAAAAAAAACTTGAAAGTTACACACTAAAAACAGAGTATACACAAAAGAGTTAGAAGCTTTGCATACCCAAAATTACAACCACCCAAACTCACACCCACCCCTAATCCTATAGCGCGCCAGGCAGGGGGCAGCATGCCGCCTCTTACCTATCTCTACTGTTGGGGGTACATTTGGTCCACCCATAAGTACTGTTCAGTGAAAGTTAAATTATTTCTCACAGTCAGTTGGAAACAATTCCTCTTAATAAAGTGAACTACTTTTTCTCTTAAAAGTGCAACAAATTCCCATCTTCAGTGGAAAATTAAACCACATTGAAAAGTGGAACAGATTCCCACAAAAAATGGAATAATTCCCATGTGGAGCACTCGCCCGTATAGTTATTTGCCTGCACCGGTTTTCGATGCTTGAAAGTTGTGGCATAGAACTAGTTAAGAGGTTGCGAGTGACTCGGTCGGAAAAGAACTTTGTGATCTCTTGTGATTGTAGCCAGCCGACATCGAAGTTCCTCACAGTATTTCGACGTTTTGGCTTTGTTCTGGATATTGGTAGCATAACCTTGGCTACAACGAGGTAGTGGTTGGAGTCAACGTTGGCTCCTCGAAACGTTCGAACATCTATAATACTGGAAGAATGCCTTGCGTCGATTGAAAATTGCTGTAATGTAGTCAATCTGATTGATGGTCGATTGACCAGGACGACACCAAGTCCCCTTGTGAATCATGGTGCACAGTATTTATTTTTAAAACTATATAATTGATGATAAAATACATTCTGCAAGAGTAAATGAATCAATTACAATCATTATAATAATATAATAACATTAAAATATAAAGTTTCTAACTAACTACCAGTTAAAAAATATGTGCGCTAACCTCGATATTTTTGTAATAAAAAACAACAAGAAAAATCTTTATAATAAAATTTTATTGTTTCCGTTTGTTTCAATTATAAATAGGTTTATGAATCACAAATATAAAAGCACAAGGTTAACTAAAATATAACTCCTTGAATTTTGCTTCAATTTATGTACAAATAACAAAAATTCACTTTGGTACACAAAAAAGATCTTAATAATTTTAATTTGTGCGTTGTGACCATCTCTGATGAAAGAAACTACAATTTCGATTGCTTTTGTGACTTTCACCAGGTGTGCGCGTGACTTAGAACCGAATACGAAAAAGTCGCAAAACCGATTTTACTTTCATATGTTAGATGAGCAGATTTAACTATAAATGAGCTTTAACTATAATACCCTCGACAATACCTACTGCTTCATATTGATTATAACTTTGCTCCTATCTATTGAGTATTCATCACAACGAAACTGAGGATCAAATTGAAAAAAAAACACCCAAAATGATAATTTCATCGTGATCACCAAAATGTTTTTGTGTGCCATAGGTACAAATTACAAACCAAAGATATGAACATTTATTAATCTCTTATATTTAGCCATATTCCCATTAACTCTTTTCAATTTTCTTTGCAGACTTGCGAATTAAAGCAATAAAAAACAATCCACTTAATTCATTACAAATACAAATAAAGCGTTATTTAGCAAAACAATTATAACAATGATTATTGTCATTCTCATCGCACTTATCTCCTAATAACGATTATCGCAAGAATTGTTTATATATATTGCCTAAATATATGCAGTTCCATATTCCAAGTATCTATAGGCCCACAGTTAAAAGGCCCCTCCATAAATCCGTCACAAACAAATTTCGATTTTGAGGTCTTGTTTACACTGCAACAGCTCTTCTTCGAACAAAGCCTGAAGCGTAAGCGTTTAATGTAGGTACACATATGTCAGATATCTACACTGTATATCTACACGAATATTCGTTCATTGTATACACACACTTGTTAATTAGCTCCGCACATAGTTTAACGCTTATAGCAGCTTTCATTAAGCGCTTATCTATAAACAAGGATAATGTAATAATTGGTTCGAGTGCGATTGAAGATGGGACGGGCCGCAGGGCCAAATTGTATAAGCCAATGCCACCAACATGAACTCAAAATGGTGTTGACTTGGTGTTCCGGCACATGGACGGGTACGGGATGACGAGGACGACTTTAATTTAGTTGCTCATCATTCCCCAGTGTGGGTATTTTTACGATTTGTGTTATCAGATCTGTTGATTTATGTTTTATCGATTCGAATACAATTAGATGGGAGTGTTGTGGTGAGACAGACGAGGTCTTATATTTTAATTGACGGGTATCTATCAGCAGCGCCAAAGTTCTTGGTTAATATAATGTAATCATATATAATGACACGCATTCTGAACCCAATAATTTCATTTAGTTATCCTTTGTAATTTTATATGATAGCGGATATTATGGGGTGCTTGCGTAGTGAGATGATTATTTCGTTTTCGTGTTTGTGTACCTAGAATGAAGAATATGTTTTCATTAAATTAATTGGTTTGCTAAGATAAAGCGAATTTCATTAGTTGATCAATATCTTTGGTGGTTATGTATAAGGGGACGAGGAATGAGATGAAAAGAATTGCACTTTTACTATATTATATCTATAACAATTTATAACACATTCATTAATTTGATTAGAATTTTAAGCAAAAACTGGTTATAAAATAAAATAATAAAATTTCCTCTGTTGTTTTATTATTTTACACCAGTAGTTTCCTAGTTAGAGTTCAAGTTTTAAAAGTAATCGAATAATCGTAGGTTTAATTTTCGTTTTAAAAATTCAATGCTCTTGTTAATATTTAGTCAAAAACAGAAAACCAAATGTCTTTTTGTGATGTATTTAAGTTTGTTTCACTTTTTCGAGCACAAATAAAAATACGACTAGAATGGGGTAGCCATAAAATTAATTCATTAATGAATGGCCTTTAGGGGCGCCAAAATAATGTTCCAAAATCGGTCGCTAACTCTCCTATACTAGTTTCCTCTTGAAAATTGATTGGTGTTTCCCGCCAATCTTTGTATGGTTCACAATTTTTGAAATATTGTATAATGAATTGGTTCTGATTGGAAGATTATAAGTGTCTTATATTTATAAAATTATATGTATTAATATTTTTTTTTGCTCTAAAAATTCGATAGAATCATTTAAAACCATCATATTTAGGTAAGTATGGATAATTAGTGGGCCTAATGTCAAATATAGTTTTTTTTAATTTTTTGAACTTTTTTAACAAGAGGAAATATGTATACATATATTATGTTATTCTCCACTAAAAGCTCCTTTTCGTGTTTCCAGCCGAAAACGATTAAAATATTAAAATAATTAGAAATATTTTGGGATCTTTAAGAGCGTTACCAGCCGCCACGTTACATCCAAGTTTGAGTTTTTAATATTTTCAATCATTTTGGCATTAAAAAAAAGCATTTTACCTCCTAAATATCATTTCCGTAACGTGTCCCCACCTCGTTTAAAACAGAAAATGAGCTTCTTGCTGTTCTTACATTTTAAAAAATCATAAGATGGTAAGGTTCCACTTTCAAAAATATAATAATGAACACAATTATACAAAAAAAAATGTAGTCATTTAAAACAACATATCTGGAAGGGTTTAAATACGTGTCCCATATATTTGCATCATTTCCATAATAAAAATTAAAACGTTTTCAAATTCAAATTGGTAATGTAAAAAAACATCGATTTTCCTCATTTACGTAGCATCATTTCCGTAACCTACGACTTAATCATTACCGTAACCTACGAGTTACAGTTATGACGATGTGGTTACGGAAATGATTTTAAATATGCTTTTTATAATTATTTGTAAAGATTCCTTCATTCATTTATTTATAGATTAACTACAGAACCTTGAAATTACATATGTATTTACTAAACATTTTTAGGACAAAAGTAGGCCGTAAAATGGGGTCATTTCCGTAGCAAAAAAATATCCTAAAAAAGTCTTAAAATCAAGTGTCCAGACTTTTAAATTACCAATTATTGCATTATTTACAACAACAATTGAATCTGAATAGTTTTTTTCTTAAACTTAGATAGGAGACATTTTCAATGCAAAAAACGCACTTTTAACAGAGAATCACCCATATAGTTCCAACCACATTTTTATTTTTATTACATAGGTTTATTTATTTCCAGAAAAAAAATTACAAAACTACGAAAATAGAGCATATTTGAATTGTGGTATGAAAGCAATATTTTATAAAACTTTCAAAACATGAGAAGTAATGAAGAACAATTAACTTTTTTTAAAGTTAATTAATATTTGTAGTTATGTATAACTCAAAAAATGCTTGAGTATGAACAATAATTTTTTTTTAGACAAAAAGTCAAAAAGGCACGAGTACGATAACTTTGGCGCCAAGAATTGATAGCTGTTTTTTTGTAGAACAGATCAATACAAGCATTTTTTACTATGGGTGGGGGGTGTCTATCTCCCTCCGTTTGGGCGGGAGGGGCAATTTTATAAAAACAGTGCTAAAAATTTAAAACAAATATTAAAAAATAACGGTAATACCTACAACTAAGTTTTACATCTTTTTTTAAAGCCAATACTTCTTTCTATTAGATGTTTTTTAAATCAAGTGAAACCTATGCACAGTCTTTGAAAAAACGGTCTTTAAACTCAAAAATTGCGAAAAAAAAAGGTAAAAAAAAATTTTGAAGTGTGATTTTTCAAAACGTTGCTCATATTAATTTTAAATTATAAACTGAAAACAAAATGATTTTATGTTTTCTGGTTTTTGAGAAAATGGAAAATTACTAAAGCGTATAAACAGTGAGGTATGTAAGGGGGGGCATGCTGCCCCCCTGCAACCCCTCTGCTTGGGGTGGGTGCGAGGTGGGGTGGGTGCGAGTTTGGGTGTATGCAAAGTTTCTATTGCATTTAAAGATGCCCAAGCATCATTACAAAAACGAACCTACGTACAACATTCACCGTTTACCAAAAAAAAAAAAAAAAAAAAACCCTTATAAGAAAGTAGTTTTAGTTATTTTCCATTTTCTCAAAAACCAGAAAACATAAAATCATTTTGTTTTCAGTTTATGATTTAAAATTAAAATAAACAACGAATTTTATAAAAATAAGAAGTATTTTATTTTACAGTTTTGAAAAATCACACTTCAAAGTTTTTTTTATCTTTTTTTTTCGCAATTTAGAAAAAAAGTATTGGCTTTAAAAAAAAAATATAAAACTTAGTAATAACGGTAATACTTACTACCGTTATTTTTTAATATTTGTTTTAAATTTTTAGCACTGTTTTTATAAAATTGCCCCTCCCGCTTGTATTGAACTGTTCTACAAAAAACCGTTATCAATTCTTGGCGCCAAAGTTATCGTAATCTCCCCGTCAAAAAACATTATTTGTTTTAATTTTTTGCGATTTTATCTGGGGCTTGTAAAATTGTTTTTTTTTATTTTTTTTAATACAGATTGTAAATAAAATGCACATATATCTTTGTTTTAAAGACGTGTTTAAAAAAATTAAATAATTGTTGTAAGATTTTTAAAATCCATTTCAAAATATTTCAAGTGCCGTTGTGAGAGATATGAGAACCCAATCCAATCTCAACCTATTTTTTTTATTTTACTTTTTTATTTTGTGCATTAGTAACAATAAAAATAAAAGTCATCTTGTTCAGTTTATATTTAAATTTAATTTTTGAAAAGTTGTCTATTTTACGTTTCTGAATCACGTTCATATAGAAATCTGCAGTTTAAACGAAAGCCGCCATCAAAACTAAAGCTGCTGATCATTCTCTTTCTCTTTATTGTCTTTGGCCTCAGCTCCGAATATTTCGTATATATATACTTATACCAAGTAGTTTACCCTCATAATGGAACTGGAAACGCCACCACTAATTCTGTCCGTAATCCAGTTCTATGATCGCTGAGTTATAGTTTTCATCATTGGTTTAAAAAGTGGCTGTCCCCACCGCCCCTGCCGCCTCATCCAAAATTATGGCTTACGCACTCTATGTCAAACTTCTAGCATTAAAATAGAATTTTTTCTATGTGTAATTATGTCCTTAAAAAAATAATAAAGAACTTTTCCTTCGCATTATATCCATAAATCTTAATTATTTTTATATAAAAGTTGTTAAAAGTTCATTGTTATATTCTTTCGTTAATGTTTCAAAGAATTTTTTTTATGACAAACAAAATTCTAATTAGACTTCCGGAATAACATAAAATGTGTGTTTGGTCTCGTTCGCCACTTGGCAGTAACACGAATACACCATTCGTCAAAACTCAAGGACCAAACACATTAATATGAGTAATCACCCGTCATTTGGTTACTATACACAAAAGCTAAACTTGTTGATTAAGGAACATCAAGTAGTAATATGAACACACAACACAAAGTAAAAGCACCAGGATGAACTGGGGGTGCGAAATATAGCACCAAAGCTGTTAACATTGTTTAACTTGGTTTTTCCAAAAAGAAGTGTTAAGACAAATCTCCCAACCCCCGTTAGAAACGAGACGGGACATTCTCCCTAGGTGATGGTTATCCTTTTATTTTGAAACCAGCAGCGCCACTGTGGATGCATAACGCCTAAGTTTTTAATCAAACTTCTCAATTTATCAAGATGACACGTGGCGGTATTAGCGTAATGAATCGTCGACACTCGCTTCCTTCAAAAATTTGAAACACATTATGAGAAGTGAACGATGAGATTTTTTAACACACAAAAATGATATTCTTAATAATCTTTTAATGCAGATGCTTAATTTATGAATTTGTGCGTGTATTTATTATGAGGGTGTCAACTCGGTTTACAGGATATTTTGGTTGGCATCAGTATGGTGGTAAGGATGTTGAATGTGTATAGGTAAAGAAGCTGTTTTGTTAATAACCTGAACGATGTTTCTAATTTTCGATGTTTGTCAAAAAATTGATTTATGAAAAAGTTTGTGTTTGATGACTTCAATACGCATTATGTATGTTCAAGCACACATTGAAAGCATAAATATGTATCATAAATGGATTTCATTAAGAAATATAATTAAATGATATAAATTTACTTTATAACATAAATAAAACAAATTAGTAATGCATTTTATGTAAAATTATTAAAATATGTGTACGTATGCGTTTATTTGTTAAGGTATCATATACATTTCAAATTGATAAAATGTGTTTGTTTTTAATTGAATGAAAATATCTTAGTCCCGGTAGGTAAACTAATTTTCATAACGAGTTTTTAGACGTTGATGTCGGAATCCTAAAACTAATAAATGAGTTTTGATTGACCTATAGGGATATTTTAAAAGAGTAAACAATGATGAATCGGTAACGAATTAAGACTATGTGGACTACCCATGTTAATCTGGAACTCGACATTAGGATGAGGAATGCTCCTGGTGTCGAACCACGAATTGACTTCAAAACAGAGAATGTGGAATATATTAATATTTAAATTTCGATTTTTTTTTTTTGAATAATTATTTCTCAACTCTGACTTTGGCAACATTCAGTCACATGCAAATCCTACCTATATGCAAAATGATCAGGGAAAATTATGACAAAAGAGTACCTACGCATATGTGCCAGCAAAGGCATGATGCCATTTCCCATGGGATCGATACTAACCCAATATACAAACTGTGAACTAAGTAAATTTAAACAAATTACAATATTTGTTAACAAACCAGTATTTTCTATCAAGATTACTTCGTGCTTGACTTCTTGAAATTGAGCCAGTCAAATTCCGGAAAAAAATTCCAACATTATATTGCAAAGTTAAACGTTACTTAAATTCCACCTGCAACTAAGACAAGAAGTATTTGATAGATTTATCGCTTTGCCAATTAGTTTAATATTGCACCATCGTTTGTTAGTCCGCACCTTATCACCATTAGCAAATTCTTTCTTCATTCTTAAGCAGGACTGAACACGAATTTCGTTGTATTATCCCATATCCCTTTTCAATCAGCCATAACATCTGGCTTAAAAAAATAAACTCAAATTAGCCCTTATATATCCACATTTTCTGCCTTCATTGCACGCGTGCGTGGTTAATAAAAAACAAACTCCTTCAGGTGACATTTTTTCACACTATTCGTATGAAAAACAAAGGGTGTGAGTAAAACTGGCGATCCCGACAAAGATCTTTATTTCAGACAGAATTACAGTGATGGTGCCTCCGGGAACACATGCTCTCGCCCTTAATTGGTTATTTATTGATTCCGTCAGTAATTTTAATGATAGCCCACGAGGCAGCGTGTTCTGCATTCGATTTTTGAAGGATTTCTGATTGAAAATTATGAACGGAAGGCTCCAGGCAGACGTACGTTTATCTTGATGCGAAGGCGATTGATTGAATTAAGGTTTACTACACCCCGACACAGGTTAATAAACTGTATAGAATAGAGGCAAAAGTATAGATACACAATTCAATTCATCAAATGAGAAAAAACGGTTATATCAGTTGATACATAATTTATCGGCTTTTACAAAGTTAAATATTTTTTTTTTAAACTATCCCGAGTGCCTCCGAATAAGGGACAATCTTTTATGTATGATTCAATTTTGTATAGGGATTGTATTTGTATTGCATGAGGGATTGACTTGAAATGTTGCTGCCATAAAAATTAGCAAATACCTATGTTTATTAAAAGAAGATCCATTACAACAAACAATATAAAAAGTGTAGGTAAATAAAGCTGAACTTTTGAAGAAGTCAAATCGGTTTATGTATCTATGCACCTAACATGAGTTGAAAAAAAAAAACTTTTATTAAAGCTGTCTATTGGTCTAGTTGTCTTGAACCTCTTCCGAATCGGATCTTTTTGAGGTTCTTAAAAGTAAATTTGAAAAAAGAAAAAAAATTCAATTTCTTTCCGAAATTGTTCCATTATAATTTATGATGTATACGAGTTTTGACAAATCTACAGAACCATTTTACTTCCCAAAAGAAGAGCCAAAAGCTTTAATTTTTTGAACGAGGATGAACGATTAAATTGCCCAAAATAATTTGAATCTAAATGTCCCGTCTTTAAAAACGAGAGTATTAATCCACACTGCGAAAGTACCTACACATTGCGATTACAGATTATCAAAATTATAACGATACAATTATTAGGTCTGATCCCGTACGTGTCCAAACCTACGAAAATTAATTGAAAACTACGAAATCCTGTTCCCGCATTCAACAATTTCGTAGTTTTTCACTGAAGACAGAGCTCACGAGGAAGTAAAAAAATTCCCCATGCTCCGAATTTTAGCACAAGAAACTTCTTTGGGCAGAATTATGAAGACTGTCAAATGAAGTAAAAAACAACAACAACTATTGGAATTTGCGTTGTTTTGAATTAGGAAACAATCGGTTGCTGCGCATTTAATTATTTTTTCAATTTATTTAATTTTTTCACTTTAAAAGGTTTTTCTTTACCACTCCACTTTAAAAGGTATTTTCTTTAAAAACTCGACGTTTTAATTTACTTTCGATAAGCACGTAATTCATAGCCATACTTTTGTTTTGACGTCTACGAAAAAATTCCGATTTTGTGTTCAATAGCGTTCCCGTACCTTTTGGCCAATTTGCTGTTTTGTGAGAGACTTCCACCTCCACTCCTTCAAAAATGAAAAGCTACGAATTTTATTGCAGAAAGTATGGAATCATACCTTTTATAACGAACCTTAATATATATAGGTATACCTACCTTACCTTTATATATTTTCATAACTCTGTTAGACATATGTACATATAACTTTGTAGATATATGTATATTATATTATATCGGCAGACGGCTAATATGCCATGCTTTAATTCTCTTTATAAAAATTGTATGTAAGTTTATTATTTTTTGTAAGTCAAAATAAAGATATATCTAATCTAATCTAAAATCTAATTATATTATATGTATATTTTTTTTAGGTATTGAATTTAAAAATGCCATTATAAAAATAAAACATTATTTTTTAACACAAAACCGACAGTCCATAAATTAGAAGGAATCACAATGCCTTAAGAAATAGCATATTAAATCAAGGAAAAAATATACCTTTAAGCAGGACTACAAATCAAATTCATGTTCCTTTAAATCCGTTACACGTCTGCTCGTATATATAATTTGAATTCATATTCCGATTTTTTTAACCTTCAACCAATATCCCATCTTTTAAAAAAAACATACAACACAATAAACGTATGCGATACGCGCCCCCAAACAGGAAAAAGGCAAATCTACACAAAATACAATAAGATAATATCCCTTTGGCAACACACAAATACGACGAACCCCAATCCTCATACGAGGGTTGGGGGTGAAGGAAACATAAAAAACGATGTGACCGCACAATCCTAACATTAAAATCGCCATTAAAATCACTTTTGCTATCTGAAGAAGATGCCAATCGACAAAAACGAATGAGAAATCATACCCAGCATCCCCTAAGTGCGGCTCTCATCTGAAATGAGCAACAAAAATGATTTATCCTTGTGTGTTGGCAGTGTAGTGTATATCCATTGTGTTTTGCAGGGATCCCTTGTTTACCCAGGGAGTCGTCCTGTTTTTTTTATTTTTTTAGTTATAAACAGACTGCTCCCTCTGAATGCCTCCCTTGTTTCCACCACACACTTATCTCTCGACACCACTTTCAATAGCAATAGTAACGATATTCGAACCCAATGGGGATTCGGACATGTGTAAACAGAAGAGATTCAATCTAAAAAGGACGATGATCTGTAGTGGTGGTCGGTCTTTTTGAGCGAATATTGAAACATACGTCGCGCGATTTGTGATTGCTTTTGTGCTAAAGGACATTCAGTCAGATCATATATAGAATTATATTAAAGGTGAATTTCACGCTTCTTTCTTTTTTCCTTTTATTTTGACTAGAAGACTAAGGGCCGGTCTTTTCAATTCTGGTTAACTATAACAATGGGTTATTTCAGTTGGTAACCACTGATTTTGTCTTTTCAACAAAATCTGAACAAGATAGCCTATGGTTACAATTGATAACGTTAAACAACTGAATTTCGATAGTTTGTGTCATTATTCCATTCGGTTAACAGTAATTTGGTCTTTCCAAAGAAAATTTAATCAGAGAATCTATGGTTAACAGAGATTCCATTAACCAGTTAATTTTGCTTGGTTTACCATGGAAACTCTATGGTTAACGGATATATTTGTTGACATTTGTGTGAAATTGTAATTAATATACATACGTAATTGTTTAGCTCTCTGAAATAAAAGAAAGATCAGTTTTTTGTTATTAATATTTTATTTGCTCTGCATGAATAGTGGACTGTATTTAAAATGACCGTGGTTGCTGATCGATTAGAACTGACTTCCTTTGCTGCCCGTTCCAATTTTCTTTATTCAAAAAGTCCATACATGGTAATGTTCTCTTTTGCTGATCATATGGTAATGGTGATGTTGGTTACGTTGCGATCGAAGTTGTATTTGTCGGTCGTGATCGCGACTACAGTTACCTGTGTTATTCACAAGTTTCTTAAGAAGGCCAGGCGGTGATTATTCAGCATGAAAATACTATAGAAATGCATATATACAATGGTTACAGGGAATTATT
The DNA here is from genome assembly GCA_951217065.1 of Baccha elongata. Taxonomy (NCBI): domain Eukaryota; kingdom Metazoa; phylum Arthropoda; class Insecta; order Diptera; family Syrphidae; genus Baccha; species Baccha elongata. The sequence goes on along the minus strand of OX578272.1, from coordinate 181,359,015 downwards.
GCAATAATAATTACTCGATATGATCATTTAGCGACATCTACTTCGGTGAGTTTGAAACCAACTTGATTATTCTATGTGTATAAACTCAATGGTACTATCGTAGTTTTGCATTCGAGATGTTGTCATTCTAGATTTCGCCATTCGAGATTTTGTCATTAGAGATTTTGTGATTCGAGATTTTGTCATTGTTTGCTGATTGATCCATGAGATTAATTCTGCAAGGCCTCTGCCCACCAATTAGATCCCAAGTTTCAATCCTAGAAGCCGAGGTTCGTATGTCCAAACAATATAAAAGCATAGTACGGAAACATTTGCTCTGCAACTCGGTCACTGGAATTTTTGTTTTCAGATTATTATTTCAATAGTATATATAAGTAAATATATCAGCCGTGAAATTGGTAAACATTTATTTTGTATTAAAGAATAACTGAATTATACTTTCGGATTCATCACTTAACGTTCAAGACGACATCCAAGAACTGTTATAAAGTAGAGCAAAGGATTCAAGATGCTTCCTTGTTTACCAACTTGAATGGTGAATTCTTCAGTGACTTCAGTGGTTTAGTCGCCTCTATCGGTGGTCAAAAACAATGATATCTTTACTTGCAGGATTTGGCATTTATTAACAGTACCTACTCAAAAAAAAATAGCTGTTTTTAAGGTCAACCTCAAAGTTTATGTTGGCATGTTGTAGTTCTGAAAAGTATGGTCTATACTTTGTGTTGGACACACTGCTTCTTTTCTTCTTTGTTGAAAAATCTACCATTTTAAGGTTTGCCTTTCTATATCTATTATAACCGCAAATTAATCAAACTTCAAAAGCCGTTTTTACTCAGCTCAACTATCCGGCTTTGACTTCATCAATCCTTGATTCATGATGGTTGGGTGTTGTAAGAAGTGGGTAGTCATTTCAACATTGCGATGGCGATGCCCAGTGATGTAACGAATACAAACCACCAACTGTGCTTATTTTACCTAAAGTGGTAACCATCAGGTACGGGTCTCGTCCATCCGGACTTGACAAATAAGTGCGAGTTTTGAGCAAAAGATACAAATAGCAACACTATAATGCTCTGTTGGATAAGACTGGCTGAATAATTAGACTATAACATTGGTTGAGCATATCAGAATAGATACGAAGGATGGATTCAACTCGGAGAATCAATGGTGTCACTAACAGTCTCGAAGACAGAAACCTTGCACAAGCTGATCTGGAATACTTGGAGGTGAGGTCAGTAAGGATTTTTAGTATATGCCAGGGAACACCGGTGTATTAAAAGACGGCCAAACAAAACTAGTGCATGAGTGTCGAAACATTCGAAAACGTTATACGAAATTTCGAAAAGTTTCGAGCATTATGAAAGTTCTTGCTAATACTATAGGCACTACCCCTCCAGTCAATACAACTGCTATGAAAATTATACTGATCCCGGACCGAGCAGAAATTACCGAGTCAGAGCTAGACGTATTCCGGGGGATAGCGAAGTAATGCAACAGGTTATTCGAAATCTGAGAGTATAGCGAGTTTGAATGTTGGAAGTATGACCGGACGAAGTTACGAGCTGGAAGAGATGATGAAGAGAAAGTGGTTGCACAACGTGTGCGTTCAAGAAACGAAATGGCGAAATACTGGAAACAGGGCACGTATCCTGGATGTCAAAATAAAAGAGTACAAGATGTTCTATTATGGAGTTATAGAACAACGTAAGAACGGTGTCGGTATTATATCCTTGCGAAAGAGCTACTTGGTAGCGTCTTGGCTATTTCAAAACCTAATGACCTTCTGATCTTACTTAAACTGGTGATGCAACGTAGGGTGTGGAATATTCTCAGTGCCTGTGCCCTCCAATAGGGAGCAAGTTTGTTCTAGAGAAATTTAAACTCTGTGCATTGACTACTGCGGACCTGGCAAAATTCACCCAGCTAAAAGTACATAATGTATTGAATTTTTCCCTGTTGTCTCTGCGGAGAGCTTCTCGAGAGGGTCTTTGGCGTAGATATAGCAGATTCTTCATTTCTGCTGTTATTACTCCCAGGATAAACCTCAGGGGTCGACGACGCCACTATATCAGACATCCGTACGGCTGTTTCTCGTGGATATCAATAAACGATACATTTAATGGGCATTGGGCATATCTGCTTTTGCTTTCTAAAGGTATAATTCCTAGCTCACCCCCTAAGCCATCTAATGTTTGCAGTGTGCTTCCGGTTTCTATTTGATTTTCTTCCCCTTCCTGCCACTCGTGTCACCCACCACCCACTCTTGGTCGTGGTCCTGTTGTGTTTATGTAAACACAATCATCCCCTGGGAAAGGACTACTGTACGTCACGTACCAACGTATACAAATGTGCCTCTTCGCATTGACTTTGAAGTGTTTGACTTATGTGTGATTTAGCCAAAAGGGGGCGTAGTTGTCCTCAAAACGAGACGTTCGGACGGAACACACGAACAGGTTGTACTACTCATGTCGACTTTGTTTTATTCACATTTTACCAGTGTTAGCTGCGCAATAAGGACATACAGGATATTCTATGGGTATATGCATGTCGTCCGGCAATATAGCGACAGCAATGGTGGTGGCAAAGCTATGTGTGTCGGAGGAGATACTTAATCATTGGGTAATTGTAACCTGATCTATTTGCATGTGTGCGGAAGCCACTCGAAGGCAATATAATAATTACTTCTCCAACGAGTGCTATAAGGATGACCTGAATGGAGTACCAGCAGCCATTTGTGTTTACTTAAGGACTTTGACTGATTGAGCCAACATTGGTAGCGGTCGGTCCAGCCCGTCTGGGAGAAACAGTATATCAGGAATTCAAAAATGTAACCTGAGAAATACGCAAATAAATCTCAATTAGGTCGAAGCTTTATTTCCAGGTCTATAGATATACCAATTACCACCATCTATGTATATACCCTTGGTCCTTGAGACTCCTTGATGATGGGTATGTTTTTGCATTGTAAAATAAATTTTTATTAAGGATTTTTGATGAGAAGAACCCACGTTTACTAAAATGTTTACGCAAACCTTTGCAATCTGCGATACGAGAAAAGGGTGGCCTTTAATTTACAACAGACAATTCACCTGGGCACATTAACCACCCTCCATCCATTAAAAGGGAGCCTTGATTCTTGTTATGGCTTGTTTAATGGCCCAGTTAGCAGTTAAGCTAAAGCGAAATGTTCCTTCTCTAAGAATACTCGTTTACTTGAGATTAGGCTTTAAGCGAAATCCCATTTTCGTTTGTGTCGAAATGGGTTGGTCCTTGGTTCAATTCAATTAAGTGGTAAAAAGGGCAATTTGGGGGAAACTTAAAGGGTTGTTCTTTGTTTCGATAGATACCTACTTTCGGCCATTTTTTATTTGTTTTTAACTCGTAAAAATAACATCATTAATAAATCATTTTCTTCAAAAAGGGTCGTGGTCGCTTGCTGTGTTCATTAGGTATACTTATGTACTAAACATGTTTGCAACACTGGACATGGGCATTGGACACTGTCATGCAAGCATTACATATTGTGTTGACCACGCAACTCGCCTTACCATTATGTAAGGTCTTTTTTTTTCCTTAACATTCAGAGTCCATTAGGATGAATGACGTATGACGGACGGCAAAGTACAAAGAGGGTCATGTCCTTTTTCCTTTATTATGTTAAGTTTGAAATGTGAATTTGAGTTCATATATACCTACATGTAACATATATGTGCTGTGGTGCGTCAAAATGGATACACTTCGCATTTCGGACGAATGACAGGTTGACACTGGATGACCAGGTGGTGATTGTTTGAAAGAATCTTCTTCATGATGGTAATTTTTGAGTTTAATTTATTCATCGAAAATAGAGTCCTTTTTCGACCATAATGCCTCTGTGGTTCTTGACCAATTTTCGTTAGGAAGATAAGTATAACTACATATTACCTAAAAAAGTCTGAATATTTGACTCTCTTTTTTTTCGAACATAAATAGGTATAGGTACCTACAAAGTTGTACAGCTCGATAATTTAATGTACGTACAACGTAATAACTTTTGAATAATTAAGTTAACTATTTTGTTGTTAAATGTGACCAGATAGGTTTATGAACACAAACCTGTTCCTCTCATGTTTCCGGTTTAAAGGATAATGGCACATATAACACCTCATAGAAAGGAATTTGGTCAACAAACGTGTTTTATGTTTAAAAAAATGCCTTCTGCTTTTCGTTGTGAAAATGCAATTGTTTATTTTGTATGCCTCATTAACATCATTATGGTTGTAGATATCGGAGGTGTACAATAATTTTCTTAGCTCATTTAACATGATAACAACTTGTAAATTTAAAATTATTGCTTTAAGCTTGTTGTTTTTAGAAAATAACCTTATTAGGAAGGAACTATGTACTCACCTTCCTACCATAGGAATTCCAGAACGGTTCTGATCATAATATGTATTGTTATGAACTATGATGGAAACCGTTAGTTCTGGAAACATTTTACTAAGAAAATCACCTATTACAGCTTTAAAAACACGTTGATCATCGGAGCGTAGGTTCTCACCTTAGAGCATTCTTAACCTCCACAAATGCTATATTTATCGATGGCAAATAACTCACAGATTTCTGATAATAACAATTTCATCAGGAAAATAAATATTTGTTCAGGGATGGTTTTTAGTTGAATTTAAAACTAGACGCGCTTTAAGAACCAGGTTCGACGAACAGCTTCGTGCTGTGCGGGGGAAAAAACTTGACAATGCAGTTGCAGCCCATGCCTATAATCTCAACAACAACGAACCACACAACAAACTATCGATAGATGAAAACCTCCGACTTTTAAAATCTGCCAACAATTCATTTAAATTAGATGCATTTGAATCTATCTTTATTTATAAAAACAACAATCTTAAGATTTTAGAACCACTAGGAGCGATTGATTCACCTTTGTTTAAATGTTTAAACAAAATTTCACATTAATTTTGTTATTATTTCTAATTGTCTAATCTCTTGTTTATATATTATATGTATACATGTACTTATAATTTTGTTTTTACATTTTGCTTTGTCTTTTTTGCTATCCAGTTTCTATTGACGCTCGCTGAAGATGGTTCCTCAGTTGTGAACCGAAATGCATTCAATTGTAAAAATAAAAATAATTCTGTATGAAACGTGAAGTTATTTTATTTTCGAATTTTTGCGGTCTTAATAAAGGAATAATTTTTCAATAAAATTTAACAATCAATGTTCAACTCAAAATTTTCTCATCACAAAAAATTATTTTAGTTATTTGCCATCGATAAGTGAATCATTTTTGTTTTTAAATAAATGAAAACATAATAAATTATCGATCTGAAAATTTATCCTGTTTTGTTTTCCTGATCGCTAAAACCGGCCCCTAAGGCAAGTTATGCAGTCGTCAAAAAAAAAAGTTTTGATATAATAAATCATACATGACATTACGATGATAGGACGACAAAACTAGTTCCGGCAACTCCGTCTGTCTTTCTGCCTGGATGTATCGACACCTATACAGTCTCATCGTTTGGACCGATTTGATAAAATTTAGGTACCTGGCATCGAAAGATTTGTTCTTACACCGACTATTAGTCCGGTCAATTTAGACATTCGAAGTTACCATAATTCCCACCAAGCTGAAAATCGGTAAGATTGTTTGAAATATCATTTAAAACAAAATTTGAAAGTTCCCCAATTTTTCACCTGTAAGGAAAAATTTTATTCAAGGTCAAAGGTAAAAAAATGAGTTTTTCGCGATTTTCAGCAAAACGGTTAGTTTTATCAAAAAATATTTCAAACAATTTTTGTTTCAAATTAAATAGGATCAAAACTGACCCGTGGAATAGGCCTACTGGGGAAACCACAAAAAAACGCGCTAAGTACACTACCTCATAGGTGGCGAGGAAACGTGTGCATATTATGACGATTACAACTTTTACAACTTTTTGAATCGTTATATCTCAAAACGGTGGCTCGTAGAAAAAAAAGTATTAATTCATTTTTTGTAGATAATTTTATGATCTACAATTTTTGTTTGAAATATTTTTTGATAAAACTTACCGTTTTGTTGAAAAACTCATTTTTTTACCTTTGACCTCGAATAAATTTTTTTCCTTACAGGGGAAAGATGGGGAACTTTCAAATTTTGTTTTTAATGATATTTCAAACAATCTTACCGATTTTCAGCTTGGTGGGAATTTATGTAACTTTACTCTTATTTTTTAGTCTAATTTGACCGGACTATATCTTTTGAACGAAATTTAATATTCCGAAAGCAGTTCTAAACTTGTTAAATACTGCAGAAAATAGTTTTAAATTTTTTTTCTTTAAACCTAAATAATTCTATTATTCTAAGAAAACGATCAATTTTGATAAAATTTCATGCCGACTAGAATGCCGACGGTGATGCCTTTCATATATATCATCTTTTATTGCATACATTTTGTTTAAGAATTTTTTGAAACACAAAAAAAAATATTTTAAAATATAAAATACAGAAAACTTGTTTGAAGAGAAGAAAAAGTTTGGTACGGTGTCCCAAATTCTATGTTTTAATGCAGGTCGTAGAATTTATGTCAAATGCGATCGGAAATGCATAGGCGGGTAGACACTTTTTAAATAGGGTTTCTTTCAATTTATTATGCGAGTCATTATGGGGAAAATTAATAGAAATCTACTGTTTTTTTAAAAGTTTTCCCATAATGCCTGTACTGCACATTCAAAAAGGACAAACTAATTTTAAAGGCGTCTTAAAAATGCAACACAAAGAGAACGTTGAAATTTTTCGCTATAGGTAAGGTGGATTCCTGGTTTGCCTGTTCGGACGCATGACAACCTCGAATAATAATAAATTGGCCAGTTATGTAATAGATATTGATAATTTTTTGTTATAATTGTTTACAGAAAACACAAATAACTACAATGTGCAAATAATGTTTTAATTACGAATTGTTTTTAAAGTATTAAAACTTTAAACTTATTCCAATGCGGTATTACCTAATTAAGAAAAAACAATTAGTTGCCTATTTTTCATAAAAAGGCGTAAAGTAGAGAGAACAAAATTGTAAAAAAATTAGAACACCGCTTTTAAATCTTAATCAAAGTCAATTCACGAATTCAATTCTAAACGAATAGGTACACGGAAAGAATTCGTAGAGCATATTACTATAAAATTCCGTTTCATTTCCGTTTCCGTTTCAGACCCTCGACTTCTTATTACCAATTCACGACTTCTCAATTGCAATCTGAAAAACATCGCCCGATTTCACAATTACGACTTTAAAGTAGTGAATTACAACTTAAAAGTATAAATCCAAGAGGCGAGCGAAAAAAACGATTGCCATCAATTAATTTCAAAGTTTTTCCGGTGTGAAAAGCGAGCATGCTACCTATTGTGCTAATCTACAATATTGTGCTAATCTACAATATGATTTCACTGTATTAATCGCAAAGATAAGTCGCATATGCATTATGAGAGCTCCAAAAATATACTCAAATTAAAATTCTATAGTTATAGATTTTGTGTTGGTTACGAAATCAAGTGGGATTTTAGTTTGCGGGATTTTTATTGAAAATTGCGAGATTTTGTGTCCGAGACGTTAAAGCGAGATTTAAAAAAAACCTAATTTTGTTATTGCGAGTTTACAAAAACGCAAGGTTTTGAACTTGCGAGATTTTTTTTCGCGATATAAAAAAAAGCGAGATTTTGTTATTTGATATTTTAAATTACGAGATATCGTAACGCTCACATAGATTTTTCCTTGCGCTTTGTGCCAAATTTCTAAATCTTTTTTAAAATTGCGAATTCTAAGTATCAACTCGCGAATCAAAACTATAGAAATGATCTTTATGTTTTCGCAATTCACCATGCACTTTTTTTGTAAATTACAACTAAAGAGTGTCAATTCTGGAAACGCTACTATAGTTATACATTTGATTGCTCTGTTGTGGTGAATTACAAAATGTTTGTTGTAAATTACGATCTGAAAATGGCAATAAGAGCTATTTTAATGATGAAAATAAAATTAATATACTATTTGGTTTCAATTTGCGTTCTTAATGCTTGCAATTTATTACTTTTCCTCAATTTGTAAATTGCAAATTATTTTATAAATTCACTTAATTGGAAAGTTTGTAAATTAGGGGTAGTTGGACTATAAATCGCAACTAAGTAGTATAAAATCAAGACAAATCGGCTGTAGTTCTAAAAAAAGTGGCATTTTATAAATTTATACGGCAAATTTTGTAATCGGTGATTTTTAATTCTCTCAGTGTATCAGAACGGGGCTGTAATTGTTTATTTCCTATTCGACAGTCGTACAAACTAATGAACTGCAGTTCTCATTTCAGGTATTCAGTATGAATATTCTTCCACATGCCATAATTTTGAGCACTTTACCACAAAAATAAGATATCGCCTAATATATGTAGTTACCATACATATCTTTCTACACCATATAGATACATAATAAGGTGTCATGCATGCAATATAAATTCTCACTTCCTATTCTGGAACTATTCTGGAACCAGTTTATGAAAATTAAATGTGTGTTTTATTTCCCTAGTCAGCTCTTGTCCAGCAAATAAAAATTGTTTGATTATGTATTTGTGAAACACAATATTAACGAATTAATTCAGAAAAAAATAAAACAAAAATTCACGAGATAAATAACTCGTTAAATTTAATTGAGTGGCACAATAAACTAAAACGTTTCAACAAAACGGAGGCGGTGACTTAAGGGTTCTCCGCAATTCTTACACTTGCTGTAAAAATATGCATGCGCATACCTATTCTATCTGAATAAAGTGCCCTACTATATTTTTTTAACGGACAGTTTATGCCGGTAATTATTGTTATTACTATAACACTACAAGGCTATATTGTAGCAACATCATAAAAAATATGCAAATTCGCGGTACTGTCAGTCATCTTGAAGTTTTTTTGCATTTTTTTTGTTGTTGTTAACTGAATTCTTGGTTTGCCCAACAAATGCTTTCAAAAAGTTGGTATGTGTTTGTGTATAGAGTGTGATGATGGGTATTCGCTAAGCCATTTTCAACGGTCTGGTATTTCGGTAAAACGGAACTGGCGTTGCATGCAACGAATTTGTTTTAAGAAAGTAGCCAAGAAGTAGCACGGAAACAAGCCACATATCAATCACGGCATTGACCCTAAATAACACTGTTTTTTCAAGTCGAAACAGGGGTTAATTGTGGGTGCAAGAAGTGTTTCTTACGTTGTATACTGACGGAAGTGCAAATCATTTTGCAACGCTGCTGCAAGAGAATTATTTCAAAAGACGGACTCGCGCGGACGTGAAAATTGTGTTGAACATTGTTGAAGTAATGTAATTTTTTTCCCCTTTGAGGTTAAAACGTTGACAGGAAAATAAGGACGTCGACCCTGAAATTGTATCAACTGTTTGGAGAAGCATACTTTATGCATGTACGGTACCTACCTACTGTGAATCTATATTAGTCCCAGACAATTGAATGAGGTTTTGTAGAAATGAAATTCAAAGTTTCAAAAAATGTGTATATACATATAGGTATACATATATGTTTTTAATACATATACAGCAAATCACAAAAGTAAGTAAGCACCCATTGCTGTCGCTTAGACATCATAAAATTAAAAGCGATTTCTTTTAAAATATTAAAGAAATGCATTCAAAATTATGATTATCATGTGATGTGTTTGTCAGTCTGTTTTTAACAGAACCTGCAACCTAAGAGGCTGAACCGATTTCCTTCATATTTGGTATGTAGGGTTTGTAGATCATTCCTTAGAGGAAGAATTGAATTTTTTTTTAAGCTCAAAAAATAACGGTACCTGCCATATATAACCGTAATGAAGAACCATAATTTTCTCTAAAACGACTCCAACGATTTTCTTCAGAAAATTAAAAATGATTTTTGTCCGATTGTCTTTTGATAAATTTCAAAAAAAAATTATGCTACGTCTATTAAGAGTAACTCCCATACAACCGTTATTACTTGCGATTATACATATGTAGGTATACTCGTATACTACAAGGCAAGTTATGCGTTCGTAAAAAAAAAAATCGAGATAACAATCAAACATGACATTACGATGATAGAGAAGTCGAAAAAAGTAGGCCCGACAATTCTGTCTGTCTGTCTGGATGTCTGTCTGGATATATCGACACCTGCAGCCTAAACGGTTGGGCCGATTTTCTTCAAACTTGGCATAAACTATTCTTAGTGAAATATCCCCGGATGTTTTTTTTTATTTTTGACCTAGGTATAAAAATAACGGCACCTTATTATATAATAAGCGTAACCGATAATTCTATTTTTCTCGAAAAAAAAACGATCAATTTTGATAAAATTTTATATAAGTGATTTTTTGCCAATGGTGATATCCACCATCTAAAATTTTTGTTCATAATCAGCTTATTAACGGTACTTGCCATAGAACCAATTTTTATTACTCCGACTATCTTTTGAACGACTTCACCGATTCTAACGAAATTTAATATTCAAAAACTTCTGCTAAACTGAAATGAAACTGCATACAAAATTTGAAAAAATGTTTTAAAAAAGTTTTTTTTGGTTAAAACCGATAAATCCAATTTTCTCGAAAAAAAAATACGATCAATTTTGATAAAATTTTATATGAGTGATTTTGAAATCCCAATCTTTTTGCCAAAACCTAGGAATTTAAAATAGATTTTCGGAACTACTACTTTTACGAAAAAAACAAGTTCAGGCAACCGCAAAAAAGTTTGGAGAAAAAAATACAGAGCTAATTCATCGATTCTCTCAGGAACCGTTAAGCACGGTGGTGGAAACTTTATTGTCTGGGATTGTATGGCAGCATCTGTTGTCAGAAATTTTGTGTTTATAGATTTTTTAATGAATATAGGATCAGCTATATGAATATTTTCAAGAATCATTAGAATCAAAGATTAGGAGATGGATGATCCAAAGATGGTTCAAGTTTTTTATCCACCGATTTCGGCAGGATAACTGTGGATCAACTCTTGTAAAAACATGCAATTGCAATCACTTCATTATCACATGCATATAGCTTTATCCAGAACTAGATCTTAGTTAAGTAGCCGATTTTTGAAGATAAAAATAGGTGAACTACGGTTTGAGTGTTTGTACAACTGGCCTCTATTGTTTTTAGTTTAAGGAGAATATTTTGTAGATTGTTTTAATGTTTTATTTGAAATATTACGCTTCGATAAGAAATACCATACATAAATTACAGAAAAAAATATTTTATTAAATTAAGAGGTGCTTATTTGCCAGGTCGAAATTGTATGATGTGTATCAAAAATGATACATAGGACCGTGAACGCGTTATAGGTAATAAACACTTTATCTTTATATACACAAAATCGCTCTTAATAGTTTGAATTTTGAAATTTACTTGTAGGTCCTTTTACTTTGTTTTAATTCCAAACAAAAACAGCTTTACAACTTAATTAGTTCTAGATACATGTGTTTCAACTATACATTAACGAATATTACAATAAAGACCTCAGTTCTTCCTTTGTGTTGAATTTCGCATCTGGTTCCACAGAAGTTTCTTCAACTGTTACATTTTTTTGCCAGGGCTATTAACTTTAATGACTTTTTTGCATTTTTTATATTTTCTACCTTAACAGCAGCAGTGCAGCAATCAATTTTTTTTTGTTACAGTTTTTTATTGTATCTCACAAGTATAACTTTGTCTGACATATAAGCATTTTGTGTAGGTAGATACAATTTAATAGCTTTACTACTTTCTCTTATCTCATAAAGCGTTTGTAGAGTTTGTTTTTACGCTTCCACTCATTAATTGGATGTATACTGTATATAAACACATTATTTTCATTTTGTGTTTTCATTGTATCTATCATTGGGATCTTTACTTCCACTATTTCTATCCAAATCGTTTACAGAAAGTGCCATTGTAAGTTTAACGTATTGTATCTAAAGCAATAGCATATACCATATAAAAAAGGAGTTCTTAATGATTCACTGACATGGTCAAAACGGAAAATAAATTAAATTAATGGATTAAGATGAAAATATCATTCGGCGGCTCCTTGAAATAACTCCCCAAGAAATAACCTCCCAAAAAATAAATTAAATAACCCAGAAAATTGGGGTTTTATGAATTATGAAAAAAAAAGCAAACCTCACTCAATGCTTTAGTCTAACATTGGGGACTTTTTTTCTAATTGAATTTCGTTGTGAAATAAACCCATGAAAAAGTCCCAATTTTTTTTAAATTTTTGGAGATTTATTTCATATGAAAGACCTCCCCACTTTTATAAAAAAATTTGTGGGGTTATTTAATTTCTTTTTTTTTTGGGTTATTTCTAGCAGGGGAGTTATTACACTTCTCAATATACCTAAATTGAATGATGAAGCGCAAGCTACGCATTCTAACTAAAAAAAATGTTATCGTACAAAAAGAACCCTTAAAGCTGATAATGTTCCTATAATAGTAACCCGAATTGATCTTGACATTTCAAGATCAATTTTCCGCAGTTGCTCAATGGTTGAGTTTATTGAGATAGCAAATGAAGACCACATTCGTTTTAGAAGACTAGAAAAATGGATTTTTTACTATAATTCTTTATTTAAAATAACTGACGATATAGTTCGATGTACCTAATCATGTTTTAGACCACTGCACGAAGAAGTTTTTATACTCTAAAGCGGGCTTGTTTCCTTTAAAGTTTAATATTTTCCCATTTTAACTCTCGGATGAACTGTGATTAAATTCTGCCACCTATTCTCGGATAATCTGTGTCTACTTTCGAGTGACTCTCAAAAAGTTTGAATGTCGAGAGTAAAAGGTCAATTCTTCGCGAGGTACCTTTAAGACTGGGTCTCCCCATGCATGTTTGCTCAAGAGCTGCTTGCAGCTCTTCTACTTTCAAAGAGCATCCACCAAACCATGCATTCAGTTCAGTTGGGCTCATACACATGGAACAATCCAAAACCGGTGCCGATGAGATTTGGCAATGAAGTGGGATGAGAAAGTCATCTTGACCACACGCCAAACTAAATCTCGGCACGGGAGACTTGCCGACGGCTTCGGTGGCGTGTATTCTTAAGGCAAAGTATTAAAGTGTGAGAGTTGTAATCCAAAAATATCGATCTACCCTAGCATAGGGGGCATTTAAAGCAACACTCTAATCACCTTTCTAATCCTCTGTGAGAGTGAGTCCCTTAAAATATTTTCATTTATAAGTGGATAAGGATAGTTCAATAAAAATATCTTCATCGTATCTTTAAGTTTTTCATGAAGTATAGAACATGGTTCACGACGTTAAGAAACCCAAACACTGATCAACTATGAGCAACACATATTTTTTCCTAGAACTAGTAACTGACGAGACTGGTGGTGGTGGCATGTGGTAACGACGGGGGCTAAACAACAGTTGAAAGGGGGACATTTTTGCGTAAAAAGTTATAATCTAATAAAATAGGTAAATAAAAATAAAAATGTCTTAAAATTAGAAAGGAGTCATAAAATGTCATTTAAATGAGCCCATTTCGTCCACCCGTTTTAATGTTCCTTCTCCGAATCGCCATTAACAATTGTATAGTTGGTTGCTACTTGTAGTTCCCGTTTAATGAGAATTCCTGAGGTTTTAATGATTTATAGTTGTTGGCTCGAGAGACTCACCTGCAGAGCAAGAGCTCAGAGGTGTGCCTTTGTTAATGGTAATTATCGCACGCACAAAGTATTCCAATTTATATACGGGAAGCGAGCTAAGCAAATAAACACGAGGTCTAAGTATTAAAAATTTAAATGAAGGAATTCCCACAATAATGTGAGGCGCGCACTCATCACTGCCATTATTAATTTAAAAAATATACACACGGACTAAAGCTTAAAAGAACGCGACTTTTCTGTGGACTTTAGCGAATGCGACTGAGAGAATCCTCGCATAACACCGAGCCGAGAGCTTCAGATCCTTTATTAAGGATAATTGGTTGCGATCTGGCGTGAATCATCTCGAAACAGATGCATCACGACCATCAACCACGAGACAGGCAAATAAGAACCGAAACGAACGAAGATCTCTCCTGCTGAGACATCGGATTAATTTGGGGGCTCTTAAGTGATGTTTTTTACACTCATACTCTGCAGACGCGAAGTCGCATTGGCATCTTGTTTTTTTTTTTAGGCCTTCCAAGAAAGGTAGTTGTTGAAAATTATCTGTTGATGGTTTTAAGTGTAGCAATGATGAATTTATTATCACATCACCGCGGTAGTGCAGTTGTTGTTGTATAGCATAATAAACATTTTGTCAGGTGCGACTTGGCCCGGTGTGCTCAGTGAATAAAGAAGGCGTGTGTAAAACGCGTTTAACCGCGATGTTTTCATAGAGATAAGTGCTACCTGTCAACCAATTTGATTGCTCTAGTTAAGATGTAAACTTCTTTTATATTGTGGTGATGTTATTTTCTGAAATAAGTATACATATTCAAGGGTCAGGGATAATTACTAAGTATAAGTGTATAGCTATAGATATACTATAGTGTGATAGGACATTTGATGCAAACTGGTAATTTGTTAGACAGTTTACATTTTGCTTGAAATACGATAATGATATTGTTGTCTGTTGATTTAATAATATGTTTTCACGTGTCGTTTGTTATGTTAACAATCCATGAAGGCTGGGTTGTGCAACATGATAAAATTGTTAAAAGTTCGCACTTTCCTCAGTCATGTTATTGCTATTGCATTACGATCATTATTAGCAGCGGCATATTGGTGCCAAAAAACTACAACAACAAAATCCAAATAAGAGGTAAAAAAATACATAAATAAAATTCACGACTGGGACTACAAAAAAAAAACATTTATTTAATTATGTTGAAAGGGGAAAATATAAAAAAATGGCTTAAACGATCGAGGAAATTTGCAGAAAACGTTGAATGGCAGGTAACGGGTAGCCAGACTAAAACAAAAACTTGATTAAGTTTTCTCTTGGGAATCACCAAAAAGTGCTCTATAGCCTAGACGAAGTTTGAAGAAAATCCGTCAAACCGTTTATTCTGTAGCTCGGTGAAAAGACAACCGAACATCCGCACAGACAGAAAGACGGACGGCATGACGAAACCAACTTCTTCTATCATCGTAATTTTAGGTTTAATTAAAATCTTGAATTTATTGCGAGCAACCAAAAATACAGTAGAATTTCAAAAAAGGAACAGATAAAAAAACTGGTTCTTTTCATCCTTTTGAATTTTTCATATTTCGAGGATCGAACATTAGATTTTAAGTCTTATTTCTGAGTTAACTAATCCATGGGTTAAAAATTATTCACACTCAATAAATGCAACTATTTACTGACTGTTCCAGTTGATTTCATTACACAATGGTAATAGATGGATTAGTTTTCTTGAAAATTGGACTTAAAATTACAATTTATTTTTTATTAATAAGGCAGATAGCTATTAAAAAAAACAATTTATTTTATTTTTAAAACACAACAAAAATAAAAAAAATCATCATATGATTTAAAAAAGAACAGTCTTTTTTATACATGTTCTTCAATAACTGCTCCATTATTATTAATTACCATAACTTTTAAAAATCTGAAATGCTTGATTTATGACAGACTGAAAAGCTGTCATAAAGTCCACCAAAAATTCAAAATTTAAAAAACATTAAACTAAATGTTAAGTAGAAAATGGTTCAAGCTTTGTGTGAAGTTGAATCCAACTCAGAAAGACTGGCTTTCGTAAAGCTTTCTCAATGAAAAAGTGCTTAAACTAAGACAGAATGTTTAGATAAACATATTAGGAAGACGTTATTGCAGTTTCTTTATTGAAACTCTACTATTTGCAACACATTAAGTATAAAAAAAATTAAAACTGCTCGTTATAGCCGATAATTCGGTATAGCCGATTTCGTTAAAAGCGATATTCGGTTAGTACATTTTGTATGAACCTTTGCCGGAACTTTAAGATTAGCTCATAATAACCAATATTTCGTTACAACCGATGTCGTTACAACCGATTTTAACTGATGTTTTTAAGTTTCCTAAATATGATTTCCCGTTAGTCTTATAATTCAAAATGTTTCTGAAATTTGACCTTTACCTCTGTAATAGCTTTTAGCCTGCCAAAAAATATATTTCCAAATCAGTTTTATAACAGAATGTCTCCCTTAATCTTTACATGTATTGAACTCTTCGAAATTCGCACAATTCAAAATACAGGAGATAACCAAAGATGTTGAACCTTTTCAAAAAATATACCACCGCGTCTTATAGACCTTTAACTATAAGTAGATTAATAAACAACTGCATCAAAGAATATCAAAAAGGATTCGAAAAATTCTTGTCTGACGCTCGTCAATTTATTGAGAAAAGCAGTTGTGATTTACCAAAAGATTTAAAAAAATGTAACATCCCGAGAGGTACCCGCTGTAGTAGTGTAAACGGCCCTATTGTCGGCTTACAGTTTCTTTAATTTATTGAATTGTTATGAGTGAAAAATGTGGACTTTTTCCTCAAAGTGCCAATGATTGTGAGGTTTACCCTCCTAGTTTTTTTTCGAAATTTTCTCGAAAACGGTTGCAACGATTTCGATAATACTTTGTGAACGTTTTACTTACAATGCTGTTAATAAATCATTAATTAAATAGCTGGTTAATTAGCTGAAAAATCACATAACGGAGATTTCGTGCTTTTTACAAATTTGGCCTTAACTTGATAACGGCTGGATGAATTCCTTTGAAATTTGGTATGGCATTTAAATTTAACATTTAACACAATATTTATTTATTTTATTTTATTTATTTATTTATTTATTTCATTCAAGTTACAATATTTAACACAATTTACAATATGTACTTATTTTCAATTTTAAAAATTAATTGTTGATGAAATGAAAGCATAGTTATTCAACCTTGAATGCTATAAATACACTTTGTGGCAAGAAGTGCCACTATCAAGTGTAGTGAAGTAAAAAAAATCAAATAATTATTATAATAGGTTTTAAGCATAGAGCCGCAGAAGAAAGAAGTATTTTTTTTTCTTGCGAAAAAGTAAGAGATTTATAATTAATAAGATGGCATTTAAATAATGTTTAAACTGAACAACATAAAAATTAAAATACGATGATATATAATTTAGGGCTTGTTTCACAATATCTAAGTAAGTTTCAATTGAGCTATGTATATTCAGAACTTTTTTTGACAGAAAACAACAAAACAATACACAGCAAGCAATGTATTTAACTGCTGAGTATTTTACTTGAAAAGTATTTTAATGTGAAACAAGCCCTTAATGAAATAAATTTTGTTCAGTCGTGGATTATATATTTTCTATGGATTAAGCCTAATGCTAAAACCAAAAATATAAAAAAAAAAATCTCCAAATACTTGTGAAGTGCATTGTTGTGAACAAACAGATTTTTTAACAATTTAATACGTTTGCACAAGTGCATGTTGCAAAGTGCCATACCCAAGTCGTGGTTTTTATTTGTTTGTAAATTTAGTTCCCAAAATAAAAGTTTGTATGTGCAAACAAATCACTGGAAGTTTTCGCCTGCGTGAAAGCTCTTTTAGTGTTTGGCGATCATGAAATTTATGTAAACTGCAATAAAAAAGACGAACAACTTCACCCCAGTGAATCAGTATAGGTAATAGCATTTGATTTTGCAGCAAGCTTTATGCATTCACACCAAGTTGGTAATATTATTTCTGGTACCAGAAAAATATCCCCCCAATTTTACACCAAATTGCTTTATGGAACCAACTTACACGCTCTATATAAACTTTTATAAATTTCCTTTTTTTTGTACTTATGTATGCGAGCATAGATACCTATATGAATAAATTATTTAATATGAAAACAATCAAAACCTTTACATTACTTGGTGTTGGTATGTATAATGTATGCGCACCTTTAGAGTTGAATGCACCTTATTTATTTCACTATCAAAACGTGGTAAACTAATAGAAATTGCTCCAGTGAACATTTTATCTTAACCACATTAACATTGCTCTGTTACGCATTTTCTTGAGCTACTCAATTCTTTCAAAACATATGCTAACCATTTTTTCTCACACAAAGTAAGTACATATTCTTCGATGTGATGTCGACGACTTTGCGATAACAGGTAACAATGCTTAATTCATGTTACATGTACCTATACTTATGCGCTTCTTGTTCTGGGAGAACAACACAAACCGCAAATAAGCATAAACATTTCTCGGTCGGCTTCAAATTCAAATTTGCATACAACAATGTGTAACATTGCATTAGTTTTGCTATGCATGCCTAAGACGAGACGGTCGGCGACGCAACGATAAATAAGATTATTTCGCACTCCATAAACATGGTGACCGGAAATGCTCTAAAAGAAGCAAATAAATGCATGATGCGATATAAGTATCAAGTAACTGTGCATAAATCATATTAAGAGCTACTTGTAAGTGTACGGAAATACAGAAAACGCGACTAAACAACCTTTTAATGCATTATCCAAGTCGTGGCTCTTTGACAGTTGCTATAATTGAATTATTCAATACTATAACAGAAAAATGCCATATAGAAAATGATGAAGTCATTTGGAATAATTTAATACGCACTGCACTGATTTGCAATTTTATTAAGTTGGATACAATATTTTTGAATGGTATAAATAGGCCGACATTAAACGTATACAGGGTGAGTCATGAGCAATGCGACAAAATGCTAGGGCGTGTAGGTTGCGTTGAGACAAGAAAAAAATCGTATGGGAGGGGGGGTCTATTCCCCTCCGTTTAGCCGGGAGGGGCAATTTTCGAAAAAAACTGACTTAAAATGGAAAAAAAATTATTTAAAATCAAAGGCTTCATTCACAATGTTGTGCGATACGTTTTTGAAAAGCCAATAACTTTTTCTTTTATTCTCTGTTTAAATAAATCTATTCTAAGAAATAGTTTTTGAAATATTAATTTTCAAAGTCAAAATTTTGAAAAAAAAAATTGAAAAAAAAATTTCAAATTCATTTTTTTCAAAATTTTACGTTATTAAGTGCTAACTTTAATTTCAAAATTCAATGCTGTTATTAATTTTAAGTCTAAATAAGAAAACCGGATGCAAAAATTTTATGTCGTTCTCAAGAAATTAAAAAAAACCAAAACCACCTTTTTCTAAGAAAAACATTTATTTTTATTGTAACGAAGCAATTTAAGAAGCATTAATCTTAGTTTTTTTAGTTTTTTTTATTCCTTTTATTTTTACCATGTTTTTTATTGGAAGTACTTATAAAAAATTCTCGATATGATCTCCATTGTTTAGAAGGCATAGATTATATCTCCTTGTAATGGCTTCACATAAGTTTATGCTTGACAAATTTTCCTGCAATTTGACTCCAGCGACTTCAATTCGTTCCTTCAGTTGTTCCAATGATACTATTTCCACTTCGTAAACATAATTCTTCATAAATCCCCATGCATAGAAATCTAGGGGAGTTAAATCTGGTGACCTAGGTGGCCATTCCGTGGGGCCCCTTCTTCCGATCCAACGGTCACTAAAATGATCATCCAGCCAGTTTCTCACCTGTAAGCTGTAGTGTGCTGGAGCACCATCTTGTTGGTAGATTAAAGTATCTGCTATAACCAATGTAACGCTGTCTAATAAATCGGGTAAAAGGTCTCGTAGGAATTGCAGGTATGATTCTCCATTAATAATGGAATTCAAAAACCGGGGCCCGATCACAGTGTGTCCAACAATACCAAGCCAAACATTACAACTAAAGCGGTGTTGTGATTTGTTTTGTTTTTTTTTGTGTGTGGATTGGCGCTACTCCAATAATGTAAATTGTGGAAGTTAGTAACCCCATCCCTAGTAAACTGTGCTTCATCCGTCCAGAATATTCTTCTAAAATAGTTTTGTTCGGTTTCATTTCTAAGTAGTAATGTTCTACAAAATTCGGTTCTCAATAACTTGTCGTTTGAGGTGAGTTCCTGAACAGGCGTAAAGTGGTACGGGTGTAAATTTTCCGCCCGAAGTACTCGACATGCTCTAGATTGGGACACTCCAAGCATAGTGGATATCCTTCTTGTACTGACGGAGGGATTATTTCGGACTAAATCCAGAATTCTTTCATCTAAGATTCTTGACTCATCAGAAACTGGCCTTTCGCTTCTTCGATGCTCCAGCACTCCATGATCTCTTAGACGTCGGTGGATTCTTGGAAACGTGCTATGATGGGGACACCTCCTATCGGGATATCTTTCAGCGTACAGTCTTTCGGCTTCACGACTTCGACCATTAGCTAAACCGTAGCAGAAATGCATGTCCGTTAATTCTTCTCGGGTGTATGAGCTTGACATCGTTACGTGTTAATGAGTTAATATTCAATTTTGAAATAATTACTAAGCAAAACTGCAATGCCTTTTATTTATCTTGCGTTGCAATTTTCTTTTTTTTTTTCATTAAAAAAAATGCGGTTTTATTGTCCCTATTGTCCCCATAACAGGTAGAACCCATGGGCTGCGGGCAGGCCAAGGCAAAAATATTGACAGGTCAGTTTTCAGAAGTTATCAATGAAAATAATATTAATCCAGGGTTATTCCAATACTATTTAATTTTATTACGTTCTCATAAAACTCCAATTAAAAAAAAAGTAAAAAAACTAAGATTAATGCTAAATAAATAAATAAATTGCTTCGTAATTTTATATAGTTTTTTTCCCATTTTAAGTCAGTTTTTTCGGAAATTGCCCCTCCCGGCTAAACGGAGGGGAATAGACCCCCCCTCCCATACGATTTTTTTCTTGTCTCAACGCAACCTACACGCCCTAGCATTTTGTCGCATTGCTCATGACTCACCCTGTATACAATATACATAACTATATGCACCTGAATATAATATTGCCAAATAACTATCGATGCAAAGAGATATCAGCTATAAAAAAAATTGGTACTCACTCTTAATAAATTTGTGCTTACAATAACTAAGATTTCAGTGGCGATTCCTGGTCCTTACCTTAGGGTTAGCTACATGCTCTGCGGTATTTTAAAATACATAAACCGCTAATAAACAGGTAATGACAATCTTATAGACGACAAAAATGATGTTAAAAAAGTTACAAATAACAATAAGAAACAACGAACAGAAAACTGTTCGAATTTCAGGCCTTTACTTCAATTAGTAACAACATAGAAAATAGGTTTGTAGAGACGCTTCAATCGACTTATTTTTGTGTTGAATTATAAGTAGTTTAAGAGAATTGTATGAGCAAAATTTTATAACATTAGCTTAATAAGGAGAGAAGTTAGGGCACAAACTTGCTCTTATGGCAAGTAACCTTCGTGTAAACGACTGGGAAATTCGTAAACTTTTAACCGCCAACATTAAAGCCTTCAAATAAAATTTTAGTGAAATTGGTCGGATTTTTTTCGAAACAAAAAAGGAATAAAAAAACTTACTTTTTGAAAAATAGTTTTTTCTAATTTTTTTAATGCAGTATTAATAAAGATTAAAAATTATTTCAGAATATTAAATTTCGTCGAAATCGGTTCAGCCGTTCGAAAGATATTCGGTATCGAAAAAGTACCGTTGTAGGGCAAGTACCGTTAATAAGCTTCTCCGGAAAAAAAATTTATGTGAAAGACTTAATCATTGGCAACAAATAACTTTTTTAAAAAATTGCTCGGATTTTTTTTTTTAATGGAATTCAAAAAACTAACTTTAAAAAAACTTTTTTACAAAATTATGGCAGGTACCGTTAATAAGCTTCTCCGAAAAAAAAAAATTTAGATAAAAGACTTCATCATAGCAACAAATCACTCATATAAAATTTAAAAAAATTATCGGATTTTTTTCGAAAAAATGGAATTTAATAAAACTTTTTAGAAAAAACTTTTTACCGAAATTTTTGATTTCAGTATTAATGAAGCTTAAGAGAAATTTAAGAATATTAAATGTCGTCAAAATCGGTTGAACCGTTTTAAAGTTGACCGGCATTGAAAAAGTGCATTGCAGGTACCGTTAATAAGTTTCTTCGGAAAAAAAAATTAGATGAAATATATCATTCATCATTGTCAACAAATCACTCATGTAAATATTTATGAAAATCGATCTTATTTTTTTCGATAAATTGGGAATTATCGTTGACGCTTATATATATATGGTAGGTACCGTTATTTCACGACCTATCATAAAAAATAAAAAAATGGCCCGGGGATATTACTTAAAGAATGATTTTAAACAAGTTTGAAGAACATCAGGCCAACTCTTTAGGGCTTTAGGCTGTAGGCGTCGATACAGGACAGACAGACAGACAGGATTTTCAGACCCACTTTTTCGACTTCGCTATCATCAAAACAAAATTAGAAATAAAAATACATTTACATCGGAATATCAGTAGCCGAAGAGTTATATACATACGTAAAAATCTTAAAGTCTTTACCTCAATCAGTTACAAAATTAGAAAAAAATTAATATAGGGGGCGCTTCAGTCGGTTAATTTTTATACTGAATACTCAATAATCAGAGAGCAACACACACAGATAATTTTAAAGCTCTAGCTCCATTAGGAACAAAGTTACTATCACTATCTACTTTCAAATTTCAACGAATTTCTCGTATTTTTGATCGCACTTTGATGAGCTAACATTTTCGATTATTTTGCTGGGCTATGCTTACGAGGCATATTCAAACACAATTTTAAAGATTGTAGGGAATTGGTTATCGCAAATTTGTATGCTAAACAATATTTTAAATTTAACTTTTGGTATGGGAATTTTGTTTGTGTAAAGTAAAAATTGATTTAAAAATACGTATGAATTTTTGTTTTTAAAGTCATTAATTATTGTAATTCATCATCATAATTACGTTAATTACATATTAAATGGAATTCATAGAATTTATTCATTTAAATTCTTGGTTTAGCGGCGCTAAACCAGCTAACTGATAGGAATCGCTACTTCTTAGAAGCAAAGTAGGTTATCTATAATTTTTACTTCCATTTGTACTTATAAGTATGTACAATGTTAATTAAATATATCAACTTTAAGCAAGTGCCTATAAAAAATAAGGAGCACGACTGGGTCGCACGAACTTGCTCTCAGGCATGTTACCTTCACGTTAATGACTGGGAAACTCAGATTGTTCGAGAAAATGGATTAACATAAACAAACTTTTTTGAAAATACTTGTTTCCAAAATGTTTTATTGCAATATTATTAAGGCTGAGCAGAACTTTTAGGATATAAAACTTCGTCGAAATCGTTAACTTTGGTGTAGTTTTATAAAATGTTAATTTTAATACGATCTTTTTTTGTTTAATTTCTTATTCTAAGTTTATTTATACATTTATAGCCCAATTAAATTAGAATTTTACTTCGAAGAAATTCGGACAAAGCTGGATTTTGCTGGAGACCTTTATTTTTATGTCTTCAGCAAATCCCATGATTTTGACAGAAGCTAAATTGTTTTTCGTGGGGGGGGGGAGGTTCGCGAAACTATGAATATGAACTTCTTGCAATAAAATGTTTAAGTACAAATTTTAGCTTATTTGATTTTAAAGCCTCGATTCCATTGTGACCAACATTCAAAAACCAAATTGATTTTTTTTAAGAAATTTATTAAATTTCTTACGATTTGAATATCCTCAGGAAGTGAGTTGTAATAGACAAAATTGGAAAAAATGTCTAAATCAAGTTAAAACCTATAGTACACAAAAACGCGGAATTGTGGAAGCAATACTACTCCGAAGATTATTTGTCGGTAGTCGGCTCTTAAATTTTTTTTTCAAAACCTTAAAGAAGTATGAATGTCTTCTATGAGAATTTTCAGACTATTAAGGAGTTCCATATAGAGTGTGCTATTCGAGAGGATTTGCAGATTTTTTAATAACATATTTTTGTAGTACAGTCAATTGACAGCTACAGCTAATTTCATACTTAAGCTTTATTGAATGAAAAATTTCCAAGTAGATGTTTTTTAAAACTTATTGAAAGACTTAAAAAATAACGAAGTGAAGACAGAAGGTACTATTTTAAGCTTTTAATGTGGTTACCCCAAGCAGTACCGGATTAAGACTATTTGATGCCCTAAGGGCCCCCATTGACATTGAATATATGTATATTATTACGCGGCGTAGATATATGTAACTAAAAAAATGGAATAAGTCTTCTTCTTCTTATTCTTTTCTTACAATGTTATGCCTGCAATAAAATCACATCTTTCCACTTTCCCTACAGATCTGCTTCTATATAGGGTTCGTCAAATCAGAATTAACTCCGGTTTATAGAAGGTTTCATATCTGAGGTCAAGTGAATACTGCAGGTCCATTGAGAGAATTAATTTAGGGGAGAGTACGATAACTTTGGCGCCAAGAATTGATAACTGTTTTTTGTATTTTTGTAGAACAGATCAATACAAGCATTTTTTACTATAGGTGGGGGGGTCTATCTCCCTCCGTATGGGCGGGAGGGGCAATTTTATAAAAACAGTGCCAAAAATTTAAAACAAATATTAAAAAATAACGGTAATACTTACAACTAAGTTTTATATCTTTTTTTAAAGCCAATACTTTTTTCTATTAGATGCTTTTTAAATCAAGTAAAACCTATGCATAGTCTTTGAAAAAACGGACTTTAAACTCAAAAATTGCGAAAAAAAGGTAAAAACTTTGAAGTGTGATTTTTCAAAACTGTAAAATAAAATACTATTTTTTTTTATAAAATTCGTTGCTCATATTAATTTTAAATCATAAACTGAAAACAAAATGATTTTATGTTTTCTGGTTTTTGAGAAAATGGAAAATTACTAAAACTACTTTCTTATAAGAGTTTTATTTTTTTTTTGGTATACGTTGAATGTTGTACGTAGGTTCGTTTTTGGAATGATGCTTGGGTATCTTTAAATGCAACAGAAACTTTGCATACACCCAACCTCGCACCCACCCCACCTCGCACCCACCCCAAATCCTATAGTGTGTCCAAGCAGGGGGGTTGCAGGGGGGCAGCATGCCCCCCCTTACATACCACACTGTTTATACGCTTTGGTAATTTTCCATTTTCTCAAAAACCAGAAAACATAAAATCATTTTGTTTTCAGTTTATGATTTAAAACTAATATGAGCAACGAATTTTATAAAAAAAAGTAGTATTTTGTTTTACAGTTCTGAAAAATCACACTTCAAAGTTTTATTTTACCTTTTTTTCGCAATTTTTGAGTTTAAAGTCCGTTTTTTTCAAAGACTATACATAGGTTTCACTTGATTTAAAAAACATCTAATAGAAAAAAGTATTGGCTTTAAAAAAAGATATAAAACTTAGTTGTAAGTTATTTTTTAATATTTGTTTTAAATTTTTAGCACTGTTTTTATAAAATTGCCCCTCCTGCCCAAACGGAGGGAGATAGACCCCCCCCACCCATAGTAAAAAATGCTTGTATTGAACTGTTCTACAAAAAACCGTTATCAATTCTTGGCGCCAAAGTTATCGTACTCGTTCCTTAATTTATTTTTATGAGTTTGCAATTAACAAATATTTTTAGAAGCAAAAGAAAATACAGTTAATTTAAAGTTATTTCAATCCTTGTAAATGTAAAACATTAATAACAAATGTAGAGAAGTTGGCTCAGTAGTAATTCGAGAGCTGCAAACGTATTTTAAAAGAACGCATTTGTTTGATGGCTAATTAAGTCCAGTTTGTTGTGGTAAACGAATCTTTTTCCCATAAACAATATCTTATTGTTTGCCACAGTATATAATTGCTAGGAGCAAATAAACGAATCGTTTGCAAAGCATCGGTTTTAAATTGTAGTTTAATGGAAAAATTTTTACGATTATAGTGAACATATCTTACATTTACTTCAAATGCTCATGTATAATACAAATGAAATTCTATTGTAGTGAACGAATGCAACTTTAGTGCGAGAAGTTTTCATGTTGCAAAGAAAATTCTTTTGTTGGAAACGAATACATCGATTGTATTAACAGTATAGACTGCGGTTCGAATCCCATCAGGTGGCTCTTTTTTTTAATCTAAAATAAAAACTAATCAAATAATCGAAATGCAAGCAAAGTTAACTCACGAAATGAGGTGGATTGACTCTGGGCTTATAGTTTACTAAAAAGCATGATTATAGGGTTAACCCGAGTTTAACTAACCTTGATGGGCTGATCTAGCACTGAAAAACTGGGCCTTAATGTCAATAAACCAAAATTGAATGTTTCATATTTGTTGCACAATAATTCTTATCGGGTCACAGAGACAAAAAAATAGACGAAAACAAAAATTGTGTTATTTTCTGTTCAACCAGATTTGAAAAATAATATGATGTTTGAAATGTTTTTTTTCTCAAAGGAGATAATTATAATTCAAGATAAAAGTGTTTCCAATTTATTGTCATTATTTCATATCCGAGATTGGCCGTGCGGTTACCGATCTAGTCATTTTCGTTTGTCCTAAAAGAAAATAAGAGTTTGCTACAAATGAAGTGAAAAAAGACTGCTGGCAAACGAATCATTCCTTTGGGCAATTTTTTCGTTTACAGCAAACGATTCCTTCTCTCAGTGTCAATTATGGTTCTTTGAAATGAAAAAAATTAAATAAAAATATTTTCACTCTTTCACAATAATTACGATTCTCTTTCCATGAAGCCAAACGTCAAAAAATGTCATGTGAATAATTTTGGTTCCTGCATTCATTTGCAAGTAAATGTACTACATAAAGTAAGTACTGACACTTATAGAAGAGTAAAAGAGAGATAAGTGATTGAAACTTACTTGCAATTTGTATATTAGATTTCATTCGATTCACTTTTTCACAAAATCCGAATTGGCTCCCATATACCGTTGCATTTTCCACCAGGAGTCTTTATGCCCGCTCCTCCTTAGAACATGACAGTACCAGTTAAGTTGAAAGTGTTGTAATTTGATCACGATGGTGTTTTTGACGTGCAAGCTTCTTCGGATCTTCTTTCTTCTAATTCAATCATACGTTTTGTAACTTTTTCTGTCATGCGAATAATCTTCAAAGTTAATCAAGTGAAATTTTTTGAACCAACAAAAATTCCTCTTATTCCTTCGATTCCTAGGATCCCTCGGTTTTTTTGTTGACGTTTAATTTTGTATCCTTGTATTATTATGTAGGTACAATTCTTCGTAACTTTGTGAACTTCTGCGAGACAAATCACTCACTTCATTTAAGATATATGAATGAAAATGCTGAACTTCTGTTTCTAAATCCTTATTAAGGTCCTGTGGATGCGCGTCTATATACTAAATTTCTCCAACGCTGACTGTATTTTAATGTTTGATCACATAATTTTATGGGAATCGGGTCAGGATCAGGATCATGAGAATATGTCTACTATTTCTTTGAATATTTCATCCCCTCTTCGCAACTCAACATTCAAGTTATAAACGACGCCATAAAAACTTACTTCAGGATCTTTGATCAGTGTCTTTAAAATCCACATTCTCTTTTTTATTTGCTTTCCTTTTGCGGGTATATTATCAAAGTCTTCTCGTATTTTTTCCACAAAATCAAGGAGGGTTTAGTTAAGATTGCTACATGCGTCTAGAGTGAATTCCGGGTCTTTGCTGATTTTTCAAAATTTCGTCCGTTTGTGGTGCCCTCCGAGACGTGGTGCCCTAAGCAATTGCTTATTTCGTTTAGCGGAAAATCCGGAACTGACCCCAAGTGAGATTACGATCAATTAAAATACCTTGATATTTATAGTTGGGAACTTTTTCAATTAAAAAGCAATTTTCACTGCATTGTGATATCTTTGTTGAATAAGCTATCGCAACTGCAAGACAACAAACGCAGGTTGAGACAGTTAGAGACTGATGAAATCTAATATCGAACACAGGGGAGACTGAAGGAAATAAGTTTTGTTTTCTGCTAACTAGCAAATTGTGTTGTGTTTAGAAAACGAAAGCCTAAGTAGCTTAAGACGGCTATTTAAATCAGCAACTAAGTTCAATTAATTATTAGAAGAAAAGCGGAAAAAGCAAGGTCATCCGCGAAAACCCTGACCTTGCCAACAAATTAAAAAAATAGAGTTAATATAAATCAAAACAAAATAGGCCCTGGCACAGATTTTTTTGGAACTCCAAGATTTAAGATTTTTGATTCACTAACACTATAGTACCGATTTTTTACTTTTTGAGACGGAATCCAGCACAAAGCAATTTGTTTAAGAGGATGTTATGGTTATTAGTATCAAACGCTTTAGTTATATCAACGAAGAGTCCATCTCAGAATTTTTTATCATCAAGTCCTTTATATATATTTTCACAGAAATCGAGTAGAGCGTCTTCAGTGAAACAGTTTTCTCTAAACCCGTATTGGCCTGAATCAAAGAATTTTGCTTGGTGAGATAATTCAAAACCCTGCTTTTCATAGCTTTCTTATTTTTCTTTAGACATAAACAGACAATAAAGATATTGGTTGATAATTTGATAATTTTTTTCTGTTATTTTTTTTTATATACGAGGATAATAAGAATTGCGTAAGCAATTCAGGAAAAGTTTCCTTAAATGCTTAAGTTGAAGAGATGAGTCAGAACATCTACTAAAAACAATGTTTGAAATACCATCGTCAACATACGAATTTGAATTATTTAGTGAATCTATTATTTTCAATATTTCGTATCCTCTCTCGTAGAAAGAACTATTTTTAAAATAGTTAAGAGTTGGAGTAAAATCTATCATCACACCGACTTTTTTCTTGGTGGCCGGCTGAAATAAGATTAGCCCAAATTGGCGGATGTCCTTTTTTTCATAAATACGAAAACAAACATTTGCCTCCATTTGTAAAAGTTATTCCAATAGGGTGATACATACATTTAGGAACATCTTTTTTAAGCATGGTAATAGGTTAGTATATAGAAATAAATTTGAAGCCTGTTCTTCCTACCCTCACCCTTTTTGACTACTGATAGATTTATCAGTCATTTTATGAATTCCATTTAATACAAGGATCTATTTCCTTGACATATAAACCCAAAGGAATTTAGCTTAATTTTAATGTCAAGAAATCGAAAAACTGCGTGACGCCTACAAGGATATGCAGATTAAAATTTTTCTTACAATTTCTTTATTAATATCTTCCCTCTACCTTCATCATCATCATCACTTCAATGTATTGCAATATTAAGCACAAGGATACTGAATGAGACACCAACAACAAACGACGACGTCGACGTCAGCACTTAACAGTCAGCTACATCGCGACAGTCTTTTTTGACAACTTGCTTCCAATTTGAGTGACAAGTGGCATTTAGTCAGAATAAAATTAAACAAATCGAAATCTATATGTAAATTTCAATTAACAAGAACTTCAGAAGCTTTATTGCGACACTGTTCAAAATGAGTTCGGGAAACAAAATTTTATTTCTAGGACTTGCTATTGAGAGGAAAATAAAATAATAAAAGTAAAAAAGAAGAACAAACGGAAACACGTACAGATGTGAAGATACTAATCCGAGGGTTGCTGGTGCGGACACTCATTCGAAGCGTTTTTTTTTATTATTATTTCGTCGTCCTGTCTCACACAAAGATTTCCCTTTTGGCACCGATGTTTCGTGATGTTTCCATTCCGATTGTCTGAAAAATAAATGTCATAAAATCCTTTTTAAATAACTTTCTACCAAAAAGAGGACACAATAAAAAAAATATATATCAATCCAGTAGATAGATGTGGGGGAGTAGAAGAAAAAATAACGAAGGACAATATGTCACCCGGATGGCCATCAGTTGCGAGTTGGACTATGTCCGTCCATGCTCTACATTGCCAACAATTGGAAGGTTCATACAAAAAAAAGGTAAATGGGAGGAGATGAAAAGGGGGTACCTAAGAGAAAAATGATGTGACATTTTCACTGAAAACTCATGTCACACAAGATATAAAGTGTTGAAAAATCGTATCTGCACATCGTTCCGAATGTTTTCCGGTTGGGATAGTATTATTTTTTTTCGGATTTAAAAAAATAAATATATATATTGTATACAGGGGGGGGGTAGAGGTGCAATGCACATATTTAAACAAATATATCATAAAACCATATACATTATATAATACTGACATACGAGAATGAGTTTGAAGTTTTGAAACGTTTTCATGGAGGTAGAATATGGTTTGAATCTGTAATAATTCACAACAAAAAGATGCATTTTATAACAGAAAAATAAAGGGAATGAGACAAAAGATGTCTCGTCATTGGAACGGAAGTGGCTTTGGTTTGTACTAAATTGTTTGTTTTGATAAACATTGGGAATTAAAATATAATGGCAATATATTTATGTAAAGACTTGAGAGCTTGAATGAATTTTGTACATTAACCATGAAAACATGTTTAAGTATTGCATATACATCTATCAACTGTAGATACAATTAGAAACCTCAGTAGGTAAGTTTCATTAAAAAAAAATTTCATCAAACTGTCATAAATGTATCTACATTATACATATAGGATAAAAGCGGGTCCGCTGGGGCAGCGGAAGAGATGGCGCACTTTCAATGTTTATCCAATCAAAACTTGTAGGTACATATATCTACACCATTTTTGAATTCATTTTCTTGTTTCAAATCGATGGATTCAGTATTATAGGGTTTGTCTGAGATAGAAAAATTAAAAATATTAGGACACCAAAAACAAATTGGGAATTTTTTTGAAAAATTATTTTGGACCTTTTTTTCTCGTTTTTACCTGGATGCAGTAATACAAACAACTTTGTAAAATTTCTATCTGCTATTTTTTGTGTTTAAAGTTTAGTAAAAATATTAAAAAAAGGGAGGTGGCGCAGTTTTTTGAAGAATGCCGTACCGGTACCGCTCATTCAGCGTTGAAATTGCAGTTATAGAAATTGCAGGAAGCACTTGACCGAACTTTGAGAGATCTACGCAACGATTCGAGATGTTTTTGAATAGCAAAGATTTTACTGTCTGGTGATTTCCGCTAAACATTGCCAGTTATTCTAAGATCGAATCCTGCTGATTAAATAAACTCTTGCCCCAAATCCTGAAAAAATCCAGCTGACAATAAACATGAGAGGTGCAATATGCTGACCGATCTATCTGCTGAAGATTTTTCTAAGCAATTGCTGACTTTAATCGGTAATGAATCGAGCGGATTGATTTAATTTCCTCAGAAGTTTTGCAATTAAGTCTCATTCGAAATTGATCGTATTTTTTTTCGAGATAATTGAAATTATCGGTTTTTGCCAAAAAAATAACATTTTCAAAAATTATTTTTTTTTTAAATTGTTTTGCAGTTTAATTTCAGTTTAGCAGTAGTTTTCAAATATTAAATTTCGTTAAAATCGGTTAAGCCGTTCAGAAGATAGTCGGAGTAATAAAAAACGGTTTCATGACAGGCACCGTTAATAAGCTGATTCTGAAAAAAAATTTCAAACGAAAGAAATTACCATTAGTAACAAATGACTCATGTAAAATTTTATCGAAATTAATCGTATTTTTTTCGAAAAAATTAGAATTATCCGTTTTTGCAAAAAAAACTTTTTAAAAATTTACTTTTTTTCGAATTTTTTCTTGCAATTTTATTTCGGTTTAGCAGTAGTTTTCGAATATTAAATTTCGTTAAAATCGGTTAAGCCGTTCAGAAGATAGTCGGAGTAATAAAAAACGGTTCTATGACAGGCACCGTTAATAAGCTGATTCTGAAAAAAAATTTCAAACGAAAGAAATTACCATTAGTAACAAATCACTCACAAAAAATTTTATCGAAATTGATCCTATTTTTTTTCGAGAAAAATAAAATTATCCAGTACGCTTATATGGTAGGTAGATACCATTATTTCTATGCCTAGGTCAAAAATAAAAAAAAAATCCGGGGATATTTCACTAGGAATAGTTTATGCCAAGTTTGAAGAAAATCGGCCCAACCGTTTAGGCTACAGACAGACAGACAGAAATGTCGGACCTACGTTTTTCGTCTTCTCTAATATCGTTATGTCATGTTTGATTGTTATCTCAAAACTTTTTTTTTATATAGTACCTATAATCGCAAGTAAAAAGTAACTTTATCGCTGGGTTTATATGAAGATTGCTTCCAAACTTCATCAAAATGCAAACTTCATCAAAATCCGTTGAGCCGTTTTGGAGTGCCTACAAAGGAAACATTCATATAATTGATTCTTAATATATATAAGATGTAAAGCAAATATACCTAGTAACAATGCGATGGGCATAAGATGCAACTAAAAAGATCGAGAATGAGGAGTAGGTTAGGTTAAGATAAGAAACAAATCGTATGGGATGAGGGATCTATCACCTCAGATACAATCGGATAAACAAGTTGTCAAAAATTCAAATATGAATATCCAAATATAAACATGTATTCAATAACCGACCGACGTATTTACACCAAAATTTTTTGCTCATCACTTTTATGTATAATCTACATATTCATCACCGACTTGCATATTTATCCATAGATTGACATTTTTAATATTAACTTATCAACATTCAATTATTTTGCATGTGTTGACTTTCTATAGTATCAGAGACAATAATTACAAACATTTTTATTCATGTATGTTCTTCGTTTGTAGATAATCCAATTATAAATGTGACACTTTTATCAAAACCACGACACGTGCATCTTTAACTTTCAATGAAAATATTAATAACAAAAATACGAATATCCATCCGCGATGACCTGGTCGTGTGTCAGCAGTTTACTTATCCATCCACCCCATCATAACCATCTTTGCTGAAACACACACGGCGAATGTATTCTTTAGTTAACGTAACAGTAAACAATGCCATAAACAAATATTAATCTACTCTAATCTGTCATTTAAAAGTCACACGCGTGAGAACTGTAAACACAAAATTTCTAAATTATTCAAAGTTATTGCAAGTACACGTAATGTTACAGTATAGATAGATACATCCCTTAGTTTTGAGGGATGTAATACATTGTATAAAGCAAATCATTCACAATGTACATACACTGATACTTTGGCTTAGATAGGTACTACTGTTTTCAATAAGCTAGAATGATCGAGTTTTTGGAGTTAACTTTTTTGTGGAGAGTCCAATATCAGTTTAAGCCGCAACACGTGACTGAATTGATGGTTGATCCTTGAAACGCTTGAAAACGGAAAAGAACAATTCGACTTCAAAGGCGATGCCAAAGAAGTAGAGAAGTCAAGGAAGGGATAACACAATTTCACATTCATAACGGCTCACTAAGTAATCCAGTGAAAGGAGCAGTCACTTAAATACACTCCCATACCTTTCACCCCCGTCAAAAAGGCAATAGAATTTAGAAACCGGCTACTTTGTAACATAAGAAACAAAAACAAATACAAAGCTATTTTCGACAGGACAGTCAGAGGGTTGAATTCCAAGTGCCATAGTCAAATCTGGCGAATGCGGTTTCCGAAAAGGGGTTCGTACGGGTACGGTTCGAGCCCCGGCTAATAAAGTCGTGCACGGCCGTGTGTCGACGCAATGATATTGTAAACAACGGACGGCGTTCTTTGTTTATGCATAGAATAGCGATATGTTAGCAGCAACGGTAAAAACTGGGGTTGGACCTTGCGTTCGTCGTCGTAGGAGGTGATTGCCATCTCGTTATTATGCCCGAACGAACGGATTTTATTCGGAGAGGGGTGATTTGCTTTAAGTTGAGTTGTTTAACTAGGTTTACTCACCCGTTTTATGAAAGCCAAAGTACATAAGTAAACATTTTTTTCTGTCTGTTGGTTCGGAATGAAATGTGCAATAAAATATTCATAATGGGAAAATCAACTTAGCAAATAGTAAATAAGGTTACGTCAATGTTGATGTGGGAGTTTGATGTTTATTTAATTGTGTGCCTAGCGTTGGTTTTGCTAACAAAAGATTTCAAGACACAAAACAACAGGGATTTACTGTTTAGATATTATTCAACGACCCATCAAACATTGTTTGATTTAAATTGAAAACGAATTTTAACACCAAAACTAGTGATATTAAATAATTTTGCAAAACGATGGACAGCTGCCCATCAGGTCTAGCTATGGATTAGTTTTTGATACCAAATGAATGAGAATAGGTTATAGCATTGAGTTTATTGCCTTTTAACCCAAGAATAATTGCTAACAAGAATAATAAGAAAAACAAGTCGATAGTAACGACATCCTACGAGCAAAGTTTGAAACTTACACATGATTTCTCTTAATTATAACCCTTATGCTTTTGGAGAGCCCACGTCGTTATTTGTTCCACCAAATAAGAAAAAAAGCCATTTTAACAATTCGTTCAATAAAATTAATTGAAATTGAATAAATTTCTATACAATTCACTCGACAATTCTGCTTATGTGTCATATAACCTTTAAAGAAAATCTTGCTTTCAAGCTAGTATTGCTTTTGAACAAATTAAAAAAAAAAAAAAGTTTAATGACACGACTGGGGTTGCACAATATTGCTTATGTGACAAGACCCTTGAAACAAGGGCTCAAAAAATAAAAATATGGTACTAGGTCGCCTGGACTTGTTAATTCTTGAAAATTCTACATAAATTAATATACAAACTTAATTATTTACACTATACGGCACTCACAGTCCACGATGGACTTCGGCTTTTCGGCCTCAACCAACAAGTGTCTCCAGCCAGCTCAGTTCCAAGCTAGTCACTTCCAATTTCGCACCCCAAGTTGGCTGAGGTCGTTTGTCACTTGTGTGCATTATCGGCCATCTATTGGCTGGTCTTCCAATGCTGCGTACATCATCCGTATTAGACTCGAAGACAGGCTGGTGCGTTGATGTCCATACGCTCCACGTGATAAAGCCATCTCAGCCGCTGAATTTTCGGCATCTTGACCAGGTTAATATCGTTGAATCTTCTTCTCCATACCCCTTTGATACACACAGGACCAAATATCACTCGAAGAATCTTTCTCTCAAAGCACCCAATTAACTTTTCATCCGAGCCCTTTAACGCCCATGCTTCTGCCCCATACAACAGGACTTGGATGATCAAGGTCTTGTACAGTATCTCTTTGGTTCTATGAGCAAGAGCATTACTATACTCAAATGCCTTCTGAGCCAGAAGAAACAGCGATTGACAAGTGCAATTCTTCGTTTGATCTCTGCGTAAGTTATAGTGGATCCCAAGTAGAAAAAGTCCTTGACTTCTTCAAAACTATATCTACCCATCGTTACGTTTTGCCCGAGTCTACGAAGTTGAGATTCCTTTCTTGCAAATGCAACAGTCACAGCTCGCTTATTTCGGCCGATTATGTCTATGTCATCTGCATACGCGAGTAGTTGAACGGATTTTTGATAGTTTGTGCCAGTCGTGTTGACCTGCGATTTTCGTTCATTTGCTTCAAGAACGATGTTAAATAGGTTGCATGATAGCGTGTGGCCTTGCCTTGAACCTTTCTCAACATCAAATGATTCGGTGGTGTTCTTACCAACTTTGGCAGAGTAGTGAGATTTCTCTATCCTCATCATGACAAAGCAGAAGAGGTGGTGTGCATAGATCTGGAATTCCTGGGTTTTTTCCAAAATCTGTCGGAGTGTGAACATTTGATCGGGCGGCAGTTGACTTGCCTGGCCTAAAACCACACTGATAGGGGCCAATCAGATCGTTAACAAAGGGTCTTAAGCGATCACAAAGGATAGCCGACAAGATTTTATAAGCAACGTTTAGGAGGTTAATTCCTCTGTAGTTAGTGCATGTCAGAGCGACTCCTTTTTTGTGGATGGGGCAGATTATGCCAAGGTTCCATTCATAGGGAATACTTTTTTCCGACCAAATTTTACTGATGAGTTGGTGCATGCTCCCTACCAACACATCTCCTGCAGCTTTAAACAATTCAACTGGTAAGCAGTCTGCACTAGCAGCTTTAATCGATTTTAGCTTGGCAATCGCAAAGCGCACTTCATTTAGGTCGGATGGACGAATATGTTGACCATCATCACCCAAGTAAAATAAAATTAGTGGCATTGCAGCAGAATTTTGGCTATCTTCGCCATTTAGCAGTCTAGAAAAATGGTCTTTCCAGAATCTCAGCACTGACTGTGTATCTATACTACCACATTTTCTTCCCATCTCGGCAGGCTTCTGTTAGTGTTCATTTTCTAATATCTCTAATGCCGGTACAACCCTCAATAAGCTAGACTGCTCGCTCTCACGTGCTCTCTCTTTTTCTTCCTGAGAAGTCGGCGTTTCTCCCTTCTTTTTTGTTCGTAGAGCTCCCGGGCGGCTCTCTCAGTAGCTATGGTTTTAGCCTACTGCATTGCCTGGTAGGTCTCGTTCTTCGTTGCATGCGCCAACCGGCATTCTTTATCAAACCAGGAGTTTCATTATGGACGCCTAGTGAAACACAACACATCAGAGGCGGCATTTCTGATGGCTTGTTGACAATTTCTCTTTCATGTATCCGTTGACAAAAGTATTATCTGCAGGCTGTGTCCTCCGATAGTTGAACCAAAGGTAGCCTCCTACCCGAATCTGGCATTGAAGTCACCCCGAACAATTTTGACGCTGTACTTCGGGTACATATCGTTCCCGTTCTCAAGGGGGTTATAGAAGGCGTCTTTTTTGGTTCATCCTTCTTTTCGTGGGGTTCATGTGGGTTCATGAGTTTGATGCGGATTGTGACTTATTAATATCAGAAGCAACCCACTGAATCAAAAACTACTTTTGACTTTTAATCTTAATTTCAATCATGTTTTCATTTTTTTTTTTAATTCAATTTTCCTTTTTTTTGTATGCTTATTGCTTGCTTTTAATTTTTTCCAATTGTTGATTGAGCTCCAGTTGATGTTTGCGTCGTTAAACACGTCCAAATGAAATTCTTATCGTGAAATTAATAAATTCGGATTTTTTTCAACATTTTCACTAACGGCAACGATATTTTCTGTATAGTGTGCAGAAGGTTCAGATGAACGATTATGTCGACCAACATCTGCTCGGAATAAATGTATAAAATAAGTACTACGGAATAAATGACTTAAGCTGGCCATTCACATTGGAACCATCGAACTAGCGTATGGCCAAAACCAGTCGCATGTGGAGGAACTCAAAAGAATCGGAGTGACTCGAGAAATGCAAAATCCATCGAGGCAATTCAAACAGACTATACTATGGTATACTTTTCATTTTCATTTTAACAGTATACAACAAGATTTAAATCTTTTATAGTATTTAGAGGCTTCAATTACCATACATTTTAATAAAAAATTACAATGAAAATCATTAATAAGCAAAGAGTATAGTTAATAAATTCTTAATATTAAAAGTAAAATGTCAATTATTTGCAATTAAACAAAAATTTAATTTTAATTTTGAAATTTATAAGAAGAAAAGAAGAAAAGAAGCACAATATCTAAATTTAATTTGAGTAGTATATAAAAAGTTTTCTCTTAAAAGCTGCGGTTGCGGTGGTTTGTTGCAATTCCAGTGGAAGTCTATTCCACGAACAAATTGCAGATACATAAAATGAACGTTCAGCAATACTGTGCGTGAATCGCGGAAGTATTAATTTCAATCCTCTGTTCGATTGGGCAAATAACAATTTTTTACTTATATAACTAGGACACCTGTTGTGAATGATATTATGGAGGTACAGAACCAACCTGAATCTTAAATATTTATCGATTGTCATACCTAATAGTGATTGGCTTAGATGAGATACGATTGTATACCTAGGAATAGCGTATATAAAACGTATGCAGTCGTTAAAGGCAACGTTAAGTTTACGCTTGCATTCACAGTCCAATACTGGATAGACAGAACTATTGAAAGTAAAATACGGTATTATTAAAGTCCTAATAAGGTGTTTTTTCATACTAGGTAAAAGCAGGTCTGAAGACGATCTTAAAGAACGAAGTCCGAAGTATATTTTACGAATTACTTCATTGATGGCACTACAGCAGCTAAGTTTACTGTTAATGAAGTATCCTAGGTATTTAACATTACTCACGTACTTAATGACTTCGTTACCAAGTATAACAGTCGGAAAATCTAATGGATTAACCTCTTGTCTAGAGCACAACACGGCAACTGATTTCGTAGGATTAAGTTTCATACCATTTTCTTGTGACCAAATAAAAATATTGTTTAAGTCTTCATTTAACCGCACTATACAGTCCTCCATCAATCCAATTGCTCGAGAGATATACAGTGATACGTCGTCAGCATACAGCTGGACTTGGCTATCGCAAGTAACAGTAGGAAGGTCATTTATAAATAGGGAAAACAACAATGGACCCAAAACTGATCCCTGAGGAATTCCCATATTGGTAACAAGAGCATTTGATATCCCAAGCTCAGTCTTGACCCGTTGGATCCGATCGTCTAGGTAGCTACACAATAATTTAACCGAAGTATTGGAAAAATTGAAATTTCTTTTGAGTTTTGTAAGTAATATTCAGTGGTCTATGCAGTCGAAAGCCTTAGAGAAATCTAATAGGACTAAAACACCAAACTTATCTGCATCCAGCGAATGACGAATGTCTGTTGTAACTTTAACAACTTCAGATTCACAGCTGTGGTTTTTGCGAAAGCCAGATTGCCATTGGGAAAGCATGTCGTTAGAAGACAAAAATATTTGAACCTGCTCATGAAGTACCTTTTCAAATACCTTAGACATAAAACATAAAATACTGATAGGCCGATTCGCAGCTTCCAAGTAATTACAGGGGTATATCGATACTACCCTGTCTTAGAAAAATATTCACCCATCTTTTATACCATAGGTTGACGAGATGGGTTGAAGAGAAGAAACTCCTTAGTATTTTTCAAGCTGGATTTCGCGCGGGACTATCCACGGTGGATCATATTTTTGCTCTTACAAATATAGCCAAA
Source organism: Baccha elongata (assembly GCA_951217065.1). NCBI lineage: Eukaryota > Metazoa > Arthropoda > Insecta > Diptera > Syrphidae > Baccha > Baccha elongata. The sequence continues at coordinate 181,320,243 of OX578272.1, read as the reverse complement.
ATGTTTTTAGGAAAGAAAAAAAAATTATATGCTTTTTTTGTCGATTTTAGGGCAGCTTTTGATACAATAAATAGGGCTTCTTTGATTTATAAGCTATGAACTTTAGGTTTATCGACAAAGTTTCTCAATTTATATAAGCTACTTATTACCGATACCTCTGCTGCTGTATGGAATGGAGTTTCAATGTCCGATTTTTTTAATATATGTGCTGGTGTTCCACAAGGGTGTGGGCTTAGTCCAATTATGTTTGCATTATTTATTGATGATGTATCCAAGGATTTCCCGGGAGGAGTTAAGTGTGGTGATATTCTAATAAAGATGCTTCTATATACGCGGACGATATTGTCATACTAGCAGATAACCCAACATCCTTGCAGCTTCAAATAAATAAGCTTAAACGATTTTGTGATTTATGGGACCTTTCAATCAATGCCACAAAGTCAAAAATAATGATTTTTGAAAGCTCTCGCCGAAAAAGACTTCTTCACGAAAAATGGTTTTTAGATCGTGAACCCTTAGAAATTGTCAGCGAATACAAATACTTAGGATTTTTAATAACATACAACCTTGATCTCCGCCCACATATTAAAGAAAAATGTGTTGCAGCAAAAACAGCAATAAACCTCATGTGGAGTAAATTTTATTGTAATAAATATGTTGATGCTTCCGCCAAGTTCAAGGTATTTGATGCAACCATCAAAACATGTCTCTGCTATGCAAACCAAGTTTTTGGGTATCAACACATTGAAGGTTTTGAAGTAATCCAGCGTTTTTTCTTTAAGCGCATTTTTAAACTAGCTAGTACTACTCCAACTTATGCTATCCACGTTGAATCTGGTATACCACAAATATTCTTAAAGAACTTAAAATCAAATGCCGATTACATAGTTAAAGTAATGAATAGGAACGATTCGAACCTTCAAAAACATATTATGGAATACGCCCTCCGTTGTCAGCTATCGCCTTTTAAAGAGTGGAACGAGTTGGCTAATCAATACGGTCTGAATCTCAATCTCAGTAACACCACTCATAACGATTGGCAGGGTGAGTTCTATAGATGTATAGCTAAAGTAGATGACTCTCTTTGTCTACAATGTTTGAACAAAGCCCAAACATCTACAACTCGACTTATTTACAAAGACTTAAACCACGTACTCTATACAAACAATTATTTTAATGAAGAACTTTCCTTTAGCCAAATCAGTACTGTTTTTAAAGCTAGAACAGAGATGATTAACTTAAATTATAAACCACACAGAAGTGACCTTCGCCCGATATGTAGTTTGTGCAACCGAAATGAAATAGAAAATATTTATCACTTTCTAGCTGTATGCCCAATATTACAAGAAATCCGCAGACTTTATTTTTTAAAGAGCTTTCTTACACTTGAGGATACAAAGCAGATTTTGAATGGTAATTTAGGTTGGAAAACTCTTTGTCACTATATTAATCATGCCTTAGGTTACCGTAACAGTTTTATAGATTTTGTATAAAGAAATGAATGTTATATATTAAAGATAAGGTTTATTTTATTTTATTGTATATTAGGCTAAAAATAATATCATGTTTTTTTAAACTTTTTTTCTTTTTTTACTTTAACTTTGTCCATTTTTTGAAAAAAACTCGAAATAAGTCAATTTAGGCAGACGGCAATATATGCCATGCAATTATTCTTAGATTTATACTATTGTAAAAATATCGAGAGGTTAAATAAAGAATTTATAATAATAATAATACTGATAGGCCTGAATTCAGAAGGGTCCGAATAGTTTGTTTTTTTGGGAACTGGGAAAACACTGGCATTTTTCCAAATAACGGGGAATTCACTGCTGTAGATACATGTATTGAAAATGTTAAGAATGTAATTCAGCACTAAGGGTAGAATAAGCTTTACAAATTTCGGTGACATATCGTCAGGACCAACTGCGTTCGATTTAACCGACCGTATGGCAATTAAAAGCTCGTTCAGGCCTATGCAATTGAATGAAAAAGGACTTTCGCTTTCAGGCAAATCAAAAATATCACTCGAAGTATGGGAATTCGTTCCTTGCGGTACCAAAACAGAAGACATCATGACTTCTGGACAATATTTTTGGACATTTATTTTTATTTTTATCTTCTTTGATTCCAATCCTTTTAAGGTTGTTCCATAGTTCCTTAGAACTTAGAGTAGGATTAAGTTTTTCCAATAAATAGGTCCGCTTAGAGTTTCGAATCAGGGATGTTATACCTTGTTTCGAGCATATTTGAATTGTCTTTTATTATGCTCAGTGGGATTCCTTTTAAATGCCCGATAAAAACGTTCCCTTTCCCTAATGACAGTGGTTATGTGATGACTATACCATGGACACCTGTTTGGTTTTAATTGCTTAGTTACTACCGGTACATAGTTTTCATATAGCTGAACCACCAAGTCATTAAATAACAATACTTTGGTATTCACATCTGGTGTGAAATAAATTTCATTCCAAGCCGAATAATTATTGAATCTATCACTGACATCTTCAAAGCAAAAGTCACGATATGATCTGAAGCTTATAGTCCGGTTACTATTCGATCTGTCAGCATCAAATTGAAACGAACAAAAGATAAAATCATGAATAAAATCTGAAGTTGGCCTGATTTGATCATTTCCCAGAATTCTACCTCTCGAACTAGTCAAAAACATGTCTAAAAGTGATGGGTTTACATCAGACTTTATTCACAACTGACAGGCCCAGTTTATCACAGAAGTAGTTGAATGATCGCCTTAAGGTATTGTTCAGTAAGTAATTCACGTTAAAGTCACCACCAATTTAAACGTCACTGTACTTCGGACTTAGTCTCAGTAAAGTGTCTTCAAGTTCACCCAGATTTTCTTCCCTAAACATATTGGGTGGACTATAAACAAATACAAGTAGGCACTTTTCAAACAAATTTCGGATTTCAACACAACTGAAATCAATATTTGTACTAGTTGATTTAAAAACTGTGCAAGCTGTTAAGTTATTTCGTATAAACATACAGACACCTCCTCCCATCCTATCTTTACGGCCATTTCTATATGTCTTAAAGCCTGGGAAGTCAACAATCGCATCGGTAATACTAGCATACAGCCAAGTTTCTGACACCATAATAACATCCATCTTAGAGTTGCTGAACATTTCATACAAGAAAGTATATTTAGATCGTAAGCTCTCAGCGTTCAAACAACAAATGCTAAATCCGTTAAACGCACCACACAATATATTTAGAACGCATCTTACGTTTACAGGATCTGTACCTACAACTATTGTCATATTGATAAGATAAACGATCACCACCAATGCCAACTTTGAAGAGAAAAAAATGTTTGATACATACTATAAATTCTAAGTAATACTCAATTGTGCTTATAATTTTAAATGAATTAGTTAAAGATAAGAGAAAAATAATTAAGATCTTTTTATAAAAATACATTCTCAGAAACATTGTAAGAAAATTAATGCTCTACTTAATAAGTTCATAACATATATCATACATTAGTTCGGATTAAAAACATATAATAACAAATAATAAGTTCATACATTGTCTTCAGCAACTTCATTTTAGGTATCTCCTGCTCCGTCTACATCAGCAACAACATTAAGTACAACAACTAGGTAGCACCCTCTCCGTCTCCATCATCATCAACAGCAGCAACGATCGATTTATTAGCATGATCATTTATAGGCTCAGCATTAATTGTTTCATCATATGCATTCACGGGATGGTAAAGCTCAAGAAAATGTATCGAGGTAATACCAACAGGCATTTTGTTTGCGTCACTGGTTTCTCTTACATAGGCCTATAGTCTGTCCACTAAAAATTGGCAGTACAGGGATGATAGGGATGTTTGTCTCTCATTCGCACTTCTTTGCTTTCCATAAGGTTATCTTCTTTCAAAAGCTCTAACAGGGTTGCCGTAGTAAGCATTTTGAATTGGAAAAAACTGAAAAAATATGATGTAGGGTTATCTTTCTTCTTTTTTAATTAAAATTATTTTCTTAATTTTTATTTATAAAAATGAAATGAAATTTATCTTTTTCCACACCACCAAAAGGTAAGATAGTAGGCGCGTTTTTGAAGGGTATCCCCAGTAGGCCTAATCTCTTTTAAATAAAAAACAAACAAAAAATAAAGAATTTATTCATAAAGATTAATATAACAAGCAAAATAAATAAACAAGCATAACAAAAATAAATATAAATTTACGTTTTTAAAAAAAGTAATATTTACAACACTTCACTTCACATTAATTTCAAAACACTAATTACAAAAATAGGTATACGAAACATCAATACCGACCGCCCGCGCGCTTTAAAAATCTACGAAATTAAGAAAAAATATACACGAAATATCAACCGACCGACCGGCACGAGAATCTACGCAAATAAATTCTTTAAAGACAACAGCTTACCTACATTTTTGTAATTTGCATTTTAAGATTTTCCCCACACAAAAAACACAAACATGATCAACAAAAACACTGCACGATAACACTTTTGTACTAGTAATATGCTCATCTCAATATCTCATTATCATTTCATCAATAAAAGGTATTTTTTAAGCTCTAAAATCAAAAGTTCCTCAACAGAAACTCAATATAAAAAAATACGAAACGAGTTACCAAATTGACAAAGGTTCGAATGGATGTTAAAAGAGGGTTGAAATGCATTAGCCAATCAGTGCGTATTCAACTGTACGCTAGGCAGGTCGTTGTGGGATCTATGTCGGATGCGATCGAAAAATCATTGGCGGGTAAACATTTTTTAAATGGGGTTTCTTTCAATTCAGTATGGTGCACAAATAAGGCGCGCTACTGATTTTGAAAAAGCTTCCCCATAAGGCCTGTACTGCCAATTTATAGAGGACAAACTATAGTGAAAACAGAATGCAGGCACCCTTTCCTTCTAAGCTCATTTGCCTTACGAAAAATTGCGTGGTTATGTTTAGTTAGGCTTTCGTATACACGCAGAAACTTATTTCCCTCAAAGCCAAGATCATTCAATGAGACAGGTCTGCGATTTTGTTTGTTAAAAGCCGCTGCTTTCACCAAGAAATGTATTTTATCTTTTGCATGCGGGAGTTTTACAATAATGGCACTGCTTGTTGATTTATTTTACGGGGAAGTACGAAGAATACACATCGGTTTGATAGGTGTAGTTTTAATTAGTTTACAAAAACTAAGGTATATACTTTCGAGGTTTTCATTGGCGACAACAGGTATACCATGGAGTATGAGATCGCTGGAAATATTACTTCTCGCTAGTGCATCAATTTGTAGCTTTAACTTAGTGTTGTCATTTTTCAACAACTGTGCCTTAATAATAGCAAGTTCCTCATCTTGGTCATTCAATCGGTTGCATCGTTGCTCTAAAGTGTCAACTCTGTTACTTAATGTAAATAGAGAGTGATTATAGGAATTGAGTCTACCATTAAATGTGTACTTACTCATACTATTCCCACAATTACTAAATGCAAATATACAATATTAATAGTGACATTCATTGAATCATGGAATTAAGTTTTGTGCCAGGATGATAATAACCACCACTGAATGGTGGTTCGAATGTTCTTCTCTTAAGCTGCGATTTGCTTTTTCATCCTTCCATGGTATCGAAATCTTTTGAAACAAAAATTGTCATGTTTGTCTGGCAAGTTAATTTGTCAAATTTAACGCTGTTCCATTCCAAAAATATGGGTTGCGTATCGTTGAATCGACTATTGTTCAGCATAACATCTCACCCCTTCAACTTCATCCCTTGCTGCTTACAGTCACGTGTTGTATTAGCGCGACAACATTTCTGAACGAATATATTCCGTAATGAAGCTATAATCGCCTGCGATAAGGTCGTGCGTTAGTCGCGGCACATGCCTCTATGCACACCGAGAGCTTGTGCTCCTCCAATCCTCCATATCAGTGACAACCACTTACCCAAAAATGCTGTTCCATAATAGTGTACTCTAAGGGTTGGGGTTTGGTGGAATGATTCAATTTGTTGTTAGATATGTGATATGTATGTATATGTGCTGCACTGTGCAGCATGGCTTTTTGTATGTACTCAACACTAGACAGCTAATAATGACGTGGCATATTTGGTACTTTATCCTGGGACCGATAGATTCATAGACAATAGTGTTTAGCTTTTTTGCTGTGATATTAGATATTATGTGTGCTATGATGACTATTATGTATTCCAGCTGTTTTGTTGCAGATGTAGTGTAATGCTTTTGCCTTATTACTGCTCGCTGCTATCGTCGCATACTAATTCGCCTCAATCTCTTGACTGACAAGTTGTTGGAAGTCATGTCTGTCTGAGCTAAGAGTATATACATAGAATTGTGTGATGCTAACCTTATATCATCAGTTCCGCACTCAATTTGTGTACGGCTTATACATTAGAATCAAATATAGAGGATATATTGAGAGGCACGCAGAGTTTACATTCTAACTCTTTTAGAAAGGAGGACAAATTTTCTTCTCTCCCATCGATGTTAATGTCCTCTACTGGGATCGTAACTTTCCTGTTGACAAAATAAATTTATATTGTATCGCCGGGTTGACATACAAAAAATAGGCAAGTCCAGCTTTAAGTAATACTAATTTTTTATGAAATTTTATAAGAACCAAGAACGACTTATTGCCAACGGTGGTGTTTTACAACGATTATTATTATTATTTTTTTTTTTCAAAAGTTATTAACGGTAGGTATTTGCCGAAACGATTTTTTTTTGTACCGACTATTTTTAAACGGCTGTACCGATATTGGTGAAGTTTAATATTCTTAAAATTCTGTTAAGTTTCATTACAGCTACAAACAAAGCACGACTGGGTCGCACGAAGTTTCTCTTGTAGCAAACTATGGGACAACAAAAAATCTAATTTATTAAATTCTGAAGAAAGTTGGAAAAATATCAGAAAATGGCCTAAACGTGAGATCAAGTTGTATGGCAGCTATAATTAAAATAACAATAAAAAACTTTGAATGTCATCTTATGTTAAATGACAAATTTGAAATCTGTACCTAATTTCAAAGGAAACGGATCAGACTTTATGAAGTTATGGCCAAATTTGTAAAAACCGTTAACACCGAATCTCCGTTATGTGCATTTTTAGCCAAAAACCCTGGAATGCAGTTATATTAAAAGCACTCCAGATATAACGTCCACAAGGTTTTATCAAATTCGTTACAGCCGTTTTCGACAATTTTTTTAAAAACTTAAACTGTTATATGGGAGGTACCCGTTATGGCCGGCTAAAACAAAAATTCAAATTTGTCCTCTAGGGAAACACAAAAAAGTACTACACACGAAGTGTGTACTACACACGAAGGCTGTAGCCGTCCGCGTCGGTAGATAGACCGACGGACGGCATGACGAAACCTACCTTTTTAGGCTTCTCCATCATCGTAATGTCAGGTTTTATTTAAACCTCGAATTTTTTTTTATACGAAACCAATACTTGCCCTATTAAGCAAGTAAAAATACAAGAAAAGGGTTAATTGATATCTTACAAAAAAAAAAAATTTTCTCGAAAAAATACGATTAAACCAAATCATATGGTTTAATTTCCCTAATTTCAATTTAATTTTAATTTTCATTTTCTTTTGAAGTAGGAACCTATTTTTGAAAAATAAAATAATTGATAAACTGATTAATTTTCTTTTTCTTAAAAAATACGATAAAGTTTGATAAAATTTTATATCTATGAGTGATTTGTTGTATATATGTATTGTGAAACGATAGATGATTTCTCTATAAACTATAAACTATAAAATCAATAGTATAATGCAAGTTATGCATTCGTGCAAAAAAAAAATTGAGATAACAATCAAGCATGACATTATGATGATGGAGAAGACGAAAAAGTGGTTCCGGTCTCCGGTGTTACAAAAACTCTGTCTGTCTGTCTGTCAGTCTGTTTATTTAAGCACCTTTAGCCCTAAACGGTTGTACCGATTTGCTTCGAACTTGGTATGTATATTAGGTAGATTATGTAGATTTTAACGAAATATTTTTTTAGAAGGGTCTACACTAGATGACTCTATCAAGTTTGAATTCCAAAATTTTGCAAAAGTTCTTAGTTTTAATTTAAATTAATTTTTTAACTTACTTTTCTGTAAATTCTTTATTTGGAAAATGGCTTGAGTAATTTTTTTTATTTTTTGTAGGTACATTAAATGTAAACTATTTATAACTGAAAATTGGCGTACTTCAAACTTGGGAAAAAAAAACTTTTATAAAAATAATTTAAGTAACCATCGATTTATTTGAAAACCGCTCTAACGATTTGTGAATATGTTTTTCATTAAACTTATATTACTTATATTAATTAAAAAAAATATTTTTTTTTAGCTTAAAAAATAAGGGTAGGTATCTACCTGCCATATAACCGATATAAAGAGCTTATTTTTTCAAAAACGGCTGGTTCTGATCTGATTGGCTTTTGTTGAGTTGCAAACAAAATTTTTTCCAAGCCTATTAACATATGTATCTCTTGAAAAGGTTAATCGATCTTAAAACAAACATTTTTTTCAAAGATCTGGACGACTGTATATAACCTCAATACCAAAGTCTTGCAAAAGTGCTTAGTTTTAGTTTTAATTTATTTGTAAATTCAATATTTGTAAAAAGTTCGACTAAAAAGTGTTGAGCACTTAAAAATTACGTAGTATACATGTACTTAAAATTCGAAAAAAACTTTTTTTTTAAAATTATTACTATAATATTTATTCAATTATTGCGTAGGTACCTTCTAGATTGGTTTTGATGTCATCTAGCTGATGAGCCCACCATCAAACCAGAGCGAAACGAAAAACTTGGAGTAAATTCCACAAAACCTTTAAAATTGAATTTCATTCAAATATGTAGGATTACACTACACATAACTGATTTGATTTGAATTTTTTTAGTCTTTTTATAGTTTTTATTAATTTTTTTTTAATCCTTTTTTTAAATTATTAATTTATTAAAAACGATTTATTAAAAACCATTCTAAAGATTTCAGAAATATTTTTTTGGTAAACTTATATTCAAGGAACAAATTTGTTTTCTTTATAAAAAGTAATTTTAGCACTTTTAAAAACAATTCATATGATTTTGTTCGTATTTAACTATATTATTAAGTGATCAAATTTATTATTATTAAATTATATTTTATTTTGTTTTATTTTATTTTAAAAAAGAGCAGTTTTGTGCTTCCCAGTCGCGCACTGTTACTTTTTTTTAATTTTTAGAGCTTTGAAAAAACAAAAAAAATATGTAAGTATCTATAGGTAAATGATGAAAAAAATTGAATTATCGATTTGTTCTTCATGCTCACATTCTTAAGGTTATCCTACAGTTCGGTGTGCGCGGAACCCGTGAAATAACGACGAGCGAAATAACGTCGACTTTCAAAATTCGGCCTTACACTTTCCGTAGTGAAATAACGACGAAATTCAAAGTTCTACTTTATTTCGCTTTTAAAAAGTAAAATATGTCCGTGTTGTTCATATTTTGTGTTCAAATAAATCGTCGATCATTTAGGTACTTACAACATAGCTATTGTTGCTTCATGAATTTATTTCCATAATATCTCCAGGGAGCAAACACTCATGCCTTACTGCTTCAAGAAAACAAAAATACCTGGGAGTTAAGTGATATCCCAACATTCTTAACCCCTGTACGATTAATATCATACGTACTTCCTAACTACTTACTCTCTTGCACCAACTTAATGAAAATATCATATTGAAATAATCCCTTTCTCTAACACCATCAGTCAAGCATGAATCAAGAATCAGGATTCAGGACAAAACAAGAAGCAAGTTGTATATAGTAAAAGGCATGTCCTCCATACTCACATAACACAGAATTAAGTATGCTCTGACAATGGGGGAAATATATTCCACTTCTCACTCTTATTTCTGCGCTAAAACATCTTTATTTTTGCTGGCATCATCGCAGCAACGAAATGACAACATCTTGTTATGTTGCTCTATACCTATGTACTTAAAGTTAATTGCATTTTCTCATTGCCTGTCACTCATTTTTATAAGTGTTAATTCACGGATGAAAAGAACAAGTCATATATACTTACTTATATGTGATGCCTAACTAGGTATATGTGGGTATGTGAGCCGCCCGTCATGTGTCACTTTGGGGAACAAGCTATATAACCAAATGAATACTTCCTGGCATAAGGTGAAATCATGTAACGTGTATAAAATTTGCGTAAGGGTGGTTTCTTTACACCACTAATCGATTATATCTCGAGGAACAGGATTTATGTAAAAAAAATTTCATTTGCAAACCAAAACAAAATTGTGTCGGTCGAGCTAAATTTATTTCCAAAACAAGTAGAATTTTTAATCTGATTGCAAACACCGACCCACCCATACCCTTAACCCCGATCGGGACTAAAAAAGTTTGACAGACCCCATCGATTGATTAAACCTAAAAACAAAAATCCTTTAAAACTTAGTCCTTTTTGTTTTTTCGCCAAACAGGACAACACAATTCAAACAAACGACAGCCGACCGAAACGAAATGCAAAAACCAAAAAAAAAAAAAAAATTAAATGACAAGTTCTGGAATTGTTAAAAATAAACGAAAAGGGATTGAAACTTTTTTTTCGCTGTTGATGTTGTTGTTGCTGCTGAATCCTTTTTATTGTCAGTGATTCTACAGATTTCATTTAATGCTCAGTTAACCAAAAATTCATTAATAAACAAAATTAAAAATGGACGAACAACAGAGTCCTGCTTTGTGTATTCCAACGCCCCGCGTTATGGTGGAAAATTCACCATCAGAGGACAAGGAGCATTCTTTCGGCTGACAATAACACCAAAAAGGGTTTTGTTTTGTAAAGTCCTGTCCGTGGTAGGACTAGATGAACCCACGTTAAATGAAGAAAAAGAACACAACGAAGAAAACACAATTAGACAGGATCAACGTCCAAGAGATGAAATCCTTTTTTGTTCAGCCTTCGCGGGTTGGTCGTAGGATGGTTGGTTTCATTCAATTCAATTTTAGAGCGGTATCCCTATTCATGAACTTGATGTCCGTGTGATGGAGGCGGGAAGTAAATTAATTGAATTTGAATTAACCTCTCATTAAGATACACAAAAGGATGAAATTCGCTTCGGGTGGGAGGATATTTACATGTTACATAGCTGTTTATTTAAAAAAACCTAGACTATCTTGTTAAACTTGGCTGGGTTTTCACATATTAAAAAAAAAGATAAATATCTACCAACAAAAAACAACAACAAAAATCCTTAAAATTAATTTAAAACATCTCCATTTCCTGATGGTTTGTTTAAGCTGCTGTTCTCGTCCATTGATGAAGTTTCATGCACGATGTTGTCCTCCACACTCTGTTTGCCTTTCATTTGTATAATTACAGACTCGTCCTTTAAAGAGGGTACCAAGCGGCTGCACCATCACACCACACACCCTACCTTTACGGCTATCGATGCGAAAATCGCAAAAGGTTGAAAATTACTTTTTTCAAGATGACATCTGAAGTTGTTTGTAAACAGATATCGCTTGATGCTGTGCGATGAAAGAGTTCCACCTGCGCCTATATTCCATTTATAAATGGTAAGTTCAGGCAAGCAGGGTGGGGTTGAAATTTTTGCAAAGTAAAATTTTTGAATTTGCGAAAAGTCGAAAATTTTTAATTTCTTATATTGGACTTTGCAGCATGTTGTAGATACAAAGCATCACACTGATGTGGCAATTAATTTGAAAGTACTAATTGCGTTTTGTGCCCCTGTTGATTTGGAGTATTGCGGAAACAAAAAAACTAAATGAAGAAGGGAACTTTCAGTATATAGGGAACCAAAAATTCAAAGAATATACTTATATGAATCTATGTGTTCATCAATTTATTTTATGAAAGACTTTGATAATTTTAAATGGAGTAGGGAAACAAACAAAACAAATATTTCCTCCAAGGAAAGTTCTAGAAACCATCACATTTGAAGCAAATCGGTTGAGCCGTTTATGCTGTATAGGTATATGTACCTATATACGGACAGACTGAACTCGAAGACAGACAGAGAGACGGACAGACAGTGAGACAGATGATGTGAAAGACAGACAGAATTTCCGGACCTTATAAAGAAAATCCTTCAAACCGCTTAGGCTGTTGCTCGGTGAACAGACAACCGCTCATAATCAGACCTACTTTTTTAATCTTATCTCTATAATCGTAATGTTTGATTAAAACCTCTTTTTGAGCAAGTAAAAAAACTTATTTAATATGAATGCATCGGTTTTTGAAATATTTTACCGTATAGGTAATGATGCTAAATATGTGTTAGTATGATGCTAAATCGTTTAAAATTTTGCGCCACAGTTTTTAAGCAACTGGTACTGCACTCATTATTAAACTGTTCCTCAACTTGTGTGGGAACTTCCACTACAAATAAAATGCACGAATAAGTTGAAAAAACTTGCTCTTTAAGCAATTTACGACTGGTAAATTCATTTGACCAGTTTCTTTTTTTTTAGAAAACAAAAGATTTTCAGTACCTAGATATAGCCCATGTCAAAGCGTAATTAAAATCGCCCTCATGTTACAAAAAATACACAAATGGATTTTTCCTACAAAATTCATATAGCTATATTGTTTATTTATCAGACGTACCATAAGCCCGTTAGAGTGAGTAGAAATTTCAACATAATTTCCCATTTCTGATGAAAAAACAAACAAAACAAACCCTTAAAAATTCATATGTAAAACAAATTATTTTTTTTACAGAAATGGGAAATTATGTTGAAATTTCAACGCGCTCTAACGTGCTTATAAACGAGAAATAAACAATATGTATGAATTTTGTAGGAAATTCAATTTGTGTGGGTAAAATTTCAGTTAAGACTCATAGTTTTTAAAATGTTAGTAAAAAAACGAAAAAAGTGCAAAAATTCCGCGGATTTTCGTGAATATCTCAAAACGCACCAGGAAATTTTGTTGGATTTCTACTTTTTTTTCTTTTTTGTAAAGTGAAACTACCGTTCGACTGGACTAATATTTTATATTTTGAAATATTTTTTTCTCTATCATCGTAATGTCATTGATTGTTATCTCAAAACATTTTTTTTTGTACGAATGCATAACTTGCCTTATAGTACCTATGTACTTGTATCTAACTATAATCGAAAGTAATATTATATAATACCTAACAATAATCGCAAGTAAAAAGTGAATCTATTTCTCACATTCAAAACATGGTACATTATTTTCCGTAAAGTTATATATCGTCTTATATGATAAAATTCTTGGACAAAAAAGATGTTCTCGTCATAGGTATTATGCCAACACGAGAAAAAAAAATATTTTCTTTCAACTTTTAACATTGGATCAAAAACATCGCATACTCTTAGGAGTTCATTAAATGAAAATAATCAATTAGTTTTCGGATTCAAGAACTTTAAATGATCATAACTTGTTTCATTTATATATGTAGGTATATAGTCCAGTAAAATTAGCCTTAATACTTACAAAAAATACTGTAGTCGAGATTATATTTTTGTTTTAAAGAGTACCATTTGGAGAGTCTAAATCCACAAAGTTAACACAAAAAAATGTCTCCGTTGTCCGCCATTTTGAACAAGGCGTTTATTCGATTTTCTGTTGGTCGTATAATAATTTACTTTTTTTAGTTTTGTGAGGAAAAATATTTTCTACAACTTTGTCTCAGAAATATTTTTGACAGATATTTTCCCTAAAAAGTTATTGGCACAAAACTGTCAAAATTTTGGAGATAGTTATTATTGTTTTTTCTTACTTTGTATACCTAAGCAGGCGCAGGCGCAGCCAAAGACTTTGGGGGGGGGGGGTCAGAGGCATATTAACAAGGTTTATTGTAAACTAATTGCGACGGTGGGAATTCAGGTTGGTATGTCCAAAAACTCTGTCGACTGTTACTTTCACAACGATAGTCCGGCCACTATTGTCCTTTGAGTGTCCTTGATTTACTGAATATCCAGCTGATCCCCTTACTGTTTCAGCTTATAATAACCGTTTGTATCGTTTTGTGCATTTTACATAAACCATGCATATGGTGATTTTGGATTCAATGTGCTACACGGTCCATGCACCGCGTTCCGACAATCTAGTGCAGTTCGGGATCTGTGCAGTGTATTCGGGGTTTTCAGCTTTGGTTCCTTAACCAAATCAGAATACGTGCGTTTCTCCGATAACCATTTAGTGCCAAACACTCGATGCTTCACAGTTCACAATCCACGTCAATCATCACCTTTAGTTTCTGCTTGAATACTTGAAACAAATTTTCTTGGCGGTCTTCAGGTTTTTGTCCTTACTACGGAACACACGTAGATAAGATGGTAAATGAGTTCTGTGTTTGTACATATGTCAAATTGCCTTTTGTGCTAGTCGTGCGTATGGCGAGGACTTCCAACATTTCTAACATGAATAGATGGTGAAACACCAGTTCTCCAAGATTCTGCGAATCTTCCATTCCAAAAAAGAATGTTGTCGTCACATCGTAATTTTGCCTTATTGAAACAAAATGAACATTAGTCATTCACTCTCAACTTTGTTAAACATATCGACCTCAATTTTTTTAAATAAACCGTGACACTTCAATCATCATTCGGCCGGTGCATCTTTCGATAGGCGTATACAGCCACGTAGCCAGAGGGGGGCTTGAGGGGCTGAAGCCTTCCCCCAAAAACGATTTTAAATTTTGTTTTTCTTAGATTTTAACTTACTTCATGTAAATAAAGTGAACCCTTCTCGGTCAGTCAAACGACTTTGATTTTACAAACACTATTATAGATTGATGTCAAAAGATTGACCGCCTAAGGTTCCCCGTACGAGTGTCCACTCATAGTTCGAAACGGATCGTTCGATTCTCACGGTTTTTGACTTGAATTCGTATTGGCCCAAAAAAGAACACTGTATATGGAAGAAAATCCTGGACAATGGGTTGACGCCTCGTAGCGTAGTACAAGTTTCAACTAAAATTCAGATAATACAACATTTTGGAATCATTCATATAAGTCATAACGTTCATTTGTGATGTTCCAGAAATCATATGTAGGTAAATGGCTTTGAGGAATCGCAAAGACTCATACTATTCATGATCACCACAGAATGACACAACATTTATGTCATTTACATTGAGAAGTGTTCGAATTAGACCACTTAATTATAATTGCCATTATAATTAATTTGGTATACTCGCCTTTTCTGGCAAGCTTTAACGTTATTGAAATATTGTTGAACAGTTAGTTCCATAAAGATATTAAATCATCAAGTGAATGGAGAACCTACGTCGGGGTGGCGATACTTGAAGAAACTGCAATTGAAAACGAACACGCGAGTGGCTTTACGAAATGACCAGTCCGTTGCAGAGTTCTCCAATTATTCTGTAATTCGATTATTTTGGATCGAAATATCCTGATTTCAGTCGGTTACGTCAACGGCTTTATTAAATTTCCACCAAATTTTCGGCATTTCACAACAATGCCGTAAAAGATTATCATATACCTTAGAATTATGCTGACCATGATTGGCTGAGTGCCTCCAAAATCAACTGCTTAAAAAAAATGAATTTATTCGTTCAAAACCAAATCGCCCTTAATTATTTTAAAATTCAAAAAATTATTCTATTTTATATCTTTTTTTTTTTAATTATTTTTTATAAAAAACAATTATGAAAAGGCATCGGCAGCAAATAACTTTATCAAAAATGAAATTTTGTTAAAATAGATCGTTTTTTCGATAAAAATAGAAATATGGGGTTTTCAAAAAATACTTTTTCTAAAATTAGTTTAATTTTTTTTTAAATTTCGTTGAAATCGGTTTAGCCAATCAAAAAAAATCTGTATCAAAAAAGTACAGTTGTATGGCAAGAACCGTTGATAAGCTTTCGCCGAAAGAAAAATTGATACAAAATATCACTGTTGCCAACAAATCGGTTATACAGGGTGAGTCATGAGCAATGCGACAAAATGCTAGGGCGTGTAGGTTGCGTTGAGACAAGAAAAAAATCGTATGGGAGGGGGGTCTATTCCCCTCCGTTTAGCCGGGAGGGGCAATTTTCGAAAAAACTGACTTAAAATGGGAAAAAAATTATTTAAAATCAACGGCTTCATTCACAATGATGTGCGATACGTTTTTGAAAAGCCAATAACTTTTTCTTTCATTCTGTGTTTAAATAAATCTATTTTAAGAAATAGTTTTTGAAATATTAATTTTCAAAGTCAAAATTTTGAAAAAAAAAATTGAAAAAAAAATTTCAAATTCATTTTTTTCAAAATTTTACGTAATTAAGTGCTAATTTTAATTTCAAAATTCAATGCTGTTATTAATTTTAAGTCTAAATAAGAAAACCGGATGCCAAAATGTATCTTAGTTTTTGAGAAATTAAGAAAAACTAGAAGTATTTTTTTCCAAGAAAAACACTTTTTTTTTTGGTTTTCCCAAATTTGACCTGCTCAGGCCAATTATTAATCAGGGGATTATCCCTTTTTTATTTTTTATTACATACCATCCGATTTTAATCAAATAATAAAAAAAAAGAATTAACTTTTTACTTTATTTACTAGTTTTACTTTTAATTTTTTTTTAATTTCTCAAAAACTAAGATACATTTTGGCATCCGGTTTTCTTATTTAGACTTAAAATTAATAACAGCATTGAATTTTGAAATTAAAATTAGCACTTAATTACGTAAAATTTTGAAAAAAATGAATTTGAAAATTTTTTTTCAATTTTTTTTTTCAAAATTTTGACTTTGAAAATTAATATTTCAAAAACTATTTCTTAGAATAAATTTATTTAAACACAGAATGAAAGAAAAAGTTATTGGCTTTTCAAAAACGTATCGCACAGCATTGTGCATGAAGCCGTTGATTTTAAATAATTTTTTTTCCCATTTTAAGTCAGTTTTTTCGAAAATTGCCCCTCCCGGCTAAACGGAGGGGAATAGACCCCCCCTCCAATACGATTTTTTTCTTGTCTCAACGCAACCTACACGCCCTAGCATTTTGTCGCATTGCTCATGACTCACCCTGTGTAAAAATCTATCAAAATTGATCGGACTTTTTTCCGAGAAAATGCAATCATCGGTAACACTTCTTTGTATGGTAGGTACGGTTAATTTTAATCCTAGGATGAAAATAAAAAAACTTCTAGGCATATTACTCTAAGAATAATTTACACCAAGTTTGAAGAAAATCAGGCTAACGGTCTTGGCTATGCGTGTCGATTCAGAGAGACAGACTGACGCGACGGATAGAATTTATAGACCAGAAATAAAACATTGTTGTAAAGTTATAGTCAACCTTTATTTAAGGAAATAACGTGACACTTAACAAGACAATGCGGAGGTTTGCTTGGAAGTTAAGTTAGACAACTTCGTTAAGAAAATGTATGCTTTAATCCGTTTATAATACGAAAAAACCTATTTTTACCCAAGTTTCACAATATATTGTTTTTTTAGTTTCGTGTTATATGATTTATAATTTTGCAATAATTTTTAAAAATTATAAAATCACCAAAAAGGTAATAAAGGGTTTTCCAATAAGAGGTGTTATTTTGAATAGCCAGCTTTATCGTTAGCTGTCACTTTTGAAGCTGTCATTTTTTAACATTTAACAATTAGAAACTACGCTATTAATAAAAATAGAACTATATATTGATCTGGACAACGTTTACTTTCAACAAGACGGCGCTACGTGCCACACAAGCAATAAAACCATCAATCTTTTACGGGAAAAGTTTCGGGACCGTGTTATCTCTCGAAGAGGTGATCACAATTGGCCACCGAGATATTGTGATTTAACACCTTGCGACTTCTTCCTTTGGGGCCACGTGAAAGATAAGGTCTACGCCAACAGCCCAGCGTCGATTCAAGACCTCAAAGATGGAATTCGTGAGGCTATCGAGGACATAGGGCAGCCACTTTGCGATTTCATGAAAAGGATATGGTCCTGTAAGCGTGGTCGTGGCGGCCATTTGACTGATGTTGTGTTCCATTATTAACGGCATACCTTCTTCTTTATAATGAAATAAACATCCGATCATTTATCTTAAAATATGCCATTTTTCTTTGAATATCAAAATAACACCTCTTATTGGAAAACCCTTATATATTTTTCATTGATTTACTAAGACTTTGGGTCAAGCCGAAATGAAATACTGGCTACGGGGCTGGGCGTATAGTACCTAGTTCATGGAGCTGAGATTCTTATTTATAAGAGAGTAAGCAAATGCCAAGTAGAACAGTAGAAGGATGAACGTCTTAATTAATGATTAACTTGTTATCGGATTGAGAATTTTCAACAAACTATAGGAAGTGAATGAATTATGCGGTAATACAGAGAGTCATATAATCTATAAGTTTTGGATAGTCTTTGTACCGTTCTAATTGTCCTTCGGTGAAGCACAAAATCTCGGTAAGGTGCTTGATCGCCAACAAAAAATGCAACAACCGTACCGAATGAAAAATATCACGTACACCCAAGTTTCATGAAGGATGAACGTCATTAGAGCTGTTTTATAGAAAATTTCGAAAAATTAAACCGTTATGTGGGGGTACCCGTTATAGACGGGCTAATTTAAATGTTTAAGGAGATCATCGTCGCATATTTCAATTGTCCAAATAACACAACTAGGAATTCTTAGTTCAATGTTTTCATTAAGCTCCTGCACATAATTTAAAACCCATAACTGATATTATGTAACCACTGTAGAAGAAGGGACACTCAAGAAATGGAAATAAAACTACGATTTCCGGTTTCCCTCAAAGATCTGATTCTGAACATTAAGATCTCAGCGTAACACGTCTAATCCAAAAAGGTTTTCAGAAATTCAAAGAAAAGAGAGAGCTCAAGTGAGAGTAAATATTTTCCCCACCCGGCAAATTTCCGTCTCATAAATTTCTTCGCGCAGCAAAATTTTAATGTCACAAATCGGTTTGATATTTGTTCCATTAATAAAAAAAAGTGAAGCTATCAAAAAGTCTATTCGTCGCGATATTTAAACAAAAGAAAATAATAAAATTAATAGAGAGGCGTCAGAAAACAAATAAATTTGGAAAATAAAACAAACAAAAAAGCGTTCCCGTCCCGTACTTTTTCGCAGTTGTTCTCTCAAAGAGAGATCATTCCCATCTATTGGAAAAATTGACAGCGAAACCTTTGCTATAAAAAAAGTAAAGGATCAACCTATATCAACCAGATTTTATTTTCTGGTATTTTACATCCTGGCAGTGTGAAAGTTGCTCTGATTTGTTTGTGTTTAATGATGGGGTTCTCTTTTCTGCTAAATGAACTCACTTTTAAATAACAGACAACAGAGACACATGGATCCACTTCAAATATCAGAAGCACGAAAAATAAAATAGTTAGCTATACTGCTGGTAAAGGAGATATGATTCTTTTTGAAGGTAGAATTCGAGTAAAATGTTAACAATAAAATTATCTACTCATTTTTTATGTACGTTTTCTGTTCCTTCACGCTTTGGTACCAAAATAAGATTTGGTTTGAGCCATATTCAAAAACTAGCTGCTTATTTAATTGATTTCGGTAATTTATCTGTCATAAGTTCTAAATAAGTAAAATGGGTGTAGAAAAATTTTATAAATGAAGATTTATTCAATGCTTATTTAATACAAATTCACTGTTGCATTTTTGGAAACTAAAAACAAACTACAAAAAATTACTTAAAAACAATAGGATTTTCAATAATGCGAACAAAAACAAAACCATAAAATTTTAGGCGTGACTTGTAAAATACATTGAAATTGGTCCTAAACGTTTTCAATAATGTTTAAGTAGAGTAAATAGAGACCACCATGGAAAAAGCTTCCCATTTTTCGACTGAAAAATTCTTGCTACCCTGGAAGTATGAATTGGATCTTGTTAAAAATTTAAGGTATAGTTTCAAAATTAGTACAAATTTGTTACACTTTCCGTTTATTGTAATAGTGAGAATTTCTAAACCGATTCTGCCATACTATGTAATAGCCCCCCACACCATAAAAAATGATGTACCGCAACTATGACTTCTTGCAAAATATTTTAAGCCTTTATTTAAATTGTGAAATTAAAAGCTATAACCGGGTTCGTCATAAGATTAAACTTTTTTTTTTAACCGAAAAGACAACACATTTTTAATCGTTGCTCGAAACAGTATGATTATGCACTTGCCATAGAACCTGATTTGTTTTTATTTTCTTATGCTTGATGTTATTGCATGGTTTGTATGAGCTTTTAACTATCGAAACACGGCATTTCAGGTAAACCACCGAATTAAGAGTTTTTCTCTTGGTGTTGTTACTTTAGCTGTTCGTCCTTTTAGTTTTTCCATAGTTTTCGGTGTCTACAGGATAACTTTTTATAAAGTTTCCTTGCTTTTTCTCGGCCTCAAACTCACCGTCAACTTCTTTCCAGACACCATTTGATTTCAAAATTATGAAAAATATGTGCCTTCATACTTTTTCTCAAATATTTGAAGAAGTTGTTTAAAAAAAATCACGATCTAAACTTTTGCAATGCAATATTCCCAGTGGCGTCAATCAAAGTGACCCAACTTTGTATACCCTTTTTATTCAGTTCTTTCTGAAACCGGGAAATCCCGACGGATTTTTCGAGTCACGCCCAAAAATTGTATGGATTTCTATTTGGAAAATATGTACGTACCCACAGGTAATAAATATTTCCCGTTCAAAAATTTACTACAGATATAAATCGCGAAAAACCGTGGCAAAAAAGTGGCATCAATCAAGTGACCGGCAGTGTACCTATGCAAAACATCTATAAGATCATAGTTTAATAAGTATGTATAGTCCTATTCATTTATGCAAAACGATTCTTGAAAAATCAACCAACAGACGATTCCGATAACAATTTCTCAATTCGACAAATCCATTTGATGCAAAATATTCATTGTTCATCAAAAATCAAAACTATAAAATTAAACTTTCCTTCGTTTCATTGTTGCTGACAAAATAATACACTTTAGAGGTAAAGTACATACAAATTGTCGAATGGGAAATTTTCACAATAAAATAATTTGAAATGTATAACAACACCACTATTTAATTAACAATGTACAAGTACATACAAATCTGCGTCAGCCCTTTTTGTCGCCGCACCGCTACCGCTACCGTCGACAAGTCTGCCTAAAAATTGTGGATATGAAATGGTAGGTACAGTGAACAACAACGATATACTAGGTCTGTACTCATATAGCTGGAGGAAGCCCAAATCCTTTTACTTTACATTTTGACAGCTACACGGAAGGTTTTTCGGTCTTTCATTGAATGTCTGGTATTTTAAGATTCTTTGTCGTGCAACTTACAAGCTTTCTCCATCGCATTCGATTTAATTTGAAGAAGGGGTTGCTTGGGTTGGCACAGGTTTTGGTGATAAAGAGGGAGGGGGACTTTAAAGTGGAACAAGGGCGGGCAGGTGGTATAGAAAGCAGCACAAGTGATGGCAACTGTGCCGAAATGTGGCATTATATTCATAGAGACTTACTTGCTGGAGCACTCAAAGGGTTGTGCTTTTGACTTGCTCGTGTTTATTATGCCTATACACAACAATGTCAGAAGGTTGTTCTGTTTTATGGAAGTAGAAGTGAAGGTAAAGGCAGCGAGCGCGTTCAATCTGGGTAACGTGTATAGTTGTCGCTTGAGCATTTGTTCGACGACATATTACATGGAAATAATTTAAAAGAAACAAATCTTCAGAAGGTAGGTATAGTATAATATTGAACTGTAAGGTGTGAGGCAGGGTACCAACTCCAACTCCCAACATGCTGCCAAGTAAAGCCTGTTAAACAGGGCAGCACACCATAAAATTTGTAGCAGTTGTTTGTTACTTTTGAACTTAAAAAAAAGAAACAAAACAAAGCGTTTTCATTTAGCCATGATGTCGTCGAAAGGCTTAAATGAGTGAATTTTTTGACGGGGTGAGCACCAATTTTATTATTGAAATGTCAAATTTTGAAATAATATATTGCGACTATTTCGCAGTGGTTTACAATTCGAAAAAGTATATATATATGTACCTACAGGAAAAGTTCTTACTTCGATTTTCGTTAAGAAAAAGGTAGGTAGGTAGTTTGGTACTTTATTACTTTTTAAATTATAATATTGCACAACCAATAGCTTACATTTCTATAGCACTTGGCTTGGAAATTACTTAACTTTGTTATTATTTTATTTGACTTTTTGGTATTTAATAACACATTGGTAAATAATGTTCGCAGGCTGTATAAGATTTATTTGTTAATTTACATTTAAGTATAGAACGTGCCCAGTTTTTCAGTTCATTTTCATTTTCTACGACTCGACCTGGTAAAACAACACAAACAAAGTAATGGATACCATCAGGCCAAATATGACAATCTTTCAAAAAAAAAATTAATTTAAAAATCAAAATTTTGAAATTACAAAAACCAACCAAATAAAGACAACTTTACTCAATTGACACTTCAGAATTCATATTTTCATTTAACGAAATAAAAGTCTTAACATGTTTAGTGTTGCAAGTGCGACGATCTATTCATTCTCATCTTCAAAGACATAAGATAAGTCCAAGGAGACGAATTTTAACAGGGCCCACAAACTTTGGTGCGGATTCGCTTTAACTGACGAAATCATTTTTGCCACCCAAGGGTCTAAATTCTCATCTGAAGTTCCAGCTATTACTGTAACTCCCCGAGATAACATGTCTTTTCCCCTACGGTGAGTATGATCAAACTGCTTTAGCCGTACTGCCCAACGCGCAATTCTATACCTAGTGGATCTCAACCAAATCAATGAGTATAGTGATCAGGTACGACCATTAAGTTAACAGCTACAATGTACAGCCGCAACTTCTCATCTGCCCACAAAACTGCCAAACATTCCTTTTCTGCGTATGGAAGAATAATGAGCAAATAGCTGTTTCCCCGTCTAATGTTGCGAAATTTGACACGAAGCATTTGTAACACGATATTCACGCTTTACTTATACCGTTTTTATCCTTTGATTCAAAAGATCCCAAAAGATTTTATTCCTATTTTCAAGGTTTTGAAAATTTAAAAATTCAATATCATTAAAATCCCTATTTGGGAATTTAAAATTAACCTTCCTGGCGACTTTAACCCACTTTGCATTTTCTTGTATACGTCCTTGCTTTTACATACGTAAGTACAAACAGGTACCTCCTTTTTGGAGGTACCTGTTTAAACAGGTGCTTAGGTTAGGTTAGGTTAGTAGGCTGGCGGTTGATCGTGTATCCATCTCTCATCGTTCATTAATTGCTCTGTTTTAGATAACAGGGTGGGATTTTGACCGTTGCGTCTGCTTGGCTAGGATCCACTGATGATCCTATTTTTGCCAGTTCATCGGCTTTTTCATTACCTGATATGCCACTGTGCCCAGGGACCCAACATAGCTCAATGTTATGCTGCGAGCCAAGAACCTTTAGCTCTTCGCGACAGCAAGTTACAAGCTTCGATGGCAGAAATTGCTTTTATTGCCTGTTTAGCAGCTGTTGTCACTGCCAAAACCTCAGCTTGGAAGACGCTGCTCTAATCAGGCAGTCTAATTGAGCTTTCTAGTCCAAGGGTTTCTGAGGAGAAGTCCGCACCAACACCGTTAACCATTTTCGAACCATCAGCAAGAATGGTGATTTTTGATTCAGAGTATGGCGGTTGGTTTTCATTCCAGTCTTCCCTGCTGGGGAATGAGAATCGAAATGGTATATGATAGTCTAACCTGGGTGTTGAGTAGTCTGTGCATACATTTTTGCCCGTCTATTTCTGCAGGATTTGTGCATGGCCTGTCGGGTTGGGTTTCCAACTACCAGTTTGACTAAGACGAATTGCACTATTTGCTGCTGACTCTTGTTCAAATATGTCAAAATATGTCAAGGGTTTGAGGTTAAGTATAGCTTCCATTCCCGCTGTTGGGGTGGATTCTATAGCAGGCCATTCTTTGAATCCTGGTCATTGTTTTAAGGTTGGTGGTTTTGTCAAGAGCATTCCACCAAACCAGATTACCATATGTCAGAATCGGTCTAACTATCGCTGTGTACATCCACATGATTTTTTTAGGGTTTAGACCCTAGGTTTTACCGAATATTCTGTTGCAAGCATGCTACCATTGCTGTCTTAGCTATTCTTGCTTTCTAACTACTTCGTTCTGTACGTTATTGAAAGCTCCTAGGGTATAATCTTTGTCTTTTAGTGTTTTTTCCACTGTGCTAATAACAGAATGGTGCTTAGCTTTTACAGAAGTGTAAATACAGCCAGATCGGAAGGAATAACTTGCCCTGGAGCATGTAAAGACAGCGAAGGGAATACCTCGGTTGACAAGCAGTCGATGTTAAGCATCTGGAGAGGCTAGTTCAACCAATTGCTAAAAGGCGAGGACTTCCCATATTCCGAAAATGAGCAACAATCTAGATGATAACCAGCCAGGAGTTTTAAGTACACGACTAAACTGAGATTAAAAAAAACATCGGCAGACTCAAATCAAGCTACTGGCGCGGATGAACTTCAATCGGAGCTTTATAAATACGCTGGAGATGATCTGTTCAGGAACATGCACCAGCTCATCTCTAAAATATGATCGGAGAAAAGCATGCCCGACAATTGGAATCTGGACAATCTGCCTGATCCACAAAAAAGGAGATAGCCTACTCTGCAACAACTACAGAGGCATAAGCCTTTTTTTTTGTAACTCTTCAACACCACTAAAGGTCTACGATATTGTGTCGATTTTATCGATGTGATAGGGAGAAACAAGCGAGTAATAACTCGTGCTTTCCGCAAATTTCGAATAGGAATTCTGAAAAATAGGCTTTGTTGTTAAGGAGGAGAAGAAGATATATATGCTTTCATCAACAAAAGTCGGATTCCACCAAAGACTTGGTCAGAAAGTGACCATTGACTAGAATAATTTCGAAGTAGTCAATGAATTTGTCTATCTGGGCACTGCTGTAAACTCTACATACGACATCAGGGCAGAAATCAAGCGAAGAATAACTCTTGCTAACCGATGTTTTCGAGAGAAAAATCCTATACGAACGATTTATGGTCCTGTTTGTGTTGATAGAAAACACCTTTAGTGCCGTGCTAAAAGACAAAACAATTCTAGCTGTCATTGACGGCAGTAATGCAGATGGCGCGATCTCTCCCGATCATTGGCAAATGGTCTTGAACAAACTCCAAGCCTCATACTGGACCCTCATGCTGGAAAATCCAGGGGAACCTGCAACTTTTGAGGATGCGGGATGGTATCAAGGTCGAGTCAAGCTAGTTGCCTTTGATGGTGAGAGATCGTGTGACCTGTATAAACTCGCTGTCAGCAGGTTAGAGGGCCTATGGCCAAATGCAAAACTCGAGGTTGTGGCAAAGGAGAATATCCCGTGCAGACCGAGAGCCCGCACTAATGTCCCGGCCGATCTCTCCAATAAAGAAATCATCCTCAAGATGCTTCAGTATGGTAATCCATCCTTGCCTACTCACGACTGGAAGGTTGCAAAGCTTGAAGATCCACGGGGTTCTTATAGATCAGCCGTCTTGGTGATACATAAGGACTCATTGGCTCCATTGGCTGCAACCCAAGGTGTGGTTAGGTTTGGATGGTCTACCATAACTCTAAAAGTATATAAAAAAGACGAGGAAAACGCATCGAACAAGATGCCATCAAAATCACAGGATGTATTTGCAGAGAAGGAACATGCATCGGGTATCGACCTTCAGACGATGGAGGTAGATACTCCATGCACCTCCTCCACTGTGTCGCCCTCCATTTATATAAAACCGCCATCTGTTGAAAAGGCTCCTAACGTCGACAAACACTCCGACATGGATTTTGTTGACTCCGCAAATGAGGACGACCTTCTTAAATCGGATTTCGACTCCGATGCAGATCTCGACCAAACTGTGGTGGGGGTTGATCCACCTAGCTGCAACCAAGATGGTGCAGTTAGTACAGATTAACACCCATCACTCCAATGTGGCTTCGGCCTCCCTTCTTCTCCGTCTACAAAATAAAGGGGAAGACATCGTCCTGATCCAAGAACCTTGGATTGTAAATTCCACTGTTCAAGGACTCAGGACTCCCGGATACTACCTGCTGTATGCATCAAATAAAGGTGACCCTAGATCTTGCATATTAGTAAAAAGTAGCATTAATGTATATTTACTCCCTGATTATAGCGATCGCGATGTAACCGTAGTTAGAATACAAACTAATAACGGGGCGTACTGGTTAGCATCAGCGTATCTCGGCCATGACCACCTTGGCCCTCTTCCTGGCGACAAGCTAGAGGAACTAATCAGGGAAGCTGAACGACAGAAAGTCTGCCTTATAATCGGGTGTGACTCTAATGCCCATCATACCGTCTGGGGAAGTACAGACATAAATGACAGAGGTGAGTCACTTTTTGATTTTATTCTAAGTACTAACCTTATAGTAAGTAACATTGGCAATGAACCAACATTCATTACCAAAAACCGACAAGAGGTTCTAGATATCACTCTTGTCTCCGACACGATTCATCACAAGATCAAAAACTGGAGAGTTTCTAAGGAACATTCGTTCTCGGATCACAGATACATCCAATTTTGTCTTGATGAAGAATCTAAAAAACAGCCAGCCTTCCGAAATTATCGGAAAACCAACTGGCAACTATATAGAGAAACTTTAGTAAGATTAGTTAAACCATCACTCTTAAGTATCCCTTCTGATAAAAATGATCTTGATGATAAAGTCAAAGATCTCACCCTAGCTCTCAATAAATCAATGGCCATTTCTTGTCCCCTTACTCAAATAAGAGGAAAACAGAAACCACGTTGGTGGAACTCGGGTCTAGAACTGCTCAGGAAAAAGTGCAGACAACTTTTTAACCGAGCTAAACATTCTAGAGATAGTCTGGACTGGGAATTTTATAAAGAATCCCTAAAAAATTATAAAAAAGAATTAAGGAATAATAAAAGAACCTCCTGGAGGAACTTCTGTGGAAAAATAGAAGAAACTTCAGAAGCTTCACGATTAAGAAAAATTCTATCAAAAAATCCTACAATGCCTAGCTCCTTAAAGACAGCTAACGGCTCTTGGACCAATTCTTGCGAAGAATCGCTCACCTTGCTACTAGACACCCATTTTCCAGGTAGCTCACAAAATATAAATAGCATTGATTCATTATTATCAAGCAACACACATGCAAATATTGTTGGTCTGATTTCTAAGGGTAAGCTGAAATGGGCTATAAACAGCTTTGATCTTTACAAACCTCCCGGACCCGACGGCATAATACCTGCAGAGCTTCAATTTGCCTCGGATATCATAACACCCATCCTAGAGATCATCCTAATTGGTTGCGTAAAATTTACTTACATTCCCTCTTTATGGAGAGAGGTAAAAGTTGTCTTTATACCCAAAGCCGGTAAATGCTCCCAGGTTAATCCTAAAGATCTCAGACCAATTAGCCTATCATCGTTCCTTCTCAAAACCCTAGAGAGATTGATCGATATCCATCTGCGCAATGCTATAGATCCTAATCTGGTATCTACTGCACAACACGCTTATTGTAAAGGAAAATCGGTAGAAACGGCTTTACATACACTGGTACGAACCATCGAATACTCACTACATCATAAAGAGTACACTCTAGTTGCATTTCTCGATATTGAAGGCGCCTTCAATAATGTCAGCTACCAAGCAATCACAGCGTCACTGAAGAAACTAGATATACATGGTTCGCTGAATGACCTAATTAATATTATGTTAGAAAGTAGAATTATTAATTCATCTTTAGGTGGCACTCATGAAAGAAGATCTGTCAGCAGAGGTACACCTCAAGGCGGAGTCCTTTCCCCACTTCTATGGAACATAGTCGTAAATGAGGTGTTAGAAAGCCTAGAAAAGGAAAGTTTCAAAGTGATCGCGTATGCCGACGATGTTGCCATTGCAATATCGGGAAAACATGCTCAAATTCTCGTTGAATTAATGCAAAATGCTCTAAATATTATGCTCAAATGGGCAGAAAAATGCGGACTGGGTGTAAGCCCAAAGAAAACTGAACTTGTCCTCTTCACAAGAAAATATAAAATTCATCAAATAAGTCCCCCATCAATTATGGGAACTCCACTAAGATTTTCAGATGAAGCTAAATATCTAGGTCTTATCCTGGACAAAAAACTACATTGGAAAGCAAATATACAGGAAAGAGTTAGGAAAGCCACAGTAGCACTCTTCTCTTGCAAAAAAGCCATCGGAAATAAATGGGGCTTATCCCCATACATAACCCACTGGCTCTACACAGCGGTCATCAGACCGATACTAACTTACGGGGTAGCAGTATGGTGGACTGCCCTTGACAAAGTTACATATCGTGACAAGTTAAGTAAAGTACAACGGTCAGCCTGTATGTGTATTAGCGGAGTTCTTCGTTCGACACCTTCAGCTGTTCTTGACATTCTACTTAATCTCATACCCCTAGATATTTTTAGCAAACAAACTGCCGCAAGCACAGCCGTTCGTCTCAAAGCCATCTCTCAATGGACCGATAACTCAATTGGTCACTTCATTATTCTGAAAACATTTGGACCAAAATTAAGTCACTCCGACTACTCTATACCCCAGCTAATTTTTGACAAGAATTTTCAAGTCACCATCCCACCAAGATCCACTTGGGAAAATGAGAGTTTCTTGAAAGATGAATCAGTTCATTTTTACACTGATGGCTCAAAAACTAAAGATGGGGTTGGTGGTGGCGTGTACTCAGACAGACTAAATTTAAGTCTCTCATTCCGTCTACCTGACCATTGTAGTGTGTTCCAAGCGGAAATTCTGGCGATCAAAGAGGTATTATCCTGGTTAAGGGAAAACGTGATATCTGTATCGGATATCCGTATATTTTCAGACAGTCAGGCAGCCCTTAAATCAATCAGTGCTGTTTCCACAAACTCAATAACTGCCCGCGACTGTCGATCATCTCTCATGGAGATGGCAGAACAGTTCAATATTCACCTTTTCTGGGTGCCGGGACACAGAGACATTGAGGGAAACTGCAAAGCCGATGAACTCGCCAGAAATGGAACCCTATTGCCGATTTTACCTAACAAGGTTAATATTGGTATACCTATCGCTACAAGCAAACTCATGCTAAAACTAAATGCCATAGAGAAATCAAATTTAAGATGGACAAACACTACTACATGCGTAGCGACAAAGCAAATCTGGCCAAAATTAGATCAGAAACGTACTAAATGTCTGCTATCTATGAGCAGATTACATCTTAGCTCCGTAATTGGTGTCATAACCGGACACTGCCTCATAGGAAGACACGCCATAAGACTTGGCGTATTCTCTAATGATTTTTGCAGAAGCTGCATGGACGAAGAGGAGGAGGAGACTATCACCCATCTTCTCTGTTCATGCCCAGCTCTCTCCCAAAGACGTAAATTACACCTGGGTAATCTCTTTTTCGACGATCCAAGCGATATGTCGAACGCTGATATTCTATCTTTACACCGCTTCATAAGAAGCTCCAACTGGTTTAATAAAAGAAATACTCCCTCGCTCATTCGTGGTATCACAACGGACCTATCTGTGGTCTAAGTGTGTCAGTAGTCTTCCTGACAGCCACATAAACCTAAACCTAAACCCTTGTGTTGATAGAAAACACAATATCTGGCGTAAAAGATACAACAACGAAATATACGAGCTGTACAGCGACATGAGCCTAGTCAAAAAACTTATTCGTCTCCAACGTTTAAATTGGCTGGGCCATGTACAGCCCGAAGGGTCTTCAACGCCGACCAGAAGGAAGGAGAAATCAAGGCAGACCTCATCTTGGGTTCAGTGACCAAGCAGAAGGAGATCTTCAAAGACTTGGTATACGTAAATGGAGACGGCAAGCCACAGAGAGCGAGCCGGCTGGAGAGGCTTATTGCTTGACGACAAAGGTCACCCAGACCTGTAGAGCCAGTTAAAGTAAAGTAATGTAAACGGAAGGAAATATAACCCTTCCTCCATTACGATTTTTTTCTTGTATTAACCTAATTTATAGGTAAACGTGCTCTAGCTTTTTGGTGCACATTATACCTTTCCCCCGTATATAGGTATATTAATACTTCACGCAGAAAAATGATCGGTTAAAAACTACGTAAAACTCGTGTAAAGTTAAATAAGTGAGACTGCTAATATAGCACCTGCAAACTAACCCGATTAACTTTACACGAGTCAACTCGATTAATAAAAATGATTTAATTATACCCACTGCCTCGGTTGAAGTGTACTAAAATTAATTAAACTACTATCTCGGTTAAATTTGTCTAAATTTTATTGTAAGCAATAGCCTAGCAAGTTAGCAAAATAAACATATTAAACCGCTTAGGATAACCCATTTACTCGATTACTTTTGCAAACTGAATTATTTACGGCAACCCATCTTCTCTGTTATTGTTTTAAGTACTAAATCGAAATATCTAGTCCACTCGGTTGACGTAGCTTATCAACTCGATTAAATAAACCCACTTACTCGGTTAAAGTAATCAACATTCTTGGTTAGAGTAGAAAATTTACTCGTTCACATAACCGATCTAATTAGTTACTTTAAGCAACACACTCGGTTAGATCAGTCAATATACTGGATTGGAAAAGCCTATTAATTTATTATTTTTAGCCAATCTACTCAGTAAGAGTAGCCTATCTACTCGGTTGGAATACCCAATCAACTGGGTCACATACACATACTAACTCGGTTAGAGTAAGCTATTTACTCGGTTGGAATTGCCAATTAACTGGGTCACATACACATACTTACTCGGTTGGAGTAGCCTATCGACTCGGTTGGAGTAGCCAATCTACTCGGTTGAAGTAGCAAATCTACTCTGTTACAGTAGCCTATTTATTCAATTGGAGTAACCATTAAACTCAGTTGTAGTAACATATCTACTCGGTTGGAATAGCCAATCTACTCCGTTAGAGTAGCCAATATACTCAGTTAGAGTAGCCAATCTACTCTTTTGAATAAGCCTATTTACTGAGTCACATACACATACTTACTCGGTTGGAGTAGCCTATCTACTCGGTTAGGGTGACTTATTCACTCGGTTGGAATAGCCCTTCTACTTGGTTAGAGTAGCATATCTACTCAGTTGGAGTAACCTATCAACTTAGTTGTATTAGCATATTTACTCGGTTGATGTTACCAATCTACTTAGTTTATGTAGCCTATCTACTCAGTTGGAGTAACCTGTCAACTTAGTTTTACTAGCCAATCTACTCGGTTGGAATAGCCAATCTACTCAGTTGGAGTAGCCAATCTACTCGGTTGGATTAGCCTATCTACTGAGTCACATACACATACTTACTTGGTTAGAGTAGCCTATGTACTCGGTTGTAGTAGCCTAGCTATTCGGTTGGAGTAGTCAATCTACTCAGCTAGAATAGCCTATCTACTTGGCTGGAATAGTCAATCAACTGGGTCACATACACATACTTACTCGGTTGGAGTAGCCTATCTATTCGGTTGAAACAGCCAATCAACTCGGTCATATACACATACTTACTCGGTTGGAGTAGCCTATCTACTCGGTTGGAATAGCCCATCTACTTGGTTAGAGTAGCCTATCGACTCGGTTGGAGTAACCTATCAACTCGGTTGTAGTAACCTATCTACTCGGTTTTAGTAGCCAATCAACTCGGTTGAAGTAGCCAATTTACTCGGTTAGAGTAGTCAATCTAATCGATTCGAGTACCATATCTAATTGGTTGAAGTAGCCAATCACCTCTGTTACTATATCCGAGTATATTGGCTACTTTAATCCAGAAAATATGTTACTTCAATCGAATAGATTAGCTACTTTACCGGAGTAGATTGGTTACTCCAATTGAGAAAATAGACTACTTCAACCGAGTAGATTGGCTACTCCAACCGATTAGATTGTCATCTTCATCCGAGTAGATTGGCTATACGGCTGCAGAAGTCCAATTATTCCCACATATTGCAGCTTACTAAATTAAGTCAACAGTAGATAACACAAATTAAGCATATAGAAAACAAGTTTTTCAATGAATTTTTATACAAAATTATTTATTAATAAAATTAAGGTAGCAATAATGTATTATTCAATTTATGAAACAAAACTTACGATATACATTGATTGGAAGGAATGAAAATGTTTGCTTATTTATATAAATAATAAATATAGGTTTTGATAGTAATAACAATAAGTTAATTAATAAATTAGATTTATTAATAGTAACACAGTATTAAAAAATTTACAGATTTGTATTGTTAATTTAAATAGTTAAATTAATAAAAATTAAGTTGAAATTTATTAAAATTGACTCACCTACAGCTATTATAAACCGCTGCAGCGTCAAATTATATTCTTCTAGTGCGTTATAAAGGCTTCCCGAACTTCTGCTTTTGATGGCCTCCAACACTTCTTACAGCTACCCTTCAGCCTTTAGGTCGTAACGGAAAGCAAGGATGGGATTAACAAAAAAGGAGCAAGGTTGCTTATATATTATCTTCATAACCTGGAAAATATAAGAACATTTGTTTATAGCTTCATGCAAAACTTTAAAGAATCTTATTGAATATGAATAGTATAATAAGAAACAAATGTCAAATTTCCGTGGTCTTAAAATAATAAATGTGCTAAATGCAAGTTTTCACACTTGGCAAACATCAAACAAATATTTTTAACTCTGTTTACCTTAAATAGAAAAAATAAAACTTGTATCAGAAACAAAGCTGTCTAAAAGAAGTAGCAATTAGAAACGATGGATTTTATATGGAAATAAATGAAAACAAAGAATAATTTACATCTGGATTTAAGTTTTGAACTATTTAATAATATGGCCGTTACAATACAAAGTATTCTTTGTTTACAATACAACAGAAATCCATTTAATTTAAAGTAATGATTTTGTGTAACATAAATTAGGTATGTAATTTTACTTACTATTTTCAAGCTACAGCAAGTTTTTGATGCTTTTGTCCTTTTCAGAGCGTTTTGAAGCTATTTTAAATATACTGCCTTTATAAGTTGGAAAGCACTCTATGCAAAAGTCCGTAATAGTTGTCCGGATACAAAAATTCAAAATCTTTCAGCAACTGGAAAAATGTTATAAAAAACACGTGATTAACACTGTAACGTAATGTAATATTTAATTTAAATTTAAATTTTAAATGTAATTATTATTAGTTAAGTATAATATGAAATGTGTTCAATTATAAAAGGTTAAAAGGTTATTTTGAATTAAGTAAACATATTATATTTACCAAGAGATATCCGGTTGGTTTATTTAAGGCTGGGTATTCTTTGTTGTCGATTGTCATTTCCTTGAGCTGGAGCAGATGGGCCGAGTTGTTTCTACCCATTTTTCTTCAACAGATATCCAGGGATGACTGAAGAATTTCTTCGCAATCGGTATTATTTTCTGGGTTGCTTATTTTCTCGAAGCAATCCAGTCGAGATGATCATTCTATTATATCTTCGGGTCCAAGAAGAAGCATTGCCATCACTGTAATATTGTTTTTAAACATACAAATGAAATGTGCATCAGTAACGTGAATATAATAGTTTGACAATAGCCGTATTTTATTATCCCCTCTGATCCAAAAAGGATTATAAACGTTTAACTCGGTTAAATTAGTCGTGTAAAGTGAACGGGTCAATTGGTTAAATTAATCTAGTCACTCAATTAAAATAAACGAGTCACTCGTATAAAGTAAATGATTAACTTCGTTGAATCAGTCGGATGAAATAAACGCATCAATCGGGTAAATTACAGAAGTCACTCGGTTATTTTAAACGAGTTAGTTAGGTAACTATATTTTTTTCTGTTTTTTGTGTTTTTTTTTATAGAAGGTATGACTTATTTGTTCTTATAAATAAAATTATTATATAATTATAAATATTTATAAAATAATTTATGAAAGTTTTCGTTACTTACCTGTAAATTTTTCAATATATTCACTGGCGTTAGAGGCACGCGACTTCCTCATCCATTTTTATTTTTTTTTTTTTTTAATTATTTGTCTTTTTCTTTTAAATTATTTGTCGCCAAAAACTGTTAACAAACACTTTCATTGATTAGTTTTACAAACCGTACACAAACACTTAAAAACGTTCTTTTTTGAAAAGGTAAATTACGGTACCTTTCGCCGCATAGCACTTTACCGTAATCAAATCAAGAACAAACACGTTTAAAATATTATTTGCATTATTTTGTCTTTATTGTTTAGATTTTTCACTTAAAAAAAAAGAAAAGATTGTTTGAATATTTAAGCCAATATAGGTATATATATTATTAGAAAACGCTTGGGAAAATATCACGAGCGAACAGGCCAGCACTTTAACGCAGAATGAATAAATTGAGAACTGAAAATGATCAGCCGCTGCATTATATGCATAAAGTAACCTACTACTCAATTCATTTAGCACACTAAAAGGGTTAAATATATAAAACAGGAGGCGCCGTGTGATATAAGTGTAAGTATCTGAAAAAGATCATGCAGGGTTCGGAATCACAAATCGCAGTAAATTGAAACAATAATCGCATTAAAACCAACATTTTCACAGTAGATTTATAAATTTTGTTCAACGACGATTCAATTAAATTCAATGTTTTCTTACAAACACATAAAAAAAGAGAAGATTAATACAAAATAAATTGGATAGTTATTCAGTGGAAATAAAAAAATTAAATTAATGTGTCGTTTAGAAAATAAAATGCACGACTTGGTTGCACAAATTTGCCCTCATACCCAGTTACCTAAGACCTTAAAAGAACCTTCCCCCAAATTAGTTTTTATGAAATTATTTTTTTAATTCTTTCATATGAATTCTGTCATACTGATCTACTGCTTTCACAGTAAAGTCCGAACCCTGGATCCCGCATTTAAAATGTAAATGAGTGTTAGTGCCTGGATATAAAAAGGACAAACAGGCAACAGTTTCAATCATTTAAATTTACCTATTACTCGGTTTATATAACCCACTGAAACGATTAAATAGGGTCTAAGAAGTTAAAAAAAATATTAATCAGTAAAAATAAACAATAAGAAGCTATCTAAGACCTTTTTACTCGGTAATATCAAGCGAGTAGATTGTTTAATGTAAAGAATATTAACCTATATATGTAGTTAAATTAAATAAGTCTAATGATTTAATTCAACTAACATACTCAGTATACTTAAATTACTTCACTTTAAGGTTAATTTAAAGAAGAAGATTGTTTCATATAACCCACTGAAACGATTAAATAGGTTCCGGATATTTAACATATACAGTGCAGTCGAAAATAATTATTTACTTTTAACTGGAAAATATTCGAAAATAAAGAAAGACCTACTCACTAAGTTTTTGACCCGGAGAACCCTGTGATAGCTTGGGGAGGGGTGAGAACCCCCAAAGGACATCCACTCTCCATACAAATTTGGGCCCTTTATATTTGAGCCGCCCACCGAAAAAAAAATCAATATTCTGATAGACAGTATTAAAATAAACATTTTATATTGCTATACCAAAGTTCTAAGTCGATTGGCTGAGGAGATATTCAACCTCAAAATATCTCATAAATCCACTTCAAAATCACCCATAAAAAGTTATACGAATAAAATAAAAATAAAAAAATTTCTGGAACGGTTAGGTCAAGTCACTAAAAGAAAATAATTGTATCGGAAGGGCAAATAGTTCTCCAATAATTTATTTTCAAACTCAAAATTAAAAAAAAAAAAAATTAAAAAAAAATTGTTTTAACTTTCGTTTTTTTTTAATTCAATACTTTCAATATATCAAAACAAAACAGAAAACCAAATGTTTTGTACTTTTTGAGAAAATCAAAGAAAATCCAAAAGAAAATCCATTTTTTTATTTTTCTATTTTCGACTAAAAATAAATTTAAGTATTGAATTTTGAAAACAAAGTAATAGATACTTAATAACGTAAAATTAAAAAAAAAACAAAAAAATAACTAAAATATTCCTTTATAATTTTTTTCTTTAAAATTTTGAGTTTAAAAATTAATTTGGAAAAACTATTTGCTTAAGCAACTTTGTTCAGAAATAAAATAAAAGAAGAGATTTCTGGACTTTTAAATAGGTATTTTTTTGATTTTTTTTCTGTTTTAAGTCAATGTTTCGAAAATTGCACCTCCCGGGAGGTGATGCACCCAACTTCCTATACAATTATTTTCTTGTCTTGATTCGACCTACCCGTACCAGCTATTTTTTTTTTTGTTTTATGTGAATCACTTTTTATGGGTGATTTTTAAGTGGATTTATGAGACATTTTGAGGTTGAATATCTCCTCAGCCAATCGACTTAGGACTTTGGTATAATAATATAAAAGGTTAATTTTAATACTGTCTATCAGAATATTGATTTTTTTTTCTGTGGCCGGCTATAATAAACGAGCCCAAATTGTCGGATGTCCTTTGTCCGACTTTTTACTTGCGGTTATAGGAACTACATATAAGGCAAGTTATGCATTCGTAAAAAAACAATTTTGAGATAACAGTTAACATGACATAACTATCATAGAGATGAAAAAAGTAGGTCCGGCAATTCTGTCTGTCTGTATGTATCGATACCTACAGCCTTAACGGTTAGGCTGATATTCATCAAACTTGATGCAATGTGTTCTTTTGATCACAAATGCCTAGACGTTTTTTTATTTTTTTCCTAGGTCTTAAAATAACGGTACATACCATATGAACGTTACCGGTAAGTCCTTTTTCCTCGAAAAAAATAAGATTGATTTTGATATAATTTTATATGAGTGATTTGTTTATAATGGTTATGTCTTTTATCCATTTTTTTTTTCAGAATGAGCTACCTGCCATTAAATCGTTTTTTTTATTACACCGGGTATTTTTTGAACGAAAACTTTGATTCTTACGAAATATTTATTCAAAAACAACTGCTTAACATAAATAAATAATAATAATAAAAAAATACGATCAATTTCGTTAAAATTTTATGTGTGATTTGCTGTTAAAGGTGATGTCTTTCATCAAAAAAATTTTGTCAGAAGAAGCTTATTAACGGTACATTTCATAAAACGTTACTTTTGGATACCGATTATCTTTGAAACGACTCCACCGATTTTTACGGAATTTTATGTTCTAAAAGAGCTGAAAAGCTTCGTTAATATTGCAAACAATTTTTTCAAAAAAGGGAATTTTTGAAAAAAAAAAAAAAATTACAATTGCATGACAACACAAAATAAAAACTAACGTTACGTTAAAACAAGAGAAATTCATTTTACAAATTACAATTTGTTAAATGAAACTGAAATTACTTTTGAAATAATGCATATTGGATCTGTAGGTCCAATATGCAAAATTAACGGATATACACACGATTTATTATTTGAAAAAAATTGATATAACAGTCAAAAATGACATTGCGATGTAAAGTTGGTCGGAGAATTCTTTCTGTTTGTCTGACCATGGTATTTTTAAAGCTCGATAACGTTAATTCGATACTAGAAAAAAAAATATAAAAAAAGTCAGGCAAATTTGGGGGTTTTCACACTTCTCCAATATATCACATGGTTCTCGAGGTCAAAAACTTAGTGAGGTCTTCCTAGTATACCCACAAACAACCCCTGAAAGTTTCATTAAGTTTCGAATATTTTCCGGGTTGCTCCGTTTTTTTCGAAATATTGACTGGTCATCAATCAGTAAAAATAAACAAAGAAAGTGTTATTTTAACCCTTTTTACTCGGTGAAATCAAGCGAGTTAATTATTTAATATTGAAGTTAAATGAAGTTAAATTAAATAAAGTCTAATGATTTAATTCAATTAACATACACAGTAAACTAAAGTGTTATTTTAACCCTTTTCACTAGGTAAAATCAAGCGAGTAGATGGTTTAATGTTAATAATGTTAACTTATATATGTAGTTAAATTAAATAAGTCTAATGATTTAATTCAACTAACATACACAGTAAATTAAAGTGTTATTTTAATCCTTTTTACTCGGTAAAATCAAGCGAGTGGTTGTTTAATATTAAACATTTTAACCCATATATGTAGTTACATTAAATAAGTCTAATGATTTAATTCGACCAACATACACAGTAAATTAATGTGTTATTTTAAATCTTTTTACTCGGTTATATCAAACGATTAGATTGTTTAATGTTAAGAATGTTAACTTATATATGTAGTTAAATTAAATAAGTCTAATGATGTAATTAAACTAACATACACAGTAAATTAAAGTGTTATTTTAACCCTTTTTACTCGGTAAAATCAAGCGAGTAGTTTGTTTAATATTAAACATTTTAACCCATATATGTAGTTACATTAAATAAGTCTAATGATTTAATTCGACCAACATACACAGTAAATTAATGTGTTATTTTAAATCTTTTTACTCGGTTATATCAAACGATTAGATTGTTTAATGTTAAGAATGTTAAACTATATATGAAGTTAAATTAAATAAGTCTAGTGATTTAGTTCAACTAACTTAATCAGTATATTTAAACAATTTCACTTTTAGGTTACTTTAAACAAGGAGGTTGTGTTATATTAAATGAGAGATGGGCTAAGCCAAATAAATGTAATTATTTGATTTAAACAAGTTACTCGCTTAAAATATAAATCATTTTCGATCATAACCGAGTTTCTCGATGAATTAAAACAAGTTTTTCGATTATTATAACCTTCTGGCGTGGTTATTTTAAACCACTTAGTTTAACCGAGTCAACTACGCTGTTTTTAGCAACAAGGACTACGTAGTTTTTAAACAAGACTACGTTATTTTTAACCAACTTTTTTTTAACCCACTGAAAAACGCTCTCGGTTAAAAATTATTTTTCTGCGTGTTGAGTCTTGAAGCTAAAACTGCAGGCTTTCATCGACTTTATTGAATGAAAAGTTTTATATCTTCATTGAGTAAAGTATAGGTAAAACAACCTTGATGTGCAGTGCAGAATACAAAACAGAATAGATAGGGACAAAATATGAAATCAATTTTAATTAAATATTTTTTTTTTAATAATGAAATCATAAGCCAAGTTAGAGTTCTGATGATGACATTCAGTACTATAAATACATAGGAACATTGATATGTCATATCTATCCCATTATGTTCTACATGTCATAAATCCATTTTGTTTATAAAGTATGAAGGTATGGATGTAGGTATACCTAACTTCGTGTCTATACAAATAACATTTTTTCCAATCTAATCATCAAAATTGGAACATGCGTATAATGAATTCCGCCTGCCAGAGTTATCTAATTAATTGAAGCATTTTCCACAAAACATCCATTATTTTATTACCATATACACTCAGCCTTAAATAAATAAGTGTATCCAATATAGTAGATAGTCAGGTATAGATACTCCTAAACACATCACACCGCTTATA
Source organism: Baccha elongata (assembly GCA_951217065.1). Lineage (NCBI taxonomy): Eukaryota > Metazoa > Arthropoda > Insecta > Diptera > Syrphidae > Baccha > Baccha elongata. The sequence continues at coordinate 181,280,864 of OX578272.1, read as the reverse complement.
CTCGTAGCCGTGTGAAGGTATATAAAATCATGCATATCTATATAGCTTCCTCCACTTAAAATACATAACCACATCGTTCCGCATGGGGAACCGAAAAAGATAAATTGCCAAAAATATCCAATAAAAATATCATCATAAACCAAAAGCGGAAAAACATAAACTCCAACATACTCTATCGCCAGCGCGTTTATATAGGTATGCGTGTATCCCTTGGTATAGTAGGCGCACAACCAACTTCACCCCTCGATATAGATATGATACACCATCAGCAAGTGCAAAACAAAAAAAAAAAAAGAAGAAAAACGCTGGAACAGGCAGCAATAGCAACTTGATGACGGTGTAGGTTTATAAATTCGATGGAGAGACCACTAATCTAAACGCAATCATCCATTAAATCACAATTTCCTTGCAATTCCGAACATTTCCCCATAAAATATCTCTGTGTGCCCTTCCCGCTCCCCAGGATGGAACAATTTCAGAACTTTTGTCGGGTAACGGTCGGCGTGGCAGTGGTGGCAGAATTGGCAGTGGTATAGTGCCAAATCGTAAGCCTCCCACCACCATCTCCAAAAAAAACGGTAACCATTGCCGTTGGCATCGCTTTGTCTATTCCCAAAATGCCATTGATTTTTATTCCTGAATCCGCATGTCGCGGATTTTCATTCATGGCCCATAACTGGTCTTCAGCGCAGAACTATATAGCGACACAGTAAGGAAGGAGTAACTATATGGCTATATATGTGTATGGGATTCCTAGTTCCTGGGATACTATAAGTTTAAAAGTTCCTTTTTTTATTTTTGTTGGAAAAAAGTCGCCAATACCTTATCCCAACGTTATTGCATGTCCCTACACATAGATCACACATGATATCCACCACCAGGTCCTGCTATGCGAAATTTAATTTTATCAGAAATACTGGCGGTGTATATCGTTCCTGCATTGCATGCAAACATCGAATGCCAGGCTAGGACTCAAGCGAAGACAGGGTCGCATTATAAAAGTTGAAAGCGGGCGGTAAAGTTAATAATTTAATATCAAAGTTGGAAGCTGTCACTTTCTTTACAAATAGTTTCTCCCTTTTGGCAATAGCCCCCGCCAAAAACAAAAATTATCATCCTATCGGTAGATGCTATAACTGCCTTTTGCAAATAGGTGCAACTGTCAGTTCTGTTTTAACATTTTTGAATTTAACCGATGCAGAACACATGTCATCAAGCCATTGATCTCCTTTTATGATAGCGAAACTTCATAAATATTTTTAAAAGTACACAACCCTAGGAGAACCATTTGGCAATACAAGAAAGCCAAGTGGGACGGTCTCATGAGCTTTAACTTCCCCGATAGTGACGTAGATTCCAGCGCAGATATGGTCACAAATTTAATCCTCCTCGGGATGATGAGTGTTATGTCTCTTGTACTTGAGACCGTAAACGGTCTTATGGGACAAATCTTCTTTCGCACTCTTGTAGTTGCAAGAGTACTCAAGGACCTCAACATACAAAAATCCGCTGGCCCGGATAGTATTTCCCCCCGTTGTTTTGAAGAGGTGTGTTTCTACGCTGACAAAACAGCAACGAAAGCTTTTCAATCTGTCCTATTCTACTAGTCTCTTTCCGAGTTGATGGAAAACATCATTTGTCCAGCCAGTCCCTAAAAAAGGCAAATCTTATTCTCCCTCTAATTATCGACCGATTGCACTAACGTCCCTTCTTTCTAATGTCATGGAAACGCTGATTAACTATCAGCTTAATAAATATCTCAAAGAACGAAAGCTTCTTAATGACCGGCTTTCGTAGCAATAGGTCCACCATTGATTTGATGGATTATCTCACCGAAAAGTTGAACCAATCCTTACACCACTTTGGCGAAAGTAAGATTATTGCACATGATATTTCTAAAGCATTTGATAGAGTTTGGCATCAAGCTCTTTTATCGAAAATGTATGTATTCAGTATTGATGAATCTCTTTGGATTAGAAATTACCCTTCTAACCGTTCAATACAAGTACGTAGTATTGGATGGTTTCAAGTCTGAAATTTTCAAAATAAATGCTGGTGTGCCCTACCCTCAGCTTTTCATATTTGTTTCCAAATTCACAACCCTGTCCTTCGGATGTGGAACTGGAGCGGCGTCGTATGTTAAGCTATTTAAATTCCGATCTTGACAGCATTGTCCAATGGGGAATTTGAAACCACGTGGAATTTAATGCTCGAAAACTCAATGCTGCCTTCTGTCATTAAAACGCAATATACCCCCAATGCCGTACTATCCATTATTGACACTTGCATTGAAGAAACTGAGCCAGATTTCCATTCTCGGTATGTGCGCCACTGACTATTCCTTCAGTGGAACGACCACATATTTGACGTTTTCAAAAACGCTGCAAATTGCTTGAGTTTCTTACAACGATGCAATAATTTTTGTGTACCCCCTATAATCTGGCTGTTATTTATAAAGCATACATCCGTCCAGAGCCTGAGTATAATTCTCATGTCGGGGCAGGTGCTCCTAAAACCTATCTGAAGCTCCTGGATAGAATTCGGAAAAGAGCTTTTGAATTTATTGATGATAGGACTATAACGGAAACGTTCACTTAAACATCGTCGTAACGTTTCTTGTCTTTCCTTATTTTATCAGTAAAAAGAGTGTTCCGCAAAAAATAGCTACCTCCCCTGAAAAAATTCATCAGTAATACTAGCGCTGTAAGGAATGCTCATCATTTTACCCTAGAGTCCAACTTCGGATGTACAGTGAAGTACAGAGATTCTTTCTTGAACCGCACAACAAGAATGTGGAATACTTTACCCGGCTCAATTTTTCCCTCACATCGTGATGCTCAGGCATTAAAAAAACTAATGAACATTGATTATCTCCTTTCATCTACCCTTCAATTTTCCTAACCGCTCGCACTGTGTTAAATCATCATAAATTCATAACCCCTTGAGTGCGCGCAATAAAAAATACAATTCCCGATTGTTTTATATCTACAGAACCACTAAAACATCGCTCAAGATCTCTGATGGATTCTGGCTTTCTTGATGGCATATGGTCTTTTAACTGAAGAGTCACTTCCTTGTCTGCGGTCTTGGATTGGTCTTGATGTGGCCGGGTCGATAGTTGGTTTTTATTCTGAATAGTCTGTTTTATATTATAATGTAAGATTTTGCCCGAAAGGTTTGCTTGGCTTAGATCATGTGATCCTATTTTTGATGGCTTTAATTTTCTGGTTAAAGTATAGTCCAACAGAATCAAACGTCGTTTTTATTCCCGTTTAATTTCTGTCAATGAAGCAAGTGATATCAGCTTGTTGTATGACCATATTTTTCAAAGCCGAACCCGGGACAGAAAAAAAGAAAGTTACCAGAGGCAGATTCTTAAAAAAAAATATCTTTTTTATTTGCCCAAAAAGCAAGTACATTGTCATTGGCAAAATTATTTGTTTAATACGATTTTGATGAAACTTTGTGTACGTTATACTTACAAGGTTTTCAATATAGCTGCATTTCAAGATTTTGGCTTTAGCCAAAATCTTGATGCACATAACAAAATCTTGGTGCACATAACGAAAATTTCGTGTTAACGGCTTCTTACAAATTTGGCTGGAACTCCTAAACGGCTTAACCGATTTCATTAATATTTAGTATCGCAAATAAGTTAAATATGAAGCACAAATGGCTGATGAACAACATAAAAGCAAAAATATGATGATACATAATTTCATGATTCAAACTGAGTAGTCCCCTAGTTTGCAACAAGAGCAAGTTCGTGGGAACCAGTCATGCATTTTATTTGTTTTCTTTGGACTAAACTCAATGGGAAAACCACAAAAAATAAAGCAAAAAGCGTCGAATACTAGTGAAAAAGTGCAATTTCGTCTAAAACAGACTTTGTAACAATTTAACACTTTTTTCTCGAAATTGGTTGATGGTACGATGAAAAGTCATAAGACATTTTTGTAGAAAATCATATAAGATACAATTTTTATCATAACATTTGTTTGCAAAAAAATTCATAGTTTCCGAGAAATCTGGAAAAAACTCAATTTCCACCCCTTTCCCCCCCACCCCCAAAAAAAAATGTTTTGCTCCGGGCCAAATCATGGGTACTTTTGAGGATTTGCTCAAGACATAAAAACAAAGGTCTCCAGCAAAATTGACTTAATATTTAAGTTAAGTTAGAGCGTGTAGAGGAGAAGTTGGTACGATATTTCAAGGTTTTTTTTATAATAATTATTATTATAACATTATAAGCAGACTGAAAAACAATAAAATTTATAATAATTATCATACAAACAACTAAGATTTTGTAACAACTTCTCTTCTACGCTCTAATCTAACTTAAATATTGACTTAACAAAAAAGTAAAAGCAAAAATGTTTGCTTAGTGAAATTGTGTATAAATCTGTATTCAACATTTTTGTATGTAAAATGAAAAAAAAGAAACAATTTTCGAATCCAAAAACATAACTTGTAAATTTAGATTTGTATTTGTTTGTTATTTTTGAAATATTAAAGATACATTTAAGAAGTGTACTTAAAAGATAAACAATTTTATTTTCAACAAATTTGTTTTTTTGGCTGATTTCCTGTAAGACTAACGGTTTTAAAAACAATTGACTTTAAGACTATCAAGAATACTTTAAAAATGGCTCCTAAATTCCAAAAAATATTTTTGTATACTCAGGAGGAATGCAAAAATGCACCGTTAATTTCAAATTTGCCAATAATTTTGCCTTTTTCTTTCTTATGTTTTAACAGTTGTATATTTAATTTTGATAATATTTTTGTACTTATCGTTTGAAAAAAATATCGAATATTAATAATTCATAAATAAATATGTAAAATATTAAATTATATAAAAATAATACCACTTTATTCGAGAAGTTTAAAATAAAAAAAAATATTATGCAAATAATTTTGAAAATTACGGTAGGAGGACAAGCAACTCTGTAGTTTAAAAACAACCAATAAATAAATAGAACTTTCAAAACTGCAGAGATTTAACCCTGTATGCGTGCCCGTGCATTTCAAATGGAACATTCAAACTAAGCTAGACCATACATTCTTACAATTTTGCATTTAGCTTTTCAAACGTATTCACGTTTAGAAAAGAGTGTGTAATTTTTTTTCTACGGTAGAAAGCGGAGGAGTACAAGTTGATGACCTGTGCCCACTAGGTTGCACGAAACTTAGACTTCTGCAATATAATACAATGTTTAAATAATATAGTTACATACCTACATAATATTAAAAATTAATACGTACAAACCGGACTAATAGGACAGAAAATTAAATACGGGTCATTTGTATGTAGTGTATTTCCTAAGAAAAATACCCGGGACAAGCTACTCAAATACGGGACTGTAACGGGAAATAAGGGACGAATGGTCACCGTAGGTATTGCCATCATTGCCCAACCTGTTTAGCAGCTATTGTCACTGCAAGGTCCTCGGTATGGAAGAAGCTGGTCGCTGGTTTAGTGTAATTAGGAAGTCTGACTGAGCTGGCTACTTCAAGGAATTCTGAAAACAGTGAAAGTGGCGGTCCATACACACGACACAACACTTGTGCACCAACAGCATCAGATCATCAGAGAGAGATGCTTTACAAAAAAACGACACACAAGAACAAAAATATTATCACCGGTTTAACAGGCCCCACAAATGTTTTTCTTAACTATTAAGGGTAAGTCCGACCATGAAAAGAAAAACACTTATCCGTAGAGTTGTTCCGTGCCAGCATAGGTGTTCGTATATACCTATGCCGCAATGGGGTATGTGTATACAATGGCATGAGTATGTAGGACAATAATCCTACTCAGGGAGCAGACATTAAAAATACCAATCGCCATCCCCCTAGGAGTTGGATCGGGGATCCCCCAAGAGCACACGCCAGTCATAAATTATAACCAACCAACCTTTATTTCCTTCCTTTGGATATGTTACCTGAGCGAGAAAGGGCTGCAAAACCTCTTCTACTACATACCGATACCATATACATGTGGCCATACCAACCCTACAAAGGTGCGCATTATGTCCCAGAATCACAAGGAATCGAGAACGAAGGCACTTTTAAACGTGAACCTGTGTTTCCATAATGTTTTATTCCTGTGTTCTACTCAAATCCCAATCAATTTTCGTTCTATCGCTCGATTTTTTTTTTATCGTTGGTTTTTTTTTTATTATTTTATTTCCGTTCGAGGCCAATTCACGTTCGATACTTCAAAATGAAATCCTAAAAGCTATTCGCCACTATATCGGAGGCAAAAATTAAGGGCGTTCAAAAGGTGTGGGATAAAGCTGGAGTGTGGGGTTTAGCCGATTCTATATATATCCAATCCAGCCAGCTATCCATCTTTCTACACGCGAAACATCTTTTGTGTCCTTTTTTGAGCTTTGCATCACATGGAGTTCGCTTGTACATGTTTTCTGCGCATCCTTACTTCCATTTTGTCTCCACAAAATAACGTTGTGCAGCAGTTGTGGTTGTTTCCGAGCAAAGCAGCTATAGTACCTATCTGTACCTACCTATCTGAAGTTGTATAGTTAAGCGATTTTTTCCACATTGTTTTTGTTTTCCCCATTTCTGGTGTTTTTGGTTGTTCTTTTTTTTTATTTCTCTGTGTTCTGTGATGAGTTGGGGGTGGAAGTGGTTGTTTTGGAATTTCATCACGTCAGCAGTTTGTGCTTTCCCGCACTCCTGAAGAACACTGGTACATCATTTAACCAGCATTTCCACTCTTGGGTTTCTACTTTTGCGGGTGGTGATGGTGCGGTGGTGCAAAACTGTTCTTGAGCAAATCGAAATCTTCGTATACAGTTGTTTTAACTCTCTTCTGTCGTCCTTGTACAAGGGGTTGTTAAATTGTTTTATTTGTTTGTATCTAATACAAAAGAGAACAGAGGAAGTCAACCTTTTAACATTTAGTCGTTATCTATACTTTGAAAACTATATTACATTATGTATGTACCTACCTACATAAAAAAAACATGTAACAACAGAACCCAGTATTTGGAAATATGGAAGTAGGTATATGTAGGTAGGTACATAGAAAAATGTAGTATTCGTTTCTTTTTATATATTAACCTTATTTTTTGATTATTTCTTAAACAAATAGAGATAATTTTACTACAGGGTGATTCACATAAAATGCGGAAAAATGTTAGTGCTTTGAAGACAAGCAAAATACTGCTTTCTTCCTGTTAAGACAAACAATTATTCAAATAGGCTAACCTCTATATATTTCTTAAACGATGTTTCTGACCTGCTCACGAGGACAATTGGACCACCAGTCTATATTACCCGACCTATAAATTCAAATAAAATCTACCATTAACCTAAGTGCCTCATCACATGGTTTGGAAAAACCACTACTCGCCAACAAATTATATTTATACATTAAACATTTGATGTTGGTGTTTAAAAAATCGATGACCCAAATATATAACATTTCAGTGATAAAACAGAGAAAAATATGTATGGCTGACAAATAATTGACAACTTCTATTTTAATAAATTGCATTTATGTAACTCATAAACGCGGTCTTAGATCGGAATGAAATTAAAGTGAGTTAAGATTTAGAAATACACTTTCGATTTTATTTGTATCTTGCGAGAAAAGGTGGTAGTCCATATATCCTGAGTCACCTGAGTGTTCCATATAGGCCAACCTTACACTACAGCAAAAAAAAAAATCAAAAAAAGTAATTTTTAAAAATGTTATTATTTTTGAAAAAAACGGAAATTACTCGAAAAAAATACGATCAATTACATATGAAAAAGATGTATCTTTTTTATATTATGAGTTGCGGACGGTGGCGTTGCTCAAGTGGTCGAAGGGCCTTTAAAACTTCACTCTCGTTTGATTAAAAATCATCTCACAAAATGTGAAATAATATAAAACTTCATGGAATTGGCCGAGCTCAGCTTCGTGCTCCAACTCCATCATTTTTTCTGAGCTCATTAAGCGGGCTCCGAAAAAGAAACACAAGTTGAGCGCTCTCTGACAATATGTCATAGCTAAAAAAGAACCAGCCAGATGACAGATATATTTTTGACAACTCAGTCCACGAGATAACTCAAAAAAAAAAAAATAAAGGTTCTATGGTAAGTACCCTTTATTAGGCTTGCAAACGATTTTTTTTTTTTTGCAACTTGACATAAGACAATCGGATAAAACCATCTCTAATTATTTTGAAGAAAATCGTTGGAGACGTTTATAAGTTATTTTTTAACCTAAAAAAATATTAAATTTCTTCTCTTAGAAATGGTCTAAAAACCCTACATACCAAATTTGAAGTAAATCGGTTCAGCCGTGAGCCGTTTAGGCTGTAGGTGCTGATACACACAGACTGACTGACATACAGTCAGACAGACAAACAGATTGTTATGCTTAACTTGACTTATAGTATAATTAATAATTATATAATCGCAGTAAAAATCGTCATGCGAACGCAACTGTTAACATTTGTTAACGTACACTCAGAGAAATCGGTTTACTCAAAATAAAGAAATCATGGCTTTGTTTTAAAGACATACATTTTCTTTAAAATAAAGCCAAATTCACTTCTTTTAATGCCATTTTACTTTAGTCAAAGACACATTTATTTGTTTTTAAAACCATGTTCTTTATTTCAAGACAAGGAATTTTTTTAAAACAAAGACATAATTTACTTGTTTTGAATCCACATTTACTTATTTTTAAATAAAGGTGATTTTTTGTTTAATTCAAAGCCATATTGACTTAAAACAAAGAAAAAGTTTACTTGTTTTAGGTCAATGTGGCTTTGAGCTCTGATGACACCCACATTTACTGAAAACAAGAAAAACTTTACTCAAAACAATGAAATGATTTACTTTATTAAAAAAAAATTATTTCTTTGTATTGAGTAAATGTGCCTTTTAACTCTGGTGACGCCATTAAAAGACATACTTACTTAAAACAAGGAAACATTTCCATAAAACAAAGAAATGGTTCACTTTTTTTAAATAAATGTGGCTTTGAATTCTGATGGCACCAATTTTAAGCCATATTTACTAAAAGCAAAGAAAAATTTTATTAAAATTAAGAAAAGCTTTTCTTATTTCAAAAAAAAACTTATTTCTTTGTATTGAGTTAATTGTATTGAGTTAATTGCGCCATAGTTACTAAAAACAAGAAAACATTTCCTTCTCCATGATTTACTTGTTTTAAGTAAATGCGTGCTTCTGATTCTGATTCTGATGACACCAATGTCATTACAACTAACAATGTTGCTTCCGATTTCATATTTGTTTGTTTTTCATGTTTGTTTGTGTAAGGACTCAGATACATTCATTTTCTTTTTTTTTTATTATTGTTTATTAAAAATATAATCATGTCTCGAAATCAAACTGTGTCTCTTCGCATTCGCACTAATAGTCTAGGAATACACAAATTATAAAAGTGCAGTTTTCGCACATTAATTGTGAAGAAATGACAACAAAATATTTGTTGCGCAATAATATTTATTATTCTAGGACAATATAAGAAAAATATTTTGTTTTCCGTTTAACCAAAACAGGTTTGGAAAATAAAATTATGTTATAATTGCTTTGTTTATGGGAGTTAATATTATAATTCAAGACAAAAGTCATTCCGATTTGTTGCTGATTATTTTATATCGAGATTGGTCGTGCTGTTAGCGATCTAGACTATTAGAGCGAAAAGACCCGAGTTCGACTATCAGCCATGGTTAGTATTTTTATAATTTATAATGCATAGTAATAATCATTTAAGAAAATAAATGTCTAATGCCATTCTAGGTGAAGTATCTTTAAAATTAGGAAATTTGTCCTTAAAAAAAGGCTATGGCGTGTTCAAAATAAATAAAGGCTTCGTTCAAACAAAGACAGAGCTTCTTCAAAATAAAGAAATTTGTAATTAAAACAAAGCCACAGCGTGTTTAAAATGAGTACATAAATGCTTCCTTAAAAGAAAGCCAGAATCTTTAAAATAAATAAATGTGTCCTTAAAACAAAGCAAAGCGTAGAAAAAAATAGTTAAACTTTTTTTTTTATTTTAAAGCTGGTACTGCTTTGTTTTAAAGAGACATCTCCTTATTTTAAGAAACTTTGGTAAATCATGGCTTTGTTTTAAAGACATATTTCTTGTTTTTTAGGAAACCTTGGTAAAGTCATGGCTTTGTTTCAAGGAAATAGTTTTTGAAAATTAGTAAATCATTTACTAACCACAAGTAAATCAGATCTCCTTAAAACTAGTAAGATTAGGTTTTTATTTTAAGTAATTTTCTTTTTGGCGCCTAAACAGTACCGATTTTCCTTGATTTAAAAGCAAATTCATTTGTTTTTAATAAAATTTTTTAGAGTGTATATCTATATACCTAGGTACGGAAGAAAAAGTGAACGAAAACTGAACGAACCCGACCATATTTTGCTTAGAATTTGGTTAGTTTCAAACGACTCCGGTTATTATATTTTGGTTGAATCTTAAGAATGAATATGGTATATCTATGATACATCAGTATATTAGCAAGCTCTAGAGCAGGCATGGCAATCCAATGGCAGCGAAATTTTATGGGCACACCGTCAACTGAAAAATCCGAATACAACTTTGGTTTGGTTCGCAGCTCTATACATCCAGTTAAATTTTCTGGCTCTGGAGCTTTTTTTTTAACTCACTGTAAATCTTTAAATAATGGTACCATTCATATAACGGTTATTGAAAACCATATTTTTCTCGAAAACGATTATTTTTGTTTCCTACTATAGTATTCAGAAGAAAAACGTTTGTTTCTTAAACATGGCACGATGCTTCACAAAAGTTCGCCATCACTGCTCTAGAGCTATACAAATCTACAAATTATTCTACAATATCTACAATAACTTTTCTGGGAAAATACCTTTTCGCCCGACGATCGCCAGGCGCCAACCCATGGCTAACATCCCAGCCTCCAATCCTAACAGCAACAAATCCAGTAGGTACCAGTTTTTGCGTAGTTGCTGTATCATTTTTAGTAAAGGTACTTTCATCGGAATAAAAAATATCGGAATAATATAGCTCTGAGCTCTGATGTACCTATGGATATAATGTAAATGTTTGCTTTAACTTGCACGTTAGTTGATCCTTGCTTCAAAACAATCGATATTCAACCGTTTATCGCGTAGAACATATACTGTTAGGCTGGAGATTGCCGACCGCATCTTACATACCTTTTCCCGCGAATGCTCCCTTTAAGTCCCATTCCAGCCCGTTGCTACCTTTTACACAAACCAGTTTCTGGTTTGTTCAATCAATATACGTACACTGAATTCTTAAACAGCAAGGATGAGTGGCATTTGTATATATGTTATTTTAGCCTCCAACTATGTTCTTGAGGGGATATAAAACAATAATGTTTTAGATGTATTATAACTGCGTCTATCCTTACACAAACGCATACCTAAACTTCTTGTGGAAAAGAGCAAAAAAGAAGGGTTAGTGCTTTTAATAAAACTTATCCAAGTTTATATCAAGAAAACTAGAGATGACAAGGAAAAGGAAGCAGCAATCCCCAAGGATGTGAAGGATGTGGTCCAATGCCCTTTGGTCGAACGGCAATTTTGTGGTATGAAGTAGTTTTTTTTTTCTAATATATTAAGTTATTACCGTGGTTGTCTAACCCTCTTCCTCTTTTTATTCGAAGGACTAGTTTTTCATTTGGCGAGCATATTGCAAACGAAATTCCGAAAAACTAACATCATCGCAAAAATATGAGAAACCGTTGTTGATGGGAATGATGCGGTTCGTTAATAGAAGCGCAAAACTTTTTTCGTTAAAACTTTTATATTAAACTTTTGCGCGGTACCATCACATCGCAGTCGAAATGAATTAGCTGGCTTCCTCTTATCCTTGGGGCCGAGTTAATTTGTAATTAAATGGCTGCAGGCCGTTGCCATGCCATATGTTGCATACAACCTATCTCTCTTAGGACAAAGTGGCGTGGCGCGTTGGTGTGGTTGACAGCTATTTTGACGATGTTTTTTGATTCATATTACTCTGACAAGAGGGACACTTGACGGCATTATACAACTAGGTGAATTATGCCAGCATAATAGTTGAATAAATTAAAGAAAAAAATTGTATTGCAATAATCCACCATATGCTCAACTTAAATGTTAGCAATATTATTTCAATTTAATTAAAAAAATTGTTTTAGGATAAGTAGAAATGCATTGTTTTACTGTTTTAGGCTAGGGTAAATGTTTCAATCGAAAATTCCATCACTTATGTTTTAAATTTTGAAATCGTTTTTTATTCTTTAACTTTCGTTAGATAATCATGGTCTTTACAGCGAATGTTAAGTTTGTACTTCGAGTGCTTTACTACCAAATTCATTAGAGTAACTTAGTTATAGAAAATAAAATATCCTTTACAAAATTATTTCTTGAAATAACCTTATTTTAAAAAAGGAGAGTAATAATTTTACAAGTGAAAAATGAATTCACATAACTTGTATATGGTATAAAAGGGATTGTAGAGTGCGTGAGGTCGAGGTGGGACCTCAGCCATTCCATCAGAAACTTGTTCAGTGTGATTATTAAGCCTTCCGTCCACTTTAACAACGCAACGCAACTCAGAAGCAAATCCAATATAAAAAAGTCGTTGAAAGAAAGCTGCGTGTATTTTTTTGTATGGAATTTTTTTGTGATTTGCATTGTATTGCTCAAGTGGACGAAGGGCCTTATACCATACTAAAATTCCTGGCAACTGGGAAGTGAGCCGGAGGAGGAGGGGTATAAGGTTCGGGTCTAGGCTAATTCACTGTGCACAATTCAATGTATTGACAATTCACTGTGCACAATAATGTTCCTCTCAGAGTTGTAAATTACTTAAGTACCTACATTTTTACTGCAGTACTGAATAAGTACCCAGTACCTTGCACTGATACTTGTACTTGAAAAAAGCAGTACAAATGTACTTGGTACTTGAAAAGCACCAAGTACAAGTACTTATTTAAGTACTTCCTGTCAAGTACATTTACTGGGTACTGTAATACTGTCCAGTACATTTCCAAGTACTTTTCAAGTACAAGTCTATTTTCAAGTACTTTTCAAGTACAAGTTCATTTTGAGTACTTCAATCACATATAAACTCGTAATTAAATAGATATATATAACACTAGGGTCATCATTAAATTAAAGATTGTCACCTGCGTTAAAATCTGATTGGCGATTCAAGTGCTTAAAATAGACTTGTACTTGAAAAGTACTTGAATATGAACTTGTACTTGAAATGTACTTGAACTGGACTGGTACTTAAAAAGTACTTGAAAATGTACTGGAACGTATAACAGTTCCCAGTAAAAGTACTCAACAGGAACTACTTAAAAAGTACTTGTACTTGGTGCTTTTCAAGTACCCTTTTGAATATGAAATAAAGGAATGTTTGTCTCTCATTCACACTCTTTTGTTTTCCATAAGGTACTCCTCTAACAAAAAATTCAAGGAAAAACAACGCAACGAGTTACAAAATTGACAAAGGTAACTCTGAAAATATGTTGGTATTTAAAGAGTTTGCCTATCAGTTTGAACTATTTCATCAGATGCAATCGGAATTTCTTCCTCGGGCGGGTATATACACTTTTTACACACGATTTCTTTCAATTGATTGTCGTGAACAATTATGGCATGATTTCAAAAAAGATTTCCCATAGGACCTGTACTGTACTGCTGACTGCATATTCAAAATGACAAAGTATAGGTACGTATTATTAATTTAAATACTTTCATCTAAACTAAACTAAACCATTCAATAACTTTTTTGGCTGGTGAAATACTCTTACTAAACATTGAAGATCATCACACGAACCCCGTAGAAGAAAAAAATAATTTCTTTGGATGATGTGAAATGTCAAATTGATGATGATGAGGGTGACACGCATAGAACATACTATGTCAATCCTATTACACCGTTCAACACTTTGAAATGCAGATGAATTGTTCATAAGTCCTGTCGTGTCACTTTCGGCGAGACAATCCCACCCTGCGAAATGAGGTCCCCGCATTCAAGCCATATACAATATACCTAAACACCCTTCCCCTTGAGTTGTCGCGTTCTATTTCAATTTAGAGACCAACACTGCCTTTTTGGCGATTGTCATTCTCATTGACAGGTCCGCATTGGCGCTACTACAACTAAACATAGAAATCTATATATGTAGGTGAATACAGTTGTTGGTTTCACTTTTCAAGGAGTTTATCGAAATCATTTAGATTTTTCCTATTGAGAGACAGAGGATTAAAGGATTTTCTAAGGACGAAAACGGTTCAACAAATAAATTGCTTTGGGGTGATGCCTTAGACAATGTTTTCAGGTCAGGTTGTACAAATTCGGAACATGTTTTAGCTATTTTAAAAGCCATTTTGTATAGAATGATATTTGAATGAGGATTGAGGACAACACAACTATATACAACGCACCATATGAGATTTTAAATTAGTTAAGTGGATCGAGGTAATGGGAATATAAGAAAGCAAAAGGAGTGCCGTTTCAGGTTTAAATGTGTCATTTTGCAGTTTGTAAATGGGATTTAGTTTGTTTGCAAGGGATGTTTTCTAATTGAAAACATGCATTTTAAATGGCATGACAGTTAGCAGATGATGATGATAGTGGACTTGTTATGTTCACATTTTGCTTGCTTCATTTGTATTTTAATAAAAGTCAGTGTAATTTTCGTAGGTATAATTGAACTATAGAATATTTATCATCAAATTAGACAGTTAAAGGCGTGTATAACGAATGAATCTCTGACAATTTTTCTCATTAAGACTGCATAGGGTAAAAGCGGGTGAGATGGCATACCTTTTTTGTTTTTCAAATATCATCCACAATAATCAATATTTCTTTATTTTTATGTTACATATATGTATATTCTTTAATCAATTATGCATTTGCTATTAAACTTACAAAGTTTTATAAATAACATGTATATTTTTTTTTAAATAAATAAAAAAATATTGCATATACATGTATTTTTTGCAGAATAATTGAAGATGTGCTTAAATGACGAGCGCATCATGAATCATGTGCCCATCTGTGGCACATTATGCACGTAACCACTCATCTCTTTATTGTTGGACTTTTTTTTGTGAAAAACTATTGCATGTTCACTTACAGCTTTATTCACTTTTTTGTTAGAACATTTTAAATAAAGTAGAGAGTAGAGCCGTAGATACTTTACTAATTTTCAATCATAAACGAAATTGGGAGGCGTGATGGTGCACCGTCCCGCAGTAGATACAAATTCAAAAGTGTGCTATCGAATGCGCCATCTCACCCTCAAAAAACTGCGCCATCTTCCTTTTTCTTTATTTTCACTAAATCTTAAACACACAAAATAGTAGGTACAAATTTAACAAAGTTTTCATCGAGGTCATAGCCAATGCTTGTATGAATGTATTTCTATAACATAGGCTCGGCACCCAGGTTCCCAAATAATTACAACAAACATTTTTCAAAAAAAATCCCTACTAGTTTTTGTTGTTTTTTTTTATTTTTTTTTTTTACCATAAACAAACGCAAGAATACTGACTATTTTGATTTAAAACAAGAAAATTAATCAAAAATGGTGTACCTATAGGTTTTGATTGATTAGTAGGTGTGCGAGATATTGAAGGTGCCCCATCTCCCACGCTGCGCCATCTCTCCCGCCGCGCCATCTCACCCGCTTTTCCCCTACCTAATTATATATATCCATCTGGTTGACAGTCTGACACTATAAGTTGTATACGGGTTGATTCGTATAAGTAGTAAATACTGATAAGCTGAATTGATCTTGAGCCTAAGAATTGAGTTCTAAGAAAAAAAAAAACTATTAATATGCTTGATGAAGTAGAACTTTGAAGTATATCTACTCTAGAACGATTTTCACTTTTCCAGTTCGTCCAGTCAATGGTGAGTGAAATATGGCTCATCTGACAAAAGTCTACGGTAAAGGTCACCATAGTTTATATAATAAAAATTGCAACAAAAGTATTTAATAGCTTTTTCATAAAAACTCACACAAAAATAGAAAAACGCAAAAACATGAAAAAATCTTAAATTCAAGATGGCTACACAAGACAAACTTTCCGCAAACTGAGTTTTATACACAGAATCAACCCTCCTACAGAACTGCATTCAAACTTAGAGACCTACCAAACTTTTCTGATGATTCCCAATTGACTATACTAATATTACGCTGTCGGCTGTCGGTTTTAGATAGATATTTAATTTTTCATAGATAAAGGCATAACAAAATTTTGATAACTCACAGTTTCCTCAGAGATTTGATATTTAAACTATAATATTACCGCTGAAAAATTTTATAAATATTTTTTGATAATTTTGAATTTGATATAATATTTATACAATTCAATAATAATTAAGATACAACAGACAAGAAAAAATATCTATAAAGGTAAATTTATAAATAAGCAAATAAATACATACAATCATTTTGATAGATGCATTAATTAATAAATAAGTTAACAAACGTACAAATAAATAAATTAATAATAAATAAATACTAAATAATATAAACAATTTAATAGATAAAACATAAATAAATAAATAAACCAATAAATAAATAGACAAACAATAAACAATTAAATAAATAAATAAATAAATGAACATATAAATAAATAAAAAAAATCAATAAATAAATATATATATGAATAAATAGATAAATATATAAGTAAGTTAACAAACGTAAAAATAAATAAATTAATAATAAATAAATAAATACATATATAAACAATTTAATAGTTAAATACATAAATAAATAAATAAACCAATAAATTAATAGACAAACAATAAACAATTAAATAAATAAATAATAAAATGAACATATAAATAAATAAAAAAAATCAATAAATAAATGTATATATGAATAAATAGATAAATATATAAATAAACAGTAAATAAATTAATAAAAATACAAAACATACATATAACTTATAGGACTAAGAAATTACATATAGTGAATATTTTTATTGGCTTACTAAGTTTTTGATCAATACGTTTTTGGAATCACTATTTTGATTGAGAATTTCAACATGTCTGGCAAATTGATTTAAGTCGGTTTGTTCGTGGAGGAGTTGAGTGGAAAAAATCCAAGGCAGGTTTTTCATAATTTTTAAAGTTTTGTTTAGTGAAACTTGTGTTTTTAAAATAGGTATGTGTTTTTTCACAAGTTTCCCATATTGGACATGTGTACATGTGTAATGGCTTGAAAAATTACCTTACAAATTATAATTTTATAAGATTTGTTCAAAGGTGATTTCCTACATATAAGGGGGTTAAGCATTTTAGTAGCAAGCATTGCTTGTTTTGCTAAGGGTATTTGTGAAATAGTCACGGAAGGTTAATCTCTTGTCTAATTATACACCTAGATATTTGTAAGAACTAACCCACGGTACATCATAATTGTTTAAATTAAGCTGACCAAGCATTTGTGTGGAATTTAATGCTTTAAAAGATCAGCTCCCTTTTCTGTCAGAAGAATATAAGCAGCTTTGGACCCTGGGTATATGTTGGTGTGACCCAACTTCAGTGGAGAGACCACATGAATAGGGTTGTACAAGAATACAATTAATTTATTTTGATTTTAAAACTTTCAATGCGCAACAAAACGAAGGTTTCTTAAACCTGATTTGTAGACATCCAGGTTCATATAATCTGCTGCATTTATATGAAACCATTGACATATGGACAACCAGTAGCCAACTTCACGAGTGCGGAGCATTCCAACATAACTATAGTGGTGGCATCATCTCGGTAACGGGGAAACTCGTAGAAGTAATATGATTTTTTTAATTAGTTATTTATACTTTTGAAATATTTTGGTGGAAATTGTTATCAAACGATTTACAAATTTACCTATTTATATACATATGAATATGTCATCATATTCATTTAAATTTTAATGGCGAAATTAGTGCACAATTTTAGCACTATACATATATATGTATAGGTATGGTATGACATTATGCCGCTTTTAGCTAGAACAACCTTTTTTTGCCTTTTGTATGAAAATTTCAACCGACTGGCGGTCCATTTATTACCTCAATTGTATATAGGTATTCGTATTTACATCTTTATTCATTAATTCGTCAATCCTGTTCTGACTCATGATATTTAGTCAATTTCTAATTCTCCAAAGATATAAGGAAATACAATCAAGTTATATCATTGTGCATGTAGTATGTTTCCACAACATGCACATGATTATCTCTATTAAAAGAAATAAAATAAAATTATGGTTTAGATTATTGTATTTAAGTAGGTCTATATATTTTCAAGAGTATAGGTATAAACGATGTTATGTTCTTTTACTTTTTTTGATTTTGCTTAAATTATTAAAAACAATGCTTTAACATCTGTCCCCAGAAATTGATGTAATTAATTTCTTATACGACGTTCATAAACATCCGTCACGTCGTTGTCTTCAAATAACAAAAGAATTCTAATACTACACATCTTTGAAAGCAGAAAACTTGTAAGATATGGGGGAAGGTCTGTCGAAGTTATTAATTATGATCTAAGTTCAACGGAAAAACTCGACCAAAGTAATATTATTATTAATCGGAGGAATTTATCCAACTCATAAGCTCACTAAATCAGTTGACTTTTCGATGAAAAGGACGGTAAAGGACGATGTTGATAATGAGGACGACACAAGGGGATGTCACATTCCTGTCAAATAAACAAAAGAACGAGAATCTATTTACAGACCGATGCAATATTATCTTGCTGGAGGATTATAAGCACTTCACCCTCGAAGTATAAAAACAAAAATCTATAAAGAGGGTGAACTGGACATTAACCACCATCCAACCGGCAAACAATGACACATCCTGGAGAGGGAATTTGGTTAATTGCTTTTATGTTACCAATTTCCGGCACTTGGTCAAGTTAAGGACCAGCATTGTGGAAAACCAGAAAATGAGCGTTTAATTAACTTACATAAAGCTAACTTGTATATTGAATGTGTTTATGGTCTTCAAGACAAGCGTGCTAGTAGGCCCAACTTTGTTTTATGTTGTTAATCAAAGTCTGATATTAATGGTTTCCTCCTCATACCAACAAGAAAACAAAAATATTTCGTGAGTTACTAGGTCGACGAGTTAGTTTTTGTAGATTTGGAAAGACTTTATTTTAGACAAAAAAATATTAAATACTTTTTTTAAGATACCTAATCTTTTTACACACAAAATAAAGTATTTTGTTGTAAACTTGGGTTGATTTTGGACCTCATTTCAAATAATACACACAAATAGCAATGAGCAAGGTTAAAAGTGCTATCACGGGTGCAACCAAATCGGCCGATGTCAGATCCCTAGAAAAAGCACTAAGTTTGTTAATAACGAAACATTTTTTTATAAATTGCCTTCATATTTTGAAAAACAATAAACTTAGTAATGAAACATTTTAGAAAATAAAATTTAACAATGATTTATTCACTTGCAAATCAAGTTAGCAACAGCGAGTGCAACCTCTATGTGCAACGTCATTGTGGGTACTTAAATGAACGATATAAATGATCAAACAATATTTTATACCTACTAAGCTAAAGCTATTAGATATCTACTTATAGTGCTTTTATTTTTCACTTGGTGTTAAAATGTTGTTTCCAAATATGTCAATATATGCCTAAATTAATAATTTTAAAATAATGTAGGGTAGGATGGTATAGGAGTGCGCACTTAAGGCTAAACACCATTTAACCAACAAACTTTTTTATGCGTGCAGTTTATTATTTTAGTAACCAATGTACATTTAAGTTTACAACAAAAAAGGATTCATTAAAATTTAAAAAAACATAAAAAAACATAAAAATATATTTGCGCACTTTTATCCAACGTGTCGTATAAGATTGCGCGGCGTGGAATGTAAGAGTACGCAGGTGGTTATTTGACATATAAACGTCACACGTAAAATTGCCAACATTAAAATAAGCACTAAATTTGGCTTTGCCACCACTCTTTGCATTCTGAACATTCAATCCAGTCTTCTATTAATGTCTCAAAGTAAATTTCTTGGCATCCAGAGACAGTTCCACTGGCTTCTTCATTTTTTTCATTAATTTTTTTGCACTTTGTCTTAGCTTTTTTTGTTGCAAGAAATATTTTCCTGGAGTTGCTTCTTAAACGGACACAATTTTCTATTAAATGTTCTTATCTTCCTAGACAGACATCCTGTAATGTGAAAAGTCCTTATAAATAATATTTAAGTCAAATACTTTAAGTATTTAACATAACAGTATACATTTTAACACATACAATGTTACCAAATATACATATGTAGATATGAGGTACTACATTGATAAACAAACTTACGTATCACTCAAAATATGTGTATTTTCCTGTAATATAATGTCCCATTTAACGTTTTTCTATTAACATTGCCTTTTTCCTGTAATTTCAATTTATTTAATCCAAAAAAATTTAAGCAAAACTGTTAAAAAATTAAAACTCACCTAGCACCTCCACCTTTTGACAGGAACTTTTACTCACTTCGATGTATCTAAAATGAGTACATTCAGCCTCCTGTTCCTGTGTCGTTACAATTTGTAGTAGATCGCTGTCGGCACTCTTATCAACCGCTCTTACTCTTACACCATCCTACCCTATGTTTTGGGCAAAATTCGTAAGACATTGTTTTCAGTTTTCACCAAATCATCGAATATATCGAAGCGCGTAAGAAATTTATATTTGTGATTATGTGAAAAACGGACATACATATATCTATTGAGTTAAGACCTTTTTTTTTGTATTGGCATCAGAATAAAGTAGGAAAAAATGTGATTTTAAAATTTGTGTCGAAAATCGTCTCCAGCAGAATCGCCCAGATAAATAATTTTTAAGGAAATAAAAACTATAAACTTTTTTAAGAAAGAAGTTATGCTTTTATACAAATACAATTATTTTCGTCATAACACATTCAGAACTATACTGACATCAATAGATAGTAAAAAAAAGTAGGTATCGCACTGATGGTACGAAGGTATAAGAAACATACATTTGGTTAGGTATTCAATATTTGCGAAGTTTGAGGTTACATCATATTTCTTTATTTTTATCAATTACTTAATTTAATTAAGAACCTACCTATTAATTTTTTAAAATCAAAAACGAAGTGAATAATTACCTTTTCGTTGGTTCTGAAAAAAAACCCCTAATTTTGATAGGTATAAATAATGTTTTATCTTATTTATCTAATTTTAGTTTTATTTCGTTAAATGTCAATATAAAAAAATACAAAAAAATAGATATGTAGGTAGGTACCTAGACAAAAAATGGAATCGTAATCGTTGCTTATCACGACGACAACGTCCTGATCCTGGAATAAATCTGAGTAGGTACTTATAGATCTTTTTACACCGAGGCTGAGCCAAAAAAAAGGTAAAATCAAATAAAACAACTTTGAATCAAAGTAAAATCGTTACAATTTAGTATTAGGTAAACATGAAATATTTAAAATCAAAATGCTGCAAACTTTAAAATCAATTTGATCGAAAGTCACCCGATAATTAAATAGTTTCAACTTTAAATTAAGGTTGTTTTAATAAAATCAAAAATTTTCCACTGTATATTAAAGTTGTTTTGTCCTTCAAATAACATTGTTTTTCGAAATATTGAAATATTTTCAAATCATAAAAACATTTGATTTAGGGGTTTCATTTTAATTCAAAGGCGTTTGTAGGTTAGTAGGTAGGTACGTATAGCGAAAATCTTGGTTCAATCGTTTTCGTATTTAAATCAAAGTAAGTAAGTACCTAGGTAATTTTTTCAAAGTACCTAGCCCGCAACATAAACTTAAACGCGAGCACATTAAAAATTACGTCGCTATTTTTCTCTGAGTGTACCAACTGGTGAACAAATTGTGAAGAACACCCTAGCGAGAGTACCACGGCACGTCCCTGATCTTTAATATTTAAAAAACTAAGCAAATAAAAATCAATGTTTTACTTGCTTATGGTAACGACACAGGAACTATTGTTTAACCAAAAACTTCAAATGCCATCTTGTGAAATGTGTAAATTAAGAAGTATGTACCTATACCAAATTTCAATGCAATCTGCACTGTAAAGCTTTTAGGTACCTATCAAGTTATGGCCGAATTTGTTAAAGCCGTTAGCCCCGAATCTCCGTTATGTGCATTTTTAGCCAAAAACCTGAAATGCAGTTATAATAGCAGTGCTCCAAATAGGTAGGTACATAGGTATAAGGATACCTACCAACACAAAATTTTATCAAAATCGTTAGAGCCGCTGTCGAGCAAATTAACAAAAACTAAAACCGTTATATGGCAGGTACCAGTTATAGCCGGGCTAAAACAAAATCTCAAATTTGTCATCTAGGGAATTATACCAAACCTACTTAGACCAAGTTTGAAAAAAAATCCAGCCTTATTAGCCGACTGGCCTTAATACATGCACCTATCTTAGGAGAGCGTAGAGGTTTGTATTTTATTTTCCTCAAATTCTTCTCACTTAAATTTTGACCTTAAATATGTCCCCAGTGCCAGTGGTGTTTGGATTTACTCATGTCCTGAAAGAAAAAATAATCGATTTTTGTTTAGGTTTGAGAAGCTCTGGCATGACATCTCAATGCACCGCACCGACACCGACGACGTTAAAAAAAAATCCCAAAGGAAGAAACACACATATACATCTAAATAAGTTTGAGACAAAAAAGAAACAATGAAAGAAAAATATAATAAAAGCACTTGCCAAAAGGAAGGAGAAACAATAACCGATTCGCGTTAAAGTTAACCACGCCTTGGTACCAAATGCAGGCGCACATATACATAGCCACCGTCAAACAAGAAGGGGAACTGCGAATCGGTTCATTTTTATATTATCGCCATGTTAAAAATCTCCCAGCCATAAAAACAAAACTCCGCCCCATTGCACCGCAAAAGAAAGCAAAGCAAAGGAGGAAAAACACCAAAAGAAATGGAAATGAATATTCTATTTTTGCTATGTGGTGTCAGTGTGCTTTTCCATTCATACTGTTATGTTAAGATGGGACTGTGTTTATATTTAATGCAGTTTTTCAAAGGGGAAAGGGCAATACAGTTTGGTTTCTGATGTTGAGGTACCTACCTTCCTTTTTTTCCATACCTACAATTCATGGCATTAGATGTGCTATTACCCATTTCTGTTCATTATTTTGTTACTTGTTTTCTTTTGTGAACAAAAAAAGACGAAAAAAAAGAAAGTAACCAAAGTCCAAATGATTGTTAGTTCTTTCTTTGGTGTGTCATTTTTATTCGGCGGGGACGAAGGAGTTGAACGGTTTGTAAATGGTACCTACAACCTACCTAACCTACACTTAGTTGCTCATCGTTTTGTCTCACATGGCATAAAGATCTTGTTCTTCGGTAGGTATCATGTACTTACATATCTACAAAAACAAATGTTTGATACCTAGGTACCTAGGTAGGGTAGGTGCACCAGTCTCCGGCCACTGTCAATAAGACAATTAAACATTATTTGGATGAGCAAAAACATTTTGACATTAATTCCAGACTCATCTAACGTTGTAGTAAAATTTTGTTCCTATCAGCACATCACAGTCACATGTAAAAAAAATATTAAGTTTGTGAAGTCTGTTGTGATTGTGAGAGCAAGGAATACCGTTTTTGAGATCGCTATTGTTAGCAGAAACAGTAATCAAAAAAAGTTATAAGTTTCAATGTTGCTTGTGATATTTTAAATGAGTTGTGTGTTTTTTTTGAGTAGAAAACATATTGATTTTATTAAAAACAGGGTGGCCGGTTATTGGAACACAATTTTTATTAGAAGTTCCAATAAACGGCCAGGGTGGCCGGATACTAGATATTTGCCAGAAATCGAATATTTCGTCTCTTTTACGCTTAAATCAAGCAGTATCATCTTGTTCATCAGCACAATAAACTAAATGCATTTAATATGTCAGGTTTCAGTATCCGGCCACTGTTTTCGGTTGAAATATTACTATGGCTGGTTTTTGGAACAAACAGCGCCAGTAAACGGCCACATTTCTAATAGCATATAAATTCATATTATTTATGAGATTAAGATTTATGCATTAAGAAACTGCGGAACAAGAATACAAATACATTTTCCAAATTCTTCTGGGTTTAAATAAAATTATAAAAGCTATTTAAGTCATAGAAAAGCGGCTTCAAAATAAAATGGTCCAAGAAGTAGGTAATTAGGTCCAGTTTCAGTCAGTTTGAGATCTCAAATTGAATCAGAATTAACTCACCAATGTAGCTGAGTTGCTCTGAGTGAAAAACGTGTTTCGATTAGAGTTAACTCGAGGTTAATCTAACCCTGGAATGATCTTGCACTGAAAAGCTGGGAACAAAGTGTGAGTTTCAGTTAAAATTAACCGACAAAAATTATAAAAATTGGCTTAAAATGGTTTTTAAAACGAAAGCGTTCGCTTAAGAAAACTAGAGCATATTAACTCAGAAACAAGAGATTTGTGACTTAGATAAAGATTTGCGCCTTAGGTACACCTGGTATATAAGGGCTACTGTCCCATAGAGTTATAGTGTTAACAGTACCTATCTATTAAGAGAGGTAGCGATCTTGAGAATTGCCATGCCCACTTATTCTTACTAGTAGGTATTGGAAGCGGAATTAGATTGAGGGTAAATCTTTTGGCTACATCTTCTAGTCCGCCTGCTTCTTTGGATTTATCGCCATCAATTTATCCAGATACACCAACTACTACAAACAACTTTTCATATTCATTTAATTATTAAATATTTGCTAAAAAAAAAAATTGGTGACGTGGAATTGCGCCAAACGAAATAAAGCCAAATTGACTTCACTGCGTTTTCAAAAACGAAATAAGACCCAATTTGGAGTTTGGCGTCATTCCAATTTAGAAATCAAAATAAGGCCAATTAGATGTTATTTCGTTTCCAATCAATAAGAACAAGGTATTTCAGGCTTACGGGTATAAACAGTGAGGTTAGTAGGTATGAGGGACAAGCTGCCCCCTTGCAACCACACTGCCCGGGCCTACAATAGGATTTGGGCTGGGATTTTTAAATTTGGGTAAATGCAAAGTTGTTTATTCAAAAACTTTGTACTTTATACCCAAACTCACACCTCCCCCCCAATCCTATAGCAGGCAAAAACAAAGGATTTGCAGGGGGTGGCATGTCCCCCATACATACGTTCCTTTTTATTATATGTAAAATGATTTGGCTTTATTAACAAAACTAAACAAAAAAAATTTGAAATGTTGCCTTATATCGAGTGGCACTATATCACGTCACCGACAAAATTAACTGAAAAAAGGAGGTATTTTTTGATAAAAGTGTATGATTTTAATGAGCCAGTTGCAGATTTTCTAAAGAAAAACGGACCTGGCCAGTAACTGAAACAAGGTTTACGAGTACTGAAATTTGGTGGCCGGGTACTGGTGAAAATGAACTTGTTTTAAAAATAAATTCTTATTTAAAAGTATTATTTATAAATTGTTCAGTTAATATTTTTTTTTCAACACTTAACAACCCACATTATAAATAAAAAAAAAAGAAATAAGTTTATACAATTCGGGTTATTTAATAAACAGCATCAAAATAGGAACATGTGTTAGTTGGCCGTGTACTGGTGTATCTACCCTACCTATATATTTTATAATTTTAATGCAAATCGGCATTTACATAGGGGTACCTAGGTCTACCTCAAACCCCGATAAGTTCATCTTGTAGGTGTACCTAACCTAGGTAGGTACCTACATACTTACACCTATTTAATAATTAAGTAGGTAGGTATTTAAACAAAATGTGAATCGCAGATAATGCAGGGTTGCAAAAGCTTAAGCTCTTTGTTAGCTTAAGCCCTTTTTTAATTCACAATTCAGTTATGGACTTTGATTTAAAAAATATTTAATTCACAAGCTCTTATTGATTTAAGAATTGGATTTGGATGTAATTCACAAGCTCATTTTGGCTTGTGAATTGAAAAATACTTATTTAGTTCACAAGCTCTCAAGAAAAATTGATCTAGATCTCTCGATACCCCTTAGTGCGATCAACAAACAAACTTTTGTTGACCGAATCTAAATTCAAAATGCGGATTTACTTAGGTAGACCTACAATCGAAAGACGTGTAAATAAAAATACACGTGTAATTAAGAAAACGGAGCTTATTTTTTATAATTGACCGGAGTATCATGTATTTCATCTATATTTGACCCTTGGTGACATCAAGTACCTAAAAGTTTTTGTTGATGTTTTTTGCTGTTCTTCTCTAGATTGCACAAGTCACTTATTTTGCATGCTTTTATCTTTTGTTGGGACCGTTATCCTGCTGATTGGTTGATGTGATGTGATAATAGTTTTACTGTTTTTTATCAATCAGTATTTTGATCAGTGCTCGCGAAAGGTAAAAAATAATAGCTATTTCAGTTTAATTGCTATAAGTATAAATATTGTGTACAGAACGAAAATAAAGCCAAGGAGTTGATGTGTATGGCAATATGCACATCGACAAGGCGACAGTGCTATGTGTGATTTGTGCAGTGAAGAAAGAAATAATATTTTTTCATGTCCCGGTGGTATAACAGGGACATTGGGGAATCATTTATCTGGAATACGTGGAATTAAACCTACGTACAATTAGGAAAACACAATTTCTTCTGACATTAGGTAGGTTTACCTCTATTATTTCCCTTAAAAAGTCTTGTATACTACATTCAAATAAGGGTGCCTTAATAGGGTACAATATTTTGTTAAAGGACTCTGTGATAAATGTATATTCTTGGTGTACCCTAACCCTTGTTAACGAAAATCACTCTGTTGATTCTAATAGTAGAAACTTCGTTTTAGATTTTGTTAATCAAGAAAAAAAAAAACGGTTTTAATGCGTTTACATAAAATTAAATCTTGAAATATTTTTAAACATAACATTACACAAGTTATTTAAAACAAATTGCGCTAGTGGCGATTCCTTTTAAAGTTTAAAATATAAAATTTAAAGTTAAATTACAATAAGAAACGTATATAGGTTTATTTTTGTTTGTATAATAAGTAGTTCAAGAAAATTGTACGAGCAATTTTTTTTTTATAAATCTATCTCAATTAGGAGGTCCGTCAAGCTGGGTCTGGCATTTTCGATTTTCGAAATAGTATTGATGCAATAATTAGGTGCTAATTAGGTGCCGCAATGGCGAATTAAGTGCTCGAGTCCTTATTAGGAATATCAATGGCTGACCCAGCTTGACGTCAAGCTGAGCTCCTATCTCAATTACTTTCAAGTTTCAACGAATTTCTCATATTTTTGATTGCATTTTGTTGGGCTAACGATTTCGTTTATTTTGCTGTAGTTTGCTTATGACATACATATATTAAAGTCAAACACTATTATAAAGATTGCAAAGAACTAATTATCGCAAATTTGAATGCTAAACAACTTTTCAAATGAGACTTTTTGTACGGGAGTTTTGTTCTTGTGATGAAAAAATTGATTTCAAAACATGTTGTTTTGTTTTTAGGTCATTTATTGTTGTAATTAATCTTCATTATTACATTAACTACATTATTACATAAACATTTTTGGCTAAGCGACGCTTAACTAGCTAACCGAGAGGAATCGCCACTGAATCGCAAGTAATTACACGTGCATTTATAAATACACGTGTATTTCTAAATACGAGTATAAATATAAATACACGTGTTCATACGCGAATAATTTAATTACACGTGTAACACGTGTACACGAATTCACGTGTAATAAGGGGCTCTATAGAACCTATAATTACACACTTTCAGCCCTCCATCAGCTAATATCTTTAAGAAGAGAAAAGCCTAGTTCTAAAAATGTTCGTCCTTTATTTTCGAATGTTTATTTTTTTTTATTTTTAAACGAATTTATAATTTGTAGATTTATTGAACTAACAACGCACACAAAAAGGATTTGTTGAGAGTTGTAAGTCACTAGGCTATATATGTCTCTTCGGAGCTGTCAGTGCCCCTTAATTTATTTATATTTTATTTATAATTGTTTATAATAGTTTGAACCTTAAAAATGCTTCTACGCGAAATCTGAAAAAAGTACTTAGGTATATCATTTTGCGACCTGACCACACAATTAAGAACTTTTTAGTACAAAGGGCTAGTTCAAGTTCTGTGAAAAACCAAACCAGAAATGACTCCATTAGTTTTTCTTGTTCAAGAGGAAGGGGATAATTTTGAACATTTTATGTAAAAACTATAACAACAGTTGCTTTTCTTAATTAAATTTTGTTTTAAATAAACGCTGAAAAAGTCTTAATTTGTAGACGATTTGTACATTAAGGCCCAGTTTTAGATAAACCCCGAATTAACTGTGATGAAAACAGGGCTTTTAGTTAGTTTCGAGGTCCGGAGTTAACTCAAAGTTAATCCAGCTAAATTGGTGAGTTATTTCTGAGTGAATTCGAAATCTCAAACTGACTTCGAGGTAACGCTGTGTTTCCATCATCTCGAGGTTAATCTAACCTTGGAATAATCTCGCACTAAAAACATAGCATAAGTCTTACATTTGCTGCAGCAAGAGCTGTAATAGATAAGATATAAAATTATAACACAAGAACACGCACCAGACTTTAGTTTTGATTGCAATAACACAACTTTTTTAGACAGAGTTACAAAATCTTGAAAACTAGCTATTAATGAAAGAAACAGCAAAACACGAAGCACGATAGAGACAGGCGGATGACAATAAAGACCAAATTTGTTTAATAAATACTCGAACAAATTGAGTTATATGGGATTATCAATAAAAATACCGCTCCTAAGTTCAGTGGCTGAGGAAAATTATACTGAATTTCATGAAAGTGTACTTGCGTACTTGAGCACATTCATTTGTATCGAAAAAAGTACAATTGTATCGACTTTTCCAACCGTGTTTTGGATACCTACAAATTTAGAATTAAACAAAAACAAAAAGGCACAGTGACTGATTCACATAAGCACACACACATTTTACGCTACCTAATGTAGTATAGAGCAGGGTTCGGACTTGATAAATCAAAATTTCCGCAGTAAATTGATTAATTTGAAAAAAATAAACAAAAAAACATCATATTGTATAAACATAGTAGGTATGCAAATGTTTCGTTTCAAAAATAAAAGACACACTACGAATTTGGCGCCCTCTCAAGCAGGTGCCAGGGCACGTGCCCACCCTTGCCCCCCATAGATCCGGGGCTGGTATCGGCGGCAAATAAGTGTAGAGGGTGATAGAATAAGATGCAAAAACAAACAAAACAAAAGAATAAAACTATAGTACCTAAGGTCTATCAAGCTGGCAAAACCCATTTAGCGTAATCACATTCGGGATTTTGTGATTCGGGCGATTTTTGTGTCGGAATTTTATGATTCGGCATTCCGTAGACAACCCGGCTCAAGGCATGTAGGTACATATATCATGGCTTCTCTTGCACCTTCTTTGGGTTATAGTTCAAATGTTCTTAGTTCTCTTAATCAAGGGTACCTACTTATAGTTTCTTACGAAACTACCAAAGGTTAAAGTTTAGATATAGTAAATATTTACAAAGTTTTCTAAACCAAAATGAAATGGCACACCGGCTGCCAGTGAAACCATAATTCTTTTCGGCAGTGCGACTCATGCCTATACCTAACTGTTTGTACAAAACTTATATTTAAACAAAAGATCTGTGTATGAAAAAGGTGTCAAAAGTTTAAATAAATATCTATTTTTAGTATCTATATCTACCTAATGTATGTACATATACATATACATCAAACTTCTCGAATTCCGTTTCACTTTCATTAAAAATATGTATCTACCAGATACCTTTATTGAAAAATTAATAACAAATAACATTCATCGACCAAAATCATCTGCAGCTAATCTACTAAGAACCACTCGCATACACACAGAAGCAAACCCAAAATAATTGCCACACTCTGAGCAGAGCATATTACAGCAATCATTCCGCATAAAGCTTGAACGTGCCTGCCTATGAACATCACGATTCGAATAAGCGCAATCTGAATTCTAGACCCGAACCACACACAACAAACTTTATGCCTGTTTTCGCTTTTTATTAAGATATTCAAATCGCTCTATAAACAACCAAGACTATCATCCCCTCAAATAAGGTGAAGGCAGGGTGCATGCATCTGAAACGAATCAAAACCTATATGCAGAGTCGAACGCACCGCCAAGTCATTCGTATAGTATGTAAGAGTAGTCCTGGTCTAACACAAGAGCCACCATCATATTATAATCCTCACGCAGAATAGCAGGAGCAGATAAGAGTGGGAAGCCGAAGTCAAGATTACGGGGCAAAATAACGAGCATGTTGCAATTGCATGTTGTGTACACCATTTAAAGATTTTAAGGAGAGGTGTGATAAGTATTGAAAACCATGTTGAACCTTGGGCAAAGACAGGGGCAGATGCAATTCAACATGCAGGTGATTCTGGCCCCACAATCGCGCAGTTATCGCACACAGTTTGGAATTTACCTTATACCAAGTTTTGGCAAACCACCAGAGTCATCGTGGAACTCTTCAAACCGCCAAGCCGCGAGTCCAGTGGTCACATAATCGTCCTGGTTGTTACTCTGTGAGTCAGTTGCACACGCAAACATTGAGCAAGGGTTTCCCCTTTGCGTCACATTGCCTTGAAATCCATGTCCAAGTTCCAATCTATCGGATCACAGGTAGTAAGAAGAGCAGCGGCACACACCGTATCCATGGAACACGTAGACGGTGGTCATAAGTTTGTTCGATATCGTGTAACATGAGTTTCTACTTAACCAGCTTGGGGCTGCTGCTCTGGCTGTTACTATATGGCTGCGGGTAGTGTATCGCTCCTATCTGGTGTATCTACACTCTACAGCATTGCCAAGAAGGCTCTTCCTCAGAACTCTATAGTCCTGATGTAGTGATGCCTGGTGCGTAATTTTCTCATCCATTTTCGAGACCGATAATTTTTCACTTATGTAAATGATTAAATATCGTGTTCGGCGCGGATTGTCTTGTGTGTAGGTTAGGTTAGGAGAGACAACGACAACATCTACGCGACAACAACACTCTTTCAAATGGCAAATACAAGAGTTGGATGCTGTATAACTATAAAGCTTGAAATTCTGTTACTTGATTTGTAAAGAACAAGTATTGGTTTTGAAAGAAAATTTTATCAAAATATGAATTTATTATGTTCGGAACACCATGTAAATAAAGACAAAGAAGGTATACTAATTGTTACCGCTAAAATTCTTGTGCAATTCGATTTGCAAGTTGTGTTCGAAATAGTTAGCTTAATTCGCAAGGAGTATAAGTAGGTAAACTAATTTTTGTGTTTCGTAAGTTATAATATATGAAATATGATAGTCTTTTGGTTATGATATGGTAACCATTTCAGTGACATTTTTTTTTTCAATCATTATTGTCTTATCTTATTCTATTATTGCCATGCAATAAAAATATTTCCTAATCCTATGTAATGTTTTTTGGGGACGATTCGGTCCTGATGCCTGTAGTGTTTATTAAGTTCTTATGTATACAATATTAATAGTCAGACACATGGAAAGCTGTTTTTGTTGCCTATTCAATTCTAGTTCATATGAGAGCAGCCGGTTGGAACCACGACTCGCATCTTATGTATAATGGATAAAACTCCTATAATGTTTGAGTGCAACTGTCTAAAAGCTAAGAAGCAGATAAAAGTACATCCCATATCTAGTAGATGACTTAATTAATTTAATATGAATTTATTCTATACTAATACTTAACCTTTTAACCTTAGGCAGTCGATGGAAAAATGTCTAGAATTTAACATCCCAACATACCACCGTCCTGTTTATAGACTTTAAGGCCGCCTATGATAGCATAGCCAGGGTAGAACTTTACAAAGCCATGAGAGAATTTGGCATCCCAAATAAATTGACACGACTATGTAGGTTGACCATGACCAACGTAACAAGCCAAGTAAAAATAGCCGGATTGCTATCCAGACCAATCAACATCTTTAATGGACTCCGACAAGGGGATGGTTTGGCCTGCCTTCTCTTCAACCTGGCGTTGGAGAAAGCAATCCGTGACTCTGGCACGACAACAAGAGGGACCATCGTCATCAGGTCCAGCCAGATACTGGCTTACGCAGACGACATCGACATCATCGGAAGAACCGAGCAAGCTGTACACGATTCCTTCATCCAGATCGAGCAGGCGGCACAAAATCTGGGGCTGCACATTAGTGAAGGTAAAACAAAGTACATGGTGGCGTCGAATGCGAGAGGAACAGTTGGTCAAACAATCAAGGTAGCGGAGCACGAATTTGAAGTGGTGCAATCCTTTAAATACCTTGGGTCAATAGTAGCAGCCGATAACAATATAGAAGAAGAAATACGCGGGCGGCTTCTCAAATCCAACAGAGCCTACTACAGTCTGTCAAATCTCTTCAAATCCAGAAATCTCACCATAACTTCAAAACTACTGCTGTACAGGACCATGGTCCTGCCAGTATTCACATATGGATCCGAGACTTGGGTGCTTAGCAAAAGGCACTCTGACCTCTTAGCCGCGTTCGAGAGAAAAGTCTTAAGGAGAATTGTTGGCCCCATATGTGAGGAAGGACGATTCCGGAGACGGTACAATCATGAATTGTACGCAATCTACCTTGAAGCAGATTTCGTGACGAAAATTAGGCTCGGTAGACTTCGGTGGGCAGGGCACCTAGCTCGCATGAGCGAAGAGGAACCTGCTCGGAAAGTTCTTTGTGGTACCTACATTCTATGGCAGACGACAGCGTGGTAGACCATGCTTGCGCTGGAGAGATGGCGTAGACCAGGACGCCC
Source organism: Baccha elongata (assembly GCA_951217065.1). Lineage (NCBI taxonomy): Eukaryota > Metazoa > Arthropoda > Insecta > Diptera > Syrphidae > Baccha > Baccha elongata. The sequence goes on along the minus strand of OX578272.1, from coordinate 181,248,042 downwards.
GGAGCCTTGGGATGCGCAACTGGATGGCGTCGGCTCGAGACCGGGATAGGTGGAGAGACTTGTTGAAGGAGGCCAGGACCGGACCCCGGTTGTCGAGCCGATGATGATGATGATAATACTTAACACCTGCTTACTACAATTAGTAGTACGTATAAGTAATTACGTACTAAGGAAAGTATAGAATTTAGTGGTAACAGTACTTAGTTTTACTTTCGAGTACTATCATCAAATTTTCTGGTACATCTTGCTGGTACATTTTATCAAAAAAAAAAACGTGTAAAAGACAAAATTTTCCTACAACTTTGATATTGAAATATTTTTTGTACAATCAATAGTAATGGAGATATGACTCATCAAAAATAACAAAAAATTGGGTACTTTTCAAAATTTTAAGTTTCTTTGACTTTTAAAGCGCAATAAGTTCGTGATGATTTTATTGGAAATCGCTTTGAGGGTTAATTTAAAAAAAATAAAACAAAAAAGTTATAATGAAGTGGCTCTCTTTGTCTTGTAATGCGAAACGGATGCACTTTTTTCTTGTTAATATAACTGTTATTTGTTAACTAATATTAAGTTAAAATAAGTTTTAAGAAATAAACATTATTATTATTTTATAACAATTATTGTTACAAAATAATCTTTATACACATATTTATAAAAGGGACTGATGTACGTGTGTGCATGCATAACCCGAGAACGGATCGTTCTTACCTACCAGATGTATTCGGCACAAGGAAAGACATTAGGGTAGGAAAATCATGAATAAAGTGCATCCGTGAATAATCTGTGTATCTGCAAAAATCTCATACAAATCAACATGTTTTCTTTTTAGGGCCAATTTTTCATTCGTCAGTTAAACAGTCAGTTAGCTATGAGAAGAATAAAATTAACTAACTCTTTAACAGTCTGATAACACTGTTGGATTTTTCAAGCAACAAAAAAGAGCCAGTTATCTATTCCACAGAATAACAAAATTAACTACATGCAACTTCACAGTGTTAGAGTGAGAAAATGCTTCAGCTGTTTATAAGTATGCGATCGAGTGAATAGACATACCTACTTTAAAATCAAATGTCATTATTTGTTTACTTTCAGTAATATATCGGTATCAAATTTGTCATTCTTGTTTTTTAATCGCACTAAAATAAAACTTTCAAATCGGCCAAAAAGTTAAATTCGTTTTACAAATCAATTCAATTATATTTTTCATATATTTAAATTAAAATGCATATTGTGAAAGCTTTGTAATCCCCTACCTGTGTGTTTCACTCGAAGGATAAAGAAGTAAGTTTTGTTTATTGAAAATTATATAAAACACGACTAATTTAAATTTTGTGTTTCTTTAGTACTCTGTGGGCGATGGATGTGTTGAAGATATCAACAACCCCTCCGCTGAATAATACAACGAGGTTGCCTCCATAAAACTTTCTGCAACTCGTCCTTGTAGTACATCCATAGGACTTCTACTTACCAAAATCATCACAATGTTCCAAAAAAAAAAATAAAACACACTTATTTTTCAAATTTAAAACAGAAAAGTTGTTTATTAACTAAGAACTACGAATGAAGAAATGAGGTTTACTTAAGGCATTGGAATTTTTCTGCATGGAAATATTTTAAAGCTGGATTTAAGAGAGAGACAATTCTAGTGTTGGTACTTACAAGATCAAGAGCCTAATTTAATTACTTAAAACTGAATGAGCTGTAGATATACTATGGACAAATAATAATAAATAATAAACGTAAATAAATAATAAACAAACGATAAACGTAAATAATAAACGATTTTTTTTTAATTTTTGTATTATTTAAAGCAAACTAAACATAGTATTAGAAACATCCTTCTATGAACGTTGAAAATATTGATAAACTATTCCATCAGCGCAATCCATGACTGTCACATCCCCAAATCGATTAGCGATTCACGTTCTAGACGCACATTAGAACATTTTGCTGCCACAAACCAGCTTTGAGTTATCGCTTTCTTTGCTGCAGTGGGCTTCACTCACCATTTCTTTGGATTGTCCTTGAATAACATGTGGTACTGCTTTTACTGGTGATCTTGATTGCTGTGGACCTGTGGTACCTACTGAGGTTGTTGTTTCTGTTTTGACAAGGGTTGGTGTTGCTTGTGGTTGTGGCACTGGCGACTGTGGAGACTGGAGAGTTGTTTAGTTTGATGTAGCTTTTGTAGAAGCTGTAATTATTGTTGTTTTTGAAGATTTAGTTGCTACAACTAGACTCGAATGACTGAAACACTTGGTAGAATTGGTTGAGATGGTGTCTGGGCGAACTGCTGAACGAAAAATGAATAAAAATCAATAAACACATTATATGAGATTGATATTTTATGTTTTAATATGAATTTAAACAATAATAATAAGCTAAACTCACATGTTCATGTAGCTGCTGCTGCTGCTATTAACATCACCCATGAAGCCATTTCCACCAAAACCCGTCAACCGTCACACAACAAAACAATAACAAATGGGAAGGGAATTCAAGAAATAAAACTAAATGACGATATATAAATAATACATTACCAGGTGAAATAATTCGTACATGGGTACAATCAATTGCTGCAACAACTCGGGGAAATCTTGCCAGTTGATAAAATTCTTTTTGAGTAGTTATTATTTCACTCAGGTTTTTTTGGCATTTGAACAAATCTGGGCCTTAAGGACGCAATGGCTGTTGTGACCCTTTTTATGATACCACAAACGGTAGACGCATCCACACCCGCGAAATCTCCTATTGAAATATAAAAACTTCCAGTCGCATAGAACCTCAGAGCTATTAATAGCTGTGAAAGGGGCGAAACACATTGATTTCTAGAACAAATACATTATATAGTGGAAAATAGTTCACATTTAATTTATTTGGTTAATCGTACCGTTCAGTGTTATGTTCTATTTTTTCTTTTATCAAAGTTAATAGATACTCGACCGTTTTTTTTCTCAAACGAAATCTTCTCCGAAAGTCGTTGTCTTTGTTTTCTGGAAACTTTTCGTACTTAACCCAGTTCAATTTCTTCTTGAATTATAATATCTTCTAAAATATCAAAAAACTCCATCACAGACAAATTATTTTACTTTTCCAAAATCCAATAAACGGTACTTTTTTGACAGTTCAACAATTTATTCATAGGAATAACTTCTTAACTGTCTGCGAAACGAACAAATAACTTTATTCCACAGTTAAGGCATTTATTCCTAGGAATAAGTGCTAGCTGACTGTCGAAAAATCAATTTTTTCGCTAACTGAGGAATAAGTATTAACTGACTGCGTTTAACTGAGGAATGAAAAATTGGCCCTTTGTCGAATAAAAGAGAATTGTTTATTGATTAAATTTAATGTTTGAAGTGAAATTCTTTAGGAGGGCTAAAAAATAAAATAATGTAATGAAATTTGTCGGTCGCCCTTTGTGTTTTCACGGTAGCCTTCGGTATCGTTCGGGGCTTGCAGTTAACAAGATTCACCAAAAGAAAACACAATAGGCACAAGCAAAAACAAAAGCACTTCAATGAAAGAGAATGAAAAGGTTTAGCGCAGAAATAGCAAAAATGCTACTTTTCTTGAAAAAATACATTTGTTACTTCTGATACCAAACTGTGATAGTTAGGTAGTTAAATATATAAATGGTTTACATAATAAAATGTATTCATACCACTAACTGTCAAGTCTAATGTCAAATTAAATAGCCAAAAAAACAAATAAAAACAAAATCTCTCAAATTTAGTTTTCCGGCGGAAAATATAGACAGCAGCGCTCTTAAAATTTCATTAGTTAGCGCTACGTGTACCTACTATAGACCAGACCCACCTCACGTAAACTACTCTGCCATATATCTGGTAAGTTGGTTCTGGTTGGTTGATTTTCTTCTACCCCGTTTCCCAAATTATCTTCTTTGAGTAGCACGAAACACATCATTGCATCAATAACTTGCAAAGGGAGATGATTAATTATGCTTTTTTCCGACTGACAAAATCCCAAAAAACAAAATCCCGAATCTAAACCCCGAGTATAAAATCCAGACTAAGAAAATCCCAACAACCAAAATTCCTACTTCTAAACCCTGAGTACAAAATCCCGACTAAAAAAATATCGATTGACAAAATCTCGACTACCAAAATCCCGATTGACAAAATCCCGTCTGACAAAATCCAGACTTATCTCAAAGGTGCTTCAGTTTTAGACTAAAATAAACAATTTAGGGCCCACAGAAAACATACCATCACATCGAAATACATATCTTTTTATTAATTAAAGAAAATCTTCACAACTTTTTTTTTGTTTTTTGTGTGATTTCTGATGTTTTGAACCAACCGATGTTTTGAATGTTTTAATTTCAATGTTGGCGAATTAAATTCATACAAATCCATCAACTCAGTGTTGGATGAAAAGGAAGCCACCAAACTATCCCATACAGTATTATTCAATTCTTTAGATGTTACGAGATTGCCACCGCAGACAATTTGAAATTGAAAGTCGGTTCCCTTATAATACGATTTGCCATTCGTACTTAATCGTGTTCGGTTTCCCTTGCGTCGCACTTTAACTATGATAATTTATAATTAATAAATCACGAGGACAATTGCTGGATGTTTGTGCCATCATTATTGAATGTTTCTCAAAATGTCAATCGTGTGTTGGGTTCTCACGTTTCGGCAAACCTACCGCTTTACGTGTACGCGCCCGAAAACAAAACTAAATTTAATTTAAATAAAAATAATTTAAAAATAATTTTCAGAACCAGTGCTCTACGATCGTAATTGTTTCTGTGTTATACTAGTCCAGTCAAAGCGTAGTTAAAATCGCTCTCATGTTACAAAAAATATATAAAAATGGATTTTTTTTTTAATCCTATGTTTTTTGGGTAGCTGAATCCGAATTAGCAGAAATCCATGAAAATTTCCTGGAGCGTTTTGAGTTATCCGCGAAAAAGAGCGGTTTCAGTTTTTTGCTTACATCTCAGAAACTATGCGTCTTAACTGAAATTTTATCACAAAATTAAAAACCATTAAATTTCCTACAAAATTCATGCATATTGTTTATTTCTCAGACTTACCGTTAGCCCTTTATAGGGCGGTGAAATTTCAACTTAATTTCCCATTTTTGTAAAAAAACAAACCGTTAAAAATTCATATGTTAAAACATATTGTTTTTTACAGAAATGGGAAATAATGTTGAAATTCCAACGTGCTCTAACGCGCTAACGGTACGCCTGAGAAATAAACAATATGTCTGAATTTTGCAGGAAATTTAATGGTCTTTCATTTTTTTATGGGTGAAAATTCAGTTAAGACGCATAGTTTCCGAGTTGTTAGCAAAAAACCGAAAAAAGTTGAGGAAATTCCGCGGTTTTTCGCGGATATCTCAAAACGCACCAGGAAATTTTGTTTACCTAACGTGAAACTAACGTTTGACTGGACTATACCTACTCTACTTTAATGTTGTTTAATTTTGACTTAGTATATATATTTATGTTTTTATGGGTATGTGTTTTCGTTTTTGTATACAATCAGAGCAGAAACATACTTAAACTAACAAATTTCAAACTTATTTTCATCGCAATTGTGTTTATACTAATTAAAGTATCCCTGCCGAGGGATATTAAAAAAATACGCGAACGCCAGCCCGAAGGCTGGCCCAACGGTTCGACTTACAAATAACTAGATAATTTCGAACAAGTTAAACAGATTAAAGAGAAACGTCTCGACGGGTTGAGGTCCAATACTAGACTAACTGTAACAAGTATGTTTTACAGTTAGCTACCCTTGACATAAATGCTGATTCGTCAGTCCCACGATACGAATAGCGGATTCATCAAATAGGCCATTGCACTGATATCCGGTGGCAACGGCATGTGCGTAACTTGATATTAATGCACCTGGACTGTGGGAACAGGTTTGTATGGGAGAATGCTAAATCAGCGAATCGGATGTGATTCGCTGTCTCTTTATTGGTTCAATGTCCGGGTGCATTGTGTTAACTATACTATAATTAAGTACGTCGGATTTAAATCAATATTAACGCATTCTTTCTTTAAGTAGTTGCATTTTTAAGTTTAAGAAAACACGGAGTTAAATAAATTTTGACTCCGTGCATTCTTACCATGAGTACTTTTTGGGTAAAGAAGAAAAACGGAGTTAAATTAAGTATATACCATGCTAAGAAGAATCGCGTATTAAATTCAATCTAAAAATGTTTAAAATTTGACTTCCGTTTTTCTTTGGGTATACCATTGTGATTACTAACAACTAACACCTGCACCAAGTGGTGAGCCATAGGAACAAATTATTGTATTGGCAAATATTCTTTCATTTGTTGATGCTTGATTTAAGCTCCAAAGAAAAAGATCTGATAGAGTTTAAAAAAAATTCCGTTAGTAAAAGGATGGCCTACAAATCAGTCATTGCTACCAGGTCAGCTATAAGTAATTAATAATAGGTATTACAGAACAAAAAAAAAATAATTATAATCAAAGTGCTCACTATCGTGCATCCCTCAATACCAGTCTATTCAAACCCATTTCGTCTAAATCGGATATCAACATGGGGTCAATTCCCGATCTGTGAAACAGTGAAGTGATAAAAAATTTATCATTTCACTCTTCACAGCGACTTTTTATTTTATCACTTCATGAACTCGCATAATACGATTCTCGAGCTTATTATGATAAACAGCTGTCAATGTGTGTACTAAAAAGAACTAAATGATACACCCAGAGAAAAAACAACGTTCAATCAGAGAAAACCACTTTGATTCAAGCAGATTTAAAACAAAATAGCTTCGAATAGGTACGAATGTTTTAAAATCAAAGTTTGAGAAAAAAAAATTGAGAACGAAGCATGATTAAATAAAAATTATTCGAGCTAAGGTACCATTATAAAACAAATATCCATTCAATCTATTAAATTTTAATTTTATTTTTTGTCTCTCAGTGTATGTAAGGTCTGTCAGCGCGTTTTCACTGCTCTTCACAGAACGATTTGACTGTGATAAGATATTATTTATCATTATGAAAAGTTTTTGAAGTTTGTTTTCATTTTTTCACAAATCGGGAATTAAATTTAACGCTAAAGCGTGATAAAATTTATCATTTCACATTTTTCACAGATCAGGAATTGACCCCCTGGTGGTCTGGAGCCATTTGATCGATCGGACAAATCTCAGTAAAAATCGATGAAAACTCACAAACCCTTTTTTTTTTGCAGTCTAAGTGAGAAATCATATAGTATACGTATTCACATTCACATTCACATGGTCCAAATGAAAAAGGTTTAAAAAAAGGTATATTTATATGAACTTACGGATGGTCAATGATTTGGTTTTGCACTTAATAGTTAGAGTAAGTTATTATGTAGGACTACATGATTCCGATCACTTTGAGTTTTCACTTAGACAACAAACCAAATTAAAGAGTGTTCATGTGTGTTCATCGACTTTTGCTTCTTTTTTCAAATGTATCAAATAGCTCTAGCTAGAACATTATTGTGAGGTCCGGATGATTTTTTTTATAAATAGGTATTAAATGAGTTAAACAATGGTGAATATTTTGAGTTTTTTCCTAAGTAGACTGATAAAAAAATGTGTTCATGCGTTTTCATCGACTTTTATAATTAACTTCTATTTATTTATTTGTTTCATCAAACGGAAGTTACAAATACATATAAATTCCTTAAGATTCCTAGAATAGATAATAGATGTTTTTTAAATAAATCTCTACTGTTGCAATTGAAGAAATCTACTTGATTACACACAGAATTGGCTTCTTTTAAACATCGTGTAAGATGCTCATTAAGCCCATAATTTGGTCTATGAAACGGTTCACAAAATAAACTTCTGGTTCGCAAATATCTCGAAGAGGAGCATAGAATTCAATTAAGGATAAAAAAAAGGGGCAATTGATGTGATAACATAGTATGTCTCTAACAAAGATGATAGAAAAATATTTTCGGCGGTCTGAAAGCTTAAGTAAACCAATAAGTTGGCATCTTAAATCATACGAGGGCATTCGTATATTCCAATATAACCGATAAACTACGAATCTTGTGAAACGTTTTTGAATATTTTCAATCCTTTGAGAACTTGTTTTGTAGAAAGGGCTCCATATAACAGAACAATATTCTAAAACTGATCGTACAAAAGCAATGAAGAGAGATTTAAGAGTGTAAGGGTCAGTCAACTCCTTGGAGTTTCTAGAAATGAATCCTAGCATAGAATTAGCTTTAGCTACTATGTAGTCAATGTGCAGATTGAAATTAAGTTTATGATCCAATAAAACACCAAGATCTTTCTTTTCTTCAATTCTGCAAAGAGGTATGTCATCAATTTTATACGAATAAAAGATAGGAGACTGGTTACGAAAAAATGACATACTTTGGCATTTAGAGATATTCAAAAATAAATGATTTATCTTACACCACTCACCAAGTCTATTAAGGTCTTCTTGGAGGAGAATACTATCTGAAAGAGATTTTATGCAACAGAATATTTTTAAGTCATCAGCAAACAACAATTTATGGGAAAACCGGATATGAATTGGAATATCATTTATTAAAATTAAAAACAGAAGCGGACCCAGGTGGCTTCCTTGGGGAACACCAGATGAAACATGAATTTGGTGAGACTTAAAATTGTTTATAAAAACGTATTGAATACGTTGAAACCAATTCAATAGATTAGAATGAAAACCTAAGTTTTCCAACTTTTGCATCAAAATTTTGTGATTTACTCGATCGAAGGCTTTGGTGAAATCGGTGTAAATGACATCACATTGAGATCCTTTGTCCAATCGATGAAGTATCACTAGGTAAACATCAGGTTGATGTCCGATTAAGATGAAATGGACTTTAATAGACAGAAATGAATAGGGCTGTACAAATGGTGAGCACTTCTATCAAAATATTTTTTTTTAATTTTTTCTGTTCGGTAAAATATTATTAAAAATAATAATTTCAATGTCAAACTTGTAGGAAATTTTTGTCTTCTACAAGTTTGATAATTAGAATACCGTAACCTCAAATAAACTGATATTTGAACTACTTTTGTTTTACCCTACCCATCCACGACTAGCTTATATCAACGTCTAAGCATTATAGAAACGTCTTTATTTTTTCGCAAGAGAAATAATGTTTGATTGTGTAATTTTTAGAACAAATTTTGTAATCTAACTTTAACACTTCACATTTTTAAAAAAAAAGTAGGTACTACACTACAATGATGGCATCTTATTTAAAAAACTGGCCCAAATAATCAAGATTTCAAAATGGTACAACTCTTCCTTCTTGTAACTGCCATAAACATGTAAACCAAATTTAAACCGTTTTTGAGCACTTAAAATTTTGACTTTTTTTTATCAATAGTGTACAATACTTATAGACAAGAATTTTACACTACCTATTGATGTTGTAGTCCAGTAGGTAAGCCATTCCTTTGAAATATTGTCCAGGCTGCTTCAGTAGTTTAACCTATTTAAAACGGTGCAGGGAAATAACTCCACGGGCAAGTGCTCCACATGGGAATTTATTTTAGTGGGAATCTGCTCCACTTTTTAATGTGAATTAATTTCCCACTGAAGATGGGAATTTATTGCACTTTTTTTAAGTGAGAAAGTAGTTCACTATCTAAAGTGAAGTTGTTTCCCACTGACTGTGAGAAATAATTTCACTTTCAATGAACAGTACCTTGGTTGGCCCAATTGTATCACCAACAGTAGAGCAACCCCCCTGCCTGGTCCACTATAGGATTTGGGGTCGGTGCGAGTTTAGGTGCGTTCATGTTTGGGTATGCAAAGTTTCTAACTTATTTGGGTATACTACCGGGAAGTAAAGTAGGACCTTTGTTTTTTTTTTCTCGCATTTATAAAAACTTTTTTCTGCATTGAGGCGGGAAGGAATACCACATTGTTTAAAGTGGAATACAATCTCACTACGAGAGGGAATCAACTCCACATTGAAAAGTGGAGCAGATTCCCACTAAAAGTGGAATAAATTCTCTTGCCCGTGGAGTTATTTCCCTGCACCATTTAAAACGAAGTCAAAATTTTAAATTCTCGAAAACAGTTTCATGTTAATAATAATGTTTATGGGAATGGTATAACTTACCCTACTACCCAGTACCCGGTTTGAAGTTGAGTTTCGGGACACCCTGTATAATCGCAAGTAAAAAGTGTATGGTATTAATTAGATGCGGCATATATAGAGATTAGAGGTCAACAACACTATCCCGCATTTTTTATGATTTCTTAACATTTTGTAAAATTTATAAGCACGTTACTACAACCCATTGGTGCATTTAATTTATTTTTATGTTATTCATGGTAAAAATATACAACAAACTTACACCTCTCAACAGACCGGAAGCGTGCGAACATCATCAATTGTCACACCTTGCCACCCTCAAAAATTACGAATTCGCTATGATTTATATGCGTTTGCACACCACACAATGTCCGGACAATTAATCAATGTGCTCGGCTACAGCACGCATCTGAAGGAACATATTATAAACAAATCCACACAGAATGGGGTGAGGTGCCAAAGGGCAATACTCTTGAGGTATAACGAAAGCAAAATTGATGAAAGTTCCTGTTAAAGCCCATGTAACAAGTTATTCAAGTGAATAGATCATTTATCCTTCTGCCTTCCCAGAGGACATGATGGAACGCATTACCACAGACATCCACACTCTTTTAAATGACAACGACGAGGATGACCGAAGAAAGGAACTCTTGTTTTCTAAGACGTAGACGCAGGATGCATTAGTTGATGGTGCTGTCTCTCTTTCTGGTGGCCACAAGACACTCGTTGTCGGTCAGCCGAAAACAACCCTTAGACTCTTGGTCTTGGACTTGGTTAGTTTGTGGACACCGGAGAATCCAGATGGAGTTAGAGATGAAGATGCTAGAAAGCCCCAAGTGAAAGTCCATTATTTCCCATTAGCTGGCCAGCACCGGTGCGGCTGACAGCATATGGACAAGATTTTTGACAAATGAGCCAGTAGGCCGGTCAAGTATTTAGACCGACATTATTTTAACCCCAGCACTCATCGCCATCGTTGTCGTCGTCCTGCGTGTATTTGGCATTAAGGAGATGAGGTTCTCTTGTTTGCTTTTGTGAACTGGGTTTCGGAATTATATGAATTCCTCAAGAGGTTTCTAATCATTCCCGATGAGTTATGGCCGAAAATGTTCTGAATTCCTGGGGCGTTTTGTCCTGGACTGGGGGTCTCATTGATATAAATAACTTTGCCATGAAGTTAATCGGTAAGGTGTTGATGAAGTTCGAAATGAATGAGGAGTTGTTCTTATTATGATTTGTGACCGAAACTGTGGGTGGTTGGGACATAATTGCGGGAATTACATCTTCTATGACATGTGAGCTTAATTGATGACTGCATTGGGTTAGTGTTTTTACAAAAGGAGTGTGTGTTGTAAGAATTCGATTTAGACCTGTTGACTTTATGAAAGAATATATGGGTGAATGGGAGTAAGTATGCAAGTGTGCTTTGCAACTTCTTCAGTTCGGGGTTTTAATATATTAATGGTTGTAGCTGGAAAGTTTAACTCTTAGAGATTTTTACTTGCGATTATACATAGTTGGTACTATGTACCTATATAGGTAAGGCAAGTTATACGAGATAACAACCCAATTATCAATCTATGTTAAACTGTGAAGTGATCATTTAGCTTTTCACAGAGACTTTTCATTTTATCACTTCATGAACTCGCATAATGCGATTCTCGAACTTTTTATAATAAAATTTGGGTCAATGTGTGTACTAAAAAGTACTAAATGATACAATTTTAATCAGAGAAAACCATTTTGATTTGCAGATTTAAAAAAAAAGCTTCAAATATGAATGTTTTAAAATCAAAGCTTGAGAAAAAAAATTAGAACGAAGATGGTTTAATCAAATGTACTCGAGCTAAGAGGTAGCATTAAAAAACAAAAATCAAATACGATCTATTAAATTTTAATTTGCCATTTTTTTCTTTCAGTGTAAGCATAGTATATAAATTTCTATACCATCTTGGAACAGCGCTATCTAAAGAAAGGTGTGAACCGCACATTTGGAGGTTTTAACATTTACTAAGTGTCTATTCTGTTACCCTAACAAGAGGCGTCTACAAAACAAACTAACAATATTTAATGTATTTTATTGGCTCTAAAATCCATATTTCCTTGACAAGAGTCGTAAACAAAACAAAAATCATATATGTTTACGACTGTTGTCAGGGTTACTGAATAGACAACTAGTAAATGCACGAACCTAAAAATGTGTTTTTCACAAGTTTCTTAAGATGGCCAGGCGGTGATTATTCAGCATGAAAATACAGTGCATTCTCGATTATCGCAACTAATTAAAACAAGGGTGGTTGCAACGACGGAGGTTGTTGCAATAATCGAGTAAAACATTTTTTAGACTTAATTCGAAATGCAAATCGAAAATCAGAAAATCAGCCACTTATACCTAGTTTATATGCAGGGTCGAAAGACCGAGTTTGATTTGAAACGAAATTCCAACCCAGGTATTTCAGCCAACTAGTTGAATGCTTGAGGAGTTGAGTTAACTGCGAAAAAGTTGAAATGACAGGAGAATACCTGCGTTGCATTAAGACCAAGACCAAAAGATTGAATTTTCGAGAAAAAAATATTTGTATTGCTTTTACAAGTTATGCGCATACTTTTCAACAACAAATATTCATTAGTTAATATGCAATTGATCACATGCAGAAATAATTGTATATTCAAAATTTCAACCCAGGTATTTCATTTCATTTTCGACTCAACACCACTACTCGAGTGCGATCGAGTCGAATTCCATTTCGTTCCAACTCATCCCCGTTTACAAATGGGTGAACCTTAGTTCAAGCTTGCTTCAACCATGCATATAAACTAGGTATTATATAATTTATTTAATATGCAACAAATTTTTATTCAATAACACATAAATAATAAGAATCAAAACAAAAATAAGCTAATTCATTGATATAAGTACATATATACATTATGTTTAGTTTTCTATCATCTATAATTATTTTCTTTGGAAAAAATTGGACATTTTTGTTTGGTTTTTTTGGATTTGAGTTTTTTTTAATCGCCATTTGTCGCAGTTTTTGAAGACTCATGTGTTCGAGCAGTAATCTCAACCTCGGGCATATTTTCATTTGACAAGCGACTGGTCACTGATTTTAAACTAACAAGAAAATTTTGCGTTGCATAGCATACATAATGATGTACATTCATACAACTTCATCGTACCATCACTGAAAAGTAGCGGTAAAATAACTACCGAGACAAAATGTAACGCAACAGACAAAGAGAAACATAGCCAAGAACCTCAGTATGTAAAGATATGCATATAAAAACAAAAGTTGTACTTACCGCGTCAATTTTTTTTGAAGAGTTGCGATCAATGATATAAATTCAGCTGTTGCGAAAATCGAGGAGTTGCGTTAATCGAGAGTTGCGTTAATCGAGAACGTACTGTACTATAGAAATGTATATACAATGGTGTAAGGTCTGTCAGCGCGTTTTCACTGCTCTTCACAGAACGATTTGACTGTGATAAAATATTTATAATTATGAAAAGTTTTTGACGTTTGTTTTCATTTTTTCACAAATCGAAAATCGTATTTAACGCTAAGGCGAGATAAAATTTATCATTTCACATTTTCACAGATGGGGAATTGACCCCCATACCTACATGATATTAAGATGATATACAGAAGACGAAAAAAGTGGTAACCTACCATATCAACGATGCAGATATATTTCCTGATTTCCATATAGGTACCTATCGCGAAATAATACGATAATTTACGGAAAAAAATTATATGAGTGTTGCCAAAGTTGATGTCGTTGATGGAAAATTCTTTTTTAGGTATATACCTGTCCTATCCTGTCATAGAACCGTTTTTTATTACTCCGACTATCTTTTAAACGACTTGATAAAATTTTGACAAAATTTAATATTCTATAAGACTTGCTTTTAATTTAAATAATACAGTACAAAAATTTTTAAAAAAGTATGTAATTTTTGAAAAAGTTTTTTTTTTCTTTAAATCCGAAAATTAAACAGTTTTCTAAATTAAACAACTTGGCCCTTCTGCGTGCTTGGGGGAGTCGAAAATGAAGACAAAAAATATGCAACCACATTAAAAAAGTTGCAGGCTCACGGATTTGTACCAACGCAACAAGAATCAGATATTTCAGGCTTGTGGCAAACAAACAGTGACGTTGGTATGGGAGGGCACGCTATACCCTGAAACCCCCTACCTGGGCCTACGATAGGATTTGGGGTGGGTGCAAGTTTGGGTATATGCAGAGTAGTTTATTCAAAAACTTTGCATTTAACCAAACTCGCACCCACCCGAAAGCCTATCGTAGGGCCATAGGCAGGTTGGTTGCAGGGGGCAGCATGCCCCCCATACATAACTTACTTTCTATTATAAAATGATTTGGCACTATTTGCAATATTAAGCAAAACATTTTTGGCATAAAACATTTTTGGCATAATTTCGTTTATAAATAAGACCAAAACCGATATTTGGTCTCATTTCGTTTGGCGTTATTTCGCTTCACCGTAAAAAAGAGTTATGTTTGGTTAATCCTGTATATTTGTATTACGAGTTTCTTAAATGTTGATTTTCTCACATTAACGACACAGCGGATCTTATCCAAATTTTATTTTTAAATAGGGTAAGATTTATTGAAGTGATAATAGCGTGCTTTATTTGTTCATAACCTTATAAAAAAATTATTAATATATACAAAAAAATTGTTTGTTAATTCAATATTTTGAATATCGGTTGTTGATTTTTTTAAACATTGTTCTCATATGACAATTATTAGATTCCTAAAATGCTATACGTATACTCAACCAAACATATTTTTCAAAAGTTGTTTTAATACATATATCTATGAAAAACAATGGCATACCAGAATTTTCTCGCAAAACTCTGGGTTGCTTAAAATCAATTTCAAAGTTATTTTTTTTAATTTATTTATTATTTTTTACTATTTCATGTTAAATTAATTTAAAGAAATAAAGAAATTATTTCATATAAAATAATTTCGTGCAAGGTTCTTTTAAGCTCTTAAGTAACTGGCCACATTAAAGGCACATTTGTCGTGCCTTTTGTTTCTGTAGTTTTGTTTTTACCCTAGTCTATCATCATCATCATCATCATCATCATCAAGTCCTGTAACCCCGCTCGGGGCATAGGCCGCCAACAAAACGCCTCCATCCTTCACGGTCTGCAGCTAGATATCTTAACTGTGGCCACGTCTTTCTCTGGGAATTAGCTTCTGCTGCAACTGTTGACTTCCATTTTGTTCTTGGTCTTCCAACCCGACGTGAACCCTGAGGATTCAATTCAAAAGACTGCTTTGCAATATCATTGTTTGGTTTCCTAAGTGTGTGACCAATCCATTGCCATTTACGCTTTCTTATGTCGACGTCCAACCGCTCCTGACTTGTCCTGCGCCACAATTCCTGGTTTGAAATAGTTTGTGGCCAGCGAATCTTTAGAATGTGGCGTAGACAGCGATTCACAAAAGCCTGCGATTTTCTCGAGATGGTGGCCGAGACTTTCCAGGTTTCACAAGCATATAATAGCACGGATTTAACGTTGGATTCGAAGAATCTCAACTTAGTGCGTAAGGATATTTGACTGGATCTCCAAATTTGAGACAGAGAACCAAAGGCAACGCGAGCTTTATTTATTCTGCTTTTTACGTCCAGATCCTCACCACCATTTGCTGATACAGTACTTCCAAGGTAATTAAACTGTTCGACCTCTTCAACAGGCGTGCAGAATAATACGTTGTTGTTGTTGTTGTGAGGGGGGTCCTGTTAGTATTATTTTTGTCTTTTTGCCATTTATTCTAAGACCGCACGATTCTCCTTTCAATAGCAGAGATTGACACATCACGTTCAGCCCACTGATGTTATTTGCCATGAGACATATATCGTCGGCATAGTCTAAATGGCTAAGGCTTTCAAACGGTCTCCATTGAATGCCCTGCCTCTCCGTTGTACCAACGCTGGCCGTCAAAACATCATCTATAGCCAGCAGAAAAAGAATTGGCGATAGAACATCCCCTTGTCTCACACCCTGACGCCATTCAAAAGAGTCGGATAGCTGCCCATTATGCAACACAAAACACCTCGCATTGTTGTAAGACTCCCTTATAATGGCGACAATTTTTGGGGGAATTCCTCTACCAATAAGTGATCTAAATATACATTCGCGGTTAACTCGGTCAAAGGCCTTCTCAAAATCTACGAACATGAGGTAAAGCGGTGTTTGAAATTCCGCAGACTGCTCAAGGACGATGCGCAGAGTGTTGATATGGTCGACGCACGAACAACCGCTGCGGAAGCCAACTTGATGCCTCTTGAGTGTAGACTCTATTCTAGCCTTTATCCGTTCGAGGATTAAAGTTGCCATTAACTTTGGAAAAACGGACAAAACGTTAATACCACGCCAATTGTTGCAGTTTTTAAGATCACCTTTCTTTGGCAACTTAACAATCACTCCATCCTTCCACTCCCTGGGATAGGTTTCATTTTCCCAAACAGTTTGTATCAGCGGATGCAAAATACTTGCTGCTATGACGGGATCAGCTTTCAGGAATTCAGCTGGTACACCATCAAGACCGGCTGCTTTGTTGTTTTTGAGGAGATTTATCGACGATTGGATTTCCGCAACTGAAGGAGGTTCGATGTCAATACCCCTACAGGATCTACGCATCTCGTTTAGTTGGGGCACTTCAGCACTCTGCTCAATGGAATCTTCATTTAGCAGGACACAAAAATGATCCTTCCACCTGCGTAGCTGGTCTTCAATTGATACCAAAAGTGTCCCATCCACATCCATTACAGGATGATTAGTGTTGCTTTTTTTCCCGACAACTTCTTTGGATATTTGGTACAATTCTCGGATATCTCCGCTTCTTGCAGCGTTTTCAGCGAGCCCGTCTATCCTCACCCTCCTGTCACGTCTCACACAACGATAGACCAACTTGTGTGCTATCCGATATTCGCTCCGCAATTCAGCCTTTCGTTGAGCGTCTGTCTCGGCGTTTAATTGCACCTTCAACAATTTACGAAGCTCGATTTTGTCCCAGGTGTCTTGGGATATCCAAGAGTCTCTAACTCTCGACCGCCTAGGCACAGTCTCGGATCCAGTCTCCATAAAAACACTCTTTATTTCACCCCACATCTCGTCAATTTCTGAATGTTGTAATCCATTAAATGACGAAGCTCTGTCGTAAAGGGTGTTGATATAGTTACGACATATGTTGGGATCACTTAGAGCATTCGTGTTGAATTTTGGGCTCCTTGCTGCATCCCGCGGTTGTCGTAGTATGGCCGCGGTTCGTAGTTTGAGACTCATGACAACCAAGTGGTGGTCGCTTCCCACATCGGCATTTCTTAAATTACGGACATCACACATTGACTTCCTCCATCGCTGCTGAATCATGATATGATCAATTTGATTTTGGGTTTGACCATCTGGGTGCACCCAGGTGACTTTGTTGCACGTCTTATGTTTAAACACAGTCCCACCAAGTACAAGACGATTTGCGTTGCAAAAGTCGACAAGCATGTCGCCATTTTCATTTCGTGACCCCAAGCCATTTTTTCCCATCACTCGTTCCAGACCGTAATTGTCTGCTCCGACTTGTGCGTTGAGGTCTCCCATGATGACGATTATAATATCGGCTGTCGGAACACTACTGTAGACCGAGTTAAGATGAGTGTAGAACGCGGATTTGTCCTCCTCGGTATATATACAAAAAATCTATACAAAAAATAATTTCAGTTTATTTTTTTTTTGTTGAACCGGTTACCAGCGAAATTTTCTTATCCTGTGGGAAACTCAGGCAATTTTTCTAAAGGTAGGTAGGTATATGGTTTATAAAATGCACAATGAAACACTAACAAAACTGAATTGAAAAAATAAAAAAAAAACTAATACATTTTAAATTTTATGTACCTACCTAATTATGAGAACATTCATATTCTAAAATGTTCTGGCGGCTGTCGTATGAGTGTTTAAAGGTTAGGAAGCTTCCAATTTTGAAAGGGATTCTTATAAAAATGCACTATAATCAGTTCAAAATAAATATACCTAACCATTATTCAGAAAGTACGAATGTCACATCTAGGGGCAACCGGGTCAAGTTGATTCTAGGAGCATGTAAACTATAACTGCCATAATAATTTCAAAATAACACAATTTTATACATGTTTCTTCCATCTTGTTTTTGCATTAACCCCACATAGGTAAATTAATTATGTACATTAAACATTAACAATAATTGCTTATAAATATGTTTCGGTAAGTTTATTATATTAATTTTATGTGGTTTATTGTATAAATTGTTTGTCATCGTAATATAAAAGGAAATCTACATGCAACATTATTTTGCTATGTTAAGCAGTGTTTCCGACCATAAGTTAAACCATTAATTTAAACCAGTACATACCTATACCTGACTGTAAAAGAAAAAGTGTATTTTCTGAGACATGCTCTGAGAAATTCAATACGCCAAGTGACGTTTTTACATCACCCGGCGCGTCAAACTTTTCTGCATCTGTATAAAGATCGCTCTGTTTAGCAAGTCTAACCAAATCGCAGTTCAATGAGCACAACGCTCACAATAACCCCAGGTACATGAACACGATGGCAAAATGTGATGTTGTTTGTCGCGAATGAAAATAATGTTTACTCCATTTATTATGCAATCCGTGTTCGCATCACTTGAAACCCATGTCTCCATTAACTTGCTGCGAGATTGGGTTACCGCTGCGAGTCAGTGTGGTTGCTGTTGCATTTGCGATTTGCCTGCATCACTTCCCATCGTGTTCAGGGCTGCTGGCCTGGCATCTGAATTTATATCTGCGTGCTCTTTTCAACGAGACTATACCCTACGGAGACGCTGCCACTGCCTATTCCGTTCACGAGTTCAGCAATTACTTATTAGTGCAGTAATTTTCTGATCGTATTTTCTAGCTTAATATTCTTAGCGCGAGTCCTGCAATGATTTAGAAATGATATTTTCTATTTTTATTCCTGTGCTATAAACTTAGTTGTGTGTTTCTTATACTTCAAGTGTGAGTTTGGTACAAAAATTATCACCACACTCCTTTCCTTTAGCAATGTGGTCAAGGCGAAATGTTATTGTTATAGCTGACATGAATTTTTTATGCTCTTACATTCGAAACAAAATATTAATTCTGTGGATACAACAGACGGCTACACACATTTTCACTTTCCATTTCTCCCTTTTTCATCGTTTGAATCCTTTTGGGGAGAGTTTGGAAAGGCAAGTTGCGGGGACAACTTATTATTCGTTTCATGTTCGAAGTGTATGTGGTCAATCGAAGCCAGTCGATCAGACCATTTTGGGGGGATTGGGGTAAATTTACGATGGGAAAATGAAGTGGGCATATTTTTATTGCTTTGATTAAGTCCGGAAAAGTTTAACGATTTATTTTTTTGCTTTCATGCCCAGCGAGATTATTAAATTGGTTTTTCTGGCCAACAAAGAAAACTTTATGAAGGAAAATCGTTAGCAAAGTGTGGTCTTATTTGTTGGTGGACGTGCGCAATAGTGTAAATTGTGATGTAAATTGTAAGTCATTTACAATAAGTTATTCATTGCTTTTTAGAAATACAAAACGTGGAAATAGAAAATGAATGGATATGTAACAACCTACTTAGGAGAAGGGTGATAACAGTTAGAAATTCGCGTGTTAATCTAACAGGGAACATCTTTCAAAATACGATGTATGTGGTGGCATATGCCGATGACTTTAAAGTGACTGAAAGAACAAGAGCATTTTTAGTGGTTCTTTAGTCGTAATTGAAGGCAAAATAAAGCATTTGCTTTTATCAGGTAAATCAACAATTCAACGAAATCTACACCGAAATGATGGACAGTT
The DNA here is from genome assembly GCA_951217065.1 of Baccha elongata. Taxonomy (NCBI): domain Eukaryota; kingdom Metazoa; phylum Arthropoda; class Insecta; order Diptera; family Syrphidae; genus Baccha; species Baccha elongata. Next base: position 181,228,077 of record OX578272.1, on the reverse strand, counting down.
GTTATAAAGTTTAAAAATTATTCCAAAATCGTTTGAAGAATGGCATTTTTAAGTGTTTAATTGTTTGCATTTTATGCATAAAAATAAATTTTTTTTGTCAAGCCGTTTTCCAAATACTGAATTTACAAAAAAATTATTAAATAAATAATTAAAAATAAAAGTAAGCTTTTTTTCATATTGTTGGTATCGAAATTTGTTCAAGTGGTCTAAACCTTTCCAATTTTTTTTTTAAATTTGAAATTGGTTAAACCGTTCATGAGATACTAGCTCAAGAAAAAAAAATAACGGTTCAATGGGAGGTACCCATTTTTGCAATTAACAAAAGGAAATTAGACTAAAACCATCAGTAATTTTTTTCAAGAAAATCGTTGCTGCCGTTTTTGAGAAAAGTAAGCTTTTCCAAAACCGTTATATGGCAGGTAACGTTATTTTTTGAGTTAAAAAAAACTCAATTTCTCCTATAAGGAATCATCTACAAACCCTACATAACAAATTTAAAGTAAATCGATTAAGCCGTTTAGGCTGCAGGTGTTGAAACATACATACTGACATAAATACAGACAGACAGACAGACAGAATTTCCAGGCCAACTTTTTTCGTCTTCGCTTTCATGATAGTAATGTCATGTTTGATTGTTATCTAAATTTTTTATGCACGAGTGCATAACTTGCCTTTTAATACCTATAATCCCAAGTAATAGTAGGTACCTACAATCGCAAGTAATAAGAAAAGGGAAAGGGGCGATCATCTCTATAAGTCCCCCCCTCCCGTTGTTGCAACACTGATTTTAATATCCGTTCAAAATTTCTCCGTACATTTAATGCAGCTTGATTGCATAATCAGTTGTAGGTTATTACATCAGGGATAGTTGGCCCACGGCACAAATATTTTATCTTAATGTGTATTTTCAGAGTGCGGAATAAAGGTCTTTAATAAATGAACACAAACGAAATAAATTTCAATTAATTTGTAGGTGTGTTTTCTTCTCTTTTTTCTTCTCCATGTTTCTCTACTTTATCTACTGAAATGCTTGTGGGGTTTGCAGGGCTGAATTCAGAAAACGTCTGCAAGCTTTCCGTTTATGGATATTTTCATGTCTGACAACAACACGCGCCAATTGTGCCTAAACTGGTGGTACAACGTGCCAAAATTCACGTAATGCTAAAAATCACTGACGAATCTGTAAACGGCGTTAGGCTGGCAGAATAGATTATTATGTAAGTGCCTCTTATAATGTTCAAAACGTATGAAAACTAACTTAAAGGTCCATGAACATTTTGAAAAAAATTACGAAATTTTGTTCTTGGAATTTTAAGTTTGGTTTTTTGACCAACCTGACACTCTTTAAAAACTGTTTTTAAAAAACGGGGTCTCCTCAAACTATGCAAGAGTATTCCAAATTATAAAAATTGAACCACTTCTTACTTTAAAATTTTGCAAGGTGAAAAGTGATATACATAAACAATGCCTATTGTTGCGAGTGATATGATGAAAAGAATTGCTTGTGAGTCTACGTCAGAAACAGGGCTTTCTGACTTAGACTCATTTCAAAAAAACTAAAATGGTCTGTCTATTTTTGCTGTACCATAAATTTCTTAGTTTCATAGGATCGCTATAATTAAAATCTTAAAACAAATTTTTGGAATGAAAAAATTGAGTTTTTTTTCATAATCAGTTGGACATAAACAACTACATGAAATTTGTTAGAAACTGACATTTATCATTTATTAATAATAAGTTGACATGGTTTTTTGAGTTCCTTCAGATGCACTTAACTCCAAATTATGATTAAGTTTGATCAAAACTGAATCTTGCTGAATTAACATGGTCGTCTTTTATCGTGATTTCCTAGCCAACAATAACAACAAGTCCGGTTTATCAGTAGATATCTTGTAACGATAAATAATTCAAGGGATGGGTGGAGTAAGTATCTATATATAAGGACCATTTAAGAGATCGCATGTGATTAAATGCGATTGCTTTCAAAATGTCCGCAGATGAAAGGAATTTCATGTCGAACGAGAAATAAGTGATCATTAGGTGATCCGGGTAGCTCAGTGGCATCGCCATTGGGCTGGCTGCGTTTGCATGCAGGTGCACTGCGTAATATCTCGTCGCTGCTCTCTGATCCTATATAGCGAGCGGCATCTTTGGGACAGGAATAACCATTTTATAATGTGGATATAAAACATGTATTTTTATGTCGATGGTCATCTGATGTAGACTGTGATTGCCTTTCATTTGATGCCGATCGCGTTTGTGAGTCACATCATTAATGCGAAGTTAGATGTATGACTGGGCTGGGGATGGGGACTTGGAATTTAGTTGGTACCCTACCCGACACAAACCATAATACCTGCACGCAGGTCTGATGCTTGTAACGTTTAAAATGGGACATTAGCTCTTGAGTCTATACTGATGGGCAGCGGTTATGTACGTTAATTTGTATCGTCATTCTGAAGGATCGTTTGCAATAAAATCGGGAAGAAAAAGCAAATGCAGTTCATTTTCATTTTATTACTAAGAACGTAAGTTGTAAACGTGATGCGATATCAATGTCAATGGTTATTTGCTTATAAACGCGGTTTGGGATAAGCTATAAGAAAATACATTATTTGATTGTTATCAGAAGGTTTGAAAGATTATTTTAATTAAGTCTTGTGTATATGATACCTTTTGATCGTAAAGTTTTTTCACTTGAAATTAAATGAGTTTTTCTGCTGACTGAGAAATTTAACTGTCTTCAAAGGTGTTAGATGTGATTTCTTAGATTCAAAGTTTATTTTAGAAAAGATATTCAAAAGGTAATATACCAGGATTAAAAATCTGTTGTAGTCTCGAAGTTAATTTAATCGATCTTAAAAAACAACATTTGTTGTGTTAGAAGAGCGTGATTAGTTGGACCATAGGGCAAGTAGGCCAACGTGAATCACACAGATTGACTTTTTTGAGTACCAATTTAATTTTATGTGCTTTGTAACAGGAGATAAGGATGTATCTTAATTTTTAAGACCTTACTAGAGGGGAGAGAACGATAATTAGGCGCCAAAAATGTGTATCTATTTTTTGCCGAACGGCTCAATACAAGCATTTTTAACCTTTAGGAAGATAGTCTATATACCTGGCCCCTTTTATAAGTAAATGCAATTTTATAAAAAAAAGAAATGAAACAAAGGAATTATTAAAAATCAACGGCAACACTTACAATAAAGAACTATACCGGTTTTGAAAACCGTCAATATAATTTAAAAAAAATCCAATGGAAAACTCAAAATTTTGATAAATATTAAAAAAAAAAACGCATTTAAGAGCTAAATTGGCTCAATGCTTAGAGTCCATTCATTTAGTAGTTTTAGCGGAAAAGTTTTGGAGCAGTATAAAAGTAATTTTTTAAATGTTGTCGGGTGTTCTTACCGAATTTTCACTTTGCCACCTCGTATCTCCCCCGCTAGAGCCACCATCTTGAAAAATGGTGTCCAAAACCAGTTTTTTTTGGCAATATCTTCTCCACTATGTATTTCAGATCAAAATAGTAAAGCTACACACTAAAGCATATGAAATTTCCTACATTTTATGTCCTAGTATTATTTTACGAGTTTAAGCGTACGAGCAGCGCAAAGTCTACTCCAACACTAATATTTGCAAACGTGAGCGTTTTTTTATGTTGTGATGCAATTCTCCTGCATTCAGGCCCTCTGACGAACCTAGAAGCGGATACTTCAGGGGAGGCAATGGGAACAATTGCTTCCCCTTTAGCTCAAGAACGAACGAAGTATAAAATATATGAATGTAATAAAATCTAAATATTTTTACAATTTTAAGCAAGACAACACGAAGTAAGGTAAGGGCGTTTGAAATGGCACTGCGGGGGAAATGGGTGGATGCAGCTCGTGGCCGTCATCTAGATTAACTGGCACAAGTCGATCTTGGGTGGAATCTTGGCTGTCATCGCCATTTAACAACTGGTTAAAATAGTCTCTCCAGATGGCTAACATCACCTGCGTTTCTACTATATGGTGTTCCCATCCCCAACTTTGCAGGGCCTAGGGCGACTTGTTAAAACTGATGTTGATTGTTTCACTCATCTATAAAAGTTTCGTACCTCTTTGCTGCAAAAACATCTCTGCATCTCCTCAACTTCACGTTGTTTGTGATCATTTTTTTCACCTGAGCAAGCGTTTCTCATGATTCCTTCGCTCAACATAGAGACTTTTTGTCGGTCTAGTATCTCCCTGAAACCATGACCTCTGTATGCGACCGTTTAAGCTTTGTTTTCCTGAGCACATTCGGAGTCAAACCAGGGGTTCCTAAAGGAATCCTAAAGGAAGAGACTGTGAGAAACCCAATACCTCTGACGCAGCATTTTTAATGGCTTGTTGACAAAGCTGCCTTTGGATTTCCGGGGTCATATCAACAGTGGAAAAGTTTCTTGCAAGCCCAAGGGATAGGTGGTTGGAGTAGGCAGCGGCGGTCTCTTTCGATGTTCGTCTAAAAGTCCTCCATGGATATCCCTACTCTAAGTTTTGCACCAACTAGGTAGTCGTTCGAGTCGATGTTTGCTCCTCGGAATTTACGGACATTCAGAATGTTTGCAGGAGTGTCTTCTGTCAATTGCAACATGTTCGATTTGATTGCAGGTTCGACCATCTGGAGATCGCCATGTACCCTTGTGGATGTCGGGACGTGGGAATCGTGTGCTGCTCAGCACCATGTTTTTTCCCCCTACAAAATCAATGAGCCTTAGTCCATTTTCGGAGGTGATGTCGTGCAGGATTTATTTTCCGATCGTCATACCAAAGATGTTCTCTCTCCCAATTTCGGCTTTAAAGTTTCTCAGGAAGATTTTAATGTCATGTTTGGAGCCTTAGTCCATTATCGGAGGTGAAGTCGTGCAGGCTTTGTTTTCCGATCGTCATACCAAAGATGTTCTCTCTCCCAATTTCGGCTTTAAAGTTTCCCAGGAAGATTTTAATGTCATGTTTGGAGCCTTAGTCCATTATCGGAGGTGATGTCGTGCAGGCTTTGTTTTCCGATCGTCATACCAAAGATGTTCTCTCTCCCAATTTCGGCGTTAAAGTTTCCCAGGAAAATTTTAATGTTATGTTTGGGGGCACTGCTTTTAGGATTTGATGAGGAGCTCGTAGAAACTTTTTTTTTGTATAGTCGTCTTTCTCTTCTGTAAAGGCATGGGCGAAGTTTAGATGGTGGAATTTAGCCTTTATACGAATCGTTGTCACTCTCTCTCTCTCGACAGTTAATGATAAGCTTACAAGGGTGTAAAACGTAGTCGTGGAGAGTACGTGTACAGGGACCTAAGCTATTACTAGTAGAGGTACACTACACATTAAAGCTTATAAAATTTCCTACATTTTATGTCCTATTATTTTTTTTTACGATCATAAGTTTAAGCGTACGAGCGCCGCAAAGTATACTGTAACACTTACATTTGTAAAATAAACTGTTTTTTATAGATTCAGATAACATTTGCGATACTTTTACCTTTAAACAATAAATTGGTTCTGAAGACTAGGAACACACAAGACCTGCTCCTTCTAGGCGCGTATTTATGATCTCATCAGGATCTCTATTATGTAGAATGAAGGTTTATGTCTAAGATGAAATGGGTCCAAAACGATCTAGGAGGGTCTCCACACACCAGATCACACTCATCAGGTGAAATTAGTAAATTTTCAGGTACGAACATTTTTAACTGAAAAACATCTAAGGTTTCAATTTCGAATCTTTCTCGAAGAAATTTCATCCAACTTCTTTCGAAAGTAAGTCGTTTGGTGTTTTATCTCCAATCTTCTTCAGTGCACACCTCGCCATGTTTTTGATTTAGTCAGTTTTAGTGACCCGAACGCTCCACGAAAGTGACAAAATCCTCTTGAATATTACCATCATAAACATCATCTTATCTTCGATGGAGCGACCAGGTAGTGGGAGATCTCCGACTACTTGGAGTGCGAGATTGTAGACGGCAGGCTAGAGATCGATCCGGCTGGAGAGACATATAAGTAAGATCTAAGAGCACCACGCTCTAGTTGAGCCAACATAAGTAAGTAAGTAAATCTTATAGCCTTATGTCCTCGGAACTTCCTAACTTGTATAGGTAATGTCTAATTCGAGTTCACAAAAATGGGTTCGGAAATTATGTTTTTTTTTTAAATTATATAATATAAATTGATTTACGTATTTAAAACCGCTATCATGATTTTAAAATTATTTGTTCGTTAAACTTATATTTATTTAAAAAATATTCTGCATCTGCTTGAATCTTTATGAAAACAGTTTTAGCACTTTTAATAAAAGTGCAAATATAATTTGTTGTGTAAGGCCCACAGGCAATACAAGAGCTAGGTCGTTTGACCGAGCCGTGCACTTTATTTTTCGAGCTTAGAGGGTACATCGATCGTCGTCTCCATCGTGTTTAAGCTTTTCACCGCGCACCGCAATAACTGCGATTAAAATGTCGTGTACTTAATCCTATAGTTATTATAAACCTTTGCCACACTGCACAAACCGAAGCTAGCTGATCGCGCGGTATGTGGTTTGATAGAACACTGCACAAACCTATTGACAGGATCCAATAGAATACCTTCCTTGATAATCACCATATCCCGAAGATATGCGCCTTCTTAACCATATGTTTTAAAGTGAATTAATTGGGCAGCATTCCGCCACTGCTTTTGTTTTTGCGATGCTAAAGACACATTAGTGTGAGAACTATTAATTAAAAAGTCCCAAGCAAGTACTCGCGAGACAAAGTACATGTCACTAAATTATCGAGCAATTATTATTTCCTTAGTTCTCTGTAACGAAAAATACTTGAACCGAACCGAACACAATTGTTCTGCATACATTTGTATTTGTTTTTCTTTAATTCTCTTGCCTTTTAACTCAAGAATAATTGCTATAAGATTAATAAAAAAAAACAATTCGTTATTAACGACATCCTACGAGCATAGTTTGAAACTTACACATGGTTTCTCTATGTGTATAAACTCAATGGTATTACCTAATTAGAAAAACTAATTAGTTCGTTCATCTCCAATGAACTTAAAAATACTTCTAAAACAACAGAACAAAAGAGCAAAATATTTTTACTATATTTTTTTTCTTTAATTTTTAACTTAACATTAGTTTCACAATCTTATAATAACGAAACGCACTAAAATTACATTATGATTAAAATCTTATATAACTATACTTTTGAACTGAACTTTAACCTATCTTAAACTCTGGTTCTTTGGTTTCCTTCCAGGTCGCACTTGAAAAACACTCGCAGGCAACACTTGACCCAAACGTTCTTTGCCACCAAGCGCCAGCAACCTTCGCTCATGAACTTTTCTATGTTTCGCCAAATGATCCGATCGAGCAAAACATTTTGTACAATAATTACACTTGTAAGGTTTCACTCCGGAATGCGATCTCCGATGTCGGGCTAACTCATCCGATCGGGAAAATTTCCACGTACAATCAGGCCACGTGCAGACGTAAGGTTTTTCACCCATATGCCGACGCATATGTGCCTTAAGGTGGGCTGGTTTCGCATAGATCTTATTACATTCACCAAAAGTGCAAGGATAGTTTTTTTCTATTGTATCACTGGCATCCGGGATGAGAGTCCTATACAAATTCAAATTATCACTAGCGTCTTTTAAGAATAAATCACAGGAATCATCGCATAGAGGTGTCTTCTCAGGAAGTTTTTGCTCGAGTTGTGGAAGTTCCAATAAACTATCAAGAAATTGTATCTCCCATTCCCAGTTCGATTTATCACACTTTTGATCTTCTCCATTTTCATCCAAAGGTAATAAGTAATCCAAGCATTGTTCCAATGCATGATCGATCCCCAAAATAGAATCCTTTGACTCGTCCTGATTCTGAAATTCCAAACTCCGGTCCAGATAGCTATAGTAGTCGCAGTTGTAATAAGGATCGCTGGTGTTGTTATTGACATCCTCAAAGTAATTTCCATTACAGGATGAAAGATTCTGCTCCAAGTCGTTGAAGAGTTGTTGAAAACCGTTCGAAAAAAAATCCATCGCTCTTGAAGATATTTTGAGAACTGATCGTTCCGTGCCCAATGTACTCAGTATTTAAATGGAGAAGCGTCTCATCTGACTATCTGCTATGCTCTACATCCAAATTAGTTATTGATTACAAATTGAATTGTGAACATGAAATTTCAATTTTTTATAGTATAATGAGTTTTTTTTTTTAATTATATCTAGAAAACTGGATCGACCAAGTGATGGGTACCGATCCATCCCTAGGGACTCATTAGACGCGCAAAAAGAAACAACAACGAGTTGACTCTCATCAGCCGCTTGGCACGCCAACAATCGTCATCACCGTTGTGGTCCATTGTCCACTTGCTTTGGTGCTTTATCGTAAGTGTCATGTCGTCTTAATATGTCGTGATAATGGGTACCAGACTGTGTCAGGCCGTTTTTGAATTTGATGTCTCCCCTGGGACACTGTTGTTGGAAACGGTAAATTTGTAATTTTTTTTTTCCAAGATATATATTTTTTATCGTGAGTGGAATATTATAAAGAGAGAAAAACTGTTATTATACATTTCAATGCAAAATTTTATGTTTTATATTTTTTTGTTTGTGGACTGATTTAACTATTTCCGTGACATTGGCGCCATATTTTGCAATGTTTTATTTTTTTAAAAATAGAACGAATGAGAAAATATTCTGATAACTACTTTTTGCACCAAGTTTGGTGTTTGCTAACGAACTTCATGCGCAGCTGTAAGATTAGGAAGTCATTAATGAAGATACTAATTTATCTGCATGTATATGAACTTATATTTTCAAATGATAAACGGTATTTCTTTGATGTGTTTCTGAAAATATTTAAAATTAAAATAAATGCTAATGATGTGAGAGTGATGATTGATTGAAAAGTGATGAGGACATTTTATTTGTCTTTGTCATTATTTGGTGTTTTTTTTTTGTATATTTTTCGACATCAACTGTGGTGCCGTGGCGTTACCAAGATAAGAAAAATATTTTTTTTAAATACAACATTTTCGGGGATTTCTGTATAAAGGCACAAATGAGTGTTTGGAATTCCCGCTTGGCAATGTGATGGATGAATGATAAAACTAAATTAAACTATGTAAATGATTTATATTTTTGTTCATATGTAATTGTTTGATTAATAATCTGTTTTGACACGAAATTTTGTTGCACTTAAATGTAGTTTAAAAAGTTTTAAATAATAATGCATAATTTCCATATCAATATATCATGCCGGAAAAGGGTTGCCAGAGCAACTTTAAAAACAATATAAAAACACTTAAAAAAGACATTTATTGTTGCTCTGTCAACTTTTTTCTGGCATCATCATGTAATGGCAGTTATACATTATTATTTTAAACGTTTAAAACAACATTTAGTGAACAAAAATTTGTGAGAAAATTGTTTAACATAGTTGGGTCTTTTTGTTTGCACTTTGGAGGGCTGTATCTTTGGTTTCCCGCTATTTCCGGTAGCCATAATTGTCATTTACTGACGAGTGAAACTGAACCAATTACGGGACAAAAATGCAGACACGCGAAAATAATGTCCAAAAATCGGTCTCTAGCCGGACTGATAACACGAACTTTTTTGAGTCAAATTTCTCTATTAGTCGAATTTTTATTAAGAAGTTTGCGTTTTCAACTTAAATTTTCATATGGAATTTGTTCTCCATAACTCGAACTTCTATAACTCAAAATTCTCTTTGTTTCGAATTCTTTTCGTTTACTGTAGCAAAAAGTCTTTCATCCATATTTTGGCACTATTCCACATGAATAATGTTTTAAACGTTTCTTGTTAAAATTATTCACCATTGCTGTATAATTTTTTCTTCACTTTGAAGGGCTGTAACTTTGGTCCGGACATTTCCGGTAGCTATATGTATATATTTTTCATTTATTGACGAGTGACATTCAAACAATTACCTACTAGACAAAAATTTAGAGGTGCAAAAGTAATGTCTCAAAATCGGGCGCTAGCTCTCGGACTAATAGCTAATTGGACAAAATCTCTATAAGATTTAAAATATCTAAAAGATTTTGTCTCAATTTAGGCCGTGTGTCAACAGCGTTAGAATTTTATCCAGTCACGGTTAACAATTTGGGCATGTTTTTTTTAGTATAACAGCTTATGCAAAACAAGAAAAAGTAGATTTTAATATTTCATGAATATTACAGATTTTTTTTAATTATTTCTTATTATACTACATTCTAATATTTTTGTATTAAAATGTGTATTTGTAATACGAAAAAGATTAAAATCCTACTACTATATATAAGAGTAGTTTTGTTAGTTTATTTGTTATATTGTTACTGTTACACATATAACAACAAACTATTCTTTTCTAAAATTTATTGTTAAAATTACTTTTAACTGTTCGTCAGGTTTTAGGATATTAAAAATAACAAAATACACTTTAAAACTGGGTTAATTTAAAAAAAAATTAAAGTAAAGTAAAGCGAACAATTAAAGTAATTTTTCTTACCATTTCGACGTTTCACGTTTCCAATTTTTTCTAACAACTGTCATCAGTGAATATTGAAGAGAGCTCACAAAATATTTCACGGGCATTTTGCCCAACTGTCATACCTACCATTGTTAAACTTATTGAGGATTGGTAAAGTTGATATGCTCAGCGAGTAGTCATAATTAGTAATACGTTATCGTTGGTCTTTAGTACAAACTTGACTACTACTGCGCTACACGTATATGATGAAGTGAAAAAGCACTACTACGTAGTCACCATAAGTATCGAATTGAGGAGATGCGAAATTCGGTCATAAATTCTTAATATTTTCTGTTTTTAAGCGATCATGTTGGATAAGTACAAACTTGACTACTGCTGCGCTACACGTATATGATAAAGTTGAAATGCGCAACAAGTAGTCAAAATAAGAACTAAGTTATCTTTGCTCTTTATTACAAACCTGATTACTGCAGCGCCAAAACATGAATTTGACGTTTGACGTAAAATGATTTGACAAATTACTTTTTACTGTCAGATCCAACAGCGATGGCATTTGAATCCGTCACCCCTATAGTCAAAGCTGTCAAATTATTGCATTCATTTTTTGCGCCAAACCTATACCAGATAATTTCCAATGCCTCCAAACAGTTCGCCAACACACGTCAAATGCATCACTTTGACTTGTCACGTAAAAACAGCGATGACATTTGAATCTGTCACCTTTAAGGTGAAAGGTGTCAAGCTATTGAATTCATTTTTTATTTGACAAATAACTTTCACACATGTCTATTTGAATCTGTCACCTTTAGACGATGTTCACATTGGACGTACTCATCCGACGTAAATTGACGTTCCCATTCCCAATCAGTCGAAGTGAAGCATTTGACGTTTGTTGGCGAACTATTTGGAGGCATTGGGAATTGTCTGGTATAGGTTTGGCGCAAACAATGAATTCAATAATTTGACAGCTTTGACTATAGGGGTGACAAATTCAAATGCCATCGCTGTTTTATCTGACAGTAAAAAGTAATTTGTCAAATCCAACGCGTCATCGTTTTACGTCAAACGTCAAGTTCATGTTTTGGCGCTGCAGTAATCAGGTTTGTACTAAAGAGCAAAGATTCCTTAGTTCTTATTTGACTACCTGATTCCTATACATACGTGTAAATTTACGTGATGATATATTGAATTCAACCGTTCAACGGGAATGGGCGTTTGAAAAAGATGATTTTTCCGATTTCGATATAAAATGGAAACAATAGATGATAGCACAATGATATAACAAATAATTCAGTTCCAGACGATTTCCTTTCAGCTAAAGGACTGCCAGGAGCCCCAAAAAAATGAAAACAAATCAGAAAAATTACCTTTTTCAAACGCCCAGACGGTTGAATTAGATATAACATCACGTACATCTACAAGTACAAGTATATAAATTTTGATAATACCATCCCTGCCAAAATTTGCTGTCAACTCTTAGACTATAATATGTACTTAAAGATGTTTTTATTTTATTATTTTTAAAGCAGATTTGGGGTCAGCTTCGTCTGACGCATTGAAAGTTCCTGTTACCCAAAAACCACAAGAACAACAGAGACGTCAACAACAACAACGAAGCGAACAACAAAAAAGGTTCCAAAAACAACAAAAACAAGCAGAAGTAGCAGAAATGTCAGAAAAAGAAAAAATGGAAATTTCGAACTGCTCTTCGTTAAATTTCGATGATGACTTCCCTGAAGAGAAAGATGAGAAGTTTGGCAATGATTCTACTTCCCTTGAAATTTTGAATTTAGATAAAATATAATATAAAATATAAATAAATAAATAAAAAAAATGAGTCCAAATGTATTTTTGTTTTTTATTAAAACAAGGATTAGGAATATAGACATCGTTCTAGGCTGAGTGCACCGAGTGCCCGGGCAACGCCGGGTACTTTCTGCTAGTAGTATATAAACAGAAAATAGAATCAAAACCATCAGAAGAAATCACACATGCAAACGCTACAAATGTCAAATTTCATAAATGTCATTTTTCTGCACCGCATTTTAATGTTATTGTTTTACAACAATGTTTAATCGAAAAATAATGTTTTACCTTACCAAAATGAGCACAAAATAATTTTGATAATGATAATATTCTTGTGAATGTTTCACGTTATTTGTTGATAAAAACAAATTGTTGATAATTTAATAAATTGTTGATAATATAATAAATATCAGTGTTTAACGAAAAAACGCATTTTGGAACGGCACAGAACGGGATAAACTTTCGGTACACTTTTCTCCGTAAGAAATAAACGGATCTCCTTTATTAGAAATGAAGGTATTTTTAAGTAGATTTTCAGAATAGTTATTTTTTTTTTCATTATTTAGCCGTGTTTCGGCGCGATGTGATTAGCCAGCCATAGTAAAATTTTACCTGGTAATCACAATAAAAACCAAAACTGGTGTATAAATAAATCGGTAATCAGAAATTAACATAAAAGTTGATATGAATGCTTTAGCTGTTGAAATATAGATGGCACTGCAAGTGAGTTGGAGAAAAATATTTACTTATGGTCGCACTGCTATACGCATAGTATTCGAAGATTGATTCATGCACTTTGTGACTGTCACCCAATATTTAAGATAAATATTTATTTATTTTTTCAAGTTCCTGAAGTGCAATTTTGGTGTCGATTTTTAGCCAAACCATGGTAATATGTGTAGAAATATAGTGCTCACGACCTAGTTTGATATTCCTCCATCCAACAGCATGTGAATCGTGTAAATCGGTTCAGTGATTGCCTGAACACAGATGGATTAAGATTGGTTTTTAAAAAGGCTTATCTTCCTGTGATATTTTTATTATAAATTTAACATTTCCGGTAAATTTAAGTTTTTGCTACTTATTTTAATAACTAAATCTTTGAAGTGCTGTATTTCCAAAACTTATTACACCTACAGAACTGCCATTGCTCTTCTTTTGGTGACACCACTCTTCTTGGCTGCTTTATTATGGTTTCAATCTGTGCATACTCTCAATGCATGTTGACGTTGAGCAATTTAAAAGCTCCTGCAGTTTGGTTAAACTTAAGAGATTTATATATCTACCCGCATCTAAACTTTCCATAAAAGTGATTATTTAAAATTGCAATATCTATTATGTGGATATAACAATAAATATTTATTTTATAGTTAAAACGACTAGGTATAGGTATATACCTACACATTAAACATTGAACAAAAATACCATTGCGCTGCTCCTATACCTTTTACCTCTTAAGTCAAACTTATAACTTATCGCTCTTTCGATAGCCAATAGATTTCCCATTCTGATATAGATACTCATTTCTGAATATAAAAGTATACAATAAAACATAAATTAAAAAAAGTAAACAAAAATAAAACCAGATGTTTCCTATGTATATTTCCAGCAAGTAGAAGTCCTTAAGACAGAAAAAACAACATATTTAATATTATATCTTTCGACGATCTACATGTAATACAAAGATAATTTTGCAATTTTATAGCCAAACAACATGTCTAAACTCAGAACCTATACACCGGGTGCTTTGCGCTTTGAAAAATAGCTAAACTGCATTCCTTGATGACAACGGCAATGGCTGGAACAAGCATGTTACCAGCAGTCAGCTCGTTAGGCTTCCTTCTTAACATAGTTACTTTCCTACGATCATATAGATAGTTGCTTATACCAGTCCGTCATTCGAGAAATAGCAATTACATCTACTTCCCATGTTATAAGGCCGCCATGATGCTCAATAGTGTGGCAATAATAGCTCATCAAAATATTATTAGCCAGCTCGTCTGTCCAGCTATCGCAGCTATTAGACGAGTGCACGCTACAATCGCATTCGCTTCATTTAATGACGCGACGCATCGACACTGCGATTCTGCATTAAACAAGTTTTAATCTTTTGCTCACATTTTTTACTTTTTATAACATTAAGATTTGTTGCCAACAACGAAAACCCGTATAAGGCAACGAATCGAACAAGCTCCACAGTTGTTCCCGAGGACTGACAAACCCTGCCGCACTCTGTCCAATGCGATGACTGCGATTGCCCAAAAACAAACAAATCAAATTGGTTAATGTAGAAACGTTTAGAGTTCGGGTTCGGATTGCTGTAGTTGGCCTGTATGCTGTATATGGTTTTAATTTTATATTATTAATTTAAAGCCATGTAATCGTCTGCTTGTTCATCTCCTTGCGCACGAACTTGCGTGTCAGGTGGGAAATTGACCGTAGCCGCATTAGCTGTTTCTTTTCGCTCAAGGCGCCGAAATGTTATCGAAACGGTACCGTACAAATTTGTATGTAGCGAGTTTTAATATTTCAAAAAAAAAAAAAAAATAGCTCGAATGGGTCGCACAAACTTGCTGCATCAAGTTACTTTTGTGTTGACGTTCGTTAGTTTAGAATCTAGATGCATCGACGCCTGCAGCCTTAAAGCACTTTAAGAGGCCGATTATCTTAAACCTTAGTACAAACTTTTTTTAGAGAAATATTCCCGGAAGTTTTTTTTTTTAATTTCGACTTAGATATAAAAATAACGGTACCTATCATATAAGAGTTACCGATAAAATTTTTCTAGAAAAATATACGTACAATTTCGATAAATATTATTTGAGTGATTTGTTGCCAATTGTGATTATTAACGGTACCTGTAGCGTAGAACCGTTTTTTATTTCACTTTTCAAAAGTGGAATGAGGCCAACTTTCAAAAGCGGGCCTTTTTAGAATTGGCCTTATTCACGGCATCACCTAGCGGGATAAAATATACTTTAAGACCTATTCTCTCACTTACTTACCAAATAAATATAAACAAATTTCATGAAAATAGTTCGAGCCGTTTCAAAGGAGTGCGACCAAAGACATCGTGACACGAGATTTTTATATGTGTAAGTATAAGAATAGTGGGATAAATTGTAAGAAAAATATTGACTAAATTTTTTGTTTAAAAGAAAAACTCTGGGTTTTGAAAATAACGCTACCCACTGCAGAATGAATTGTCATCCAAATCAGAGGCTTAGGAGTATATGACTTACGAACAAACGCACGCGTTGGAAAGCAACAAATACTGTTGACCTATGGAAATTGAATACAAAATGGAACTATTCTCAAAAGAAAAAAACTTTTTTGCATCAGTGAACCTTAGATCTGAGAAAGTTATAAAATAACTTGGTTAGCTTTTGGAAGAGTTTCCAGATTTTAAAAATTGCCATTCCTATAAGATAATCCTTATTTACGAAATGTTCGATTTTTAAAAAGAGCAACAAAATACTAAAATTTTAGGCTTTTCAAAAATTCTTCTCGATTCAAGTCCAGCCGTGTACCAATCGTGTTCTTAGACACAAAGTATACTGTTAAAATGTCTTGGTTTTTTCGTTCTTTATCGGAGCCGCCTGTCGGTGTATGTTTTATGGCTTTGCTATAATTTCTGGACTTTACAAGATCGCTTTGATGCGATCTCTGATTGGTGCCGCTTATCATTCCATTGGTTGATATCCTATATGCTTTATGAAGTCTATGTTGTTGATGCTATATGTGCCTTCTTTGCCCATCCGATCCGATAATTATGGACTTGCTTACATTACAGAGTAATCTGGTTGTACATTTGGTTTGTTTGATCTTGTGTATGATCATCAGGAGCGCTTCTAGCAGAACGCAGCACATCGATCCCATGCATTCTTAATAAAAATTCTAATGTTGAACTATAGTTGTTTTTATCAAGCCGTGGAATGCTATAAGATGCAACCTGAAACGACCTCCGTGTGCACTCGCCAATTACGGTGCAATCGTGTAATGTGAATGGGGTATGCGTATGATAGAAACTCCATGGGTGAACGTAAGGAATGGCATGTCAAGATTTAATCCGCTAATTGCTCAGATCTGAGGCACAGGTGTTAACCACCAAAGCTTCCAAAATAGAATGTATATAAGTTCGAAAATGCGTTTTTCTTATACATAGACGCGACAATTAAAGATTATGGCTCGTACAAGTTTGCAAGACCTGATGGTGTGAATGGTTTCAGCAGTGTTTGGCTTAACTAACTAAACTAAATAAGCAAAGCATACATGCGAATATTTCAATAATGTCAATCGAACCTAGGAAATGTATCTATAAGGCTCGAAAACTGTTTAGATTAAAATAGAAAGTCTATCTGTATTGCAGATAGACGTTGTGGTAGCATTGACTTAAATATGTGCTGTGATTTGTTAAATCTACAAAATGGAAAAAGTAAAAAAAGCTGAACCAAAACATACACATGATTTATATCTCTATTAGGATCCATTGCAAAAACATTTTTTTGTAATTCTTAGTCATTTGAAACTTAATTTGCAAAATGAAATGAGTAAGGTTTGCCTGGTACACGACAACAAACACAAGTTACTCGAGTTTATGGATTTCTGACGTCACTGACTTCCATGTTTGCAGTAATACATAATGTATGTAAAGTTTGTTATGGGAGGTAGCAACTTCTTCGTCGATTTTGTTTTTGTATGATCACTGACATGCAACATGAACCCCTTTGCGGACCAAACCTGAAAAGAGCATACATTTCCCGAATATACCTTGCTGAGGAATACGAGTGCTCGTGCAATGTTTATTTTTGCTCATATTCAGCACGGTGTTTCAGTGTCGTGTTTACTCTGAATACAATCAGACTTAACTAACTCCAGATCATGAGTTATCTCATCTACTAGATTTTCAGTACAGGATTAACTTATTAATAACAAACTTTTATGGCCAGTTGTATACAATCGTGGTTCAGTTTGGTTCAAACTTTCAACCCACCTATTTCCATAACCGAAATGGGCTATGGGCGTAAAAACTTAAACCTTCATTCTTGACAAATTAATTTGGTTTTTGGTCTTTGTTCAAGATCTTTACTCACGGTTTTCCCGAGCTAGTCCTTAGAAATCACTGAATTTAAAACATGAGCATGTTGTTGAAATTTCTTTTTTTAATGACACTGCAAATAAAATTTTGATTCAACAAAATATTTGAGTTAGCTAGCAGTTAACTCTGTATCTTAAATTGTGTGAAGAACGTATTTCTTGGCTTAACATGAGTTTAATCCTTAAGCTCGGATAGACTCCAACTGAAAAAATGGCCCTTAAAATATTAATTATTTATTTTAAATGGCCGCAGGAGTACAAATCTACCATGTCTGATATTTTGTAAAAACTAAACAAACTTAATGTAATCACTGATACTCGAGTCTATTACCAACGTTATAAAAAAAAATCTTAGTGATTCACGTGGAAACTAGCAGACCTTATTTTTGCATCATGAATCGTGATCTTGATCAATAGCAAGATCTCAATTTGTATGGGTATTGATGATCTATATGGATAATTTCTCATAATAAAATAAAGAGCACGACTGGGTCGCACTAACTTGCTCTTGTGGGTTTAAAGTGCAAACGAAAATAAAGTATATGAAAAGTGAGGTATCTATTGTGGGGCATGCTGCGCCCCTGCAACCCCCATGTCTGGCCTACTGGTATAGGTGCGAGTTTGGCTAATGCAAAGTTTTTGAATAAAAACCTCGGCAGCATATGCCCCCCCCCCCATACCAACCTAACTGTTTATGCGCCAAAATATTTTTTTTTTGTGAATCGGTCATGAACTGCTTTATTTGTCAAGCCCACTTGGGTATTCATTGCTATATGTATATACCCTACAATAGACAAATATCTGGATAAACACGATTCGTTAACGAAACGTATTGTCAGACTTTCCCTCATACAATGATTTCTGCGCAGAGCTGAAAAACATATTTCCTATGCTTTGATGATTAACTATATAAGTGTCATTTCAGATGTTTAGATTGAAAAATAGAGGTACATGTCGAAATTCCAGTTTCTTTGAAACATAAAAGATACGTTTCGTTTAGGTTACAGCAAATCTTATGGTTATGATTATGACAATTTTCCTTGGTGGTAAAAGTTGTGGATATACCTAAGTTTCTTGGTTTCCCGAAATTATAGGAATAGATTTGGTTACATTATATTTACCGTTATTTCATTTCCATTCATAACGTAGGTATACTTCGATGAAAATTTTGCATTTGCATCTTTTAGGTATATTAACCTTGTTAGGTATGTTAATAGTGTGTTTCCAATACGAAATCCTCATTTTTTTATTTAAACTCTAATCAAAATAATACGAACAGTTTAAAAAATATATATTGCTGTGAAAAAAAAACTTTCATTTCCGACCACCTCTGTACAGTCGAACATAATGAAAAACAATACGAACAGCAAAAATAAAGTGATTGCGATAACGAAATGCCAGTGCATAATGCCGCATCCGGAGATGCCATTGTAGCAACATGGCGTGCAAGATAAATTAAGGGTCCTGGCGTTGGCGCCTTAAGTCTTGTACATATTATCCCCACAGAACATGGCTGGCTGCTTCTGATATTTTCACTCGTTGACAGGTCTCCTTCCGATTCACCATCATCGTCATGGCTATAACATTGCTCTGTGCCATCACCTCCTCCGCCTGCATCACCAGTCGTTTTGTGTTACTAGTCCTTCTCCAATTGTTTCACTATTGTCCAACCAGAATCTTCGTTTACAGTCGTATACATTATGTTCCGGCTTTGTTCTGACGATTGATCTGGAATTCTCAATGTGGTAGTATAGTTTCCTGAGGAGCGCACCTTATCCTATATCATCGATGAAGGAGGCCATTGCATTTAAGCTTATACCTTCTACAAGGATGAACTTACCTGAAAGACAACACATACAGACGAAGTAGACGTTTGTAACGTCTCCGATCAAATCGATACCCACAAAGTAGCGAGTTTCGGAATAAATTGGTGGCGTTTTCAGATACCGATAAGCGCAGGACAAAAACAATCAGAACATCACCAACACCGACCTCGTTGGGCTCTGAGGAATAGTGCTGAAAAATTATATGGCCATTATCTTACTTTGAAATTGTTTCTGTTGTATTTTAAGTTTATTTTTTTTCCTCACCATTATATACTTGGTAGCATACCTTTTTTTGGTAGAACATGGTGACACAGAAAAAAACAAATAGAAAGTATTCACTTGTATAAATATATTTCTTAGTACCCTATTGTAAGAAAATTATACATAGGTAGGTATACAAAAATCTATAGATAATGTATTCGTGTTTAAAGTCTGTTTCTAACAGCACATACAGCCTAAACGGCTGAATCGATTTCCTTTATATTTGGTATGTAGGGTTTGTGGACCATTCCTTAGAGGAGAAATAAATTGTTTTTTTTTTTAGCTTAAAAAATATAAAAAAAAAAAAAAATATGGCACGCCTATTAAGGGTACCTCCCATAGAACCGTTATTTTTTTCTTGAGCTATCTCCTGAACGGGTCAATTGATACCACAATTTTGCAAAAATGCTTAGTTTTAGTTTTAATAAATTTTATAATTTATTTTTTTGTAAATTCAATATTTAGAAAACGGCTTGACTAAAAAATTTTGTTTTTTTCGGATAAAATGCAAACTATTTAGCACTTTTAATCCGTGTTTTATAAATTTGTGAACAATTTTTTTTATAAAAATTATTAAGTAAACATCGATTTATTTAAAAACCGCACAAACGATTTTGGAATTATTTTTTCGATAAAGCTAGGCAACACAATTTTCTGCATACTTTGATTTTTATTTGAATCTTCCTTAAAAGTAGTTTTAGCACTTTTAAAAACAATTCGTATGATTTTGTTCGTATTTTTCTTTTATATTTAAAAAAAATATTATTAAATTTATTTTTATTAAATTTTATTTTATTTAAGTGGTAGGTAATTTGCTACAAGAGCAAGTTCGTGCGACCCAGTCTTGCAATTTATTTCATTTAGTCTAGTCAGGATATAGATTTTAACTGTAAAAAAACTTAATTGTACACCTTTCTCTATCAATTCGTTGGAAGGGTTCATTGCCTTTCTGACATCTGACGACTTTTTGAGACAAAAATTCAGTCAAGTACAAATTTATGAAATACGTTTTTTTGTGTATCCTTAAAATTTTTAAAGTTATATAAACAAGTAAAAATACAAATTTTACAAGTTGTCTGTAAGTCGAGGGAATTTAGACAAAGTAAAGGTAAATCTTGAAAAGTACCCATGATTTGGTACGGTGCTAAGTTTTTTTTTGTGGGGTGTGGAAGGGGACGAAATTCTGTTTTTGCTAATTTCTCGGAAACTATCAACATTTTGGAAAAAGTGTTGAGGTAAATAAAACACACGACTGGGTCGCACGAACTTGCTCTTGTTGCAAACTATGGGACTACAAACATTTTCAATCATGAAATTATGTAACAGCGTATTTTTATTTTGATGCTGTTAAGCTAAAAACATTAAATGGCATTTTGTATCAAATGTTTAACTTAAATGCCATGCCAAACCAAATAAAAAAGAAATCGGTTCAGCCGTTATGAAGTTCCGGCCCAATCTGTACCCAAGGAGCATTTCAGAGCTACAGAAGATTTACTGAACGTTAACATCGTAGCTGTAATGTTTCAGGCGTATATGAAATGTTTACTCACTGTACCCAAAATGTAAACGGTTTTGGGGAATAAAATGTCGTGTTGACAGTATATGAACAAATTCTATTTGATGTACCTGATTTGTACGTTTACAAATGTAAACGTTCAAAAACACTTCGAAATAAATAACATAAAAACTAACTTAGGTACAAATCGTTTACAGAAAAATATTAAACTGTATAGGTAAATACGTAATGCCATTTGAGATCCTGATGTTCTTGACATTATTATTATAATATGGGAGGTATAAAAATAATCAATAATATTATATTTTTTGTGCAAGTAAAGGCAAAATATGGAACGCGAAAAATATTTTCTACCAGTTTTGTAAAACAGGTCGATAAAAATAAGGGGCCTGTAAAAACTATCTTATTTTAGAAATGATTTCTTATAAAAATATTTGAGACAATTTTTTTTCCCACAAAAATCATATTTTTCAATATTTTGTAAGATAAATTTCAAAGTCCTATTTCAATGAAATCCGTAACATGCTTTGTTTTTACTAAATATCAATAAAAATAGATTTTCAATATTTTTGGTTTTCTAGTTTGATAAAAAATGGAAACAATAATGGCCGATTTATCTCGTTTGATGATTGTTATAATAGATTTGCACTGTAAATGTTTTGTGAGTGTTAAGTTTTAATAATAGTTTTACAAAACTGCTACAAATTTAGTGTTTCGTGATATTGACGATTTTTGTTTTACAGTATGCTTATACGTTGGAAGATATGCTGTGACTATTTACTGTAAAGGTTTTGTAAGAGTAAAGTTTTGATAATGGCTTTACAAAACTGCTACATATGTAAACGTTTCGTGATATTAATTTTACATTACGCGATATTTGATTTACAGTACGTTTACTTTTGAAGATGTGATGTGACTATTCACTGTAAAAGTTTTGTAAGAGTAAAGTTTTGATAATAGCTCTACAAAAGTGCTACAAATGTAAATGTTTTGTGATATTGGTCTTACATTCACGAAATTTGCCTTACATACGTTTACGTTTGAAGATGTGTTGTTTCAACAACATTTTGTGTGTTACAATTTGTTTACCAATCATCCAATTAGTTAATGTAAAAATACAAAACATTTTTCCAGCAACTGTATATGAATTGTAAACGACATACAATAAATTTGTAACATAAAAGGTACAAAATGCTACTTGGGTAAAGAACCGTTAACACCAACTCTCTGTTATTTGCATTTAAAGCCAAAATCCTGAAATGCAGTTATATCAAAACCTTTGCAAATATAACGTTTACAAAATTAATTTTCAATTTTACTTTATGGTAACCCTACCCTAGTATGAATAACAGTAAGGCCTTGTGCCATTTGCGTTAAAAGTGCTGTTAAATTTGATCCCATAGCTAGATTTTGACACTACTACTACTATGTATCTGAAAATTTCTGGATAGGCTCCTAAACACAAGAAATCTCAATGGGAAATTTATATTTAAAAAAATCCTATTTAATTCAATTGACACAGCAAAAAGCTTAAATTTCATTAACCCTAATAAAAAGAGATCAAATTTAACAACAATTTTAACGCAATTGGCAAACGGCCTTGGGTAATGTTAACAGTTAAGCTTTTTTCAAATGTTGCCTGGTTTTATATTAGTTCTGCATTGTAGAGGCGAATCGATGATTAACAATTAAAAATTTTTGCTTATTGTTTTAATAGATTAGCTTTGAAGTTTTCATATAACATACTGAAGCGAGTTTGAATTTCTTATGTTACTGTTCAGAAATACCTAACAAAATTTTATTACCCTATAATACCTACCCCATAAAAATAAATCTTTTCCAAAAAAAAAAACCACTCTGACTTGTCCAAATAACTATGAGAATACAATGCACTATATTTTTGCTAACTTTTTTCGAACGTATCCAAATTCGATTGCAAAAACAAGAACAATTGGACGACATCCGGTATTAATGTTTTTTTTTGTGTCGCTTCTTTCAGAAAAAGTGACAAGGAATGTTAGCCTCTGCATTCTATTCCCCTTTGTTTTCAAATTTTGTTTCAAAACCGCTTAAAAAAGACTACAAAAATTACTTGGTTCTTCAGTGTGCATATATACATTTTTGTCCAAACTATTTCAAGCACCATGTTGGAGGCGTTTCGATTGAAATTCACAGTCCTTTAGACTTAAGAGGACACAGTTTGAGCCTCCCCGCAGGTATATGCATGCATAATTGGATGACAATAGTGGAACATTATACATATTTCGGGCTAGTTAAACCTTTTGTACACTCATTTATGAGATGTCCTACAAGATAAACAAAAAACTAACAGGGATAACTTTGGACATTTATTAAACAACCCCCGGGTCGTGTATAGTGGTTAACTTATTTCTCATTTATTCGTTTTGAACCTTTGATGGTACGAAAGAGAATAAGAAACGGATTACACCTGTTGGGGCTTTGTAAGTCAGTAGTTTTTGTTTGCCATTAAATTAATATAGTAAAAACTGTTTTAGACTCCCATAAGAGCGACAAAGTCGTGAATGTTTTTTTTTTTTTTAATTTTGTTTACTGCATGAAATGGATGCTGCCATAGTGTAACAAATAAAAATGTTTCAACAAATATCTATTCTATGAGGAAACTGAAGAAAATTACTAAATTGATTTCTTTCGGATATCATGTCAGGGGTTATTTCTAAAGTTTATATATTTTTTACTATGTGGGCAGAAATATTTCTTGATATTTCATTCTTCGTCATAATCTCACAACGTTCAAAAACTCTTCAAAACACATAACCAGACAAACTACTTGTTATTTAAAAATCGTTTACAGGTACCTATTACTGGACTAGGTATATGAATGTTTACAAATGTAAACGTTTAAAAACACATCGTTCAATAAGATAAAAACCAACTTAGGTACAAATCGTTTACAGAAAAATATTAAACTGTATAGGTAAATACGTAATGCCATTTGAAGTCATATTATTATTATGTATAACTACAAACCAAAACTTAAGCAATTTCCATCTTGTTCTTGACATTATTTTTATAAAATGGGATCAATAATTATATTTTTCGTGCAAGTAAAGGCAAAATATCGAAGGCGAGAAATAATAAGGGGCCTGTAAAAACTTTCTTATTTTAGAAATGATTTCTTATAAAAATATTTGAGACCATTTTTTTTCCACAAAAACCATATTTTTTTAATATTTTGTAAGATAAAATGCAAAGTCTTATTTCAATCGAAACCTAAACATGCTTTGCTTTTACTTAATATCAACAAAAATAGATTTTCAATATTTTTGGTTTTCTACTTTGATAAAAATGGAAACATTAATGGCCGATCAATTCTATATATGTTTCATTATCTGTAAATTCAATGTAGATATTCCAAATTGTTTTAAATCGCGTAGAAGTACATTTACAGTTCTTGAACAACGTATACGCTAGTAAAACATAACACAACATACAACCCACGACCACCAGGTTTGGGTATCAAAATCATGTACATATGAAGACAAATTTAATAAAAATAAATTTATCTCGTTTGGTGATTGTTATAATACATTTGCACTGTTAATGTTTTGTGAGTGTTAAGTTTTAATAATAGTTTTACAAAACTTCTACAAATTTAATGTTTCGTTATTTTTGTTTTACTTTACACGTTTGAAGATGTGCTTTGACTATTTACTGTAAGCGTTTTGTAAGAGTAAAGTTTTTATAATGACTTTACAAAACTGCTACAAATGTTAACGTTTTGTGATATTCATTTTAAATTAACGACATTTGAATTACAGTACGTTTACGTTTAAAGATGTGATGTGCATTTTTACTGCAAACGTTTTGTAAGAGTAAAGTTTTGATAATGGCTTTACAAAAGTGCTATATATGCAAATCTTTTGTGATATTGTTGATATTGATGATGATGTAATTAAAGATATTTGATATACAGTACGTTTACGTTTGAATATGTGCTGTTACTTTAACATTCTATGTTTTACAACTTATTTACAAAACATCCAATTAGTTAATGTAAATATACAAGTTAATTTTTCAGCTACTGTTTATGAATTGTGTATGACATACAATATTTTCGTAGCGTAATTGCCACAAAATGCTTTTTGGGGCTTACGCCCACCACGCCGTTATATAAACAATATGAAAAAGACAATAGCTTTATTTCAGGGAATTATAAAATCCTTTATTGAAAGAAAAAAAAAATTGTTATAATTTATTATAAAATTTCACTTTTTGATCATTTGTGGGTACTTACAATAACTTTCTTTATAATATTATTAATAACAGCTTTAAATATCTCAATAAAATGATTTGTTAGACTTTTAGTTTTTTACTTTAGTTTCGCTTAAGAACTTTTACTTAAATTTCGCTTAAGAACTTTTACTTTAAGAAATGGCGACGCCAACAAATAAAAATGAGGTTAAGATAGCCAGAGATGGCAAATAGGCGGGAGGATGTTAGCTGAGTTGTAAGCTGTTAGCCATCCAGGGAGGTATCTACTTTTCTTTGGCTTATAAGCAGTCCGCTTGCACTTGTGAGGTGCGGCCGGGGGATTTTCAACAGGTGTTATCAATTAAAGAAACGTGTAGAACAGCAGTTATCCAACATTTTTCACTTTGTTGTATGAAAATCACATTATGGATATTTACCAAATAATAAAAGGAAGATTAATCCTTTAATATTCATTTTTTGTTTTCGTTATTTTTAATTTTCTCAGAAGGTATACTTAACACTTCGGCATCCAGTTTCCTGTTTTAGAATAAAACTTAATGGGAGCATTTAATTTTGAAAACAAAAAAAAATTTATTTATTAATTTATTTTATTTTAAATGCCATGAAGTTATATTTGGCATAGTCATATATTTTTTTCCAAAAACAAATTGCAATTGCACAATTTACATAGATGTGGTTACTACCTTACTGATGAAAATAACTTATATTGAACAAAGATGAGATTTAATTAGAATAAGGTGATAATTAGAAGGAAAAGCTATGGTGAAAAAAACCTTCGTAAAAAATGAGAAAAAAAAATGTACCTTAGGTACTTAAGTTAAGACACGCCTGCTCAGAGATGAGAGAAGATGGATGGTGGAGTTAGTTTTAGCACAAGTAGGTACATATAAAGAAATATTTATTTTACAAAAAAGCAATAAAGAAGTAAATTAGAATAATTACAATAAATAAATAATACGACAATATTTAATTTAAATTAATATCACAGTTAAATGTATCACTCTAATTAACAAAAAAAAAATCAGTCTTAATAATGTAAATAATAAATAAATAAATAAATAAATAAATAAATAAACAAATAAATGAATAAATAAATAAATAAATAAATCAATAAAAAAAAATAAATAAACAAATAACTAAATAAATAAATAAATAAATAAATAATTGAGTCAATAAATAAATAAATAAATGAAAGAATATAAATAAATTAATAAATACATAAATGATTACACAAATAATAAATAAATAAACAAACAAATAAATAAATAAATAAATAAGAAAAAAATACATAAATACATTTATACTTATAATGCCATGAAATCACAATGAAATCACTTGAATTAATTTGCAATCATTTGAAATCAGTAAATTTATTTGAAATCAATCCAATCACAAAATTTTTAAATAATCATTTTTTTAAATAGGTAGGTAGGTACTGCTTGAAATCACCAGAAATCATATGGCATTTGAAATATTGCAATCATCGAAGCACTAAACTGACTAGTGATAAACCCCTCAACCGTTGTTTTTTAATAATTTTTTTCTCTTCTAAGTCACTTCTTAGAAAACTGCCCCTAACCGCAAGTAAAAACCCAATATGCACAAAATGCACAATTTGTATTTTGTTTTGTCAATTCATTTTCTTGTAGGTCTATACATACCTACTTAGTACCTACTATGTGAACTTTACCAGCGCTGGACGAATAACACTGCAGTTTATATAAGTAGGTATTCCCTCTTATAGCGTTTTTCATTTAAATCTCAAAGATTTACCCTCAAAATCAAGAAATGCTCTTTTAAATGAAACATGTTGGTCTGCTTTTTTCGTATTGTGAAGACAGAGATTAAACACGTATAGGCCTGCGTTCCAAACGATCATTATACAATCACTAGGATAACTTTGTTTTTAGTATGCTTGAAACAATAATAATTACATTCCATTCAATTACAAGTATCATTATTCATTACCATTGTTTGTTTACTTGAACATTTATACAAATTAGTTATATCTATTATTTATTATAAATATTGTAAGATCTATGAGCAACACTATGAATTTGAGTGCAATAATATACCTATACCGTCGAAAAAGGTAAAACAATACAAAGCTATCCAATAGTTTTAGAAAAAGAAAGAACGCACAAGCCATTAAAATGTTTTCATGTGTCAGTCTCAGTGTTTCGATCAAATCTCTCAAATTAGGGAGATCGCTTCTTTCTTGTTTAAATTTGCTCTTTTTCCCTCTTTTCATTTAAATGAAACACCTAAATTGCAAAAAGATCAAATCTTTTGAAGGAAAGAGCAAATCTTTTCGTAAATGAAAAACAATATTAAAATGAACATTCCGATCACGTTGTCATTGTTGCGAACTAGGAATCCCTGAGAACGTACTTTGGTATAAGTGAAAGCGGCGGCGTCACGCTTGCCGTTGCACGGCTATATGCTTGACAGTTTCGGGGTAGGTTTTTGCCGCTTCCACTTATACCTCCTGCTCAGCAATAAAAAATTAATCATACCAGGAACTCAAATTTTAAAAAAATAGAACAGAAAGTTACGTTAAAGATAGTATATAGTGATTCTACGTTAAAATTAATAAAAGAAAAAAGAAGAAAATATCAAATCTAAGGACCTTAACGATATCCAAGAGAAAGGTTAGTGCATTAAACAAAATTATTTAACTAAACTAACTATAAACTACATAAAGTACTTAATATTCAAAAGAGTAAAAAAATGATAAAAAAAAATCACCAAATGTATATTTTTAAATAATATTCCCGCCACGCATTTAAGTTTAAAAATAAAAAAAATTAAAAAAGTAAATTTAAAAAGTTATCGTCTTTCTATAAAAGTAGATTCAAATGCTATTATAAGCCGAGTTCGTCGAGTGCTGATTGATATTGATAATCATTAAACATCACAATAAGTCAATTTTCATATTTACTTTTTATCTTAGTTTTATAATCTGGAATCCAATCTTATACTTCTGAATTCTGATTCTATTCAACATACAACTTGAGTGCGTTTTCGACATTCTTAAGTACACATGCCGTAAACATACTACAAGCAACAATTATTCCAATTTCCAAAGATACCATCGATGGAGAAGATAAATTTAGATTAATTACAGCGTTGCAGCAATCTCGATCCGTTGCGATATACCTATATAAATCAGAGCAACTGCGTCGACAGTTCCCCAACTTGACACGCGATTTCCACTTTGCCTTAATTACCAGATGATTAAACGCCTCAGTGGCTGCAGCGCAGCGCTGGCGGTGACTCGTGTCCTCTGTGACGACGTGTATTTACCTACAATTTACTATAATGGTAAATTGTATCTAAGTGAAAATCGCATCCATCCATATGCAAGGCTGAAATCAATTAATGAATGTGACATTTGCCCGAAAACTCAATAATTAATGTTTCTTCAAGTTGACATTAATCAAAATCGGATGATTCGGTCGTCAGGTACTGAAGATGTTTCCGATATATTTTGAAGAAGGTGTCAACTTCTGTTAGATGGCAGTTCGTTGCGACAAAGATGATTAATTTTAAATGATGCGTGAAATGTGCGGTCAGGTGTTGGTGTGACGTTGGCGGTGACAACATCTCAATCTCAACACTTCAAACTGACACACTTGTAATAGTTCGGTGAAAGGTCCACTAAATATTTTAAAACAACAGTGTATGAAAGTAGGATTTTTTTATATATGTACTTTGCACAGAACGCAAAGCGTTCTTAAAATAGTGTCTGTATACGATCGAATTTTGGTATCGTTGAACGTTTTATACTAAAAGTTATACAAAGTAAAAGTCAAATAGAAAAAGAGACAAAATTAAAGCAATGGTTGTCAATTAATTTCGAGCAGCATGACGTAAATCGGAAATCACTGATGCTGATGCTAGATATTTCGCTTAACACAAATAGCCAACGAGCTTACATCTCATTTACCAGCTCGAAGTACATGCAAAGGCGGCGCGGAGTACCATTGGATCAAGGTTATTTATTCTTTTTGTTGGCAATTGCAAAAATTTAGATACCAACATTTGTATACATACGTAATGTCTGACTTTTTGAATCAATTAACCGATCGAATTGAATTATTGTCAATCACACTCAATGAGCACAAAATAATGTTTGTGTGCCTCACAGTGCTGTCTGATCTAACAAAGCGAGGGCAGGAATTTGGTATTCATTCGGTTGATTTGCTAATTTCATTTGACAACAAACTCGTTGCCCGAATAGAACAAGGAGGTCGATGTGTTTTTCTTAAACTGATTTAAAAGAATTGCACAAATATAATAAAAATTTTTTTTATTTTATTTGACTTGCCACTTACCTGGGTGAAGGTGGTGATAGATACTTTTGGTATAATTATGGGATAGCAATATCTATATAGGAGGGGATGTTAGTATAAATGAATAAAACAAATTATGCTTTATAAAATAATAGACAAGTTGCATTTAGTTCCATCAGGAAACCTTGTTACGCCACTATAGCTCTGCCCATTGAAAGACCAAATGTAACATCTTACTTTACTCTATTCTGTGACAACTGAATGTTCTTCTGAGGAGCTAGAAAAGCAAATTATATAGATTGCTTCTCCTATATTTTGAAATCACTGACTATTTTACAAAAAAATTGGAAATAATTCGGATAAAACTATCTTCGTCATGGCTTCTGCAGTTGTTTCATATACTTTGGTAGTTTTAGATCTCCTTTGAAACTGTGAATTTTATTTAAAAAAATTGCGAAAGTCATTATAAATTTAAAAAAAGGATGCCCACAGAACCAGCCTCTCAGCATAACCTTTCAAACAAAAAAAAAACTTTAAATCGGACCACAGATTTCTGAGATAAATAAGCCGGCACAAAGCCCTGAAGAAAAAATTGTGTTTACCCATTTCACCCTATAAAATACATAAATGAAAAAATAACTGCCTACAAAAATCCTCTATGTCTAACCTTCCAAACGCAAGCTCCCAAGATCTCTCTCTTTATGCACATTGCACATGCCTCACAAAATGACCGTCCAAAGTATGACCGAACAATACTGGTGTGTTCCTGGTTTTGTTGTTTTTACACTTTTACTACCCGCGAAGGTGATCGCCAGTAGCGTAAACAAAGGACTCGAATATTCGTTTTTGAAAAAATCTTAGGCCCTCATTATGAATATAGCGAATGAATGTTCGCTATTTTGTATCAATGTATAAAGCAAATTTACATTTTGCATAGGCGAGATTAATTATTTTTTTAATACATATCTACATTATATATTGTCTTTAAATAAAACACATATTGGGTCAAAATAGAAAAAAAAATTAATAAAAATAAAATAATTTTTATATTTTTTTCTAAACAATATAGGTAAGGAACAATTAAGAGAATTGAAAAAAAAATTCCCAGTTTTACATACAATTTCACTCTGCATACTTTGAGCATTTTCGCGTTTCAATTTTGAAATTATATTTTGAATAGATTTTAGCTTGTTACACTTTAAAACAACGATGATCACACTTTAAAATAAAAAAAAGGTGCTTTCAATGTTAAAACGACTACGATTTACTATAAAACTAATGTAATTTTGTTATATATAATGTTGCGCTGTTAAGTGTAAACAGGACAAAATCCATAGCATAAACTCACGGTGAAAATGACACCGTGAGTTTATGCTATGGATTTTGTCCTGTTTATATTTCATTGTTTAAACTCCAGGCTATAAGCAAAACCGTAGTCTAAAAATGTCATATAGTTGTTTATGCCCAAATATATGTTTAAGATGTAAATAGGGCAAAAGCGGGTGAGATGGCGCAGTGGGGAAGATGGCGCACCATCAATATCTCATACGCCTATTATTCAATCAAAACCTATATATACACCATTTTTGAATTTATTCTATTGTTTTAAATCGAAGAAGTCAGTATTGTTGGGTTTGGTTGTGATAGAAAAAATAAAAATATTATGACAACAAAATCAAGTAGGGATTTTTTTTTTTTAAATTATTTTGGACATCTATTATATATTTGCCATAGCCAACGCAACCCACAATTCGAAATAAATAAATATGAAAATTCACATAATTTGTACAATGCCTTTTTCACCGCCGCATTTTGACACCGCTGTAGAACTCAACACTGCCAGTACAGCATTGATAATGTGCACTTTGTGACATGGGATATATGTATGTATTGCTGAATATAACAACGCGGCGTTGGAATGGAACGCGGCGTTGAAATGCGCTCTGTTTGACGACGTCTAAAGGAAGCTCTCCATTAAACAAGTTTTCACTTATTTTGAGCACACGTTGACGTATGCTGTTATGAGTTTTTGTCCAATAATTACGCATCTTTATTCTGTTAAGGTTATTTATATTTATTACGGTAAAAGAAACAATTTATTAAATTTTGCGAGGAATTGCGAGCCTGTCAACTAGTACTTTTTATTGTCTTTATATACTTAATGTAAATTTACCTTTTTCTGTCAAAGAAAGTGCTTCAAAAGTAAGTCACAACTCTTTTTTGTTGCAACTCATGATCAAATTCTAATTAATTTTTTCGCATACAACATTAAAACCACATTTTTTTAAGATTGTCAATGCTTTGTTCTTATATTTAAACTTATATTGTAAGAATGATGCGTATAAAATTGGTTACTTTAATTTAATTTAAGCTTTTGTTTCGCCGGTTGTTGCTTGAGAAGTGGCATCACTGCTCTGAGGCTCTTCAGTTGATCCACAAACTAAGCAGGGACATTTTTCCTTAAGAGCAATGCGGTACTTTGGATGGCTAGAAATTTTTATATATTGTTTTTGAAATTGTTTTTATAAAAAAATGTTATTTATAAATTAACTAACCTAATTCCGTAGACAATCGGATTGACGCAAGCACTAGATTTCGCAAACGTTGCACCCCAAATTGTTATCAATGGTGTTAGACCTTCGAACTTGAATAAGCCCATGCAGTTTATTATGAGATATGGTGTCCAAGCTGTAAACCATAATGAAATTGTCACCAACGCCACTTTGGCCAATTTTCCTTCTGCGCTCTTCTCGTTATCCTCAGATGATCGCAAGGATTTGACATTCATTTTCTTGGCTTGTTCTCGCATGGCTTTTTCGTGAGCTGCTACTGCCTGGAGGGTTTTTAATAAATAAAAACTGACTTCCTTTCAAGTTATAACTGAAACTTACCGCAATGATGAACCAATAAGAATGGCAAATCATGAAAAGTGGCAAATAGTAGACGAATAGGGAATAAAATATCAAATAAGTTCGAGGATTCCAGTCTCGTTCCAGATATTCAATTCCGCATGAGGTCAAATTTCCTTCTGGAACATACCTGCAATAGAAAATAGTAATAATTTTACCGGCTTCATTATTTATGGTTACAAAAACCAACTGAAATTCAGTTAGCTAGAGTGATCACATCGATATTCATTTCGAAATTACCTGCTCCATCCGAACAAAGGACACACTGTCCAGAACGCTGCAAATGACCAAATTATTATGATTTTTATAATAGCTAGTTTCACTGTCATTGGGCGTCCAGTAACACCCTTCACAATGACTTCATATCTGTCCATGGCTATCATACTCATAGACCAAATAGAAGCATTTCCGCACAATGATCCGCACAATGCGTACACGTCACACATCATCGGTCCCAGGACCCACGTCTCATGAAACAGATTTATAATCATCATTGGACAATTGGTCAACATCATTGTAAAATCGGAGAAGGCTAGATTTAAAACTAGCAAGTTGGCAGGCGTTTTAAGTGATTTTGTCGTTGAAAATATGAAGACTACTATGCCATTACCGCAAAATGATATCAGTCCCATAAGCGACAGAAATGCACCAAGGGCTTTATTCCAAAAGGGATCCATAGCTGGGAATTGGTTCCAATATGGATGGACAAGATGTGCCATGTCGGGTGTAACCTTAAGATTAAAAAAATTAAAAACATGTACATATTCAAGACAACAAATTATTTGACTTACTTTGTCTGTGACAGATCCATTCGAAAGAGGCAAAAAATGTGGCCCAAACGAATACCCACCGTGCATTCTGATGATAAATAAAACAAAACTTATATTTTTTTAACAATCAAGCCAAAAATGCAAACTTACGTTTCCATGTTGCGGTCGTATAGGCGATCTCAGTCGGAAGCGCCTATATATCTTTTCAGAAATATTTCCAGCAGTGTGAAGCACTTATATAGGTTATTTTTAATTTAATTAAGTTAATTGCCTATTTTATTTTTTCTTTTTCTATCATGTTTAAGTGTTATGTTTATGAATGTCAAAACATTCAAGAGGAATTAGTTAAAGCAGATTATATCTAGATGGGTGAATTCTTAAAAATGGTTGAATTTTTCGATTTGTATGTGCTGTATGATTTAGCTGTGGAAACATAAAATACTAAAGAGATAGGGACGGAGTGCGGTGGATTAATGGTGATAAGAGCGTGAATTTAAAATTTAATATAAAAATTGTTGATCAGTTTACAGTTTTGATTTACCGTTATGAGTATAATATTAACATTAATGCAAATTTAATAATAAAGTACGTATAATATTATTTAACAATATTTTAAATATATGTGTCTGTAAGGCACATTGCCTTTTAAATGAAACGTATTGCACGACACAAGTAAGAAAAGGTGTAGAAAGATAGGAAATAATTGTTTTGGTAAAATGAATAGGCTTTTAGATTTTTTAATAGCCTATATAATTATTATTATAAATAATAAAATAAATAAATTTTTTATTTATTTTATTATTTATTTATTATTTATTTTTATTTTACATACAGGTTTTACACTTATTTGTGATCCAATTACAAACAATTTATAATCATATAATTTAATGTATAGATGATTGGATATATTCAGTAAGTTTTCTTTTAATTTTAATTATATTAGGCCATATGAATAAAAATGAGAATAATCTACTCATCACCAAAATTGTTAACCGAGTAAAATCTTTGAGCAAAATAATATTTTGGTATGATAAACACTTTACTCGACTCACTTTCTTTCGAATTTTTGAAAAAGAATTACTCTTTAAAATATTATTTAGCTGTCAATTTTATTTGTTGTCATTTCCGAAAAATAATAATAATTTGAAAAAAATCAGGTGTGGTTCTTTTTTTTTATTTAGGAAAATGTATTTCTTTACGTGGTTTTTTGTTATTGAGTAAAATTAAACTATTGCTTCGATTAAACATACATAAAACTTTTGAAGAAATTTGTTTAGGAGAAGGTGACAAACCAGTTGGCAAACTAATAAATAGTTGCACTATTATGTGTGTTAACTATCAAATCGAATGGCTTAATTTTTTGTGAACTTCTACGTTTAGTATATATTTTGACAAATAAAAGTGCATTTAAACTAGTTATACAGTCATGGCAACATTAGTTGCACAACGTATTTCTTACATTACATCTCTTGGATAAAATGGTATAGCTTATAAACAATGTAATATTTCACATTGTTGTTAATTTATTATTAAATTTAAAAATTTCCCTAAACTATTACATCAAAAAAATTATCGAAATTCCATATACATATAACTGTTAAATCCATACAAAGAAAAAGGGCAAAAGTATTTGCACATCGAAAATAAAGGGCATAATTATAATAACTATTATTATTACATTATATTTTATTTTAAAGTTAAAAAATTAAGTAGTCTTTTTTAAGATCCGATCGGATTGATATTAATTGCAGCAAAGGATATGCAGACTGCAAAACAATAAAATAATAATTATTATTATACAAAAAACAATAAAATGTTGCATCATCTCCTCTTCTACACGCTCTAACTTATCTTAAATATTATAGTAAGGGAGGCGACCGTAAGATTACCTATCTCATCCGGAGACAGAATTAAACTATAAAGGATGGATAGTGTACGTGGAAACATTGACTAAACCACTGGGCGGACAAACTTTTTCAGGGAATATTAGGCGGAAGGGGGTCACTTCCGGTACGGTTTTTTGAGGCGCACCTATCCAATCGGGGCATAGAAAAAGCTTATTGCTGGTAGGAAGGATATTGTCTGTAGATTCCTAAGCATTTGGGCGGGCAAAAAAAATCAGGGAACAAATGCTTGTCCGCCCACCTCAAATAACGGTATTTTTGACGAGAACCTATCTCATCAGGAAAATGGGTAAGATGGGTATCAAATGAAAGGCACAACTGTCCTCTCCAAGAATCCACTGGGCGGACAAAGTTTTATAGGGAATAACACGCTGTCCGCCCACTTTAAAAAAAAAAAAAAAAAAATTAACTTCTTTTCTCGAGTCAAAAATATGTTTCTCCTTACAGCAAACATAATGAAATTAGTACAGAAAGATAGGTTATATATAAAAAAATATATTCAAATTATACAAAACATATATGTAATTATTAAACATGTATATACGGAAATTAGATAATTGCGTAAATCCATTATTTTTATTAATTAAAAAATATTCTCATCTTCATCGGAGTCTTGTTCACAATCTGTTTCTTCCTCATTGTCATTTTCATCATGAACCTCACACACAAAACACTTTTTCATTTTGAAAATATTTATTCAAATAGTTTAAGGCAAAAAAAAAAAAACACTATCACAAATAACTAGTTTACTTTAACAAATTACTTCAATTAATTTTTTTAATAAGGAATGTATTATGACAGAGTAAGATCAGGTAGACATCAATGATAGAGATCAATAATTTTTTTGGCTGATGAGATTGACATTAACGGTAATATTCAGTTGGACACCAATGACACTTAAGGTACCTTCCTGGTTTCAAACACCGGATACAATTTTTTATTTT
Organism: Baccha elongata; assembly: GCA_951217065.1. Classification (NCBI taxonomy): domain Eukaryota; kingdom Metazoa; phylum Arthropoda; class Insecta; order Diptera; family Syrphidae; genus Baccha; species Baccha elongata. Next base: position 181,191,992 of record OX578272.1, on the reverse strand, counting down.
GAAACATTTTTGTTTTGTATAAGAAACATAGCTACTTTTAATAATTTGTTTTATTTGCCTTGTTTAAAAGAGCAAATTAAGAACGAAAATCTCTGTGTTTCAATTGCATTAAACACTACCATAAGTTTGATAGTTTGGTGAGTATCTTAAATTTTTCTTATTTTATATTTATTAATTTTGAGTTCTTTAACATTCCTTTTCAGAATATACATATACATATATACTGCTCAAAAAAATTATAGATTTTATGCCAAAAAAAATCTTTAAACTTCAAAAATATCATAAATGATTAAAAAAATGCGTTTTAAAAACTGGTCGTGAGTCAAAAATTCCTGTGTATTATAGACAGTAGGGAAACCTATCTTTCTGTACTAATTTCATTATGTTTGCTGTAAGGAGAAACATATTTTTGACTCGAGAAAAGAAGTTAATTTTTTTTTTTTTTTTAAAGTGGGTGGACAGCGTGTTATTCCCTATAAAACTTTGTCCGCCCAGTGGATTCTTGGAGAGGACAGTTGTGCCTTTCATTTGATACCCATCTTACCCATTTTCCTGATGAGATAGGTTCTCGTCAAAAATACCGTTATTTGAGGTGGGCGGACAAGCATTTGTTCCCTGATTTTTTTTGCCCGCCCAATTGCTTAGGAATCTACAGACAATATCCTTCCTACCAGCAATAAGCTTTTTCTATGCCCCGATTGGATAGGTGCGCCTCAAAAAACCGTACCGGAAGTGACCCCCTTCCGCCTAATGTTCCCTGAAAAAGTTTGTCCGCCCAGTGCTTTAGTCAATGTTTCCACGTACACTATCCATCCTTTATAGTTTAATTCTGTCTCCGGATGAGATAGGTAATCTTACGGTCGCCTCCCGGACTATTAACTTACCAAAAAAATTAAAAAAAAAATTTTTTACTTTGTGAAATGGTCTATAAAATTGCATTCAAGATCTTTTCAAAAACATTCTTCGACTCCAAAAACATAACAAGTAAATTTTGATTTTGATTTTTTTATAACTTTCGAAATATTAAAGATACATTAAATAAGTGTAGATATAAAAGATAAAAAATTTAATTTCCTACAAATTTATATTTGGTTGATTTTTTGCTGGAATAACGGTTTTCAAGATAATTAGCTTTAAGTCTATCAAGACTATTTTCAAAATGGCGGCCTAAGTATACGATCCTTAATCCCAAAAAATGTTTTTTTATACTGAGGGGGAATCCCTCTACATAAGATTAATACAAAAATCCACAAAGAGCATACAATTCACCTTTAATTTCCCGTTTTCCTGTATAATTGTGCAAATAATTATGTTGTTCAAATAATTATGCCCATGAATGTATGTGTGTATTATTTGCAATGAAACCATTTCAGTGAGAAGTATTAAGAATTACCTAAATTTTTTAAATAAAATGTGCATTTTCGAATATAATCAACTTTTTATATATGTAGCTTCAAAATATTCAATAAGAAGTCATCAACGATGTTTTATTTGTAGCATTCGCAATCCGAAATCTATCCGACTATATTTTATTCATCACGAACATTTAAACATAAAAATATATGTACAATATATATTATTATGTGCGTACCTATGGCGCGTACCATATTAAATCTTTTTCCATGTGCAAGATTTCACAATAAATAATTGGTCAAAAAAATCTCAGTTTAGCATGAGTAAAGTAAATTGAGTAAACTTGGAAGCATGATGATCATCGTTTTTTAAGTAAATTCACAAAAATACTCGTTTTATTTATTCTAAATTTTATTTTCGAAAAACTAAATGCTAAAATGAAACTTTAATCAACTCAAATGAGAATTAGCAAATCTTTTATCATATATGTACTTTCTGAGCTATTTTGTCAAAATTCATCATAATGAGTAAATTATAGTATTCTTTAATATCTCTAGGAAGATTGTTAAAAAATGGTTCTTTGCCCTTGGGTGGTTTTCTTGATCTCATTATTCTAAAGTCACCACCATTTCTCAAGATGTATTGAGCAACTGCATTTGTACTAGAATTATCACATAAGTATAACCGGCAAACGTATTGTTCTTGATTTTAAATACAAATACCATACATAACATAAAAAGTCGTTGATTAATATTGAACCAATTCAAAGCATTAAACATAAATCTTATCGGCGTTTATCTACCTATATTACATATATTACATTTGAGAAAAATTCGGATAGTTTCGTTTTGTAGTAATTGTAACCTATCTTTGTGGCCTTGCGGAAACACTACACACATACAATAAGCTGGCACAATTACAGCAGTACTCATGGAGAAATTTTTTCTAATTTTTCCCAGTACAGCAATTTTTTTAGTAAAGCTGCTCATCTAAGACAACACCAAGATATTTTATCTGTTTTACTTGTTCAATTTGTTCATTGTTTATGGTTACATCAATATTTATAGACACACTTATGGCGCTGCATCTAAATGTTTCGCATTTAGTTTTTGTTATATTAAGTTCTAATCTATAATTTTTAACCATGTATTTGACATGGTTCGGAAGTAGCATATTGGTTAGACGTGCTTTATTGTGGTCCTCGTACAGAGTTATTTAACTCGGCAATTATAATCTAATTGTGCGGGTAAAGTCAAATAGTCTAACTAACCTGAAGCGGGACTAACATTTGAACATTGTGAACACATAAATCAGTAGAATAGTATAAACTTTAAGCCATTTATTTGTAAAATTATATATTAATTCGATATCGATGTCGTCGTCTTCAATTAACACCAGGTCAAACAATGTTCGAGGCTTACAGCAACTTATTGCGGTTTCGAAATCGTATTCTCCCAAAACTAACACAACAACCTTCGGTTCTAAAGCGGGACTTTCTGATAAAAAATCCGTTGAGCCGACGAAATCATCCACAGACACAAATACCTTCTCCACTGCTGCCACTGACCAACAGCCACCACAAACGATAAATTCGTCCAACAAAATTACACTCGGCCATGGTAATGATAAAGCGGTGTTTTCTGATAAGCTAAATAAACACTTAGATGAACTATCCTCCCTGACTCTATTTCAAACCAACAAATAACATCAATCATTCCATGTAATGCATTGCTCTCTAAAAATACTCTTCACAAGGAATTAACAAAACAAACCGAAAATATAGTTAATTTATTAAAAGAAGAAATGAACAAAATTCGTAATGAATTTCTACTCAAAGTTAACTCCCTTGAGCAGCAAATAAAAGAATATGAAAATGCCATGCATGTCACACTTGTTGACACAGCGGACTGATAATATTGAGTGCATTGTGAAAACTATAGTGAAAGAGGATGTGACTGTGTAAAGACAACGTTGCGATAACTTGGAAAGGAAATAGTTCTTAACTGATGCTATTATGTTTTTGATGTTCCTAAACAGACGGATGAAAATTTTCACAACATCTACAGTAAGCTTTCCAACACCATTGAACTTTCACCGCCACATTTAAAAAACATTTTTCGAACCTCTCACCGTACCAAAGACGAGCCTCCAGTTATTCTCCAATTCAACAGGATAGAAGAGAGAAGTGAAATATTATCAGCACTTGTTCGCTATCGAAAAAAGCGTCCGTTAACATTAAGCGACCTTGGTCTAGATTCTATACAGAACGCGGTGCGTATGAAAAAGCAAAACAAAATATTCTATGTACATACATACCTCGGTTCTGTGTTTATACAAGTCAGCGAAGAAAAGAATACCATAAATGTTCATATGTTCGCCGATGAAGTTAGACAACATAAGGAATGCCATTGACTGCATAAATGAAGACCTTAAAACTATTAAACAATGGGCCCAAAAGCATAACTTGACTCTTAATCCGACAAAATCAAAAACCTTGTGTATTTACAAATACATCCTTGAAACAGAAAGCTTCTCACCAATTAAGCTAGGTAGTGTATATATCGCGTATATTCATACTGCTAGAAATTTATCAATAATTTTCAATGAAACACTAAGTTGGACTGACCAGGCAGCTACTACTATCGGCAGACTTTACAGTCCCTTACGGTTGCTCTGGTCAACCCAAAAGTATGTGCCGGTAAAAACCAAATTATTGCTAAACAAGTCACTTCTTCTCCTGCTACTGCTGTATGGATGCATAGTCTTATGCAGTTTCGACTATAATACAAGGCGAAAGCTGAATGTAATATACAATAACTTCGCCAGATACATTTTCAATAAAAGATACTCCAACCAAATATCTATGTTCTCAAAGCAAATTACGGGTCTAACTTTTAATAACTTAATTGAATTTCGCGTCATACTTCAACTACATAACATTATACAGTCTCGTCAGCCTGAGTACTAATACAACAGACATGTTTTTCATAGCTCGCGAAGAACCGCATCTTTAATACAACCAAGATTTGATTGCTTACGATCTCAGCACACATTTTTTGTCCACGCTACTCATTTATGGAACTCATTGCCTGTTATTCTAAGGAGAATTAGTCACAAAATAATGTTTTGACTCTTTTGTTAATTTATATTAAATGATTTTATTTGATATCTTTATATTTCTTTTAATTTTTTTCTTTATCCTGCACATACATATGTACGTAAATTAGTCTTAACTTGATTATGAAATTTGAATTGTATTTTCGAAGGATTTCCAAATTACTTTTATGCGTTTACTAGTAATAAGATATTAATCTTAATGTAAATATTGCTTTAAATAAATAAATCAAAAAAAAAAATATTTAATCGCTCCAGGTCTTAATTCATTTGTTCTAAGCATTCTGCAACATTTTCCCCAGTGATGTATAGTAATCCAACGTCAGCAAACTGAATTAATTTCGTGAATTTTGCTCTTATCGTTTATGAACAATAGAAATAACCACACCTCAAGCATTTCCTTGTGCGGTATTCCTATGCTAACGGGGGCTTACGACGATTGTTTGCCTTTTACAGAAGTTTGCTGGGTTCTTCCTGATAAGAAATATTTAAACCATCGAAGTTCAACCGTTTTACTGCCGTAGTACTTTAATTTTTTATTAGTGTTTCGTGGTTTCAAATCTAAGAAAACAGCAACTACCACTTTTTTATCATCTATTTTCCTCCTCCAATCATTTATTACAAAATTAAGACAGGTTTCACAAGAGTAGTTTTCCACGAAACCCCGATTAGTAATTATTTAATAATCTTTGGCTCTCTAAGTGTTCTTGGAGCTGTATTGCAACAGTATTTTCTAAGATTTTTTTGTATAGGTGCAACTTATTTATTGGACGATAATCACTAAATGTTTTTGCATTTTTGGTATTATAAGCAATTCTTTCCATGAGTGATTAAAAATACCTGCACTTATTTTATTTATTTGTTTTACTATATATTTTATTTATATATTTTTAATATAGAGCCTAGAGCATTTTTTGAATTCCATACAAATTGATAGTCCAGTCGATATGTCGGAAAAATGGGTCTACCTGAAAAATTTCAAACTTAATCAAACTTGCACAGAATGTTTGGGGGTATACTAGAAAGACCCCCCTTTCCTGACCTCCTTGTGTTAGCTTGACAGAGGTTGAAAACCCTTTTTTCCGACTTTTTTCAGTTCTTCGCTAATATTTCTTAAACTAAGCACATTGTGTGTACTACATTGCATAACAAAGTTTAAGACCATTAAATTTCCTATAAATTAGTTGGTGAACCAGATCTGTAGGCCGAATATTGACGGCGATACAGCTGACATATTTTTAAGGTATTTTGACCCCTGCAATAAAAGTAGCTGTTTAAATTATAAGGATGATCACTATTCATATTTATACTAACAAAGGAATTTTTAGTATTTTAATATTTTTGCAATGAAAACAAATTAAAAATAATAAATTTTAATATATTTGCTAAATTATGTTGATTATTAAGCTGTGTTAACAATTGGAATAAAAATTATTGGTTTTCATATTATTGGCAGTGATTGGCATACTGGTAAAAAAGCCAATCATTGGGTTGATTGGGAATATGCCGATCATTGGCTAATATGCCAACTAGTGTTAAGAGTGCCAATCATAAGGTAGATTATCACTATGCCAATCATTGGCTACCATGCGCCAATCAATGGTTAGAATGCCAATCTTTGGGATGGTTTGCACTATGTCAATTAGGAAGTCTGCCAACCCTTCGGTGGTAATTGTTCTATAATTTTCCTTACTTTTAATTAACTTTTCCTTTTCAAGGAACTTGAAGGAACTTGGAAATGTTTGTGCGTCGCAACTTGGTTGTGCATTTTTATAACCATACTCAAATAGATATTCTATGACACATGGGAAGTCCAACAAGGTCGGTATCTTATTTGATTTTTTTACCAAAATTAAAACCACATTTTTTTAAGATTGTCAATGCTTTGTTCTTATATTTAAACTTATATTGTAAGAATGATGCGTATAAAATTGGTTACTTTAATTTAATTTAAGCTTTTGTTTCGCCGGTTGTTGCTTGAGAAGTGGCATCACTGCTCTGAGGCTCTTCAGTTGATCCACAAACTAAGCAGGGACATTTTTCCTTAAGAGCAATGCGGTACTTTGGATGGCTAGAAGTTTTTATATATTGTTTTTGAAATTGTTTTTATAAAAAAAATGTTATTTATAAATTAACTAACCTAATTCCGTAGACAATCGGATTGACGCAAGCACTTGATTTCGCAAACGTTGCACCCCAAATTGTTATCAATGGTGTTAGACCTTCGAACTTGAATAAGCCCATGCAGTTAATTATGAGATATGGTGTCCAAGCTGTAAACCATAATGAAATAGTCACCAACGCCACTTTGGCCAATTTTCCTTCTGCGCTCTTCTCGTTATCTTCAGATGATCGCAAGGATTTGACATTCATTTTCTTGGCTTGTTCTCGCATGGCTTTTTCGTGAGCTGCTACAGCCTGGAGGGTTTTTAATAAATAAAAACTGACTTCCTTTCAAGTTATTACTGAAACTTACCGCAATGATGAACCAATAAGAATGGCAAATCATGAAAAGTGGCAAATAGTAGACGAATAGGGAATAAAATATCAAATAAGTTCGAGGATTCCAGTCTCGTTCCAGATATTCAATTCCGCATGAGGTCAAATTTCCTTCTGGAACATACCTGCAATAGAAAATGGTAATAATTTTACCGGCTTAATTATTTATGGTTACAAAATAAAACCAACTGAAATTCAGTTAGCTAGAGTGATCACATCGATATTCATTTCGAAATTACCTGCTCCATCCGAACAAAGGACACACTGTCCAGAACGCTGCAAATGACCAAATTATTATGATTTTTATAATAGCTAGTTTCACTGTCATTGGGCGTCCAGTAACACCCTTCACAATGACTTCATATCTGTCCATGGCTATCATACTCATAGACCAAATAGAAGCATTTCCGCACAATGATCCGCACAATGCGTACACGTCACACATCATCGGTCCCAGGACCCACGTCTCATGAAACAGATTTATAATCATCATTGGACAATTGGTCAACATCATTGTAAAATCGGAGAAGGCTAGATTTAAAACTAGCAAGTTGGCAGGCGTTTTAAGTGATTTTGTCGTTGAAAATATGTAGACAACTATGCCATTACCGCAAAATGATATCAGTCCCATAAGCGACAGAAATGCACCAAGGGCTTTATTCCAAAAGGGATCCATAGCTGGGAATTGGTTCCAATATGGATGGACAAGATGTGCCATGTCGGGTGTAACCTTAAGATTAAAAACAATTAAAAACATGTACATATATTCAAGACAACAAATTATTTGACTTACTTTGTCTGTGACAGATCCATTCGAAAGAGGCAAAAAATGTGGCCCAAACGAATACCCACCGTGCATTCTGATGAAAAAATAAAACAAAAACTATTTATTTTATTTTTTAACAATAACACAGAAATGCAAACTTACGTTTCCATGTTGCGGTATAGGCAGTCTGAGTCGGTACAGCCGATTTATTTTTTTCAGGTATATTACCAGCATTACTTGTTTCTTATATAGGTTATTTTTAATTTAATTAAGTTTCACATTTTTGTTTGCACTTTTTCTTTATGTTTATAATAATATGTTATTGCTTTGTTTATGAATGTCAACATATTTATGGAGAATCAGTTAAAGCATATTAATTCTATGTGGTTGAATTTTATACACATGGGCGGATTTTTGGATTTCTATGTGCGGTAGGCTCTTGCCGGGTATAGAATTAATTAAGAGTTGATGGAGTGGAGTGCATGGATTTATGGTGGTAAGCACCTGGCCTATGGTTGCAAAAAAAATTAAACAACACGACTAAGTCGCATGAACTTGCTCTTGCAGCTATTTATACCTTCTTGATAACGGCTTGAAAATTAATTTGACCAGTTTTATTCAAAAACTATTTTTTTTCCATTTTAAAATTATTTTTTTCGAATTATTTTTGTGCATTATTTGTCAAACATTGCAGGGCTTTCTGAATAGCAAATTTGATTAAAAATTGTGAATAAGTTTGCGAGATAGTCAGTACCTATTTATTAAAAAAAAAATGTTCTATGACAGGTATCCACCGTTTAAAAGCATTTCGATTTATTTTCTGAGTAATGACTTCATTTTGTGCAACAAATCACCCATGCAAAATTTTATCAAAACTGTTCCTGTTTTTTGGAAATATTGGATTTTCGATTACAGTTTTATATGGCAGGCAGGTACAGTTGTTTTTGAAGTCAGAACAAAAATTTCAATTTTACCTCTATAAGAAATATTATAAAAATCTTACATACAGAATTTAAGGCAAATCGGTTCAGCCGTTTAGGCTGTTAGGTGCTGATACAAACAGACTGACGGATAGACAGGACTTGAACTTTCTTCTTGATGCCTTGATTTTAAAAAATAAGTCGCTATTTTTATAGCTTTCTTCTTGTAATCAGTCCTAACTCTCGCACAATCAATGCAATTCACATAAGGTATATGTGATGTCCACTTGTCATACAACATCCCTACACAATTGTGAGGATTTAGGCCATTTTCAGGTAAAAAACAAAATCTTCAAAAAAAAAAAAACACATTTTAGTTTATTAAGATGTCAATGCAATTTCTTATATTTAAACTAACTTAAGAATGGTGCGTTTTAAAACTACGATTAAATTCGTTACTTAATTAAGCCTTTGCTTCTGCTTCACCAGTTGTAACCTGCGAAGCTGCATCACTGCTCTGTGGCTCTTCAGTTGATCCACAAACTAAGCAAGGGCATTTTTCTTTAAGAGCAATTCGATACTTTGGATGACTATATAATAGCATAAGTTTAACAAATAAGTTCAATTCAAAAACAAAACGGGTCAAATAATTTACCTGGCTCCATAGACAATCGGATTAACACAAGCACTTGATTTTGCAAAGGTTGCACCCATAAGTGATATCAATGGGGTAATACCTTCAACCTTGAATAAACCCATGCAGTTTATTATGAGATACGGGGTCCAGGCAGTAAACCACAATGAAATTGTCACCAAAGCTACTTTGGCTAATTTTCCTTCTGCGCTCTTCTCATTGTCCTCAGATGATCGCAAAGATTTGACATTCATTTTTTTGGCTTGTTCTCGCATGGCTTTTTCGTGAGCTGCTACAGCCTGAAAGATTATGTCTTTCAGTAATTCAAGCTTACTTTGATTTTATATATTTTAATATCTTACCGCAATGATGTACCAATAAGAATGGCAGATCATGAAAAGTGGCAAATAGTAGACAAAGAGCGAATAAAATATTAAATAAGTACGAGGATTCCAGTCTCGTTCAAGATATTCAATTCCGCACGAAGTCAAATTTCCTTCAGGAACATATCTGTAATGAGAAATGTTAAGAACAGGTGAGGAATTACAATTCTGGGTATAAGTAAAAGGTAAGTGCAAGTTATGAAAGGCAGGTTTCTGGAATTTGCTTTAATACCTGATGGTCTTTAAAGATACTAAAAGAGACAATAGGCCCTACTAATAATCAAATTAAGTAACAGCTCAAATAAAAATCTCCACACTTTATTAACATTTCGGTGAAAATGTTGTCTAAAGTGTGGAGATTTTATTTAAGCTGTTACTAAATTTGATTACTAATTTATTAGTAAGGCCCAATAAATCTATTTGTAGGGAAATTCATCAAGGGGATTACAAATTTTGAGAGAAGGTCATGCAGATATTTTGTTTTTGAATATTTCATTAACGAGAAAGTCGGAAAGTATTATGTTACTTTTACTAAAACAAAAGTTTTTTATTAAAATTGTTGAATTCGTTTCTAAAAAAATCTTATCATTAAATGGAGAAGATATCCAACAAGGTAGAACCTCCTTTTCAATTTGTACGATGAGGAACAAATTTCCATAATTTCATCCATCTAAATGAAGTACGGTTAACGATTTCCAAACAAATATTCTTCAAAGCTGTTGGTGCGGATGGCGTATATATATGAGGATGGCGTATCAAAACATTTGCGTCGTACAACTGTCTCACTCCACAAAAATTCCACCTGCTTCAAGTGAGGCGTCGTCAAATAATTTGTGTGTAATCAAGAGAGTACTCACCACGCCAGACTTAAATTTCCCAGTCTAAACAGAAATGATTATTATAGTAGAGAAGACACCAACTTATCTGGTTAGATTTGGTCGGGATGTAGCTATAGCCGATAAGTTGTTCCGGAATCCAGAATAAACGACAGATGCACTGAACTGTGTCAACTGTATCTTATTTGCTTACCAAATCTTCATAGCTATATTGTGTGGTCACTTTTTGTAATTTGATAGGAAAATTCTACGGATGGTTTTTGGTCCAGTACAGTGTGGAGGAGACTACTCAATGAAGAGCTTTACAGCGTTGAGCTTGTCAAAAAGATAGTACAGCCGATGAGAAATTGTGCACAAGCGTCAACTAAACTAAATGAATTCAAAGTTGAGTAAATAAAGGTTATATCTATTCTATGACTAAAATTATGTTTATCAAACCCAAACTCTATCTTATTATAAAGGGACCTGTACAATTTTCCGCTTTATCCGAATATTCATAAATGAGATATCCTATAAACACCCGTAAGATATCTTAGAGGTATAGACAGAAATTGGACCCAGAATCATTGGATCAGACTAGCAACTGGGACACAATATTTTGCAATGTATTTACCACGAGTTCAAAATAAGTTACAATGCAATCTAAAAAAAAGGAATTAAAAAATTTATAATTTTGAAATTACCTGCTCCACCCGAACATTGGAGCCACCGTCCAGAAGGCTGCGAATGACCATATGATGAGAATTTTTATAATCGCAAGTTTGATTGTCATAGGACGTCCGGACATTCCCTTCACAATAACTTCATATCTGTCCATGGCAATCATACTCATAGACCAAATCGAAACATTTCCAAACATTGAGCCGCACATTGCATACACATCGCACATCAATGGTCCCAGCACCCAAGTTTCATAGAATAAATTGACTATCTGCATTGGGCAATTCGATACCATCATACCGAAATCCGCAAACGCCAGATTTAAAACAAGCAAATTGGCAGGTGTTTTAAGTGATTTTGTCGTTGCAAATATGTAGACTACTAGACCATTGCCGAAAAATGATAAGCATCCCATAACGATTAACCAAGTACCAAGGAGCTTATTGTACATTGGGTCCAGGGGAGGAAATTTATTCCAATATGGATGAACAAGATGTGCCATATCGGGTGTGACCTTAAAATTAGAAAAAGATCATCATATTGATAAGATATTGGTTTTTGAAACTAGAATACATTTATGTATAGATATTTAAAAAAAAATAAGACTCACTTTGTCTGTTACAGATCCATTCGAAAGGGCCAGGAAAAAGGGGCCAATATGTGAACCACCATCCATCCTTTAATAGAAAATAGCAAATAGTTTGTTTGAATAAAGTTTAATATTTTTAAAATATCTTATACCTTTCCATGTTGCTCGATTAGCGTTCAGAAACTTATGGGCTTGGTTTTGATATTACAATAAATGCTCAGCTGCCTTCGATTCTTATACTATTTCTTTAACTTAATTACGTTGCATTCATTGGCAACATAAATGCATGTTTATTCCTTGCCAATTGATGCGAATAGTTTTATGATTTTAATTTTTCATGTGTGGCTTATTCATTTAAGTGTGTAATTAGTGATTACTAACAAATACCCAGGGACGGATTGTTTGCTTTTTTCGAAATATATTTCGATCTGGGCGTACTTTGTGTAGATAGTGTAGGGCGCTTTGAATCATTAAGTATGGTTCCTTAATGTAAAATATTAAATGCGTTCCCGTCCCAATGTTTTTATATCACATTGACATTATCTATACACACACGTTGTGAAAGCTTATAATAAATTATGACTTAGGCATGTGGAGCATAAACAAACCCATTGTCATTGTCATAATGCGCTTTAGTACTGTTTATAACAATGTTGTTCGCCTTTGTTTTTAACTAAAATTGTTCCCATGTATTTTTTTTTTTAAGAAAGTTGAGAAAAAAAAGAGATTTAAATTTATTTGGTAAACAACTGCATGGGTCTTGTTTATGAAAAATCAAGGGTTTGTTTAGTAATATACACTGGGAATATAAGTCTTTGACGAAGGTGCAGAAGCACTAGACAAAAATCGATTTGGACTTATCCGCGAGTGCATAACTGAAGAACCATAATTAAAATATTCAGTGAAGCAACTACTGATTGCTCTACTCAAGCATTAATGTTGCCGGTATCTACCAACGTCACGTAATGTGTCGACAGAAAATGCACAAAATAATAATTTCTTAGAAAACATATGCTTTGGAGGTGTACAAGGGTTGGTTTATGTTTACAATCAGATTAAAGAAAAAAATGTTAAAGGGTTCTGAAACCAAGTCTTAATAATTTTTTAGTCGTTGAATACATTTTTCGCATGTCGCGGAAAACTTTTTTTTTATTTATTTCGTCTACATTATGAGTGGGTATATTATAATTATATGCCTATTAGTTTCGTGGCAAAGACAAATGCAGCAGAATAGCTTTATTATTATGTTTATCGCCAGTCAGTGCGTTTGTTTGTTTGTGGTTAATTGGTCGTCTGTCTGATAAGTAGGTTGAAAAAAGTTTTTTAATAATAGAAGATTTCCGGAGTGCCTACCAAAGGAATTTTTTTTTTTATAAACTTTTAATCATTAATAATAATAATTTGTACAAACGTTAGGCCAGGCGCGTACTAGGCGACCAGGCCGCGGGGCCAGTTCGCAGCGGACATCACGAGCTCTTTTACGATACATAGTGCTAAAGAAAAAAAAATATTAAAAAAACAAGCCATAATGCCATTATCTTATTTAAAGCCAGAAATATTGTCTTCTTTTATTTTTTTTTTTAATAAAGTTGTTTTAGTAAATTGTTTTTGAAAAATTAATTTTCAAACTCAAAATTTTTAAAACTAAAATTAAAAAAAAAAATTAGACTTTTTTTTTAAAAAAATTGTATTACTGTATATGTATACAAATTGGTGTATGTTTGAAATCCGATGTTTCTCAGTTTTTGCAGACTTGCGTATGAAGTTTGCTTAATGAATACCTAACCCAAGTTATAGTGACCTCGAGCACCGAACACAAATTTGTCAAAAATCTGATTTTTGAAAAATCAAATTTGAGAGTACCGTCCCGTACGTTCTTAAAGTAAACTCAATTGGCTACAATATGAGACTTGTTAGTCTCTGAAGACAAAATAGTAACAAAAATAAAGCTCATATTAAAGCAAATGTTATCTACATCAAAAACGTCCTTAAAAGACACTAAGGGGCCAGTTACCTATAGCTATCATTGAAAAGCATCATTGAAAATTTTCTTTTCCAATTTGATGTCAAATTATCCAACAAGGTTGGTGTAAGTTTAGTTTAGTTTATTTATTTCGTTAAAAAAGCTAACACTGTAAGATATAATCTTATAAGCTAGTGAAAGTTTATGTACTAACATTGTTCAACAGAAAACAGAAAATTTATAATGAAAAAGAATCATATTGATTTGATAAGAAGTTAATCATAAATTTATGTACAAAATTAAGAAACAAAAATTAAATAAAAGAAGTATAATTGAATAAGAAAAATATAGTAAATAAAGTTTAAGGAAAAAGAAGAAAAAGAAGAATGGAGAAAACAATTTGAAGTTTAAATTTTATTTTTTTTTTTTTTTTTTTGAAGAAGTTAGTTCCTTTGATTGAGGAAAAAAACCTTTAGACTACTCTGAAACTGTTCCATGTTGCTTAGCTCTCGCAGATTCGATGGTAGTGAATTCCAAAGGCGTACTGCAGCAATAAAAAACTGTCTCTCAGATGTTAGACAAGAGAACCGCGGAAGTATTACACAATTTGTTCTATTTGATGCTGGGAACCGAATTTTTCGAATAGATAAGTTGGTTGACGTGTTCTTATAATATTAAAAAACAGTTTTAGTGTTCGAAACTTAATGAAATTTTCAAAGGACATACTTAAAAGATTATAAGACAGATGCGAGACATGATCATACCTTTGTAGCCCGTATATGTACCGAATGGTGCTGTTAAACGCTACTTTTAGTTTGGCCTTACTAGCAGAATCACAATTATAAAATATTTCACAGCCGTATGTGAGAACTGGGATAATCAAGGCCTTGGCAAGAAGGATCCTTGAATTGAGTGGGGTAAACTGCTGGACAGTCCACAGATTTCTAAGGGCTCCATAGGCTTTCCCAACAATTGAATTTATGTGATTATTCCATGTCAGAGTTCTATTAAAGGCAATGCCAAGATTTTTTGATGTGTTAGCAAATTCTAGAGGGCACTTGTTTAGCAGTATCGGAGGAAAATAAGATAAATCTAACATTTTTTTTGAGATAACTAAGCACTTACACTTGTTTGGATTCAGAGTAAGACCATTACTTTCTGCCCAATTGAAAATCCGCTCAAGATCATCATTAATTAAGGAGACACAGTTTTGGATAAGTCCCAGGGGGCAACTTTTGTAAATCTGGATATCGTCAGCGTAGAAGTGTTTAGAAGCTTCAAGGATTATTGAAAATATTTCATTGATGTACAGAGAAAACAAAAGTGGTGCCAAAATCGAACCTTGGGGGACACCTCGTATTATTGGAAGAAACTCAGACAATCGGTTATCGACACATACGGCTTGCTTTCTATCACCAAGGTAAGACGAAATCAGTTTTACCGCTTCTGGAGAAACACCAAACTTATAACGCAACTTATTTAAGAGCAAAGAGTGGTTAATTAACACCAACATGGTTTGGATAATTCGCATTAAAATTGAAAAAGAAAATGTTTAATGATGCGTTTCAATGATAGCTATAACTGGCCCCTAACTAGTCCTTTATGGTTATATGATTGTAATGATAGCTAAAATAAAAAAAAATCCGAAATTTTCGCGTTTTTTTTTCTATTATTGACAAAGTTGAGTTCGGCACTCTTGGGTTATTTAAAAGACCAACATCATAAACAAGTTTGCAAAAACTCAGAAACTTCGGATTTCACGCTCATTAGAAACCCAATACTCTCAGGGGACAATTTTACTGGACTATATGTAATTTTAAGAATACTAAGAGATTAACCTTCCTTTTATTAACAAAGAAATAAAATTAATAATGATACAAATTCTATATAGTTGATACTAATATGAAAATTTATTGAAAAATAGTCAACCAATTAGTAGATTTATTTTAAGTGGACTTTTCTGTTCACTTAACTTTTAAATAAATGATGCTAAGTCTTCTACTTGGTTGAATAATTTTCAATTAATTTTCTATTAGTACCTACTATATATAGAATTTGTATCATTATTTATTTTATTTCTTTCTTATATCTGAAAGGTGTTTAATGCCAAATCACTAAAGCCTAGTTTAAGGCCTTGTACAATAATTCCAAAAACCCCTCTGACGGTCAATACTAAATCTTAGATACAAAGTTTAAGGGATATCGGTCAAACGATTTAGGCTGCAGGTGCTAATAAAAGACAGACAGATTGTCAGTCTGACTGACATATACAGACACACAGTCCGAATTTCCGGCCCACTTTTTTCGACTTTGGTATCATCGTAATATCATGTTGGATTGATTTTCTAAAAAAATAAAATTTGCACGAACCTACATATTTATGTCTTAGCAAACTGATTCTGCGAGGTTGCTATACTGAAAAAAAACCTCGTCCGAAATTCTTTTGCACATCGATTTTAACATCACGATGTACAGAAAGCGAAACCATTCAGCCTATTTTCAGATAATGTCAGATCTGAGGTAGGTCCTGATACTAGTCCCAGGCAAACTAAATTAGGCTTAAACGAGGACAAAATTGCAACCAGAAGCTTTTTAAATGGATTTTTTTCAGAATTCACAAATCAGAATTCAAATTCTCTTAGCACCTCGCTCTTCAAATTCGGGTAATGTCGGTTTGGGCTGAAGTAATACTTAATAAATGGGTCTTGAATAGGCCTTCACACTGGCAATAACTTTTATTTTGTTTTGTTGCTGATTTTTTGCTCACTGGGGAAAAAATACAAGGTGTTAATCAGTGTGCATCAACTTTTCTGACTTTGATCAAATTCCCCAAGTTAGCCTTCTGTTTGTATGAAATAACGCTAATAAGGAACACATATGAATGGATTACGAGACCATAAGCGCAATCAAAATTATAACATATTATCACACACACACCGTTCTGTCCGCCATTTTGAAATACACTTTTGGAGGTGTTCCTATGGTTGAATTTTGTCTGGTTTTGGATATATTGTTCAGGTATGAAAGCTTGGAAGTCAACAGTTGTAGCAGAAGCTAATTCCCAGAGAAAGACGTGGCCACAGTTAAGATAGTTAAGATATCTAGCTGCAGACCGTGAAGGATGGAGACGTTTTGTTGGCACCCTATGCCCCGAGCGGGGTTACAGGACTTGATGATGATGATGAAAGCTTATTACAAATCAATTTAAAAACTTTCGAAAAGTTTTGGAATGCACGAAAATTTGGCAATAGGCCTTTAATTGGTGACATCTGCTTCGGAAGTCTTTTTGTGAATCGGAATAATAAAAGAATCATTGGTTTCGGAAATGGGTGGACAAGGGTGAGCATATTTTGTTTGAGAAGGTTTACCTACCTATACCATACATAAATCAAAGACTTAAATTTAATATCGTAAAAATAGTTTTGTTGGCCTAAGAATCTTGATTCTAGATTTTTTTACTTAATTAATAAATATTCCGCTCTAAAAACAATTTTGAAGTTAATTATATCTTAAATTTTTTTTATGTTAATCCAACGAAATGTTCTATATGCTCTTATTTTGTTTTGAATCTTTATAAAAAGAAGTCTTAGCACTTTAATACAATTTGATATGATTCTGATTGTTTTTCTCCTATATTACTTATTTTCTTTGAATTATAGGTTCGTTAATTTTTTTGTTTTAAACCAACAAGAAACTTGCCATAAGAGAAAGTTCGCGTGACCCATTCTTGCTCTTTATGTTTATAATTTTTACCAACACGAGAAAATTTAACAAAAATGCGAATAACTGTATGACGGCCTCAGTGTATGTTGCTCATTAAAGAACTGACAAAGTATTATTATAAATGCGGGGGTTGCCAAATTATTTTTACTAGCAAAGTGGTCGCGTACTCCAAAAATTTGAAAAACACTGAGCGGGTACCTGCCATCATAATAATATAATAGTTTTAGTTTTTCCGAATTTTCTCGAAAACGGCTTCATCGATTTTGCTAAAACTTTGTAAACATTATACTTGCGAAGCTCTTAATATAACTGCATTTCAGAATTTCGGCTTAAAAGCAAATAACGGAGATTTGGTGTTAAAGGTTCTTTACAGATTTGACCAGATTTTTATTACAGCTGAACCAATATCTTTTATATTTGGTATGAATATGGTATTTAAGTCAAACATTTAACATACAATCCATTTAATGATATAGCTTAACAACATCTTAAGAAATAAAGTGCACGACTGGGTCGCACGAACTTGCTCTAGTGGTGCATTACTCTTGGTTGCACGTACTTGTTCTTGTGGCAAGTGGCCACGAAAATAAAATTGAATTTAA
Source organism: Baccha elongata (assembly GCA_951217065.1). Classification (NCBI taxonomy): domain Eukaryota; kingdom Metazoa; phylum Arthropoda; class Insecta; order Diptera; family Syrphidae; genus Baccha; species Baccha elongata. The sequence continues at coordinate 181,173,950 of OX578272.1, read as the reverse complement.
ATTTTTTAAAGGAAAAAAAAATCATGAATTTTTCACTTCTTTTTACAAAAATTCAAGCCAAAATTAAAGTATGCAGAGAAAATTAAGCTTTTCCAAAACCGTTATATGGCAGGTACCGTTATTTTTTAGCTAAAAAAATTCAATTTCTCCTCTTAGAAATGGTCTACAAAACCCTACATACCAAATTTGAAGTAAATCGGTTTATACTGATACATACAGACTGACATGCAGACTGACATACAGATAGACAGACAGACACAGAATTTCCAGACCCACTTTTTTCGTCTTCGCTATCATCGTATTTTTTTTTTTGCATGAATGTATAACTTGCCTTATAGTACCTATAACGCTAATAAAAATAAAAATTCGATAGTACATAATTTCATGAATAAAAATTTTACTCCCATAGTTTGCAACAAGAGCAATTTCGTGCGACCTAGTCGTGTATTTTTTTTTTGTTTTCTGTGTAGTAGGGTTAATGGCAAAAGCACAAAATAAAACAAAAAGCGCCAAACACTATAGTAATAAAGTACAGTGATGTCAATTTCAACACTTTTTTTCGAAATCGGTTGATGGTACGATGAAAAATGTTGAGACCTATTTTGTAGAAAATGATATAAGCTACAATTTTTACTTCAACACTTTTTGCAAAAATGTATTAAAATTCTACCCCTTCACCCCCTCAAAAATTATACCTCCGGGTCAAATCATGGGTAGTTTTAAGGATTTGTCTAACAAATCAAAACAAATGTCTCCAGCAAAATACAGCTTTGTCGGAAATATTTCCGAAGTAAATTGTAAATGTAATTTACAATTCAGAAAATGAAAGAAATTTTAAAACTCAATTTTAAACATGATTTAAGTATTAGTACATACTTTTTTCACAAGCAGTATTTAATATCACTTATTTTGGATTCAAAACAAAAATTTGGAAAAATGCTGGAGTTATTAGACTTTTTGAAAAAAAAACTTTAATGCTCTTCGAAAGTACAATACATGCAAGCTTAATTTCTTGGAGCAATTATTAAAGCAACTTTTAGATTACAAAAAAGTAAAAAAAGAGTATATGAAATCCATGAGAGGGGAAGTCTAGTTGCCCAACCACGAAATTTTTAATACTATAACTTGGTATATACTTGAATCTGTTAGACATAATCTATAAATAGAAATTCCTTAGCAGAGGTGCGGTTAAGATGCAATATAAAACGATTGATCATCTGATAATGTCCATTTAAGATAAGGGAGGTTGGTCTAATAATGTGCATTTTCGACTTCTTTTTTCTTAAAATCGTATAGGTACTGTTCCATAAAAAAAAACAAATTTTGATTTTTTTAGATGTCAATGCAATATCTTATATTTAAACTTAGCGTTAGAATGGTGCGTTTTATATTACGAGATAAATATTTTTTTTTAATATTTAAGCCTTTGACTCTCCTTCCCCAGTTGTAGCCTGTGAATTTGCATCACTACTCTTGGGTTCTTCAGTTGATCCGCAAACTAAGCAAGGGCATTTTTCTTTAAGGGCAATTCGATACTTTGGATGACTACATAATATTTTTTAAATTAATAATTACAAAAAAAAAATAGCCTCAATTGATTTACCTGGCTCCGTAGACAATCGGATTAACACAAGCACTTGACTTTGCAAAAGTAGCGCCCATAACTGTAATTAACGGGGTAATACCTTCAACCTTAAATAAACCCATGCAATTTATAATGAGGTATGGTGTCCAGGCAGTGAACCACAATGAAATTGTCACCAAAGCTACTTTGGCCAATTTTCCTTCCGCACTTTTCTCATTGTCCTCAGATGATCGCAATGATTTGACATTCATTTTTTTGGCCTGTTCTCGCATGGCTGCTTCATGAGCTGCTACAGCCTAAAAGATTGTCTTTCAATAATTCAAGCCTATTTTAATTCTATAATTTAATATCGTACCGAAATGATGTAATAATAAGAATGGCAGATCATGAAAAGTGGCAAATAGTAGACAAAGAGCGAGTAAAATATCAAATAAGTTCGAGGATTCCAGTCTCGTTCAAGATATTCAATTCCACAAGAAGTCAAATTTCCTTCAGGAACATATCTGTAATGAGGAAAGTTAATAATAATTTAGGTTCTGTGGTACAAAAATGAATACTTCTAAGCTTTCTAAACCGAGAATTTATTCCAACAAGTAAAAAAAACAGTGGCCACAAACGACACAAAAGTTTGTGTATAATCTAAATTGTTTCAGTCGTTTTTTTGAGAAAAAATCTGCATCATAATTGTTAAATGGCGGGAACCAGTAATCTTACTATGAATGTCAATTACTACGTTGTTAATGCGTTGTTAATGCGTTGTTAACCCAATATATTTTTCAAAACATTGAGAAGTTTGAGGTAAATCGGCCCACCCGAGGACACAATGAATGTTTTCTATAGAACAGAATGAATTCGTATGAATTCCTCTTGGTTTATAAAAACGAAGTTCTAGTGACCACTTGATTTGTCTGTGTTTTTAGCTCTTCCGTTATGAGGAATTGAATGAATTCAATTTATTACCTGAAAGATGTGATTTGGAGGAATTGGTGCTTTTTCACAGAAGAGTCTCTGAATAACATTGTACAATATTTTGCTGTCAAAGTCCGAAACGCAAACCACTACGTCGCCGCTGGGTGTGGTCACTGCTTCTTACTATTTTGATTTACTTACGAAGTCAAAACACAAAATCAATGCTAAATATAATTTAAGGCTAATTGATATTAAGAAAGTTATTTAAAATATCGTTTGAAATTACCTGCTCCATCCAAACATTGGACACACCGTCCAGAAGGCTGCAAATGACCATATGATGAGAATTTTTATAACCGCAAGTTTGATTGTCATAGGACGTCCAGACATTCCCTTCACAATAACTTCATATCTGTCCATGGCAATCATACTCATAGACCAAATCGACACATTTCCAAACATTGAACCGCACATTGCATATACGTCGCACATCAATGGTCCCAGAACCCAAGTTTCATAGAATAAATTGACTATCTGCATTGGGCAATTCGATACCATCATACCGAAATCCGCAAACGCCAGGTTTAAAACAAGCAAATTGGCTGGTGTTTGTAGGGTTTTTGTCGTGGAAAATATGAATACCACTAGACCATTGCCGAAGAATGATATAAGTCCCATAACTGTTAGCCAAGTACCAAGAATCTTATTCCACATTGGGTCCATTGGTGGAAATTGATTCCAATATGGATGTACAAGATGAGACATATCGGGTGTAACCTTAAATATTGAAAACATATTTATTTAAAAAAGTATGAGTAATATAGGTTAAAAAAGACTCACTTTATCTGTGACAGATCCATTTGTAAGGGCCAGGTAATAGGGGCCAAAAGAAGAACCACCGTCCATACCTTAATTCAAAAATTAAAGTTGAAATATAACACAGTTTTATTTATAAAAATCTTACTTTTCTATGTTGCTCGATTGGTGTTCTGAATCTAGTGCGTCAAGTTTTGATATTGCAATACATGGTCAGCTGCCTTTGATTTTTATACGATTTTTTATAATTTAATTAAGTAACTTTTATTGGCATATAATAAATGTGTATTATATACTTTGCCTTTTGATTCGCATATTTTGCTTATGATTTCCATGACTTACGAATTATATTATAATTTTTAATGCGGCTTATTATTTTGACTGTGTATAAGAAGTGATTCCTAAAATACAGGGGCGGATTACGGGTACGGTTATAATATTGGGTTGATTTGGTTTTTCCTTTTTCTGATACAGTTTTAATGTTATTTTATATCTTCACTTCTTCATTTTCTGATGAAAGATAATATTGCTGGGAATACAATAAGGGCTTTTGAATTATTAGATATGGCCAGTTAATGTAAAATGCTTTCCTGGGCCATGTAATTCCAGCAATGTTTATATTACATTGGCATTAGGTATCAACACACTGTGGGAATCAACAAAGCTTATAACAAATTATGGTGTATGTAGAATGTGGAGCATAAACAAACGCAATGCCGCATTGTCATATGTAATGCATATAGTGATTTTGTTGCTTTGGTTTAGACTCAAATTGTTCCCATTGCTTTTAGCTTTTTTTTTTTTTGTGAGAATTCAGAAAAAGAACGAAAAAATGAAATTTATATTATAACTTGGTAAAAAAAACTGCTTGCTCTTGTTAATGAAAAATCAAAGGCTTAATGCACACGATAGGAAAATAAGTCATTGACGAAAGTATAGAAGCACTAGACGAAAATTCGATTTTGTCTTATCTGGGACTGCATAACTGAAGAACCTTAATTTAAATAACCATTCAACCAACAACTGACTGCACAACTCAACCATTAATGTAGTTTGTTGTGGCGGTTTCATCAGAACTTGCTGTGATATGTCAGCCGAATATACAAAAATAATGCATCAGAAAACATAAGCTATGGGTGACAAGGGTTTTTTTATGTTTTCAATAGAATTAAAAATAAAAATGTTTAGTGCTGAAACCATTGCACTTTTATATATAGTCTTTATAGTTTCTTGGTAGTTTAATACATCTTTTTTTTTATATAATGAATAAAAACTGTATTTATTCCATGCTATAGATTTTATGTTAAAGAAAATGTTGGTAGAATCGGTTTACTCATATCTCTTGTTTATGCTGAAAGAGTCTGATAAACTGGATTGAGAATAACTTTTTAAACTTTAGTTTGTTACAATTGTTTTTGAAGTAAAGACTAACGCCCGATTCGATCACATTTAAAACTTGAACTGTAACTAGGAAACCGTTGTAAAATAATAAAATAACAAAGGAAATTTTATTTTATAACTATTCTTATTATCTTAAAACGAGTTTTAATCAATTTGAATAAATCAGGTTTTAGTCATAGAAATCATCTGGCCACTTATACTTGCAATCATTTGAAATCACGTTAAAATCAGGTGCAATTTCAAGTGAAAAAATGTTTTAAAAAAAAATGTTGGTTATCGATTTCAAATGATTTCTTGCAATCATTATAAATTTGAAATCACCTTAAGTTTTTTTGCAATCATAAAATCAAAAATGCCATAATGAAATCACAAATCCTTTACAAATCCAATTTTATATATGGCACACATATTTTTGGATGGAAAAAATGTCAAACTTGGTCGTGGGTCGTCAGATGTCTACGGTTTAGCTAGCAAACAACACCAATGTTGCATTTCCATTAATTGTAGTTTGATATGCTTTTATTGGTGTTAAAATCCAACACTATTATATACTTACAGTAGTAGCAGAGAGCTGCAAATTATTGTCTTTTGAGATTTCTAACTTCATAAAAAAATCTGGTTAAGATCTAATTTTAATTTAAAAATTTCAACACTAAATTTAAAGAATCAAGAATCTTCATGAAAAATAAATTATTTTTTTTTACACTATCAGATTTATATGTTCAAATAGAGTTTAAAGCAAGCATCAACATTTTTTTTTTTTTTGGTGCCACCACTGTCCTACATAAATTATACCTATTAATACTTAAAAATACGTAGGTCGGCCAAGGCAACAACTTTGACTAACCATCAATATCAAGGTGGTCACTTAACCACCAGTATTTTTGAACTTACTTATAAAAGCCCCTTTTGTCCCGAAGGGGCACAGCTCTACTGAACCGCAGACGCTCTGCTCCGTTCCCAGAGCCGACGTCTCGACCATACAGGATTCGCCGATCCACAGTTCTACGGCCGACGTGGTAGATTAACGGAACCGCCAATCTATCCTGTATCAGCCCCCGACTGTCTAAATAGAGGAATGTCTCGGGCGGGATGAAACCGTTAAGACGAATGCTCTCACTATATTCATCATTAGGGTAGTAAGCCCCGAAAATAAGTCCATTGACTGAGGTCATCGCTCTTGCAATGTGACCCCGAATCAGCTTAATTAAAAAGTTATCTATCCTGTTTATATTGGCCCCGTTGTATAAGACCTCGTTGGCATAATAATGTTTGTACTCCGACTCTGGTGTTCTGTGTAATCCAAGACAGGTCCTAAGACACTGCCTCTCAAACACCCGAATCTTTTCCATTTGAGATGGGGCAACGTTAAACCACACAGGGCACCCATAGGCAATCATTGGCCGGATGATGGCCATGTAGCAAATCACCTTCACCCTGTTTTCAAGGCGGCTGCTATAAAACAACCGTCTTGTCAGAGCAAACGCTCCCCTAGCTCTGGCCAGAGCAGCATCTATATGTCGATTGAAATATAGATACTGATCTAGCCAGATACCAAGGTACTTTACTACATCTTTACTCGCCAGTGGATGTCCACTTGGTCCAACGATCACTAGATTTCTCCAGTTCTTTCTTGTATCCCTAGAAGCCTTATACAAAGGGGTTCTAAACAGGATAGTTTCTGATTTCTGAAAGTTAATTTTTAACTTCCAGTCATCACAATATCGCTGAATCTTGTCTAAGTCACGCTGCAAGAGAATTCTGATTTCTCCAACTTTTGGACCCGTCCTGTACGCTACAAGATCATCGGCATGCGCAATCGCATGAGTGAGACTACCTATCAGATCGCTGGTGTAAATACTAAAAAGAATCGGCGAGTTCACAGCTCCTTGCTGTAGACCGTTTTTAATATCAAAAGTTGTGGTGGAAGTTACATTGCCACTTTTGACAACAAACTTTCTACCATTGAGCATGTCATGAAGCATATATAACAGTGGTTTACTTATGCCAAATCTGGTTAATTTCAGATAAAGACCCTCTAACCATACGGTGTCGAAAGCCTTCTCTAAATCAACCAGAACGGCACCCGTGCATTGATTTTTTGCTTTGTTCCATTGAACATCAGAAACTAACTTAGACGCGGCATGAATAGTGTCATGCCCCGCCTTAAAGCCAAACTGATTGTCTGGAATAATATTCTTGTCCTCAGCCCACTTGAACAGAGCTCTATTGAGAATCTTTTCGAATACCTTACTGATACTTGGAAAAAGACTTATCGACCGAAGATTTGCCGGATTGGAGCTGTCCTTTCCCTTTTTGGGGAGAGGATGGACCACAGCTGTTTTCCAACTCACTGGATAATATGCATTATTCAATGCGTTGTTAAACAGTGTGGTATAAATGTCTATGGCTTCCTCAGGGAGATGTCGTAACACAATGTTGGGTATACCATCGACCCCCGCAGATTTCTTTTTCTTTAATGTTTGAAAAATTAACTTCGAGATTAACAATGAACTGGGTCCATTTCGCTCGGCGATGGTGGCGTTTGCCAAATTTTCGTCATTGAACCCGGTGAAACCAGTATTCTCAGATCGCCATTGCGTTATGTTATTTCCAAGATAGAAATTGTGCAGCAAATCTCTGTTCTCCAGGTCATGATTCGGACGAATGCTAGCATTCACCTTATACACTTGCTGGAAAGCAGCCCCTACAGCTTCTACCTTTTCCTGAGGATCTTCTATCATATAAAAATTTTCATCGAAAACGGCACCTTCCGGATCAATTCCCGCAATCGTTAGTACGTCTTCGTTATCTGTTGTCCTCTGGATTTTAAGACATGGAAGATCGTTTTGATCATTTCTTCTAAATATCTTATTTATTTGGGGAAACATACTAGGGTCGCTAGAATTAACAGCCCGAATTCAACTCAAAAAATCAACATATGAAAGAAAGATTTGCCAACACATATACTGGGTGATTTTTTAAGAGGTTTAGAACTTTTCTTTAAAAAAAACACAAAAAATTCAAAAAAATGAATAAAATATTTATTTGAATCGATAGTTTGAACCTTGCAATTTAATGTTTAAAGATAATGTCATGCAAATGTTGACCGCGGCTGCGTCTCAGGTAGCCCATCCGCTGAGTCCAATTTTGGCATACTCTTTCACACATATCGGCCGGTATCTCACGAATGAATGCATGGATGTTGGCTTCCAGTGCGTCAATCGAAGCGGGCTTGTCCCTGTAGACATTAGCCTTGACATACCCTCACAAAAAATAGTCTAATGGTGTCAAATCGCACGATCTAGGCGGCCAATTGACCGGCCCGAAACGTGAAATTAACTGTTCACCAAACTCGCCTCGCAATTGCGCCATTGTTTCGCGTGCTGTGTGGCATGTGGCACCGTCTTGTTGAAACCACATATCATGCAAGTCAAGAACCATTGACAGTAACGCTGCGATTCGCATCATCTTTGAAGAAATATGGACCAATAATGCCGCCGGCCCATAAACCGCACCAAACAGTGGCTTTTTCGGGATGCATTGGTAACTGTTGCAATGCTTCTGGCTGATCTTCACTCCAAATGCGGCAATTTTGCTTATTTACGTACCCATTCAACCAAAAATGAGCCTCATCGCTGAACACAATTTTTCGATAAAAAAGCATTTCGAACATTTCGAACCGAGCACGAATTTTGATAGTAAAATTCAATAATTTGCAAGCGTTGTTCATTTGTAAGACGATCCATGGTTAAATTGCAAACCAAACTGAAGCTGTTTGACAGTAACACAAGGTACTAAACACACGTCAGCTGTCAAAACCAGTGTTGCCAAAACCAAACCAGCTAAAAAATCACCCGTTATAATGTGTTCCACTGGCTCATCACTTAGTGCTGGTGTTAGTTGTTAGTAAGCACAATGGTACAAAAACAAAAACACATGCACATAAATACAGCATAAATACAATATAACAATACAACACATAAACAATTATGATCGTGGAGCAATAGAAGTTAACAGGTCCGAAGCATCAATTTGTCCGCTGATAAGTTGATGAAGAAAAATTAAATCATTATTTACCCTTCGTTGGTGTAAAGATTGAATCTGCAAAAGCTGTATCCGATGTTCATAAGGTGGTAGATTATAAGGATCGGCCCAAAGAAGGCTTTTAAGAGCAAAGCGAATAAACTTATGCTGCACTAATTCAATACGGTTCTTATGGATTTCATAAAAAGGAGTCCATATACTTGTGAGACATACTCAAGATGAGGCTTAACGTAGCAGTTGTACAAAGAGAGAGAAACGTACGGATCGTTAAATTCTTTTGCCCACCGTTTTATGAATCCAAGCATAGAGTTCGCTTTATTTACAATAAAATTAATATGTTCAGAAAATTCTAGATTAGCACTAAAATTTACACCTAAGTCTTTGAAACTAAGCACGCGACAGATTTTATCTTGAGATATACAATATTCAAAGAAACTTGAGGATCTTTTCTTTGAGAAGGTCATTGTTTGGCATTTTTAGGGTTAAGAGTTAACCCGTTTTTATAACACCATATACTGAAACCATTGACATCAGCCTGCAGAAGATTGTGGTCATTAGGAGATTTGATTGTTTTAAAAATTTTCATATCATCTGCAAATATGAGAATCTCACTAAAGCGTATACAAGATGAAACGTCATTTATAGCAAGAATGAATAAGAATGGGCCCAAATGACTTCCCTGGGGTACGCCTGAATGGGCAAAGAAAGTATTTGAAAGGGAGTTTCTAAATTTGACCTGGTAAGAACTATTTTCAAGGTACGATTTGATCCACGAAATAAAAAGAGTAGGGAAACCGTACGCTTGGAGTTTAAAAACAATAATGTCATGGCTGAGTTGGTCAAATGCTTTAGAAAAATCTGTGTATATGCAATCAACTTCATTACCTTTTTCTAATGCATTTGAACAATTATGCAAGAAGGTAAGAAGGTTTGTAATAGTAGACCTTTTCTGCACAAAGCCATTTTGCTGTTTACAAATAATGTTTTTTACCAAAAAATGAAAGGCTTTCACATACAACCTGTTCAAAAAGCTTTGGAACACATGACAATTTAGAAATGGGTCTATAGATATTAATGTCAAAATTTGTGACCCTTTTTAAAAACAGGAGTGAGAAATGATTTCTTCCAGAAGGACGGAAATTCCCCAGCTTTTAGAGAAAGCTCAAACAAAAATTGCAAGGGCTGCACTATTACACCACTACATTTTGTCAGAACGCAATTGCGGGTCAACCGTGAGGGCCATAAGAGTAATCGTCATTTAAGGATGACAAAAAAAACAAAACTCTATCTTGTTTCACAGGAATATTGTTAAAATTATCTTGCGGGTAGCTGTTCACGTCTTTAAAAAAAATCTATATCAACATTTCTATGAGTATCAACAAATAAGTTACGAAAATTATTTGCAAACGCATTGCAAATATCACTGGGATTTTTTACGGAAGTGTTTTTATATAGAAAATTTGCTGAGAAACCATCCGAATTTTTTTTCGAGTTAACAAAATGCCAAAAACTTTTAGGGTCCTGTTTTAAAGAAGCCCCCATTTCGTGAATGTAATTGGTGTACAACAATTTTGAAAGAGTTTTAAATTCTTCAAATAAGGCAATAGGTATATTGTTCGAAAATTGTTAGAGAGTAGGCTTTTATATAAGCTTTCCATACTTTATTTCTCTTGTTTCGAAGAGATTTTAACTCTTGTGTGTACCAAGGGTGACAAAAATTAGTGTTTTTAGATATTTTTGTACAGCTACTGATTATATTATAGAACTCAGTTACTGCATCGTCAATATTTGTAGAATCGTATATATTTCTAATATTAGATCTACTTATTACATCGGAAAGCAACTGAAAATTTGACTTTCGAAAGTCAAAAACAAACGAACAATCTTGAGAATTACAGTTTTCGAGAGCAAGGCCGTAGCCAGACAATTATTTCGGGGGGGGGGGGTTATACTTATTCCATTGACCAATCAATCTGTACCTTTCTGTAGATGTAATAAATAAAATTAGTACAGCCCATTAAAACAAAATCCACCAAACACGACTTTTAATTGCGATAATGATACTATTCTATGTATAAGGCAAGTTATGGATTCGTCAAAAAAAAAAATTGAGATAACAAATAAACATGATATTGCGATGATAGGGAAGTAGACAAAAGTGTGTTGGAAAATTCTGTTCGTCCGACTGCCTGGTTGCAGATCTGCAGCCTAAATGGATAGGCTGATTTGCAAACTTGGTTCAGAGTGTTTATTTAGTAGTCTCGCACTAGGCGTTGTTGAAATTGGAATTTTAGCTCTAAAACAATGGTGAATGTCATATAACAGTTTGTTAAAACTTAATTTTTCTAAAAATGGCCTTAAAGATTTTGATAAAACAGTCAAGATTTATCTTAAAACAGTACCTCCCATAGAACCGATTTTTTAAAATCAGAATTTCTCGCTAACAACAAAACCGATTTCAATTAAATTTAAAATTTAGGAAGGTTTTTAAAATTCATATACGTAACTTTTTAGATTTTTTGAATAAGTTGGAAACGCGAATATCGAATTTTTTCAGATTTTTTTCCATATGAACTACAGATTTCGATGTATTGAAATACTCAAAAAATTGCAAAATATTTTTCAAAAATTATAAAAGAAAACGGTTTTAAAAAAAACTGCTTTAACGATTTTCAATATTTTTTCCTAGGTAGAGTACTGCTAATAAAATACAATTGCATACTTAGTTTTTCAAGAAAGCTCTCAAACAAATTTGAAAAACTAAAAGATTTTTCCAATTTTTTTTTTAAATAATTTTAAGTTACATTTATCATCACTCTTTAAGATTTTATTATAAAAAAAGTATTAAATAACATGTAAGTATATCATTTTTATAAAATTAAATTAAATCTTCTGGTCTCTGTGCTGCAAATATGTCTAAAACTTCCTCAGTGTCAATTTTTTTTTTTTTTTTTATAATGCACACGCGCTCAAGGGGTTTGTTATAGCCCTTTTAATGATAAGTCACAGCGCGAGCGATAGGAATTTAGGGAGGAAGGGAAAGGAGGTGTCGATGAACATTGATCTTGAATGTCTGCAGATCAAAATGGCAAGGAAAAATTGTGCCAGGCAATTCATTCCACATTCGTGTTGCACGGCTAAAGAAAGAATCTCTATATTTCACGGTACAACCAAAATTGGGCTCAAGTGTAAACTGATGAGCGTTCCTAGCAAGACGAGTGTTACGGGAGAAATGTTTAAGGGGTGGAACGCAGCTGGCTACCTCAAGTGAACATTTTTTATAAAAGAACCTGTAAAATAAGGAAAGACAAGAAACATTTCGACGATGTTCGAGTGATGGAAATGTTTCCTCAATGTTTCTCTCTCCTATCAATTTTAACGCCTTTTTCTGAACTCTGTCGAGCAGGTGAAGAAAAGTTTGAGAAGCACCTGCCCAGAGATGGGAATTATACTCAAGTTTAGGGCGTATAAACGCCTTGTAAATTGTAGCCAGATCAGAAGGGGTGAAAAACTTCTTGCATCTATTAAGAAAGCCTAAGCATCTTGCAGCATTCTTAGCAATCTCAAGTATATGATCATTCCAACGAAGGTTGTCACTGATACACATACCGAGTACTGAAAGCTTTTCGGCCTCCTCGATGCAAGTACCATTCATGGATAATGGCATAGGGGGTATGTTTAACTTTAACGACAAAAGACAGCATAGAGTTTTCGACGCATTAAACTCCACACGATTTCTGATACCCCAATTCACAATGCTGTTTAAATCGGAGTTTAATGAGCTTATCATACGGTGACGTTTTAATAACACGTCCGAAGGCGAAGGCCGTGAATTATCAAACGTATATGAAAAGCTGAGGGTTTAGTCGTCAGCAAAACAATTTAATGGATTAGAAGTCACAGACAAGAGATCATTTATAAAAATGAGAAAGAGAGTCGGAGACAGAACGGAGCCCTGGGGCACACCAGCATTTATTTTGTGGAGATCAGACTTGAAACCGTCTAATACAACTTGTATTGAACGGTCCAGAATATAGCTTCTAATCCAACGAATAAGAGTATCATCGATACCAAATGCACGCATTTTCGATAAAAGAGCTTCATGCCAAACTCTATCAAACGCCTTTGAAATATCAAGCGCAATAATCTTGCTTTCGCCAAAGCGATGCACAGATTTGTTCCACTGTTCGGTGAGATATGCCATCAGATCACCAGTGGAACGATTGCTACGAAAGCCGTATTGCCGGTCATTTAAAAGCTTCCGATCTTCGAGATATTTCTTGAGCTGACGATTTATCAGCGTTTCAATGACCCTGGAAAGAAGGGACGTAAGTGCAATTGGTCGGTAATAGGAGGGGGAGGAGGAATCACCTTTTTTAGGGACGGGCTGGACAAATGCTGTTTTCCATTTACTAGGAAAGATACCTGAACGATAGGAGCTATGGAAAAGCTTACGCAATGGTTTTGCCAGCGATGAAGAACACCTCTTCAGAAGTATAGGGGGTATACCATCCGGGCCAGCGGATTTGTGTATATCAAGATCTTGAAGAACTCTTGCTACTGTACGAGTGCGGAAAAATACCTGTCCCATAGAAAAATTAACGTTCTCAAGTACAGGAGGGACATTGTTGCTTGCAGGCAACGTAGAACTTGCAGCAAAATGAGCTGCGAGCATATTCGCCTTCTCTGAAGAGCTGACAATTGGATTATTGTCGACGATGAGCGTTGGAACTGATGATGACGTTGAGTTCTTGACGTTTTTTACAAATGACCAGAAGTTTTTACTGCCTTTGGGACATTGCAGAATTTTTCGAGAAATTAGCTGAAATGACACAATGGTCCGAGGTGCCAAATGGAGAAGTTACTTTAATAGTATATTTATCAGGGTGGGAAGTAAGGAACAAGTCAAGAGTATGGGCGGAATGCCCATCAACATCCGGTATACGGGTAGGCTCATCGACAAGCTGAGTAAGATGGTTATACTCAGCAAAGATCTCGGTATACCTTCCTTCGAGTGTTGTCTGGCCAGAATAGCGGAGCCAACTTGAATTGTGTACATTGAAGTCCCTCGTAATCACGATTTCAGTGTGAGGACAATGGGACACAATTCGGGAAATTGAATCTGACAGAACATCTTACTCATCACAAGTAGACATGCTGTCAAGATTCGGACTCCTGTAAATAAAACAGTAATGAATGATATGCTTGCGGACAGTGAATTTGAGCCACAGGAAATTAAAGTTCGTATTAGAACAATGCCCATATTGGGGAAGGCTCTGGCAAGCAATATCATTTCTAACATAAACGACAAGACCATGGTGGGAAAAAAGTAATGGCACTAAGTTATATCCAACCAAACAAAATTCTGATAAATCAGTATTCTGTCCAACCTGGGTTTCACTTAATGCCAAAACAGCTGGCCTGTATTGCACAGTATGGGCGTACACAGAAAAGAAATTCTTCCTAAGCCCACGAACATTTGAATAGACAACACAAAAATCACTTACCATTCTGAAAAACAAAACACAAAAAAATCGACTTTGACGTACCTAAGTTCAACTGTGAAGTGTAGGCCCATATCAAATCAATGATAAACAAACTGTCCTAGGTGTTATGCCCATAAGACAATTTGTACACGAAATTAATATATATAGGTATACACAACACAATAGAATTATTCGACAAATGCTATACTTACCCATCCACCACAAACTTCTTGCGATAAGCCTCACAAGAGGCTTGCAGTGCATAGAAAGCAACAGTTATGAGTGAGCTCGGGTGGAGAGGATGGGTGATGTCGGATGCTGTGCTGTGATTTCTATTTTTTTTGTTTTTTTTGTTTTTATTTTTTTTTTTTTTTTTTTCTATATTTGGGGGACACACGCGCACAGAGCTATTAACGCGACCGCTCACGACGAGTACTTGATCGACACCAATCGACGTCAATCTCAATTTGTCGATGAATTGACATTAATGCCAATCCTGTTAGTCTTTCTTCGCCGGTGTCGAAAATGTTCTTTCCGGTGTACACGTTGAAACCGGTAGTGTCGCCAAAATTTTGAGAAGCTTGTGGATGTTAGGAAACAGATCCTTATTGCATTCCCCAAGAGCTGTTATTGCACTCTTTGAACGCTCTGTATCTTTTTGTCTATGGCATTTTGTCTTCCATAACGTAAACTCAGCTTCTAAAGTGTCCCAAACCAAAAAAGATCTATAAAATTTGAAGTTTTCTTCGTTGTAATTTTGTTCATATTTGCCAAGGATCGATGGAATTAAAATGCACAAAATCATACGGACTTATGATTTTCAAATCTTATTTTAAGCTGACTTAAAAAGTCATCTAAAAGAGGAATCATTATACTTATCCTAAAATATGTTTCAGGATCCGTTGTGCTCACGTTTTGTCTGTGCTGTTGCCTTGACACAATTCGTGGAATTTGGAGTTTTTCATCCACAACACATACTAAGTTTTGTGCAGTCTCAAAAATGTTTTGAATTCCGGAACGATATTTTCACGTATTCCTTGGAATGTGTTTGTTATTAGTTCCACATGTTCCAATCCAGACACTAAGTCGCATGAAGGGGATTGTAAGATTTTACAAAGTGGCAATGTATATGTAAACAAAACACTCAAACAACACAAACTTACTGCAAAATCACTTGCTAAAATAGATCTTAAAAAGCAACTCGCCTTCGATGACGTATCAGAATCCTTATCACTACACAACTCTTCCAAAGCATCAATTATCGCTTTGAAAATTTCCTTAAATCTCATCAACCCATCATGGTTTTCCACCCAGCGTGTTTCACACATTGCTGTTAAATTTTTCCCTTTATTTTGAGGATAATTTTGTTTAATCATTTCCTGCAACAAATGTGTGCGCTTTGCCGAAAGTTTAAAAAAATTTCCAACGGACTTTATGGTACCAATAGTGTTGCGAATAGGCTGAATTTGGCAAAAATGCCCTAAAGCCAGGTTAAGAGAGTGTGCGCTACAATGCACGTATAAGGCTTCTGGATGAGACTCGCGTACTATAGCTTGAACTCCGTTAAAACTGCCTTTTATAGGAGAAGCACCATCGTACCCTTGTCCAATCAAGTTTCTGCAATTTATGCTCATGTTTTGAAGTGCAGACAGAATTGTTCTGGCTAAATATGTCAAAAAATCTTCACGCAAGATAAAAATTTCACCGTGTACCAAAAAAAAAAAGAAAACTGTTATAAGAAAGTAGTTTTAGTAATTTTCCATTTTCTCAAAAACCAGACAACATAAAATCATTTTGTTTTCAGTTTATGATTTAAAATTACCTAAATAGGTATACTAAATTTCCTTAAGCAAAAGTAACCTGGCTTCCTGAGGCTGTGTTGTTTGAGGTTGTATTTAAAAACTGTTAGAGCTACCTTACTAAATTCATCGAAAATTATGTTGGTACCTAACTACGTAGGCTTAAAACTAAAATCAGAAAGTTTTGAACATCATCACTAATTATTTGAGCACGAATTTCATACTTATGCGGAAAGGGTTGATTTACATGTGCGTTTCTAAAAAAAATGGGGGGGGGGGTTGAACCCCTGTGAACCCCCCTTGGCTACGGCCTTGTTCGAGAGGACTCTATGTTTAGTTTGATACAAACCAAGTCAATAGAAAGATCGAAGGGGAAAGAAATACGCGTAGATACAAAATTATTACGAACAGCAATCAACACACCACCGCCTAATTCTTTGGGTTTATCAACATGACGATCTATTCTATAAACTAAGAACTCTTGATTAAAAAGTTCTGTGTCTAAAAAGCTTGAATTCAGCCAAGTTTCGACGGGGTTTCAGGTAGTACATAATATAATTATGGGTATAAAAACAAAAAAAAAAATATACATATATTTACATGACCCAGGTTTACATGTGTTAGGAATGCAATATCATTAATGCAGATGTTCAATAATTATTGTTTACAATAAAATATGCATAAAACTTATGAAAGTATTGCACTGAATATCGATTTCAATCCTCACAATATGTTGGTTTCCAAACTATAAGTCTATTAGCCTGGGTGCGAATATACTAAACCCGCACCTTACCTTAATGTTAATGTATCAAATATTTACTAAAATATTGTCAAACCCATTAGGTGTATAAAACAGTGAGAAAACTCATCAAACATGGGCTCTGTTCAAATCGTTACCATCAAGATGTGTTGCCAAACGATTGTTCTCATGTCGTTAAGACCATGCATTGATGTGAGCGCGCTTCAGCATCTGTTTAATGTGTTTTTGTTCAGAAAACAATGATGGATTAAATATTTGGATTTTGGTCACTCTACCAAATGAATCATTAACCCTTTTTTTGGGACAGAACTTGATTCGTTAGATGTGGTAAAAAGTTTCAGTGGTCAGAGATGTGAGTCGTGTAAACACACTTAAGAGTAGGTAAGTGTATCTGGTGAAAAGTATCTTTCGACAATACTATATACGTATAGATAATGCTTAACTACGATACAAATCATACGATATGTGTACTCTGGGCTTAAGATTGTGTAGCCTTTATTGACCGAGAACCACTTAAGTTAAGACTGAGAGAGCCAAGGAACATAAATAAATTAATTTTTCATTGCCCACTTTAGTGTGAAGAAATGTTTTTATTGCCACAAAATGTTAAAATGTTTATTCAAGTCGTAGATACACATTTAAAGATGGTGTGATTGAATAGAACTTTGTTTGGACAGCCATCAAGCTCGAGATGATTTAAATGGGACATATTTAAAAATGTGAAAGGGTTCCAAATGCATATTTAATCTCGTATTTAATATAGTATTTGGAATTGGTAACGGACTATGGAGCATCTTGTTTATGACTTCAACTTTCCGACATGGACACATGTTCAAACGTAAGACTGGCTATGCCTATAAAAAAATTAATTATTATTAATTCAAAGCTATTAAATCATTTTTAATAGCTAAGACTAGTTTTATTAAGCCATTCAAATATTTAATAACACTGTTGAGAAAAGGCTGGTGTTTTTTAAAAACCAATTAACTGTTTTTTATCAATGAATTGTGAAGCGTATAGGTACTTCTTGTTCTAAACTGTAAAACTCAAATTTTTATTATGTAAAAAATGGTAAAAAAAATTCTAATGTAGGTACATATATACAATACCTGTTTTTACTTGCGATGATAGGACTATATAATAGTCCAGTCACCTTAGTACTAGAAAAGTGTCAAACCTGTCACAAATTAATTACAAGTTGAAACCACTTTTAAAAATTTTCTTTTGGTGAGTAAAAAGAGGGAACAAAATGTCTATCGCGTAATTTTGCAAGCATAAAAAATTATTGACAAATTACAAAAGATTGGGTTTAAAAAAAAAAAAAAAAACTTTAAATAAAAAAAGCAATTACGCAATCTTGAATAACTGTAAATATACAACAAAAAACATCTACCTAAACGTCCGTTCGAACGGACATAAATGCATTTTTTAGATGCAATTTTATTGCTTTTATTTACTTACAATCTACCACTGAAAACTAGATGGCCCTACAACTTTTACTTTTTAAAAAGCTAGTAGCCGTACAAAAAAAAAATGTATATAAATATTTTATGTTGCAAATTTAATTGTGTTGTTTGATTTGTTTATTAAGTGTCAACATTTTGTTTACAATGCATTCGGATAATTATAATATAGAGATGAGAATAATATATGTATATATTCTTAGCAACTATAAATTTTTAATAATACGGAAAGATATTTAATTTAATGTTTATTGTTTTGAGAAAAATTGTGCAAAAACTCATTGGTAATTTTACTAAAATTATCTTTAGACTAAATAATAAATACTTAAAGCTAATATAAAACTAATACAAGTTATGCGACAATGTTATTTTATACTGTATTTTCATTACATATACATCTGTAGATTAACTTTTCGTAAATTTTTAAACAATTTTCTTTTATGGTTGGGATAACCGCAATTTCATGCAACCCAATCGTTGAGAAATGCCAAGGAAGGTTTAAGATTGTTTTGAGTATCTTATTTTGACAAATCTGAATTTTCTTGTAATGACACTCTGCACATTTAAACCAACATGGAGATGCATATAACATAGCCGGTAGGAAAACCACTTTATAAATTAATAATTTATTTTCAATGCTAAGATGAGAGTTTCTGTTTAAAAGTGGAAACAAGATTTTGATAAGAAATTGACCTTTAATTACACTTTCGGAAGTTTGACTTGCATACGTTAGGCTTTTATCTAGAGTAACTGCTAAATATTTAATAGTTTTTTCCCATTGAACTGGAGAATTACACACCGTTAGATTAGTTTGGGGCAAGTTGCTTTGCTTACGTTTCTTTCTAAAAAAAACATGCTTGGGTCTTTAAAGGATTTATTTTGATTTTCCATCTGTAAAAGTAAAGTTGCACCGAATCAGGAGCATTTTGGAGGTTGTTCAAAATAAGTTGGCAGCTATCCGAGATGCTATAAATACATGTATCATCTGCGAAAAATGATCTTTTGCAGTGGTCTAATGCAGAAAAGTCAGAGACATATATGTTATACAGAAGGGGGGAGAGGGTTGAGCCCTGAGGAACACCCGCTTTAATTTTATACAAAGGAGACTTTTCATCAGCAATTTCAACAAAAAACTTTCTTTCACTTAAAAAACTTTTAAAAATCTTTATAATAAAACTTGGAAGACCGTTTATTAGAAGCTTATGAATAAGACCATCGTGCCAGACGCAGTCAAATGCTTTTTCTATATCAAAGGAAACCATTCCAACGGACTTTTTTTGTTTAAGTGCTTCGTGAATATCTTTGGTAAGTCTACATATCTGATGAGTCGAAGAATTTTGTTTTCTAAAGCCAAACTGTTCTGGAGGAAGTATATTTTTGTTGTCAACGATTTCTGTCAGTTTATGACAGATTTTTTTCTCGAAGAGTTTCCCTAAGCAACTTAGTAAACTTATATGGGGCGATATGAAGATATTTCTGTTAGTGGTTTACTGGGCTTAGGAATTGGGACAATTTTTGCTATTTTCCATCTTTTGGGAAAGTAACCTAGCAGAAGACAGTTGTAGAAAAGAATACTAAGGAAAGTATAACAATTTTTAGGAAGATTTTTAATTATTTTGTTAGAGATTTTGTCATAACCAGGATCTTTTTTTGGTTTAAGCTCTGTTTTAATGATATTTTTTACGAATCTTGATGTTATTTTTGGAACACTAAGAGGATTGATGGAGACCTGTTCAATTTCTGTTAGACTTTTTTCAACATTTTCAGACGTAATTTTGTCATTAAAGTTTTGAGTAATAGTCTGGCTGTTTTCAAAAAATTTTGCTAATTCCGTAGCCTTTTCCAGATTTGTATTTATTTTGTTACCATCAACATTCAAATGCTGAATTTTTGAATTTTGTTTCTTGAAATTTTTTGAAAGTTTCCATGTAAGCTTGTCATGTTTCTTTATCTGGGATAAAGTCTTGTTCCAATTCTTGTTTCTAATGACTTGTAATTTTTTTGATCACCAATTCGTTGAGGAGATTCAGTTGAAATTTCAAAAATGCCGTTCTTTGTCTTTGATTTAATTTTGTACTCAAAAAGTATAGTTTGATCCTTACCAATATCAAAAATAAAACAATTTTTAAATATTTAAAATCATTTGTTTAAACAATTAAGGATTTAAAAATATGATTCTTCGATTTAATCTTTCTATGCATCCGAGGTATTTTAACATGACAATTTTAACAGAATTTTAACTCCACTGCAAATAACGAATTTTTTTTAAAATTTTATCAGAATTTATAAAAGCTGCCACCACGAAATACGGCCATAACTGCTTAACGGTAAGTCCAAAATATCAAGTGATACATTTTTCTTGTTGCACATTAGCTGTTCTACAGTTGCAAATTAACGTCTACAGAAGCGGTAGCCTTTTTTTTTTCCTATTTTCACTCACTGAAAGGAAAATTTTTAAAAGTGGTTTCAACTTGTAATTAATTTGTGACAGGTTGAATTCTAAGATGACTGGACTAATACCAGAATTTTGCCAAAATGCTTAGTTTTAATTTAAATTTATTTTTTTGTAAATTCAATATTTACAAAACCTTAAAAAAAAAATATTTTGTATGCATTAAATACAAACTGCTTATCACTTCCAATCGGCGTACTTTAAATTTGAAAAAATACTTTTTATACAAATTATTAATTAAACATCGATTTATTTAAAAACCGATCTAACGATTTTGGAATAACTATTTATTTAGTAAACTTATATCGAAATTTTGGCATGAATCTTTGCAAAAAGTAGTTTTAGCACTTTTTAGAAATGTGATTGCAGGATCATGCTTAGCATAATTTTCAGAATATTAAATGTCGTTAAAATCGGAACTCTCGGTTAAAAGATATTCGTGGTAATCAAAAACGGTTCTATGGCAGGTACCGTTAACTACCTGTCTGATTCTAAAAAAAAAAGATTCACATGAAAGACATCACCACTTTGGTATAGGTACCTACCAAGTTTGAAAAAATCGACCAAACCGTTAAGGCTTTATAAGTGTAGATACATTCAGGCAGACATGTCTAACCGCAAGTAAAAATAGAATAAGTCACTGTAACAACAAGCATATATACAAAAAAATAATTGTGTTTAGTGCGCATAATGGAAATTTAATACAATTTTTTGCTGCAAGCATCATCAATCATTTGCTATATTTGGCGGTAAATTTTCCTGTTTTGATGGTGATGGACTTTTTTCTTTAGATTTTTTTTTACTCATGCAGTCTAAGGTTTATGCAAAAAACGTCACGACCAGCCATGCCTTGAAGGGGCCAATTGAGCACTATATCATTAAAAGTCCAATACAAACCCATTAAAAGTGAAATATACGACAAAGGTGGGTACATAAACGTCGGCAAATATCTACACAGGGGGTAGATCGCGTAAAATAAAAACGATCGTCGTTTTGCTGATTCTGTCCCTATCATATAAAAAGATAGAGAAAGCAACAATGAAACAACTGCAGTGCAATCGTTTTAATTTTACGCGATCTTTTCCCTTAACCATTTTCTTCAGCCCCGTGGGTGTTAATGCCGTGCGGGTTGTGTCACTGAACCACCTATCTGACCCCAAAAGTATAGGTATCCATAATTTGCTTTGTGGGATATGCACAAATATCCGCGTGATTCAACCGTCACCAAATAAACGAATTGAGAAAACGAACAAAAATAAAGAATTTACCTATGCCAGATCTATTTTTCCTTCTGCAAACTCCAAGACCTGCTGTGTTTGTCATACCAAAAACAATTGCAGGAAATTATTCCAAAGCCATGTTCAAGCTGCGATGTTTGAAAATAGCTTCCACAAATGAGGCCGCCATGTAAATGTACACCCTGAACGCACGTTAAAAATGTGCATCTAATGGAAAACGCTAATGTATTAAATTCAAACATTACTTAGATCGAGTGCCGCTTTGGTGCATCGCACACCGCAACTGTGCATAATAGTTTTATTTTTAATTAGACAAGTGGTGACTTTAATCGAGAATTAATTGCACATCGATCGAAATTCCAAAATAAATTTTAATTAAGTCGACAATGTTTATCCGCGACTGTGCAGCAACACTGCACGACAGCCTATATGCTGGAAACGATGTTGACTGACACAGTTTGGCCTTTGAAGTGCAACAAAACATCGAACAGGAACACATGTTTTGGTTTAACAATATTTAAATTCCATGGGTGTATAGCTTCAATGCCGCGGCCTCAATGTACTGTTAGCACAGTTTGTGAAATCATCAAAATGTTCTTCTTGTAAACGAAAAAAAAGAACCCAAGCTATACAAGCGATGCAGTTCCGATGAGCTGCCGCAAGAATCCGAAACACGATAGAATTCTCTCCAATTTATCGAGACTTGATGAGATACCGCCACACCGAATGCAAATAGGGAGATAGGCGCTACATCTATGTATGCGATTAAATTCGCCATTCATAGGGAATCTTATTCGAAGTGTGTAAATTCCAAAAAAAAAACGAGGACTATTTTAGAGAAGCAGCAGTCGTCAGTGTCAACTTGGACTGAGGAATTCGGAATTCCACAAGCAAACGCAAAGATCGCGACAGATAGAAAATCTGTTTTGAATCCCGCAAATAAATAGCACCATGCGACCCAAGATGTCAACATAAAATCGAATAAGTACAAGTAGATACATCCGAAGACCAGAAAAGTGCAGTCCGCAAGTCTTTTTGTAGATTACTTAGGTGCATCGAAAGACATTCTTGAAAATGTGAAGAAAAATACTATACCCAGTAACGATTATCATCCAACTATGCAGAGGCATTGCAACACTGACAGAGACAGATAGAGTCTGAAGGACAGTAGAACGATATGATATAGATAAAATGGGTATATGTATATCAAGAGAAACATATAAATTGTATCTGAACTTAAATAAATTTTATAATGACAAATAAATGTTTTGTTATATATTTGAAGTGTAAAATAATTTCTACAAGGTGCTCTTCGCCAAATATCAATGGCGGTACACGGCCGTCTATATACCGTTTAGAGGGGACTGGATCGACACTTGGTGGAAATATTACCCCAAGTCCTCGTTGTGCTCGTTTCGATGCGTGTCGCCGCTGCTGTCGAAAATAATTCTTCAATATCAATCAGACAAAGATAGGTAAGGTTTATTGTTCAAATTCATTATTAGAGTCGAGACCCATTTCCTAGAGACTGGATGACATGTTATTTGTCCGATATGACCGGGTCAAAAAGTTTTCTCTTATTTTTTTTCAATCACGGGCCTATGAAAAATAAATTTGAACCTGGCAAATGTACCCAACACCAATTATTCAATCCCAATGATGGTTTAAAATTAAACCGAATAAAAAATATGTTGTAAAAATTAAAATAATTTTAAAAATTAACAAATTATTCAATATAACTAAATATAATAACAAATAATATGAAGTAAATCATCGTATATGTATATGCATAATCTGCCAACATGTTAAATAAAAAATGTTTTTATTTTTCCTCAATCTACCTATTCTAATCTAAAATAAACCACATATTCCTCCAGAATGTTGTTAATGTTGAAACTGGATGAAAAGCAGAGCGTGAAGGTAGACGATCAGGTGATGGAAACATTTCGGTACCAGGTAGTCGGAACATTTCTGGGGAACCATGATGAGCTGCACATATCGTGGACAAAGGAACTCGTGAACTCTGCTTTTCACATCAACAATATTCTTTAGGAAAGATGTGGTAATGTATTGGAAAAACGTTTCGAACATAGTAGAAAAATGAAAAGGAGGCTATCTCACTTTTCAGAAACGCACAATTGGCTGACATATTATGTTCTGCGGTCAAAAAATAAATAAATTTAGTGGCACTTACAGCTCCGAAGAACCACGGCCTAGTGACAACTCTCAACCAATCTCGGAAATTTTTGAAGAAGATGAAAGTGAAAGCCCTGTTGTTATCGGTGATATCGGTCCAAACATTGATGAGAATATTTGCGTAATTTTTAAGGATTTGCGGACAAATATTGTTCTGCTGCCTTGTATATAGGCATCTTAAAATTTGTAGTGAATGCAACCTAAAAATTCAAGCGAACTCTATTGCTGAAGGGCAGGATAACTATAAATGTCCTTGTTGCAGGGAAATTGGATACAATGTTAGTATTTGTTTAACAGTTTGGGGTGATACTTTATTTTTTTAAATAAAATTAATTCTGAAAAAAGATAAATTGGTGTTTTATTTCATTTTTACAAAAAAAAGTCAAAACAAGTTGGGGCCTTGTTTCATTTATTTTTGGGACATTTTTTCATTTCGTTGGGGCCTTATTTCATTGGGTCATAATTTCATTATGAAATAATGCCCCAATTTGGGGCCTTATTTCATTTTTTCTTTGGGGTCTTATTTCCTGGGGCCTAATTTCGCGGAGCCGAGCTATAAAGTCAATATATAAATGTAACAAATTGATTTTTTCGAAACTATGAACTTCTAAACTTAAGATTTAACAGAACTGTCTAAGTCAACACGAATCTTTTTTTGTAGACTTCATAAATTTTAATATTAATTCTAACACAACGATTTTTGTGAAGAAATTTAGTAAAATAAGAATATTGTCCCTAAAGGCTAAGAATTTGTTTTTTCGTAGCTAAATAAATACATAAATAAATAAATCATATCTGTTTCCATGTTATTGATTTATGGGCAAGAAAAAACACCAAATATATCCATTTAGTGTATTTTTATAAAAAAATATTAAAATGCAGATAAGTTCCAAGTATAAAGAACCAATATCACCATAATGGCGCAGGAAACTTTCTTCACAAGATTTAACTTCACATTGGAATCAACTGCACCACTAGTGGGAAATTATTTAAATTTGTTTGATGAAGTAAATTCCACTAAGTGTGAATAATAATTTCGTCTAAAATTCTTGTAAAATTATTTTCCGCCAAAAAATAAACATTTATTTGAAAAATAAGTCACAAAAATGTAAATGTAGCCGGCCGACATACAACACTTTTTGTTCGTCATACACAACATTTTGTATGACAAACCTAACATAAGAGCAAGTCCTTGCGACCCAGTCGTGTGTTTTGTTTTTTATTGCGTCCTTGTCTCCCAAATAGCGGATAGTGCTTTCCCGAACATCTAATAAAGCTTTAATTCGCCTGGGCATATTTGGATAAGGTTTGTTTTGATGATATCGTCAAAATTAACCCATTCCTTGGCCGCAGAGCAGTGGCGTAGTGGTTAGTGTGTCGGACTATCACGAGGGAGGCCTGGATTCGAACCCAGCTTCGAGAAAACCTTGTTTTTTTCAGGGACACTGCCTCTTGCGAGGAAGTGACAAACCCTCCAAGAAAATAATTGTCATGAAAAGTGCATCCCACCTTATAGTCGTTCGGATTCGACGTAAAATTGTAGGTCCCCTCCAATGCTCCAATCCTGTAGAACTAATAACAACAAAAAGATTGGTTGAGAGTTGTCACTAGGTCATGGTTCTTCGGAGCTGTAAGTGCCACTAAATTCATTTATTTTTTGACCGCAGAACATATGTCAGCCAATTGTGCGTTTCTGAAAGGTGAGATAGCCTCCTTTTCATTTTTCTACTATGTTCGAAACGTTTGTCCAATACATTGTGCGTATGGAACCACATTTTTCCTAAAGAATATTGTTGATGTGAAAAGCAGAGTTCACGAGTTCCTTCGTCCACGATATGTGCAGCTCGGTTTTGACGCGCATTGAAATTAATCGACTTCATCATGGTGGAACTTCCCCAGAAATGTTCCGACTACCTGGTACCAAAATGTTTCCTTCACGCTCTGCTTTTCATTCAGTTTCAACATTAACAACATTCTGAAGGAATATGTGGTTTATTTTAGATTAGAATATAGGTAGATTGAGGAAAAATAAAAACACTTTTTATTTTGCATGAAGACAGATTATGCATATACATATACGATGATGATTTACTTCATATTATTTGTAATTTAGTTATATTAAATAATTTGTTCATTTTTAAAATTATTTTAATTTTTGCAACATATTTTTTATTCGGTTTAATTTTAAACCATCATTGGGATTGAAGAATTGGTGTTGGGTACATTTGCCAGGTTCAAATTTATTTTTCAGGCCCGTGATTGAAAAAAAAAAATAAGAGAAAACTTTTTGACCCGGTCATATCGGACAAATAACATGTCATCCAGTCTCTAGGAAATGGGTCTCGACTCTAATAATGAATTTGAACAATAAATCTTACCTTTCTTCGTCTGATTGATATTATTCTGTTACTCCCTGATGTTTGCAGCACGATGTTTACATTTAAGCATGAAAAGTTAATTTTACCTCGTCAAAATATTCTATATATAGATAACCAACAGCTGCTTGAAACATCCTTAAGGAACAATTTTAAAAGTTCCGTCCATAAAGATGGTTCTGTTGGTCGGTGGAATGTTCTCTTCAATCAGTTAAGTTGTTTTATGCGATGAAAATAAACAATTGGTAAATTGTCCTTCTTCCATAATACACGATGTGTAAAATGGCAAAGGATCTGACTGATCTTATGAAAAATGAAATAAGGCCCCAAATTGTTTTTAAAATAAAATGAAATTAAGCCCCAAAACTAGTGTTTGCGATTTATTTCATTATGAAATTATGCCAAAAAAAAAATTAAATAAGGCCCCAAAAAATGAAATAACACCCCAAAATTTGAGAAATTTCGTTGTTGTTGTTTTATGTGCTTTTTTTGGGGCCTTATTTCATTTTTTTGGGGCCTAATTTCGCGGAGCCTAATAGCTCACTTGAGTTCATTTTTCTAGTTAAAATATTAAAAAAAAATAGTACATTAATTATAGTTCGTCTTTTACTTAATGTTTCAAGATAAGATAAGTTTTAAACGATTTATATAATGAGGTAAGTGTTCATCTCTGTTCCAGGGTAGATTTCGAAGTGCAAACAGTAGAAACTTTTTCTGTACTGATTCAATCCGAACTATATTTGAAGTATAACGTGGACACCATACACTGCTACAATATTCAAGTCCAGATCTTACTAGAGCACAATAAAACAATTTGAGGATATGTGGGTCATTGAAAACAGTTGCCCACCGTCGTATGCACCCTAGCATTACGATTTGCATTATTAATTAAATAGTCGTAGTGATTTTTGAAAGTTAGTTTAATATCTATATCTAAAATAACACCGAGATCACAAAAATAAATAACACGTTCCGATCAGCAATGTTATAGTTTATTATCAAAGGAGAAATTTTTCAAGTAAATGTCATTTTAATTGAAAATGTTCTTAAAAAAGAGTTGGCTATAAAACGCCAGAAGGTATGCAATTATTAACCACGGAATTGTTGCTGAATTAGGAGAGTATTCAGAAATGTCAACTAGAATTATTTATTCACTATCAGCTTCTTGGCAAAAACAAAATTTACCAATTTAACACTTTTAACAAAATAATAAATCAAAAACACAATGAAATCAGATGCACAAACGCTTTACAATAGCAAGAGCCAACAATTAAAAAATATACGGTTTTACAATAAGAAGAAAAAAAAAATAATCAAAAAAGATACGTTTATCTGGTGTGTATGGTGTTAAAATTAAGCACTCAACACAAAATGACATTTAGAGTTTTCCACATTTGTGAAATAATTTTAAATTTACCCATCCCATTATTGGCTGGCTGCATGAGCTTGAGCAAGTTCAAAGAGAAATTATTTTATTTGATTTAATCTTTCAAACTCTATTATTTAAATAATATCGACTTGAACCCGGCCAACGACAAAGCCAGATCCCTAGGTGAAGCGGTGAAATTGGAGAGTTGTGGTCTCTGTTGAGATAATGGTATCTGCACAGTGGGGAAAGAAAAGAAAAGATTTATCAACGGAACCAAAGGAGTCGAAGACACTCTCACTTTCACATAAATCTTTGGAATTATACAAAATTAATAGACAGTATAATAATCAAAATTGTTTTTTTTTTTTAACATCGACGCTAAAATGTAATCGAAAGATATGATTTTTATAGTGGTTTTTTACTATTTTTTCGGTGCAGCCTTTGCGAAAGTCTATCTAGCATCTATCATCAGCTTCTTCAACTTTTTTGGCAAACAATTTTTTTTTTAATATTTAAGACTTAGCAATTGGTGCAAAATTTAGAAAACTCTTTTTAACTCAAATGAAGATATCTAATCAGTTTCTAGCTTTCTAAGAATTAATTAGGTTTTATGCACTCTCTATCTAACAAAGTTATATACAACAAAGTATTATAATATGTACATTAGATTTTTGTAGTTTATAATGTAATCAGTAAAGTCAAAGTCATATGGATATCGCAGTCAAAAATTAATTACATGATCCTTTCAGGTGATCTGGAAAACTTTGCAAAGCCTAAATACAACATTTGTGTTTAATGAAACATATTATGTACTATATAAAAGAGAGTTGGGATTTTGCCTCACCTCATCGACTGACGACTATATATATATACTGAATAGCGTGTTTCATATACATATAAGTGAATCGAACTTAAATTGTAAGATCACTTGTATATTTTTAAACATCTTTTCGTAAGCTGGGTAAAGTCATATTAAATTGGGTTGGGTGTCAAAAAATATATAAATTTCAACATTAATTTCTGTTGTTAATCAAAAAAATGATAATCCCTAAGTTGTGTGTCTTCTTTTCTCGTAACTCTATACAAAACCCATAGATTTTTACAATTTTAAACTCAATTACCGCTTTCTTTTATTTCTGTTTCAATCAAAATATATATAAAGTTATACATACCCAAATATAGATACACTAACTGCCAACACAAAATGGAGGAAAATCCTATTTGAATTGATGTAGTCCTCCTTTTCAGAATTAATTTTGTTGTGTCCAGTTCATATCAAAACATAATCCACCACAAAATACAATTTGTATGTAAATTTTTTTCCAGACTGCACTTACACGCTTACTTACACTCCCAAACAGAACAGTGGAAGTGGTCCTGGTCCTCGTCCTGATTCTGGTCCATCCATCTCGTTATTCGTTCATTTTTGTTTGAATTTTTTTTTATCCCATCCGACCAACAACCCTCAACGACAAGGGATGGTGTTAAAAATCCAGTTACTTTTTTGTATCCTCACAAATTTACATTAAGCCCGTGATGAATTATTTTTTTGTATGCTCCACCACCCACTCGCTGCCTCATTCCACCATTAGTCGGTCCAATTGTCCTTTGTTGCTGACGACGTCGTATTCCCAAGGAGCATTTCAGAGCTACAGAACATTTACTGAACGTTAACATCGTAGATGTAATGTTTCAGGCGTATATGAAATGTTTACTCACTGTACCAAAAATGTAAACGGTTTTGGGGAATGAAATGTCGTGTTGACAGTATAAGAACAAATTCTATTTGATGTACCTGATTTGTACATTTACAAATGTAAACGTTCAAAAACACTTCGAAATAAATAACATAAAAACAAACATAGGTACAAATCGTTTACAGAAAAATATTAAACTGTATAGGTAAATACGTAATGCCATTTGAGATCATATTACTGTATGTATACAAACCAAAACTTAAACAATTTCCATCTTGTTCTTGACATTATTATTATAATATGGGAGGTATAAAAATATTCAATAATTATATTTTTCGTGCAAGTAAAGGCAAAATATCGAACGCGAGAAATATTTTCTACCAGTTTTGTAAAACAGGTCGATAAAAATAAGGGGCCTGTAAAAACTTTCTTATTTTAGAAATGATTTCTAATAAAAATATTTGAGACAATTTTTTTTTTTCCCACAAAAACCATATTTTTCAATATTTTGTAAGATAAAATTCAAAGTCTTATTTCAATCAAAACCTAAACATGCTTTGTTTTTACTAAATATCAACAAAAATAGATTTTCAATGTTTTGGGTTTTCTAATTTAATAAAAAATGGAAACATTATAATGGCCGATCAATGCTATATACGTGTCTGTAAATGAAATGTTTTACAGTATGCTTACGTTTGAAGATGTGATGTGACTATTCACTGTAAACGTTTTGTAAGAGTAAAGTTTTGATAATGGCTTTACAAAACTGCACAATTGTAAACGTTTCGTGATATTGATTTTACATTAACGATATTTGATTTACAGTACGTTTACGTTTGAAGATGTGATGTGACTATTCACTGTAAATGTTTTGTAAAAGTAAAGTTATGATAATGGCTCTACAAAACTGCTACAAATGTAAACGTTTCGTGTTATTGATTTTACA
Source organism: Baccha elongata (assembly GCA_951217065.1). Lineage (NCBI taxonomy): Eukaryota > Metazoa > Arthropoda > Insecta > Diptera > Syrphidae > Baccha > Baccha elongata. The sequence goes on along the minus strand of OX578272.1, from coordinate 181,143,411 downwards.
TTTGCAATATTTGATTTACAGTACGTTTTCGTTTGAAGATGTACTGTGACTATTTACTGTAAACGTTTTGTAACAGTTAAGTTTTGATAATAGCTTTACAAAAGTGCTACAAATGTAAATGTTTTGTGATATTGGTTTTACATTTACGAAATTTGGTTTACAGTACGTTTACGTTTGAAGATGTGTTGTTTCAACAACATTTTGTGTGTTACAATTTGTTTACCAATCATCCAATTAGTTAATGTAAACATACAAAACATTTTTTCAGCAACTGTATATGAATTGTAAACGACATACAATAAATTTGTAACTTAATAGGTACAAAATGCTACTTGGGTTAGTATAACGGTGGTGGCGTGAATAAAAAAAAATCAGCGCACTCGTACTTTTGTGATGTCCTTTTGGATTGTTAGAGCCAACTACGACGACGTTGAGTTTGCTGGTGAACTCATTATTTTTTCCGAATGATGATTGTGTTATTTAACGGAAGACTTAACTTTATTAACTTTCTCTGAGGTTAGTCCCTCTCTGGGCCAGACTCCCGCCATTTGCCATATAGAATTTTCGTTTTAACTCAAATCAAGATACGGACAGCAAAAAAAAAAAAATACTTCCGTCGGCCATTTTGTGTTTGGGAAGAATCGAAGGAAGAGCAAGTGGAACTGGAAGAACACTGTTAACACTGTTCACCAGCATGTTAGGGAGGAGATCCTAACAACAACAAAAAACAACTCATAAAACTGCATCGGCAGCGCGGCAACCGTGGAAGTGATTGATTTATACGACCAGCGTCAGGCGCGATAAGAGAACAAGCGAAGAATATCCAACACGAAATTAGTGTTATTCGATTATCGGCGGCAGTGGTCGACGAAGCGGCTTCCTTCGATCCACAGATCAAAGTAGAACGCGCGACCGGGAATGCCCGGGAACATGTGTCTCTTTTGGAAAATCATTAATTTACCTCGAATTTATTCGAAGAGTTCCATTAAAATTGAATATTTATAAGCGCGGCAAGGATGCCGTATAACGACACATCATGGTCGTTGTTAGGCTCAGGAGACTCGACGGCGTTACCTCTTGGCCTGGCCTTTCCTCATGGTCTGTTATTGTAAACTGGTTCGAGGTTTGGGATTGAAAGGAGTTTAGTATAGTCGGAGTATGGACGGAATGGTCGTTGGTTGTTTTAGCTCTTTCATGGGTTTCTGTTAATTAATCGACCGACATGAAATGTCGACGTGGGGCGGCTTGGTACGGTCAAAGAATTGTGCGATCCGAGAAGATGTTGTTGGACGCACTTAAGAAGCGGTGGCAAATTGTTCTCTTCTGGGTTTTATTCCTTTTTTTGTGTGTGTCACATGTAAAACATCCTCCATTGAGTCAAAGCGAAAAATGCAGATTATAGGAATATGAAATCATATGTCGGGCTTATCGGTGGATTTATATTTGCGTGTTGCAAAAAACATTTAATGGATTTTATGGGCTCATTGAAAGAGAAATACATTTTGTTATTTCTTTGGTAGGTACGTGGGTTTAATTTTATATTATCAAAACGGTTAACGATAACGTGTATATGTATACCTACCCACCTATACCTTATTTGCTTTTCTTTATTTTTGCTTTACATTTTATACCTATATAACTAGGTACAAACGAGGTTTTTATAACTGTTTTATTTAATTTTTGTTATGTTTCTATATAGTAACGTAGGTATGTAATATGTAGGGGAGATTGAATTATGTATGGGATAATTTTTATTCAGTAAAACCACATATTTCGCAACTTTTAAATCGTATATTCCACATGTTTTTTCTGTTTAAAAAAAAAAACAAAATTAACCAAACAAGAATAATTATTATGATTGTCAGTCACATCAGTCTGTCCCACCCCCTTTGGGCAGTAATGTTCCAGTCATGCTGTAAAGTATTTTTAACACTTTGTATAAAATTTCCAATAAATAGGTAAATAATTGAACACACCTTAAAAATAGTTTTTATTAGCTTTGCGGTAAGTCTAAAAACTACAATGTGTTCACTGAATTAATTGTTTTTCCACTCACAGTTAACTCAAAAATTGAAAGAATTATTTTGGAGTTCAACGCAGAAACAAAATAAAGTTGATGGTGGAACTGACATTTTGTGTTCTGTCAAAGTGGTTTGCCAAAGAAAAAGCTCTGTATAAATATATTAAAAAAAGTCGAAATATTCGAATAAAATTGAAAATTTTTCTGTTTTAACTAGAAATAAGTGCAATAATTGCATCTGGGCATTGAAATATCTGTAAGTCATAGCATTTAAGGCTCTTAAATTTCTTAGCCAAGGTTTGCCAAATTTTAACCTAACCTATGAACAAAAGAGGACTTAAGGAAACTTCCCCTGAGCATTATAACAACCCAAAAGGAGGCCCCTCAACGAATCTAGTCGAAATGGTGACACCTGGAGTCAGTGCGGAAAAAATGAAGGAAATCCTTATGGAAAATAATGCACGGCTTGTTTCTGAACTGGTGTCAAAAGCAGACTTTCAGTTGCTCTATGCCGATCTGTCAACCCTCAAGGCAAAACAAGATGAGATTTCTGCAAAAGTTGCCTTCTTAGAAAAGAGAAATAATTTTCTTGAGTCGCAAATGGAGAAAATATTGCAAAAGAGTGTTGAGGACAATGTTGTAGTACACGTGCCAACCGAAAATAATATCGACCCGGTCGAAAAAGCAAAAACCGTATGCGCTGGACTGATTAACGCAACCGAAACAAACACCGCCGTAGAGTCCGCGTATAGAGTAAACGGCCAAGGTACACACTCAGCGATTATCATCGTCAAACTTAAGTCCCGAACAACAGCTCTAAACGTATTAAAAAATGCCAAAAAACTGAAAGGATCCAATATAAGTATACACAAAGACCTGCCAATAAGTACGCGTCAAAGGAGGAGTAAATTGGTATCTGTAATGAAGGTGCTCCGCGAAGCCAATCCAAAATCCAAAATATTCGTCAGAGACGACAGGTTGTATGTGGAGGACACAATTTTTACGTGGGATTCATTACATGGTCTAAAGAATGGAAACAACAGTAGCTGTCTAACCAAATTAAAACAATTAATTGGAGGAATCCCTCCATCTTTAATATCTTTATTAAATAAATTGCAAACACAAAATATGAACAATGAAAATGAAACGTCAACTTCTGATTCTGACAATAGGGCTTTTTAGGTAACAACGATATATCTCTTTCTCGTTCTCACAGAATTGTCAAAAACAGCAGTATGATGAACAGCTGATTTTTTTTTATCATTGTTGAAAAATTGATTGAAAACAAAAGCGGGAATTTTAAAGATTTGTGCGCGAAAATTGTGAAAATTGTTGGTTTTGCTAATTAAAATAAATTTTTAAGCCACGGAAATCACAAATTTCACACAAAAAAGAATACCGCATTTAAAAATTATTTTCAAATTGTTTTCTTCAAGATCTTGAGTTTGACAGTTTGAAAAAAGCGCGATACATATTTCAATCTGTCTTCATCATAGTGTGAGCTTTGACAAGATGGTAAAACTCCCTATCGCGGTAATGTCATTTGTCAACAAGGAGTTGAAGGTGCAAACAGAATTGAGGAAGCCGCTGTACAATTTTCGGGTGGAAACCCAAGTGGGTGTTCACACGGTGACTCTTCTAATTGAGAAAAACCCGTCTGCCAGGTGAACTTATGCTTTTCAACATTAAACATATTAAGCTACAATGTCGCCGGGCTTAAAAACAAAAATTTATTTGCTGACTTTTTTAATTATATTAAAAAATTTGATGTTTTTATTTTATATGAAACTCATGTTGTAGATTACGATGAAATTAGTTTTAAGAATATTTTTGCAAATTATGAAATAGAAAGTATACCTGCTGTAAAGACCAATATATTTGGGAGAGGAAGTGGTGGTGAGCTCTTCGGATATAAAAAACAATTCAAAAATACTATAATTAAGTTTGAAAGAGTAGGAGAATCTCGATTAATAGAAATCAAATTAGAAGGAAGAATTTATCACATCATTCCAATTTACCTGAATTGCAGCCATTGGGAACGAGACTTCGACAAACTACGTGACCTTTTATACGATTTAGATCCAAAAAACATTATGCTAATCGGTGACTTCAATGGAAGAATAGGGCTTTCGCAAAATAATTTTAGTAGTGGGATAGACACATCTCTAATATCTTACCATCGAAAGTCAAAAGATGAGCAATGTGATTCAAAGGGAGCCAAAATTCTTGAACTAGCAGATGCGTTTGACTGTAGCGTATTAAATGGAAGCTGTGAAGGAGATAGCAATGGTGAATTCACGTTTATTCGAGGTGCAGCGTGTTCAATAATAGATTATTGTTTTATATCTGGTGATTGGTACACTATGTTTAGTAATTTTAGAGTAGCAGTTAAAACATTTTCAGACCATATGCCTTTAGAAGTATCTTTTAAAATCAGAACGACTTTGAATGAAGAAACTGCACCATTGCCTGAACTTTTTCCGAAACTGGTATGGAAAGATGACTTCCGTGAATCATTTCAACAGAACCTAGGTAAAGAGCTTGAAAATCATGAAACCTGCAGCTCTTCAAGGAATCTAGACGTAGAAACTCTAGTGAATATGATCAAGAAAGCAGCACCACAAAAGACACAAGGAAGGAAAGGGCAAAAAACTAAACAAAAATGGTTCGACAGCGAATGTTTGAGAGCTAGAAACGAGTCATTTGGATTCTTAAATTTAGTGAGAAAGACGAACAACATCCACTTTAAAGTACTGTATGAAAAGGCAAATAAATACTACAAAACTCTATGTAAATCAAAAAAGCAAGAAATGGACCGAAGAAACATGGACCTAATAAACCAAGCTAAATCGTCAGCGGATTTCTGGAAAGCAGTTAGACTGGTGAGTGGGAGAAAAACATCGAATTATGGAGTCTTAAATATTCTCCAATTGAAAATGCATTTTATGAATCTTCTCAACACAACTCAGATATCACCTGACTTTCAGTATGCAGCACCATACATATACGATGAATATCTAGATACGCCAATCACGCAAACCGAGGTCGAAAGCGTTATAGAGAATTCCAAAAATGAAAAAGCGCCGGGGGAGGACAGAATCCCTTTCGAATATTTTAAAAATTTAACGCCCGAATTCGTAAGACTTCTGACTGAGGAGTATAACAGAATTTTTGAGACATGTGATGTTCCTGGAAGTTTTCGGAGATCAATCATCTTCCCACTACACAAAAAAGGGAACCTTGAAGATCCAACTAATTATAGAGGCATTTCTTTTCTCAACACAGTGGCGAAGATATTTGGCTCGGTCCTGTTTAATAGGCTAAGCGAGTGGGTAGAGAAAAATCAGATTTTACACGATTTTCAAGCTGGATTCAGGAAAAGGCACTCAACTATAGATCAAATTTTCTCCTTGATAAATATTGCTGATATCTATAAAAAGAGAGGAAAAAAGCTTTATCTTTTTTTCGTAGACTTTCGAGCAGCCTTTGACTCAATTCCCAGAGAAGCTCTTTTTTACAAACTCTACAGATATGGAATTTCAACTAAAATGATAGCTGTCATCAGAGCCATGTATAAGGAAAATGTTGCTCGGATATGGGACACAAAATTTATTTCTGACGAGTTTAACACATCAATGGGAGTTAAACAAGGATGCGTTCTCAGTTCACTATTTTTTGTTTTGTACATAAATGACATCATCGATTGCGTAAAAGGAGGAATTGTTATTAGCGGCAAACACATCCCAGGACTGATGTTTGCAGATGATATAGTCTTCCTATCTGAATCAATAAACGGTTTGCAGCTAATGATAAACAGACTCGAACGTTATTGCAAAACCTGGAATTTGTCGGTCAATCTTGCCAAGTCAAAAATCATGATAATGAGAAGGGGTGGTGGCAGGTACTCCAGAAGTGAGAAGTGGACGTTTGAGGAAAACCCCATAGAAATCGTCAAGGAGTATAAGTATCTAGGAGTAGTGATCACTTCTAACCTTAACATGAATAAGCATCTCCAACTCAAATTATCGGAAGCTAAGCGTGCTATGTGTTCTGTTTGGAGAAATTGCATTAGTAAGAAAAACATTTCGCATGTGGCAAAGTATAAAATTTTTCGAACAGCGGCAATATCAATTCTTTTTTACGCAGCCCAGGTATGGGGATATCTTTCCTTTGAGGATGTGGAGAAATTCCTTCGCTTTTTTATAAAAAGTACTTTCAGGTTGCCTAGTAGCTCACCTAATTATATGTTACATCTCGAAACTGGTATAGCCCCGCTGTTTTTGGACACTCTTAAAATGCATTTCAATTACGTTACAAGAGTTATAGCGATGGAAGAAGAAAGGATTCCAAGACTTGTTCTCTCGCAGCTGATAATCTCGGAGGGAACTTGCGTAACTGAATGGAAAAAAATGGCCAATGAATCTGCAATAAGTTTACATGTATCAATAAGCGATAATCCTGATGCATTAAGATCGAAATTTAACAATTTGCTTAAAAGAACAGGAAATATCATTTATGAAAAGTTTAGGAACCAAGCCGAATCATCGCAATACAGAGATTATTACAGCAAACTTAATCATTATCTGAATTTAAACACATATTTCTTAGCCCAAAACACGACTGAAAAAATAAGCACGCTGTTTAAAATAAGAGGGGAAGTAATGCGTTTGAATTTTATTCCACATAGGCCAGAACTACCTCTGCTGTGCGATCTATGCAATTTGAAAATGCGCGAAGATGTGTTTCACTTTCTGGGAATCTGTCCAATACTCAAAGAGTTCCGCAGGCACTCATTTGGAGTAGATACACTGGATTTAGACGAAGTGATAGCTATATTAAATGGCGAACGAAGTTGGGATCTTCTAATGGAGTATACTACGAATGCTCTTCGTTACCGAAATCTCATAATTGAAGAAAATTTTTAGAGCCTTATTTTGTATTTTGTTCTGAATTAAAATATGCGTACCGAATTTTTTAAACAAAAACAACAAAAAAAAAAAAAAAAAAAAAGAAAAACCATTTTAATAATTTTATAGTTTTTTTTCTAATCATGTATAATTTATAATTTAAATGTTAGTCTGGTAGACGGCTTTTGGCCAATCCATAATAGACTTATTATATTAACAACACTGAAATGTAATTAATGTTTATACTAATGAAGTCAATAAAACTAAAAACTAAAACTAAAAAGTTGATGGTGTTAGGAAAAAGCCTATATAACGTACAACTTCTTTTGTATCTCGCCTACGTGTATATATAGGTAGATATACGTATATAATAAACTGTACAGTGTACATACTGTTTTAAAATTATAATGGTACGTACATAATGGCATTTCATGAAATAGAGCTTCTACAGTCTTTCCCCAAATGTTTTCCTTGGAAATGCAAGGAAGTATTAAAAAATAAGCCTTGCAATAATAACCCTACAAAGCTTATTCAATCTTCAAATAGAGTTTTTTACGGTAGTAAGTGACACTTATTACAGAACACCTCCAGTTCTCGAACTCTTTAAGAACCCTCGTTATATGTTCGTTGTTTAAAAGCCATAATTCGTCGCTACAATGGAGAACTAACCTAAGTCCACTTTTTGAAGTTTGGAAAAGTTAAACTTGTATACGCTATAACTCTTATAAAGTGCTATATCTCCAATTAAAACAATTTAACAGCTCTTCGATGGAAAATATGATTTTCTTTCTTACCTGCTCATAAAAATGTTTAAGCCAACCAAGCTTTTTTCTTTCGGTGTATGATTGCACGGGGACCCGATAATTGAATTTTTAATTTATTAGCATCATTTTATAAACTTATCGTCGTATAAATGAAATAACCCCCAACTTTGGGGCTTTATTAAATTAAGGAATTAAGCCCCAAATTCGAAAATGAAATAAATACCCAAAAAGTCCTGGAACAAGTCCCTAAAAATATAACGAAAGAATCCCCCATTTGCCAAATCATTTTGTAAAAACGCGATCTGAATGCAACCTCCCTGCCGGGATCACTATACATAGAATTATATAGTGGATGCGAGTTTGGGTATATGCAAAGTTTTTCAATTAAAGTTTTTAAATCAAAAACTTTGCATAGAATAAGGGCGGCGAATATGGACCACAATGCATAGTTTTGCAAATAAAACCCAGATTATCTACACTTAAACATGGCTGTACAAAGGCTGGGTTAATTTTTATTAATTTTCTTAACACAAAAACATGAAGCCAATATAAAAACAAAAATACAAAACAAAAATAAAGTGCACGACTGGAAAGGAAAAATAAAAATCATATATGAATTTTTCCCAAAATTACTAAAACTTCTTTTTACAAAGATTCAAGCCAAAATCAAAGTATGCAGAAAATTTTGTTGTCTAAACATAAGTTTAACAAAAAAAATTATTCCAAATCGTTAAAGCGGTTTTTAAATAAATCGATGTTTACTTAATATTTTTTATAAAAAAGTTTTTGTTTGAAGAATGAATTTATAAGTGATTAATTGTTTGCATTTTATGCACAAAAAATAAAAAAAAAATTGTCAAGGCGTTTTCCAAATATTGAATTTACAAAAAAATAAATTAAAAAATAATTAAAACTAAAATTAAGTTATTTTGCAAAATGTTGGTATTGAAGTTTTTTTAAATTATATAGATCTTTTTAAAAAAAAATGTTTGTTTTGAGATCGATTAACCCGTTTATGAGATAGCTCAAGAAAAAAATAACGGTTCTATTGGAGGATAGTACCTGTAATCGCAAGTAAAACTAAAATATGTGCTAGGATTACTCAAACTTACTAAATTTCTAAGATTTTCTAAAAAATTACATAAAACAGAAAAACTAAAGCGCACGACTGGGTCGCACGAACTTGCTCTTGTAGCAAGTTACCCACATAAATAAAATTAAATTTAATAAAAATAAATTTATTATATTTTTTGTTTAATATAAATGAAAAATACCAACAAAATCATATGAATTATTTTTAAAAGTGCTAAAACGACATTTTAGAAAGATTAAAACGAAAATCAAAGTACTATCGATTTTCTGAGTTAACCATACTTACGTAAACGAACTGGCATGACATATGACTGATAATCTTGATTTTAGCTATTTTTTTTTCTGAGTGTGTAAGCACTTTTCATTGCGATTGTATTTGTCTCTGACGAGAAAAGGTTGTGGTCCATAGTTGAATTTGAGGACGTATTTCGTTATGAAATAAATCTTCAATGAAAAATATGAACTTAGTCCTCAAAAACACATGAAAAATGTCTAAAATTTTTCCAAATTTAGGGGATTTATTTAAATATGACAGAACTCCGCACTTTCAAAACGGCGCACCAAGCGCTAATTGGGTTTTATTCTAGTTGAATAGCCGCCATTCCTATACCTACCGCACTTTCAAAAAAATGTTTGGGGTTTATTTTGTTCCTTTTTTGGGGAGTTGTTTCTTGGGGAGGTATTTCACGAAGCCTACAATAAAATCATATACTTTTCCAAATTCAATTTCAAATTCAAAAGTATTATTTCATCCGTATAAACGCCATAGTTTAAAAAATTAAGCTTTGATAATGAGTAGAACCTGATCAATAAAATATTTATTCATAATTATGTATGTGTTCTGGGATTATAGATTAATATTTTTTACAGAATTTTAACTCCAATGCAAATAGTGGAAAACAATATTAAATTTTTGAACTATTTAAAAAAGTGGCAACCACATAAAACTACCATAACTTTGGATTGATGTTTTTTTTTAAGGTTCTACGAAATGGCGTGCTTACTTTGTTTTATTTAAAAATTTCCATTTGAATCATAATTCTACTTATTTTTAAGCCACAACGGTCACTTTTGGTGGTCCCAGTTGTGCAATTTATTTAAACATTTCAGTCGGAATCAAAAACTTATAGGATTTGAATTACAGTTTTCACATGAGTTATTCTTAACTTAATTAGGTATATATAAACCATCATGAAGCGGGTGGTTTAGGTACGCACATTTTTCTTGTTAATACCATGAATATTTCGAATTTTTGTAAAAAGCTTGTAGATATACCTACCTTTGTTACCTTTCTCCAATGCGTGAAGCGCTTCCAAGCCAATTATGTCCCGTGAACGATCTCAGCTCATAACTGCATTAGGCAGGAAAATACGCAATGTTACCAATTTTTTAAAAAATAAGGCTTGACTCTATCTGCATCATTCGCGTGCATGCGACTGCAATTTACTCGCTTCACTTCCTCCAGATCAGCGCTAAACTGTGCATAGGCGTCAGGGGTAGCCAACTATGTACATAATGCACACTGCCCAGTGGAGCATAATTAAGTCAGATAACATCATGCAACTTATCCAACATGCACATAGGTGTCAGCTTCTGCTGAGGCTGTTGCTGCTGCTGTTGCTTCTGGATGAAGGTGCAAAGCAAAGGTGTGCTGGTGCTGGGAGACCATTGTACAATGCTATCAAATTGCCACAGCAACCTAGTGGTGGTGATGGTGGTGTATAATGTAGAAACGAGCTTAATAAATATGGATCGATTTAATGACGCCAAGTCAAGCCGAGTGTGAAACGAAGGCGTGGCAAGACACAATGCGCCGAGCCGCGTACTTGCATAGGCCACCAACTTACGTGAGCAATTAATGCAATTACGACGTCCATCTATTTTACAATATTTATGAGTACTGTTTCTAGAAGCCTTAACTTGATCTAGCTTCAAATGGAGATAATGTGTATAGTTACCTACAATGATTAGGAGTTTTAACACTGAAAAACCATGCTGCGATGCTGCACTAATACGTTTGCATTGGAAGAGGTGCACTCGAGGAAGGCGGTAGACATATAGTTAATGCAGACATGAGCAACTGTATGTACATTCGTTAGCCCACGAAAGGGGAAATACACCTCTGCTAGCCACGAACCATCGCCAGCCAGAAGCCATCCATCTAGCAATCTGTCGATTGGTTTGACGTGTTCCAGCACACCATTGAACAGCCGCATTCCGCATTGTCTGTCATTTTATTGTGTTGTGGTATCTACAAAACGAGTAGGAACTTGTATGCAGCTCTAGGGCTGCCATACGCCCAAATGTGACAAAGTCTATTAAATTAATTTTTGGTCGTTAATTATTTATAAAATATACTCTCAATCTTCCAGAGCTTCTTTCAAGCTATTTAAGTTATTTTAATAATTTTTTTTATTTCAATACTAGCTAATAGCTGGCGGCGGTGCGTTGCTGCCACATTTTCCTACTTTAATCCGATATTGGACAAACATTTTGTCAAAAGCTTCATTTTTTAATATTAATAATATTAAAATGTTAAGTTAAATAAGAATTTTCATCTAGGGAATAATTTAAATACCATAAAATACTTCGTATAACATTAGCTATCTGTCAGTGAAATTCTCATATCAAAATCAGTCCAGAGAATAACCGTATAGTGACACACACAAATAAGAACATCTTTTCTCAGAAGAAAGTCTTCTTAAATGAAGAAAATCTAATTAAATTCTAAGAATATGAAAATAAAATGAAAGAAGCATTTTTTGTAGCGTTAAAAAGCTCAATTCACTGCTGCATGTTTTATAATAAGTATATGTATCTACAATAAAAAAAATGTTTCTGACGATAAAATATTAACTGTCTAGGTTGTACACAACCACAACTATCTCCAAGGAAGGTCTACGATGAGAATGCTCCTTAATCAACGCTTCACTCCTTCACTTTCCTCTAGACAAACCTTTATTCAGACATTGTGCTTTTTCCAAACAATCACATTTATTTTAGAAGCGTCTGATCTAAAAGGCTTTCGTGATCTTATTTATACAGTACAGTACAAGTGATTTTATATCTTTATCTATATCAAATCGATAGTCGGCGTAAGCAAAAACGATTATTCTAAAAAAAATCCAATCAAAGACATTATTATTGGCAACAAATCATCCATATAAAATTTTATCGAAATTTGTGGTATTTTTTCGAGAAAAATACAATTATAGGATTACAAAAAAAAAACTTTTTCATAATATTACTTTTTTCAAAAAAAAAAAAAATTGCTTAAGGCTTAAGGGGCTGGTTATAGCGATCAGTAAAACGAAACAGGAAAAAATTTCAGATCGATAATTTATTAGGTTTTTATTGGAATCAAAATACAAATGTTATACTTATCGATGGCAAATAACTCAAAGAATTTTTGTAGATGATTAGAATTTCAGTTGAACAAATACTTTTTGTAAAAAATGCATTTATCTATTTTCCTGATGGAACTTCATTTTCCGTACGGAAATTCCATCAGGAAAATAATTAAATGTATTTTTTACAAAATATATGTGCGTTATTGAAAATTTTAACATCGCAAATGATTTTGGGAGTCATTTGTCATCGATAAATGTAGCATTTGTGTTTCAAATAAAATCAAAACATATTTAATTATTGATTTGAAAAGTTTTTCCTGTTTCGTTTTCCTGATCGCTATAACCGGCCCCTAAGAGTGGCAGTTACCGTTAATAAGCTGATTCTGAACTAAAATTACCTATAAAATATTGGCATTAAATTACTCATAAACTTTGTCGAAATTGATCGTATTTTTTCAATAAAAATAGAATCATCGCTTTGAAAAAATATGAAGTTGCAGTATTAATATGAGGTTAAGCAGTTGTTTGTGATTATCATAATCGTTTTTTTTTTGTCTTGCGGGAAAATAAACCAGAAGTTTTTAATATTTCGGTATCGGTAAGTGTCCATTTTTCCAAAATGCGCGATTAGATGGGTGATCATATACTTTCGTCTCCTTTGCTAACAGTATATAAGCTTTTGTTTCTTATAAAATATCCTTTTTTTTTTCAAGCTATGACGCATGAATAACGCTCGTATCTTTTTTTGGACGAAAAACAGTACCTTTTCCTCAAAAATTGAAAATAGCAGTACGTCGATAAAAAAAAACAGTATTTTTCGCAGTACATTTTTTTCAATTTTTATTTATTTTATTTCCTTAAAACATGAAATTTATTGCGTTCATTATTGAATTCCTTTGATTTTTAGATGCCAATGACGAACCGCTGAATGTTTGCATTACTTTTAATGAGAGTAATCAGAGAACTTCATCTCATATATAAAAGTGGTATAAATTTCACCAAGAAATTTTTCATTGAGGAGCAAATTTCCTTCTCGGAGATTAACAGTGTAAAGATGGAAATATCCCACTGTCATTCACGTTTGCTTACAAGATCAAAAAATTGCTGATTTGAAGTTCTGTATATCTCAAAATAAAAGCAGTATTTTTGAAAAAAAAAAACAGTACGCAGTTTTACGCAGTTTTTGAGAGCAAAAAACAGTACAATACTGCGAAAAACAGTACAGATACGAGCGTTACGCATAAAAGATAGTTCCTACTTACACTGAGAGAAAAAAAATCAAAATTTATTGCATCTACATTGTACTAATATCTTAGCTCGAATATATTTGATTTAACAATGATATTCCTTTTCAATTTTTGTTTTATCAAAATTAGATTTTAACAAGTTCCTATACGATATAATTTTTTGGTCTGCGTAAAAACAAATATTTTTTTTTATTTTACGTATTTTTCTGGGCCATTTAGCACATTCAAGTAGGGTAAAGGTGTCAACAGTGGATCAATTAGACAATTTTTTTCCACAGTTTTTTTTAATGTTTTATCTTTAATCCTAAACAAAAAAATGATGAGATACCGAAAAAAAATATTTAAAAGTAACCTTCTCCACGTAATCCACTGTGTACTATAGGTTAACACAATGATTCAGTTCATGGTACAAAGTGAATCAGGGATTTAAAATGTCTTCTTTTTTTTCTAAAAGCATTTTTTTAAACAGGATTTTATTTACTACAATTTATATACCATTTTGGGATAATATTTAAAAGAAAAGAAAAAAAAATACAGTTTTATAGTCGGTAAAAATATCACAAATGTTTACTTTCTACGTTGCGTGTGTAAGTTACTACGCTGTATGGTACACTGTGAATCAATACACTACTGATTCACTGTGTACCTACCATGTTCTGATTTAACATAAACTTATCTTAATAAAGTCTTGGGATATTTGATTAAAGTGAACAAATGAATTTTGAAAATAAAGTGTACGACTGGATTGCACGGACTTGACCTTCTGGCAAGTTAACTGATGTGAGCTTAACGCAACCAATTAAGTCATTTGAATAATAAATTAAAATAAATGAGAAATACGAAAAAATCATATCAATTTTTATTAAAATTGTTTTTCATATTCAAGTCGAAATCAAAATATCAGACATTAAGTTTCTTAGATATTATATGTGCATATATAAGTTTTTTTGTTTTTTCAAACTTGTTTTTATATAAATTGATTTTTATTTAATAATTAAAACAAAAAAAAGTTTCTTACAAATTTGAAATCCATCACGAGAAAGTTCAAGAAATAAAAAACTTGAATTTGATAAACCCCTTAAACTTTAATAGACTTATATTTATTATGATTCACTAAAACGCCTCCAAAGGGTTGAAAAGGTATGCAGTGAATTAGTATTGAAAAAGCTTACTTATAAAATGTATCCCCACATGTTGTTACTTATACAGAACTCATGAAAAATAATATACCGAAATCAACCAAATGAAGATCTAGATTTCTTACTTGCGATTATGAGTACTATAATGCAAGCTATGAATTCGTGCAAAAAAAAGGTTTTTTGGGATAACAATCAAACATTAAATTAGAGATGGTTTGTCTTTTGATAAATTGCAGAGAAAACAAAATTTCCAGGAATCATTATTTTTATCTTGAGCTCGAATTTAAATAAAAAAATATTTTTAGAAAGATCTCCAGATGATTAGATCAAATTTTACTACCAAAACTTTGAAAAAATACTTTGTCTTAATTTTAATTAATTTTTCAATTTATTTTTTGTAAATTCAATATATGGAAAACGGTTACACAAAAAACTTTATTGTTTGTACAATAAATGTTAACTATATATAATTTAAAATGTTCGTTCTTAAAATTCTCAACAACAAAAAAAATATAAAAATTACTAAGTAAAAATCGATTATGATTTCGGAATTATGTCTTCGGTAAACTTCTATTTTATGAAAAATTCATATGATTTTTTTTCATTTTTATTTAAAAAAATATATTAAACATATTTTTATTATATTTTCGTGGCAACTTACCTCAAGAACAAGTTCGTGCGACTCAGTCGTTCACTTTATTTAATTTGGGTCAAACTAAATCTTTTAGTTTAGTGGTTCAATGATTGCAATATTGCTAATGACTTCAGATTATTTCACGGGATCAAGTAGATCTTAAATTGGTATACAAATTTTTTGAGAATTTCAAATAATTTTACTTGTTTCAAATGATTGCAAAATATTTTGAGTAATATGATATTGCAAAATTGTAATCATTAATGAAATTGATAATTTAATCATCTAATAATAAAAAGTCTTATGCCTAAAATTCTTATTTATAAAAAAGGTCGTGTGAATTTCGTGATTGTATTTTCGACTGCAAGATTGTAAAAAACTTAAAGTTATTTAAAATAATTTAAATAATTGCAATTACAAAAAATCATTCCAAATCAAATTTAGCAAGAGATCAAATATTCATAATTTCTGAATTGGTGTCATTATTTTCATGAATTCTTCATGAATTATTTTGAAAAAATTTCATTATTTATCAAAATAACTTAAAATTACTATAATGGTAAATTTCTTATATCTCTAGTATAGACATAAATATATATAATTAAATCATATATTTTCTTAATGAAATTGTCTAACTTTCAAACAAACCTCCGCATTGTCACGTTAAGAAGTGTCGCGTTAATTACCTAAATATAGGTTGACTATAATTGTGCACCATTGTTTTGTTTCTGGCCTGGAAGTTCCCTCCGTCTGTATGTCTGCCAAAACAGTTAGGCCAATTTACTTCAAACTTGGTATAAATTATTCTTTGAGTAATATGCTCAGAAATTGAATATTTTAAAATTACTGATAAACTTGATACCTACTACAGAAAGTATTTTGAAAAAAATAATAATTTCAAAAAAGGTTTTTTTTTTTAAACCGATAATATTATTGAAAAAAAGCGATCCATTTTGATAAAATATAATTTTTGATAAAGTGATTTGCTGCCGACGACGGTGACGTTCATTATTGTTTTTAATTGCATAAATTTTTTTAAAAAGACATTTTTGAAAAAAAAAAATATTTGAAAATATTAAATACCTACTTATTATAAAAAATAATTTTTCAAAAAAAAAAAAACGGATTTGCCGAATTTTAAATCAATCAACGGCGATTTAATTTTGAACGAATAAATTCAAGTGATCGATATATTTTTGTTTAAGCAGTTGATTTTGGATCGTGCACTAACCAATCATGGTCAACATAATTCTCAGGGATATATCAATATTATGATAATCGTTTACGGCATTGTTGTAAGATGCCGAAAATTCAGTGGAAATTCAATAAGGCCGTGGACATAACCGACTAAAATCAGGACATTTTCCATCCAAAATAATTGACTGGAGAACTCTGCAACGGACTGGTAATTTCGTAAGGCCACTCGCTTGTTCGTTTTTTGTTGTAATTTCTTTACGTATCGATACGGCGACGCAGATCCTCCATTTCCTTGTGTTAAATCAAAACGACTAGCATAGTAATACAGTGATTGCGCATGCCAACTGCAAGTAAAATGATATTGACTTTGCGATTGTGCATGCGGCATGTGTGATACCAAAATTGTTTTAATATTTTTATGTTTGTGCATACGAGATTGTGTGATGTGTGCCAAAAATTGCACTGTAACGAACAATTGTTCGAGGAATAATGGTTCTAAATATGACATTATTCAATCATATTATAAACAAGACTGAATACACCGCAGTTTGCATGCATATAGTGTGTGGATAAAGAGCGATTGCGTTTGATTTTGATTGTACATGCAGGAATGAATATGGTGTATGGGGTCTATAAACAAATAAACTAGGGGTAACTGCTTGCGACCAAGGAAGCGAATATTTTGATTGTTTGATATTTATATAATAAAAACATAGATATTTTGTTTTGATTCTTTTTTTTTATTTCACATAGTTATATGTGTCAATTATATGTGCCGACAGGCGTCCTTATTTCAGTTACGAATCAGATATACCATGAACAAAATAAATGTTCCGATCTGAACTTTTCTCCGATCGTAGGTTTCTCCATCAGCGAAGAACAATTGGATCATTACAAAGACTATCCAAAACTATAATATCCAAAACTATAATGCACGTATTCTGATTTGGCTTAGAAACAAATTGCGGTCTGATGAAGTAGACGATAACATATCAGTTAAAATCCCTAATTCATTTATGCCGATCCAGAACTGCAAGTGATGACAGAACGCAAATGGTGCATGGACCGTGTGGCACATTGAATCCGAAATCGCCATGCATGCTTGATGCATGGTAAAAAAAAAAACAATCATTACAAGGTGAAACAGAGTAACGTGATCAGATTGATATCCAGTAAATCGAGGATGGTAAAAGTTCAATAATGGCCGGACAACCGTTGTAAAGCTGACAGTCGATGGAGTTTTTGAATAAATTAGATATACCTACTGTGTAATAAATCCTGTTGATATGACTATGATCCCTCCCAAAGTTTTTGTCTGCGACCGCGTCTGGAACTAACAACCTTATACATATACCAAAATTTTGTGTCTACTCTTTCATCGTAAGATCATGTTTGATTGTTATCTCAAAACTTTTTTTTGCACGAAAGCACAACTTGCCTTATCGCAAGTACCTATAATCGCAGTAAATAGTTGGATTTCTGGATTCATCATGCTTTAATGTCTGATTATCCCACTAAAATGGACATTCTTTGAGTTTCAAATGTTCCTGATGGCAACCCTAAAAGATTTTCATGCTGCACTATTATACGTAAAGCTAGTGCATGACCCCCACTGAACACATTCGCCAAACACCAGAAATACATAATAAAAAACAAGCAACAGGAACTTACGAAAATGGAGGCAAAAATTAATAATGGCCGCCTCTGTCTCTATAGTCGTATAGTTGTATAGTCGTAGTCGTCGTCGTCGTCGTCGTTTGGATGTCAGGGAACAATGGCGAAATTGATTGACAAGTAGTGGCGCCCTCAGAGCAATTTAATGCGATGTTGTTCATCTTGCTTGGCTTTTGTTTTTGCGGTTTGGTTATGGACTCACCATAATGGTGATGTGGTTGCTCTCAGTCTCTTTGATTACAATCGGATAAGTGAATTGTGGATAAATGGAAGTTTTGCCTTAGGAAGCAGAGAAAAAAAATCTTTTAACAAAAATGTCCCACCGCTGGCCTGTGGCCCGATTGAAACTCAAACATGGCGCTACGGTTACAATGGTCCATTGTGAGAGGGCACAATCTGCAACGGCCATCGATCGATCGTTGCACGAAACATTTAAAGTGGCAAGCCCATGGTATGGTGTACGATGCGATTTTAGTCGTTTAATGCGGTTTCGCCCTTTTTTACCAATTTTGTTTAATGATTGTCAAGAGAGGAGGTATATCTTTCTTGTCCTTCAATAAAAGCCACAACACGCAAACAGGAGCAAGAAAAAGAGTTATTTGTCCAAAGAAAGCCAACCAAATAAACGATTTTTCGGTTGAAAATTGGAAGGTAGGTAGGTATGTTTTGTTCATGTTCAGTAAATATTTTTTTGTAACAAATAGGCGTTCTTCAGAAATAAAAATAAAATCAACAAAAATGAAAACGATTTTTTTATATACATTCATATATACTTATACATACCTAGGTATAGTAGTTTCTAGGTTGATAATCACAACTACATTACAGTCTTATACACATATCATACAACGTTTGAAACTATAAGACTATCTGTAAATAGATGTACTGTATTCAAATAGAAATTACTTTTTATAATTCACGAGATATAAAAAAAAGTCATGTATATTTGTTTTAATTATATTAAAAAATTGGCCTCTAACATCATATGGCCAGGGAAAGGGAACTGTAATTTTGTTACCAGGGGACTAATAAAAAACAATTATATTCTAGTATAAATTATCACTTATTCCATTAAAAAAATGTTTTTTTATTCAAATGGCAGAAACAACTGATCGATATCGGCATGATTTACCTATGCTGGTAAAATAGGCTTTTCATAGCTCCGATATCGCTGTTAAAAAGTTACGTTAACTGGATCATCGATTTAAGATTGCAAAACAAATCCAAAAAATGCATCATCTTGTGAAAATTTTTCAGACCTTTGGATAGAATTTTACTCCCGTTTTTTATAAAATTGCCAGGGGACTGAGATATTCACACTTTTCAAGGCAAAAAAAAATAATTATATTATATGTTTTTTCTAAGGCCGTGTGCGAACACCGTTAAAATTTTATCCTCTGGCTAATTTTTGACGTTTGAGTTGAGGTGAATAATTGTTTAGCTTTTTGGTGTGCGAACTGGATTAAATGGTATTTTTAACACTAATATATTTTTTTAAATTTCCCTACAAGAATTGAAAAATTTCCCCTTCTATTTCTTGGTACGGGGAAATGTAAAAAATTGTTTTGGAAAAAACGAAAAAAAGAACGCACCATATAGGAAAGTTCTTAGCTGATTCTGGAATGGTAGCAACCATCCAATTCTCTTTAGTAGCTTAGAAGGTATGGCCCCATTTAGCATTTTCAACGTATAATTACGTTTTGTATATCCTATGAATTGTTTTTGATTTTGAACCAAATAAAAAACTGACTATGCAGAAAGTAGCTCGGTTCAAATATGTGTCTGGAATTATAGCAATCATCCAGATCAGTTCAGTGGTTTAGAATTAAAATATGGTCCCATTTAATATTTTCAACCGCTATCGCTACTGTTCTCTAATATAAAACAAAAAACTTAGAACGCAGCATATTTTATTATATGTATACCGCAGAAATAATAAACGATAAAACATTGTTTTTGAAACAGTTATTATAAACCTATTAGTTCAACATTTTGCCAAAAGCTTTCAAACTCATAATAGTTATAAGAGTTTTCGCAAAAGCGACCCCAGCCCCATCTATTCGGTTATTTGAAATAGCCTTAGTCATTTCTTAGAACATCAGCTATCCACCAGTTAAAGCCCCTTCGAAATCGGTACATCCGTTTCCCGTCGTCGCGTTCGTCAGTTAAAAATTAAATTTTCCATAGCGCCCCTAGGGGATAATTTGCATCATAAGTTACTTCCTATATTAAAAGACATCTGACGCTGAAGGTCCCGTCAAAATCGGTCCTGTAGATTCTGATCGGTTTATATTTACGAAAATGCAAAAATATCGACATTATCTCTATCGGTCAGTGAAAGTCTCGTCAAAATCGGTCTAGCCGTTCTCGAGATTAGCCAGGACAAACAGACAGACAAACATTTTAAAAATGTGTGTTTTGATATAAGGGCTGTGTATGCTCTCATATGCGTCTAGTAAAATACTGTTATTTTGACATTACAAACAGACACTCCATTTTTATTTATGTGCATAGATTTATTTTATTTTGTTAAAGAAAAAAAATTGAACTACTTTGTAAAATAATTGAAATTATGGGAAGTTTTAACCCGGTACAGAACACTGGTTTGGCAGCTGAACTTTACAAAAAAATTTGGTTCACAATGAATATTAATGTACAAAAGAGTATATCGGTTAATTTTAGTAATTCTTCTTACGTAACGAAGTTAAATTAAACATAATTTACAAAAACACAAACGGAAAATTTGACATTGATGATTAATATAAAACAAACAAAAATAAATGCAAATAAAACAAACACACTACTCCGACTGTCTTTCTTACTCCCTTATCCACCACACTACTGTCATAATTTAGCCACACTAGTGTCATAATTTAGCCAATGGATAAAATTTTAACGCTGTTCGCACACGGCATAAGTTTAGAATGCTTAAAAAATATGCCTTCTTATATTGATATATTTTATGTTAACACTCAAAAAAGACCAGGGGACTTATAAACTAAACGGACAATCAACGGAATCAATCACAAATGTTTTCTTCTCAAGTGATTTTGTTTTATGAAGACTCGTTACTTGGCAGTCCTATGATGAGATGGAAATTCAATCGATTTCGAAATTACCGACATTTTTGACGTTTTATATTTTTGACGTTTTACATCCATCAGAGGGGACTGTTTAGAAATGCAGGTGACAACGTTTAACGATTTTTGTTTGCAATAAAATTATTTATCTAACTTATAACAATTTAGTTTTATTTAATGTTACAATCGGGTAGAGTTCTTTTCAATGTAGAAACTGAAATACAAGCATGGCAAAGATTTTTTGATTTTAAAAAGGTAGTGTGACATGCCAGGGGACTGAGAATTAAGACACTATGAAGAATTTTTTGAGCAAGAAAAAAAAATTGCAATCTGCACAAATAAATAAATGCACTGATTGTTTCAAATTATTGTCGGGGCCATCGAAAATTCCGTCGTTTGAAGAATCACCCATATGTATGTACAAAATTAACAAATTTCTCAGGCCACATGTTAAGAGTCGACTGATGCTAGTCTACTTTCGGGGAATTCGATTTATGTTTCCTGGTCCTGCGGCCTGTTGAATAAGGCTAAATTCGTTTTCTGTAAAGCACCATTAGCATAAAAAAAATGTTAACCTTAAACATTCAAACACAATACATTAATAAGTTGTGGATAGTGAGGGTCTAAATGAACAAGAAACAAATTAAATTCCCTGAGAAGAATAATTGTACATAGTAAAACCAAAATAAAAAATATATAGAATAAAGAAAGAAATATCTTGACATATTACTATCTAGACATATCTACTTCTACAACTGTAAAAATTTTATATAATGGTAAATGTTATTTTCTCCTTTTGAAGTTATATTATATTCAACGGTTTTATTATTTAGGATTATTTTTCTTTTAGCTGGCTTTCCTTGTCAAACTACGTCAGAAAAAAATTCAAAAGGTTCCTACTCAGCCATCAACATTGTAATTAGTTAAGGTAGGAGATGTTTGGACCTTTTAAAAAATGCAAATGTTTAGTTTAAATCGAAAATAATAACTGTTAGTTGTCAGTAAATATCAACCGATTGTATAGTAGAAGAGGTGAAACTTTCAAAAGAGATAATATGTTAAGTTTAGTTCATTCATTAGATTAGGAATTATTTAGTATCTATTAATGTTTTTTCAAATAAGTCAAAAAGGGGTTAGTTTTTTTTTTCGTTTTATACTATAAGCATAATTATGTTCTTAAATTAAATCAGCTCCGTATGGTGAAATTTGACCATCATGATAAGGAAAATAAACTGAATTTTCCAGAAATTACTTTAAGTTTTATTGTCTTAAAGTTAAACAAAAATGAAAGCAATGTCAAAGAAAAGTTAATGAAGGCTAAAAAATGATGGCTAAACTTCAATTCGTTTATTTCAGTTAGTGTTAATAATCGCGTAAGTGATACTACAAGTTCAAATTTTTAGTTTTTACTGTTGAAACCAATTTTTGGATTAAGTGGTTAGCAAAGGTATGAATTTGCGAAGTTTTTATTTATATTTTTTATTTTTTGGTGCAAAGTTTTGGTTATTAAAGATTGAAGTTGGATTAAGTATTTAATTTTTAATAATCGAATAAATATATTTTTAAGTAAAAAACTTGATATTCAATGAAAAAAAAAATAGATTGAACTTGATCTGTTTGAGTTATTTTATTGTTTTGTTCCTCGGAGAGTGACAACATATGGCCTTCGTCCACTTAAACAACGCAACCGCAAGTAACAAGCAAATTCAACATTAGAAATAAACGCAACTTTCATACGACGTCTTTTTTAATTTTTTTTTATTGAATTCGTTCGTGAGTGACAATGAGTTAATATTTTTAAGTGAAGAATACAAACAAAGAAAAACAAATAAAGTTCGATGCTCAACTCTTTTATTTAAAAAAGGCAAATCATAATAATGCTTTGTAAATGGTGTAATTCATTTTAAATCGAGATATTAGAAACACCGTGTTTCTGTCGTACATTCGTCTAACTGCGCAGCGGTATCTGCATATAAAACCTTATGCATGAAGTATGTTTGAGGAACTGGCGGCACAAAATCGCATAGTCGCGTCACCTCCAAGTGGTGGCCGCTGATGGATATCCGAATGGTGTGAACTAACGACGAGCGTTGAATCCATAGGATCCATGAGCTGTGACACCTGGGTTATCTTCTCAGGAACTAGGGGAAAACAAAAAGAATAATCCCTGAAGAACCCAGTTCTATATACACGTCAAGTGCAGGCCTCACAAAATGGAAAACCGATTGTGATGAAAACTAGAAAAAAAGCTTCGGATGAAAATACTGGACAGATACTGTACCTACTTAGACACCCTTTTCTTCCGCAAAACAACCCGAAGTTAAAAAAAAAACACTAAATTATATAAAAAAAAAACAAAGTTATCTATATATATTACTTTTTCACACGGTTAACGCTGCTCAAAGCTATAGTACAGCATGACTGAGTTATATAATGCCTTATTGGCTGTTATATAAGTTTGAAAAATTGCGGTCTAATGTGAAAGACCAAAAATCAAAAGTAGTGACAGATCATGTGAGCTTGAAGTGCATGAATTATAGAAAGACCTATGAGGAAGGTTAGCAAACTGAACTTGTCTAAAGTTTATGCGGTTGATGGAATTTAAATCTAAAACGTCATTTAATTTAAAACCTATATGAATTGTCTGTCTTTCCAGAATCTCTTTATCGATATTGGGACCAATACCAAAGAGTGAAGTCTGGGAATACTTTCATTATTATTTTACTTGATCAGTTGACAATATTTGACACTGTTTCACCATGCACAACGCAAGCAAATGTACCAGCGGTTTGCTGACTGAACAACCTGTCGCAGTACCCATAGCTTCTTGTAAGGATTCCTCTGTGTTCATTCGATTTGTTGGGATGGCTTGAGGATGTCTTTTGGTGAGATAAAACCAACAATCGTACAACTTTTCTTGTTCCGAGAGCCAGGCTTCGCTCAACTTTTTGTCTTTGTTTTACTTTTATACATATAAATACTTTTTTAAACACCATTTTTCAGTCAGAAAATGAACGTACTCATTAAACTTTTATCCATCAATGAAAATCAGATATGGTTCCATAAGTAGATAGGCTTTTATAAATATCTGAAGAAGAAAAAGTTCATAGTCCTACCACGTTTTAGTAGTATTGACAAAAAATTGATAAAATAATCATAGAATAATGAACATTTGCTTACCTTTTCCTTTGAAATTGTATACTGCAAAATAAGTCATTGACGATCACATTAAGCGGCTTGATTGTTCTAAGTTTCGAATGAAAATATTTTATCTTAGAAACTTTAAGTGGATATAATCAACCTGTAATTTGAGTGTGCAGACAATGATGGGGATATCACCAAAATTTGGTTTCCAGAAGATATGGAACCTCTCAAAAATTAAATAATTGAAAAGCTGTTGCAACCTCTTTGCACTTCTTTTGACTCCATAACTGAAACATATATGTGGTTCCGAAAATGCCAAATTGTGTATTAAATTGATTGTCCTTGCCATATGATAAATATTTTTACATGTTGACATTATTTTTTACTTGGCTAGGTTTCTTAATTATGGGGAATGGTATATATGTAGGTATATACATTTATTCCTGAAAAGTTTTTTATTTCTTATGATTATCAAATTTTCAATTTTTTCTACAAATATTTTGATCCGCCATTATCAAAAATGAAATGGAAACAAAGTTTTTCACAGCAAATCCTGCTAACCCTATCATATATTTTCTATGGAAAAAAAACAATTTCCGATAAGAATGTCAAATTGTTATTTCAATTAAATTAAATATAAAATTGCTGTTAATATAAAACATCGTTCACAAACCCCTTACCCTTTACACCCATGCCACTATTTGGTTCTAGTACTAAATCTTGCTCTTATAAAAACAATCTTGTACCTTTCCTCTCGACCATATCAAAACCACCCTTAAATTAAAATGGCCATTATAAGCAAACACTTTTAACTATGGGAGCACATTTTTTTGCCGATTCAATCCTCCTCTTTGTCCTTAATTTGACAATAAATTTTTATTTTCTTCTGCTTTTGCCTTCTTAACCCTTAATGGGCTGTATTTTTGGCGGTTTGGCTATTTCCGGTATGAGGGCATCTCGTATAATATTGAAAATACACTCCTGCTGTGGTCGCCGCAGTCGTTTACTTACGCATTTGCGATGCAACCCTAGCTTAAGGTCGCAAATTGAAAAGTCGTTGGATGGTGTTGTTTCGAGATTTGAAATTCTCCTTCCTTGGGAAAAGGATTCTTAATTTTTTTTCTTTTTGTATGCTGTGTTTGGCGTTCATGGGGCGACCATGTATAATTAATGGAAAGGTATGGTTTTAATTTATTGGACATTTAGGAAATTAAAAACATGGTCAGTTGGCTTAATGTCTCCATTTAGGATTTGTAGAAATTTATTTTATATGCGAACTTGCAAATGGCATTTTTGGAGAATAAAAGAATGTTCTGTTTTCGTGCTATAAGTACTTAGGTTCTACTTTTTTTTACAAAAAATGTCTTACAATGAAGTGATTTATTTTTTTTGTGCCAGTAAACACAATGCTAGTATAAATATCTCATGATTGATATAGATACACTAATAAAATTGTATGAAACATATTGACTAATATAAACTTCAACGAAAACAGTTTTATTAAACAGATACAAAAACTGTGCACGACAAATTACTGTTAAACCTCCTTTAGGTGGATAGCGACCACCATAAAACTTTCGTTAGTCAAGAAAAATAAACTGAACGACTGGGCCGCACGAGCTTACTCTTGTAGCAAACTATGGGATTGGGAAAATTTTATTTACTGAATTATGTTGAAAGGTAGATAAGTTGCTTTATTATAAGATGAAGTTGTATGGTAGCTAACATTAAATGGCTTTTTAGGCAAAAACTTTAAATGCTATCTTATTTTGAATACTAAATCAAGCCGTTATCAATTTATGACCGCATTTGTGAAAAACAGTTAATACCAAATATCGGTTACGTGCATTTTTAGGCAAAAACCAAATGCAGTTATATAAGTACTACTAAAATAATATGTGCACCAAGTTTTATCAATATTTTTAAAGCCGTTTTCGAGAAAATTTGCAAAAACTCAAACCGATATAATGGGGGGTGTAGTATCGTACACTGTGCGATACCTATAGATTTTATAATGTGGTGTACTTCGAAAAGTCAACAGTTAATAAATATTGATTGTCACGACTAAATAAAGTTCGATCAAGAAAAAGCAAGAAATACGGTCAACGGATACCCGTTATAGCCGGTCTAAAACAAAAATTCGAATTTCTCCTATACTAAGCATTAAGCAATCACCAAAAAGTTCTTACTACACACGAATGATCACCTTGATCTCATTGATAATGCTATTTTCGAACCTTATAATGTCCTTTATACTTGCTAAATAAGGCAATTTAGTGTCTATGTTCTATAAGAATGACCGAAATCCGTTGTTCATAAGAAAAAGATATTTATTTTATTAACAACAAGGAAGAAGTTTCACTTCATATATTAAATTTATCTCATCTTAATTGAAATAAAATGTCACTCATATAAGATACAAACCTAAAGCAATAACTACACAATTTAAAAAATAAAAATGTGTCGAGTGCATGCAGTGTATATCTCATTCTTTGATGCATGAGCATGATATTAAAAACACTCGAGACACCCGATGCACAGCGGCAACATAGATGAAAATTAGCATAATTATCACATTACCACCAGAAATCTAAATCCAACAGAAGGAATATAATTTTTAACATGTCTACCGCCACTTAAAGCAAATCGAGGGAAATTAATGTCAACTGGGGATGCGCGTACAAGTCGTTTGCACGTAGCCCATTTAACTGCTATGAAAGGAATTGAATGGCATTTCCTGCATTTGAATATTTATTTTTTTTTTCTGCAAAAATAACAAACAGAGCAAAAATCTTAAAGGTAAAATTGATTCCATCACAGCTGTATCTAACTGCATCTGCATGCATTAAATAAAATACAAAATTAAGGTAGGTTTATCACTTGAAGGAAAAAAGCACTTTTAAATTAAGTTTATCGCTAAGAAACTGGTTGGTGTACATATACAGTTGTTTTAAAGTGTTTCCAATAACTGTAATAAATTTTGTATGTATTTCTGTTTATTGACACTTATTATGCTTTTATTTGCTGTCATTTAGGCAATTTATGCATGTGCTAAGAAAATCACACTCGAGGTCAATTTAAAATATTATGACGTTTTATAATATGAATACGAATTGCATGCGGTTTTTTTATTTGTCACAGTTACTTGTGAAATCACATGTGGACCTTGTTGTGGTTCTTAAATTGCTCACCCTACCCAAAAACGATAAAGGAACAAATTCATTTGGTAACCCTAGTACAAATATCATTTAATAAAAGCATTACTTCAAAACTGTCCTGGAAAGGAACGTTCGAGATTAAATTTAGATATTTTGCGATTGTTCGAATGCCGATATTATAATTGTTTAAATATACAACCATATTTACGCCAGAGGGTTTTGTGTTAAGTTAAGGCTGAACTATTGTAGTCAAATTGCTCTGTACGACTACTTCCGTGATGAGAGAGCCAATAATACAAGTATATTTCACTTATGAAAACGTTCTCATTTGCGTTTGCTTACGAAAATATGACTTTCTTTCGCTGCCACCAACCGACAAACAAATAGAATTGAATTAACAATGATAATCAAAAATCAAAAATTGAAATGAATTTATCAAAATGGTAGAATTGCGTAGTGCGAGTACCATAATATGTGGGAGGTCCAGGTTCGATTCCCGGCCCAGGCAAAAATTCAATAACATGTTTTTCGATTAAACATGAGATTGTAAATGGACGAGCAACACAATCAGTTTAGTTCACTGTCGAAATCTCGGGGCCGGGCCGCCTTTTTCAATTTTTTAATTTACATGTATTAAAATATAAATTTTTCTGTAGAAAAAACAATAACGCAATTGGTGGTGGAACAGGAAACTAAGGCACTTTCTCTTTTCATCAAGACGGCAGCGGAATAATTCCGTAGATGGAATCAACGGTGGCGTCTACAGTTTCAGTCAGGTTGAACTACTTTGTGAACACCTTATACGGGCTACTAGACATTAATATTCGAAGCTCAGGCTTATATGAAGGGGTTCATCCGACTATCCACTCTTGGAGCTATATCTAAGAGTCTGGTACCCCAGAATGGGGTTGTTCATCGGGACAACTTCCCTACCACAGTCAAATTGTATAGTTCCGAAACACAACCAAGCCTCTGATACGAATGATCTTAGTCATGATGACCCCAGCAAACAAAACAAGGACAACGAATTTCGGATTAGTACGTGGAATGTACTGTCGTTGTTCAAACCACGTGCAGCCGAACAATTAGTGGAGACCCTGGGACGCGCTGAAGGGCTGATGTTACAGCTATCCAGGAGGTGCGATGGGATGGAGAGGGCGTACTGAAGATGACATGGTGTGACATCTACCACGGTTTTGTGTTAAAGGAAAGACTTAGGTAAGAAGTATAAGGTTATCGTAGTTACAGCGAGCGCTTGATAACAACCCGCATCAAAGCGAAATTCATAAACATCTTACTGATCATTTGTTCACTTCCCCCAAAAAAAAAGAAAGGATGAACCAACCAAGGACGCATTTTATGACCTCCTCGAGAACACGTAATATATGTGCCCCAAGTGTCACGATGTATAAATTTTTCTTGGTGACTTCAATGCCAGATTTGGAAAGAAGATCACATTTGGTTCAAATATCGGAGGATACAGCCTGCACGACGATACTTCCGTCAACGGATAGACTTTGCGGTGGGGGGTAATGTCATCATATCGAGCACCCATTTCCCGCACCTTGATATACACAATTTCTTGAGTCAAACTTCAAACATAGACTCTGACATCTGACCACTACTTAGAAAATTCTGAGAATTTTAAGGATTACGAAAAAGATTTGTTGACTTTCTAAAAAAATATCCGAATTATTTGGAGAATTTATAATCTTGGTCAATCTACTAGAGGCAGTTTGTAGCAGGAGCGATAGCAAACGGCTGGGATGATGAAGTCTGCTGCACTGCTGAAGCTTATCATAATCTAAGAGGACCTGCTGCTAATTTGTTGTACACCAGTAGAAATTCATGGGAATTTTACAGTACACTTGGCTCAAGACATTGAAAAGCCCTTAGAAGATGGCCATAAGCAAGAAGTCTTCAGAGTTCAATTTAACATCAGAGTCCAGAAACGAAGAATGAATACTCAGCAACAATAGGCCAGACGTCGAACTATTAGCTCACTTGGCATATCCAACACTATGCGAAGAATTCATTAACCAGTTCATGCCTGTTTGCGTGTCATATTTGACATTCACCTCCAAAGACCACTAGAAAAACCTGGGAAATTAATATTTCCAGAAGCTTTATTATTCGCCATGACTACGTAAGCTGCTGAGCAGTCTTCACAAGTTCATAGAGTAAGAGATAAATTAAATGCCAGAATTATATCAAGACTGGACATCTTAAACGCCAGTGCCAAAAGCCACCTACAAGAAACGCATGTCATTATGTAAACAATGGCAAAAGGAGAAATAACAACTTAGGCGACTAACACATAAAGACCAACGTCTCTCCTCGAACTGTTATTCCAACAATAAAACCGCATCAAAAGGCATCAGATGCTGGTTTCTGTACCCCACGCTCCTAGAAACATTATTCAAGTTCCGCAAACTAAGCGGAAAAACAAAATTTTTGTGATAAAGACAATTTTTTCAGAGCCCGAACTAGTCCTACTTTATAGCGAATCTTTCACAAGTAAGAATGAATCATCTGCCTATGCATGCATAATTTGGCACGGAATCAGTTCAAAACAATGGTTAGGGGAACATACATCTTTTTTCTCTACGATCATATGTGCAGCAAATATTTTTTCTGCCTTAAGGCTTCTTCATTTCATAAATCTTCTATTTCCTGAAGTTTTTTTGGAAGAACTGCTTTTGTTCCATTTTCTTGAAAAAAAAACTGAAATAATATCTTCGTATGCATCATACAGATATTGAAACACTGCTTACTTATTAATCATAGCCTGAAGCAAGTATTTCGCAGACTTTGTCGCACTGCCAAAATTTTGCTACCCAGATATTCGTTTTTTTCAGTTTTATTTAATTTTTATCTCAAGATGCAAATAGAAAAATTGATAAAGGTGCCAAAAAAATACCAAAGAAAATAATAAAAATAAAAAGAAGCTGCCATTATAATTTCTGTACATCACATAAAATGTGTCTATATGTATACAGCATACACAACACACACATCCCTGTCCTATTATACTTCTAAAAAGTTTCATATCATTAAGGAGCAATGGATGAATGGTTTTTCTACGTTTTTCATGACGAAGATATTAACACGAAATACGATAAGGATCACATCCTATCTCCTACATGCACCAAATGCCAGCGGCAGCATTCATTACTTCCTTCAGCACCTACGACCGACAACGATTCATATAGAATCCTCTTTTTCGGAATAATGCACACTTATTACACCTCTTTAGAGATTGGACGACAAGCGAGCTGCCACTTCCCGGCTACGATGTCACTATCTTTCAGCTCAGCTCATATGTCTGTCATCGAATGTGGCGTTAGATAAAAATTGAAACCTAATGTTGCACCTCATCCTCATATGGCACATGCGACGAAGCCGCCAACGACAGCAACGACGACGCTGATTCGAATATCGGAGTGAGAGTTCGTCTGAGGAAGGGCGTTAATTAATTATAGTATATCGAGAGTCCTCGCAAGCAGATGGCCAATTAATTAGGTTAACATTGGGTGTGCCACGCTGGTGTGACTCGAAAACGTTTGACTATCTCTCTGTGTTGAGCTGATGACAATAAAATGTGCCTATGGGACAATTTATAGTTTTTATGAGTTTCAACACTTGCATCAGCAGCCCGACAAAAAAGGGCACAACCAGAGCTCGAATTTGAGGATGAGAAGCGCCTGAATCCCAAGAATAATAAAATGTTTATTGCGGTTTTTTTCCTCGAGCTTATAGTCGTCGCCATCGAAATTATACGACAACTCGATGCTCAAAGCTATATACGTCATACGAGGCACTCTTGCTTTTCGAGGCATCGATGTCGATATAATCAAAGCACGATACTGTATCTAAGGGACAGGAGATAATAAATGAGAACTATCTGAAGTTAAAATACAAACAGTATGATTGTTTGGATGCCTTGTCTATGTGGTGCATCATCTTGCAAATATATAGAAATAGTGCTCGTAAAGAGTGCAGAAATGTTTTATAAACACAAAGGGAAATGAAGATAAATTATATAGCGTCAAAGATGAACTAGATAAATCTTTTATTTGAAGAGCAATTTAGCTATAACTTAGAGATTGTGAATAATAATAATAAATCCAATGGAACGATGCAACAAAGTAATATACAATTTCTGCTGCATGGTTAAATTGCACGAATCACGAGTGACCTAAGATGTGAAATTTTTGAAAATGCTAGCTTATCTAAATTGATTTCTCTTAAGTCGATCGAACATTTAGTTGAAAGAAAAAAAACAGAATAAGATAAGATCAAAATAAGTCAATCCTTGTATTGACAATACAGAATAGTTTGATTTAGGAAGAGCTGTAATTAGGTACCTTAGTTCACGACCAAAGCTTTTCAAATGTCAAAATGGATTACCGATAAATTATTATGAATTTAGATCATTCTCAGGAAAACACAAAGCAATTGTTTCACAGCTTTCTAAGTATCAGTTCAGCTTAAAAGGTAAATATTCATATTACAAACTTTTTTCTGTGATTAGACTAATAAAGGAATCCAAACAAATTGATGATAAATGTAATGTTGGATATTTGTTTTTCTACATAATTTAGCGTATTTCATTATACAACAATTTTAACTATAGGTACCTTTTATTTTTGGGAATTTATTTCCCTGATACTTACTTACTTAAGGTGGCGCTACAGCCCAATATGGACCAGGACCTCAACCAACAAGCTTCTTCCAGGCGACTCGGTTTCTAGCTAGCTGCCTATAGTTTAACACAACAAGTTGGTTGATGTCCTCTTCAACTTGTATGCGCCACCTTCTTCTATACTGCGCCGTCCCACGGGGTTGGATTCAAATGTCATCTGGGCCGGAGCATTTGTGTCCATTCGCTCCATGTGACCGAGCCACCTCAATCGTTGGCTTTTCACTTTTATGACATGGTTAGTGTCGCTGTACAGCCCGTACAGTTCGTTGTTATATATTCTTCTCCATTTCCCATTTAGTCAGACTATAATCCATAAATCACACGGAGAATTTTTCTTTTAAAGCAGCCTAAAACGTTGTCATCCACCTTAAGTTAGTTCCATGCTTCTGCACCATAAATAAGGACCGAGATGATAATAGTCTTATAGAGGGACACTTAAGTTGTTCGAGAGAGGGCTTTGCTCTTCAGTGGCCTTTTTAGGCCAAAGAAACAGTGATTGGCAAGAGTAATTCTTCGTTGAATCTCAGCACTGCACTTATGTTATTCACTGAGTTGATAGCGGAACCTATAGGTACATAAAGTATTTAACCACCTCATAGTTATAGCTATATATACCATGATGAGATTTTGTCCAAGATGTCGGTGTTCGGGTGTCATTTTTTGTTAACAGCATTTATATTTGGTTTTGCAGTCTTGATTCACCGTTAAACCCATATTCTTGGCTTCTTTCTCAACGCTCACGAATAATGTCCCTGTTGTTGTTGACGTCCAGAGAGTCGCTTTTCTTCAGAATCGGACAAACAATGGTGAGGTTCCATTCATCGGGTATGTTTTCCTCTGACCATATATTGCAGATGAGCTGGTGCATACTCCAAACCAATTCATCGCCAGCTCCTCTGAACCGCTTGGCCGCAAGGCCATCAGTTCCAGCAGCTTTATTGTTCTTAATTTTAGACATAGCTGTTTTCACTTCATCTAGGTCGGGTGAGCACAATGGTTGGCCTTTGTCGTCCAGGTGGAATTTGCATAGGAATTTGATTCGTCATCGCCGTTAAATAATATGCAGAAATGATCTTTCCATATCTTCAGCACCGACTGCGATTCTACTATAATGTCCCCAATATGGTCCTTGCAGGCTTCAGTTCGGGCCCTATAGCCTTGTGATTTTCTTTTTACCTTTTGGTAAAACTTCCGAACTTCATTCCTGTTATGGTATCCCTCTATTTCCTCGATTGCGCGCTTCTCCTGCTACTTCTTTTTTCTTTTAAGAAGTCGGTGTTCCTCTCTCTTCTTCTGCGCGTAAACTCTCCCGCTGATCTAGTACTTCCATGTAGCGCCGCTTTGTATGTCTGTTGTTTGGCTGCATGTACTTGCCGACATTCTTCGTCAAACCAGAAGTTTCGTGGTTGTGGTTGTGTTAATCCGAGCACATCACAAGAGGCATCTCTAAATGCTTCCTGGTAATGTTTTTATTGGTTTTCGATGCTCTGAAGGTGGCTGCATAGGATTATAGTCAGGAGGTTGCGAGTGACTCTCTCGATCTCTTGCGATTGCAGTTGGCTGACATCAAATTTCCTCACAGTATTTCGAAACGTTTTGGCTTTGTTCTGGATATCCGTAGCATTAACTTGGCTACAACGAAGTAGTGGTCCGAGTCAACGTTGGCTCCTCGGAATGTTTGGACATCTGTGATACTTGTCAATCTGGTTGACGGTCAATTGATTAGGATGTCGCCAAGTCCCACAATGTTTAGATCCACAGTAAAGTCGATTAGCCTGAGTCCATTATACTGGCCACCAAAGAAGTCTTCTCTTCCTAGTTTGGCGTTAAAATCACCTTGGACAAATTTAATGTCATAGCTAGGGCATTGTTCATATGTTTTGTCCATGAGCTCGTAGAACATGCGAATTGTCGTTAGGCACTTTTTGACATGATTAAAACTCAAGACTTCTTGCCTAAGTCTGCCTCTAACAACGAATCAACATCCGATTAGACGCTGATGTTGTTCCTCGTGGTAGCAGTCGTCAAAGTAGATATCGCAGTCAGTGGCATATTGAGGGGGAGGGGGGCAGGGGGTCCGACCCCCCTAAGCCTCCAGGTTCATGTTATTATTTAGGTGATTTCATCATTATGTACATTAATAACTGAAACTTTTTCGTAAATATTAGAGATTTAGAGTGAGCTCAGATACTCGGGCCCCCCAAGGTCCGAAGCGACTGTTTGTGTTTGTTTGTGATAGACCCCCTAGCTATCGTTGAGCGTTCAGGTAATTTTTTTCACAACACTCATCCTTGGCGTATTCGCTATTACAAGCAATACTTAGTTTCGAGTTCCTAGTAAGTTTAGTTGTTTGCTCTGAAGTAAGTGGATTGATGCTACCGGTGACAAGGTATCTGCAAACCAGAAAAATTGACCTGTTCCAAGCAAAAAAGTATGTTACAACTCTACAAAGTGTTTTAAAAGGAAGGCGCGATGAGGTGGATCAATTTTTCGGTTTGTTATTTTTAAAGATAATTGAGATATCACAAGTATTTGAGGTTCAGCCAAAAGCTCCTAGAACGTGTGGGAAACAAGTCAGAAGAGCAAATGCTATCGAGGAAGGAGAACAAAATGTAAAGCAGTATTACAAACTTAATTTATATATTCCTTTCCTTGACCATTGCTCAGCGAACGTTTCGGAAATCAATTTTTGTCTATCTGCCAACTACAGATTTTCTTACCCAGCTTTATTAATCTCGCTAGTTCAGAAGACGTTAAAAAAGCTGTAGAATCAGTTTCGTATCCTGATATTTCAAATTATGACCTTCAATTTGAGTCAAAGGTATTAATTTTATTTTAATATCATTTGTTTTTATTTTTATTTTAAAACAAAATATGGTCAAATAACCGGTGATTGAAAAATAAGAAAGACAACTTTTTTGTTCTTACTTAAGTATATTTTGATTGTTTTTTAAACCAAAATTAAAAAATTCGGAACTTGAAAAACAGCCAGTAAATAAGGACTATTTGTATTTTTGACTAATGGAGAATTTTTTCTTGAAATCGTATTTTTATTTATTCACATTATCCAATCAGTCATTGGTGTTATGATTTGAACTTATTTTCATATATAATATCGATTTTTTTTTCGGTTTGTACGTATGAGTAAAACCTTAACTGTTAAATCGTTTAATTTTGAGTTCTTTTTGTCGTGTTACTTCAAATTAATGTCAATGTCTTCAATGTCTGGAAATCGATTCCAGATCTGTCTAACTGCACTTTAATGATAAAGTAGTTCATTCTTCCGGTAACCAAAAAGTTCTGTTTTTCATTCTACTATTAGATATGGAAACAAACATGGGAGGAGAAAAATGGAGAAAATATGACAGCAACAGCCTTAGCTTCTCTTCCCGTTTGCAGTAATATACAATTCCCAAATATAAGGAAGATACTAGAAGTACTGTGTGTACTTCCAGTTACGGCAGCAGAACCAGAGAGATCATTTTCCGTCCTAAGAAGGTTAAAGACTTGGCTGAGGGCAACAACTTTCGAAGCACGTCTAAATGGATTAGCATCCATGAATATTCACAGAGAAATTAATATAGATCCTGAGGAAGTTGTTGAGCAATTTGCCAATACGAAAAATAGGAGAATGGACTTGATTTTCCCAAAAAACAATAATTTAACATTAACTATTTCAACAATCTAATTAAAGTTTTCAAAATATGATGTTATATTAACATAATAAAATTCATTATTATTTATTGTCTTTATTATTAAAATAACAAATTAATAAAATGTTGTTCACAAAAAGTTTAATTTTATTAATTATGCAAGTTAAGGTTTCTTAGGGCCGGTTTTTCAGTTGTGAATTAAACTAGAGTTAGCTAATTCTGGGCATAAATTTATCTCCAATTGACCCAAGAACCTGAATGTTAGTAGGTAGAGGATTCATGCGGAAGGACCTAAGAAACTCTGAGAATACAAAATCCAAAGCATTTATTTAGTTAATCCAAAGTTATCTCACCCTATTCGGTGAGTTATTTCATATACTTTTTATTTTTGGAGACTCTTAAAATCTTTAATCTTACTGCCAAGTAAGCAATGAACTATGAACGATTTTTGTTTCTTATTTTTCTATACGTAATTATACAAAACTTATTATAAAGCTGGGCCCTTTAGTATAACTTCTATGACAAATAATTACCCAATGATTGTCAGAGAACCCGAAATGAGTTCCATTTTTTTTTTTTTTAATTCCATATCTATTACGATTGCCTTGTTAGTTTGTTATACCCATTTCTATCAGCAGCACTGACAACAAGACACCCATAAGAATGAGTACCCAATATGTAGCTATGTATATTTGGCAGTCAAATCAATTTCGATTTATTTATTAACAAGCTGGCATGCAGAGTCGAAGACATCGGGCTTCGCATATCTTGCTGTTACCAGCACAACAGTTGTGGTGACTTCGGTATACGGATGAAATCCACAAAACTTATTTTATTTACAAAATGTAGAAAAGGCTGTGAGACAATTAAGACTACAAAAGGCGACAGTTTATGAATTCGCTTGTGTAGACGATGTATTGTTTACAATCTCACGATATTCGGAATGCAGACGAATACCAATTGGCACTTTTTTTTTAAGTATGTATTTCATAAACAAACTAAGCACGACGATGTTTCACGTTGTTATTTTATGTCTCAGAGATTATAGTTTGTGATTTCTCATGATTTTAATAAAACTTAGAAACAGTGTCAAGAATTTATTTTCTCATTGGTTTGAAATATTTAAGCAACCAACGGTTTTAAAATATAAAAAAATTATTATTATTATTAAATCTGGTTGATTTTTGTATCTGTTCTAATTAGTCGATTTAAAAAGATTCTAAGAGTAAAATTAAACTCACATTAACTTGTCTTCAAGACGCATCAACTATTTTTTTAATAAATTTTTTTTATTCAAATTCAAAATGAGAAATTATTTATGGTTATTAATTAATTATTCGATTGTCACCCATCGATCGTCATTAGTTATTACAAATAAACATTTTGTCGATATGACATAACCCGTGTTTTTTTTGGAAAAGCTATACGTATTAAAGTAGGATTTTCCATACAAAAATCTGGTAAAGTTGTAGTGGCTTTTAAAGTGTGGTCTTGTTTATGTTCGATTGCACACAAAGATATCCAAATCTCGACACAAATTATCAATTTTTTTAAAGGAAATAAAATTTCCACTTGCTCTTGTTGCATTTTTCATATTTCCTCGAGTAAAAAAAATTAACAGTATTTTTTGTGAAACCTGAAATTTAAGCTATTTTTTGTTTTAAGGTTTGGCTCAGTTTTGCGCTTTGTCACTTTGTGACATGAATGAATTTAATTTTAACATTTGCTTAGCATTCAGTGTGGAGTATCACCAGAGTTATAGCTTTGACACTTAGTATTTTCACAGTTTCTTATACAAATCCAGTTCTGACATTTGCATAATATTCAGTACGAACTATCATTAGAAAAATATTTCCTTGAAACATTCTATTTTGACAGATATGTACAAATTCAATTTTGACATTTGTGGAATATTCAGTGCTAACTAGCTGTCATCAGCAAGCAATGTTGACAGATTTTTAGGGCTAAATATGCATATATTATAACTAAAGGCTGAACCACGATTGTTTAACGGACTTTTACAAATCCAATTGGGACATTTGCAGAGTATTTAGTGTCATCAGAAGTAATATATTTGACATTTTGTAGCTTGAAAAATATGTTAGAATCAAATCTTGATATTTGGATATTACCTATTTAGTTCGAACCGTCATCGCAATGCTATATAAATAGTTAATAAATTTTGGTTTAAAGTATATGCTACATTTTTGGTTCCACTAAATTAACAGACAACAAAAAACTGTGTTCCAGAAACTACAATGGAATTTGAAAAGAGTTTACCCTCGAGTGAATTCATTTACTCTTGTGGTCATTTTTGTTGATGCAAAATAACACCATTACAATCACGTCTGTAAGAATGCCAACTTTCCATGAATTATGTTATAAAATTCAACTATTTCGATTTGTTATTACAATATTTTCTTCTCCCATTTTCGTTTTAGTTTTATATGTGTTTTTCTCTTTGAAAATACTTCTTCTGTCTGACAGTTCAGTAGTACCATATTTCAAATACAAAAACACGGCTATCGATGCGGCTGCGGATTGGATTTTTTTGGGAATTTTCCACTTCACTTCAAACACGGGTATAGTTATTATTTGCCGTCAAGTGTAATTTTGTGATTGTAATCTTTTTCTGTCCTCTTAATAAATTTTTTGCCTCATTGATTTTTCACTTCTTTGCTACTCTCCCCTTCTCCCTAAAAATTGTAGTCACCGACTAAATTGAGGGTAGGAGGAAGTGTACCGATTATGGAATCTTCACGTTTTTTACTTGCTCAATAGGGCAAGTATTGGTTTCGTGTAAAAAAAAACGAGGTTTAAACGATGATAGAGAAGTCCAAAAAAGTAAGTTTCGTCATGCCGTCCGTCGGTCTGTCTATGGGGATGTGCGGATGTGGTTGTCTGTGCCCCGATCTACAGCCCTAACGGTTGGTCGGATTTTCTTCAAACTTAGTGTGTAGTACTTTTTGGTATTTCCCTAGAGTAGGAATTCGAATTTTTGTTTTCGCTTGGCTATAACGGGTACCACCCATAAAACGGTTTTAGTTTTTCTAAATTTTCTCGAAAACGGCTTTAACGATTTTGATTAAACTTGCTATACTTGATATTTTTAGTAGTCCTAATAAAACTGCATTTCCGATTTTTGGTTAAAAATGCACATAAAGGAGATTTTGTGTTAACGATTTTTCACAAATGTTGCCATAAATTGATAACGGCTTAGCCGATTTGATTTAAATTTAGTACGGTACAACAAATTTATTTAACGAAACATGGCATTTTAAGTTTTTGCCTAGATAGCCATTTGGTGACAGCTACCATACAACTTTATCTCATATTTATGCCATTTTTCCAACTTTCAACATAATTCAGTAAATTAAATTTTTTAAATCTCATATTTCGCTACAAGAGCAAGTGGAAGAGCAACATCACTGATCGTTATACACGACCATCCATTAGGTAACACCTGAAATGGGTTGTAAAAAAACATTTACACAGGGTGATTGGTATAAGTTGCACCAAAAAGCTTGAGCATGTAGGTGGAGTTAAGACAAAAAAAATCGTATGAAAGGGGGGGGGGGTCCATTTGCCCCCTTTAAGGCGGGAGGGGCAATTTTCTAAAAACTTGACTTAAATCAGAAAAAAAATTACACCCAAAAAAATCGAGACTGTAAATCTCACAACATGTTGCAGTCAAATTTACATTTAACTTTTTATTTGCATATTTAACAGAATTTGCGTTAATATTCACAAACATATGCTAGTTTCACGGTTTTGCTTTCATTTCTGCAATGAAATTGTTAAAATAATCACAATTTCTTGTTATAAGATTCACAGCGCGCTGTCAATTTTGTTTGTCAATTCTATCCATAAGTATTTGTAAAATCTACAATCCAAAATTCTGAAATCTACGACCATATTCTGTAGTGAACTGCCCGCGATCATCAAAATATTTCCAAAATATATTGAAAGTACAACATGCTGTGGATACGACACCCAAATTTGTAAAATCCACAGCACTGCGATCAAATCTGCAACCATCTGTTGAAACTACATTGAGTTGTGAATATTACTGCTCCATGTCCCGTTATCAACTTACTCAGGCAGAATATTTGGATGGGTTATTCGCAGTCGCAGTTTTGTTAGTTCAGTGTGAAGTTTCTTTGTCGTGCCGGTTAATTAAAGTGATAAATTTGCAAATGAATAGTGTTAGTGTCGATACGTTTGTTTCACCTCAATATGATGATGATATGAAAACTATAGATGGAATCGAAAATAATTCTGCTATAATTAACGCGCCACCGGTTTTTGAAAATTCTTTTCTTTTGGATGTGGAAGTTTTTGAAGTGATCAGCAATTTTCTGCTATCTAAAAGTGTGGTGCCGTTTTTTGCGGGTTAGTTTTCTTTTGCTGTTTGTTTGTGTATAAAGTTCATTGTTTTATATAATTGCACTATATTTAAACTTTTATATTTGACAAGGACGCGGGTTCACAAAAAGAAGCTTACTTCTAATCAGATCGGAGCATTTGTCTCGAATTTTCCCGGAGAGTGAACTAGCGCTGCAGTTGGAATTTGAAGACGAGTTTCTGAAGTGGAAAAAAAAGAAGTAAGCATTTTCAATGATTAAATTTGCGATACATTTATATACAAACATAAATGTATTTTGTTACTATGGGTAAAAGCTTTGAAATTATTTATGTTTTAGCTTCAACAATGCAGCACGGTAAGCAGTGAGATGAGCACCGCACATTGGGTTGAAAATAATTGTAGATGCAGTTTAACACCAACCACAGAAAGCCCCACCCCAGCATTTAGCTCGCCCCTAGACTTAATCGTATGTATAATATTCAAATGATGAATTTTGTTCATAATAATTTCTTATTTTAGCCAGTAAAGAATATTTTGCTGTTGTCGTTAGCTGGAAAGAATATTTTAGATAAATACAACTCCAACAAATTTCTCAATCAGCGACAACAAAAACAAATAGTAAAACTAATCGTAGAGTACTACAAACTGAAAAGTAAAAAACTAAATGGACATGAATTTGAAAATATTGCAAAAGACATCGCATCAAATTTCCACAGAGAACACAAGGTTGGTACACAGTTGCTTGGTTAGAAAAATGTTTACTAATATTATGTTTTTTTTTTAATAAAAGGCAACTTATTTTGTTCCACCGAATGCAAAATACCTGCATCCGACTGGTATGTTGTATAATGCGTATCATAATTTCAACCGAGGAAGAACTAAAGAAACTGAAAAATTTAAAACTCCATTGACTGAACAGCAAGAAAATACAGCTCCTTCTCCTTTGCCAGATCCTCAAGTTGATGAAGAAGAAAACGAAAATATTAAACAAAAATTTGAAATTTAACGACCGTCCATGGGCAAGCATTGAGGAAAAATGGGAAAAAACATCACCCTATAGACTTAAGGAGATAAGGCAAAGCACCAACAAAAACAGTTTACAAATCCTTAACGAATGGCCTTTATATAATATATTTATATAATATATTTATATAATATATATATATAATTATTTTGCTGTTTTTTCTTTTAATTTTGGAACTAAAATTTCAAAAATTCTGGATGTTGTTATGAATGCAGAGCTGTAAAAATGAAAGCAAATGGTTATAATTTAGGAAAATCAGCGGTAGATTTGAAAAAACAAATTACATTCTGAATGCAAAAAAATGTGAATAATACAACAAAAAATTGTATATAAGAGAGCACAGAGCTGTAAAAATGAAAGCGAATGGTTGTAGTTTTTGCAAATCTAGTTGTAGTTTTGATAATGCGAATTATATTTTGACCGCAAAATGTTGTGAACAATACAACAAAATCTGTATTTTGTACAAGGAGTGTTGTACATTGTGCGGCGAATGTTGTTATTTCGACAATTTTTCTGATTTTCGTATCTACAGCAAACGTTGTAATTTATACGATTTGTTTTAAAATGCACAACCATATCTTTGTCAAATTGACAACACTGGATGTCGGGTCGATTATGACAACGTATGCAATCAAATCAATATCGTTTTTGAACATTTCTACAACAAATTTTTTTGGGTGATATTTAAAAACAACGGTGAATGATACAAATCGTTGTTATATTTTTTTTGGGAAGCCAGAAAACTATTATTTTATTTAATTTTTAAGTTAAGTTGTTTAAGTGAACAGTTTTAAAAAAATTAATTTTCAAACTCAAAATTTTGAAAAAAAAACTAAAAAAAAAAAAATTTTAAACTAATTTTTTTCAAAATTTTGTGTAATTAACGATTATTTTATTTTCAAAATTCAATGCTCTTATTAATATTTAGTCAAAAACAGAAAACCGGATGCCAAACCGTATCTTAGTTTTTGAGAAATTAAGAAAAACTAGAAGTTTTTCAAAGAAAAACACTTTTTTTTTTGTTTTCCCAAATTTGACCTGCTCAGGCCAATTATTAATTAGGGGATTATCCATTTTTTATTTTTTATTAAATACCATCCGATTTTAATCAAATAATAAAAAAAAAGAATTAACTTTTTACTTTACTTACTAGTTTTACTTTTAATTTTTTTTAATTTCTCAAAAACTAAGATACATTTTGGCATCCGGTTTTCTGTTTTTGACTAAAAATTAATAAGAGCATTGAATTTTGAAAATAAAAATAATAGTTAATAACATAAAATTTTGAAAAAAATTAGTTCAACATTTTTTTTTTTCAAAATTTTGAGTTTGAAAATTATTATTTTTTAAACTGTTCACTTAAGCAACTTAATTTAAAAAATTAAATAAAAGAGTAGTTTTCTGGCTTTCCAAAAAAAAATATAACAACGCTTTGTATCATTCACCGTTGTTTTTAAATGATTTTTTTTCTGATTTAAGTCAAGTTTTTAGAAAATTGCCCCTCCCGCTTAGACGGGGTGAAATAGTGCATCTTATACCAATCACCCTGAATAAAGACATTTTTAAGTGTGCCATGTGATATGACCACAGGTTGTCATCTCGTACCAGTCTTTCCTCTCCCGTAAAATAAACTCTTTCCTAGGTAAAATGTAAAATTGTATTATAATTTATTGTGATGCACCCCTGAGAGTTCCGTTAATGAAATTAATTGAAATTCACGGGTGCACATTCACAGTATCAGATCAGAAGTGGTTTGAAAACCAATTGGACTCCATCAACGCCTCTTTTTATGGAGTCCAAAAGGGGTATTGCGTCGAAGTTTAATATAATATAATTTTGTATTTACGAATAACGACATTTTTTTTAACAATTTAGTGATGAGTAAGAGATCTTTTTTTCTATAGATCGAATCAATTATGGATAATTTTTAATAAAATTCACATAAAAAAAGATTTTTATAATATATACATATAATCAATAATGCTGATTTGCCTATACATGAAGGCGGCATGTCATTCAACATAGAAGACATGGAAGTCACTGATATCATGTCTAATCGATTTATATTAATCATCAAAATCAATATACAAAGTAAATTATTAATGTAGGTGCAATGATTATACAAAAAAATATCTTGTGGTATTCATTGTGCAAACAACCGCGTTTCTTCCATTCATACTCCGAACAACAAATACCTCGGTCGAAACATGAAAAACCACAATCGATAATATCATATTATTTATTCTATACCGCCTCGTTACGTCCATCTAGAGACGGGACGAATCACAAATGATACTTCACAGATTCACAGCACTCATCATCATCGTCAGTACTCATTACCGATTTAAATTCAGTTGCTGGCTTTTGTTGACGCGTCAAGAGCGCTACGGTGTGTGTAGTAATTAATTCGTTCACCCATTCATGATGGGACCTCAATCGAAGAATTAAGGCTATTTATGCGATCGGAGATCACTTTAACGCGGCTGCTGTGTAAGCCTGAGGCCGATACACAGAGAACAGTGATCAGTGATCACACTGATCACAAAATCGACAATACAAAATCACCATCATCATCGACGCGTCATGATCATGAGTTGCAGGTAAATGCTTGTTAAGCACTCCGATCCATTCTTATTTAAATGAAAAATGATTCGAGTCAGTCGCACTTAAGGCTATGTAAACATTTTCTTTAAACGTCAAGTACTTTTGCACCAGGGTAAGAGAATATGATATGTGTTAAGCAGCGAGATGGGCTAGGCTTCAGTGAAAGAAGTAAAAAATCAATCAGAAGAATACGGCTTGAGATTTGAGATATTATGGTGTATCATTTTTGCTCCACTGACATAATATGCTAAGGGCGAAGTATTGTAATCTTGAAAAAAAAATTAGGCCGGCAGTATAAAATAAGACACTTGCTTTATTCTTTGTCATCTGCTACAATTTAAATAAAAAAGAATTAGAAAGAGATTGAAATGAACACTGGAAAAAGTACGGCAATAATTTGCTGTGTAAATTTCGGTCGTCTTGACACCAGAAGAGCGGAATCCAGTAGTACGTTGATACTTATCGGTTGTCTTGAGGCCAGCTGCGTTGACATCATCAATCCATAGCATACACACACACACACTTGACAGTTTGGTAAATTTGATCTAAATTCACTTAAAAAGCACACATTTTTCCTCTGTAGCAAGATATGGATTTTGACATTTTATGGTTTTATATTTTAAACTATGACTGTGCGATATGCAGGTTGTTGTGGGATCTACTTCAAATGTAATCGGAAATTCATGATCGGGTAAACACTTTTTACACAGGCTTTCTTTCAATTCATTATGGTGAAAGATTATGGTACGCTATTGATTTTAAAAAAGCTTTTCCATAAAATCTGAACTGCATTTTTAAAAAGGCCAAAGTATATACCAACCATTTAATTTCCTTTTTCTGACCTATTATGGTCTAACATGAAAGAACTCCATATACAGTACGAATAATCCCAGTATGATTTTTTTTTTTGCTCCAACCAAAACGTAAATTTAGTTGATTTTTCAGTTGGAAACAGCGGGCACTGTCAAGATACATTATAAAATATTGAAGATTATCAAAACGAACACC
The DNA here is from genome assembly GCA_951217065.1 of Baccha elongata. Taxonomy (NCBI): domain Eukaryota; kingdom Metazoa; phylum Arthropoda; class Insecta; order Diptera; family Syrphidae; genus Baccha; species Baccha elongata. The sequence continues at coordinate 181,098,645 of OX578272.1, read as the reverse complement.
AGGTCATGACATAGTGACCAAGTTCGAATATTTTTCTTGTAACTCATATCCAAATCTAACGAAATTTAAAAAAATAAGGATGAGAATAAAAGGGACCATAGCCTTGTTGTGAGATGGTGTAGCATCTTGACACCAAAATACGCATTATAGATATCATATCTATATACACATAAATAAAAATGAATTGTCTGTTTGTAATGTCAAAATAACTGCTTTTTACAAGATGCAATTGAAAGCATATGAATTTTTAAAATGTTTGTCTGTCTGTCTGTCAGTTTGTCCTGGCTAATCTCGAGAAAGGCTGAATCGATCTTGATGGGACTTTCACTGGCCGATAGCTAAATTTGTAGCGCTAACAAAGGCTATTTTAATTACTCCCTAGGTGGCGCTCGGGTCGCAATTTTTCGCATATGCTTATATATATGAACCGATTTTAAACTACGTGTGCGATTTTGATGGGACTTTCACTGGTGGATATATAATGTTGTAGCGCGTAACTAATGCTATTGTCTGAACCCTGGGCGCTGGGGTTGCTTTTTCGAAAATTCTCATTTACGGAAGACGCGACGACGGAAAATGAATGGACCGGTTTTGGCAGAACTCTCACTTGTATATAACTAAGGCTATTTCAACTACCTAATAGATAGCGCTAGGGTCGCTTTCTCCAAAACACTACTTATATGTACAAGTTTGATGACTTTGACTTTTGCCCCATAGAAAAGAACTCTTTCAAAATCAATATTTTCTCAATTTTTTATGCGGCAGCAACGCGCCGGGTAACATCTAGTATTAAATTGACACCCAAAAAATCTTACACCTACTTTCAGGTAATACTTTCAAATGGCCCAGGCTTAAATTTGATTTCGAAAAAAAACTTACTCAACTTTAGGTTACAATACATTATATACAACACACATGAGCATAATCGTGCAACTGGTGCACCAAATTGTAATCCTATATTTTGAGAGCTTAATATTATTTTGTCATTATACATATTTTCGTCTTTGAAGTGTTATTCTCATTTCATAATTTTTGTGTGCTTGTTTTCCCTTCGTCGCCCACTGTCAGATCTTTTATTCAAATTTATTCAACCTCAAAAAATTCTTTAACATTTAGTTACATATTGTTGACAATGAAAAAAGAAAACATCGCCGTAATGGTAATCGGATGATTTTTTGAATCAACCAACAATGTATGATTGAATTTTTGTCTTTTCACTTTCATCAATAGGTATGATGCCCCCCTTTCATTTTTTGACAATGGAACGAACTCAGTTTTTAAACAAGAAAACTTGATTTCAAATTTGTATGCTATCGGGCAAAACTATTGTTGATTGGAATGGTTTGTTTGGACTTAAGAGCGACGGAAGTTGAACGCTGTTGGTATTTGGTATAGTAATAGATTAATAGTTTTTATTGTATACATATATACCTATATAGCTAATTTTAAGAACTGTCTCTAAAAGCACCTTATTTCGCGTACGCGAAATAGTTCTTTACCACTGCTTGACATACGTATGTCCCTTAGCGGAGCAACGAAGTTGCGTGAGCGGCTGATGGACTTCCGAAAGGGATTTAAAATATCTTGAACCCGCTAAGCGACGGATTTAGGAGGAAACCCTTGTTTTGATTACTTTCTGTCGTTGAGAAATCTACAGTCAAGAGCTGCAATAGTCAAGACCCCAAAAACATGAAATTTGATAAGAGTCAAATATAAATTCAGAGAGCGGCAAAAAAGAACAAGAAGAAGCACCTCTAGAAACAAGTTCGAATCAGAGCTTCTACATCAAGAGCTGCTCAAACTTCTTAATAACATGAAAACCGGATCGAAAATGATCGATTACAGGCGGCTCAACCAAGACAAAGAATCCATTTTCAGTTGGCGGCATTCAATAATATTTCTAAATATTTTTAATTAATTTTATTGTAATTGGATTTAATTTTTTGTTACTCTAAAAATATTTTGTTTGAAGAAAATCGGCCCAACCGTTCAGACTGTTAGACGGACAGACACACAGGCAGAATTGTCGGACCTACTTTTTTCGTCTTCTATATCACCGAAATGTCAGTTTGATTGTAATCTCAATTTTTTTTTTACGAATGCATAACTTGCTTTATAGTACCTACCTATATAATCGCAAGTACAAAGTTTATGTATATAGTTCAAATCAAATCCACACTTTTTTGCACTTCCAATTCATAATATTTAAGTCGCATTGGCACCATTGCTATATGCTTCATCGGCTCCAACTGAAACTTAAAACTCTCCTCGCAAGTTCTGTCAGCTCTTATCCTGTCCCAGCAAAATACAATGGCTGGCCTTTTCGAACAAACAACCAATTTGTCGGCAATAGTGTTTGAGTTTTAAGATGTTTTCATTCGCTTGAGCGGTAATCGAAACCCAGGACCCATCTTGGATGGGTTTCTTTTTTTTAATGCTGGTAACTCGACCATGTAACACGACGTGATTTTCATGTGTTTCAAAAGCAGTAGTTGCGTGTCGTGCATGCAGGTTGCTTTTTTTGGTTTCTCAGAGCTAACATAATCCAACAAGCCAATGACCGAAGATTATGTGTCTTGGCACCTTCTCAATTGTTAATTACTGTTCGTAATTTAATTGGTCGATGAGGTCAATAATTTAATATCGGTTTTCCAAAAAGGTGTTGCATGGTTGACACCTACACTCGCCCATAGTACTTTATTTATCATTTGATTTTGGGAACAAGAATATGATGATAAGTACACACATATATATAGAAACTTTTATACTTCACAGATTAGTTAAAAGGTTATGTAGTTTGGAATCAAAAAAGAAAGTTTGTAACCCGAGGAGAAGAATTATCTTATTTTTATACACCAGAAAGTTCATTGACTCAGTGTTTCAAAAGATATGAAAGTCTAATGACCTTACTTTTACTAAGAGCTTAAAAGGATCAATCTTTTTTTGTGTATTGAAATATTACAAAAAAATATAAATATAGATATAAAAGGGTTTACCAAGGAGTTTTAAATTTCCGTGAAATTTTTTTAGTCGTGTGAAAGATATTGATTAAAGCAATTTAAATTTTGTAAAAAACTATATTTCACTTTATATTCATATTTTTGTTTGATTATTAAGTTCTTTCAATTAATTAAACAAACAATATATTGAAAAAAATTAATATATATAAATAACCATTTAAATAAATTTATAACAAATCACATTTTTCCGAGAAAATCATGGTATGCTAGTAATTTTAAAATATTACAATATATTTTACATTTTTTTTTATCAAAATCGTACCTAAGACGAAAAATTTTAAACAAACTTTTTAAATTATTTTTAAGAAAAAGTTTAATGAAATTAATAATCTTAATGCATATTTCGATAATAATCATCAATCGGTTTTTAACAGATTGAATTAAATAAAATGTCTTTATATAAAAAAAAAAATGTTTAATATTTTTTTTTTAGAAAAGTTATGAAAATACTAATTACACCATTATATCGTTCGGCTATCTAGACCATTTTAGAAATACAATTTGGTTAAGATCCGCTTACGTTAACAATTAAGTCAAAATTAAAAAAAATATGGCAGGTACAGTTAAAAATCATCTTTTGGGAATACAAATTTAAACCATATGAAAGGTTTTTGACACATGTTGAGTTTAACATTTTTTTAGTTTTTGCCTTCACAAAAATTGCATTTATAAAAAATGTGGTTAAGTTCTCAAAGAAAAAAACATAAATTCATAGTAATTAATAACTATAATGAATTCGCAGAATTTTTTTTTATACTAACCCGGTAGGTATTAATTTTTAGGTTTTTAGAAATAAAGTGAATTGTGTTATGGCAGTTATGTGTTAAAATAGTTTTATAAATTTTGAAAATATGAACTTTTTTTTTACTAACATAAAGTAATTGTAATAATTTCGCAATATTTTTTTACAATTAGTTACTTTACATTAGTTTAAAAAAAATATAAAAATTTATTGTATAAAGTCGAATAAGTAAAAAGCTTTAATAAATCTATATTTTTATGATTTTTTTAATATCTATATTTAACATATTATATTGATTGTTGCAGGTATATCAATTTTTAAATGTTCTATAACAACGAACAAGACAGATGAGATGTATGTTCAATTGTTTCAGTTTTTGGATAAAAATGTGTTTGAATTTCGTCCGTCATCTTTTAAGATTAACTTTAAAGCCGCATTGAGAAATCCTCTTCGCAAAATTTTTCCAAAACTCATATTTTTATTCCAACAAAATGAGAAAAGATACAAAGGTTTCCAGGCTATGTACAAAACGTTTGATACTTCTTTTACTGACTCCAGAAAATACATATTAAGAAATCATTTGATTTATTAAAAGCTGATGCATTTACCATGGACTTAGATTGCCTTAGTTCATTAGTTGCCTATTTTGAGGAAAACAAAATATAACAAAGAGATTGGCAGGGCAGCCTATGATGTAGAAAAGCCAAAGCAGGATTTCAGAAATAGAAACAAAAATTTAGATGATAAGTTTTTACCCCTGATCATCAAATTTTTGTTAAAAATTCGGAAATACTTCAAATTGATGAAGATATCTCATGAGATCATAACCAAAGTAACATGCAAGAAATTCTACCATCAGAAGACGTAAATTCATGTATTATCTGATATGACAAAAGAAATAGGTATTTACTTCAAACCTCCAATTTTTTTAAAGTTTGTTATGATTGCTATAGAAGTAAAGAAAAATCAATTCAATTCAATTCAATTATGATTTTTATTTATCAAATTTTTCTTAAAAATAGTTTGCAGAACAAATCAATTTATACCATGGCAACTACGCCATCTGCCAGAGAGACAACTTTTTGTTAAGAAAAAATAAATTATTCAATTACTTAAATAAATAATTTTTAAAAATACAAATGAGCAGTTAAATAATAATAATTAATAGAAAAATCATGATCTTCAATTTAATGTGTCCATTTTGTAGGACAATAATAACTGTACAAAACTATGTTAAAGATTTTTTTTGTAAATATATTATTAACATGATATTTCTAAAATCTTTATTCCACTACCTACATTAGTTATTCTGAAATTTAATTTAATTTTTTTCTTAGAATTGCATATATAGTCCAGTCGATATATACTTTTACCCTGAAAAAATTGTAAACTTAATTAAACTTGCACAGATTGTTTGGGGGTGTACTAGGAGGACCCCCCTTGTTTTCTTGACCTCGATAAACCAGTGCTTACACTTGGGGAGGGGAAAAAAACCCCTATTTTTTCCAACTTTTTTTTCAGTTCTTCGTAGGATTGCAAAAGCTTAGTTCATTTTTAGCTTTAGCTTCCCTTTTAATTCACAAGCTAGTTGGTGAGTTATGAATTTAACAAAAATCAATTTATAAGCTAGTTGGTGAATTTTGGATTAAAAAATATTCAATTCATAAGCTAGTTGGTGAATTATGAATTAAAAAAAAAATTAATTCATCAGCTAGTTGGTGAACTGTGAATTAAAAAAAATTAATTGATAAGCTAGTGAATATCCTGACACCGAAATCCTAAAATACATTGTTTTCGAGTATTTTATGTCGGGATTTTTACTTGATAATGAATAAATTTTTTTTTATTCACAATTCACCAAATAGCTGATGAATTGAATTTTTTTCGAGTTTGGGTGGGTGCAAGTACCACGGGTCTTCATGCTTTTTTGTGGAGGGTCTTATAGCCACTTTGAAAAGGAATTACTGCCCGTGTGTGTTGTTTCCTTTCAGAGTGGGAATTAAGACCCACGGGCCTTAATTCCCCGGACCTTATTTCACTCCACCCAAGAAATTAGAGGGTTCTTCCTATAGTACATCCCGAAACAATCTGTGCAAGTTTCATAAAGTTCGCAATTTTTTACAGGTAGAACCATTATCGACTGAACTAATAGTTTGTTTTTATGGTGTGACCATATTTTTATTATTTTTTTAATAATAATGGCGCAAAATTATAGTCCATTTAACTCCAAACTAAATCAAATTTAGTTTGACACTAGTCTAAAATTACATTTTTGGCAATTATAGACAAGTTAAACTACACTTTATCTTTAAAGACTTGCATCAAAATTAAAATCATGAAAACCCTATTTTAATTTTGATAGTGTCACACTTTCTTCTCTCTGACTCCTGTTAATTTGTCATTTTCTATAAAACAAAAAAAAACTTGCAAAATGTTTTCGGAGGACGAAGATTTTTGATTGTTTGAAGATTTTCAATTGTTTGAATTTTAGGAAGCTCAAGGAGTATAAAACAGGATGCTCAAGGAGTATAAAACACGAAGCTCAAGATGTATAAAACACGAGATGATGGATTTTCAACTTTATTTTATTTCTATTATTATTTATTACCACCATTTAATTTACATATATGATTTAAGTTCTAAATTGAAAAAAGTAAGAACCATTTTCTTGGACAGCGGCAAACTCAAGAAGCTTATATTGTCTATCACTCTTCTATAGTCATCTTTAATTCCATCAAGGTCTTCTTCATGGGCTGTTTTAAGTCTTCGAATCTCCACTTCATGAGTTTTCCTCAAATTATTTATAAACTCTTCCAGATGGTTTGCCAATGTAAAACACATGTAACGCATCATTTTCATTTTTCAGTCGTGTTTCCACTGATGCAAGGTGATCTTCTAGAACTTCAATTTGTTTTCTGTAAAAATTAATAAAAGTTTTGCATGAGAAATTTATTTTCTATTTACATACATATTTACCTAAAAGATTTTTCTATTATTTCGATCTCTTTTTCATAGTTTGCTTTTATTGTTGACACTAAATCCTCCAGACGCAGTTTTTCCAGCTCTAATCGCTTAACGTCTGCTTGTAATTCAACTAACAATACCGGTGTATTGAAAATAAACAGAAAATTATATTCCGGGCTGATGACATTTGACGACAGATATAAAAGTGTGTTTGCTTTGTTTTCTTAGCGAACTGTCACTGTTTAAGGCGTGTTCCGCACAAATAATTTAGAGAAATGTTTTTAACCCCACACTAGTTGTCAGTACATCAGAAAGAGTCTATAATTACTTTAAAGTTAGAGAACTGTTTCAAAGTTAAAATTAAGTTAAGAAGTGTGGCGTTAATTCCTTAAACTTAGGCTGACTATAATTTTGCGCCAATATCTACTTATTTTTTAAATTTGTAGAGATATATCTTTTATTGAATAACTTGAATGAATAGTTTCTCTCTTAACTTAATTACAAATAAATTGTAAATTTAACTTAATTCCTGAGATATTATATTTTCAAATGATTTATACCCAGTTTCTCCTAACACTTTTAAATATTTATTCGGTTGTTCAAACCTTAAATTGCATTTTTCAACTGCACCAACCACTTTCAATTTAAAAAGGACCAATAAACTTAAACCCCAATTTCGTTCCCAATATATTTTAAAAGCGTCTTTTAAATGAAATATGACAGCTGTCATTCAAAAAACGAAATAAAAGACAGAGAGAACGCTAAATGTGTGAGATTGATTATGTTCGCCTTTCATTTATTCTGATGAAATATTCCACGATCCACATCCACCATCAACAAACATTTTTCTATTTATTAAAAACCATACCGCTTTATGTTGATGCAACATCACATAAGTATAAAATTAAAATGCCGATAAATTTTGTGCAACTGGACATTACTGTTTTTATCAAAAAAAATTACTTAAACCTAGTATGCAGCTCAAGACTAGTATGCAGCTCAAATGAAACGAAATCATAAACGAAATTTTCCGTTCTTCTTTTCGTTTTGTGGTACGCAGCTCCACGGTGAAACGGTAAATAACCGGTTCAAGTCTACACTACTCTCTACACTCTTTTCGCACACAATTTAATTGACCGGGATATTAATTGCTCGCGAAATTTTGACGTTTCTATTTTGATCGTGTTTTTTGTGGTTATTATTATTATAAAATGGAGTTCTTTTTATTTTTTATTTGTGTATTTTGAAAAAATATTTTTTTTACAAATGGTGAAAGTCTACTTAAAAATTTGTCCGGTACCGTTTCGTTTACATTTCGTCTGTGTTTTTGAAGATGACGAAAAAATTCGTTTATAATTTCACTGTGTCATTTTTGTACGGGATTTTTCGTTTCACTTAAGCTGCATAACTCATAAGGCTTAAAGGTGGGTGTCCATTTTTGAGAGTAGAGGAGAACTGCGAGCAGGTCTCGAGAGAGCAAACTCCGTCGCAAGTGGACACCGACACAATCCCGAAAGTACCTCGCGGAGAGTCAACTTTTTGTTCTCGACATTCGTAATAAATAAACTTTCCGAATTCTACCAGAGAACTCGAGATATTAATATATCGAAAATATATTACTGTAAAATGGACAGGTACCCGAGAGTTACTCTCGAGAGTTTACTACCAAAAGTACTCTGAAATGTCTATATTGCCAAATCTTGGCAGATTATGAAGGTACATACGTTAAATAGTTCAAAGTAAATCAAAGGAAATAATTAACTTCATTATTATCGAAATGCATAATGATAAATTAATATTCACGTGATATTTCTTTGAGTATAGGTGCACATGTACTACACTACTACAGTGGCCTATAAATGTATAATGTATCGAAAATTTCTGCATTAGTATTTTAAAGCGTGTGTCCTTTTATTGTCCAGAAAGCTAAAACATCACAATTTTCTGTGGCCATTAAAGAACAATTTTTCATCGACAGTATTCTGTTCATCTTTAAATTACAACACAAACAAACAAAATAAAAACCATCATAATCAGCAAAAAAAAATATATCTTACAAAAAGAAAAAAAAAAAAACATACAATGCTATTATTGTTCATTTTCTAATGATTAGTGATACACGCTCAGGATTCGTTATGCAGAATATCCTTTAGCGACATTGATGCCACAAACAACGTTGCTACATTTGTGACTTTTTGTTTGTAATCCTTGCAGCACACGTCTGTTTGTTTAGCGTAACAACATTTCGCACAGCACAGCGGATGCACGTGCCCCTTTCGAGGACATATTGTCAATCGCAATGATGACGAGTCGAGGGCGAAGAAGCATGGATATAATGTTGCAGCAGATACAGCATCCAGTAAATATACTGGGAAGAGCCCACCAAAAGGAGTTTCCTTTAGGTTTGTTTTGTTAACAGAACGACAACGACAACGACGCACTGCAAATGAAGTCCTGTGTAATTTATTACAACTTCCCTCTCATTACAACATTATGGGGGTGTGGCGTGTGCGGCTACGGTGCGGCGCATCAGCCATATATTAGATACACGTTGAAAATTGATACACGCGTCCGATTCGTTGGGGGTGGCTTGCCACGGCGTGAAGGTGAAATTAATTACAGGAAGCAGTTTATATATACCTATACAAACCTGTAGTACGTATAGCAGCAAACAAGATATTTGTTTGTAAGTGTGACTATCAAAGCTCTCCTTAGATTTTAAAGTTAACGATGAGTCGTAAGATAGAAGCATCCGTACATTGATCTTCTGCGAACTTTTCTACAAACCATGGAATTTTCGATGGTCCCGATTAAATATCAAGATTCGTGCAATCATTTATTCAGATTTTTCTCATATACATAAATCTGATGGCAGATAAAATAAAATGCCCGACGGACCTGTAAAAACAAACAAAAATTGCTAACATGGAACTAAGCAATTATGTACAATAAATCTTAAATAATTGGAAAACTGACAATTATCCCAATTAGATAATTAATCCACGAAAAGTTATACAAGTGCGATTGCATTTTAAAGAATCATTGTTATATATAGTTATAAGAACATAACTTGTTAATTAAAAATTGTTATACAAGTGGTTACAAGTTAGGATTTAAAAAACCTTTATACGTCATAAACTAGATTTTTCTAACATTCATGTATGTTCGTATATTTTAAGAAAATGCTTTTAGAATAGAATTAAATATATGTTTTAACTTGCGATTATAAATACTACATAAAATAGTCCAGCCAATGAATAGCTTAAAAAAGGTGTTAGAGTGTGTTAGCAGGGACCTAATCCTTTTCTTCGGCATATTGTTCAGTATGAGACTAAAATAAAACCCATCAGATTTTCTATACAATTTGTATTTTAATCAAGTTTTTTCTTCAATTCCCAGCCGGTTCCGAGTTAAACGCATCGCAAAAGTGAACAATTACAAAAATAAGTGTTTTTCCGATATTCATTCCGTCGTATTGTCTTTTGTCTATATACTAGACTGTCAATCTGACAAAAAGCATTCCTTAAAGGAATTAATAAAGATTAAATGTCCTCTAAGAAACAATCTCTTAAAATTGGGTCGTTGAATGCACACGACCAAAATCACGTAATTTTAAAAATTTTAAGTCATAATTTTACAATTGAAAAATAAATTCACATCATGTGAAGTAAAAATCAATCAAGGAGTTGTATAGTGTACGTGAGCAGGAACCTGAGTCAATTCTTCAGAAACTTAGTCAGTATGATTCAGGAGTTAACTTACTAAAAGTTCATAGCCAAAGGGGGAGGGGTACGAAGTTCCCTTTTTTGGTATTTACGCTTAGGTATATCTAAAAAAAAGGTAAGTTTTAGGAAAAAATCTCCATGATTATGTTAAAGACCAAAAATAAAGTTCTTACCTCAAATTTTTCGTAAAATTTTTCATCCGAACAAAAAATCCATTAGAGGGTGTGAAGTTTGATAGAGCATTAAATTCCCTTTAAAGAAATTAACCTCTGAAATCAGGTTATTGAGTTGATAACTCAAAAATGTTTTTATTTGAAAATTGTAAAAAATATAGGTGCACGTATACAAATTCCAATTTTTGAAATAAGATGATTTTTTTGTTATGGGGTCTCTACAACCCGTTATTAAAATATTATTCTTAAAGGGAATTTAATGTTTTATCACAACCTAAAATGGATTTTTGTTCGGACCTTAATTATTAATAAGCTAGTTTTGTTAAAAGTGGGTTGGGAAATTATGTCTGTCTGTATGTCAGTCTGTTTGTAAAAGCATCTACCTTTATAGCTACAGCTTAAATGTCTTAACCGATTTACTAAAATCGAATTTTTAGTGACCTTTGTATTGTACAAGATATATAATTGTTTTTTGTTGGCTATAGGTCGATTGTAATTAAAAGATGTTATTTATTCATTGCAACGTTTCGAGTATGTTTGTACTCTTCGACAGTTAAAATGCCCATTACACTGCACTACACAATCACCTAACCGATTTACTTCAAATTTGGTGTTTATGGGTTTGTATAGACAATTCCGATTAAAATTTGAACTTTTTTCTAGCTCAAAAAATATCTGTACCTGCCTTTATAATAACCGTTATGAAAAAGTTTATTTTTCTCGAAAACTGGCTCCGACGAATGTCTTGAAAACAAAATGGACAACATAGAATTGGTTAACTATACTCTATATTTTAACCCCAACTAATTTTTTTGAAAGACGTGAATAACTTTATCAATTTTAAATACCAACATTTTGCATAAGTGCTTAGTTTTTATTTTTATTATTTTCTTAATAATTTTTTTTTTTTTTATATTTTTTTATTAAATTTAGATGTTTTGTGTTAAGCACAAAGGTGTCTGCCACAATTCTATTTTTTTGTTTGTTTTGTTATGTTAAGACCTTGACTTGACCTTAACCTAAAAACTAACCTAAACTTGCTTTAAGAGCATATTTCTGCAACCTAGTCTTTGATTTTACTTTTTGTCCAAAACCAAATAGTAATAACAAAATTGAGCCCTTTTTTAATATATCTACACCAGTTTTTCAAAGACTTGTCTTAACTCGGTAATTCCTCTTGACATACATTCACAAATTTGGATTTGGAATGAGAAACGAGGGGTTTGCACTATCAAATCACCAACCACTTTCATTTGAAATCATTTGAAACCTCATTGAAATATGGTGTGATCACTTGAAATATCATGAAATTTGAAAAAAAAATTACTTATCGTTTTGAAATGATTTCTGGCAATCATACAAAATATTTGAAATAACTTTATAATAAGTGTTATTAATTTTATTATTTATTAAGTTTTTTACAACATTGCAATCAAATGTAATAATGATTGCAATATTTAAATCAATTTAAAATTGCTTGAACCCTCGTGACAAAACAGTCGACAAAAACCATTAAATTAAAATTACAGTTTCGTATTAATTTTACTAACAAGCTAAACAAATAATTTTGGTTCTCAGCCCATCTCTATTAATTGCGGTCCTTAGAACATTTTATACTAAAGGTACTTTCAGATAAGTTTATAACACAATTCTTATGATGAACCAATTTGTTTACTGACCCACGAAATACTATAACAATGTTTATAAAAAGTGTTTATTTATCCAAACCATATCTTAGAAAAAAGGACTTGGGAATATTATGGTGAGATATTGGTTTCATTTTTACGAGGACATAAAATCGTGATGGTCATTTGAGTTGAGTCGCCTTCAATTTCTATAAGTGTGGGTAGAGTTATTAAAATGTTGACGGTTTAACGATGGCTAAACAGCGCAATGGCCGAAACTAAAAGCAGAGAAGAAAAAAACAAACAGAAAATAAAACAAGAACAATATTATGGTTTATGTATACAAACATTAATATTCAGCAAACCAAATGCTTATTAGTATCCTTTTCAAGGATGGGCGGGTAGCTCGTCATAATAAATTTGCTTTACTCACTTTCAAATTGGATGTTCTTTGGTAAATGCGGGGATGATGAAGAACTTTAGCTGGAGTTGTGGTGTTTATGGCACTCGTAAAATATTTTATGGATATCTTTTAAGGATAATAAAGAATTTATGAGAGGACTTTGCATTAGCCTCATTGTTTACCTGAGAAGAATTTATTAATGTACATATTTTCACTAAATAAAAAGTTAACATTTTTTTGTTTAGCTTTTATCTTGTAAGCGTCAATCAAACTTTTAATATTAAGCTGCATTAATTACAAACGAAAAGTTTTTTTTTTCCTTACACTCCTAATTAAAGTTATAATCAAATTGAATTGAGTCATAAAAGTTTATATATAAATCAAGTCATTTTTTAAGCTAAAATATTTAAATACTTCATGTAAGTACAATGCGTATTTCTCTGCAATTTCAGTAGCTTGCGACTTTTTCATCTTCCAAATCAGTATTTTCTTTGACTGTCAGAAACTTCTGCTGTTGCAATAAAATCCGAGGTTGTGAAATGCTGTCTCGAAGAGCTGCTTAAAATTCTTGCTACTCTACACAAAAAAATCTCCTCAGTCCCCAGTCACATGGCAATCATGGGAGATGGAAAATTCCATGGACCCAATTCTCAGTCTAAAACTCTGTTAAAACTCAGTTGTGATTTCAAATTTGAGGGTAACGTGTGAAATTCTCTCAAAATTGAACTAAAGATGGACCTCTCTAAACAATTGTGTGGTTTCTAAAAACTATGACCGAATACCGCAATAAAATAACGTTTTAGGGATCGGTATCATCAATGTAGTAGATTAAGTTGCTTCATTCAGAGTCATAATTATATGATGAGTGATTCCTAAAGGTAAGGTGTGACATATAAAGCCAAAGCGAGTAGGTTGGGTTTAGAAATGAAACAAACCGTATGGTAGGGATGGGTCTATCTTTCCTAATTTCGGCGGGAGGGGTAACTTTTCTAAGAAAAAAACATGATTTAAAACAGAACAAATTATATAAAAAACTCAACGGTAAAATTTACAATGCCACAACACATACCTGTTTAAAAAGCCAGACATTTTCAAATAAGCCAGACATTTTCAAATAATTCTTTTTGTAAAATTAATTTTCAAACTCAAAAAAAATAAAGGGCGCTATGTTGCACAAACTTGCTCTTGGGGAAAGTACCTAAATTTCGTGTTCACGACTGTAAAAATCATTTGACCATTTCTATTTTGTAAAAAAAAAATTTCAGAATTTTAATCTTGATATACCGTTTTTTTTTTTTTTAATTCTTTTAAAAACATAATTTATGAAAGACACTACTTTCGATAAAAATCCAATTACATGAAATTTTATCAAAATTGGTAGCATTTTTTCGAAACAATTAGAATTATCGGTTTTTGGCAAAAAAAAAACTTTTTCAAACATTTTTCAGTTTCATTCAAGTTTAATTTCACAAATTTTTCTGGTGACGTAAAATAACGCCAAACGAAATAAGACCAAATCTCAATGTTGGTCTTATTTCGTCTTCAAAAACGAAATAACGCTAACTAGGCTGATGACTGATTATCTGTGTAGATGTCTAACTTCCTCTGGCTGACCGTGTAAAGGTCGCTTTGTAACGAAGCGTTACAATTTTCCCTTATTAAATATCATTTCGTCCGCCCCCGGTACATATTATAATAGACAGAAAACAGCATTTGTGATACGATTTACTGCATTCGTATTAAAGTACCTTTTCGCAGACCGTCCGACCGCCGAATAGTACTAATTAGTACTATATTCACTTTTTTTTTAGCAAAAGGTACTTTTTGTTTGTTTCTCATACAATTCACACTCTCTTACTCCAGGAAATATTACAAGTAGAGCTGGAAGTTGTATGAGAAATTTGTCTTCTGCATCCCGTGTTGAGATACCAATCTAGTGTATTTGGAGCAGAATAAGATCGGGCTGATTGGGAACTTAGTAGTACCCTAACAGTGAACAGGTTGGTGCAGCTTCGGGCTTTTCAAGCTATAGCGGCCTTCCTCTTTTTTTTCATAATATTTTTAGGTATTTTTAGCTTCCGTCTTATTTCCTCGGTAAATCCTTCAGGTTTGCCTTGGACAAGGTTCCAACGGTGGTTCCACTTGCTTCCGTCTAAATTTCCTCGGTAGATCCATAAGAACTACCTTGGACTGGGTTCCAACGGTGGTTCCAAAAGTGCTTCCGTCTTATTTCCTCGGTAAATCCTTCAGGTTTGCCTTGGACAAGGTTCCAACGGTGGTTCCACTTGCTTCCGTCTAAATTTCCTCGGTAGATCCATAAGAACTACCTTGGACTGGGTTCCAACGGTGGTTCCAAAAGTGCTTCCGTCTTATTTCCTCGGTAAATCCTTCAGGTTTGCCTTGGACAAGGTTCCAACGGTGGTTCCACTTGCTTCCGTCTAAATTTCCTCGGTAGATCCATAAGAACTACCTTGGACTGGGTTCCAGCGGTGGTTCCAAAAGTGCTTCCGTCCTATTTCCTCGGTAAATCCTTCAGGTTTGCTTTGGACAAGGTTCCAACGGTGGTTCCACTTGCTTCCGTGATTCGTCCTCGCAGATTCCGTCTGAACTAGCTTGGACAGGGTTCCATCGAACGGTCCCTTATTTATGTTAGGCCGATACCCTAAAGGTGTAAAGGGTTAGTATAAGAAGTATGAATTATTGTTAGGTTAAGTTATATGAAATACCGTGTTAAGAGTAAGACAGAAAAAGAATTATATGAAATACCGTGTTAGATTTTTATAAGACTTAATAAAAGGTATATTTATTTATAAACTTAAGACATCGGAGTTTTTGATCCCGAAATACCGAAGTTTTACCGTGCTTTCTTCGGACAGACCCTGTACCCGACGAGCTACCTCAGCCTCGACCAAAAAGCACATCACAGATTAACAATAATTTGTAGCCGGCTTGCTCCCGGCATGCTAATCGTAGCCGTTCAAAAGATAGTCAGAGTAATAAAAAACGGTTCTATGACAGGGCTGGTACCGTCAATAAGCTGATTATGAAAAAAAAATTCAAATGAAGGGCATCACTATTGGCAATAAATCACTCATGTAAAATTTTGTCGAAATTGATCATATATTTTCTCCGAGAAAAATGGAATTATCTGTTACACTTATATCGTAGGTATCTACCGTTATTTTTATACCTAGGTCAAAAAAAAAACACATCCAGAAATATTTCTCTAAAAACAGTTTGTAGCAAGTTTGAAGAAAATCGACTCAACCGTTAAGGCTGGCAAGTGTTGATACAGACAGACAGGATTTTCTTTCTTCGTCTTTTTTTTAATCATTGTAATGTTATGTTTGATTTTTATCTCATTTGCACGAATCGAAGACTTAGTACCCTATAGTTGCAAGTAAAAATGTTATTGAGTATAATTTTTGTATTCAAAATTCAACATGCTTAACCCTCGATAATATATGGGGTGCTATACAACCCCAGTGCAAAAAATAAAATACAAATTACAGCGATTTTTTTAAGATTGCCATGTATATTTTTTAGTGACATCCGGCACTTTCCATAAAAATTTGGGTATCTCTTATTTTAGCCAGCCACCAAAAACAAAATCGGTACTATGATAGATCGTATTAAAAAAAATAACATCAGCATTAAATGTAGTACTTAAATACATAAAATTAAAAAAAAATTAGTTTACATTTTTTTTTATTTTTTTCCAAAATTTTGAAATTGAAAATTCATTTTTCAAGAAGTCTTCACTCTTTTCACTTAAATAACTTAATTTAAAAATTAAATAAAAGACGAGATTTCTGGTTTTCTTTCTGAAAAGGCTAGAACAATATAAGCCCAAATTGGCGGAAAACACGTAATTCATGCATTCTAAGGTGATAATATAAACTATTAAAAGTGGAAAAACTTTTAACACTTTTGTTCAAAATGAACGATGAAAGTTTATCAAAGAAAAATAATTTTCAAATATTAAATCCAAAACAATAAGTTTGCTTTGATTGAAAATAAAGTTTAATTATCAAGAATAACAAGTAATATGCTGAGTGTTTAATTTTTAATCAAAAACCGGTAAATGTCTCTGCTCATGTCTTGTATTTTTTAAGAAAATTAAAAATAACACTGCTTTTAAGAAAAAAAAATGTTTAAGTCGTGACTGGACTTTGGTGTAATTTAATGACTATTAAAGGATAAACTTTTCTTTTATTTATCATTTTTTTTAGAAAATTGCCCCTCCTGCCTTAACGGTGGGAGATAGACCCACCTGCCAAACCATTTTCTTACTATACTATACATAACGTTAAATTTGAATAAAATCCGTCTGTCAGTTTGGTATTGTTTCATTTATACTTTGATGGTTTAAAAAAACATACGTACATATTAACAAAAAAAAAAAAAGACTTTCAAGACCTTCTTCTTGTTGAATTTGTATAATCTGTGGAGTGATCTCTTCGCTATTTAATCTCATCTATCAAAAATCCCTCCACAGATTAACACTTTGTTAAATCTGAATTTCAAAACAAAGTTCACTTGCAAATCCGCCAGCTAAAACGATTCTCACAATGTTGATCGCCGTATCAGAACAACAAACTTATGCAACCAAACCGATTCCTGATGTTTCTCCAATGAATTGGAATCCTTTATTGCAATGATCTCGATGCCCTAAACTTCTTCATTTATGAAGCCCCATGGGCAGCTGCAGATGCTGGTTCCTTTTCTTCAAGAAAACAGAATATAAACTCGAGTTAAGAAGGTGACTACATATTTTGATCTTACTCTCCGAGTTCTGTGGCAATTCACGTTGAGGGAGAGAGCATTCTGGCAGCGTGTACCTTTCGTTGTAGTATTCAAGGCCAGCAAGTGTAAGATTGTACAGCATTTATTATGCCCTCTGATAAGGCCGAGATTATCGCACACACATTGGCATTTCCAGGCAATGTTGTTGCTCTGTGTTGCGCTCGATTTCTGGGAGTCTGCATCTGCAATAACCACGATGGGGAATGAGACTGCAACGCATATCGATTTTGATTTGGCTTGCGATTAAACAGAAAGTATATTATAGAAATCGGCGTCCAACTGTGCGATCGGGATGAAGTGCGGTGCAACGGCTGAACGCTAGGTATTTGGTTTGCTTGGGGGATGTCAATAGGTTGCTTCGTAGGCATCGACTACGGATTCAACTTAGCGACCGGCAAACATTTCCACAATGTGCAGATCCATGTTATGATTTCGCGAACAGATCTCTTCATGTTTAGCTGTGTATGCTCACAGTGGGAGCCGTGGATATCAATGAATGGCGGGAACAGCCGTCTGTCTGTTTCAATCCAGTGTGGTGGAGGTGGTGGTTGTTTTGCTGGAACTGCTCCGGCCGCCGCCGCTGCGCACAACCAGCCATGTTCAACATCCTCTATGATCCAACTGCGTGCAAATTCATTGAACAACTTGTGTTTTTTCTGAAGTTGTACCAGTTTATCGCTGTGAACAAACGATTCGACAATAACATACATCCTGATCCACAAGTGAGCAAAGAGATAACTGATGGTTTTCTGGTAAAACCCGAATGAACTATCACAAGAAGTGAAGTAACTTATTAGATATTGATTAAAGTAGGTATAACTTTTATATATACATATCCTATTGCTTGACGAATTGTATGCTTATTTCTTTCTTAAATTGTGGTTTCGGATTTACTTGCTCAATAGGGTAAGTACATATTGGGTTCCTGTAAAAAAAATCGAGGTTTTAATTAAACCTGACTTTAAGATGATGGATGATAATATTGTCATGTCCCCAATCGGTTTTTACTTGCGATTATAGGTAGGTACTTTGAGGCAAGTTCTGTATTCGTGTAAAAAAAATTCAGATCAGAATCAAACATGGCACTACGATTATAGCGAAGTCGAAAAAGTGGGTCTGCAAATTCTATCTGTCTGTCTGTCTATCTGTACGATACCTACAGCTTAAACGGTTGAGCCGATTATCTTTAAACTTGACAAAAAGTATTCTTAGCGTAATATCCCCGGACGTTTTTTTTGTTTTTATTCTAGGTCATAAAACAACGATACCTACCTATACCATATTAACTTTCACCGGTAATTCCAAATTTTTCGTAAAAAATACGATCGATTTTGATAAAATTTTATATGAGTGATTTTTGTCTAATGGTGATGTATTTTATCTTAATTTTTTTCGGAGAAGCTTATTAACGTTTTTCGATAGCGATTACCTTTTAAAAGACTCAACCGATTTTGACGAAATACTAGATACAAAGAAGTTATTTTTGTTTTAATTTTACGTTTTTTTTTTTGGTTCACTTTAATGTTATGTGAGTTTGTGACACGTTGGAAAAAAAATGGAAGCATGTTGCCCTCTGATGAAACCACTTGCTTGGATTTGGGGTTAGTCGTATATGCAAAGTTAAACGCAAGAACTTTTTTCTGATTTTTACGTGCACATGAAAATACGATGACAGCGAAGTCGAAAAAGTGGTTGAACCAATTTTCTTCAAATTTGGTAAAATAAAGTATACTTTGAATATTTTATAACCCCGGACGTTTTTTGTTTTTATCCTAGGTCATGAAATAACGGTTCCTTTACCTAGTATAAGCGTCACTTGCAAAAGAACGGTACTTTTCGAAAGCGATTATATTTTAAACTGCTACACCGCTTTTGACAAAATAATATATTCTAAGAGTAGGTACTAAACTTGATAATAAGGTACTGCAATCAAAAATTTTGGAAAAGAGTATTTTCTAAAAAGTTGGTTTTTTCAATTCAATTTTTCTTCCGCTCAATTTTAATAAAATTTTATACGAATTTTTCAGTCATTAAAAAGAAGGTAACTTTTGCCACAAGAGCAGTGGCGTAACTAGGATTATTTTTTCTTCAAAACATTTTTTGAATGCAAAAAAAATATGTATAAATATACATAAAAAGTCAAGAAAACTGCGATATCTATTATGGTGTTTTTTCTTGTAATAAGGAGGGGCAGCCACTTTTTAATGCGGATGTGGCTTTGTCATCATTCATTTACTTCTTATTTACGTCTTATACACCATATTATCGTTTTTAAAACTAGTCTTGTATGGATGATTTGATATGTATTTTATTATTTTTTGGTAAATTTAGTATTTCAAAAAAATGTTTGAATAACAAATTTTATTGTTTGTACAACAAAGTCTTTATTTAGCATTTAAAATTGGTGTACTTAAAATTTTTAAACAACCTTTTTATAAAAATTATTAAGTAAATATCGAATTATTTCAAAACCGCTCCAACGATTTTAGAATAATTTGTTTGGTAACCTATGTTAATGCACCAAAATGTTCTGATTTCTTGTATATTGGCTTTAAACTTTGTAAAAAGTATAGTTTTAGCAATTTTTATAAAAAGTCGTATGATTTTGTTATAAGTATTATGATTTAAAAGGAATTATTAAATTTATTATAAAATTTATATTTAAGTTGGAAGAAGCAAATATATCAGTAGATATCAAACGTGATATAAAGCTATTATTAAGCGTTTGTATTTAATAACTTACTTAAGGGCCATACCAAATTACATCGAGTTTTTTTTTACACCGAAACCAATAAGTTCTTTCCCTATATAGCAAGTTGAAATTCAGAGTCGAAATTTCAAAACAAAATATTATGTTTTTTTGTTTCCAAATATCTAGCCTTTTTTTTAAATATTGCACTATTAACTGGAATGATTTTTATCAAACTTCAACGCTTTTATTATATATTAATACCAAATCCTGAAAACCCAATGTTAATACATGCTTCAGTTTTTGAAAAATAAAAAATTATTAAAGGTACTTTTGTCCCAGAAAACTGCCTTTTTGGGGTTTTCTACTTATGTTTGGACTTAAAGTTCACATTTATGTCATGATATATCGGTGAAATTTCACTGAAATGCTTAACAACGAAAAATTTTAATATCAAATAGTAGCCCAGGGACTAAAGGGTTCGTATTTTTCTAACTCTGGGATCTAGCCTAATGACATGCATGCAAACGAGTCAACAATACTACCACGATGAATAAAATTCCGCTGTAATACCTAATGATCTTTTTGATAAATTTTCGATATATTTGAAATTTGTGGCTATGTATAGCATGTCCTATAAATAAGCATCATGCCCTCACATCGTGTGAGCTGCTTAAACCATTCATGTACAACCTGATCGGTTTTTATCAGTGTGATGTGTTCTTAGACCCGGAATTTCTACAAAGGACCAAAAGAACCAATAACACCAAGTCCATACACAAGCAATTGCTTCTTTGACCCACCCCCGTAGTCACACCACCGCACAAGAGCAAGTTTGTTAATTTCCAAACCGAGGTTGATGGTTT
The DNA here is from genome assembly GCA_951217065.1 of Baccha elongata. NCBI lineage: Eukaryota > Metazoa > Arthropoda > Insecta > Diptera > Syrphidae > Baccha > Baccha elongata. The sequence goes on along the minus strand of OX578272.1, from coordinate 181,077,632 downwards.
TTTGAAAAAAAAAAACGCCTGAAATTCCGTACCTATTAAATAAAAGAAAATTATAAAAAAGAAATATATGACATTATAGGTAGGTATGTATATTACACCCTCACCTGGTATGATATTTGACTTCACTAATATTAAAGAAGAAGTTACTCTACCTGATGGCATCATAAGTTTAATTCATAGCTTTAGCATGAAATATAAAATGCACGATTTAGGCCGTGTGCGAACAGCGTTAAAATTTTATCCTCTGACTAATTTTTGACGTTTGAGTTGAGGTGAGTAAATGTTTAGCTTTTTGGTATATATTTTTTTAAGTTTCCCTACAAGAATTGAAAAATTTCCCCTTCTATTTCTTGGTACGGAGAAATGTAAAAATTTGTTTTGGAAAAAACGAAAAAAAGAACGCAGCATAAAGGAAAGTTCTTAGCTGATTCTGGAATGGTAGCAAACATCCAATTCTGTTTAGTAGCTTAGAAGGTATGGCCCCATTTAGCATTTTCAACGTATACCTACATTTTGTAAATCCTATGAATTGTTTTTGATTTTGAACAAAATAAAAAACTGACTATGCAGAAAGTAGCTCGGTTCAAATATGTGTCTGGAATTATATCAATCATCCAGATCAGTTCAGTGGTTTAGAAAATATGGTCCCATTTAATGTTTTCAACCACTATCGCTGCTGTTCTGTTCTGATATAAAACAAAAAACTTAAAACGCAGCATTTTTTATTATATGTACACCGCAGAAATAATAAAGGATAAAACATTGTTTTTGAAAGAGTATAAACCTATTGGTTCACCATTTTGCCAAAAGCTTTCAAACTCATAATATAAGAGTTTTCGCAAAAGTGACCCCAGCCCCATCTATTCGGTTATTTGAAATAGCCTTAGTCATTTCGTAGAACATCAGCTATCCACCAGTTAAAGCCCCTTCAAAATCGGTACACCCGTTTCCCGTAGTCGCGTTCGTCAGTTGAAAAATAAAATTTTCCATAGCGCCACCTAGGGGATACTTCCTATATTATCAGCCATCTGGCACTGAAGGTCCCGTCAAAATCGGTCCTGTAGATTCTGATCGGTTTATATTTACGAAAATGCAAACAAAAAATCGACATTATCTATCGGTCAGTGAAAGTCTCGTCAAAATCGGTCTACCCGTTCTCGAGATTAGCCAGGACAAACAGACAGAAAAACATTTTAAAAATGTGTGTTTTGATAATGTGTGTTTTGATAAGACCTGTGTATGCTCTCATATGCGTGTAGTAAAATACTGTTATTTTGACATTACAAACAGACACTCCATTTTTATTTATGTGTATATAGATTTATTTTATTTTGTTAAAGAAAAAAAATTGAACTACTTTGTAAAATAATTAAAATTATGGGAAGTTATAACGCGGTACAGAACACTGGTTTGACAGCTGAACTTTACAAAAAAATTTGTTTCACAATGAATATTTATGTACAAAAGAGTATATCGGTTAATTTTAGTAATTCTTCGTACGTAACGAAGTTAAATTAAACATAATTTACAAAAACACAAACGGAAAATTTGACATTAATGATTAATATAAAACAAACAAAAATAAATACAAATAAAAACAAACCAGAGCAGGCTAAATTTTTGAAGTTTATATTCACCACACTAGTGTCATAATTTAGCCAATGGATAAAATTTTAACGCTGTTCGCACACGGCCTTAGTCGCACAAACTTGCTCTTAAGGTAAGTTATCTACCTATATAGGCAACAGTAAACGGTTTAACATATTTAAATTATCATAAAACAGCTTTAAAAATGAGTTTCTATAACAAACCAGAGTTTCCCAAGAAAATCGTGGTACGCCATCAGTTATGATATAATGGCAATATATTTTCAATTTGTTTCCTTGAATATCGTGTAACCTACGTCTGGTTTAAAAAAAAATCGATTAAAAAAGTTAACAAAAAATTGAGTATACATACGTCGATTTTGGGAGCCTTATTATGAACACATGAAATCCAAAACTAAAAACAAAAGTTTTTAAAATACTAGATTTAGTTAGGTTCCTACATTTTCTTAAATTAATTGTTTTTTAAGCTGTGAAAAAAGGTAATATTTTCATCAAACACTTATTTTGATTTCAATAATTTGTTTATATAATGTACGATTGTACGAATCAATTTAAATACCTAATTATTGTTATTCATATAGGTAGGTATAATAAATCCCCTAAAGCAATCAACATTGCTTAGTTATCTAGGTATTACTATTAGGTAATTTTAATAGATACTTACTTTATAAACAAGTAGAAAATTATAATTTTAAATGTAAACCTTTTGTTTTCTATATATATAAAACTTACTTCTTGCGTAGTTTTGAAACACCCTTTTACATAAAGCAATCGTTGTACTAGCATAAGTACAATTGTTACAGAGAAGCATCCTAAATAATTGTCCGTTCTCTTTTAGAAGATGCACAATTTACGTATGTACCATACCACCATATAATATTATACATATGCCTTGCTACTTATAGGTACCCTTTTTGAACTGCAATTCCGAATCATCGTCTGCTAATATCAATGGCGCCATCTAGACCTCTCGCCCAATGTGACATCGTCACGAAAAACAATAGAAAACTGCAATCACGTGATGATGTCTCAACATTTTGTGCTTAACCCAAGTTTTTCGTATTGCTATACATGAGGTTGGCTATACAGTGATATCGTGTGTGTTTATTTTTCTATTATTACCAAGGCGCTGAGGTACAATTTCAAAACGAATTATCCACCACTACGATCCGTTTAGAGTTCGAAGAAGGTGGTTAATCGGGTTAATTTGCTTTATACAGAATAATGAGGTTTTCATGAAAAAAATACTGTAAAGTTGGGACCCCAGACCATTGCTACTAGCAATGGGTGATCGGTGAGGAAAACGGCAATTATTTGAGAAGTTTAATGCGGGACAATAATATACTCTTAAAAATTAAGACACGAAATCAAATTAATTATTAGTATGACACTCATTTTTGTCTTAATATTAAATTTTAGTCAACAAAATAATGGTAGCGCATTTGAATAATCTTTTTCGATTCGATTTTTTTAAAGTAATGTTAGTACCTATACATACATTCCCACTTACCTACCAAAAAATAATTGAAAAATATATTCCAATATACCTATATTATATTTAAATTAATCTCTGCGGTGTAAGCAATAAGTTTTTACAATTATTTTTGTGTATGAATTTTATTTGATTTTGTTTTTTTTTTTTCAGTATGCACCCTTTTATTGGTCAGCCAGCCGAGGTGTTTTAAGCAGTCGGGATTTTGGTAGTAAGGCCAGGAATTTTGTGCAAAAGTACGAACTAATATGAATTGGAAGAAAATTTTGCAGGGTTGTAGAGCTAGTTGAGAGGAGTATTTTAGCAAAATAAACCCGTCTCTAACGGTCATATTATTCACTCATTAAATCCAGATGTAAAATTATATCCAAAAACCAATTAATTATTCACTTTATTCATTCCTAGCCAAGTTTAATATTGTTTGTTCATAGAATACAACACATATATGTATAAGAAACAATGATATCTAAAGGAAGAAACAACAGTAAAATATGGTTTTTATAAATATGTAAATAAAAGAAAAAAATAATAATTTGAATCCGGATTTAAGTTTTAAACTAATGAATAATATGGCCGTAAGTGTTGAGCAATCCCTGAAAACAGGGTTGCCATCACAAATTTTAAGTAGGTAAACCTATACCTAAATTAACACAAAAAATATAATGGTAAGTAGTTCCGTCAGAATATATTTTAAATGACTCAGAATTAAATATTCCATTGCTTAGCGTATAGGTACATTTTTACTTGCGATTATAGGTATGTATATTATTAGGCAAGTAATGCATTTAATTTTTTTTTTTTTTTATTTTTTTGTGTAATTCAAAAAACAGGGTTTTCTGAGGAAATAATTTCTAATAGTAAAAATTTTTTGTTTTAGTTTATTTTTGTAATTCTAAAAACAGGTTTTTTTGAAGAAAAATCTTTTTTAAAAGTAAACAAATTTTGAATTATTTATTTTCCGTAAATAGGTATATTAAAAGTAAACCAACCTCCATTTCAATTTTTTTTTGCCAAAAATTGTTTTTATCAATATTTTGTACAAGCTTTTTATTTAATTTCTTTGTATATTAAATTTTATTAATTAAGAACAAACAATTCTTACTAATTTGACGTTTCAAACATGTTTAATTTACCTACATCAAAAGATATAGCCATATTCCAAAATACCGAAAAATTATAAAAAATAAAAAAAGTAACTTACACCAAAGTACCTACCCTTCTTTTTTTTCTTATAGATGGAGAGCTTGTGGCCGCCAGACTTTTGTCATTTTATATAAGCTGAAAGTTTGTCTGCACATTACCCTACAAAAAGGTAGGAATATTGGGAGAACATAAGTTTATGGAACGTTGTGGCTTGGCAGGTAACGGGAACCAAAGGTGTAAAAAAAGAAAGTTACCTTTCATTATAGTATTATATAAGCTCAATTTTTGTAATGTTCTTTATGGCAATATAAGAAATCACGTCTTTCACTGCCAGACACTTTGGATGGTGAAAAACCCCTGCCAGACACCCCTAAATTTGATTAAATGAAACTCTATACTCCCGTCATAGTTGGCAACTCTGGCAAGTGCAACATAGAAGTTTAAAATCAGTGGTCCGTACAATTTATGTGGTTTTTTATTAATATTATCGAATATAAACAGTATTTTTCTTTAAAAAGTGCTCAAACAACAATTTAAACCAATTGAGACTCATCGTTTATTAAATATTATTTAAATACGCTTCTTATTAAGAAATCATTATTGTACAAATCAAGAACAAAGAAAGTTTGTAGCCATTTTTAAAATAATCACTCTGCATAACATAACTGCTCCACTAATTGATGGAGAAACGCAAATTTGGAGAAACATCACCTGAATTATTGTATCCATCATCTGCAAAAAAAGAAACAAATATGTCTCAACTTGTTGCTTCTATGTCAATTCAGGAGTTAACGCAAATGTTTGACACTAAACTTAAGGACATTGCAACGAAGGGCGACATTGCTAGGTTGCGCGGTGAGTTAGTAGAGGTAAAGGCTGAGAATGGCAAACTTAAAGAGACAGTAATTGCTCTGAACATGAAATGCACCTCATTACAAAGTGAAATTAACGAAATCAAAACAACTGCAATTTCCTCAAACTTAATTTTTCGTATGAAGAAGGGGCCGAATGACCCACTGACACAAACTGAGAATATCTGCAAATCGTTAGCGGAGTCGCAAAACATAATAACTTCCGAAGATATAAAGGAGATAAGCACAAAGAACAACATTGTTACAACACTGGCAGAATTCAGAAGCAAATATCGCTCACTTGACGTTCTTAAGAATGCAAGAAAACTTAAAGGCACCGGCATTTCTGCGAGCAGAGATTATCCCGCATCTATTCCATCCAACTTCGTAGTAACCTTCTGATTAACCAACCTAGAATAAAAGTTTCCCTACGCGACGACAAGCTTCGAGTTGATAACATCACGGTATAATGGGCTGAAAATCAAGAATTCGTCGCCGACCAGGATGATGGACTTCGTCAAATAATTGGGAAAAACAATTTAGATGAAAATTTTTTTAGCACCATTTGTTCACAAATTCAGCAGAATGCACTTAAAAATGACAGACGAAATGTCAACCAAAGAGAAACGTCAAGTAATTCTGGCACATCGTTTTCAGTTGGAAACACAATGAATAAAGGGTATTCGGACTCTGGTACAAATGCTGTAGCACATTCCAACGCAAACTCTATATCTAATAGGGCTTTTTGGTAACAACGATCTCTTTCTCGTTCTCACAGAATTGTCAAAAACAGCAGTATACAGTATGATTTTTTTTTATCATTGTTGACAAATTGATAACGATACATATTTCAATCTGTCATCTGTATAGTGTGAGCTGTCATTTTTTCTTTTGACAAGATGGTGAAATTCCCTATTAGAAAGTTGCCGTCTGTCAGATTTTTCATGTAGTCAATATTAGAATATTAAGTTACAACATTGCAGGTTTAAATAGCAAAATAGAATTAATAGATTTTTTAAATTATATCAATGAATATGAAATTTTTATTTTAATCGAAACCCATATTACTGAAGAACATTATTATAAATTTGAACATTTGTTTCCTGATTACAGCTGTTAAAATGAATAGAAGAGGGCGAGCCAGCGGTGGTCTACTAATCGGTTTCAATCCTAATATCAAAGGCATTAAGTGTGTTTTTAGGAACATCGATGATCTCGTACACTACCGGTCAAAAGTTTGAGACCACCTCTGAAATTTGAGAAATATCGAGTTTTAACCCCTAAACTGAAGTTTTATGAAAAAAGTTAATACGTGAAAAAAGTAAAGAGCATGTCTAGTTGTAAATGATAGAAAAATATAAACTAGTTTTGTACTAAACATAAATTATTTATTTAAAAAACCAATAAAAGCTCTAAATTGAGTTTTCATCAAAAAACCCTCCTTTAAATAATAATTTGTTCCAGTCTATCTGAACTGCACTAGTTGGGATAGGCATTTTAACATGCTAGAAGACGCATTGTACAGCACTGACCTTCAAAATATTATGCTAATCGGGGATTTCAACGCGAGAACAGGATCAAATGAAAGTGCAAACCAAATGATGAATTTGGGTCGTTGTTCCAGTCATGTTGTTGTGAACAGAGAAGGGAAAAAAATCATCGACTTCTGCAACTCATTTGGCCTTAGTATATGTAATGGTAGTACGGATGGTGACTCTACGGGGGAATACACATTTATTGGCCCGCAAGGCAACTCTGTGATCGATTATGCGATGGTGGCTGGTGATTGGGCTAATTTTATGAAAGATTTTAGAGTTTTGCCGCAGATTTATTCCGATCACCTCCCTATTCTAATGAAAATTGAGCTATCAACCAACCATCACACATATGAGGACAGTCCAAACGCAGTACCTTTGAAATACAAGTGGAATAACACTAAACACAGCTGCAAATAGATACGCAGTCATCCTTGAAAGCAATCTTAATCAACATCTAGAATCTTCCATGGAACCCCTCAATTTGTCTAAACTAGATGACTACCTCAATTCCAGCGACGTGTAGGGTTTCTCAAAAAAGGTCTCCATTTTTCAGGGAAAAATTGTTCGACAGTGACTGTTCAGACGCCAGGAAGAAGTCTTTTGCGTGGCTTCGGCTCTTTAGAAAATATCCAATCAATGATTTTCTCAAGAACGAATATCTATCGGCCAACAAAATCTTAAAGTCCCTACTTAGAACAAAACGTCAAGCTTACCTGGAAAACATCGCACATGGTCTTACTAGTTGCAGAAACACAGCGGATTTTTGGAGAAAAGTTCGTTTCTTAAACAACAAGAGTTATACCCAAAGCATCCCCCCTCTCGATCTGATGGATTTAACGGAGTATTTTGCAAACCTTACTAAAAATAACTTTGATTCAAATTTCCAATTTGCCATACCTTTTCAAGAAAACGTATTCTTAGACGCCTCTTTTTCTACTTCTGAAGAAAGATTATGCTAAGACGAACTTCGCAGCAACAAAGCACCTGGATCGAATGGTATACCATCTGAATTTTACAAATACTGCACGCCACTGTTTGTTGAATGCCTTACATCAGGGCTAAACCAGGCTTACGAACTTGGTTGCGTGCCAGGCTGTTTTAAAAAATCTTTAGTCAGTCCTATTTTCAAAAAAGGAGATCGCTCAGTTGTGTCCAACTACAGAGAAATATCGCTGTTAAACACCTCAATGAAAATTTTTACCAAGCTTCTTTACATAAGACTGTATAACTGGGTGCAGCGTAACCATTTATTGGGGGAATCACAAGCAGGTTTTCGAAAAAACTATTCAACCGTGGATCAAATTTAGGCACTCACGAACATTGCTGAAATTTTTCTGAAATCCAAAAGGAAGTTGTTTGCTTTTTTCATCGACTTCAAAGCGGCGCGGCGTTCGATACGATCGATAGAAAAGCTCTTATATTAAAGCTCTACAACAAAGGTATTTCAACCAAATTTGGACGCATTCTGGAAGTATTGTACGACTCTACAACCTCTGAAATTTAATTTAGAAATAATTTGTCTGACCATTCGAGGTTGAAATTGGCTTGAGGCAAGGCTGCAATTTAAGCCCACTACACTCGCTCTTTTTATAGATGACATCGAAGACGTTTTACAAGGCGGAGCAAGAATAGACGCTAATCTACTGGTTAAAATATTGAAGTTCGCTGATGACATCGTTGTGTTTGCTGAGACGCCTGAAAGTCTCCAATTGATGATCAACAGAATAGCTGAGTACTGCAGTAAATGGAAGCTTCAGGTGAACCTCAGCAAATCGAAAGTCATGATTTTTCGCAAATAGTTATTTTAAAAAAGAGTACTCAACCGCCCTCATGTCACTCATTTTAAAAACTAGAGGAGAGTTGCTGCCACTCAACTTTATACCACACAGAGACGATCGTCCCGAAATTTGCAGCCTAGGTAACCAACGTGAGCGGGAAAATGTCTTCCATTTCCTTGGTAAATGCCCCATCTTAGTAGAAACCCGTAGGAGCGTCTTCAGTAAATGCACCCTCAGCGAAGAAGAAATGATTGGTGTTCTTAATGTAAACGATTAGATGGCTCTGTTTGAATTCACGAGAATAGCTTTGAATATTTATTTGTCAACTGGCAGACGGCTTAGGCCATGCCTTAAAATGATTTGTAAATTTTTTATAACGAATTGAGCTTCATGATAAATAAAATCATATTAAATCTTTAAAAAAAAAATCTTAATCTTACTCCCGTCATAGTATAAAAAATTAATTTTATACAGGTTGATTCACATAAGGTGTGTCAAATAGATAAAACATATAGGTTGAGTTGAGACAAGAAAAAAAATATTCTAAAAATTAGCTTAACAGAAAAAAAAATATGAAAAACAACGGAACAACCTACAATATTATGTTATACTTTTTTACAAAGCCTGATTTCTCTTCTTTTATTTTCCTTTTTAATAAAGTTATTTTAGCAAATAGTTTTTGAAAAATTAGTTTGCAAACCCAAAATTTAAAAAAAAAAAAAAAAAAAAATTAATTTAAATTAATTTTTTTTTTATTTTCTGTAATCGAGTATAAATCTAATTTTCAAAATTCTATGCTCTTATTAATCTTAAACCAAAAACAGAAAACTGAATGCCAAAGTTTTTTGTAGGTACTTTTTGAGAAATTTAAAAATAACGAAAACTACCTCTTATAAGAAAAACCATTTTTTTAGTACTGACCAGACTATACTTTTATGTAATTTAATGAATATCAAAGGATTTACCGTTGTTTTATTATTTGTAAAATATTAAGAATGTTATAAACATGAAAAAAATATGTGCTACACTACATCTGTGACACCTTTTATTATGATATATATTTTAGCGTAAAGTCTTTGGGTTTCACAATCTTAAACATTATCTAAACGGTGCTGTATATATACATCTCTGCAAATTCTCTTGGATATTAGTTTGACATGGTGATGTGTTGATCAGTTGACATTGAAACTGATAATAGATGTTTAAAAAAATGTCTGCCTTTAATTTGTTTTTAGGTATTTAATGTTTTGTATTTTAATTAAAATAAAGTTGTAGGACCCATCAACACGGTGCGTAATGAACGTTCACTCCGTAACAAGCAAAATTGACAGGTCGATTTGCAGGTGTTTTCAATGAAAAAAAAGTGTTGAATAGAATTTATCCAGTACTTTCACTTTACCAAAAACCTTCTTGATATTTTATATAAAAAGAAGATGGATGTCAAAAGTTGACATTAGACGCGTTCAAGTGCACACGAGAAAAGCAATTTAAGATAATTAAGTATCGTAAAATATCTAATATCGAAATTTATACCTTTTTTTAATGATTTTAACGACCAATATCTTAATCCGTCTGTGGTTTTGCAATCACTGGACCGATTCAAAACGTAAATATGGTGTTGGAAAGAGGAAATGTCAAACTTGGTGATGGGGACTATATTTCTGTACAAATTTCTACGATTTTGCCAAAAAACTAATAGGGCAAAAAATAATTATTTTGAGTAAATAATTTTTTGCATAAAATTCCCGCGTATGGCTTGCGGATTCGCTAATAGCAAATCTACCGAAAGTGAGTAAGACTCCCTCCTCAACTCATTCGTTGTATTCCCTAATAGGGCTGAGTAAGAACATAGAATTTTAAAAATTAAATTTATACTCGATTTTTTTAACTAAAAAAAAAAATTTTTTTAATTAAAAAAAAAAAATTTCAAAATTTTTGGTTTGGAAATGAATTTTTCAAAAACTATTAACTAAAATAACTTTATTTTAAAGGAAAACAAAAGAAGAGAAATATGACTTTTTAAAAAAATATAACATAATATTGAAGGTTGTACCGTTGTTTTTAATAATTTTTTTTCTGATTTTTCTAATTTTCTATTTTTTAGAAAATTGCCCCTCCCACCAATAGGGGGGGAAGACCCTTTTCCGTAACGATTTTGTTTCTTGTCTCAACTCAACCTATATGTTTTATCTATTTGTATAAAATTAATTTTTTAGTTACCTGCCAAAGCCACCACGATCCAAACTTCATATTTTATCAATATTCCTTTCTCTTGTAGGTTAATGTGCACTCAAACTTTCAGCTTTTATAAAATGACGAAGGTCTGGCGGCCACGGGCTCTTAGACTATTATCACCTACAATCGGGGAACTTTCTGAAAAGTTGTATCGTAATATATGTATTTATAAGGTATAATATATGTTTAAATTAGTTAGAAGTTTGAATGGATCGATTCGATGTTTTTGTTTCGTGTGCTAAGTAGGGATTTCTTCAGTCCGAGCTTCGAACTTAACCCTACAAACGAATCATTTGTATCTTATATCATTTCATCAATAAAGCTGTCATTGTTTTGTTTCATGGAAAAAATCAAAATCACGATTGTAAATCTACTTGGTTTATTTGTTTAAAATTTGTAAATGCCGTTTGAAACTCTCAACAATTTTTTGTATCATAAATTACCAGAGTTGTATGTGAGGTACTAAGATATGTCAGCAAGTGATTATTTATTAAAATCTGTAACCATTTCACCTTGTTGCAGTTTACGATCAAGCAGTTAATCTGAAAAAAAAAAATTTAGTATGCTACAGTGAAGGTCCGGAGGGCATTTGTCCAATTTTATTGTTAAAATATGCTGCCCATATGGCTGCACTTTTGAGTGGTATTTAATTTATCTCTTGTCAGAGATCAGTCTTTTATACATAATTCCGTTATTTAAATCAGGATCTAAATGGGAAACTACTTATTAGAGACCAATTTGGAAAATGTCAGCTTTACCTACATAAGTTCTTGGAAAGATTGTCTACGAGTACGATAAACTATTTTTTAAGTTAAGTATCTTGTATAAATATCCAATATTTGATATAAATAATTTTTAATTTTTGCAGTGTACATTGCTGTTTATAATTTACGAAATAGAAATTTGGAAAAGTTAGCCGAGTTGTGAACACCAAATAATTAACACTTTTAGCGCTCGCATATGTCGTTTTTCCCCTTAATTCTTTATCGATTTAAATAAAGGGTTTCGGTTGACATGTTTTTTTATTTTATTTGTTAATTTTTTTAAACAGTTAAAACAAAATAAACATTTTTCTAATGAGATTCAAGTAAGTATTTATATTTACAAAAAGATTAGAGAACTAATTCAGGTGCAGTTTTCATAACAATTCCCACTTTAAATTATGTATCCATACAAATATTACCATAATTTTTGTTTATTAAAATAAATAAAATTCAATCAACCCCTAATGAAGAAAGCATATAAAAGAGCAATCCAAGCATCATCACTCAAAACATCTAACCTAACCTTCCACCACCAAAAATGATATGTTGTATGCCAAATTGTGATAAGATAACAAGCTGGAAAATTGAAATGAGCAGCATCGCCGCTCCGCATCGCCGAAGGGAAGAATCTGATTAGAGTTAATTTGGTTATCTGTCCTCAAACGGTCCCTGTTTGGCGCGGTACTTCATCTTCGCCACCCCAAAATAAAGCGGAGACAAAAAAAAATATACACACATAAATAAACATTATATTGGCATCGCTTTTCCCATTACCACATCTCCTATGATCCTTTTGATAATAATAATTCACCCTACTTATTCTGGAGTAAAGCAATATGAGGAGCGTAATTGCATATTTTCATTACCAACCAACACTCATTGGGGTGTTGCAATTGTAGCGAAGGGTGATAATGCTAATGCCTACAACGTATACAGTTCATGTATACACTATGCACAGCATCCCTTTTTTGAACGAAATCTGATTTCGTATTCAGGAGGTATTTGGGATAAATGTCATCATAGCCATCTAAAAGGGAAACAATTGGTTAACGTTTCAATTTTCCAAAGCAAGAAGTTTTAATTTAATTATATCTATTCTGGGAGGTATATCATCAGATTGTCGGTGGGTTGATAGGTGAAGTGAGAAAATCAGGGGTTTATCTTGAGAGCTTATCTCTGTTCGTTTTTGATGAGCTCTGAATAAATCTAGTGTTTGTCATGGTAAAGGATTTATTGTGTAATTTAGATGGGTCAGTTTATTTGATAAAAGAAAGAGTTGAGCTTTAGGCCTGGCACTTTGCAAATATTCTGTTGATGTACATTTTTGCGATTTCTTAACTGCACTGACAAATAATTCCAAGTACACAGTACAGGTTGTGTTAACACTAAACACTTTATATATGATTTCAATTTGATTTATAATTGCATTGGTTTGGAATGCAACAACAACAAAATCTCTCACTGAAATTTGTAACTGGAAAGTTAATAAAGGGTTTATAATCTGATACAAAGTTATTTCCTGCATGGTGATAAAGTTAAAACTTTCCGTTAAAACTTGTCGTACCAACAACACAAAATTTTTTTTCGTTACTCGAATGAAAGTCGAAATTCTGAGGCAGTTAGATGAATTCTTTTGTTATGGGCACTGATACGCAGTGAGATTTTTGTATGAAAAATCCTTCTGCACTACTGATAGAGCGTTTCCAAAAAAAAAAAACAAGGGTATAATTTTGCTTATGATATTTAATATAAAGAAGGTTACTATCCCTTTTATTAAGTCCCCTATAACGAATAGAACGTCCGACTTAAAACAAACGTTTTTAAAACCGTTTTTCATTTTTGTTTGCTTTATTTCAAAGCCTAAGCCATCAATTATAAATGATATATTATAACGCATTGTTGTTGTTAAAAGACAGTTTTTAATGAACTATACCTATCAACTAAACTATCAACTAGGCTAGTGACAAACCCTTCGAAAATCGATATTTTGTAGGTAATAGCATGATACAAATAGTTACATTTTAAAAGCATCATTATATTTTTTGCTACTTTTGAACATTTTATTAACTCTCAGTAAAAAAAAATGTATCTCTTTATCATCCACAATGAATTTTTGTTCATCAGGCGATGTTGTTGTTTGATTTATGCAGTGTTTCTGTGTAGTAGTAGTTATACGTTTCACAAAGTTGGTTATTCTGTCTTAAGCTAATCTTACACAGTCAGTCAAAGGACGTTAGTTATCAACACATATAATCAGTCATCAGGCAAATTCAAAAAGGTTTTGATTTTTCGTCAAACAAATGCAGGCATATACAAACTTATTTTTACAAACACTTATATTGCAGATTGATGTCAAATGACTGATCGTGTGAAAGACGCTTTAGAGATTTTGACATGTTGCTAAAAACTTAAGTAATTTGCTAAAAAAAATAATAATATTGATGTTTATAACGTGGCGGCCAAAATTTTCAAATTCAACAAATTATACGTGAGTAAAATGCTAAACTCACTTTAGCATTATGCTAAAGTCAATTAAAAATTTGCGCCATTTTTTCATAATTATTTTTCGCCCGGTCATCGTGAAAAGAACAGCCAAAAATAAAATCGAAAAGTTGTTATTTTTTGTCCAAATGTATCTGAAAAGTTTGTCCGACTATCAGTTTTGTAAATGTTAGGGTTAAACCTATCAGATAGTTTTCATTTTTCAAAAACCTAGCGATGAAATAAGTGGATCTTACGGTCGCCTCCCTTACTATAAAATGTAAAAAAGTTGAAACAATCTAAAAAAAAAACGGTAAATTAGAATTGAGAAAAAAAGTTTTAAACAAATTATTTCCTAAAAATAAGTGTTTTAATAAACAAAAAAATATAATCGTTATAAATTTATATTTTTAAATTTAATTTATATTAATATTAATAATAATATTAATATTACCGCAATGCAAAAATACTATGAAGTATCAGTGACAGCACTGGTTTTAGTTATTGTGGTCGTGTTTTGTTTTAGCTCTACAATTTTATTTTGTTTTTGTGAATTAAACATAAGATTATAAGTCTATTAATTATTAAATTTCCTTTTAATTTACAAATAAGAATTTGTTTGATAATGTGGTAGTATGTTTACTTCTTTTTGATTGCTTCATAATATATTTTAATAATTTTGTTTTCCCATTTGGAAATTTGTAGTGATTTTTTTTTTTTGCTGATATAGTGGTAGTTTGATTTTGATGGTGTTATTTTTAGTGTTGTTACCTATTAATATTATCATCATAGAAGCTCTTTTGATGTCATAATAATTTTTAGTACTATCTTGTTATTTTAATTTTCCTCTAAATTCATATTTTTATTGAGCTCGCTGGTTGTGCGTGTCTGCTCGTGGTTGAGTTCATACAAGTGATAAATTTTTTCAGGTTCGAATCCCAGACAAGACTATTTGTTCTTACTTTCTTTTTTTTTTTTTTTTTTTTTTTATTTAATTTTTGTTGTTTCTTGATTCTTTATTATTATGAATTGCTCAGCTGTTAAGTGCCTTGAGCATTCGGACTCAGTCCCCCTTTTCGAATGCTTTGGTTCTTGTGGTCAATCTTTCCACGCCAAGTGCCTTGGCTCAACTAGTGCTTTTATTGAAAAGATAATTTCTTCAAAAATTGCTTTTTGGTATTGTGCTAATTGTAGGCAACTGTCTCTTTCCCAACTTTCTTTCAAAATGTCGGCTTTGAAAACAGATGTCTTGAAAATTTCGAAGACATTTGAAGATCTCTTAGTGCATTTCAATTCTATAATTTCAAATGTCAACTCGTTTCCGTTAGCAACTGAAACATCTGTTAAATCAACTTCAACAGATGATGAAAACTTAGTTTCAACTGAAATAATAAATCAAAAAATTTCTAGTTCTTCTAAGAGCAAGAAAAGAGGCCGTGAGGGTTCATCGTCATCGAAAAACCCTTACCCTGCTCCTAAACGTACGAACCTTTAGGAGCAATAATAATAAAACTGTTGAAAACGCTTCAGTTCCTGTCCAGGATATGAACATTTCACCCGCCATCATTTTAAATGCTGACTTAGATCAACCAATAGCTTCCGTTGATACGCCCATCCAAACAGTTGACATTGAAAATCCTACCATTAGTTCTCTTTCCGTGATAACCTCTGTAGCACCGAAAAAAATTGAAGCAGTACCTAGGCCAAAATTAATATTTGTGTCCCGACTGGACCCCAACCTTCAATCCAGTGATATACTCCAACATCTGGTGGACATCAAATGTATCTCTTCTTCTTCATGCATTAAATGCATTAAAATCAGTAAACCTGATAGCTTCGTATCCTCTTTCAAAATAACAGCTCCCCCATCATTATTTGATGCTCTTTGTAATAGCAAGTATTGGCCTACCGATACTCTTGTTAAGGAATTTTTGGTGCGTTCTAAACAAAGAGTTAATCGAAAATCTTCGGAAATCCCTGCTTCAAAAAACTAAATAGGTTATCCCTCTTCTACTAGAACGTTAGAGGGATTCGCAGCAAAACTGCTGAAATTTTCAAAAAATCTCAGGCATTTCCGCATGATATCATTGTTCTTACTGAAACATGGCTCAATGACACCTTTTTAGACAAGGAAATTTTTGACGAAGAGTTCAATGTTTTCAGAAGAGACCGTCATGTAGATAAGCCCAAAGAAGTTGGTGGTGGTGTTTTGATAGCTGTTCGTAATCACCTCACATCTAATCTTGTCTCATTCCCTTTTGATGTATCAATTGAACTTATTTGCCTTAGAATTTCAATTGAATCCAAAGATTTTTACATTCTGAATGTTTATATTCCTCCTAAAAGTCCAGCAGCAATTTATTCTGAGGTCTCCTTAGCTTTGGATCATGTAATTGTTACAGCTGGCTTTAATAGTAATATTTTACTGGTGGGTGACTTCAATTTGCCTAACGTTAATTGGATCCCCTCAGAAGACGAGTCCTATTTTGAAGCATCCTCTACTTCCTCTCAACAGGAGCTTCTTCTTTTGGATAATATTATTTGTACTGACTTACAGCAAGTAAGCTGTATTAAAAACTTAAAAAATCGAATTCTCGATTTAGTCTTTTCATCTGACGCTGCTAGTGTTGTTGTGGTAGAATCTGCCACAGCCTTATCTAATATAGACAGCTACCATCCTCCCCTTGATATATTTTTGGATTTGAGCTGCCATTTGCTCAATAACACTCAGTCTCATGACTGTTCATATTCTCTTGATTTTCGTAAAGCTAATTTTCAATTACTTTATGATGAATTAAGTTCCTCTGGTATTTCAGATATTTCTTTAACTAATATTGACGTTGCAGTTACTGAATTTTATACTATTTTCAATAACTGCTTAGCAAAATCTGTTCCTACTAAACTCTCTAAAACTTCCCAAGTTTCACATCCATGGTTTACAAAGGAGCTCACATCTCTTCGTAACAAAAGAAATAAGGCTTGGAAAACTTATATCAAAAGTCTTTCTAGTTTGGATCATAATGTGTATATTTCGCTTTTTGAGCAGTTTAATAACCTTTCTAAAAGTTTATACTCTGACTACTTAAAGGAAATGGAGGTTTCATTGAAACTTGATCCAAAGAAGTTTTGGAATTTTGTAAATTCAAAAAAGAAGTCTGACGGATATCCAATAAACTTTGTTTATAATGATTCTTCGTTAACGAGCTCTTCTGATATCTGTAATGCATTTTCAAAAAATTTTAGTAACTCTTTTATTGACACTCGTGTTGATATTGATGTCGAGTTCTTTGAATATTTGCGTGACTGTCCTCAAGTTACTTTTAACAACGTTCCGATGGAACATGACAAAATTTTACATTTTCTTTCATTGCTAAAAGATGACTACTCTCCAGGCCCAGATGGCATTCCTCCAATTATACTAAAAAAATGTAGCTCCATTATAGCTTTTCCTCTTCAACTTCTTTTCGAGCTATCCCTTAAGTCGGGGAAATTTCCCAGTGTATGGAAAAAATCATTTATTACACCCGTTTTTAAAAAGGGTAGTTAGTCTGACATAAAGAACTACAGACCGATTGCCAAACTCTCTTGTATTCCAAAGCTATTTGAGCAAGTGGTTTGTAATAGCATGACGTTTTTCTGCAAAAATATTATCTGTAATCAACAACATGGATTTATGCAGAGGCGGTCAACGGTAACGAACCTTCTTACGTTTTTACACAAGTGCTCCAATGCTTTGGAGAACGGACAGGAACTAGATTGCATTTATACCGACTTTTCAAAAGCTTTTGACCAACTTTCACACGACATTATAATTTTTAAACTTAAGGCCTTTGGATTTTCTGCTGGATTTATTGATTGGATATATTCTTATCTTCAAAATAGATCCTACCAGGTGAAATTCAGAAAAACATTTTCAAACCCTTTTACTGCCAACTCTGGAGTACTAAGAATAAAATAAAAACAATAAAAAGACTAAAAATAGTCGAATTAAAATTTATTTAGTGGAGTATTTATGAATGAAATTCAATATTAAAGGTTTTGTGGCCTTTACTCCAAAAGCATTGCGTTTCGCCCTAGTTTGATGGTGGGCTCATCAGCTAGATGACTTCAAACCCAATCTAGTACGCAATAATTGTCGATGATTACCGACTGCTTTATAAAATTTACAGAGAAAACTCCCTGTGAATTATATTATTCTAAAGAACTTTGATTAAAGTTAGACATTAGAAATTATGATGTTATGCTCGTGGCCAAGCGAAGTTATAAGAATAAAATAAAAACAATAAAAAGACTAAAAATAGTCGAATTAAAATTTATTTAGTGGAGTATTTATGAATGAAATTCAATATTAAAGGTTTTGTGGCCTTTACTCCAAAAGCATTGCGTTTCGCCCTAGTTTGATGGTGGGCTCATCAGCTAGATGACATCAAACCCAATCTAGTACGCAATAATTGTCGATGATTACCGACTGCTTTATAAAATTTACAGAGAAAACTCCCTGTGAATTATATTATTCTAAAGAACTTTGATTAAAGTTAGACATTAGAAATTATGATGTTATGCTCGTGGCCAAGCGAAGTTATAAGAATAAAATAAAAACAATAAAAAGACTAAAAATAGTCGAATTAAAATTTATTTAGTGGAGTATTTATGAATGAAATTCAATATTAAAGGTTTTGTGGCCTTTACTCCAAAAGCATTGCGTTTCGCCCTAGTTTGATGGTGGGCTCATCAGCTAGATGACATCAAACCCAATCTAGTACGCAATAATTGTCGATGATTACCGACTGCTTTATAAAATTTACAGAGAAAACTCCCTGTGAATTATATTATTCTAAAGAACTTTGATTAAAGTTAGACATTAGAAATTATGATGTTATGCTCGTGGCCAAGCGAAACTCTGGAGTACCGCAAGGAAGTCATTTAGGTCCCATTCTTTTTATTCTTGCTATTAATGATGTAACATCATGTATTCGCAATAGTGAAATTCTGATTTTTGCTGACGATATGAAGATTTTTAAATCTATATGCTCAAGCGGTGATCGTGTGAATCTGCAAGCCGATATTGATAGCTTTTGTACTTGGTGCAACAAGAATGGATTAAACCTTAACCCAGCGAAATGTCAAACTATGACTTTTTCAAAGAAACGAGTACCCATCATATTTGACTATAATATTTCACAACATACATTGTGCCGTGTTGTTAGTTTTAAAGATCTTGGAATCGTCTTCAATTCAAGTCTAGATTTCACAGAGCACATCAACTCTCTTGTTAAAAAGGCTAACTCTATGTTAGGTTTTGTAAAAAGATGGTCCAAAGAGTTTCAAGACCCTTATGTTACCCTATCTTTATACAATTTTTTGTTCGTCCGCATCTGGAATACGCATCGCAGGTATGGACTCCGTTCTATGATGTTCATAGATCTAGGATAGAGGCAGTTCAGCATAATTTTGTTCGTTTTGCTTTAAAAGGTCTTCCCTGGACAGATCCTTATAACCTTCCACCTTATGAACACCGAATTCAGCTTCTACACATTCAGTCCTTGTTACAGAGGCGTGTAAATAACGATATAGTTTTTATCCACCAACTTCTTTCGGGCGCATTAGATGCACCTGATCTACTTACTTGTGTTGGACTCAATTATCGTGGGGGTGCTCACCATCTGCGTAGCCTTGAGCTCCTACATTGTCCACACCATCGGACTAATTATGGTATAAATGAGCCGCTTACCCGCATGTGTAGGCTTTTCAATTTCAATTCTAAAATGATTGATTTTAATGACAATAAAATAAATCTTAAGAACGTACTTAAAACCAGTGCTCCACGCTTTTAGTTCATGTTTTATGTATTTTGTATTGTTAAATTATATGTTTTATTGTATTATAGTGCTTGTGTTATTGTAGTCATTTGTTTTACATTACTAACAACTAACACCAGCACTAAGTGATGAGCCAGTGGAACACATATAATGTGTTGGCAAATCTTTGTTCATAAGCTGAAGCTTGCTCTAAGCTCCTTATGAACAGGATCTGATAGTGTAAAAAAAAAAAAAAAAAAAAAAAAAAAAAAAAAAAAAAAAAAAAATGAAAGACTAGAGACTATTATTCAATAAATAAATTGAATTAAATTGACAATTTTGTATTTATGTAAAATTAATTAATTGCTTAAATAATGTAATAATTAAATTCAATAAAGAAATGGGCACAAAAAATCATATTAATACATGTTGGCAATTCTAAATTCAAAAAAATATTGCCATCGATATCGTTTAGTTCGATGAAATCTCAAAATGACGAAAAACAAAAAAAACAATTTTTTTAATTGTTTAAAAAAAAATAAGATTAAAATCTCAGTTTTCAAAACAATCTTTCTTTGTGTTCTGAAATATAAATGTATATATATTTAAACCCAACGTAAATCACTTTAAATTTCACTTGGCATTTTATTAAAAAATACAAAATATTTTCAAAATGGAGCTATCTGCTCAAGATATATAAAGTAATGTCCAAATATAGGTATTTCGGTATATTTCGGAAAAGATCGAAAAATTTCGGATATCCAGAGGGTTGCTCGGAACACCGTCTGCTTGCCTCTAAATTTCGGATATATTCCGATACAAGTGACATAAAGCTAGAAAACTATAATAATTAACATACAAGTATTTCTTATAATTCTTTTTTGCTTCTGAATAAAAAGTTTCGTTGTAATAACTTTTCTCCAGTCACCCTAAAAACAAAGAAAACATTTGAAAGTTAAATGTTGTCACGTAAATTGTTTATAGCAATTTAATTCTGATATTAAATACTAGCAGAAAGTACCCGGCGTTGCCCGGGCAACCTTCTATCGAACAGCATGTGGACCGTGTAAATCGGTTCATTGATGGCTGAAATACAGACGGATTAAATTCGGTCCATAAAATACTTTAACTTCCGGTGATTTTTTAATTTTTTTTTTAATTTTTTTATATAACCTTTCTGGTTCAGATTTACGGTAAATTTAATTTTAATCAATTTGTTTTGGTGCTTGTCTACGATATGCATATTTTTCTCTAACCTATTAGCAACGCCATCTGTACATCATCAAAACGGAAAAAGAGTCCCCCATACAGTATAGATTATTATTAAGCCTTCTGCTGGTGATCTTAATATCGTAATTGAGGAGAAGCAGGTAGTCAAAATAAGAACTAAGGAATCTTTGCTCTTTAGTACAAACCTGATTACTGCAGCGCCAAAACATGAACTGGACGTTTGACGTAAAACGATGACGCGTTGGATTTGACAAATTACTTTTTACTGTTGACCCTATAGTCAAAGCTGTCAAATTATTGAATTCATTGTTTGCGCCAAACCTATACCAGACAATTCCCAATGCCTCCAAATAGTTCGCCAACAAACGTCAAATGCTTCACTTTGACTGATTGGGAATGGGAACTTCAATTTACGTCGGATGAGTACGTCCAATGTTAACATCGTCTAAAGGTGACAGATTCAAATAGACATTTGTGAAAGTTATTTGTCAAATAAAAAATGAATTCAATAGCTTGACACCTTTCACCTTAAAGGTGACAGATTCAAATGTCATCGCTGTTTTTACGTGAAAAGTCAAAGTGTTGCATTTGACGTTTGGTGGCAAACTGTTTGGAGGCATTGGAAATTATCTGGTATAGGTTTGGCGCAAAAAATGAATGCAATAATTTGACAGCTTTGACTATAGGGGTGACGGATTCAAATGCCATCGCTGTTGTATCTGACAGTAAAAAGTAATTTGTCAAATCATTTTACGTCAAACGTCAAATTCATGTTTTGGCGCTGCAGTAATTAGGTTTGTAATAAAGAGCAAAGATAACTTAGTTCTTATTTTGACTACTTGTTGCGCATTTCAACTTTATCATATACGTGTAGCGCAGCAGTAGTCAAGTTTGTATACTTATCCAACATGATCGCTTAAAAACAGAAAATATTAAGAATTTATGACCGAATTTCGCATCTCCTCAATTCGATACTTATGGTGACTACGTAGTAGTGCTTTTTCACTTCATCATATACGTGTAGCGCAGTAGTAGTCAAGTTTGTACTAAAGACCAACCATAACGTATTACTAATTTTGACTACTCGCTGCGCATATCAACTTTACCAATCCTCAATAAGTTTAACAATGGTAGGTATGACAGTTGGGCGAAATGCCCGTAAAATATCAAAGTTTTAAAGTGTATTTTGTTATTTTTAATATCCTAAAACCTGACGAACAGTTAAAAGTAATTTTTACAATAAATTTTAGAAAAGAATAGTTTGTTGTTATATGTTTTTTACCACAGTAACAATAAAACAAATAAACTTACAAAACTCTTTATATAGTAGTAGGATAACAGAAAATATATTCTTTATACATTTCAAATAAGAAGTTTGATTAGACTGTTTTGACATACAAGGACTTTTACTCGATTTGTAGTTTTAGGCATTTTCCTATTGCAAATTTATCTTATCGTCGCCCGAGAATTGGTTTGTCCCATACGCCGAAGTTAAAAGTTTGCGTACTTGGTACTCCGAAACTATGCGATAACTTTATTTTTTTCATTTATTTGATCTAAAAGCATATCTAATTACGAGTTTACCTACCAATTCTAATAGTGTTTTTTTTTTTTTCGTTACCATAAGGGGATACTTTTTTGACGTGTATCCCACCTCCTATATTTTGAAACTGATATTTTTTTCTATACCTACACGTAAGACAAAAAAAAAAAAAACTGGATGTGGAACAAAGCATTTCTCATCCTAAATATGTAAAAGTGAAGAAAGTATGGAGGTGGATGCTAATATTATTGAAAACAAAAATCGTGTTCATCTTTTTTTTTCTAAAAAAGTTTTTATAGAAAACAAACAATTTTTAACTTAAACATTCTTGAGATCGCTTTCCAGATATTTTATATCTGAAGTTGCACGGCAATAATGTGAATCGATCGTGGGGAAACTGTTTATACATATTATGATCTCGAACATCTACCAATCTTTCTGGGGGAGCGACACGTTTGACATTTTTCCCTTTGGTTCTTGGCAGCGGTTTCCGAATATCTACACAATGGGAATAGAGATGGTACAAACCAATACTGACATTATTTTTGCGATCATTGTCCCACACACACAGATTCCCTTAACTCAAGTGCACGTAGGAAAAATCCATTCTCAACTTTATTAGTGTTTTTTTCTACCCCTCTTCGCCGTGTCATACACGTGGAAAAAATCAATTCTCACAAAAATATTACAGAAAATTTTATGGAAAATTTGTCCCGAACGCCAAAAAATGGTTTATATTACAAAACAATTCTACAATCCTTTGATTTTCCTGGATATGGGATAAAATCGAAAAATGACGAAAGTGGCGTATGGGACAAACCAATTCTTAGGCGACGTTATAACAACATTGGCGCAAAATTTTAAACGATTAGGCATCCTACTATTACATATTAAGCATCATACTACGTTAAAAAAACAATATGCGACATTTATAATTTTGCAAGAAAAAAGAACAATGTAGGTATCTATGAAACTTTTAATTAAAAAATGGACTTATCATCTTTAACAAAGATAATGTTATTGTAAAATAACTATACAATACCTCTTTAATGACTATATTCCCATCTAATTGCGGATTTATTATAAGAACGTCCATTCTTTATAAAAAAATTTATTTTCCAATACGTTCCGTTTCCGCATACGCATATGATTACAAAATTATTCCTTTATATGTCAGAATTTACATTTTCTTTGAAAAATTCTATGCCGCAATACATAACAAGCAGCATGGTTCCGCGCCAGATAACGTTAACAATTTTTCAACTTTTGACAAATTTTCCATTGTCTGTCGAATAATCACAAGGTGTTGCCGCTACACACAACTCATGGGGGATATATATATACACACAAAACACCTCAAACATATTAATAAGGAGAAAAAGAGTCCTTGATATCGGTGACATACAATCTCCCCCTTAGGTAACTTGACAAAATTATTTTCTCTGACAAGAGGGTGGTCTAGCAACTCAATGTTGACACTTTTGTGTAACTTGTCTCTATTGTGCGTGAGCTCTATATGCTTTCTACATACGTAATCTTCTCCGCTCTTCGATTAACAATAAGAAACGCAACCCTTCATGCACTAACAAAAAAGTTTTCAGTATACTTTTCAAAAGAAAGTTATGTACAGCAACCAATCGTATCGTCGTTAATGTTACTTTCTCCCCAATGGCAATGATCTGGAAGTAAAGGAAGAGAAACAAAAAAAATAAGAAGTTTTCTAACTCCGATTCCATTGTAATAAATGATCGCATCAATAACCATTAAATGACCCTCTCTGATGGTCACTCAGGATAAAAATTCCTGGCCAGGGCCGGCATTATTCTTGCAATGTTTGGCATTTTGTCTACAATCGCAATGTTTTTTTAACATCTTTAGTTCAATAACTGTTTTGGACCCTTTATTTAAGGTGAATTTCATAAGACATAAATTTGTTCGATATGAAAATATTAGGTAGGGCTCATAGAATAACAATGTCTTTATATATATATATATATGCTTTGTATTGTATGCGATTATCAGTATAAAATCATATACAAAAAAACCTTTCGAAAACCAAAAAAAAAAAACTAATAAAGCCATAAGGCGTGATAAAACGTATCACTTCACATAGTTTCACAAATTGGAAATTAAGGACGGTTAAGAACATGATTTTCTTGCTTTTTTTGTTAAGATCATGATAAACTTGTATAAGTAACTATATACATACCAACGTATGAACTTGTAAGCGAGGGGTTTGTCACGATTTAGAATGATTTCTTGCAATAATTGAAAATATTTAATATAACTTTAAGTTTTTTTAAGCTGTTTCGGTGTAAACTGACGATGGGGGATGTGCAATGCGGCAGCTACTCGAAACTACAACAAAAACGAATGAAGGCGAATAAAGTTATTAAAAATTTTAATAACACCCGGTCTAACAGATCAATATATAGGTCACCAAACTGCTTGAAATCAAGTGATATAATTTAAAATCATTCGCAATTTTGCAATCCTTGAACGACTAAATTGACTCGTGAAAAACCCCTCGCTTATAAGGATCATAAAAAATATGTCAAACTAAAATATAACAATCGATATTAATGAACAATAAGATACCTGCTTCCGCTTTTCGGACGATCGATGCTATTATCTCGATTCACAACTTTTGCAGTACTCCACATCACCTACTGATCTAGTGGTGCAGGGTTGACCATAGAATATGTCTGCAAGCTTCCCGGTTATGAATTGGCATACATCTGAGGTCAACTGTGTCGCTGCATTTGTTTTTGAAAATTTAATTTTTTGCGGAAAACCGAGATTTATCGTTTTTACTAGTTTTCTCGTTTATTGGTATCACAACGGACCTATCTGTGGTCTAAGTGTGTCAGTAGTTTTCCTGACAGCCACGAAAAAAAGACATCAGTTTATACACGTAAATACACAACAACATAAGTCCTAACATAAGTCCTTGATGGACTTAGCTAACTTCAGATAATTATCAAGACTTAGGTAAGTCCTATGTCCCGATAAAAACTTTATTACCGGCACAAATAACCTGTAGGTCGTAGTCTGTCTGATTTTGGATAGGTACGTTGTTTAGAAAACGATTCTTATTAAAAATCAATTAAAAAAGCAACTGTTACAATTTTTCCAATGTCCATTCACAGATGTCCTGGACTAAAAATATTTACCCCGAGTCTACCAAATTTGAGCTTGACCAACGCTCTACCATACCGTTTGAAAGTTTTTGAAAAATCCAATAAAATGGTCTTGCTGGACCAACTTATCTGAATTCGGGGAGGTATACTCAATATTATGGTCAAACCCAATTTCGGTTATATTACGTTTACCATAATTAATTCAAAAACTGATTATTTTTAGAATTTCAAAAGCGTCATTACATCATGCATAACACACACGCTTATCCCACTTTTTTCGGTCGGCCAATTGTTTAGAAAAAATGTAATTTTGATAAAAATATAATATAGTCCAGTCAAACGTTAGTTTCACGTTACAAAAAATATACAAATGGATTTTTTTTCAAATTCTATGTAACAATAAACGTATTTTGATGAAATTCTCCTTCCACTTCCACATTCCTTTGGGATTAAACAAAAACAAAAAAAGGCCTATTTTCAATTTATCCTCGCGTTTATATTTTGTTTTGCTTTCCGTTATCAATGTCTAGTACCTGTGTTATTTCACTTAATAGCACAGGAATGGTAATAAAAAAGGCGACAGTAACAGGGACAAGATAACAAAGTACAACAGCCTGGCAAGGATATATACATATACGACACGTATATGTTCCTCTACAAAACATATACACACCAATTGCGCAGACATAAGCCTCATAAATTTTAAAATTAAACTGCGTGTTGCGACAGCACCATGGACGAAGAGCAAGAACCCTGTTGCGAATGTCTGCTGCCAATGTTCTTCCCTTGGAATTGCATCATCAGTGAAACCATGAATGAAGTTGAATTGGGAATCCGGGATTTGGACTTGTGAGACAGGGAAAAGAAAAGGAAGAGACGGCAGCGACGACCTTCGTCCAGGGGTTACTTCTTTATCTCTGTGAACTTCCCATCCCTTAAGTAATGAGGATCACTTATCTAGGAGCGTCTTAACTGATGTAGCGGATATGTGACAGTAGGTGACATGAGGGTCAACGACAAACTAACGTAAAAGGTAATATTTTGTGGCCAGAATTTTATTCCAAATGGATTACGACGACGCCTCGAGGTTCGTGATTTATGCGATCACCTATGGTGGTAACTTCCTTGTGATGCGCCGTCTGCGATCTTTTGTGTACCTAGTGGTAGCACCGAAGAATTCATTTTATATACCCCTCCTCAAGAATAATGTGTAATTTCTTTATTTACACTATTCGAATTGAATGAAAAGAATATAATACCACTGTTTGTCAGCAAAAAGAAACATAATGGAATTCGATTTCATTTGAATTGGTTTTTAAATTGTACGTGGGTATCTGTATACTCTAAAAGTACATTTAAATTGAAAGTCTTTACTTCTTGTAGGTCTGTACATATTCAACTATAGAAGATGATAAATCAATTTCTATTGTGACACGAAAATATTTGCAATTGAATTAAAACTCAAAATCAATATTTACCTACATGATTAATGGATGTGAACAAATGGTTATGAATTCCTAATGAATTTTAAGATTAAAAAGATTAGAAATATTTTGGTGTTTTGTTCACCTGAATTAATTTTGCACAGGATTTAGTATTTTTAGTATTTTGGATAAACATTTTCAGACACGATTCTAGTTTAATGGATTCTAATAGTGTTTGATAATCTTATCAAAGAATTTCAAAAACTATGAATCAATGAATTAGTTATATTTTTTTTGCGATGCGAGCTGTGTTTTGAAAATCTGTTTAGATTTAATGGGGTAAATACAAAATATGTAGCTCCATACACACAATTAGAATATAAGAGCAACACTGGTCTGAGAATTGGTTTAATACAGAAGATAATAACGATCTTTGAACTTCCAATTTCGATAGGTTGCATATTTTCAAGATATGAAATATATATGTATACGTATTACGTATAGGTATACAATAAAATTAAATTATTTAACATAAAAAATACTGCTTTGGTCTATTCCTCTTATGCTGTTAAGGGATAAGATGGAATTAATAATTTATTTTATTATGCGACAAAAAGTTTAGGTTGTCAAGCAACGGGATTTGATCGCTTAGTTCGCAGACCTAGATCGAAACCGGAGGATATGTAAATGATTAATTTGGCTTGAAAAAATTCTCTTTATACATTTTATTTTAACCAAAATATACATATTAAAAAAAAATCATATTCAGTTGGTTCACTCATACCAATTCCTGCAGTAATTTTTATAAAACCTTGTAATAAATTATAGAAAATACATAAATCCATCCGAGTTTTTTGTCCAGCTGGAACCATGTCTTCCAAGCTTTCAACACTCGTCAATTTGTGTGGCACATCGCATAGCAGAATCTTCGGTGTGAAGTGTTTGTTTTTAATATTGAAACTTTCTTTTATGCTTTTGTAACACGCTGAATTAAAATTTTAAGTAAATAATAAACAAAAAAGTATGACGTTTGCTGCTCAGCTCTTTCGTTTAAGAAATATGATTTCTAAAAAGAGCTTATTCAATGGTGCAGAGAAATAACTTCACTGGGAAATAACTTCACATGGGAAATAACTTTACCACTAGTGGGAAATAACTTCACTTTTTGAGGTGAAGTTATTTTTCCCACTTTGAGTGGGAATCACCTAAGTATTTTTTTGATAAAAACAGTAATTTAGTTTCCATTGCCCTTAACAGTTGAGATTGGTAAGCGAATGCATGCTGCCCCCTGTAACCTGGCCCACTGAAGGATTCGGGGTGGGTGAGAGTCTAAGCGGGTACGAGTTTGAGTACATGTTTGGCTGTGCAATAGTGCGCCTTTTGTATGAAAAGTGTAACTTCACCACGAAGTTTTTAGACAACTCTTTTGTTTGTTTCATTAAAATGTTCCAATTTTCGAACCCCTTTGATCAGTTGGAGTAGGTCTACTAATAAATATTCAAATCTGTCTCAAAATTCACGATACGCCAAAATCACTTACGAATATTTGATTTAAAAAAAAGTTGTATACAAAGAATTTCAAAAACTTAAGGAAAATAGGGGCCCATATAGATTCATATCAGGATTTTGTATTTGGAAAAAAAAATACGCTGAAATTCGTTTGAGCTCAAAAGTGGAAAAACGTAAATTCATTTGTAAGTCAAAAATGTGAGAAATTGTGCCATTTCGCTTTGGAAAAATATCCAAAAAGCAAAATTGGAAATAGAACAATATATTAACATGTTCACTCTGTCCTCTCTGTCACAATAAAAAAAAACTATATCTTCTGTCGCTAATGTATCATTTTTGATACACATGGTTCAGTTTCTACCTGATGGCTCCACGTCCAATGTATCATTTTTGATACATCTATACAATACACTTCACAGTCCCTGCACAAAGTGATAAAAATAGTTCCTTGTTTTCAATAACAAAATGATTTTGTATCAAAAATGAAAACGGACGATGAAAACCAGATTCGAAAACATCAAAAACAACGGATATACCGAAAAAAAATCTCAAGGCCGATCGAATGGTATCGCAATAGGTTCATATTATAATTAATAGGTAAGTTTAAAAACGTCTCAAAAAAACCTAGTGACGTCAACTCGATTTCCAGTTGGAGCTTATATGTTTTTCAACTAATTATAAAAATATTGAAATAAAAAGAACATCGGAAGTTCCAAAATAAGAGTCCAGGGATTATTTCAGATACTTAAAATTAGTATATAGTATCTACATTTTAAACAAACATTCAACAATAAATGTGAGAAGAGCGCCATATTAAAACATAAATTATTAGGCCTAGCCCTCAATGGTTGGTTAAAGCTATAAGAAACTTTTATTGGTTGAGTTTCTTGTTTGTTTTAATACTATTGCTATTTTTTTTTTTTTTTCAAGAAATAACATAAATTCACCCCCATATACACATATTACCTGGTCATTGCATGGCCATCACCTGGCAAATGGCGGTTACACATGCCTTAGACTGCCATACTGTTATTGATGGCTTCACTCTAAGAAAATGTCCGTAAAACAACGATTAGTCCACTACCAACAAAAGCTCTTTCACCCTTAAGGAATTACATATATGTATGGGGGTGTTTTGCACTAAAACAATGAGGGTTGGCCTTTGGCTATAGCAAAAACAAACACTATTATTATATAGCTTACCTTATAATTGATACGTGTCAAGAGAAAGTTAGTGATAACATTTTGCTGACCATGTTTCCATTCGTTTTTGTATGTTAACTGAAATGATACTGATTTTAAAAAAATATCTACCAAAGACATATAAATAAATGGTCCTTGTTCATGTGAGGCCGCAATAAAAACTCGTTAATTAGTTGATAGCAAAGCAAATGTTAAATGTAAATTAGTGTTTTACATGATGGCTACTCATTGTTCTTATTAAACACTCAACTCCGGACAACAAAAAACATGCCAACCTATACATTATACAACAACTGCAAAATTGTACTGCGTCAACATTGTTTATCTTTTTTATTATAATAGATTTTCGTTTGTTAAATTTATTAAAACATTGATATATGTCATGAAAGTCAAGTAAACAATGAGGGAAACAAACATTTATATGGTTTTTATGGTGCAAGCCACATGGCGACAGACGCGTTTTGGTAAATTAGTGGAAATAAAATATAATAATTGACCAGACATACAAGTGCAAAAAAAAAACTATGAAAATATTTTTTTAATTTTGATCTGTTCATATAAATTTCGTCAATATTCTGTCATGTTCGCAAAATCTTTTTTATTAACATTTTTATTAGGAAATCAACTGAAACTTAACTTTCGTTGAAATGTCTATTTGATTAGGCAACAGTTATGCTGTTTTATACGCAATTTTATTTTGCATAACTTAAGCAATTTTTTAAGCCTGTGCTATGAACTGTCCCGAAAAAATTTAATTTTTATTACAAACAAAACTAAATATGGGTATCTTAGGTACATATCTACCATGCTAACAAAAATAATTTGTTTATATTTAATAAACTCAACATTGTACAAACTTTGAAAGAACTTAAAGTGACACAGAATCAAATTAAGCCAATACAAATACATAGTTTTATTATACCTAACTAAAGTTTTAAAGTAAGAAAAATTTAGTATCATAATTAAAAAGTTAAAATTAAAAAAAAAACAAATTTTGAAATTTTGATTAATCAAGTTTTTGATTTACAGTTTTATACACAATCTTAGGCGATATAACTTCGACGCAAAATTTCCCCTCCCTCCTGAACGGGTCATTTAAGACCCTCTCTTGTAGTAAAAAATTCTTGTATTTTATCATTTTAAAAAGTTTCAGTTATCATTTTGTCGTCAAGCTGGGTTTCCACACATGTATAAACGTAAACAAGCAAAAAAAAAGCTCGTCAAAAATAATTTTTTTTTATTTTCTGAAAAAAAAACTAGAAGAAATAAAACTATTCAGTTTTTTTGTGTTCGATTCTAAACTTATATAATATAAGCATTGACCGCAAAAAGCTAATTTAGCACTTGATTAAATAATTTAAAAAAAAATTGGTTAAGCTTTAATTTTTATTTTATCAAAATTTTTAGTTTGCGTGTGAATTAAAAAAAAAAAAACTATTTATGTAGGTACATAAATAATTTTATTTAAAATTAGTATTGAAGAACAGGTTTTAGGCTTTCAAAACCGGAATATAACTTTATTTTAAGTGTTGCCATTGTTTTTTAATATATATATATATATATTTTTTTCATTTAAAGTTTTTTTTTTTTAAATTGCCTTTGCGGAACAAATGACTGGAGATAGACCCCAACTCACGTGCTTGTATTGAACTGCTCTACAAAAAAAAAGTTATAATTATTGTTAGCGCCTAAAATTATTTATTTTCTTTTGAGAATTTTGGATTTATGTCCCGAGGAGCTATGTCACTGCGCCAAAAAAATTAATTATATTTATTTAGTTTTATTAATTTTTATTAACGAGTCAACTTGCCGCAAGAACAAATTTGTGCGGCCCAGTCGGGGACTGAGATTTTGTTTGTAGGGGACTGTTAAAAAATAATTATATCTTATAATTATATCTTATTTAAATGGAAGTAACGATCTCAGCATGATTTATCCTGATAATTTAGCATTATCTTAAGCCTAATTGCCTCTGAAAGTGCTTCTAAAATATAGGTTTTTATAGCTTCAATATCACCGTTCAAAATTTATGTTGGATCAACGATTTAAGATTGCATAGTAAAACCCTTGGCAAAACCCGTTAAAAGGCATCATCTTCTGAAAATTTCTCAGACCTCTGGCTAAAGTTTTAGTCCCTTTTTTATAAAATTGACAGGGGACTGAGCCTAGGGGACTGAGATTTGTTTACATTTTTTTAACCAAAAAACAAATATGCTTACTTATATACAAAAAATTATATGTTATATGTATGTCACTTAACAAACAAACGCAAGATGTAAGCCCAATTTTGTTTCAACGAGACTCGAGACTTGATATTCCCTGAGATGGGACTTAGATCAATATAGAAGTTATCGATATTTTTGACGTTTTCAATCTTTCAGGGGATTAAAAATTAGGCGGACAAAGTTTAGTGACTTTTGTTTTTAATAAAATGAATTGCTAACTAATATTAATCTATTTCATAACAATTATGTGTTATCTGAGATTCTAATTTTTCTTACTGTGGGAACTGAAATACAACAGCAGCAATGATTTTTTGACGTTAAAACTATTCTGACATTCCAGGGGACTGAGAATTATTATATATTGCTGATCCAAAAATATATGTACTACCGAGGCGATATGTCTTATAGAAGAAAAATAATCGATGAAAACTTTTGAGTTTAACTCTTTATTTTTTATTAAGCTTAACTTAAAGCCCTCTTTTACTTTAGATTTTTATTTTGTTTTTTAAACTTAGTCATTTAATTTTTTGTTTTTGCCAAATTAAAAGCTGATTTTGTTTCGTCTAAACTATAAAAGTCACATTGTTCTCATTTTAGATTTGTTCGAATGAATTAAAAGTAAATTATGTTGCACTAAAAGTACCAAGTACCTATACTTATATTAAGTGAAGACATTTTATGTAAAGTAAAGTAAAGATATTTAAGATTGAATACACATGAAATAACATTGTCACTCGGGCAGACGACATTCTTTGTCAAGCCTTTAAATTTATTCTTAAAGCAAAAAAAAAATTTATGAAACAAGAATTTTTTAAGTTATTGAATAAAAAATCTATCTATATACATATATCTATCTACAACAAACTTTAACAAAAATTTGAAGCAGAATTAAATTCAGATGACTCTGTCAGTATTTTTGTAAGCAAATATTTTATATTAAACTTTGTCATTTAGGTACACACAATTTTTAACAATTTGGTGTGTCAAACTTGTTTCTAGATTACCTACATTAGAAGATATAGCAATTTAAAAATACTGAAAAATTACGAAAACTAAAAATACACTAAAGTATATACCTTAACTTTTATTTGCTCAACTGCTACAAATGGGGATAATTTTCTGAAAATTTGTAACGTAACATAGCTATAAAATTATATAAATTATTTAGAAGTTTTACATCAACTGAAAAACATCAATTCAGTAGATAGAGTTCATTGTTCGGTGTTAGAAAAACTAAGATGTTTCTTTCTACAATAAAGGATGGACCACCTATACAATACACGTGTTATAAGATATCGAAGTATCCAATTCATAATTGTTACAATTTAATCCTTATCAAGAAAGAGAACAACACGTTTAGAAAATTGCCAGAAATGTGTAGTGAATGAAAACAAAATAAAATATAAGAATAAAAGAAAGCACAAGGCTCTTTTCATTTCTGTCTAAGAATATACAAAACATTGTTTGTGTAGGCGATGTCCTTTTACTTGTGTAAACAACAATTATCCTTACGGCATTGAATTTCAAGGATTGCGTGTGTTTTTCTTTAAAACATTTTTAGGTCTTTGTTTCCGGACAATATTTCTTAAAAAGGGACGAGTGTCATAAGTGTGTGTTTTTTTGTCACAATTTCACTTAAATCGCATTAATAAAAATATCTTATACCCGCAAGGATTTTAAAAATTGACTTTGGACACATTTGAGTTAGGAAATATTATACCTATACACATATACATTATTTGGATGGATATGTTTATAATAATTCACTCTCATAAAAAGAACGCACCAAAAATGTTAAGTGGGTCGAACAATAAGCAATTGAATTCAATTTCCACTGCGAAAATAATAACAACCTAACATGATTTTTTTTCGCTGGTGGTCCTAAAAACATGTGTTCACACATTTGGAACCACAGAAATTGTTTAAGAAGATTTATTGATTTTAGAACTGTGCAGTGGCTTTGTTTGGCAGAGAGAAATAATTATTTATTTTACAAGGATCTAAATTACTGCAAGTCCCTGCTATTATGTGTGTCGGTGGTGTAACTCTGGAAAGCAGGTATACTGTAGATATGCATGTATCTATAAAAATTATAAAAATCAAGCTTAGAGATTTAGAAAAATAGTGATGAGTTTTCTGAAGACAAATTCTGTATTCACAAAGAAATAAACACACTAACACATTTAAACTAAGTTGAAGATTTGGTATAATTTTAGTTGACACATACATATTGTTTTTTTTTTTTTAATTAATTTTTAACGGCCAGTTCATGAATAATCTTATGTATATACCTATATCTACAAAAAACCATATACAGTGCAGACGTGAGTCCATTATAGTTTCTTAACATCACGCTAGCGGAATCGTTGACGATGATTAGGTCTATTAACAGTACCTTTCTATATATGTACCTAACCCGTTTTTCAAATGCCGAAATTCTTTTTAAAAAACTTCCTTTGTCAATGTTTTGTCGTTCTGTTTAGTTGTGGAATCGGAAAACCTTCTGCGATATTTATCTGTTCTTATTTTTGTTAGTTGTATACGATGCCGCGTAAAGGAATAATTCTGAAATCTATAAGACTGGGTTATACGTATTTGCTCTAAGATGCTGTATGTATTTCGCAGAAATTATTTTATATGAATGATATAACTAGAATAAAGTAAAATAAGTTAAACTAAAAAATAGCTTTGGAAAATGCTCTGTGCCAAATCATCAAGAGTGTGAAGCACAAAATATGCGTGGCAACAAATTTGCCTTCAGAAAGCGAAATCACTACTAGAAACAGCAGAAGGACAACGTAATTAACGGGACAAAGAAAAATAGAAGAAAACAGGAATTACGAAATGTCAATATTAACAAAGGCGCAACTATCTTTAAAATTGTCGCGCAAAGAAGAAGAACATTTATTTGAACGAAAAAGTGCAAAAAGTTTAAATATCTTGGATCTATGATCAACAATAAAGTATCCTGTGATGATGAGATCAACCATCACGTAGGGTGGATGAAGTGGCGTGGAACTCTGCCATCTTCTGTGACTGGAAAATGTCCCCTAAGTTTTGAAAGGAAAGCTCTACACAGCAGTAGTTCGTCCAACGCTTATTCACAATGTTTGACAAAAAGAAATATGAGCGCAAATTGATGGCAACTGAGATGAAGATGCAAGAGTAACAATGTTAGATCGAATCCGAAGTAAAGAGATCCGAATAAGCCTTCACGTTAAAAATACCATCGTTGATAAAATACAGTACGACAAACTCAGCTGGTACTGTGACGTACTTAGAAAAGATGCTGAGAACCCCGTCAAAAAGGCACAATGTTAAGGTACAATCGCGAAAAGGGGGATGCCCAAGAATTCGTGGAAACAACAAATGCAGGGACACAAGCATTAAGTTGAACTCCAGACATGGAACACTCCATTACCGGGAAGATTGCCGACATTTTCTAAGGTCAACCCGACGAACTCCACAAGCAGATCAGTAGTTTAATTGGAGAAGTGGGAAAGGTGTGATCTCGTTCGAGATCATAGAATCGTCGGAAAAGGCGAAGAAAAAGAGCTGAAAGTTTTCTGGGGAAAACGTGGTACTGGTACCCTTATATTTTATTCGTATGTGTATATTTAAATTTATGTTTACCAAAACCATATAACTATCCAGTTTTTAAAAAATAGATTTGTTTAAACTTTGATGTGTTAACATCTCAGGTCCCGATAAAGGGGATTTTGACATTTCGAATTTACTTCGTAAAGCACCATGGTAAGCATTGTAATCATTCTCAACTTTCGGATCAAAATCTAACCAGTTTGAATGCTCCCATCATTGACTTAATACATGGAGGTGGACTGCATTAGTAAAAAAAAATCTGTCGTTTTCCAACTGAACAAAAATATTGCAATTCTTTGAAAGTGTTTCTTTCTTCAAAACTGATCAAACCTATCATCTGACGCGAATACTTCCAACAATCTTCAGCCTTATAGTGTTTTTAATACACATTCAACCCATTTACTGTCAATAGATTTACAGCTGAACGTTACACTCAAAATTGAAGCAATCCCATGAAAAGCCCACGCCCTAATAAGATTCCATTGATTTGTGGTTTTCAATATTTTTCCATTCAAAACACCAAGCCGATCATCATCATCTGCGTCCGGAGTTGAGAGCATGTGTCATAAAAAAAAACTCTAAAACTCATATATTTCATAATCCTTTATATGGATTTCACAGTTGAGAGTGTGAATAAAAAAACGATTTTATTCCAGATATTGTGCAAAGTATTCACAGAAAGGACAAAGGGCACTCACTAAAAGTCAAACTCTAATCCAATTTCAAAGGTCGTAACACTTCCTTCTGTTGTTCTGCTGATTTTTTATAGGTATATTTTTTTCCAGTTTGTTACTTTCGAAGGACAACCAATGAGACTTAATGTTTTCGGATGAACGGATGTATCCTTGTTATACGTGTATGCTCTACAGTATTATATACAAAATCACTCCGTACAAACAACTAATAAAAATGTCACATCATAGCGCGTTCGTCACAATAAAGATTTCAGCTTAAGATTTTTTCCATTTAACAATACTGAAATGGGCAAAAGTAAAAAGGACAAAGTGCCATAATGCTCACACGATGAGGGTAGAAGGTGTTTCTTTAAGAAGCCTGACCGTTATTATAGTCACCGAGAAAGAAAAGGACCCAACCCAAATCCTCTACACGCATGAAGCTCAAGGAAATGGAAGAATTTTTTTTTTTGATAAAAAGGTAACATCACACAAAGGACTAAATCCGATCAACGAAGGAATGAACATATTGACTATGACTGGACAGAAGAGGGGTTTCCCTGGACCGATATGTTTTTCCTTGTTTTGATATCTCACAAAAGGTATAAACCATATTGAAAACGATGATTAAAGATTCGAATCTGAAAAAAGTGATTAACTTCTGCAGTCTTCCGAAACAGTAATTTACGCCAGCATATATGATTCGATATAGATTAATTTCAATAACGAGGGTAGAAAAAGAGGACATCGAAATAAAGTAGGAACATTTTGTTATGTACCTACCTAGTTAGATACAGCTTCATCTAAAAGGAGTCGGTAAAATTCTTTATTTTTGATACTAAAATGAGCTTAAACTATATTTTAACCTTTTTGTAATTTCTTATTACAGGGTGGTCCAAAATGCTTCTTACAGGGTGATTAGGATAACGTGCACCAAAAAGCTTGGACGTGTATTCTTGGTTAAGACAAAAAAATCGTATGGGAGGGGATGGGGGTATCCCCTTTCATTTAGGCGCGAGGGGCAATTTTCAAAAAAAAATACTTAAATCAGAACAAAAATTATTTAAAACATTCAAAACCATGTTATACATTTTTGGAAAGCCAGAAACTTCTTTTATTTTATTTTTAAATAAAGTTTTTTGCCAAATAGTTTTTGAAAAATTAATTTTAAAACTCGAAACTTTGAAAAAAAAAAAAATTCAAACTAATTTTTTTTCAAAATTTTATGTAACTATTATTTTTGTTTCTAAAATTCAATGCTCCGATTAATTTTTAGTCAATAACAGAAAACCAGTTTTGAGAAATTAAGAAAAACTTAAAGTACTTTTATCCAAGAAAAACACTTTTTTTTTTGGTTTTTCCAAGTTTGACCTGATCAGGTCAATTATTAACTAGCGGATTATCCCTTTTTTTATTTTGTATTACATACCATCCGATTTTTAGTAAATAATAAAAAAAACGAATTTACTATTTACTTTACTAACTAGTTTTACTTTTATTTTTTTTAATTTCTCAAAAATACATTTTGGCATCAGGTTTTCTGTTTTTAACTTATAACTAACAAGAGCATCGAACTTTAAAAACAAAAATTATAGTTAATTACATAAAATTTTGAAAAAAATTATTTAGAATTTGAAAATCAATTTTTCAAAAACTGTAAATTAAAACAACTTTATTTAACAATAAAATAAAAGAAGAGTTTTCCGGTTTCCGAAAATGTTTAACATGGCTTTGTATGTTTTACCGTTGTTTTAAATATTTTTTCTAATTTAAGTTAATTTTTTAGAAAATTGCCTCCAGCCTAAACAGGGGAAAATAGACCCCCCTCCCATACGATTTTTGTTGTGTCTTAACCCAGCCTACACGCCCAAGCTTTTTGATGTACCTTATCCTTATCAACCTGTATATCTGAAAATGCAATATCTCTTGCAACGTCAGTAAGGTTGTCCGAAGTGAGAGCAGCAGTATACTCGCCAAGTACTTATACAAAGTGATTGGCATAAGATGAAACAAACGGCTAGAGTGAGTAGGTTAAGTCAAGACAAGACAAGAATTTTAAGAGAGGAGGGGGTCTATATTCCGCAGTTTAGCCGAGAGGGGCAATTTATTAAAAAAAAAATACCTTAAAATTGAAAAACTAATTAGAACAGCAAATATAATGGATAAATCTTTTTTCAAAGATTAAATTTCATTTCTTACTTACTTTACTTACTTTAGCTGGCTCTAAAGGTCTGCGTGTCTTTTGACGTCAAGTAATAAGGCTTTCCAGCTATACCAAGTCTATGAAGATCTACTTCTGCTTGGTCACTGAAAACCAAAGATGAGATCTGCCTTGGTGTCACCTTCCCTCTGGTCTAGCGTTTAGGACCCTACGGGCTCGAGCGTCGGTGTCCATTCGGTTCGCCAATTTAAACTTTGGAGACGAAGTTTTTTCACTACAGGCTTATGTCGCTGTACAGCACGTATATCGTTGTTGTATCTTCTCCGCCAGATGTTGTGTTCTCTGTCAGCACTAACTAGACCATAAATGTTACGTTAGTACTTTTTCTCGAAAACATCAAGGGTATTTTACCAGATTGAGAAAGGGTCCATGCTTCTAAGCTATAAATGATAAGTGTTTTATACAGCGTCCCACTCTCTTTGGTTCTTCTCGAAAATGCTTAATTCCTCATTTGCTTACTTAGCCCAAAGAAACAGCGATTAACAAGAGTTTTCCTAAGTCTGATTTCTGCGCTGATGTTGTTTGTGGAGTTTACAGCAGTGACAAATTTATTGTCTACCTGGAAATTTAACTCATCAATGGTCAATTTTTGATCAAGTGTTTGGTGGGATCCGACTTTTGCTAATGAGAGCATATATTTCGTATTATCCTTGTTAAAATAAGGCCCATTTTGCAAGCTACCGAATAGAAATTTGCAAAAGCACGAGTTACTGTTCACATGTTTCTTCCTGTCACATCGACGTCTTCGTTAGCATTTAGAGTCATTCTTATAAGTCTTATCAGTTTGGCATGGATATTACAACTAGACTAGTTGTTACAGAGTAGGCGATTTCCTTTTTTGTGGATCGGGCAGATGGTTTTCAGATTCTGATTGTCGGGCATGAATTCCTCCAACCATATTTTAGAAATAAGATGTTGCTTCCTAACCAGGTCATCTCCAGCGTATTTAAAAAGCTCCGCTTGAAGTTCATCCGCTCTGGTAGCTTTGTTTGATTTGAGTCGGGCGATGGCTTTTTTAATCTCATACTTGAAATTACTGGTCATCATCTAGATGGGCTGGCGCTTTTCATTCCTTCATCTGTTTAAATAAAGCTTGATGCGAGTCGCTCTTGTTTTCCTCTGCTATCCACGTCCTGTAGGCCTCTGTCTTGTCCTTATTTGCCTGGTCACACTCAGAGTCAACCCAGAAGTCTTTTAACGTTGTATTTTCTCCTCGCATTGGAAATCCGTACGTGGAGCATTGCACCAACCAAATATTGGTCAGAGTCGATGTTGGCTCTTCTGAAAGTACAAACATCCATTACACTCAAGGAGTGTCTTATGTCAATTACTACGTGGTCGGTTTGGTTGCAGGTTCGAACATCAGGTGACTGCTTTTTATCTTAAAAGATGCCGAGACGAGTGAATCTCGTGCTGCTCACCACCATGTTTTTACCCACCACAAAATCGAGTAGCCTTAATCCGTTGCCAGAAGCTCGGCCGAAAGTGATGTCGTCTAGGCTGTGCTTCCCGATAGTTGTACCAAAGATATCTTCTTTCCCAATATTGTTGTGAAAATCTCCTAAGAGAATCTTTATATCATGTTTGGGGCATTTTTGGTCTTAGCGAGGAGCTCATATACATACATATGTAGAAGATTTCCTTGGTTTCGTCATATTTCTTTTCCGTAGGGCGTAGGGCAATAAGCCTTGATGCTGATCGTTGTCATTCTTTCACTAATTTCAGATAAACTCGATTCTGTCTCTGTGGCTGCCCGAGTCGGCACGCCCGAATCGTCCCACCACATTTCTTGAAGTGCTATTATATCATGCTTTAAGCCTGTCTAGTGTATCAGCAAGCTGCTTCATTTTACGCTGTCCATTTAGTGTGCGTAGGTACTGCGTACGTTCGACGTGCACACTCGTAAATTGTTGTCCGTTTTTCGGATAAATTCCATTCCCCAATTAAATTTTTGACTGAAGTTCCTTTAGCTAATGGGTTTAGAAAAAGAAATTCAAAGTCAAAATTTAAAAAAAAAAAAAAAATGTGACTTCAAATTGATTTTTTACAAAATTTGGCTTAATTAATTGCAATATTATTACCAAACTTGAAAATGTTATATTTTGTGTTATGGCTGCAATTAATCTGCTGATTTAGGAATAGAGATCCCGTTTAGCGCTGCTGGCGTATGTTTTTTATCTGTGTTTTACTATTTTTCTGAGTGTAGACATCTGCACGTCTGCTTCAGGCATATAGGGTCCTAACCGCTATACAAACCAATGTTTGGATGAGTGAAAAAAGACTTTTATCTCTCCGATTCTAAAATCAAGCTTAAGACACAGAAATGATGGAATTACAGAAGCTATGTTTTTCTTCCGAGCAGAATAACTGCTTTAAATCTTGCTATTTTGTGCAACTTATAGTTATCAAAGAATTTGACAAAAGCTGACAAATAATATTGTGTTCAAAGGTTTTTCTTAAATGCTTTTGATGATGTAAATCATGTTCTTATTCAGAATAAAAATGTCGTTCAAAATGGATTATACCCTTATTCGTGCAATAACATCTTATTCCTTAAAATAGGAAAACTTTATTCAAAAAGCTATTTTATTATTATCTGGTGCTCCACAGGGAAGTCATATTAGGCCTTTAGTGTTTATTCTAATTATCTGTTGCGTATATGCCAATGAAGATGTACATTTTTGAATACATAAAATAAAATGATAACGGTCTTTAGAGTTGGGGTCAAAATCCCAAAAACCCAAAAGACCGTAATCCCAAAAGACCGAAAACCCAAAAGACCAAAACCCAAAAGACCGACAACCCAAAAGACCGAAAACCCGAAAGACCGAAAACCCAAAACACCGAAATCGCAAAAGACCGAAATCCCAAAAGACCAAAAACCTAAAAGACAGAAAACCCAAAAGACCGAAAACCAAAAATACCGAGATAGTTTTCCCGAAATTCCTCAAATTATATAAAATGAAAAATTTTACCGAAATCCCAAAAGACCAAAAACCTAAAAGACAGAAAACCCAAAAGACCGAAAACCCAAAAGACCGAGATAGTTTTCCCGAAATTCCTCAAAATTATATAAAATGAAAAATTTGAGCAAATTTTTCATTTTATAAAATTTTTCGGAAAAACATTTTTTTGCCTATAGGTTTTCTTTAGTTTTGAAAGAAAACGAAAACATGTGAAAAATAATTACATGTTGAAAGAAGCAAACATTTAATAAAAATTCTTTGAACGAGCTTTCAGAAATCAATTTCTTGAAAACTTTGTTTTATATCACATTTTTATTGATTCACAGTAACTGGTGGCCCACTTTTGCCCCAGCAGTTGTGATTAGTAACGGGGGACATGCTGCCCCCTGCAAAGCCCCTGTCTGGCCAGCTATAGGATTTGGGATGGGTGCAAGTTTGGTTATGCAATATTTTGTGTATTTTGGTTTAAAAGTGTAACTTCACCCACAAAAGTGAAATAATTTTCCACAAAATAGTTAAGTTATTTCCCACTCAAAGTGGTTATTTCCGACTAACATTTTCCAGAAAAGTTATTTCCATTCACCAACAATTTTAATGTACATATATCTAATATAGAATGTTCAATACATTTATCAAAAAAAATTAAAATTTTGAAAAAAAAAATTTTTAATCTTATTTAGGAATTTTGGTCTTTCGGGGTTTCGGTCTTTTGGGTTTTCGGTATTTGGGTTTTCGGTCAATTGGGTTTTCGGTTTTTTGGGTTTTCGGTCTTTTGGGTTTTCGGGATTTTGGATGTCGGTATCTTTAATGTAAAAATATTTGAACTGCTTATCTTTATGGTGTAGTAAAAACATACAGTTTTTGATTTTTTTTTTTAAATGTCCAAGCCCATTTTTCATTAGATACCTAAATATAGAATTTTGGTCAAAGTCTATATCTAAATATTTACCTCATAACTTCCTTCCTATCTTACCCCTGAAAGTATATAAATAAAAATGTTTAACTTCCTGCAAAGAAACTTATTCCCGCAAAAAAAAAACACCAGCAGGAACTTCGTTTCCTCATACAAAGTTACAAAAAATATTTCATGGTGGTCGAACAAAAACTGCCATTCTCATATAGAAATACAATTTCATTCAATAACAAACAGTCTTGCATTTCTTCCGTTTTTTTTTTACTCAATGAGGAGGAATGGGTTCTCTATCCCTTTACCATGCAACTATACGTGCAGATATGACATATTTGAAAACATTTAAAAATTCTGTATGGCCATATGTGTTGTATTTTGTTCGTCCACCTCGTTCATTCTTCCACCAGAACACATGATGTCCCATGTCCGGCCGCACATACAATGACAAAGACCCAAAGCGATTAAAATGGCCATATCATCACTCTCGCGAAAATAAAATTTAAAAAAATCGAAAACATTTCGGAACATGACTTGTGTACACAGTCCTTTTTATCATGATGTGATGCCGCTACTAATAACTCAAATCAAAACCAATGTTTCCCCACGGTGCGGACAGGCAAAAACCCGAGACAATACCCTCTCTACATAGACACAGGGGCCTCAACAATGACCCCACACCAGGAGAGCTGGCTTTCGAATCGCCCCCACCCGCAACCCCCACCTGTTAGTTGGATTGGCTATTCGAGAGATGAAATCCGAGAGATGCTGTTGTTATTTATGTCGGCAAATAATGTCATCCAAAGAAGACATCGCAATCGCAACATGAAAATTATGACAAAAGACGACGACTGTACGACGTCCAAGACGCCGCGCCAGTGATTCTGGCCCTGATGGCCAGGCTTCGTGCTTTTTTGATAGTCCGAATATCCAGACTTTCCAATGCAAATACTTAGCTTTAGCTGAATGGTTTTAAACAGTTTGATGATGATGATGCTCCTATGGGGAAAAAACAAACAAATCCGAAGTACCTCACCATCATA
Source organism: Baccha elongata (assembly GCA_951217065.1). Lineage (NCBI taxonomy): Eukaryota > Metazoa > Arthropoda > Insecta > Diptera > Syrphidae > Baccha > Baccha elongata. The sequence goes on along the minus strand of OX578272.1, from coordinate 181,034,260 downwards.
TCGGATGGACATAGGTTACCCAAATAAAAGTTTCAGTCCTACTCAGACAACGTTCCACGAGCGCATGAAAGATATGATACGAGAATTGATATCGATTTATCGGCACTCATATGTATATATACGGTATATGAATGTTTTGCAAACAAAAGTCTCTGGCAACCCCGGGGGGTCCGACATTTGTTCACGTTGCGGTTCAATAAGAGAGGGCGCGCAATACGTCTAAAACCAAAACAAAGGCATGTTGTTCATATTTTTACAATCGAAAAATTATCATGTATCCTTACACGAGTCATATTTTTGATCTGCGGTCGTCGCGTCGGTCGGTTGTCGGGAGGCGAACGGAGCGATCTGCCAACAACGAAGAAGACCGACAGCGCAGGGGCAGCAAAGTTGAAAATGTTTTCGCTTGGTATAGAGAAATTTGCATTTGGCTGATTCAAACATCTGCCCAAATTTATGGTTCACTTCAGTTTTAATTCGATTTTAGTTGTTTTTTCCCACATTTACATAAAATATATTTTTTTAATGTTGTGAAGAGGAGTCAGTTTTGCTAAACCTTTAAACAAAACGAATAATATCGAATGTTAAGAAAAATCTTCTTATTTCATAGTTTATGAATTTCCGATATCATATATAGATACTAATCGAATTTTGATATCGTCATCAATTTTCAAGTTGTCATCCATGCAGAAAAACGGTGCTAAAAGGACTCAAGTATGTAGCGCCTTTTTGTTTCCTTTCCTCTTTATAACAGTCTGATAAAAGATTTAATATGCGGGCACTCAAAGGGTTACGAATTACCCTTAACATAATAAAACACATTTCTTGCGTGGCAAAAAGATGAATACACCATTACCTTAACCTTATCATATTATACTGCTCGGGCACTACGTGTTAAATTATTTCTATATTATATTAGATATAAATTTGAAGTAGTCAAGGACTTTGTCTACTTGGGATCCACTATTACAACGCAAAACGACATCAGTGCAGAGATCAAACACAATCGCTGTTTCTTCTGTATTTTTGGTCCTGTGGGTATCAAAGGAGTATGGAGAAGAAGATTCAATGACGAGTCATACGGGCTATACAGCGATAGAGACCTGGTCAAGAAGCTGAAAATACAGCGGCTGAGATGACTGGGTCACGTGGAGCATATGGACACCAACGCACCAGCCCGACGAGTCTTCAAGTCCAATTCTGATGGTGTACGAAACATTGAAAGACCCCCCAATAGATGGCGCACACAAGTGGAAAACGACCTCAGCCAACTTGCAGTGCAAAATTGGAAACGGCTAAAAAGGAACAGAGCTGGCTGGAGAGACATGTTGCTTAAGGCCGAAGTTCATCCTGGAATGTTAGCGCCATCTTAAGCGGCTTTAACACGGTCAGTTATATGACATCAAAAATAAGTCTGTATGCGTGCATTTGTTTGACGAAAAATCAAAACCCTTCTGATTTTGTCTGATGACTGATTATATGTGTAGATGACTGACCGTGTAAAAGTCGCTTTAAGTAAGTAAGTAAGGGCACTACGTATCCTTAAATGAGACATATACATATTGTGTCATTCAAACCACTGATATAGATTCGACAATCTACACATAACAGTAACTTTTCTCCCTAGATTGAGACTACACATTCTATTTGAATTTTGTTTTCGCTTTTAGGACAGTCTTTAAGAGCTAGCAGTTAAAAAGACGACAAAACGACACTAGCTAAACAAATATGAATTATGGTGGTTTGTTCTCAGATTATTGTTCAGCAAAATTCATAAATAATATGCTCAAGGTTAACTTGTTATGTGGATAATGACAAAATTGTTTAAAGGGTGAACCACTTTCAAATGAATGTTTTCCCAATCTTTCCAATAGATGCACCCACACTACGGTGAAATGCCCGATGTCAAAGTCGAAGAAATTAGTACCTAATCCGGTACAGCGGCGGCGCGGTGAATTATTAGATATCAAATCCTCTGAGCTCGGAAAAAAGATCGGAGACATTGGGCTTAGCTTGCTTACGATTCTCATATGAGCGGTGATCAAATATCTAATTAGTATATAGACGGAAAGTCAAGATTTCAAAAGGGAAGTGTGATATGCGAAAGTGTGGGAAGAGTAATACCTTTATCTGGTGATCAGTTCCAGTTTTTAGAGGTATCCATAACCCCCTGAGGATACACAAATATTATAAATAATATTTACAAATAATAATTATTACAAATACACTGAGTAATTGTAATAATTAAATATTATTAAAATTAAGAAGAATTTAAAATAATTTAAGCTTTTGAATTTTTAAATTTGTATTGTATAAATGTAGCTTATAACAGTATTTCATATTGAAACTTGTATTAGATTATAAGATATTGTATCTTAAAATGCAAGTAAGCAAATAAAACCTAATAAATAATAAATAAATAACCCCCTGTTTAAGAATCACAATGACAGAATATCGTCATTCCGCAGGTACTTTGCATGCTGTGTTTATTGATTTAAAACATAGCATTCGATCAGCAACCACGAGTATACTGATACCGGTAAAACAAGGAAACGAGGCGTTCCGGAAACCTACATGTGGTTTTTTATGGAGTTAAGTTGCGCCGCATAATTGTCAACGAAAATTCCCTATCATAGTTGGTGTTCTTCATTAGAGCGTAGTCGTCTTTGGTCTTCATTACAATCCAAGGCTATCTATAGTTAAAATATTATAAGGTTATGGACACCAATATTAATTAGGCAACTAATACATTTCAGAATGTTTGAACTGTATTTTCTGGAAAATACAGTTTTACGGGACCTACCGCATATAACGTTTTTTTTTTTAATTTTTACTTTCACGTTAACGACTGAACGGATATTAACCAAATTTTATTTCTAGAAAGCTCTTTCGAGACTCCTCTAAATAAAAAGCACGACTTGCTCTTTTGGCAAGTTATTTTCGTGTTTGCGACTGGGTAATACATTTGTTATATTTTTTTAAATATCTGTATTTTATATTTTTAAATATTTTTTTTTTGGATATTTTAAGAGTCGGAGTTTTGAGATTCCGGATTTTAAGAGTCGGGATGCTGATACGATCTCATTAAAACTGTATATTGTACAACCATAATTATTTATTGTGCGGAGTATCATTTTTCAACGGGAAAGTAACGAAATAAAATACCGACTGGACAAAACTCTGACTGTTTCCAGCGGCAAAAATTGAGAAATTTCGACTGAAGACATTCCGACCACCAAAAACTTGACTGCCGAAATCCAGACTGCCAGAAATCACTTCTGACACGATCCGGAATATTGATTAGGAAAATTGCTGACACAAGCACTTTCTCGGTAATTTTAAACATACCCCAAGTGGAGCAACGAAATTGCGTGATCAATTTTCAGATATAGGGAGATAAAATGCCTTGAACCCTCGAAATGGGCCACCCAGGTACAGTTTATTAAGACAACTTTGAACTCAGCCGACTGCTAGGCGACTTGACGTACCCTAAGCTAAGCCGAGCAACAAAGTTGTGTAAGCGATACTGAATAAAAATAATTCCCAAAAAGGTTTTCAATAGTAAAATATCCAAATGTCGGAAATTAAGAGTATAAAGCAACAATACATTTATTTATAGGATTGAAACATTACATGGAAAAATATCAATACATCTGTTCACATCTTATTATACATTATAAACAAATTTCATTACAACAATGTGAATTAAAACAATTCAGTTCCTTCACTTCTATACAACCTATGTCGCTAACATCGTTTGACACTCATACAAAACATAGAAATCCATAATTTCCTCATACAACAATACCCAAAGTTAAATATACATTACTTTTTTGAATAAAATAGTTTTTATAACCATCACATGTAAAACATTCCAATAAATAATGGAAATGTAATGAGAAACATCCATAAAGAAAACCGAAGTTAAAATCCCTTCTAAGCCCTGAATGACAAATGAAATTGTCCTTTCTCCCAAATATACTCTTAATCTGCAAATGGGTCTGGGTCACCCTTCTAAACTAACCCACCCCCACCTCCAGTTTCGCATCAGATGGAATCCTATATAGCGAACCATATCACCATATCACCCAAAAAGGCATAATATCTAACCATCATCATGAATGGCATAAGAATATACCCGAACATTAAGTCCTAAATGGAGATCCAATTACTTAAAATGTTACCCCATTGTTAGGCAAACACAAATTTGCATATTTCTTGTGTATCGGTCCGCCCTTTGCAGAGCTTGTTCCAGGCGTGAAAGTTCCGTTTTTAAACCGCATAATTCTACACCAAGAACACACTCTATGATAATGAATTGGAATAGTTTACAAAGCAAACGTCTCCTCATGGGCTGTCCCAATTGCATACCAGATGCATGATGAAGCAGCTCCCAACTGATTACAATCTTCCCCAAGTTGAGGCACGAAAGCAAACTTTCTCCGCATGTGTGTAGATTAGGGTATCCTCTGTACAAAAAACCCCCAGGACTCCTACCCAATTCTTCTTCTTAAGCCAACGATGTTCACACTCTCGGTTAAACAAGAGTCGACTTTTGATGAAGTCCTCGATTTAATTCCACACCCTGATGTCGAGCAGAGGGCGCTTGGTGCGAAAACATCATCGTCTTACACTTATAAGGTGATAACTGTACATGATGTAGCAGAAGAAAGTTTTTCGGCAAAGCCATCCCACCCACCTCTGCAGGCTCAACAGGACTTGGCCGGTTTGCCTTCGGTCAATTGACCAAATGCAAAGGCGGGGCGAGTGTGTCAAGAGTAATTCTTATTCTTTGGTGAGCCACAACTTGATATGACCGGACAGACTTCGAGAAGCAACATGATTTTGAGGCAGGATCTCTTCTATGGACCAGAAAACATATCCGTGCCGATTCTAGTTACAAGCACTTTGTTACCAAGGCGAACACACATATGAGCGTTGTTGGTATGGCTAAATCCTGCCCGGAGCGGTATCTTTGCTGCTTGCCATTGTTGGGGCTGATGATGCTCTCCTTCTGGTTCATGGGGTGCAATGTTATCATTCGCTCGAAAATTGAAGGTACATGTGGAGGTTTTGTTAAACATTTTCCTAACATGCCAACGAACAAGCCTTCAGTCAGTTCGAGAATTGGGTTGGGGTTATGTTGGTCGGGTTATGCTATGACGATGAGGTTTTGCTGATGGTTGCATAGTGGTGTGTTTTTTTTTTTTTGTTGGAAATTTGTTTTTTTTTTTTGTAAAGTAAGTTCTTTTATGCTGTTTTGTCGAAAGAAAATTGGCCGCAGGCATGACATTCTTTTGTACCTTTATGGTTGGGAAGCAGGCTTTGTGAGCTCGGAGCAAGGGATTTTGAAGAACATCAACTACGAGCTTGACCCTTTTGTCGGTTCAGCGTTGATGATGTTAAGTTTGGGTTTTGATGATGTCTTGCCCAAGGACTCATTGGATTCACATTTACCGTTCTGTGCTATATGGAAGTATAGAACCCATAGAGTTCATGCTCATTGGATTTTAATTATTATTTTATTTGGAAAACTATGATGCTGTCGTCATGGAAGAATGAGCGGTTATTAGATTTGTTTTGGATGAAAACATTTTTTATAGTATTAGGTTAAGTGAGAAATCGTCAAAATAAAGAGCATGTAATATAATCTCGGGAAGTTTAATAAAAACTATGAGGACCGCCATGGTGGCTTGGGATACATCATGAATTCTGATGGTGAAAACGTCCTTAGCATATAATGCAAGTCAGATAGTTTTATTGTGCTAAATACTATTTCCATCAAATACAGCCAAAACCCTGATACCCTACAGCATTGGAGAAAATGAAACTCAGATTAACTATACCATTTGGTAAACTTTCATGAAACCACACGTGAAAGATTGTAAGGTGATAGTGGGAGAAGATATTGACAAACAAACAGGGCCTATGGGGGACAAAGCTAAGTGGGAAGCTTTTATCAATAGTATAAAAAATGCTCTGTACCAAACCATCAACGGATTTAGGAAAGAGCTTGGCGCACAAAATATGTGTCGAATTTTCTCCGAAGATCCGAAGGCATTGATGATTTCCGGAAATCTATATGTGCTGATAATCATGGATATTTATATGAATGTCAAAGTAAGGGTTATATGCTAGCAGTTCCCAACAGAAGTTTGTGCACACCATGGAAGAGTTTTTGCTATTTTTTACAGTTCTTGACTATCTTATTGTAGATACGGTGAGGGACTTGAAAAAGACCTAGTTACTCTTTGATGACGATCAACATAAGTGAAAATGATTCGCAATGCCTCGAATGGCTTAGAATTAAGAAAATCCGTAAACGCCTCCACTTCCAAAGAATACTATCGTGAGTAAAATACAGCATGACAAACTCAACTGGAACTGTAATGTTCTATTTATAGAGATACGCTGAGAAACCTATCCAAAAAGCATTATCATAAAACGTTTCTTTACAATCGCGAAAAAAGGCAGGTCTTTAGAACTCTTGTAAAAAAACAAATACATACAAAGACTCCAGCATAAAGTTGGTCTCAGCCGTGTACTAATTTATAACCGGGATACCTGTCAACGTTTTCTGAGCTTAACCGAACGCCACTGGTGGATCTGTATACTTGAGTGTTAAAGTGGGAAGATTATTATGAATTATCACTATCAGATAAAAAACTATATCTACCGAAAAAAAAACAATTTTGGGATCAAAGTTCGAAACACAACCGGGCTAGGCATATATTTTAACAAAGCAATAGTATATACTTAAAAAGCTGATATGGAACTAAATTATTTAATATGAAAAAATTATTTGATATCAAATTTTTTCTTAATTTTTTTTCAAATAATTGAAATTTAAAAAAAAATAATAAAAACAAATGACTTTGAAAATCACTTTTAACAAACGAGAGTTTTCCGAGAAAAACGTGGTATGCCGGTAATTATTAAATATTACAATATATTAATTTTTTTTTTGAAAAAATCGTTTTTTTTTTAAACAACTTTTTTAAAATATTTTTTGAAAATTTTGGAGAATTTCAATTTTAGCTAATTAAAAATTTTTATCCGAAAAATAAACTTCAAAAAGGATTTATGAACTGGTTTTCAAAATATTCAATTTAAAAAAAAATAAATTATTTAATTAATCTAATTTTTTTAAGAAACGTCATTAAAAAATTAAGCACTATGCTATTTAGGTTTTCTTAGAAATAAAATTTTATAAAAATCCACTCAGTCGTTTACGAGAAAGTCAAAACTTGAAAAAAACCTATGGCAGGTACGGTTAAAACTATTTCTAAAGAAATATATGGTTCATGCCATTTGAAAGGCTTTTAATTTCGTATCGTGTTTTTTTCCAAAAAAAAAAAAAGATCTGGTGTAATTTCTGGGAGCCGTCCATAATACTGACACTTGCCAGAAAGCGAAAAATCCTCCAAGAGTATAAATTTGTCTTCGTAAAGAAAATTTATCTTCGCCGTTCGGATTCCGTGTTAAACTGTGGATCCGTTTCATTTGAGTAGAACTAGAAACGGATATAAAAACATTAGTTAAGAGTGTAAGTCACTAGGCCTTCGCTATATTGTTTGGATCCAGTTTGAAATTAGCCTTTATTCGAGGTTAATCTATAACCCTGGTATAATCTCGCATTCAAAAACTGGGCCTAAATGTTTCTATGGTGAATTCTTCCAAATTACAGTAGGAGATGAACATTAGTTTGGTTTCAGAAATAATGATTCCACGATTGACCGGGCTTATCAAATAACCAATAGAAGTGAAAAGAAAATTGGAATTGAAAGTGGAGAACGATTTGTTCAATCCAAATAAGTAATGATTCTTTCAATGTTGGTTTTCGATTAAGTGTGAGACTATGGTTTAAAGATTGTTGCCACCATTAAATTATATCCTTTGAAAGAAAAAGCAAATCTTGCAAACTTGTTTCATCTCGATCGCATGTCATTCTGATTTTCTACAGCCATCTAACCGAAAGGAAAAAAAATCTGGTGCCCGGTTGAAGGACCACTGCGTATTTGGGCGGCCATTTAAAAAATCAAAATGGCGTCTGTTTTGTAGCCCTATGTCTTAGCTACCTATTAAAACATGTTTCATCACGATCGCATGTCATTCTGATTTTCTACGGCCATTTGAAAGGAAGGAAAAAAAAGTGGCGCCCGGTTGATGGTCCACTGCGTCTTTGGGCGGCCATTTAAAAAATCAAAATGGCGTCTATATAGTAGCCCGATGTCTTACCTACCTATTAAAACTTGTTTCATCTCGATAACATGTCATTCTGATTTTCTACAGCCATTTAACCGAAAGGAAAAAAAAATCTGGTGCCCGGTTGAAGGACCACTGCGTCTGTGGGCGGCCATTTAAAAAATCAAAATGGCGTCTATTTAGTAGCCCTATGTCTTAGCTACCTATTAAAACATGTTTCATCACGATCGCATGTCATTCTGATTTTCTACTGCCATTTAACCGAATAAAAACAGAGAATGGTAAAAATATGTTCATATTATTTTTCCCCCTTTTCTCTATATTCTATACTGCTTCTACCATAAATCTGATGCGCATTTCTCCTTATTTAAGTGGCGATTTTGAAAATCAAATCACAGATTCGACCCTTAGGCAGTTTAATCTTGGCACAGCGAAAAGTAATAAAAAGTCTCAAGAAAAAAAAAGTTTATTGGTTTGGTTTTCTGCTCCAAAAATATGAAAAAGGCTATCAGGAATCGGACAGAATACGAAATTCCAGAAACTCAATTACTGGGTAGGTCAAAATCCCGAAAACCCAAAATTTTGAAGGTAACATTTTTAATTGTAGGTATAATTTTTCGGCATTTTGGGTTTTCGAGATTTATATGTAGATGTTTCGATATTTCGAGCTTATGAGATCTCGTTTTTCTTTTTGTTTACCTTTCCATAGTACTTCTTCCACATAAACTTATATTATTTTATCTGATATGAAATAAAAAAGAAGAGTAAAATAAATTCTACATCTAGCATTACATTTTTTATAAACCAAAATAATAATTACCATCTGATACCAGACCTAAGGTGTAAAATGAACTTTCTCAACTAGAACAAGATATTAGATATATTATCGTTTAATTTTTTTCTGTTATAAATGTTTGCCTTTTATTATGTCGAATTAAATATCATCTTTTATTGAAAGCAACATCGTTTGGTAAGAACACAACAATTCGATTATGTATATACCTAACGTAGATAGGTATAGAAAAATATGTAAAGTATCACATCATTGTCTTGTTATGTCTCTTAGTGGTTTTGCACTATCATAAGGCAATCGGTGAATAACATTTTTAAGACCATCAATTTTGTATCTTTACGACTTACGAATCTACATTCAGACATTTTTGTTCTTCGTACGCCCTCCATTATCCTTCGCCAGACTAATCGTTGATCTCAACCACCTGTGTAAAACCATTCCAATACGATATGGCATATCCCAATTCAATTTGAAACACATTAAGGACATTGTTATAAGCGCATCTTTTTTGGTCGAGTTACCTGTGTATACTAATACAACGATCGTGTTGCGTTGTTTTATGGCAGCAGCAGCGGCCGGCGGCGACGTAAAATCCAGAGACAATTGCCAGAGATCTCCTGCGAAGATAGACAATGTCCCCAAATATTTAGAGACACCTTAAAAAGGGTATAGAATAATTTCTTGACATATTACCCCGGACCGGACGATAAAAGGTACGCTATACCTGCGCCTGTCTCATACAGCAAGACCTTTAGTTATGTTCACGATGGCGAGGATAACTGAATGAAGTTTAGAATGATTTTTGGATTTCAGAATGGAAATCGATACACTCTGCCTGAACTCATCTCTAGCTGAGTGATGAAAATGGGCAGGTAACCTATTCGCCAGATAATCATCCATTAGCTACTGTTTCGTTACGTTATGGATATAGATGGCCTTATCGTTCTGGTATAAATCTTAGGGGCTGGAAGGACGGCGACATGGATGATTGGCGGCCAAGGCTGTGAAGATGTTGAAGACCAAAGCGAAGCATGGTTTCTTTGTGTGAAATATAAGTTTCATTAATGTTGTTCTATTGTTTGAACATCGGCGGATTAGAGGTTTAAAAAACGATACAACTTGTCGTCCGAAACAACAAGAATGTACCTATAATCTATATACATCTCATACCTTTCTTGCATAAAGTAGGCTTATCTTTTAATTTTTTTTTATAAAGGTTTTAATATTGATCAGGCTTAGAAAAGAAAAATGAAAAAAAAACTGATTTTTTTTACATTGTCAAATAAGTAGGCAAAATGTTTTCTTTTTATTGCAATTAGGTAAGTAAAAGAACCTATTCGGCTAATCGTGATTAGGATTAATAATAAAATGTTGTTTTCAATACCATTATCATAGAAACAAATAAAGAAAGGACATGAGAAATTTATAATACCTACATACATAGATACCTGATGCTTATAAAATTAACGAGTTGGTTGTACAATGTGCATTGCTTTTTTAAGCGGGTACATATATTGCAAAGCATTTATTTTTACGGTAATCCAAATGCGTCGAGAGTCTTAGAGAAAATGATTGTATTTAATTGTTGAATTTATCAAAATATGGTTTTTAAAAAACTTTTTCAAAATTTTATTTGTTAAGTTTGAAATAATTTTTGAAAAACAGTTTTTGTGAATTCAATATTTCAAAAACCCGTAGACGGATTTTTATGAAATTTAGTTTTTAGGTGAAATAAATTGAGTTTAAATATTTCGAAAAAATCGATTTCTTCGAAAATCGGTCGAACAATTTTGAAAAAAAAATTTTCATAAACTCACATTTATAAAAGAAATTTTTTTGTATACTTTGATTCTGGTTTGAATCTTTGTGGTTTTCAAATTTAAAAAGAAATTCATAGGATTTTGTTGTATTATTCCGTTTGTACTTTAAGCTCTCAGGTAACTTGCCACGAGAGCAAGTTTGTGCGACCCAGTCGTGCCCTTTATTCTGTATCGTTTTGTTAACTGAATATTTTTTAATAATTACATTTGTGTTAGTTTATTGTTTAAGAAATGAGATTTAGAAAAACTATTGCTTTATTACGCTGAGTTTAATATAAGGTGCTCAACGTTTGCTCACCCAGCAAGAGTGTCGCGTCAAAGCATCGCAGAGGGGATCCAGAACACCAAAAAGTTGTAGCGCAATATTTAAACAAGCTGGTTTTTGTTTGACAATTTGCTTCACTCAAGGCATTTCAAATAGCTAGATGATAACAACAGTTCGGGCCCTGATAATGCTCCAGCTTCTATTTTGAAGAAGTGTGTTTCTCATTTGTGTTATCATCTATTTATTCTTTTTAATGAATCATTAAGTAGCTTCATTTTTCCCAATTTTTGGAAAAGCGCTTATATAACCCCTTTATACATAAAAAGTTATTGAAAACTGAAATCCCAAACTAATGCCCGATTGCTTAATTATCTGTAATTCAAAAATTGTTTGAATCCATTGTATGTAATGTTCTTTCTTTTCATTGTAATTCAATTTTGTGTAGTAGTCAACCAGTTTTGTTAGAAAAAAGACCACTGTGAAAAACTTTTTGAAGACCGTGTTCAAGTTGACCTGCATCTTTACAGATTTTAGTTAAGCAGGAGTCAAATAACATAAAAAATAACGAAACCACGGTATATTGAATTGGTAACACTTCATTTGAAGGACCCTGTATAAGGCAAGTTATGCATTCGTAAAAAAAAATTGGGATAACAATAAAACATGACATTGCGATGATAGAGAAGACCAAAAATCTTGAGTATGCCTCACAAGTATGGACCCCTTTCTATGAAATCCATAAGAAACGTATTGAATCAGTCCAGCATAATTTTATTCGCTTTGCTCTTAAAGGCCTTCCATGGGCTGATCCTTAGAACCTGCCACCATACGAGCATCAGATAAGGCTTTTGCAGATGCAATCTTTATATCAACGTAGGGTAAACAATGACTTAATTTTTCTCCATTAACTTATCTCTGGACAAATTGATTCGTCGGACCTGTTAGCCTTAATTGGTTTTAACTACCGCGTACGATCGTACCACCTTCGAAGTTCTGAGCTTTTTAATATTGAACATCATAGAACCAATTATGGCATGCATGAGCCTCTCACGCGGATGAGTAAGTTATATAACTTAAACAATGGTGTGCTGGATTTTAATATAAATAAAAGTAATTTAAAAACTATCTTCGGAACCAGTGCTCCACTATCCTAAATGTTTTCTATGTCATTTTGTTTCATTTTGACTTTATATGTCATTTCATTTTAATTTATTTTTATTTTTTCATTTTCTTAAATCTATCTTAAGGCTAGACAAAAAATTTTAAACAACTAGCTTACATATTAACTTAACTAACTTACGGGCGCTCTAAATTATACTATAACTATATTTAAAAAATGCCTTTCGGCGTAAAGACTGGTTTAAATTTAAAATTCAATATAACTTAAACCTAAACAAGAAAATTCTTTAAAAACTTGTTTTCCATGACATTATTTTTATTTATTTAAAAACTTAAAACTACCCTTTACCTAAATAAAACTAAATTAACCTAAATAAAACTAAAATATACGTAAATATACGTAAATAACTTAAAACTACTTAAAAATACTTAAAATAACTTAAAACTAGAACAGCCACCAGCAGCATTTTTTTTTTTTTTTTTTTTTCATATATTGACATATATGCGTATGTATCAGCGCCAAATGCACAGTCCCACAGACAAACGATTTTATGGATTTTTAACATTTTTTTTGGTGCCATGTTTTTATGTGCATGCCCAAGTAGCATTTTGTATCTTTTATGTTACAAATTTATTGTATGTCGTTTACAATTCATATACAGTTGCTGGAAAAATGTTTTGTATTTTTACATTAACTAATTGCATGATTGGTAAACAAATTGTATCACTCAAAATGTTGTTGAAACAACACATCTTCAAACGTAAACGTACTGTAAAGCAAATTTCGTGAATGTAAAACCAATATCACAAAACATTTACATTTGTAGCACTTTTGTAAAGCTATTATCAAAACTTAACTGTTACAAAACGTTTACAGTAAATAGTCACATCACATCTTCAAACGTTAACGTACTGTAAATCAAACAGCGTTAATGTAAAATCAATATCACGAAACGTTTACATCTGTAGCAGTTTTGTAAAGCCATTATCAACACTTAACTCTTACAAAACATTTACAGTGAATAGTCACATCACATCTTCAAACGTAAACGTACTGTAAATCAAATATCGTGAATGTAAAATCAATTTCACGAAACGTTTACATTTGTAGCAGTTTTGTAAAGCCATTATCAAAACTTTACTCTTACAAAACGTTTACAGTGAATAGTCACATCACATCTTCAAACGTAAGCATACTGTAAAACAAAAATCGTCAATATTACGAAACATTAAATTTGTAGCAGTTTTGTAAAACTATTATTAAAACTTAACAGTCACAAAACATTTACAGTGCAAATGTATTATAACAATCACCAAACAAGATAAATCGGCCATTAATGTTTCCATTTTTTATCAAATTAGAAAACCAAAAATATTGAAAATCTATTTTTGTTGATATTTAGTAAAAACAAAGCATGCTAAGGATTTGATTAAAATAGGACTTTGATATTTATCTTACAAAATATTGAAAAATATGGTTTTTGTGGGAAAAAAAAATTGTCTCAAATATTTTTATGAGAAATCATTTCTAAAATAAGAAAGTTTTTACAGGCCCCTTATTTTTATCGACCTGTTTTAGAAAACTGGCAGAAAATATTTCTCGCGTTCGATATTTTGCCTTTACTTTCACAAAAAAAACATAATTATTGATTATTTTTATACCTCCCATATTATAATAATTATGTCAAGAACAAGATGGCAATTATTCTCAAATGGCATTACTTATTTACCTATACAGTTTAATATTTTTCTGTAAACGATTTGTACCTGAGTTAGTTTTTTTGTTATTTATTTCGAAGTGTTTTTGAACGTTTACATTTGTAAATGTACAAATCAGGTACATCAAATAGAATTTGTTCATATACTGTCAACACGACATTTCATTCCCCAAAACCGTTTACATTTTGGGTACAGTGAGTAAACATTTCATATACTCCTGAAACATTACAGCTACGATGTTAACGTTCAGTAAATGTTCTGTAGCTCTGAAATGCTCCTTGGGTGTGTTTTTGTTTTTGTTACATTGTGCTTACTAACAACTAACACCTGCACTAAAGTGATGAGCCAGTGGGACACATTATATGTGTTGGCTAATCTTCTTTCATCTGCTGTTGCTTGCTTTAAGCTCCATTTAAATAAGATCTGATAGTGTAAAAAAAAAAAAAAAAATTAGGTCCGACAATTCTGTCTTTCTGGATGTATCGACACCTGCAGCCTTAATGGTTCGGCCGATTTTCTCCAAACTTGGTACACACTATTCTGAGAGAAATATCCACATAGGTTTTTTTTTATTTATTTTTGACCTAGGTATAAAAATAACGATACCTACCACTACCATATAAGCGTAACCGGTAATTCCATTTTTTTCGATAAAATTTTATATTTTTTATTTTTTTTTTATATAATAAAATTTGTTATGAGTGATGTCCGTCATCTGGATTTTTTTTCAGAATTAACGGTACCTGCCATAGAACCAATTTTTATTATTTCGACTATCTTTTTAACAGCTGCACCGATTTTAATAAAATTTAATTTTCTAAAACGACTGCTAAACTTAAACAATATTGCAAACAATAAATTGAAAAAGTTTTTTTTTTATTGAAAAACCGATAAATTTAATTTTCTGTAAAAAAATACTATCAATTATAGTAAAATTGATGTCTTTCATATAAATCTTTTTTTATTCCATACATTTGTTTTCAAAATATATTTTTGAAAAAAAAGGACAATTCCATAAAATTTTTTTCAATTTGTATTTTTTGCTAATAACTTCTATTTTAACTAGAGATTGTTTAATTGCTTGAATGAGCAACGTTTAAAATTTGGCGCCAGTTATGTCCAAGCTAAGGACAATGTTCAATTACACTTCTTTAAACTTATATAGGTTTGGAAAAAGCTAATGCACAGCTTGATCGAGAGGTTGGATAGAAAATTCCAACTCAGACTTTACACCATCCACCCGCTTTCTGTGCACCGTGAGGTGTTGTTCTCATATCAATATCATTATACATAAATGAATAGGAATATCAAAACGTTAACAAAAAAATACACCGAAAACTAATCCAAAATAAGAATGACTATCCTTGCAGCTATATACATTTTTGATTCATCCAACCTTCATTATAATAATAATGTTGTTAAACAGTTGAAATAAATGAAAAAAAAAAGAACTGTAAATAAATAATTATTTAAAACAACACATAAATGCTTTTAATCCTTGTTTTTAAATATGTTAAGATTTATTTTCAATTTTAATTCCAAACAAGCAACAGGAAAACCACAGAAATTCCACAATCATAATCGCCTGGCAACAAACAGATGGGATACACTAAAAACATGATAGTTTTTGCAATGTTTACTTTTTCATGCAGAATTACAATTAACATTGCACACATAACCACAAAGCACTGGATCCAGCTGTTGACCAAAGGACATGCAAGAGTACTAATAGTCCTACAAAAACAAACCAAATAATCAATGCTATACATGCTGTGTCCTTCGGTACGCAACAAACTACAACGCATCAACTGAGTTTACCTACATACAACAACCTACCTGTTTTACAGGAAACTTCCACATGTGGCAAGGAAATGATTTGTTAAATCGCCAACACGTGTTTTAGATTAAATTGGCATCATTAATGCGTGTTGGTCCAATGATAATGAAGTCCTTTGCGGACTGGCCACACGACCGAAACCGAGAGAGAGTATGCCAATAGCCGAATCATTTTCATCCAGATTTGATGAAATGATTACCTGAAACCCATTCGTGCAATTTGGCTATATTATTATAAGGATCCTTCCTCTATTCAACACACCATAATATGCTTTGCTGTATGTATAGATAGGTGTTTAAGGACTTCTGTAAACAGATTAAGTAATGACTTATGAAAACACAAGACTATGTTTACAGACAGCAAGAAATAATCAACTTAGCCTTAAAACAGAAAAGCAGATCAGTTGGTGCATGGAAATTCCATTGCAAGTTAAGCATGTGACAGGGACAACGCTTGGATTATCCTTTCACCTTTCGAATCCAATTCGTGTGTTTGTAAATAAATTATAATATGTTGTAGATACATAATTATAATTAATTCATTTGACTTAAAACTCAGACTCGTGCGTGCAAACTGGAATCAACATTCTATAAGTTGTTCCTGTGGGAAATCCTTTAATGCCAAATGTTCATCTAATGTCTTTTTGTGTGTGCAGATTAATTTGACCTGAATGAGTGATGTTTTGTGATTTTGGTTCTACTGACTTACAAACAGGGGGTTGCTTGAATTGGTATGTATATGCCAAAGAAATTGATAAAACGACTTCGTGACCAAACGACTTCCTTTCGGATAATCTGAATTTCAATTTGAATGATTACTTGGCATTTATGACAGTTGATGTTATACCTTAGTTCTAAATATACCATAGATGATCGAGTATGCTATGGTGGCAAAATGAAAACAAGGAAGTTTGTGTAAATATAATTAGTGTCAGCATGAAAATTATTATTATGAACGAACAGATTATGATTGCTTTTTTTTTAAAATACCTATGTATGTAGGTAAACTCAGAGAAACAAAAATCAGCGTCATTCGCATGAAACTTATAATGTATTCCAGAACAATTTTGGAGTACTTTTTATTTTTCTCCGAAGACCTTATACAATATTAAATCTGTCATAGAATAATATTCTTGATTTTTAATTCCAAATGGATTCATCGTTCACATGTATAATGTCGAATTCCTTTCATTTTGAAAGCTTTTTTTCTTTGATTGTGTTGTGTATATTTCTGTAGAAGCGATTTCAATCATTCACTATTCTTCACTTTGTTGACAAATTGCACAATTTACAACAAAATTCACGCACAATAATATTTGGTGTGAGTGATTTAATTTAAGTATGTGTAAATTTTGCTACAAATCGAGATTCATGTCGAAGTCCGAAAACTTCATCTGAAGGGGAAAAAAAGCAACTTTATTGTCTATGGTCTATGGATCATGATTATTTGCGATTTTTCTCCTCAGATCAATCTTTTTCCGAAAAAAAGCAACTTTAGTCCGAAAAAATTCAACTTTTCATTGAATATGTTTTCACTATAATATTACCTACTATAATGCAAAATGAATTTAACTGCGAAGAACTATAAATAATATGCAGTCATGTAAAACATCATTTTGATTTTGAAATTATATCATCAGCTTTTTTCAATGTTAAACAATATTAGATTTTTGTTATCTATTTATTTGTATCGATAGCTTCAAAGAACCAACCACTAGTGACTTTCACTCTCAACCAATACTTTTGGGCGCATTGTTATATTTAGTTCTACCGGATTGTAAGGGATTTACAATTTTTCGTAGAGTTCGAATGACAAAGATTAGACAAGGATGATTTGTCACTTCCTCGCAAGAGGCCCGTGAGAAAGAAAAATCTCTTAATATCAAGGTATAGCTTGAAACACTAACCCATTACGCCACAAAGCACAACACAATATAAGTAATATTATTTCCTTTCCTTTCCTTTTTACTTGCGATGATAGGTACTATAAGGCAAGTTTTGTATTCGTAAAAAAAAAGGTTTGAGATAACAATCAATACGAAAAAATAGGTCTGACAGTTCTGTCTGTCTGGATTATCAACAAATCAACAGCCTAAACGGTTGAACCGATTTTCTTCAAACTTGGTACTCTGTATTTTTAGAGTAATTTGCCCAGGCTTATTTTTGATTTTGATCCTAGGTCTGAAAATAACGGTACCTGCCATATAAACGTAACAGATAATTAAATTTTTCTCGAAAAAAAACAATCGATTTTTAAAAAATTTAACATGACTGATTTTTTTGAAAACGGTGATGTTTTTCGGCAAAAATTTTTTTTTACAACTAGATTTTTAACGGTACCTGCTATATACAAGCGTTTTAGAGAGTTCCATTTTTCTCGTAAAAAACACGATCGATTTTTATAAAATTTCGTACAATGGATTTGTAGCCAAAGGTTGTGTTTTTCATTTTTTCAGAATAAGTTTACATATTAACGGTACCTGGCAAATAAGCCTTAAAGACAATCTAATTTTTTTTCGGAAAATATACGATCGATTTTGATGAAATTTGGTGTGACTGATTTGTTGCCAATGGCGGAGTTTTTCGTTAGAATTTTTTTTTCAAAATCACCGTATTAACGGTACCTACCTGCCATATAAATTCTATAGGAAATCCGACTTTTCTCAAAAAAAAAAAATACGATCGATTTTGATAAGTTTTTGTGTGACTGATTTTTTGCCAATAACGAAGTTTTTCGTTAGAACTTTTTTTCAAAATCCCCTTATTAACGGTACCTGCCATATAAATTCTATAGAAAATCAGATTTTTCTCGAAAAAAAAATACGATCGATTTTGATAAGATTTTGTGTGATTTTTTGCCAAAGACAGAGTTTTCTGTTAGATTTTTTTCTTAAATCACCTTATTAACGGTACCTGCTACAAAAACGCTTTAGAAACTATTTTTACTTCCGATTATTTATTATAGTTTCTTGCTTAGTTTCTAAGCCAAAGGTTAGTAATTTTACACAAGTGCAAGTTTGTCCGACACAGTCGTGCCTCTTAGTTAAGGATAACGATGTGCGTGGGTTTAATCTTGGACGTAATGACCATTAAAAATAACTGGGTAAAATAAGTTATCCAGATGTTTAATAACGACTATATACTAAGGTGTTACCTTCTTTACATTTTCAGGCTCCATCAGGGAGCGATTTGTTGATAATTTTTAGCTTTTTTCGCACGTTCGCAAAAAATTTGGAAAATTTTTGAATTTTTTTTTAATGTTGCCGTGTCCCTATAAGAAATACTCTTTACATCTCTCTTTAAATTTTTTCTGATGATAAAAGCATATTTCGGGTAAATTAATTCAGTATAGGGTTTACTACTTACTATACAGAACTAACACTGGAAAATTAATACGGATGATTATGGATAAGTATTATGTATACGTCCAAGTCAAAACAAAAGTTAAATGCACTCCAGCTGCAGGAATTACCGAATATTGCTCAACAGAAGTTGGTGTAAACCATCTTCTGTGACCAAAAAATTCCCCTTAACTGACTGGGATGCTTTCTCATATTAACTGAGTTCAGCACTTTGTGAAGCGGTATTGTATGCTAATTGATCGTTTTTTTTAAATTTAATTTTTTTAGCAGTATCTATTAATCAAGCTTAGCAATTCTTTAAGAATAAAAATCGGTGCAGGCGTTGAAAAGGTAGTTAGTATTTAAAAACGGGTCTGTATGACAAGTAACGTTAGTAAAAAGCGGTTTTCGAAAAAATCTAATTTTTAAAATAATTTTTCGAAAATATTTTTGCAAAAAAAGGAAGTATGTAAGTTTTTTGAACTTAATTTATTATACCTTAAAATTAAATTCTATGAAAATTCGTCAACAGGTTTGTGAAATATTGAATTTACAAAAACATCTTTTAAAAATTATTGAAAACTTAACAAAATCATATTTGACGAAAATTTGTATGCCGTGTTATGAAATGGATACGAAAATTTTAGGATAAAATTTCGCTTAAATCACTCTAACCGTTATCGAGACAGTCGAAATTTAGAAATACCGTTATATGGCAGGTACCGTTAAACGATTTTTTTTTTTTGTTTTCTTTAGTTAACCTTCTAGTTGATATCTGGTTATAGTGGAAAGTTTTTCGGTAGTCGTTGTTTTTGGAGGTTCCATTATTTTTAGACTTACAGTGACCTACAAAAAAAACTCGAGGCCTACCAAATTTATAGGTGCTGAGACAGACAGTCAGACGCACAGACAGACACAATTGCCAGACCAACTTTTTGCGTCTTCTCTATCATCTTAATGTTATGTTTCGTTATCTCAATTTTTTTTTTTGCACGAATCACTTACCTTCTAGTACCTACATAGCAAGTAAAAAATTCCTGAAATATTTCTGAAAAAATAGTTTTTACCAAGTTTGAAGAAAATCAATTGTTACGCGTCGATAGATCCAAACAGACATCCATGCAGACAGACATAATTGTCAGACCTATATTTTTTTCGTCAATTAAAAGCAAACAAAAAAATAGTAAGCGTCCATTTATTAATTGAAAAAAAATCTTAAATAACTTTCCATATCCCATAATTGGACAAGTATTTTCCAGGGACAACGGAAAACAATACAAACATTTGTCAAATAGGAACCAGAGACCAACCGTCGACTTTTGCTTGGCAAAGTATAATCTCAAATAAAAAAACAGCATATCCTCGTTCCTGAAAACCCATAGTAATATATATTTATATGGAATGTGGTATTCAAAGGCACTCAATATCCGTTCAAAATAATGATTTACCTTTTTTGCTCTCTTTCTCTTCTGCTGGCGTTGATCATTTATCACACGTTGTTGAATCCAGGGATTCAATCGTTTATATTGTATCCTATATTTTTCCATCTGTGTTTTTTTTTATACGAAACAATTTTGAATTATATTCAAAGGTAGACTCAATGCTAAATGTCTTTATAGCACAAATTGTGCCTGCGGCTGCTGATGTCCTATATTTTACTCGAAAACAATATAATGTCAAACTGACGGTATACATATACAAGGATGCACTCTGTATGCTCGTAACTACCATCCAATGTTTACTATTTGGGCGCAGGAGACAATATAAACAATTTTGTGTGTGAATCCTGAATGTCCTTGCACAAAATATTGGGTAAATTGAATTGTTTGCAAATGCGCCCTTTAACTTAAATTAGAGTCTAATAGGCAATTGCCTGCGTGTCCTTTTATTATGTTCAGCTGCGGGGATGTCCCAGTCTCACTCTGATGTATATGGACCAATAAATCTGTATACAATTTTGCTAACAAGGTGTTTTTGTTGACTCTCTCGTTACGCCAATGTGTGTGGCTTCTTAATTTAACATAGTTTGTTTTTGTTACCCTTAAGTGTCAATTATGATGATGGCTTCATTAAGGCGATTATTCTATGTGTTGTCCCAGCAAATAGCTTGGACACATGTGGGTCAGCAACGGATATAACTATGGGTCATTTATCTTACGGATTTCATCTTGATCCTGGCGTTATAACATTCGCTTTACGACATGGCTATGAATTTTACAGAATCCCACTTGAGACACTAAATATGACAGCAAGGACGACAAAGGAATCGAAAAAAAAAATTATAGCATACAATCAAACTAAACCGAACAGAAAGGAACAAAAAAGCACGCTGGAGGAGGAAATGATTACGAATGGAATGCGTAAATGGGGCTGCTATTATAAAGGACTATCGCACTGTTGGGCCATGTGGAATTGACAGAAAGGCGAGTGAATAAAAAATGGTTGTCTTATATAGGGATAACGATTTGACATTCTTCCGAAGGGTAAAAGTGAATGGCTTTTAATATTTTTTTTTCTCACAACTTTTTCAAAAATTTCATCCTTAGCTCATCTCATCTTTTGTGTGTTCGTTTTGACCGTAAAAGCTCCCAAGGGTCGATATAAGTCTGCCTCTCATATAAAGGTATGTTAAATGGAAATACGATTAGAGCCTGAGGCAGGAGCGAAAAATCTAAATCTAAGCAATATCGATGAATAGTAAATTTGACAAGCGAGTGGATTTATTTCGTGTCCTTAGAGCAATGTCTCTAGCTTGAAGGTTGTTTTTTGTTTTTTGCTGTTTTTTTTTTTTTTTTTTTGTTCAATACAATTGAAACGACATTTTTCTTCTTTAATTTGAAATAAAGTTCTCAATTGAAAAGGGTTGGATCTCTGGAGAGAAGTGAAAATGATTTTTAATGTTTGTAATCCATTTTTCATAACTGTCTTTTGAGGTTTGCTTATGGGAATCCATATTCGAAAAATTTAATAATTTGATGTATGAAATCAGATCATTTTTTGTGTGTTAGTGGTGTTTGAAATTTGTCGGTTTCAACTGTCCAAAGAGATTTTAAATTTTTTAAAAGTTATATAGGGAGGTACAGTAATGGCTTAAATTTTCTAAGATTTTTTGTGATTAAGAATCAAGTGATACTGAAAATCTTTCCTTTTTCTATTGAACATTTCTTGATCGGTTACGGGATGCCTGAAACTTTCCGAATTCGTTTGTGAACATAAATAGTTTATTTCAAATAAAAGTTGAAGTCGATATTTTCGGTGAAGAATTGTCTGGATACATCCTTCGTTTCTCTAAAGGTAAAAACAAACAATAAGTGAAACTCCTATCCGATGGACGAAAAGGGAAATTTATACCGCATGATTTTCAGACCAACACAGTCGCCTCTTTCAGACATTTTTATTCTAATGAAACAAGTGTTTCTCAATGTCAAAACATCTACCTTAGACTTGGATCCAAGTTGAAAAATGCATGTTTTGGAAGATATCGTATATAAACGTATATCCATCCTATAAAGTAGCAAAAGAACTACCATCTTCTGTGTGATCGAAAAATTTCCCGTAATATCCCTAAAGGGATGGCTCTGACTGCAAACTGTTTGTCCAGCTTACATACGACACTGACATTTTGAAAAGTAAATTAACTGCAGCTGAGACAAAGATGCTTCTCATGGAAACAGACCCCACAAAGCTTCATCAAATCAGATATCGGAACGATGCAATCTATGTTGATAACAATACAACAAAAGTTGCTGGAAGTGAGAATGAACTTCTCGCATTGCATTAGTTGTGGCTACTTAAGGAAAAATCACAAACCATGTCCAGGTATAAATTTGAATTTCAAATTGAACTTCTTCGAAAGGTAAAATTAATTTTGTTTTTAGTTGTCGAAAAACTACCGACTGATGAGAAAGAAAAGTAAGTGTACCTATTATCATTTTATTTGCAAGAGTTTTTTTTTATAAAAATACTATATATATCTACATAAATTGAGGGGATGCATGTAGTATGTGAGCACGGGCCTAAGCTATACCTTTTGAAACTTGTTCAGAAATTTTAATGAAATTTCGTTAACCGAATGCATTTTTACTTTAAATGCAAACCGGATACATACATATAACAGATTTCATAAATGATTTTAACTTGTTCAATTCCAAAAATGTGATTTATAAAAGATTTTTTGTGAGTTCGAATTTTTGGCAGTTAATAACAGATATCTTAACAGATTTCACAACAAATTTAGTGTACCGAATACCAAATCTGTTATTCATAAGAGATTTTTTTGACAGCTCAAACTTTTGTATGGAAATTCATAACAGAATAAGGAATAAAAGATCTCGCCGAATAGGCCCAATTGTTTTAATTTATTTTATTAATTTTGTTAGGGGTTGTGTTTTTCATACAAATATCCTACTCCGGGATCAATGCCAATAAAAAGATACCAAATTCCAGAAAGGAATAGATTTTTGGAATCAAATCAAATATTGGATTTTGTTTTTTCGTTCGATGATTTGAACATTTTGCATTAAAAAAAAATAGAGAATTCATCACTTACAAAAAAATTAACAAGCTAAACATGAAATTTTTCTAATTTGACAGATATATAGATAAGCACGAACTATAAATTTAAAATTTTGTGAAATATTTTAATTGGGAACTATTACTAGAAAAAAAAAACGATAGATTTTGATTGTTGTTGTTGTTGTTAACGGTGATATTTAACATGGAGAAGAGCTTGTTAACGGCACCTGTCATAGTCATTTACCATTTTGTTTTACATTGACTTTCTTTTGAAAGGCTTCACCGATTTTGAAGAACTTTATTATTCTGGAAGCTCTGCTTAACCTAACTAATGTCGTAAGCAACATTTTGAAAAAAAATTAAGATAAAATTTAGTTCCAAAAAAATTTTAAATAAAACAAATTTTTAAATATTTTTTTTTTTTTTAATTTTGTGCATAGGTATTTATTTGTAATCAAAAATTGAAAACCGGATGCTCATATGACTAGTACATCTTAAAAAAAATTTATAATTACAAAAACCACTTCATTTAAGGAAAAACATTATAGTTTAGTTTTTACGGCGCGTGGCGTGTATATGGACTTTTATATACCTATAATTGAATGAACATTAAGGCTGAAATTCTATTTATTATTTTTTAAAAATTTAGAAAGTTATATATAAGCGAACAGGTAAATAAAATGAAAAAAAGAGAAAAAGCTATTATTCCCTTTTTTTCATTAAAAAAAGAAATTTTTGTTCATTAAAAAAAAAACATTGAAGAATAATGTTTTGTCAATATGTATTGTCAAAACGGTAATGCGTATTCTGACAGATGAAGAATACCTAGATTTCTGTTCATTTGAAAATACACACTCCAATAAAATAACTGATGAACTTAGGCAACTGCCATGAGAAAAAAAGCATACAAAATGTATGTAAACATGTTTTCTTTTGTAATTGTCAATATTTATTTCACTGTTTTTACAAGTATTAATTAATTTTCTGAGCCTGAAATCCACTTAAAAGTGCGTACACAAAAGCTTCTTAATTCAATGTTCTTGGCCAACTACAATATAACAAAACACCCAGATTTGTTCAAAAAATTTAAAGGATCAACACATAAATTCATCTTTTGAAAGAGTAATTTGTATTGCAAAACTGAAAAGAAAACGTTTCACTATAATCGCTTTATTGTATTTGCATTTTTAATAGCCCTATCGAGGTATCCGTTCGGAAGAAGTTCAGATCGGAAATGATTTCATATCAGAACTCTAATTGCGATCGAAGTATCCCCATCAATATGTTTTATTCACATACAGTGTGAAAAATATTCTGATAATTTAAAAAACATAATTATTAACAATGAAGTTAGAATTGTGTAATGTACGCCTTCACACAATTAATCAAAACAATTCAAAAAGATTGTTTATTTTTTATTTTGTAGCTTGAAGATACAAGCATAGCAACTAAATAACAAAACCAATTTTTTTCAATCGAATCAGCAACAACTTTTTAAAAATATTTTTTAATGAATGTTTCCCAGCCATTGACGTACTAGATATGGACCGCCAGTCACTTGAAATTTTCATACAAACGGCCAAAAAATGTTGTTCCAGCTAAATGCAGCCAGAATACGCCATTATCTTTTAGTGTTGAATACGTGTACTATTTTCGCGTTTAAAATTTAAATAAAACGACGACATATTCATATGCAAGTAACTCAATGTCCTGTAGAGTAAATTTGTTTTGTAAAATAAAACTAGTTTGATTAGAATTTCCACTTTAATATATTAAAATTAAATGATTAATTAAAACAAGCGTAGCACTGCTACGCAGATTCCCTGCTAGTAGTTGATGGCGCCCCTAGTTATGTTGGAACACGCGTGAAGTTGGCTACTGGCGGTCCATATCTAATACGTCAATGTTCCCAGCATTTTTTTATCGGAGAACTTCTGAAAATATTATTCGTGTATAGCTGTCAAAAATAAAATGATTAACGCTTCGAATCGCACATCAATAGTCTGTGTTTAATTCTATCGTAAGTTTGTTTGTCAGAAAATAGATGCCTTCATTAAAAATTCTCCGATTTTGTACGAACGGATACCTCTATAAGGCTGTCTATTTGCGATAAGCGCCATTTTACCTTAACCTTATGTACCTCCAAATCGTGTACAATGTACTACATTTACAGCGTATTTTTCTCGTTCCAATTTCCTATTAGAAAAGCATCTCATAAAAGATGAAACTCAACAACAACAATAATCACGATAATTAATTAGTATTTTTTTTCAAAAACTTGCTTTAATTTAAAATGTTTCACAAAAAAAAAAAATTTTATTGTTTCCTTCTTCAATTCATCTGTCAAATAGGATGCGAGACTCGTTGCTAAATTGGAAATAGTGTAGGATACTTTTGGGAATTAATTTTATTCGATTTTATATTTCATACATAGTGCCTCTTGAAAGTTAAATCGGAAGTGCTTTGTGAATAGAATCAAAAGTAAAATCGAGTTACATATAGTTTGGCCCCATGACCTTCATTTCAGAATAAATGCAATGAATCATCGGAGGCGTTTATTCTGTGTTAAAAAATTAAAGTTTTTATACTACAGTTATCAAAAATAAATAAAAAATCTGTAGATAATAGTTATTTACCCAATAATTGTAAAATAACTTTCACTTTGAGCACAAACTGTGGGTACAATAAAATAATGCATATATACTTATATATACTTAATTTTACACTTAAAATAGTTATTATGACAAATTTCTTTTCTATGCCTTATAAAACAAAATTAAATCAAACCTTTATCATATACCAAAAAAAGATCAGACCATCAATATTTAGATATTTAAGAAAAGAAAATACATATAACATAAATTTAGTTTTTAACATAAATTCAGTGCACATTATTTGTCATAAATACCTACACTGCTAATGAACTTCGTGCCCCGTAATTATTAAACTTCTTGTTGGTTTAGTATTCTTCCTCCACAACCAGTTCGTTCATTCCCTTCAAATGATCTGGGATGAGTGTCATTAAGAAGAAAGGAAAATACGAAATTCATTAGGGTCTTATCAAAATAAATGATACGACATTCGGATATCCTTTTGGACAAGAAATAACACTTCTTGTTTAATAATGTAACGTAACAGACCCCTTGCATCATTAAGAGTAGTAGTCACATATACAATCTTGACAACCTATGTCTATACCAATCCTCACACATGTGCGTATAGACTTTTATTCTTTATCATTATTGAATTCCCCTTGGACAGAAGACAGAAGATGATGTTTCTATTTTCCTGCTTGAATAAATGACCATCGCCTGAATGACCAGGCAAATAATGAAGACAATGTCTAAATCCAAATAAATGAATAAAAAAAATTGGTGAGAAAAGCAGGCAAGAATAAATAATAAATACAAACATTTGTATTGTGGACCACAGACCGAACACAGACGGACACCCAATTTCACGGTGGTCTCCATAGTTTGGTGTACACATCATCGAGGACACTGTATACACTCGAAATTGAGTGTGTGGAATTCCCTGGAGAAAGTATCGGAGCACAAAACTCATGTCCTGACACATTGGCTTTTGTTACAAATTTTCGTTCTTTGCTAATGTGCACACATTTTCCAGAATGTCACTTGGACTCCCTACTGTGCAGACGCACCAGGAAGTGCATGTTGGCCACCCGATGTGCAACAGCAAAACACAGACGTTACTGGCCTGCTAAATCCTGGCATGCGAGATATATGGGCATGGGATGTGCATAAATGTATTTGGCGAACTGTAGGTTTACTTCTTATATGTATTGTTCTCGAGCATAATTAAATTTGCCGAAAAAAAACAATGAACGAATAAGATTGAATGGTTATCCAGCATAATAGTATTTTACAAAAATCACGCAAGCATTGACCTCAAAAGCCACTGTTGTTAACCAGGCTACATTTAGCTGTGATGTGCGACACATTGGTTATGAAAATTCCATGAAAAACACTGTTTTGGTTGATGAAAAATGATGTTGAAACGTTTGAGGTGAAAACATC
Organism: Baccha elongata; assembly: GCA_951217065.1. Taxonomy (NCBI): domain Eukaryota; kingdom Metazoa; phylum Arthropoda; class Insecta; order Diptera; family Syrphidae; genus Baccha; species Baccha elongata. The sequence goes on along the minus strand of OX578272.1, from coordinate 181,006,610 downwards.
TTGTTTTTTGGATTGTTGAGCAACATAAACAAATTAAATTCATTGTCCTTTAGAGAAAGAGCACAAAATCCATTTTATTTTATATTTTGTAGGAAGAAAACATTGATGTTTTAAAGAAAGTAGTTACGTTAATAAATCTGTCAATAATTATAAAGAGTTGATATTAATTTTAGCGTTTGTACTGGAACATCTTTTGAAGCTTTCTTGATTCATGATAGTATAGCAGAAGCTAAAAATGTCTTCGTGATTATAAATCTAAAGATTTGCAACATTTTGCACTTGAGCAACATAATAAATCTGTTTTTGTGGACATTTACAGGTTTCATGCCAAAACGCCCATTTACTGGGTGAATCTGAAAAGAAATGTCTAAAGCTGAGGACTGAGTTACTGTTGTGAACAAAAGAATTTATTGAATAAGAAGTTTCTTACAGCAGATTGTTAATTTAAATGAGAAATAGACTTAGAGAAGAAACGGAGACCTTGGGCAATAAAATGCATATTTATTTTAAAGATTTCAAATTTGAAAATATTTAATACCTCCTACTTGTATTGAACGATCCAAAAAGTAATGACGGCCGAATGCCAGCAATCCATCGCTTATCAAATTACAAGTTCATTCATATTACTTTCTGGTCCGGGTAGGACCAGGGCAACAACCATCAAGCTTCTTTCGGCCGGCTCGGTTTCTAGCTAGCTGCCAAACCAAACTGATATGTACAATGGACCTATCAGGTTGTTGACGAATGGCTTCAAGCGTTCACTTAGTACGGCAAAGAAGATCTTGTATGCGATGTTAGGTGTTAAGAAGACCTCTGTGCATCTGTATTGTTGGTGCAGTCCAGAGGATCGTTAGGATCGAGCAATCAATGCTGAGGTTCCATCATCGCCAGCAGCTTTGAACAGCTCGGCCACAAGGCTATCAGCCCATAGCATCTTTATTATTCTTTAGTTTTAATAAACTATCTTCATTTCATCAAAATTAAGTGGGCAGAGAATAGTTGGCCTGCGTTGCGACGCGTCGTGCAGGTCGAATAATGCTATGTGTATAGGAGCGGAATTCGCTTCATCATCGTCGTTGTATAATTTGCAGAAATGAGCTTTCCATATCCTCAGCTCCAACTGCGATTCTACAATAATATTCCCAATAATATTCCCAAGATGGTCAAGTCTTGAAGCCCTGTGATGTTCTTTTAACCTTTTGGTAAAAGTTCCGATCTTCATTCCTGTTATGTGTTATGACATCCCTCTTTTTCCTTGATTGCGCGCTTCTCGTGCTGTCTTTTGCACGTAGAGAGTTCTTGCATTGATCTAGTTCTTCTTTGCAGCGCCGCGTAGCTTTTTATGCCTGTTGTTTGGCTGCATGTACTTGGCGACATTCTTCGTTAAACCAGGGGTGTCGTTGTGGTGGTTGTTTAAGTCCGAGCACGTTAAAGGGGCATCTCTAATTGCTTCCTGGCAATGTTTCCACTAGTTTTCGAAGCTCTGAAGGTGGCAGCATAGGATTATAGTTAAGAGGTTGCGAGTGACTCTCTCGATCTCTTGCGATTGCAGTCGGCTAACACAGAATTTCCTCACAGTAATTCGACGTTTTGGCTTTGTTGTGGATATCCGTAGCATTACCTAGGCTACAACGAGGTAGTGGTCCGAGGACATTTGTGAAACTGGGAAGAATGCCTTTCGTCGATTGAATCTGGTTGACGGTTGATTGATCAGTATGTCGCCAAGTCCCCCTGCCAATATCAAAAGCTACCACAATGATTCACCCCGTAGCATAAAGTCAATTAGCCTAAGTACATTACTGAATGTGGTGTTGTGCAGGCTGTTGTTTCCGATTATGCCACCAAAGAGAGCATCGCTACAAGTTTTGTCCAAGATCTCATAGAACTCGTCCTTGGTGTTTTCATGTTTCTCCTTTATGGGGGCATGCGATCATATTACGCTAATGCTGGCAAATTTAGCCTTGATGCAAATTGTCGTGAGGCGCTGGTTTCCGAGCTTGAAATTCAAAACTTCTTGTTCCTAAGAATTTAAAGATTCTTTCCACTTTTTATTTATTTTATAAACACACTTCCCAGAATAAAGTGAAGAAATATACTATATGGGCCATCCAGATTTGTGTGTATCGAAATCTTTGAGAATTCTTCTAATTGTACGGGTGCGAAATAAAATTCGTCCCATAAAACCGTCTATGTTGTCTAGTTCAGGACCAATAAAAAACTTACATATATGAAATTTTGATAACATTTTCAGGCAATTTTAAGAGTATCTCTGCGGCTGATACAGCGATGTTTAATATTTTTTTTTTCATTTTTGTCTGTCTGTCAGTTTGTTTGTTCCTGCTAATGTCGAAACGACTGGACCAATTCTGACGGGTTTTCGCTGGTAGATAGCTGATGTTGTAGAGCGTAACGTAGGCTATATTAATTACTCCCTATAGGTAGCATAGGATCAGTTTTTCGAATATTTTTATATACGAACCTTAGTTGACAGGCAGCTGATGTTGTAAGGAGTAACTTGGGATATTTTAGTTAACCAATAGATGAGCTGTGGTCTTTTTCAAAAATTCTTATTTATGCACTAACCGGAAACGGCTGGACCGATCTGGACGGGATTTTCACTAGTAGTTATATGATGTGTATAACTAATGTTGTAAGGAATTACTAAGGCTATTTTATTTACCAGCCGTCTTTTATTTTTTATATCAATATCAGAACTTATAATATTTAAATAATAAAAAATAAAGCCTTTGGAACAAATTTGGCCAGTGGACCATATTAACTCTTTCAAAAGCGATGTTTCCTCTCTTATTTGGGTAACAGCTTGTTAATAAATGAAATTGTTATACCTATCGTATTTACCTAAATCTTAGTATCTCAAGATAATATCCTATTCGATTTTTAAGCCACACCCAATTTTTTAAACCTTTATTTTGATTAATGTTACCTTCATTAGAAAGTAATGGTAAAACCTGTCAAGCTGTAAAAAAAGCTTTTTTTAATCGATAAAAAATGATGACACCACTGGACACAGACACTGTAAAACAATTTTATTTTTTTAGAATAGAGTCAAAAAGGATTGTCCCCTATTCGGGGATCCTTTTATTATAACGCATTATTACAAACTTATCACAGACTACTAAGGCTGGGACTCCCGTCCCAAATTAAAATCTATAAAATCTTCCATCAATAATAATATACCTTTACTGATGCTGCGTCTAGACCACATTTCCTCCTTATTGTATAGGTATCTCTACAAGTTTCAATAAGGTTCGTGTTAATTTGAACAATCCATTCAATTTGTCATCACGTGTGCAATAGTTTTGGTCATATATTTGGCGAAGAACTTCTATATGTAGCCATTAAAACGCCTATTCATCATTGGACCCTTTTTGGTGGTCGACTTATGTTACCGCTTTAATAAATCAAAAAGCCAAAATTAGCTTTACCGCAGCTGGATGTATGGCAGACCTAATGGAGCATGGTTTCCCTTTCATCATCAAACAGTAAGCGGAAGACCTAAAAACGCAGACATATGCATCCTCAGGACAAACGTCCACGATTTACGAAACGTAATTGAAAATTTCTTCGTGATAATTTAAAATTATTGCCATTTTCAATTTTTTTTTTTTTCAGGAAGAAAACATAAAAATAAAATTAAATCACCCTCCGACACATGGAAACACCCTTTCCGCTTTCCGGTGGCATTTAACCATCACGGTCCTTCAAGGGGTTTATTTTTTGCACAGTGTTAGAAGTTTATACAAACATTTTGAAAATTTTACAAAAATCAACGGCACAGCGCGCTGGGCGGGAAAAGTAAGGATTTTTATTATCAAATTTACTCCAACCGTCAGGACTGACTATACATACTTGGATATGAGACTTTTCAGCTTTTATTGCTGGCACAGGATCATAAATTCATACACCGCCCGGAACGATTGTGTGTTGTTGTGCTTCCGTTTGTTGCTAAAGAAAACAGAAAGGTTTTTATCGACCTATACTCTCATTCCTGTAACGAACACGAAAAGCCTCTGAGAAAGAACTACTTGTTTCCGAAGAGCACATCCTTGGTGTAAGGACAAGCTGGCCTTTGTGATATAGGATACCTTATATACCGGCAAAGTTGTACAAAAGGAATACTTCTTCTTGGCCAGAGTTGAATTTAGTCTGAGTTTTGTATAGCTACAAATACCTATAGGCTAAAGTTTTCTTCCTGTCACAGTTCGACACCATTACAATGTCGAACCCTTTAACATGGGTCTATAATAAAATAACCATATACAGATGGCGCGGCGATTGCTTTTGCTATGCAAAAACTTAACGCTCTCGTGTAGTTGGCACATTAAAAACTTTGTTAAGCATATCGGCACCATTGTTTCGTGTCACTTTGCACTTAATAAATTTCCAATTTCTATGAAAATCGCTTGGAAATTGCCAAAATTCGAAGTTTAGTTCCAAAAATTTGTCGACATCGATGTCGATGTTGAGCAATTTTCAACACGTGCTGGCATGGCTATAAATTTTATTTTACAATTTTATACACAGTCATACTTATATTTTAAATGGGAAGGGGTTATGACTAAAGCACATTCTCTCTAAGGGATATACAATGTAAAAGAGTTCAATAATAAAAAAAAATTCTGTTTTAATATATGAAATTTCAAAGCTTCTATACGTGTAAAGGATGACAATAATAAGAAGCTATAAGTATAAGTGGTAATATGCCACAATGACGCTGTTATTTATGGAATCTAATATGGTGCTCTGATGCTATTTCCTAAGCCGGGGTGTAGTTATTCTCTTTCAATCTGTTCCGGGTGATGCAACCCTTTTTTTTTTGAAAGGATTTAAAACTGAGAAAAGTTTATAATAATGCAATTACATTGTGATAAATAGGTTTCAGCAGTTGGCGTAAAAAAGATGTGGGGTGTTTTTTGTTTCTGTTTTTATTTCTAGTGTATTCTCTTTATATTAAGGAAATTGTTCTTTTGCCTTGAAAGTGGTTTGACTATTGTGTGGATTATTAATTAGTTGCTATATTATATCTTAAATGATTGGAATAACATAAAATAAGACAGTCGGTTTTAAGTGCATCTGAAGCGATTTCTTTAACCAGCTTTGAAAGGAGATGAATCCGGAGACACCACTGTTGTAAAAAATTAGCCTGTCTATTAGACGACTACTAAGAGCTCCATACATTCCACCAAAATAAATTCATAGTAGATTAGATAGTCATGACAAGATTCGAATTGAGGGAGTCCGCTGGTGGCAATGGATATGATTTGATATTTGAAGCAAATTAGGTAGATTTAGGTACACATTTTCTCTGCGATGAAGAAAGATCAGCTACACTGTGGAATAAACAGCACATATAAAAAGCTAAATTACTTTCGCCTAACATAAAGCCTTTATTTGACTTTGTTAATCAGCTACAGGTTGCGAAAATCTACAACCCATCGAGTTTTCAATTTGCTCCAGATCCTGAATAAAATTAAGAATTTGAAATCGACATCCACCAAAACTTTTCACCGACTTTATAACGTGAAAAGGAAGAAATTATGCGCCGGTGTCGAAATCCATAAAATCAAAAAAAAAAAACAAAATCCCGAAAATTCAAATGCTCAGAAATTCAAAATCTATACTTTCTTAACTTTAAACTGCGTTTACAGAGTCCCGATCCCGGATAGAATTCGGCCTCAACCAACTATATTCACCCCCAATTTCCAAAGCTGCTATAAAACCATCAGGATTGAACTCGAAGACTTGGCGGGCTGGTCCGTTGGTGTCCATACGCTCCACGTATCCCAGCCCTCTCAGCCGAAGTATTTTAACCTTTTTGAACAGTTTAATATCACTATATAACCCGTAGAGATTGCTATTGAATCTTCTTCTCCGTATTCCTTCGATACACATAGGAACCAAAATTACTCGAAGAATATTTTTCTTAATCCAAAAAAGCTTTTCATCTGAACCTTTCAATGGCTAACGATGTTCAAAAGGTAGTTACGTGCATTCAAGAGGACCCTAAACCTCCACCAGGTTTTCTCAAACCCCTCCTCTGACTACCAACTTTTACTCTCATCACCCCGTATATTAAACATCGGGTCCGGCTGCCTAACACCTCAACATAAGATCTGGGTAACCAAGTCCTTTAGAAGGTTGTTGGTGGAAGAACGACAGAGAGGGGGAGGAGTGTTTTTACTAAGGCTCACTCTTGTCAACAGACGGCAGCGGAGGAATCATCCAGATGGAATCAACGGTGGCGTTTACAGTTCCAGTCAGGTTGAACTACTTGGTGAACACTTTACACGAGCTACTATATGACACATTCGAAGCTAAGGCCTAAGGAGCAATTTTGGAGCTATCTAAGAGTCTGGTCCTCCGGGATGAGAATATGAGGGTTCTGGGTCGGGGATAACTTCCCTACAGCAGAAAATAATGCAGTTTAGAAACACCAATAAGTCTCGGATTCGGAAACCCAAAATCTCGAAAACCTAAAAGGCCAAACACCTAAAATCCCTCCGAAATTCCGAAAAATTTTATAAAATGAGAGACTTTTCGGTATTTTATGTTTTCGGATTAGTGAATTTTTGGGCTTGTTTTTTTTTCGGGCTTTTTTGAACATGGGATTTCTTTCGGGAATCTTTTTGACTTTCAAAAATTCTGATTTCCTGGAAAACTATACAAGAATCATAACAATGAGGTTACAGAAAGTTGGGTCTTCCGTCAATATTGGATGGGAAAATCCTGAAAGTTTTAACATCACTAGAGAATTTAGACATGGTATTGAATGGTATGAATTGGGTCTTCAAATTTAATTAATCTAGAGGGAAATTACCAGCAGAAAATGATTCAGACTTACCTCCGAAAAATATAAATAAAAGTATTTTTTTTTATTTGAAACAACTATCTTAGTCATATTTTCCATATCCGTTATCATATTATATAGACTTGTTTATAACAGACTTAACTACAACTTAGAGTGTAAAAATTACTTTAGAGATGAAAATAGCATTGAACTCATTTCAACAATGTTTAAGTTACGCGGAGAGATCCTAAACTTAAATTTTATTCAACATATAAATGATCTACCATTTATTTGTAATATATGTAATTTAAATGAACGAGAGGATATAGTACATTTCGTCGAAAGATGTCCCACCCTGAGAGAATCACGAAGATACGTTTTTGAAAGCGACTTTTTGTCGGAGGATCAAGTTATAGATTTACTAAACGATGTGGATGTTATCAGTCTTTTCAATTATTGCAAATTAGCTTTAAATTACAGGGATAGAATCCAGAAAGGTAATTTTTGAAAAAAAATCATGTTATTGTGTTATTTATAAATTAAAAATGTTGTATATAGCATAAAATTGAGATTCAATGTATCGCCAATCAGGCAGACGGCTTTTGCCAAGCGCCAAGCTTAAATGATATATAATTTATTCTGTTATGTATAAAAATATTACGCTACAATAAATATCAAATCTATCTAAAATCTATCTACAGCTTAACAAAAATTTGTAAGAAATTGCTTTCAATTGGTCACAAATCTTAGCGTTTCTCTTATATTGATCAAAAGCAATTTTTATTTCAATGTTTATGTATAAATAACTTAATAAAGAGAAATATTATTAAAAGCCAATTAAAATAATTAAGTTATACAATGTTTAAGGACTTAAGTTCAAGTAAAGACTGAAAATGATATACATACTATGTCTTTTTATCTATATTCCAACCTTTATCCCTTCAATGCAATTCAAAAATCCAGTTTAGTTGAATGTAGATTACTTTATTTTTGTATCCAATAATCCAACTGACCGCGCAAAGATTACTGTTAATGTAATTGAAATACATCAAACACAAACTCCCACTTAAACACAAAAATACATTTACATTTTAAACAACGACCACAAGAAAAAAAAAAAACAAAGATATGGCTACTGAATCTGGTCCTTCAACCCGAAAATTAATTCAAAATAATTTCATCTAAATCCCTACGCAACTGTCTTAATTTAAATACTTTTCTTCTTCCTTGAAAACAGAAAGCCGCGCCTTCCTTAATCCGTATAGTCGCCTTTTGAAATCCTTCTTAACAGCCAATCTAACCGCGCTGTGGATCACATTTACAATAATTTACATTTTTTAAGCTCGAAATAAACTGCGCCACCCTCTATACTACTACTCAACGGAAGTTATATAGGGTGGGGGTGCGAATACTTTGCCTTGGCTATCTACATGACCATCCGGCAAAACAACTCGAGCGAATGTACAGCAAACAAACAATCGAAGAAAAGTATAAGAAGAAGAAGGCGAAAGGACAACGGCAACGATGAAAGAAAATCGTTAAACAAATGAAAGCCACCAGCATAAGTAAATCCCTCTCGGCTATAAGACGTTCAAATGAAATATTCATTAACGCGAAATCACTCTTTCAGCAGAATAGCCTCCACTGTTCTCCTTCTTTTCAATTTACCCACCCGCTAGCTTACGAGATTTCGAAAATCCACTTTGACTGCGTTTAGGGGTGTTGGAACAACAACGATGGATGTGGGGCTAAAAGGACCTTATGGATGCCAATGTGTAATATTTTTGCTCGATTAGGATTCCTGCACTCAGTTTCTTGAAATCACTTGACTTTGTATGAGGAATCCAGAGCCCCACAGATCCCGCGGTTGTCAAAAGTACTTCCGGGCGACTAGGTTCTTCTATTCACTAAGTTATTTGCAAGCAAACAAGGCTAAAAGAACACTTCCATATTCCTGATGATCCCCGAATCTGGCCCTATAGATGGTAGTACCTTGGCATGCACGATTTGATATCGTGCATGAATTATTCCAATAGCTTTTAAGCGATGCAGAACAGTTTATATTAGCCGCATAGAAGATTTCATTATCCTGTCAAAGCAAATACACTTTTTTCGGGCCCCTTTCTTTGTGTATCCTGGAAAGAAAGAAAAATGTAATGTATATGAGAAGTGTTTTTTATATTGACACATCTTGGCAAAGATAACGTAGCAAAAGGATCTCTCAGGGGAGATATTATCGCACAATAAACCAAGCGCTAGTAGAAAGTATCTCAAATTACTTTCTTTATCACTGTCATTGTATAAGTGGCGCTCACTGCTGACATCAACCAAATTATTCAAATGCGACGCAACGCACTCTCAATTGCTCGAAAATTAAATTGAAATACTTTCATTTCTTTTATTTTTCGTTTGTTTAATTTTAGGAAGGCGCTAGTCCTATATTTGTATCTACACACAAATTCCAATTTTTTTTTTTTTATTTTCACAGATTGGAATATTTTGACACTTGATCGATGGTTGGCCTTGTTCTGGCACATGAGGCCTATGTTTACTTTGAGGAGTCATTTGAGGCAGCATAATATATTTTGCTATTAAACTTTCTAATTTATGGGTTCTATTGCTGATTTTACAATTGTTAATGTTCTTTTCTTTATTTTTTTTTTTTTTTTTGAGAAGGGAACCACGTTCTTTTTTTACTTTATTACTGTCACGATGATAGAAATTGTGATTAAAAGGCAGTAAAACTGTTCTATTGACAATGTAAACATTTCTTAGAAAGTAAAATGAGCAACTTTCGTTTTGTTCGTTGTTGTTCTCTAGGGGAAAAATATTACAGCCGTTTAAGTTGATGTTTATTATCTTTGAATATTACGATACTGACCATGAGACTACTATTTCTGATGTCTGAATTTGAGATAAAACTGTTAACGGACATGCACATTGCTGTACAAGACTATACTTATAAGGAAACCCATGTATGTTATGTCACTGATAACGGTGTATCGGGTAGACATGAAAGGATACGTATTACTTTATTGCTTATAAAAAATGAATATCATGTCAAAGGTTAAGTAGATCCAGAATTTGTGTACCGCCTCAATGTTTCTCCTCATTCAATAAATTCAATACTTTTTTTCTATGAAATAAATGTGGAATCCACATTCCACGGTCTTTCTAGCATACGCTACGCACCCGGTTGTCGTAATTTTACCAGGATTATTTTTAAATTATTTCCTTGCAGGACAGGGAAATAAAGAGAACTTCAAAGTGATTTATTTTTTTAAACTAATATACACCAATGGGCGTACGATAACTTTAGCGCCGACGATTGATAACGGATTTTTGTAGAGGAGTAAAATACAAAAATTTGTTTACTATGGGAGGGGGGTCTATCTCCCCCCGTTTGGACAGGAGGGGCAATTTAATGAAAAAAGTACTAAAAATGGAAAACAATCATTAAAAAATAACGGCAATACCTAGAATTAAGTTTTATATCTTTTTTAAAAGCTGTTTAGTAGCCAATTTTTAAATCAAGTCAAATCTATCCAAAGTTTTTGAAAAAAATACTTTTAAACTCAAAATTTGGGAAAAAAAATTTTTTTAAAGTGTATTTTTTTAAAACTTTGAGATTTTATATTATATTTTTTTTAGAAATCGTTGCTCATATTAATGCCCCTGCAACTCCCCTGCCTGGGCCTGTAATAGGATTTGGGGTGGGTGCGAGTTTGGGTATATGCAAAGTTTCTTTTAAATTGAAAAAAAAAATTCAATGTTTTGAAAAATTACACTTTTTTAAAAACTAAAAATAGATTTCACTTGATTTAAAAACCGGCTAATAAAACACCGTATTGGCTTTCAAAAAAGATATAATACTTAATTGTAGGTATTACCGTTATTTTTTAATGTTTTTTTTAATTTTTAGTACTTTATTCATTAAATTGCACCTCCCGTCCAAACGGGGGGATACAGTTATTTTTTAATGATTTTTTTTTTCATTTTTATTACTTTTTTCATTAAACTGCCCCTCCCGTAAAAAATGTTTGTATTTGTCCCTTCTACAAAAATCCGTAATCAATTTTCGCCGTCAAAGTTATCGTACTCTCGCTCGCCAATGGTATTAGTTGTTTAAAGCAACTTTTAACATGAATCCAAAGTTCTATACCATCATAATCTGGTTTCGACACTTTGTTGAAACTCTTGAATCCAGTTGACTGTTTCATCGCGATTCTAAGTTATAACCAAATTCATGACAAGAAAGCAGCATTTTGAGATTTGGGCAAAGCTGATTCAAAAATACGTTTCGAAAAAAAATATTCTACTTCCATTTTATAGCTATGGTACCGATTAGAGTTTTTGTAATTCGCAAAGAAGCACTTTGAATTATGATGATAATCTTTGTAAACTCTGTGACATATTTTACCGTCCATTTTCGGAGACAGATTTTTTAAGCAAAAAAAGGGCAACCCTTTGAATCTCTTTTTGTGCTTTTAAGAAATTAATGTCGTTGGCTACAAAAATAAATTATAAAACATTTAAATTATAAAACATTTCTTTAAATGGTAGTAACGAATACACACATGCATTCAGTGATCCACTATTTCTTTGTTTTTTTTTTTTTTATTTTTATTAATAAATTAACTATCTAGTTTTTAGTTTTGTTGCATTGACTTTTGTTATTTTTATTATTAAACATATGTAGATACTTCCAGATGCAAACTTAGCTAGCTAAGCTTCAGCTGTACAAATAATTCAAAAACACAAAACGTAATACACACAACCTTTTTTGGACTAAGATCGTTAACGTGAAATTTTTGTTTTTGTTATCTGAGGTTTGCTTAAATTGAAGGGTCGGCGGTCAATGAAACTTTCAGATGTTGTGTTGGGATGGTTGATTAACATTTTCTCAAGTTTTGGACCTTGACGACCCTGTGCTAAAAGAAGGAAGGGTGGAGAACTGCAAAATTTTCGACCTTTTTCCGTTTTTTCCTCCATATTTTTTTTCCTTACGTTTTACGGCAAAAAAGAGTTCAGGGGGTCGATTCCCAATCTGTGGAAATGTGAAATGATAAATTTAATTACGCCTTAGACCTTGTGCCAATAGCGTTAAAATTGTTTAAATTTAAAATTAAAAATTTAACAATTTGGTCCCAGTCAAATTTGATCCCTTTTTATTGAGGTACTGTGTCAATTGAAATAAATAGGATTTTTAAAAATATAAATTTCCCATTGAGCTTATCAAGAAATATTCATATACCTTTAGTATGTTAATAACAATAGTTGACTATTGTTAACAATTTAATTTGATTTAATTTAATTAATTGTTGTCGTTCCTTTAATACAAAATTGATAAGTATTTCATTCAAGTGTGTCTCAGTATTTATATAAATGAATAAACAGTTTTTCGAAACAACACGAAACTTTCCAGATCGCTTTGGATATAATCGATAAAAAAAGATGCAAAAATCAACTCGGTCGATAATAAAAAGATGTACAAATGAACGCAGCAAAACAAATGTCAAAAATTAACCACTTGTTAAAATTTTAACGAGCTCCTGAGCAGGCTAATTTTTGACGTCTGTATTCACCTCAGTGGTTACAAAGTTTAGCCATAGGATCAAATTAAAGAGCACTTTTAAAGCAAATAGCACATGGCCTTAGCGTGAAATTCGATTCCCGATTTGTGAAAAAAATTAAAAGCAACTTCAAAAACTTTTCATAATGATAAATATCTTATCACAGTCAAATCGTTCTGTGAAGTGTAGTGAGAACTCTCTAACAGGACCTTACACTGAGTAGCAAAGAAGCAAATTAAAATTTGATAGATTGTATTTGATTTTCGTTTATAGTGGTACCTTAGCTCGAGTAAATTTGATTTAATTATGCTTCGTTCTCAATCTTTTTTCACAAACTTTGATTTTAAAACATTCGTATTCAAAGCTAATTTTGTTTTTAAATCTTCTTAAATCAAAGTGGTTTTCTCTGATTGAACGTAGTTTTTTCTCTGGCTGTTTCATTTAGTACTTTTTAGTACACACATTGACAGCTGTTTATCATAATAAGTTCGAGAATCGCATTATGCGAGTTCATGAAGTGATAAAATGAAAAGTCGCTGTGAAAAGTGAAATGATACATTTTTTATCACTCACAGTTTCACAGAGCGGGAATTAACTTCCAGCATTGTATATACTTTTCTATACTTTTCTACCACCAAATAAGCAGTTCACAACTTTCTTTAGATGGCGCTAATCCATGGTTGTACTATAGAAATTTATATACAATGCTCCCAGTTATGTTTTGTAGAACGTTAAATTTGGTGCAATGATGATTGTCCAAGTATTTTGTAGCATAAGAGTTATAGCATGGTAATTTTTTTTAATTTTGTTAAAAATTTTTTAAAAAAACTCAAAATGTGAACCTTTTTTTCTTTTCTCTCTTTTTTTCTTTTTCTTTTTTCTTTTTTTTTTTTTTCTTTTAAAGAAATTTAAAATGTTAACCATTTTTTCTTCCATTCTTCGGCAAAAGCATTTAGGTATGTTTTGTGTAGAACGTTAAATTTGCTACATTATTGACTGTCCAATCATGTTTGTATGTCACTTCGTAACCGAGATATGGCGCTCCAAAAATATGATAATTTTTCCAATTCTGATATGAAAAAAAATTGAAAAATTTGCTTGCTTAATTCGAAAAACTATCCTTTTCTTTGAGGGCCATATCTCGATTATGGAGTGACATATAAATAAGCTTGCATAATCAATATTGTAGAAAATGTAACGCCCTACAAAAAATTCTTGAAGCTTCTGCCGTAGAACGTAAAAAAATGGTAATAAGACAAGAACAATTGTAAACATTTACATAAAAAAAATGCAAAATTCGAAAACTTACCATTTTTTTGGAGTTCCATATATCCGTAACGACGTGAGATACCTATTCAATAGTGTAGCAAATTTAAAGCTCTATAAAATATAGGTACCTGATGAAAACTTTTGCCGTAGAACGAAAGAAAAAAACTGGAAAAATGTAAATTTTTGCCCCACCCCCTTTTTAGCCAAAGGTTATCAAGGTTCAAAATTTGAGAAAATGTTAATTAACCATCCCTGAACAACATCCCAAAATTTCATTGACCCCCACTCCGACCTTTTTACACCAGACCACATTTTTTCCTACCTTCCGAAAGTAACTTTCCAAATTATAGGACGAAGTTAATAGATGTTATATAGTTTCGTATATATCCCATACTTACGTTTAGGTAGAGGAGAATAATAGAGAACACCATTTTGTTTTTAAAAACTTTTTTTTCATACCTGATATAACTAAATACAATAAAAACGATTCAATTAAGTCTAAATCCACAAAGTTCACACAAAGAAAATGTCTGTGTTGTCCGCCGCGGCGTTAATGCTATTTTTTCGACTTTTTTTTTAATTTAGTTTTCCTAGTTGTATGAGGAAAAATATTTTCTACAACTCTGTATCACAAATATTTTTGGTAGATCATTTCCATTAAAAGTTTTTGCCAAAAAACTGTCTGTATATTCGAATGGAGCATTCCTTTTCGCATAAATGTTTTTGGGTGGAAATCAATCAATTTTGTGGAAAACATTGGTTGTTAATATCGCCACAAAAATTAGGAATTATCGCACAAATCTTACAAGAACAGTTTCCATACGATTTTTTTTTTCTGATTTTGCCTTTAATGATTTGGGCAATTTTGGACGTTGAATAGACAATTTGGGCCAAATTTCCTTTTTATTTTTGGGCTTCGGGCGTTAATTTTAATTTTTAGGCGAAATTTCCTAATCGATTTGGGCGATATTGCCTTAGACGCTATTGCTCAATGCCACCTATGTTAGTATATATAAGAATTGTTGGGCTTACTTTCTCGTCGTCAAAAATGATTACAAAAAAAAAATAAACAACTTCAGTAAACGAATAATATTTACTTAAAATCAAACATAGATAGGAAATGTGGTTACTAAAAAGTTTACATTAATTTAAAATCGTTATCTCCCCTATCCCGAAGACCTTACGCAATCTTAAATGATGTTGTTTAAAAAAAGAAGACAAAGAAACTAAAATATTTCCCAGTCCCACAGTACAGGTAAATCAGTCCTAAGCCTTCTCCGGACAACAACAAAGGCTCAAAGCCGTTAATGGTTTTTTCCCACATAAACCGATTAGTGCTGTGTTCCTTTGTTCCGCCCAATTCAATAATATGATCCAATTCAAAATAGCTTGACAACACAATGTTACCCGGCTTGTAATCATGCGCGCTACTGGTTATACCGTCACCATTGATTCGACGTGTGTGGGTTCAAATATAAGACACCATATTGCTACATTAGTAGTCGAATTCACAACTTGATGTTTCTCTAATAATCTGTCATAGCTCCATTCGATACAAACAGACTTCATCAAAATTAAGAATATAAAAAGGAGTCCAGGCATAAAATCGGATACCTGATGATGGTGAATAAAATTCTTAAGAATGTTTATCCGAACTGCAGGTGATTACACGATCGTTGATCGTCATATTTATTTGATTGCTTTTGCCGTGTAATAATCGGTTTCCTTTATTCTCATAAGCAGGGCAAACAAATAAAAACAGTAGGATGGTTATTCGGTATTATGGTCCATCGTAAATTTATTTTCATTGAATTTTGGAGGAAAACTAGAAACATACTCGTATCGTAAGTGAAACCTAGTTCTGCTTTTGATCGTCTATTAGGGTCCAACAATACGCCCCTGCATTGAGTAAGTGGCACAAGATAAACAATAGAAACATCTTTTCTAACATTTTTTATTTGTATGACAAGCTTCTAGATTTTGACTATATTTTCATAAAATTAACATTCCAACACTTTTCAAACTATTAAATTATGAAAAGGTATAAGCACCCACGCAAAGTAGAAAATTTGATTTTTTTGACGAACTTTCCAAAGAAAATGAACCTTATTTTATGCATTATTATATTTTATTTTAATTTTTTTTCATAAAAGGTAATATAAGATCTTTACCATTTGAATTCTTAAGATTATGGGGATTATGATATAAAAACACGACTGTCACCTAATAAAAGGTGTTCCGTATTGGTATTTTGTTTTTAAATTATTTGACACGGCCAAATTGACAGCCATTAAAAGTTTTTCCTGAGATTTATATTTGCACTTTCATAAAGATAAAGATAATAATATATAATGTAGATTACTACTCTGTTAACTAATCTACAAATTTGTGGAAAACTAATATTGCTTCTGTAAATCTACTTCGAAATCATGCTTAAACACTAATCGATAAAAATATACATAACAGATGGGTCATTCACATATACATACGATCTCCATCTCCGGCGGTTTTATATATAGCTTGAAGATTCGCAGCTCGTAAAGTTTTATAGTTTATGTTCTTACAATAAATTCTCTTGAAGTTGTCCTATACTAAAAAAAATGAACTTGGAAAACTAGGGGTGCGAATCGAGTAAGGTTATAATTGATATTTGACAGTCAAAATCATAACTTTTGCTCTATGTAAATTGATAAAGCGACACCTATTGAGGTGTTGCCAAAACAACACAATTTTCAGCGATTGCTTTACACATAGCCTCCTCTGTACTGCAGCGGATTCCTTCCCGCTGGTGGGCTTAAATTTTAGCAAATTGTGTCTACTTTGAAAGTGCATACAACTATTTTTCCTCGAATGCACTTTGTGAATAACTTATATAAGGCAAAAACTGAAAAAAGTACGAAAATGTTGAGGTTTTTTTACCACCACCAAAGTTAGCACAAGCTTTTCGAAGCTGCAAACTTGGTTTAACATTGTTTGTATCTATCCTAATAACTTCCCAACAAAATTAGCGATCTGCGATTTTTGCGGCCTAGAGCGATTTTTTTGTCTTTATTGACTGGCCTACTTTGGTTCAGAAATCATTCTTTCCGCCTGCTCGACAGCAGAGCTGAAAAAGGGTTAAATCATTTGGTGATTGCACTTTAAAACTGTTGCCAATAGATCTTCGCTCAGTCCATATTAACTACCAATACCCTTGTCTTGACTTTGATAAAAGTTTCAATGTGCTTTTACCTACCAGAGACGAATGGAAAAACGATACGGTATGACACCACAATTTTCACTGACGGCTCAAAGATGGTTGACGGAGTTGGGGCGGGTTTTTACTCCGACAAACTTAAAATTAGTCAATCGTTCCGCCTGCCCGACGCTGCCATCATATTTCAAGCTGAAGTGCTTGCTATTAAGGAAGCCTGTAGGATACTCAAACAAAAAACAATATCTAACCATAATATTCACAATGTAGACATTTGTATAGATAGCCAAGCTGCAATTAAAGCAATTAACAGCTGCCTGGTGTCTTCAAAGATAGTTCATCAATGCAGAGCAGAGCTCTCAGGTTTCAGTGATAGTATAAAAATTTCTCTAGTATGGGTCCCAGGCCATAGCGACATCCAAGGCAATGAGCGAGCAGATGATCTTGCTAGGCAAGGATCAGCCCTTCTCGTCTCTCAGGCGGAATCAGTAGATCTTCCACTGGGCTTCGTGAAGGGCAGAATATATGACCATTTCCTTTCAGAATCAACAAAGAGGTGGCAAGGTTTGGCAACCTGTAAAATAACTAGAAAGATATGGCCAACCTATGACAAAAACAGATCGAATGATTTAATAAAACGAAACAGAGAAGACACGGCCAGGGTCGTTGCAATCATCACTGGCCATTGGCCTATAGGCGAACACGCAGCTTAACTGCGCATACCTTTCAACAGCTACTGCCGTAGTTGTAGAAATCCGCTGGAGAAGGAAACTATTGAGCATTTCCTCTGCCACTGTCCGGCTCTGGCTAGGTCTCGCCTCCAGGCATTTGGTAGCCTGTTTCTCGACAACCTAAACGTGATGTCGAACAAAAGGATAAATGATTTTACCGCTTTTCTCAACAGCACCAGTTGGCTCTAACAAACCAAGCAATATACCTATATTTCAACTTTCACCTTGGAAGTTTTTGGAACTTCCCTTTAGGACTAGCTTTTCGGACTATAGCACTTACTCTATCTTGCGGCGAAAGCATCAAAACACGGATTTACACCTGGCAGGTGTACCGCCTTTGAACGGGCCTAGCCTCATATAGATCTAGTGTAAAGTTAATTGGTCGACTCTCAGTCCAAATGGAACCACCCAGCACACAGTGTGAGCTAGGTTCTACCCTTGTGACTGCGGGCACACACCAAAAACTGATCCCCTTAGCCTAACAGTCACTAACACTATATCACAAAAAATTAGGTCAAACGAGTTATGGTATCAAAACGGCGCTTTTCCGCGCTAATTGGGTTTATTCGGAACAGTTGTTCTGCGAAACCGCCATCTTACCTACCTACCTACCTACCTTGGTGATTGCATTCATTTGAATTAAAACTCCAACGAGATGAATTCCCAATTCATTTTGAATTCAGTGATTTAATTAACAGAATTCAAAATTATTTCAGAATTAAGCAAGTTCAAATCCATTCATTTTAAATTTTTTGACTGACTTCAAAAATGAATTCAGAATGCAGCGTGCTCAAATCCCATTATTAATTAATAAATTCGAATTCAGTGATTTAAGTCCCATTCATTTTGAATTCAGTCGTTCAATTTTGTTTTATAAAACGAAATCTTTTCCAATGCGATTATAATTTTTGTTTTATTCTAAAGAGAATGGCAACTAAACATCCTTAATCCTGAAAGCTATTTAAATTGATTGATTTTTTTGAATGGGACTTAAACGCTCTTAATTCTGAATTCATTTTGAATTTAGTGAATTAAGTCACTGAATTCAAAATGAATGGGATTTGAATATGCTTAGTTCTGAAATTATATTGGATTCCTCGATTTAAATTATGAATTCAAAGTGAATGGGAAATGAAAAAAAGTGAATTCGGAAGTCAATTTGATTTTAATTTATTTATATCAAATTGAATTCAGACTTCAGCCTGAATGCATTCGCTATTGATTTCATTCTTTTTCAGCTCTGCTCGATAACATTTGACGTTTGAAATGAAAACTTTAGATATCGTTTTTTGATCATACAGAAAATACGGTTCACAGTTCACACTTTCCATTTGTTTCATTCCAATAAGTTCTAAGCGATAAAATTATCGATTGTAAAAGTAACAGAACTTCATTGAAAGCGATTAAATCAGTTTTGTTCCAATTTTTATTTTTTCTTGATTAATTATATCGATGCGATAGTTACAGAACATGGGTACATTGAAAGCAAAACAAAAATACCAACACGGAAGGCATGAAAGAAACTACTATTTTGAGGTTCTCCATCATCTTTTGCGGGTTTCATTAAAACCAAGTAAACATTTTGATTGGGTAAAGCTTGGCTATATATCGTCTGACCTAGGTGCAACTTGCCAAAGAACTCTGGCATATGTCTCTATATATAAATTTTATTACTGCGATAAGCGAAATTGTATAAAGTGTATTTTGTATGCAACTGAAAACATAAAACTTTTAATCAAATAAAATCGTCCCTTTATTTACTCACATCACCACGAGCGTTATTTCCTCCACGTTTTATACTACTCTTCAAGCAGTATAAAAGGATTGCTGAGTGTTGAACAAACTAAGCTAAATACAAAGTAATCTACATACCGTTATACGCGAATTCCAATTCGTTGTAAAACAAAACATGCAATAACATCAAAAAGTATATCAACGATACACCATATACATACATTATATACACAATGCCTTAAGTAAAAAGTTCCGTATCCTGTGAAATTGCTGTCTTTTCAATCCCAGAGGCGTATATGATCCTGTCACGTTCAACGGTATGTCACACATTTTCCAACCAATATTGCCATCAGATCCCGACAGACGCACCATCATTGTGTGTATGGTATAAGGATAATAAACCTCCTGCTTGACTGAGCTAACTAAATAGGGTTTTCCATCGTGTAGAATATTGAGAAAATAGGGATACACATTAAAACACGCCGCCGATGATAATTTCCGCTTCAACGGCTTCATTATTGTGACGATATAACTTAACACTAAAATCTGTGAGCGATACACACATAAGTGCTGAATAATTAAACTTGTCTGAAGTATGTTGGGGGTTGGGGAGGCCTAAATCTGCCCTTAAGCAAGCATCATTATGTGTAGATATGCGGATGCGGAATTCCTTCGTTTCAATAATGTTCTGAGAAGAAGGGTTGACAAGTTGTTCTAATGAAGTTAACATGCTATATCTACATATTCGTTGCCATCTCGTTATGTTGTTGTTAACAGAGAAGATATTGTCATTCTCCACCCATATTTATTTTTTGCAAAAGCTTATACATTTTGTAAGTGTAACGTTTTATGATTAAGTTAATATTACTTTGGTTTAAAGGAAATAGAAAGAGAAGTAAATTGATGATTGTTGTTGTTCCGTAATAATTTTAAGTGAAAAGATGTTCTGCAGGGTGTTTAAAGAACAACTCACCCGATATTGTTTTGTTATATTAAACTTATGATTATTTTAATTTAATCTATTACTTTTTGAAGATAATAACGTCCAAGTGGATGCAGCCATTTTTGATGAGGCGATGACTATTTGAGTTCTTTTAAACTCAATTTTAATCGTGTTGGCTAAAACTTCGGGCTTTTGGAATTTCAAGTTTGAATATGGTAATAATCGCGATCTCTGTACGGTTACATAGTCCTGTTGGGACTTATATCTCTCCTCCAGCATCAAGACTGGTTGTCTGATTAGGTTCCGCTTCATTTGCGTGATATTGCTGTCTTATTCTGTAACGGCAATATTACCTCTGGCTATAGGTACCCACGCCCCATATGTAACTTCAGGCTTTTCAATACGAAGTATGCTTTAACAGGAGATATTTCATTGCGCTTTCTTATCAGATATGATTGTTTTTCTTTGAGTCCTTCTGTGGTCTTACAAGTTAACTACGATCCTTCAAGAAGTAATTTTCTATCAGCTTCAGATAATATGAAAATTTTAATATTATTTAAGCTTTCCATATTATCTTAAATGCACTCAGAATATAATTACCCGCAGCAATTTATTGAACCACTTCCTTAATCGTCCCAATCGTTAGAGGCTTTTTCCAAACTGCCCTGCCCGTGTCCCACTGATGTTGCTCCATGCTTAGCAGTATAATGCGGGTCGTGTTTCAACAATCATTCGCAAAGATTAACCAATCTGCGCTAAAACCTGTAATTTCCGTTCTTGAAACTCTGTGGTCTGCCCGTTTCCACTATGTGATATATGATTCATAATTCAGTCAATCTTGTGATCCTACCATTCTTTTCTCTTACTATTATATTGATTGTAAAGCTTGACCTCGGATCTCTTGATTCTGAAATCCACAAGAATGTTTTCCGAGGGTTTATAGCGAATCTTATCCATTCTCTGGTGACTAAACGCCTCAGCTGCAGAAAATTATACTTATTGAAACACAAATTGAATCTTCTGTTCACCAGCTAGTATTTAGATTTGTTGCTTCTGTTCACACGCTGGGAATCGAAGAGTTGTGACGCCTCAATTAGCGGTATGGCACCTTATTCTTTTATGATCACCAGATGTGAAAAACGAAACTTCTTGTTCAGTCTGTTTGTTCCGTTAGAACCACATCTAGCAGTGATATCTTAAGGGAATAAGATGACCTGATAATTTATTATGACAGGAAATTAAACACAAACCATCTGTGTAATACTCCGACAACATAAGCAATTATTTACCTTTACGATCAGTTTAATAAAAGCAAAATTAAATAAAAAAAGAACTGAAAATAACCCTGCTGATTCTTCATTCCTTGCCCAAAGACAAATCCTTACTCTGCCATTAAATCAACTTAATCATTCATTTGTCTTAATTCCGAGAATATGGTTGCATAAATAAAAACATCCACATTCCAGAACATTTAATAATGCTAACATTGTCACACTTCGAACAACACAATGATTCCATAGTAAGGATGCATCCATCCATGACAAAACAGTGTTTCCAACCAAGAGATTGCCGAACTAATATCACGTCTATATAGATGATATTACCATAAAAGAAAACTCATGTTATTAATGTTAGCCCATAGAATATGCTGTTTTATTCATGGAAAGACAAAAAGTGTTTACGGTCTCCATCAGAATCGTTGCAATCGCTCAACTTGCTAATGAGTGTCTTCTATACGTGTATGTAAATTTTGAAAACAATTAATTTACACCGGTTAACATTTAATGGGAACAACAGACTGTGATTTCGTTCGGTTCGGACAAATAGCAGTAATTTGTATCCAAAATTCTTATCCAAAAGCGGATAAATGATGTAGGTACATATAGAAAGAATCAGTGTTTTGGAACAACGTGTGCACCCCAATGTATATACGATTATGTGAAATCTTGGGATCATAGTAAGAAATTTATTTAACTTTTTTAGAGGTATTTGCAAACAAATTATTCTTACGACTTTTTAGAAGTTGATGCCTTAGGTGCATTAAAATATATCTGAATCTCATTCTACCGTTATATAGACAAACTGTAGTTGCTTTGCAGTTTTGAATACAGCTTTTTCCGCAAACAGAGATGCATATACAACTATATTCCACACTTTCATAAAGTCGACTACCTGAAGCCTTGAAGGAGTCCTTTATTTTAAGAAAATTTATTTCCAACTTCGCGCTTTTTTAGAAAATATTTTGTACTAAAAAAATTGCGCTTTTAAAACGTAATCCATTTGTCAAAGAAACTTTAAAGATTTAGCCCATGGAAAATTAGACAAAATAACACGGCGATAGATTACCTTTATCATCTGTCATTTTCCATAGAAAGAAAGATTGCTAGAATGCTATAGAATGTATGGTGGGCATTTGATAGCTTAATATTTCATACTATTTCAGTCCAATTACAGAGTAAACAGAAAAGTCAATATGAAAATGACAGCTCATAGAATACTATCTCTAGCATGCTATGAGCCGAGCAAGATGCAGCAAGAAATGTAAATGCAAAATTACGAAATAATTCCGACAAGGCGACAAAGCATGGGATTTTGCTGGAGACCTTCGTTTTGATGTCTTTAGTAAATCCTTTAAAGTACCCCTTATTTTTCCCGACGGCGACGCTTCATTTTTTGTTTAGGGGGGAAGTGAGAGGAAATTTAGTTTTTTTTTTCTATTTTCTCGGAAAATGTTAATGAGAATAGCCCTATTCTGGGGCCAAATTCCGCAAGCGTGAGTTTTGCTGTGAATTTTGAAGAAACTCCGGTTTGCACAAATGCTTACTCAAGAGATTCCGCAAAATGTTAAATATTTGAGAGCGCTGAATAAATTTCTGTTCGTTAATTGTCTTGTGAGCTGAATATTTTGAGTATCGGTTTTTGTTTATTTTTGTTATTTTAAATATTTTGTGCTCACGCTCTGAAATAAGGTGAGACATTTTATTTAAAACTGACGCAAGAAATTCACAGGCACATTTGAGGAATCGGAATGAGTCTGTTTACACATTTTTTTGTGCGCACAGCAAAACTCAGGCTTGCGGAATTTAGCCCCTGCTAAACAGAATCGAACGTTCAATTCACCTCTTCGATTCCAGTTCGCTCGTCGTCTATATTCTGTTAAAATCCGGGGATACTACCTTATCAACCTTAGTTTCGAATCTTTGGAATATAAATTTTGATTGAAATGTCATTAATATTTCAAAAATTGTATAAAAATAAAACAAAATCACAACGATTGCATACCGCCGCGACTTTTTTCGAGATTTTAAATTGAATTCGGGAGTTTAACAATTGAAGTGAGACACCCAAAAGTGTGTGTGTGTTTTGAAAGTGTGATTGCTGGTAATGTCATGTGTGTCGATGGATCTTAAGTTGCTGACAAGATCCCGTCTGAATACTATGTACATCGGTACCTATATACATTGTTGCTAGATCAATAAGATAACTAAAAATAACTAAAACGTTGCGTTGGGTGGAAAAAGGGGGTAAACGGGTTAATTGATACGAAAAATCGGTATATTTAAATGGACGAATGATTAGTTAACTATCACTGCAAATGCAAATACCAACTACCACCTTCTTCCACCCAAAATTCTTCAATTACATTTTTATTTATATTTTGCTCAATTTGCTATTTAAAGTGAAATTTTTCTATAGAGCTAATCTAATCGCTCGTTTATGAGAATAGTGAACTGAGTTACCGACAAATAATGTTTCTCTTCGAAAGTTTATTTTCGACAAATCCTTCCCGCCGCCTGTCGTTTAACAGAATAGAGCAGAACTGAGTTCCGGGAATCATTCCCCCGCCGCCGTTTAACAGAATGGATTGGTTTCGAAATCTCGCAAATCAAAATCTCGCTTCTCTCGCATAATAAAATGCAATTTTTTTCCGGTATTTAATATTCTTATTATTTGTCTATGTACCTAATCAAAAAAAAAACGCGTTGCCAGATTGTGTCTTAGTTTTTGAGAAATAAGAAAAACAAAAGATACTTTGTACTAGAAAAAAATAATTTTTGGGTTTTCTACGTATCTTTTCTAAGTATCTTTTTTTTTCTTATCTCTCAAAAACTAAGACACATTCTGGCATCGGATTTTTTTGATTCAATAGACAATCAATAAGAATGTTAAATACCGGAAAAAAACTGGATTTTATAATGCAAAATTTTGTAGTAATTCAATTCAATTTTTTTTTTTTCAAAATTTTGACTTTGAAAATTTACTTTTAAAGAACTATTTATTAAAACAACTTTAAACAAACGTTTAAATAAGAAGTGGTGTTCCAGCTTTCATAAAAGCTATGTCAGATTACCGTATGTGCTATTGTTGATTTTTGGTAAATTGTTTAACATTTTAAGTCAATTTTGCCCCTACCGCCTGAATGGGGAGTGATAGACCCCCCTTCATACTTATTTTTTCATACGATTGTTTTCTTCTCTTGACACAATTTACTTTCTTTAGCCTGTGTGTTCATGTTATGGGAATCCCCACAACCTACTACGTAGATATTTTTTATACTGCTACTCTTTAATAGGTACAACTACGTACACTAAAAAATGCTGTATCTTTACACCAATTGCAGGTAAATTGACATTTGAGCATATATTCTTGAAGGAAATTTAATTTTCTACAACTTTTAGATTCACAACTTTGTGCTAAAAAAAATGTGGAAAAAAGTCCCCAACAAAAAATTTGCCGAAAAATCATATTTTTTGGATTTTTGCATCTTTTTCCAGAGAGGATATCTTAAACACGGTTCTATTTTGCAAAATAATGTGTGGTAGCAAATTGTAGGAATTTTTATCAGCTAGATTTTGCATCCTGATTTTTTTTTTGTACGACGCACCGTCTTCGAGATTATGCTGATGCAACCGTGAGAAGATCCCTTTTAACCGCGCCCCAGCCCCGCGGAACTCCGATCACCGGGGATTTTTTATTGCGAGTACATGGGACCCCCACCTACACATTCCCGAAAAAATTGGAACTACACGAATTTTTTGGTTTATTTTTATTAGTTTGACTGGACTATAAGTGACTATTCTGTTACTCTGACAACAGTCGGAAACATACATGATGTTTGGTTTTGTTTATGACTTCTGTCAAGGATACGGATTTGAAAACCAATAAAATACTTTAAATATAAGTTATTTGTTTTTTTTTAAGCCTGGTTAGGGTAGCATAATAGATACTTAGTACATGTAAGAACCTTCAAATGTGTTATTCACATGTTTCGGTGATGGCGCTGCTCCATGTTAGTACTATAGAAATGTAATACACAGGGTGATTGGTATAATGTGCACCAAAAAGCTTGTGCGTGTAGGTGGGGTTAAGACAAGAAAAAAATCGTATGGGAGGGGGGGTATATTTCCCCCCGTTTAGGCGGGAGGAGCAATTTTCTAAAACATTGACTTAAATCAGAAAAAAAAATATTTAAAAACAACGGTGAATGATACAAAGCCTTGTGAAAGCCAGTAAACTACTCTTTTATTTAATTTTTAAATTAAGTTGTTTAAGTGAACAAAAAATTAATTTTCAAACTCAAAATTTAAAAAAAAAAAACAAAAAAAAAATGTTTGAACTAATTTTTTTCAAAATTTTATGTAAATAACTATTATTTTTATTTTCAAAATTCAATGCTCTTATTAATTTTTAGTCAAAAATAGAAAACTGGATGCCAAAATGTATCTTAGTTTTTGAGAAATTAAAAAAAAATAAAAGTAAAACTAGTAAGTAAAGTAAAAAGTTAATTCGTTTTTTTTTTATTATTTTATTAAAATCGGATGGTATGTAATAAAAAACAAAAAAGGGATAATTCCCTAATTAATAATTGACCCGAGGAGGTCAAATTTTGGAAAACCAAAAAAAAAGTGTTTTTCTTGGAAAAAATACTTCTAGTTTTTCTTAATTTCTCAAAAACTAAGATACATTTTGGCATCCAATTTTCTGTTTTTGACTAAGAATCAATAAGAGCATTGAATTTTGAAAATAAAAATAATAGTTAATTACATAAAATTTTGAAAAAAATTAGTTTAAAATTTTTTTTTTTAGTTTTTTTTCAAAATTTTGAGTTTGAAAATTAATTTTTTTAAAACTGTTTACTTAAACAACTTAATTTAAAAATTAAATAAAAGAATAGTTGTCTAACTTTCCAAAAAAATATAACAAGGCTTTGTATCATTCACCGTTGTTTTTAAATAATTTTTTTTCTGATTTAAGTCAATGTTTTAGAAAATTTCCCCTTCCCGCCTAAACGGGGGGAAATAGACCCCCCCTCCCATACGATTTTCTTCCTGTCTTAATCCCACCTACACGCTTAAGCTTTTTGGTGTACCTTATACCAATCACCCTGTATACAATGGTTTTGTGACCAAAAAGCTGATCCTATACTTGTATAATCCAAAAACATACCAAAATAATTCATTCTGAGATTTGCATTTTAATTTAAAATTAAAATCAGATATAAACAAGCACCAGGCACCGAACATTACCATTAATAAGATATTGTATCCTTGTCTATAAAAAAATTAGGTAATAACAAAACCGCTTTTCAGTTTTAAATGCACAAACATTTTACAGGAAATAAATTGATTTATCGACAAACTATACTTTGTACACAAAACACTTATCATTGATTTACTTGTAGTTCATTAATGTCTCCACCATTCTGAGGATATAACCGTGATTTATGGCCAAAGCTATACCCTTCTAAACACCTTAATAGTGACATTCCCTATAGACTGATCGTTATGCACAGACAAGAATCAATCTACCTGAGTACATATCCCTCCCACGTATAAACATTTATATCAACGAGCAATGTTATGAATTCTAAATGACAAAATCGATCTGAGAACATCCCGAATAATCCCAAAATGCCACTCAGCTCAGCCCCAAGGGCATGTAGTTTTTGTTTTGTGTCGTGACAGTGTTTGCCTATTTTGCAGCTTAGCATTTTATTCATGACGGATACTCTGCCATGGACATTAATTCACCCTCTCAAAAAATGTAAAAGAAAACTAAAAAAAAACGGTTTTTTTTGTTCGTATAAAACAACAAGCCGGTATCTAATTTATGAGCTTCTGATTTACAAGCCGACAAGCCAAATACATGTCAGCGCATATCCAAAGCAGAATGAAGAAAAATTCCGATTTCTCATGCTCAAAAATGCCAGAGCCCATGTCCAGTTCGTCCATGTATAGATACACAGGAGCTGAACTGTATAGATACCTTTTTCATCGTACAAGGACCACCATCGATTTGAAGCAGTCAACTCTTGATTTACTCTACTCAATACGCCACCTTATGCTAATAAAACGTTTCAAGACAAATGACTGTCGCAACAGACAAGATTAAAGCGTGGAAAAAGCAATTCGACTTTGAGATCACAGACTACTATGAGGATGGATTTGAACCCTTTGTTCTGGCATAAGCAAATGATTCCCCACTGAACAACCATTAGGTAGACACAAATTTGCCATTCTGAGGAATTTTAAAAATCATGAGCTTTCTAATACAAAAGGGACCACATTATCGAGAAATAGTTTTGCAAGTTTCGAATCCTCCCATTTCATGTTCGAATTTAAGCAGAAAACCAAGAACCTTTGATGATGCTCGTACTTATGCAACTCAGCTCTTTTTTTTTCTTAAATAGATACTGGCATAAAAATGTTACTTTTGATCCTTAAAGCCATTGTTGTCGTCTCATCATCCTTGGAAAACTTGTGTCTGTCTTCAAGGTAATGGTGTTACTCCTTTGTTGTGTAGATACTTATACAATTTTTTCAACAGCATCAATGTTTATTTAAAATGTATTTCATTAAATATGAATGGCTTATTTAAACTATATAAAAAGACAACATAATTAGAAATCAATGATGATGAACAAAATAACATTTTAACTATATGGTCATACACTAAAGCGTTGTGCTAACAACCAAGTACATTGGATAAGGAAGGATTTGATGATTTTAAGGTTGACGACTACTATTAGGATACGATAAATGTCATTAATGGATAATGAGATTTCGATTTGCACTCTTAAATTCATATGTTTTTCCAAGAGTTTGTCTGTAACGTCAATTGGCATCGTAAAGTGGCAGCATAGGACTATGAGGTTGCGATTGACTCGATCGGAAAGGTACAGTACCTACTTGACTTTAGATGGCAACAAAAATGTCTCCCCAGCCAGCAGTGCTCCTAGATAGCCACTTCCAATTAAGCACCGCAAGTTGGCTAAATAATAAAAATAAAAATAAAAAGTTATAGAAAAACGAGTTTTTTTTAAGAATTTTCTCGATTAGTTTAAGTAATATTGAATTTTAATTTAAGTTAGTTTTTACGCCGAAAGGCAATTTTAATATATAGCTATAGTATAATTTAGGGCGCCCGCATGGGGCCAGTAAGTAAGTTAAGTTATTCTGTAAGCTATAGTTTTTAAGGTTTTTTTCTAGCATTTAAGTTAGTTATAAGTTAAGTTGAAAATAAAAAATTGAGTTTTAGGCTGAGATCGTTTTCTTTTTGTGTGTCTCATGCATTAGACGGTCTTCCCATGCTGCGTACACCATCAGGATTTCGAAGACTCGTCGGGCGCTGGTGTCCATACGCTACACAAGACCCAGCCATCTCAGACGCTGAATTTCCAGCTTCTTTACCAGGTTAATACCGCTGTATAGCTGGTATAGTTCGTCATTAAATCTTCTTCTCCACACTCCTTCTATACACACAAGACTAAAAATCACTCGATGAATCATTCTATTAAAAGACCCAAGTAACTTTTCGAGTCTTTTAACGTCCATGCTTCCGCCTCATACAGCAGCATTTGGATGATCAAGGTCTTATACACCCTCTCCTTGGTTCTATGAGATGGGGCCTTTACTACTTAAATGCTTTCTTGTTATACACAGGCCAAAGAAACAGCAAGAGGTGGTGGCGAAAATTGGAAGGATGAGGTAGGAAATGGATTGGGATGTGACAGATGAAGTGTAGAATGCACAGTTCCGGGAGCGTGGCCTGCTTGCTATGCGCAGCTTAACTCGCCGGACGGGATGGGATCTTGTCCCCCGAAATTACAACTCACCAGCAACAAAACACATATCAGGCCGAGAAAGACAAAAAGACTTTCGAAAAAGAGACAGCGGACGTATTACACCACACCTAGAGGCCGCTGCGGATGATATGCAGCTGGCCATCGTTACCCACCTAATCTGGAAATCCAGTGGCCTATTTAGAAATCCCAAGGTAAGCAAAGTCCTTGACTACTTCGATATTAAATCTATCCATAGTAACGTTTTGTCTACGACTTGGCTCTGTACAATTCGTCTACCCACGCTATCATACGCGTTAAAGAGGTGGTGATATATCGATCTGGAATCTCTGGTTTTTTTCCAAAATCTGTCGGAGTGTGAACATTTGATCGACGTTTTACTTGCCTGGACCAAAACCACAATCAGATCGTTTAAATGCCAAGGTTCTATTCAGCTTTAAACAGTTCAGCTGGTAAGCAGTCTGCACCAGTCTGGCAATCGCTAACCGCACTTGATTAAGATCAGGTGGATGCAAATGTTGGCCATCATATCGTCCAAATTAGATGGAATTAATCTTCTCGCAGCGGAATGTCGGCTATCTGCGCCGTTTATCAGTCTAGAGAAATTTTCTTTACAGATCCTTAGCACTGACTCATCTCATCTCGGCAAGCTTCCCTTCCAGATTAAAAACCCTGTATGGTTGCACTCCTGCCGGTGCAACCCTCAATAGACTCGACCGCTCGCTTCTCGTTCTCTATTTTTTTTTCCTGAGAAGTCTGCGTTTCCCACTAATTATTTTTTTCCGTAGAGCTCCTGGACTGCTCTCTGGCAGTAGTCCTGTTTCTCAGTTGCCTGCAGCATTGCCTAGTAGGCCTCGTTCTTCGCTGCATGTGCCAACTGGCATTACTCCTCTAACCAGGTGTTTTGTTGTGGACGCCTAGTAAAACGCAGCACATCAGAGGCGTAATTTTGAATGATTTCTTGAAACAGCCCTATCATCGTAACCGATCGTAGAAAAATTGTATCCGATTTGTACGAAGGGTACGAATTTTGTATCTTGGTAACCGTTCCGATTAATTAATATGGCATGCCTTCCAAAAAAATTAAAGAGTGCGTCGAAAATGACTAAATCACAGCAACGCGCAGTAAATTGGTGCGATGCATCATGCATGGCGATTCTAAGGTTTATGTAAGTTCCGTTCCGATTGCCTCCGACAGCTTATCGAAGGCAGAATTTCGTTGATATGAAAAATAAAAAAATAAACAAATAAAATAGAGGTTACTGCCGTATTTGAGTTTTGGTCTGGTATGGTGACCAAGGAAACGAATAAGTTACTCTGTTTGAAATTAATAACAAGCAAGACCATGAACAAAATAAATGTGCCGATCGGAACTTTTGTCCGATTGTAGGTTTCTCCGTACGGATACGATTATAGGGCTGAATATCTCCACTGGTTCTTTGTACTTGCTGCTGGTGGCGGACTTGTTGAAAAATTGGAAGAAAACTATAGAAACGCGGTCAGCAAAGGTTCTTGCGGTTTCTTGCTATTGTAGCTTCGTGATACCGAATTCTCAGAGCAACAGCTCGGCGTTGTGTTGTAATGCATACGTAACCTAGAATGCTCTAACATCCAAGATACTGGAAGCATGTCTGGAGTCTATCGCGATCAATTTAGCTGACAGTCTTTTGATCACTGCTTTGCGAAGTCCCTTTGTGCATATCAAGGTACGGGAAAGAATTGCTCGATATGATGACATTTAACGGTAGGGAAGTTACTCCGACGCACATTCCCCATCCAGGAGGATGAGACTCTGAGAAAGCTCCAAGAGTAGGTAGCCGAATAAACAGCTTCTTAAAGGCCTCAGTTTCGAATATGTCGAACCTCAACCTAACTGGACTGGTAGACCCCACCATTGATTCCATCTGGGAAATTCCTGCTCTGCCGATTTGATGAAAGAAGAAGTGCCCTATTCCGTTAAATGCCCCCAAAACCTTCCAAAAAGATAAGTTTCCCAGATCTCAGATTAATGTTCTATAAGCGCCTGATGTTCACAACGGGGAGGTAGGAGTTGGTACTCAGGGGTGGGTTTTGAGAAAATCTGTGGACGATTGTGTCTCCTTGAATGCCAAATTTTCTTTTATTCCTTGCGATAATCTTTTTTTTCAGCCCAAAAGGATTGATCCTTAAACATAAATAAGATCAAAAGAGATACATCAGAACACAACATAACGAATGCGACATATTTTCAACTAACATAAATGTGCCGATCGGAACTTTTGTCCGATTGTAGGTTTCTCCGTACGGATACGATTATAGGGCTGAATATCTCCACTGGTTCTTTGTACTTGCTGCTGGTGGCGGACTTGTTGAAAAATTGGAAGAAAACTATAGAAACGCGGTCAGCAAAGGTTCTTGCGGTTTCTTGCGATTGTAGCTTCGTGATACCGAATTCTCAGAGCAACAGCTCGGCGTTGTGTTGTAATGCATACGTAACCTAGAATGCTCTAACATCCAAGATACTGGAAGCATGTCTGGAGTCTATCGCGATCAATTTAGCTGACAGTCTTTTGATCACTGCTTTGCGAAGTCCCTTTGTGCATATCAAGGTACGGGAAAGAATTGCTCGATATGATGACATTTAACGGTAGGGAAGTTACTCCGACGCACATTCCCCATCCAGGAGGATGAGACTCTGAGAAAGCTCCAAGAGTAGGTAGCCGAATAAACAGCTTCTTAAAGGCCTCAGTTTCGAATATGTCGAACCTCAACCTAACTGGACTGGTAGACCCCACCATTGATTCCATCTGGGAAATTCCTGCTCTGCCGATTTGATGAAAGAAGAATTGCCCTATTCCGTTAAATGCCCCCAAAACCTTCCAAAAAGATAAGTTTCCCAGATCTCAGATTAATGTTCTATAAGCGCCTGATGTTCACAACGGGGAGGTTAGGAGTTGGTACTCAGGGGTGGGTTTTAAGAAAATCTGTGGACGATTGTGTCTCCTTGAATGCCAAATTTTCTTTTATTCCTTACGATAATCTTTTTTTTCAGCCCAAAAGGATTGATCCTTAAACATAAATAAGATCAAAAGAGATACATCAGAACACAACATAACGAATGCGACATATTTTCAACTAACATAAATGTGCCGATCGGATCTTTTGTCCGATTGTAGGTTTCTCCGTACGGATACGATTATAGGGCTGAATATCTCCACTGGTTCTTTGTACTTGCTGCTGGTGGCGGACTTGTTGAAAAATTGGAAGAAAACTATAGAAACTCGGTCAGCAAAGGTTCTTGCGGTTTCTTGCGATTGTAGCTTCGTGATACCGAATTCTCAGAGCAACAGCTCGGCGTTGTGTTGTAATGCATACGTAACCTAGAATGCTCTAACATCCAAGATACTGGAAGCATGTCTGGAGTCTATCGCGATCAATTTAGCTGACAGTCTTTTGATAACTGCTTTGCGAAGTCCCTTTGTGTATATCAAGGTACGGGAAAGAATTGCTCGATATGATGACATTTAAGGGTAGGGAAGTTACTCCGACGCACATTCCCCATCCAGGAGGATGAGACTCTGAGAAAGCTCCAAGAGTAGGTAGCCGAATAAACAGCTTCTTATAGGCCTCAGTTTCGAATATGTCGAACCTCAACCTAACTGGACTGGTAGACCCCACCATTGATTCCATCTGGGAAATTCCTGCTCTGCCGATTTGATGAAAGAAGAAGTGCCCTATTCCTTATGTCCTAATGCCCCCAAAACCTTCCAAAAAGATAAGTTTCCCAGATCTCAGATTAATGTTCTATAAGCGCCTGATGTTCACAACGGGGAGGTAGGAGTTGGTACTCAGGGGTGGGTTTTAAGAAAATCTGTGGACGATTGTGTCTCCTTGAATGCCAAATTTTCCTTTATTCCTTACGATAATCTTTTTTTCAGCCCAAAAGGATTGATCCTTAAACATAAATAAGATCAAAAGAGATACATCAGAACACAACATAACGAATGCGACATATTTTTAACTAACAAGAGTAAACTTACTCGGATCCTCTATGTACTTATGCAGAACGTGTGGGCCGCTTATTTCATGTCAGTGACCAATTCTCCACATACTCTCGGGCTTCAGTGTTAATATAATTATTACAGGAGAGAAAAATCGCACCCGAACGAGGATCCTCGACTCGATCACTACACGAGGTCGCTACATCCTCGATTTTAATTCCGAAGCAAGCATGTTCGCGTTAACAAGTTGTTTCGTTTCGTTACAACCCGTGGGTGGATGTGGATTGTGAATCCGATACGGATGCACTTGAATTCGCGCAACGACACCATTCGATCGCAGACAGAGAATCCGCGGTGCGAAGATGGTGTTGCTGTAAATTAAGCAGCAGCAACAGAAACAGACACAACATCATCGAAGAACCAAGTTCCAGGACCGACAGGCCGGATAGATAGATGAAGGAAATCGCGCTGTAGGATCATATCTTGCCAATTAAATTTGAATTTATTTCGTAGCTGATTTAGTTTTTGAACATCGTCAGCGTAACCGTCATCGTCAGCGTCATCAAACAGCCAACAAAAAGCTGTTAAGGGATCTGCTTCAAAGACAGCACCTCTTAGCCAGAGCATGAAAACTGTTGGTCAGTCGTCTGGGTAGATTTAGCATCGTTTGATCTGATTTTGGATCATTCGGATGCAAAAAAAAAAAAAAAAGGAAATACACGCCAAATCCATTGAGCAATAAAATACAAACATAACGACTTTGATAGATGTCTTTTCTGGGGTGCGGTGCGGTGTGAAACGATCGAGGCGTGAAGATCTTAGGTTGTGTTTTTAACTTTAACGAGTTTAAGATCCCGTTTCCTGGGTATGTGTCGGATGTTGGTGGTTGGTGTGCCAAAAGGCAGAACAGAGGACATCGACAACTACTATAAGGTCGAAAAATCAACACCCAACCCAATTAATCAAAGTCGCGACAATTCCTGTCACATGAGGCACCCGTTTCCTTCAGGCACACCAAAAGATGCTGTCCATGAATGGAGAAAAGTCGTATTGAGTCCGAAGCAGTGGATTAGAAAGAACAATAATATTGAGAAACTTCCTTTTTAGTAGAAAAAAAAGGTTCATGACAAAAGGTTTATCGTCGAACGCTTTTATGAAACCCGCGACAAAATACCATTCCTTAGTGGTTTTTCGTGTAATTCCAGTGAGGAAACAATTCAAAGTTGACAACGTTTTCAATAAAATTAAAGGACACAGTTGAGTAGCACATACATGCTCATGTATCTTTTTGTAGTAAATTTTCTTGTCTTCTCTTAAAAGTAAAAATGTAAAACCGTCCTTCGGTTTTCGTCTCCACCCACTAAGTAAACCAAATATCGGGAATCTTGGCGATGTTTTCTGAGGTAAGCTCATCACCAGTCGTACCCTACAAGCAAATTTTAAAGTAAAGCGGTGGACCGGTGCATATTTTGTGGTCTCGTTTGAGGTCATTAACATTAACATTAACATTAACATAGATGGGAAATAGAAGTAGAATAATGAATATTCACATAAGAACAAGTTATGGTTCGATGGTTAAGATGGTTCGATTTTTATCTAGTTTTCGTTCTTGCTCACAGTTCACATTCAGTTTGGGCATAAAGATTTACTGGCAGGATTATGAAAAATCCTTCTAAAAGGTAACAGTTGATATATAATCTAGAGTAACTTTACTAAATTACAAGCTCCTGGATGTGAGTAAAAGGTATTTATACTTATTAGACAATAAAGCCGAATTTTTCAGTGCGATATCATCCCAAAGTTAATTCTGATGAAAACATGTTTGTCAGTTAGTTTGATATCACGACTCAACTCACCATATTTGACTTAGTTAACTCCGATTAAACTCGGAATCTAAAACTTACAGATTAACATGTTTTCATAAGAGTTAATTAGATATGTTAACCAGATTATTTCTAAAACGGCTGCACCGGTTTGACGAATGTCTGTAAAGTTCGATTAATAATCAAACATTTTGGAAACAAATTTTTACTTGCGGTTATAGGTACTATAAGGCAAGCCTTCTGTCTGTCTGGGTGTATTATCACCTGCAGCTTAAATAATTGGTCCAATTTTCCTCAAACTTGGTACAAACTGTTTTTAGATAAATATTCCCGGACTTTTTTTTTAATTGTTGACCTATATAAATAACGAGACCTACCATATAAGCGTAACACATAATTCCATTTTACTCGAAAAAAATACGATCTATTTTAACAAAATTTCATATGAGTGATTTGTTGCCAATGGTGATGTCCTTCGACTGAATTTTTTTATCAGAATCAGCTTATTAACGGTACCTGCCATAAAAGCGTTTTTTATTACTCCGACAATCTTTCGAACGGCTGCACCGATTTTAAACAAATTTAATATTATGGAACTACCGTTTAACCTGAATAACACTATTATTTTTTTATTGTCAAAAACCGATAATTCTAATTTATTAAAAAAAAAAAACATAAATTTTGATATAAATTTTATGTCATTGATTTGATGTCAATGGGGATGTCTTTTATCTGTTTTTTTTATAATCAGCTTTTAACGGTACCTGCCATAGAACCATTTTTTATTACTCCGACTATATTTTGAACAGCTGCATCCATTTCGACAAAGTTAAATATTCTAAAACCACTGCTTAATTTGAATAATACTGCGGAAATTTTTTTTTTAAGAAAAGTAATTTTTGAAAAAGTTTTTTCTTCTGGCAAAAACAAATTTATGGTAATTTTGATAAAATTTTGCATGAGTGATAAATTAATATTAAAAGATTAAATTAATCAATTTTTTTTTTTTTTGAAAATAATGATATACAGAAAATGTCTTTTCAAAAAAAATGGTGAAACCAACTTCCAAGTCTTTAATACGAAGGCAACTTTCCACAAGATCAAGGTTGTATGGCCCAGTCGTTTTCCAGGCGTTTTCCAGGTGGAACTGCTGGCAATCAAAGAATCATTGTTGAAAACATTAGCGAACTTTCAGAAGTTAGCATAAGGAATCTTCTCGGATTTCTAAACACGACTATATGGTTTAAACACTATAAATTATTGTATCAATATATCACCTTTTCCAGGGGCCGACATAATGGATCAAGAGAACTACTTGATCTCCATTGGAACCATATCTCAAGCCGTGTTATATCAACTACAAAACCATGTTTTTTTCCCTAAAATTGGTTGAACTCACGGGCTAACTGGTCCTACCCTAAGCCATCCAGCACCCTGTCTAGATAGACCTTTTTACTGAAGACAGCCATATCGAAGCTAATAGCCTTGGCATAAAACCTGATGGGGGGAACCGGGCCACTACCCCTTGGTGAGACATCCGAAGATCTCTTGTTTACTTATGGAAGTTACTTGGTAATAAACGGACTAACTCTCAAGAAACCTTAAAAATAGTTTCCCTGTTCACATTCTTCTCAAACTGACAAACAGATCAGGAGAACTTTGTGAATTCCCGTTATAACCATAAACATAGCCTTGCAGGCGGACTATGGTGGCTACGAGACCCATATCTGTCTCAAAAATTGGGCATCGTCATGGGCAGACCGGCCGGCCTACCCTTAGCCAGCCAGCACCACGTCCTGATGAGCACTTAGCGAAGCCAGCCATAGCGGAGCTTACTACCAACCTATACTCTACTATTGGGGCGAAGCAAATATTCGAAGCTCGAAACGGAAAGGATATCAGTGGCTAACCAATATTAGGTAATACCACCATTTCCAAGCACTGTTAATATTCAAAAAATATAGACGCTTCATGTTCTCCTTTCATTATCTAGGAGAGAACATAATAATATAGTGTGACAGTAACAAAAACATCTAACATGTAACAACAACATAAATAAGTCGTAAATGACCGCATTGCCAGATAATCTTAGCTTAAAAAAAAAAAAGAAAAAACAACACCGAAACTGTAAAATTTATTAGTTTCCCATGACAGTGTCCCCGATGACCAAATTGAATACTAAACAGTTCTTAATTAGGGTTGTATATCTGAATTTCTGCGGGTTCTGGACATAAAGCTGGGATCTTCTCACTTCACGGCCAAATCGTGGTCACCAGCCGTGACATTGTTTTATGAGAGACCTACAATTTTTATTTTATAAACTTTCGTTGGAATTTTCATTCAGGTTAGCTTCGCTCATCGTCTCTTGTGTTTTTGCTTTTATTTTCGATGAGCCTTTTTTGAATTGAGCTAAAACAAAGGGAAATTATTCACAAATATAAATAAAATACGAAAAAAAAATAGAATCAAAGACCAACGAGACCAATGTTTTTTCGGCAGAAAGAAGACGAGACTACTATTATATACTCCTCGTCAACTGATACCAACATCACGAATTGCGTGTTTCCAACGGAATGGAGTGTCTAAACCTGGTTTCCGTTTGGTTCGTGTTGTTCGGGACCCGCACCGCGACGAGTTGTAAATTTTCAGCCCCACAACACTGCCGAGATTACATAGCTGCGATAAGCGGCGTTCAAGTGTGGAATTTTGATTTGGCCAATTTTTATTCCATTGGTTTTTGGCCACCTCGATGACCACCACCAACACCATCAACACCAATATGAGCTGGTCCCGGTGTCTTATCTGACTCCCGAACTATACAAGCATTTCATCAGGTGTTGTTTTTTTTTTTTTTTGCTTTTGTTGTCAAGGATGCATTCAATTTGAATGGGCAAGTGGCTGTGTCTTCCACGGGCATCCGAATGGTGATGGTGAGATTTATCAGCTCCAGAACGGATGTGCGGTTTAAAAAAAAAAACAAAAAACAAATAACACACATCCTTCGCTCTTTTGGCCATTCATTAATTTTGATGTCTACTCAGGCGAGATTAGGTTAGGTTTCTTGATGCTTCTGGTGCTTGGAGTTAGTGGAGTGCCTTACGTGGTCTTTGAAGGGGTATGTGTAAAAATGTGTCTGTAAAAATGGTAATTTCACGTAAATACTCTCTTCTCTCAATTAGATGGTCTTTCTTCTGTAAAAAAATGTATTCAATCCTTGTGTGTGGTCCGGACTCCGGAGCAATGAATAAGTGAGACTCAGAGATTTTATTTGATACTATTCTGCGTAACAAAGATACAAAAAAAAAAACCAACTAAACAAAAGGCATATTCATATCTGAGGTTACTATGAGACGAAATAAAAAACGTATATCAGCATCTAAGAATTTATATAAAGACAAACATGATAAGAAATTGTATATTTTGCCAATTCGCTCGCCATCATTCATGATTCGTGATAAAAGATTATTTTTTGTATTATGTCTGCATAACTTTTTTAATAGAATGCGATCGCTAACGTTTTCTAGTATTTTTGCAAAATAGTCCAATTAAATTAGACATTGGGCATTGCGAATAAAAAAAAGGTAAAGCTTAAACTTGAATTTTAAGGAAAACCAATTTCAATTGCGAAGAATGTGCTTGTGAGATTTGAAAAAAAAAAGTTTTCGAAGTATGTATGTAGTTTCTGGATTTTTTTCATTTTAATTGATAAAAAATAAATTTAAAATAAAAAAGGCGTCAATTAAACAAAATAAAATAAGCTTTGCGTTTGTCCCGTATAAAAAGCAATATTTGACGACGTAAATTCGTACATATGTGCATTGTACATACATAATGTACATACATAAAACACAGCGCTACTTGAAAACAAACAAAATTTAAATGACATTCACAGCGAATAGAGAATTAGAAACGCCACCGCCGACAAACAAATAAATTTTCTAAAGCAATTTTTGCCAATTTTGTCTTTTTACTTCGTTGTTTCTAAAAAAAAATATCAAAATTTCTGCCAAAATCAACAAAATGCGTCCCATGAAGGGATCTACATAAACCAAGAGTGTTGAAGGGGACGACCCAAAGATAATTGTATCGACAGCATCAGCATCTACAGCTCACAGAAGAAGAGTCTTCCGAGGAGGAGTTCGCTGCGAAAAATGTTGTAGATCAAACGATTCGCAAGACAAATATTGAGCATTTTCTAAAATGGAAAGGCTATCCAATAACCAGTGGAAAACCTCGATTGTAAAGATCTGATTGAGGAATACCTAGCTGATCGCAGAAAACGTGATCGTTGTTTCTAAAAAAAAAATATCAAAATTTCTGCCAAAATCAACAAAATGCGTCCCATGAAGGGATCTACATAAACCAAGAGTGTTGAAGGGGACGACCCAAAGATAATTGTATCGACAGCATCAGCATCTACAGCTCACAGAAGAAGAGTCTTCCGAGGAGGAGTTCGCTGCGAAAAATGTTGTAGATCAAACGATTCGCAAGACAAATATTGAGCATTTTCTAAAATGGAAAGGCTATCCAATAACCAGTGGAAAACCTCGATTGTAAAGATCTGATTGAGGAATACCTAGCTGATCGCAGAAAACGTGAGAAAGAAGCCGAGAGCAGCTCATCAAAATCAGATAAGGCCAAGCCAGCTACGACTGCAGCTACTAATCCTGCAATGCGAAGGACCTGATGGAACAAAACGCAAGTTCGATGAGACACCTGCTAAGGAAAAAGTTGACAAAAGTAGTGATGATTGCTTAAGCTATTTCCACGTGCACACTATACCACAGTGTAATACGACATGTCAAAAAAAAAGTATGATAGATTTCCATCCAACTGTCAAATTTGTGTGTTTAAAGAACATTTTCATATTTTGCTTCCACACCAGTATCTGATTGCAAATTGTAGTAAATAAATATTTTATTTTTGATTAGAAGTAAAGTATTTCTTACCTTTTCAATTGTTTTTAAGTTTATTTGGTTCTTTTGGCTTTCCATTTTCTTTATAGATAGTGTAGAAATAGCTTGGTGGATGTCCTGTGTGGTTCAACGTTGCACCATCTCAAATGGAAAGTGTCTTAGACGCTGCCTTGGATTGCACATCAGAGCACCAGAGTCTGAGTACATAAAATAAAAACTAAGTACCTACCTATACAACAAAAAAAAAAAACCAATAGCAAGTATGATTAGATAAACCAAGAAAAAACTTTGTATGCGAAACTGCATACGGTTAACCATAATTAAAAGTGAGAAAAAGAAGAAACTTTTAATCAAAGCTCTTATAGTGCTATTAGCGCTGTGAAGAAAAGTTTTTACTATTTTTAGTAGATAGTATATAGATTATGAGATTGTTAAATATTGGACTGAATAATAACAGAAATCGTTAAACTCCAATTGGTATTTATAGTAACTCAAAATCAAAGTGAAATTAACTTGAAATTTTCTTCAAGATTTAAGTAATCTATTTCTTTTTCAAACTTTAAATATTTCAGTAAGTATGACCATCTCAATTTGAACTTTTTAATTACTGCCCATGAAAGTATCAATATTTCTCTCGATATTTCTATAAGGAATTCAAGGTGGAACAACCGTAGTCATTCTAATTACAAAGAAATAGAAAAATATATTATTGTATGTTCCTAACATTGAGCTCTAAGATGACAGAAGTTGGTTTGGTAAGAAATTTTGATTTTCCGTTAAATACCAAATCTCACGAATATTCAGTTTCTTGTATGGCCAAACATAAAAGCGGTCATCAAAAGAAGATATACCGCCTTGATCTGATCCTAATTCAGAATCTAAACAGTAGCACTCAGTTTGTGTTGTGACTTAACTCATTCCGCATCTAAACAAAGCAAGCTTCATTCACCAGCAATAATCCGATTGGGTTTGCCTTTAATCTTCGACCCCCATTGGCCGTAATAGTTGGTAGACATTTTTTTTTTTCATTTGCGTATTATTGCGCTTCGGTGAATATCAAACGATCGCTTGTAACATATTCGACATCAAATTGTGATTTAATGGAATATTCGGCCGCAGGAATGTATTAACGCTCTCAGAGAAACACAATGCACAAGTCGACTCGAATCCAAAAGACGGTCCCGGATTAGGTAGAGGAGCGCGTATATGCATTCAGGTTTAGGTACATGAGTATACTAATAGCGGAATTCAATGTATTCCATCGAAATGGTCATGGCCATGTAAGAAGTTAAATTTACTCTTACTGGTATGGAAGACGAGTCTGGGTAAAGAAAAGCTTCTTGCTACGTGTGCGTATATACAGGGTGATTCGCAAAAGGTTGAGACAAGACAAAAAAAAAATCTTATCGAGGGTCTAAATCCCCCCTTTTAGCCAGTAGGGTCAATATTCTAAGCAATTGACTTATTTAATAGAAGTGTTTAACATATATGTATTCTTGTGTTATTCAAAAATTCTTGGAATAGCAAAGGAATTTTGTGCAAATGTTCTAACTAATTTGAATATGGATAGGAACCAACATTTTCAAAGTTGAAGAGCTATAGTTGAGAAGAATATTTAAGCAAAAGTCCCTGCCTCATATACTGTTGATCAATCTCGCAATAAAGGTTGCCATCACAAATTTCAGTAAGTAAATAATTTGAAATAAAATTTTTTTTCTAACCGATCAAATTATTATACCCAAGACGTTATTAGGAAAGTAACTGCAATCAGGGCTGCCATCACAAATTATTAATAAATAATTAAAAAAAATCAAAAATAAGGGAACATGACCTACTTTAGTTAAAGAAACATTTTAAATGAGAAAAAATATTTTATTAAAAAGAATTTTTTGTATACAGGGTGATTGGTTTAATGTGCACCAAAAAGCTTGAGCGTGTAGTTTAGATTAAGACAAGAAAAAAATTGTATGAGAGGGGGGTCTATTTCTCCCTGTTTAGGCGAAAGGAGCAATTTTCTAAAAAAAATAACTTAAATCAGGAAAAAAAATTATTTAAAAACAACGGTGAATGATACAAAGCATTTTGTACCTTTTTGGAAAGCTAGAAATATACTCTTTTATTTTATTTTTAAATTAAGTTGTTTTAGTGAACAGTTTTAACAAAATTTATTTTCAAACTAGAAATTTTGAAAAAAAAATACACTAATTTTTTCAAAATTTTATGTAACTATTTACTATTTGTATTTTCAAAATTCAATGCTTTTATTCATTTTTAGTCAAAAACAAAAAACCGGATGCCAAAATGTATCTTAGTTTTTGAGAAATTAAAAAAAGTAAACTAAAAAGTTAATTATTTTTTTTTATTATTTGCCTAAAATCGGATGGTATGTAATAAAAAATAAAAAAGGTATAATCCCCTAATTAATAATTGACCTGAGC
Organism: Baccha elongata; assembly: GCA_951217065.1. Lineage (NCBI taxonomy): Eukaryota > Metazoa > Arthropoda > Insecta > Diptera > Syrphidae > Baccha > Baccha elongata. Next base: position 180,964,120 of record OX578272.1, on the reverse strand, counting down.
AGATCAAACTTGTGAAAACCAAAAATAAAAGTGTTTTTCTTGAAAAAAAGTACTTTTAGTTTTTCTTAATTTCTCAAAAACTAAAATATATTTTGGCATCTGGGTTTCTGTTTTTGAATAAATATTAATAGGAGCATTGAATTTTGGAAACAAAATTTTTTTCTTGTCTTTACCTAACCTACACGCTCAAGCTTTTTGGTGCTACTTAAACGGCAAAACGATTTACGAATTTTCTTATGGAACGTACGATCGCTCTATAGAGCTCGAGCTGCTCAGCAGCTAGCCGATGCCCTGTCAAAATATAGAGCTGACATAACAGCACTACAAGAAATCAGATGGACAGGGAATGGTGTTTTACAGAAGAAAGAATATGACGTATACTACAGCTGTCATACAAAACACCATGTGCTCGGGGTAGGCTTCCTAGTCAGCGAAAAAATGAAGTCTACCATCATCGGCTTTAACGCTATAAGCGAAAGGCTATGCACCCTTCGCGTGCGAGGCAAATTTACGAACATTAGCCTCATTAACGTTCACGGACCTACGGAGGAGTCCTCAGACGAAGAAAAAGAGACTTACTACGAACAAGTCGAGAGGACCCTCAATGCCTGTCCAAGGTATGACGTAAAAATCATCCTTGGGGATTTGAACGCAAAAATAGGTCGGGAGCCGGTATTCAGGCATTACGCAGGCACCCATAGTTTGCATGAGAACACTAATGACAATGGACTTCGAGTCTTAGAATTGGCAGCATCGAAAAACATGGTCGTTGCGAGTACCAGGTTCCCGCGAAAAGATATCTACAAAGCCACCTGGGTATCACCTGATGGAGTCACTCGTAACCAAATAGACCACGTGTTGATAGACCGTCGCCACTACTCGAACTTGATGACGGTACGAACGTACCGAGGCGCTAATATCGACTCGGATCACTATCTTGTTGGTATGGTCTTCCGAGGGCGGATTGCCTTGCGAAGACGTATTGCATCCGCCGATCAAGTTCGAATCAACACGGCTGCCCTGCGCAATGAAAATGCCAGTAACACCTTTGGTAATGCGTTAGGACTCGCCCTAGAATCGCTTGATTTAGGGAGAGTAAGTCCTGGGGCCAGTATGCTGGGCGTAGATGAGAAGTGGACACGCCTTAAGAATACTGTCATTAGTACTGCCAACTCCATCTTAGGCAGCAGTCGTAGAAATCGGAACGACTGGTTTGATGATGAATGCAAGCTAGCGACTGAACGTAAGAATGTTGCGTACCGAGCAATGCAGCAATCTCATAGAACGCGGGCACGCGAAGAAGAATATAAAGAGCTCAGAAGAATAGAAAAACGGCTTCACAGACAGAAAAAATCAGCCTGGGAGAAGAACTTAATCTGTGAAATAGAAAAAAGCCGAGAGCGAGGTCAGCACCAGGCGCGGAAGTTCTACCAATCCGTCCGAAACATGACGCAGTACACACCACGCTGCACATACTGCAAGGACGGAGAGGGAAATCTGATCACCGATCCACAAAGCATACTGGAGCGATGGGAAGTGTACTTTAATGAATTGCTAAATGGTCAACTCACTGCAGAAGTGGAGGCTCCACTGCTTCAAGACGAATACCCTATGTTGCCGTCACCAAGCATAGAAGAGGTTGAGAAGGCTATAGACCGGCTAAAGAAAAACAAAGCCCCGGGAGCTGATGGTATACCAGCCGAATTATTTCAACACGGTGGGCCAGCTCTACGTCAGGCAATTCATGATATTATAGTGCACGTGTGGGAACGTGAAGAAATGCCAGAAGACTGGCGATAAGGTATAATATGCCCCATACATAAGAAAGGAGATGTCACAACGTGCAGCAACTATAGAGGTATCACGTTGTTGAGTACCGCCTATAAGATACTCTCCTCTATCCTACAAGACCGGATAACCCCATACGCTAAAACCATCATCGGACAATATCAGTGTGGTTTCATTCCAGGCAAATCAACAACTGATCAGATCTTTACCCTTAGGCAGGCGATGGAAAAATGTCTAGAATTTAACATCCCAACATACCACCTGTTTATAGACTTTAAGGCCGCCTATGATAGCATAGCCAGGGTAGAACTTTACAAAGCCATGAGAGAATTCGGCATCCCAAATAAATTGACACGACTATGTAGGTTGACCATGACCAACGTAACAAGCCAAGTAAAAATAGCCGGATTGCTATCCAGACCAATCAACATCTTTAATGGACTCCGACAAGGGGATGGTTTGGCCTGCCTCCTCTTCAACCTGGCGTTGGAGAAAGCAATCCGTGACTCTGGCACGGCAACAAGAGGGACCATCGTCAACAGGTCCAACCAGATACTGGCTTACGCAGACGACATCGACATCATCGGAAGAACCGAGCAAGCTGTACACGATTCCTTCATCCAGATCGAGCAGGCGGCACAAAATCTGGGGCTGCACATTAGTGAAGGTAAAACAAAGTACATGGTGGCGTCGAATGCGAGAGGAACAGTTGGTCAAACAATCAAGGTAGCGGAGCACGAATTTGAAGTGGTGCAATCCTTTAAATACCTTGGGTCAATAGTAGCAGCCGATAACAATATAGAAGAAGAAATACGCGGGCGGCTTCTCAAATCCAACAGAGCCTACTACAGTCTGTCAAAGCTCTTCAAATCCAGAAATCTCACCATAACTTCAAAACTACTGCTGTACAGGACCATGGTTCTGCCAGTACTCACATATGGACTTGGGTGCTTAGCAAAAGGCACTCTGACCTCTTAGCCGCGTTCGAGAGAAAAGTCTTAAGGAGAATTGTTGGCCCCATATGTGAGGAAGGACGATTCCGGAGACGGTACAATCATGAATTGTACGCAATCTACCTTGAAGCAGATATAGTGACAAAAATTAGGCTCGGTAGACTTCGGTGGGCAGGGCACCTAGCTCGCATGAGCGAAGAGGAACCTGCTCGGAAAGTTCTTTGTGGTACATTCTATGGCAGACGACAGCGTGGTAGACCATGCTTGCGCTGGAGAGATGGTGTAGACCAGGACGCCCGGAGCCTTGGGGTGCGCAACTGGATGGCGTCGGCTCGAGACCGGGATAGGTGGAGAGACTTGTTGAAGGAGGCCAGGACCGGACCCCGGTTGTCGAGCCGATGATGATGATGATGAAACCAATCACCCTGTATGATACCGTTAAGTTAGTTAAAGTTTGGGTTGAAAAAGTATATTTGTTTCTTAAATTTTTTTAAACCACAATAATTAAAAAAATGAAAAAAAAAATATACAGTTTTATCAACAATTATTTTATTTGCGTCTTCTGAGATTTGAAAAAAAATCTTTGAAATATATCTACGTCTACGTGTTAGCAGTTTTTTTTAATTTGATAAACGGTCTATTGAACGTACTTTTAACAACGCAAAATGCATATATTTATAATTTCTGTCAAATAATGGATATAATGGTTGTTGTTGGTTAATTCATTCATTTACATTAGAATAGTTACACCGTCAGTTTTTTCTGCTTCTAGATATGATACTGCGAGAAGCGATCAGTAGGTATATTTATATTAAATAATGATTATTATGACCCTGCAACTGTGGACTTGTAGTATTTTATTCAATTGAAACACTGAGTTTTGATTATAAAACTATAATTCAATTTATTTTGATTATAATTCATTTTAAAATATTACTATTCATATGTAATCTTAATACTACTTTAATTAAAATTTAATTTATAATTGTATTATATGAACAATTTGTGCCGCGTGATCAACACCTTTCAACCTCCTATTTTATACAAGATCAAACTTTTTTATATTTTTCTGTTTCTTTATATTTATTCTTGTACGGTAATAAATATACTGGAATTTGGAAAAACGGAATATTAGTGTGGAACGTAATGATAGCGGGAAATTTAAATTATGTGGATTGCAATACCATTTTGTTATTTTGTAGGGTACGCCCGTCCGCTACAGACTTCTTTAAAAAAAATTCCACAACTTTTAGACAAAATATGTCTTTTGATAGGTATACATATACTATAGTATATCTAAGATATACCTAAGATTAATCTAAGATATTTCTAAGTTTCATAAAGAATATTCTAAAATGTTTCACTCTTATAAGAATCTTCGCTCATTTATATAATAGCAAGTATAAAAACTGTATGGGTAGAAAATGACTTTTTTTTAAATAAAAATTCTGCAATATAAGAAATGTTAATACTTTCACATCAATCTATAACCTATATCGTGTATATATGTTTGTTTTACAAATCTACATCATTATCAATGAATTAATTAAGTGTCTACTTAAATATTTCGCAACGAAAGCAAAATAATACCTATATAATCATTTATTTTAGGTAGGCTGATCGAATGACGGTCTTTATTGTAATACGTTCAATATCTTTTTATGTACAAACTATCCATTTTATCTTCTCAAACAAATCAAAATTATTTGATTAAGAATGGTTTCATACAGACTAAAGCATGGACAAAATTATTTAACATACAAATATTTTCGACCAAAATATCTAAACCCAGAAAAGTATAGCCAAAGGTATACCTACCTGCAAAAATAATTACAAAAATGAATCGACTTTGCAATTAGATACTTCTCCTATTACCCATGGTATTCTGGCACCCCACTGCTATAGAAGGTAAAAGTGTAATCGTACCCCACAAATCCCATACATAATTTAAATTACCATCGGGTAGCTAACGTTTTATGTCACAGCTCGTGTTGTACACATGCAAATCTGGCAAAACACTTTAAATACGATATCGTCGAACTAAAAACAAAAAAACTACAATCCAGATACTTCGTCTGTCCTCAGATATTTGTCGTCACCAGAGGAAAGGGAAACCAGCAGCAAACCCAAATGCCAAACGAAGAAACAACATCCAGCCCACTTGGAATTCCGATTCAGGTGCCTTTAAAAAGTTGAAACCTCTCTGGCAGACAATGCAGTAAGTGCGCGTTTCTCGGGTGTCTGATGACATTTGCAGTTTTCCACATAATTCCGGTACATTTTCCGAGAACTAAATTTTCCCATGACTCGGTGAGGCGACAGTCAAATCCATTAGGGATAGGATTATAATGTATCGAATTCGCACCGAGCGGAATGGTGGAGCAAGGACGGGCATTATGAAAACACGAGCCTTGCAATTTTTTGCCTAGAACAGCGCGTTAGCGTCCGTTGTTTGTCAATTTTTTTTAAGTAACGTATTCGTTTATTTTCGTTAGCAATCAGTAAGTGATGTCGTTGTCTTTGGTGTCATTGTCGTAGTTGATTTGAATTGCTTTGTGTTTATTCGGTCAGAAATAAATGTTTTGACAGAGACGACAACGGGGGTGGGTGTTTATTGAATTCAGAAAGTGTGAACCAACGTATCTTTTTGCTAATCTCTTATTGAAATGCACTTTCTTAACCGAAATGAAGCTATAGATATTTAAATAGAAAGCAAAAAAGAACTTTTCATCATCTTCCAAGCTGAGCCTGTACTCTGGATAATAGTAGTGCACATGTTAAGTTTTTTCAATGAACAGACCACAATAAAAAATCTTTCTACCAATCTTAACTTTTTCTTGTTTATATAGTAGATATATAGATTTAGAAAGTCCTTATAATAGTGTATCTTTACCTATAGTAAGTCTAATTAACAGTATAGTTTGAATTGCATCGCCAAAGACCTTTGAAGTTTTCTTCATTATTCATTATTTGATCATTTAATTCTACACCTATTTTCGTATAGAAGCAGATTTCATCTTTATGTTGCAGGGATTCTTTGCCAAAGAGAGAACCAACCCATAGCAGTGGTGGATCTTAAAACGTATTGCTTATGAGTACTAGGTAAACAAGCAAAAATTAGTTAAAATTAGTTCGAATACTTTTACAGTAGAGCAGTGTTATTATACCATGAATTTTGATAATCTGAGCGTAAAACTATGCGCGTAATAATTTGAGATACGGCTTGCATAAAGCCTTTCCAATGTTCCATAGATAATATAAGATTTGGGAGCAGAAAAATGCTGATGCTCCAAATGCGTTTGATAAACAAACATCACATCTCGACCTGTGAAGTCAGTGGTCATATGCGGTGGAATGCATTGTGCATACGACTTCGAAGACTGAGCAAATCTGATATGCGTGGGTTCGAATCCTATGGTGTTCATGTAGAAAGTTTTTCATAATAAAATTGGATTGAAGCTTACTTACTAATACGAAGACTGATGATGGCACTCCTTGAAATAGCCATATCTCCAGCCAAAAAAAAAAACGAATTATAAAATTCGTAAACAATTGGTGGTAGCAAATTTAAGTTGTTGTTGCTCAAAAATTCAATAAATATTATATTGCTTTTTAAAATTAACCTTCTGAAACGAAAAAAACTGTTTTTTTTCTAAACAAAATTCTGTTCCTCAAAATTCTGGCTGTTTATTGGTGAATAAAATGAATATACAGAGTAATTCACACAAGGTGTGGCAACAAAATAGAGCGTGTAGGGTGGGTCGATACAAGAAAAAAATCATATAAGAGGGGTCTATCTCCCCCGTTGAGGTGGGAGAGGCAATTTTTCAAAAAATTGACAGAAAAAAATTATACGGTACAACCAATGCCATATTATAGATACCATTTTAAAAAGTCAGAAATCTGTTCTCTTAAGTTTTTTTGTCGTTTTGGTAAAAAGTTTAAAAAAAGTTTGGTCAAAATTTTGAAAAACAAAAATTTTTTAAAATATTCAAACTATTTTTTTGTTTCAAAATTGTATGTATGACAAAATTGACAGGCCAATTTTCAGGTGTTTTTCAATTAAAATAACGTGTAGATTAGCATTTATCAAAAACATTGTTTATTGTTAAAAACTTTTTTTCACTATTTGGCTTTTCTTGTTTGTCTTTTTTTTTATTTGTTGGTATACAGCAGAAAAAATAAAATGCACGATTCTTGTAGAAAACTATGGGACTAAACATTTTTTAATTCCATCTTAGATACCCGTTATCGCCGAGCTTAAAAGAAAATTCGAATTGATCCTTCTAGGGAATCACTAAGAAATACTACACCCAAAATTTAAAGAAAATCGGTCCAATCCTTGAGGCTGTGTCTCGATGAAAAGACAACCTCACATCCGCACAGTGTCATCAGACCGACGCGACGGATGGCATGACAAAACTTATTAAGACTTCTCTATCATCGTAATGCCAATTTTTATTAAAGCCTTGATTTTTACTTGCGATTTTACATGGGTAGGTACTATAAGGCAAGTAATTTATTCGTGAAAAGAAAATTGATAAAACAAAATTGATATAACAATCGAAGTCGAAAAAAGTGGGTATGCAAATTCTGTCTGTCTGTATCGATACCTACATCCTAAACGGTTGGACCAATTTTCTTTAAACCTTGCAAAAAGTATTCTTTGAGTAAAATCCCCGGACGTTTTTTTATTTTGATCCTTGGTCATGAAATAACGGTACCTACCATATAAACGTCACCGATAATTTCCAAATTTCTCTTAAAAAAAAATTTTATAAAATCTTAAATGAGGGACTGATTGCCAATGATGATTTCTTTCATCTTAACATTTTTTCCGGAGAAGCTTATTAACGGTACCTTCAATACGGATCAATTTTAATAAAATTTTATATAAGTGCTTTATTGAAAACGGTAAAAAGTCGACCCATTTGTTAACACGAAGGTAACTTGATCCGAGAGCAAGTTTGTGCGACACAGAGTAGTGTCCCTTTTTTTAACACGAACCCAATCTTTCCCTATTGAGCAAATAAAAATCATTATTAAATCGGAGTTAAGTCGTATCTTTTATTTCCATTCAAGATCTTCGAAATGTTTCCCGACAAGACAATCACAGTATTTTATTATTCAATGGAAATTCATAAACCCAAAAACAAAGGCAGGAAATCGTTTGATAAAATTTTGTCAAACTTAACATAAGATCCAAACAATAATATTAACCAAAAAACTAATTTTGTGTTCAAAATGATTGTAGTTTCTAATTGATTTGCAAATTCACACAGTCTATCTAAGATTTCCGCTACAACTAGTAAAGTAATTTATTCAATATCCTATAGTACCTAGTACCTACACATAATCTACTTATGTATAAAAATAAAATCAGATCACTTTTCTTCCGGTATAGGTAAGCGGTTTTTGCTAACCAACTGGTTAATTATTATTCGTTTTGAAAATTGATTAGATATAAACAATTTAAGAACAAATTGTTTTTGATTATTCAAATTAATAGATTAATATGTGGGAATTGTTATATTACATTAATCAGATAGAGAAGTTGTCTTTTCTGAATAAAAATACAATAAGGTTTGGCAAATAATTTAGTCATAGACATAATCATCAATTCATCATCAACAAATTTGTCTCAGCGCTTCAATGAACCCTGATGAAATGCAACAAACAATTTCATTAACTTCATATCGATCGCCATTAGGCCTTAGAAACACATTAAAAATTTAAAATAAATAAATATAGGTATGCGTCGAGACCTAAAAAGCGAAACCATAAGCAGTCATAATATTATACAACTACGACGACAGTCAAAAGTGATATATGGCATTATTTTTCAAGTCAGCATTTTTCCGTTGATTGGATTTTACTGTAACACAAAGACGACCGATATAAAGAGAGGTCTCTGTTGACAGGAAATAATTGTTTTGACAACACAATATCTGGGCAAAACACTCAATCGTATATGCTAATAAACCGGCTAATATGGTCTTCATATATCATAGACGTCAGAAGCGGACGATTTAGTAATACAAAATGAGTCTCAGGCGATTGCCAACGATGACGATGACGATAACGATGACAACGACAACGATGATGAAGAATCTGATTCAAGAAATTAATTAAAATAAAAATTCCTCGCAGTTGAATCTTAAATTGCACCCTGAGACAACATTCAGAAGAGAAACCTAAACAATCAGACAACATTGTCAGATCGAGAATGGGCTTGTATCTTCTGCTGAATTTGGTTCCTTATGCATTTAACGAGGATGAGGAACAATCTCTTATTCACACAGCCAGAGGAGCTAAGCGAACGAATTTTTTGTGATGCCCCTCCAAAGAGCCATTAACTTAAGTTTAATGTAGTGATCGTCACGATCACCGCCTGGGGATTTGAATTGATCATCATCATTACGATCACCGTCGCCGTCGCGATCGTGTCGACCATGGAGCTACCAACACCAAACACCCAGCACCCTATACAGTCTACAGCTACACCCAATCTGCACAGCATGAGTAGCTGTGATTTGACACCCTGGCTGACAGTCAAAATTGAGGAAAATTATTAGGCCAAATGCGGATCTTGCACCGATCTCTCCTGCCCATTGTGTATAAGCGTGTGTGGGCATCAGACATCTGGGATCCACTTCACGAATTCAGGTCTCTTATTCGGTTAATTTTTGATAAGTTATGATCGAGGTGTGAAAACTCAAAAAAAGATTGTCTCCTTGATCGGTGATCGTGGGGGCCTGCTGTTCTTTTTCTCTGTTGAATTCCTCAAATGTGTGCGCTTTGAGATATTCTAGCGGCATACGGTAATCCGAGAGGCGGTAAATTTGTATTTCCATTCTTTAGCTGCTTACTTAGCACACCATTAGCATTAAATTAACAGCAACTTAGCGCGCCCGATTGTAATCGAAACGAAACGAAAAACGAATCGATTCGAATCGGATCGGATCGCTTCTGTGGTTGCTGCTTTTTGACTCTGAGTTATTGGGAGGCGAGTGTTTTTTTTTTGTGTTTTTGAGATGCAAATCAGCCAGCGTTGGCATTTTAATTTGTTTTTATAGTTTGGGCTCCGATGTGGGCACACTATAGGCATATACAACAACTTATTGCATTGTTTGATTCAGTTCGTATAATCGGGGTCTCGGATATTGGGAACATCGGAGAACATGTGTCACATATACAGGGGGAGACATGAAGTGAAAAAGACTCATCACTCGTAAGCGAGTTTACAGAAAGATGTAAAGTATCAAGTTCTGTCTTTTTATGTGATTTAAATTCATTTTTAGAGACAATATTTTAGGTCAATTTAATCGTTTGGGTGAATTTATAAGCATATATTTCTAGGGTCGGTAAAATGAAGGAGAACTTAATCACTGCTTGATGTTAATGTAGCGGTTGACGGTGCGTGGTTGGAACAACACGTAAAACACTAGTAGCTTTTGGAAATTTACACAAGGTACAATATGTAGCTGTGCTTTGGCTGATGGATAAATTAAGCATTTTTAATGTTGTCAAAAGTGTTGAATAAATGAACAATATATTGAGTAGATATTATTAAATAGAATTCTGCAATTATAATTGTATTCATAAGAAGCAAAAAACGACCGCACATCATACGGTACAAGACTATATGTTAGCTAAGAGCCTTCTATATGTTGGATAAGACCCTTCTTAAGGGCTTAACACAATAAAAACAAATAAAAAATAAATGCACAACTGAGTCCCAAGAACTTGTTTTACAAAAAAGTGTTAAATAAATTAAAACCTAAGCAAGAGTTATTAAAAGTTTTAACTAACTTGAATAGGAACCAAATTTTGCAGGGTTGTAGAGCTAGTTGACAAAAGTATTTAAGCTTAAGTCCCTTCTCTAAGTGTTGAGCAATCCCTGCAATCAGGGTTGCCATATCACAAATTTTAAGTAAATTAAAAAATTACAGAAATAACGGAGCATTAATTAAGCTTAAAAATACACAAAACTAAATATTTCGGCGCAGAGAAATAACTTCACTGGGAAATAACTTCACTACTAATGAAAAATGCAGCATGTTCCCCCTTAATAATCTAAACTATTGCGGACACCGGGAACTAAAGTATAGCCTAATATTTTCAACTGGTTTACTGCTTTTATCATAAAATAAGGTGAGAAATAACATCACCAAATTAAGGGTTATGTTATTAATTAGCCCTATCGGGAATTTTTCGAATATGGGAAAAATTCCGTGGGAAAAAAGGTTCCCGATAACCCCAATGCACTCAAAGTGGGAAATAACTTCACCTCAAAAAAGTGAAGTTATTTCCCACTTATTGTATTGATAAAATTTGTTCTTATCTGTTTGTTAACAATCTATTTCTACATGATTAGATCCACTTTACAGTATTTTGCTACAAGCCGCTCACGAAAAATTAAAAATTAATTAAAAAAAACTTTTAAAATAAAATTATTCAATTACAGTAGGTACATTGCACAAACATCACAAATCTTAATATTGACGCAAATAAAAATAAAAATTTAACATTTATTGTTGTTATATTTTACTATTCGTAGGTACTAGAATTTCAGTTGTATTGCTTGACCATTCTTTATTCCGTCAATTTTTAAAAATGCCGAAAATATACTTTTATAATATGTTATACCGTTTAATTAATAAAATTTTGCGCTTAAGTTAAAATATTGTATTTTTTTTTTTAATTTTTTAACATATTTTCGATCATATTTTTTGTTTGTTTTTTATCTTTGAAAGTATTCTGAGATTTATGTTGATGCAATTTAATTACTCGCAATTTGAGGTATTTTTCAAGCTTCACATTGCTTCAAGAAAAAATCAAATATCAAATTGATCCACGAAAACATTAAATTTTATTTTAAACTATAGCTACCCATACTCCGGCGTTGCTCGGCCCAACTCTATATTTTTGTCTGTGTTGTTGGTCACAGTATCTCATTCTAGGCATATTAGACCAAAAGATTTTGGTTTTGTCGATGTTTTGTCACGTCTGATTGATGCAAAATCAAAACTAAATGAAGAAACAGTCATAGCCTGCTTGAGATTCGAAAAAGATTTTTCATCACATATGCTTGAAACAATCAAAGTGCTTCCAGTCAATTTCAAAATGATACAGCACGCTACAAAAAGCAACAAAATTCTGCAGTCAGTTATCAAGTCCATGAATTCCGGATGGAAGCATCCGCTTTCACCTGATTTGGCTCCATACCATAGCAGGAGAGAAAGCCTTGCAGTAATCGAGGGTGTTTTAATGTTCAGCGACCGCATTGTAGTTCCCGAGTGTTATCGAAACCGAATTCTTAAGCAGCTCCATCGAGGTCATCCAGGCATAGACAGGATGAAAACCATCGAAAGGTGCCATGTTTACTGGCCCAATATCGATGAAGATGTTACAATTTTTGTTAAACAATGTCACGCTTGCGCTCTCGCCGCTAAGGCTCCAGTTAAGACAACACTTCAGTCATGGCCGTTAACAACATCAGTGCTAGAACTAATCCATATTGACATCGCAGGACCGTGCGACGGAGTGCACTACTTTGTCATTGTTGACTCCTTTTCAAAATGGTTGGAAGTCTTGCATTTTTCCAACTTGTCATCATCAACAATAATCAACGAACTGACGGGTTTCTTTTCTCGCTACGGTGATTGTGAACAGCTTGTCTCGGATAATGGGACACAGTTCACCAGCGCCGAATTTCAACGTTTCTTAGAGAATCGAGGTATCCAGCATCTACGGACAGCCCCATACCACCCCCAGTCCAACGGGCAGGCAGAGCGGTTTGTGGATACACTTAAAAGAACGCTTAAGAAACTCAAACAGGAAGGAACCAGTTCAGAAAACCTATACAAACATTTTTGCAAACCTATCGGTCTACACCCAACCGCAATGTTCCCGATTTTAAGTCAACAGCAGAGTTATTCATCGGCAGAAAAATGCGAACATCATTAGACTTACTAAAGCCAAAACAACAAAAACCGGTCTATATAAACGAGAAGCAGAATCTGCAATTTAACAAACATCATGGTGCCAAAGAACGGAGTTTTACATCAGGTGAGAAGGTATATGCAAAAATCTATCGAAGAAACAAGAATTATTGGGTTCCAGGCACAATCATCGAGAAAATTGGAACCGTTGGTTACAATATTCTTGTCAACGACAACAACAAGAGTAGACTTATTCGTTCTCATACGAACCAAATAATACCTAGATTGTCAGAAACCACCGAACAACCAGCAAACAACACCTTCCTTGATCTGATGGATTTATTTCAAGATAAACCATTATCGACTCAAGACAATCCAAGACCACTTACTGAAAATCAGAATGTTAATGACTCATCGAACGTTCCATCATCGACTCAAGCTAATCCAGAAACCCTAAATGACTCATCGGACGTTTTCGAAGATGCAGAAGATTCAAGTTCTGAAATTTCAACACTACACGGATTTCCTTCAACCAGTGCATCTCCAGAGGCTCAAAGGACGTCTTCGCGTGGAAGAATTATTCAGGCTCCTGCTTGAATGAAGGATTATGAATCATTTTAAGTGGAGGAGGTGTTGAGACCAGGAAAGTGGTGCTATTTGGTATCACTGCCAGACAACAATTACCAACTTGAAGAACCAGACGACCATTGCCAACGTACGAATAAAAAACCCAAGCGTTGGCGCTTTTAAAAATTGATACGCAGTAGCTTGGAAGTGGATTATTTGTATTAACGAGATTTTTGATTAAAACATAATTATTAAGAAAGTTCCTTTTTCATTTATTCTTGTATGACATTGGGTCATAACAGTATTGTTTCATATGAATTAAGCCTTCTTTGCCTGCACTATTTAACCTTCGCCTGAATCCACATCATCAAATTGATCGTCACGAATAATTATTTAAGTATTAAGAAAAAATGAATACTTAAAAAATTCCATAAGTCCAACTCAAAAAATGGGAGAACAAAAATTGTAGTTATAGAAACTTCGAGTACGATTTAAGAAATAAAAACAAACATTTCGTCACCCTGGGGTTCTATCTAGTTCAACAGACCATTTTTGGGTAAATTGAGTTAAGTATGCAATCTTGGACGCTTTTACTATTCAAGTTATAGAGATCTATTTTTTTCAGAATTTTTGGAGTAGGTATATTTTGTTCAATATGAATAATGTTCACTAACAAAATTTTTCAAAGAAAAAAGCAAAAGTGTTCGTTTTTGTTCAATATCCAATATTTCTTGTGCTTTTGGTTCAATATCCAACAAACATATTGGGCGGTATTCATACAAATGAAGAATATCCTCCCAAGTATATGGTAATGGTTTTAAGTAAAATGTTGAAGAATAAACATTTCCTTCTTTTAGTATTGATAATGATCACCTACCTTATACTTGCGAGGATATCCTCCAAGCGAAAGTAAAAGGTACACTTGTCAGTATTGTTGGCTAAACATCGAAATATTTTACTATCGATACGATATACTATCGACAGTTTTTTTTACTCATTTATTGATCTCTCATCTCATCTCAATATGTAAATTATAACGAAATGTGAGATTTGAACATGAAATTATACCTATTCTGTTCATATACAAGTAAATTGCACAAACATCACAAATCTTAATATTGACGCAAATAAAAATAAAAATTTAACATTTATTGTTGTTATATTTTACTATTCGTAGGTACTAGAATTTCAGTTGTATTGCTTGACCATTCTTTATTCCGTCAATTTTTAAAAATGCCGAAAATATACTTTTATAATATGTTATACCGTTTAATTAGTAAAATTTTGCGCTTAAGTTAAAATATTGTATTTTTTTTTTAATTTTTTAACATATTTTCGATCATATTTTTTGTTTGTTTTTTATCTTTGAAAGTATTCTGAGATTTATGTTGATGCAATTTAATTACTCGCAATTTGAGGTATTTTTCAAGCTTCACATTGCTTCAAGAAAAAATCAAATATCAAATTGCTCCACGAAAAAATTAAATTTTATTTTAAACTATAGCTACCCATACCCCGGCGTTGGTCGGCCCAACTCTATATTTTTGTCTGTGTTGTTGGTCACAGTATCTCATTCTAGGCATATTAGACTAGGTCGAACCTTTACACATTACACACATCGATTTGTATGTAGTATGTATATAAATGGAAGATGAGATAACTTAATACAAAAATTGCTTAGAACGTCATTGTCGTCATTTACGCAATAAAATCTTAATACTAAAATTTCCCAATGCATCAGTACTGATTCGGTTATCGTTAATCTATAACAGCTGAGAGTTATATATACCTATAAATCAAAGTTCTTAATAAAATTGCAAACATCGAGTTTTAACTGCCACAAAAAAACCTCCACATAATAAATTTTTTAGAATGAAACAGTAGCCTATTTTCTATTCCAGATTATAATCTATCTCTGTTCCAAATTTTATCCAGTTCAAGAAACTGTTATTCCACCATTACCGTGCATTTTGTCTGTATGACGCTTTACAAAACAGCCTATATTTTATTATCTGACCCCTTGTTAACTACAACCCACTACGACTACATATATGCAAAAATTACATATTGTTTATATAAGATTTGTATATACAAGATTAAGCTTGATAAATTCAATTGAACAAATACATAAATAATGTACTTATGTATTTATATGTTATGTCGATCGGTACATTGGTAAAACTTGAAAAAAAATATATGATGCAGAATTAAATTATGCATAGGCATACATACACATAATATCTTAATGTCGTTAAATAACTAAAACTTTGAGTCAAAATCGAAAAAATAAAATAAAAATATATTTTTTTCATTAATTTTTAAAACAACATTTTTAATGAATAATTAATAGAATTGAACACAATTTTTCCAGCAGTCTTACATACAATTTTAATAAGTATAATTTAGGTTCTACTTTGTTTTCAATTTTTTTTTTGTGTACTTCTAAAAACAAGTTTTTCTGAAAAATAATTTCTAAATCGTTCAAACATTTTGATTTCTTTAAATTAATTATTTTTCAAACCTAAGTATGTTAAAGCCTAAGTGAGCCAACCTCAATTTTTTTTTTTTAATTGACTTTGTCAGTATTTTGTATAAGTCGTTTTTTGTAAAATTATTTAATATTTATAAAATTATTTAATAGTAAATCTAGCTATTTAAGTACAAATTACTTTGTGTGTCAAACATGTTTCTAGATCATCAAAAGATATAGCCATTTCAAGATTCAAAAAATATAGGAAAAATAGTTATAAAGGGCACGAACTAGCTCTTGTGGCAAGTAACCTTCGTGTAAACGACGGGGAAATTCTTCAACTTTTCACCGAACAGAGCACTCGCACAAAATTGAAAAAAAAAAATGACTGACTATTTAAAAAAAAAATTTCCAAATTTTTTTTTTTTTTAGAAAACATTTTTTTTTCAAAATATTTTATTGTAATATTAATTAAACTTGAAAGACGTATTAGAATACAAAATTTCGTTTAGCGGTTCTAAAGACAATCGGCTTCAAAAAAAAGTTCCGTTCTATGGCAAATTACCGGGCATATTACGCTAAGAATACTTTTTAGCAAATTTGAAGAAGTTTAGACATAGGTGTCGATACAAGCAGACAGAATTGACACAATCAAGCAAGATTTCTGTATTTGGGTTTCCCATTTAATTGTGTCAAAAAATAAGCATTTAGAATGACGCAATCAACCGGGGATTACTGTATAATCAGTTGTTCCGTTTATTTGGTTTTCCTGAGTATAAGGAGATTCCTTATACTTATTCTGAAAGTTCAGTTAGGTCGTCATCAAAATGTTGGCCGACAAATTGAAAACTTTCACTGGCCAAAAAAAATCAGTGCAGCGGCGTACATCGTGATGATGCTCAGGCTTCCTGCCAAAGATTCTGATAGCTGGTGTTTGACCGAGTTCTTGGTTAAAACTCGTATTTTGTTCGATTTTTGTAAAAATTGGCCACATTATTGGGCTGAATTATCTTGAAGTTGTAATACCAAGTGTATTTGGTATTAAGATCTTTCTTCTAAAATTCACTTCTTCAATGAAGTGAAATAAAAATGGATGGATTCTCTCATTTGTATTAATGTCTTAAAACCACTACTAATCAATATTGCAAATTATGTTTTCTACTTCCAAACATTAAACAAATTATATACATAACTTAATTTTCCACATATTCATTCAAAAGTTTCACTTATTACTTTAAACATTATCCATTTTATTTGCTCATCCAGAGGAGCAGTAAATAGATAAAACGTTGAAGGATCTCATCTCCATCAATTTAACCATAAACATTGTGTAGATCTCAATCTTAACTTAGTCAGCATCCTGTTGATGACAAAATCAAATCGGCAAACCGAACAAACGTTGAATCACCTCCCTAATGACAATAATAATGTTTATAACCAAACTGTCTGTGTGTCACAAACGCATGTGACCAGACTCAGTAAAAAAAATTAAATGAAAACTAAAATGCCCACGGCCAACAACAACTGTCAAAGGTTCGGCCCGTATCGGCTACAGCTTTTAAAACAACAAACCACGATGTAATAAATTTAGGAATTAATTAATTTTATATTTTATAAACACATCACAGATATTTCTTCTTCGATGCTGCTCTGCTGCGTTCCTTTAAATTTTGAAGGAGAACCTTAAGTTGGGTTATCAATTTGAAAGCTCATAAAGATGTCATCGTGAAGCGAAAGCACGATGACATTCCTCACAATGACCTGGCCCATTTGAGAACTTAATGGACATCTGTCAAAGTGACATTTAGCAGTGACACTAAAATAAAAGGCATCCCCATTAAAAAAGCTTCATCAACACACAACAGTTATTTTACGGCCCGTTCGAAATTTATTACAACGCCTCAACCATCAGATATCGGTTTTGTTTTATGGATCTTAAGCGGCCACTGTCTTAATTGCCCAGCTTTATGACACACTCTTAGGTAAATAGTTATGTTTTCAGGAACAAACTAAGAGTATTAATCGTCTTGTGGATAAAACAGTTGTTATATTTATAGAGTCTGATTTTAATAACCTAAAGTATCCGGTCTGATCGTCGATGACGACCAGTTTGGTATGTAAATTTCTAGGGAACCCAGAGCTTCATGATGCGGGACAAGAACTCGAAGGGAAATCAATGTGACAGGGCTAAGACGTGTGCTTTGGCAATGTCTCATTCTCAGATGGTCATAATGAGTCGTGTATTATAATGTAGAAGAGGAAACATTTTAAAATCTTAAATGATAAGTGTGTTAATGAGACACGTGAGAACTGGCTTATCAATAGAGCAACACAGTTATGCCTCCATATCCGCAACTATTATTTCAGTTATCGATCGATATAAATAAGCAATCCGATTGGGGCCAGTCGTATTATATTTCACTCACTTGATTTTTTAGGTTCACAGAAGAAATTCGCTAAGTGAGTCTACATCCCAACTTCTGGCTATTACGTTTAGGCGAATAATTATACTGTTATTGTAAACGACTTATAAAACTTTTTATAGATTGACTTTGAAATCAATGTTGCCAAAACAAATAAAATGGTCGATTGAGTCCAACAAACTTGATCTTTCAGCAAATTGTGGATAATGCACAGTTTGTCCAAACACTTTTATTTATTCGGCCAGCCCCGGATCGCTTTTTAATGAAAAGCGGTAATGGGATTGCGATATTTTGATTTGCCAGATTTCTTAACCAACCCTTCCGGAACACCTATAAACCCATAGTTAAAAATTCATTCATAATTGTGGACTTTTTTAGAGACATGCCAGATAGACTTGGAGTAACTAGTATGATAGAGCATATTATAAGAGCGTGTTACCGAACCTAGAGGTATTATCGTGTTTCACCTGCAGGTATACATCGACAAATCCTTTAAGGAAATGTTAGATGAAGGTGTTATTGAAAAATCTCCTTGGGCTTAGTTTTGATAAAGAAGAAGGATAATACTTATAGGTGCAGTACCGACTATAGAAAGCTTAACACTGTAACAGATATAGAGCAGCGTATATCTACTTCCGATTATTTCAGCCATTTTAGACAAACTTAGGAACGCGAAATTCTTAACATCACTTGACATCAAGTCGACATCAATTTCATGGGTTTTTATGTTATCTTATTAGTTATTACTAACAATTAAAAACAGCATTTTTAATAATGAAAAAAACAAATTTAAAAACATTAATTTAACGACAGCAAATAAAATGTGTTCTGTATAAAGTTTAAAGCAAATAACTCAGAACCAAAGTAAGGCCTTTAATGACGAAATCCTCATGCATTTTGTGTGCTTTATTTGTCCTCAATCATGGACTCATAAAACTTCCTTTAGACAACAATAAACTCAGCATGAATTTTCAATGTCCATCAAAATTCTTCTTCGGTCAGTAAGTCATTTTTGGACAAAATTCCTCTGACATCGGACGGTAAAACTACAATAAAAAAAATATTTATAATCAATTCCATTTTGAAATCATAAATTCATAATTCCATCATCGCAACATAACAAAGCGATGTACAAATGTCATGCAATAATTTTATGACTGTCGGTCCATGTCTCAGTCGTTCGAAAAATTCCGCTGCACCCATCAGAGTCGAAATTTCAAGGTGAACGGAGTATGCATGTATCTTTCCGTTTTGATCTGCGATCAATTAGTGAAGAAATTTTTAATTTATCTCGCAAAATGCTGGGCACGTACTCCTTGTGTGTCCTGGATGGTCTGCTATAACAACCATGAAAAAGTTTCTCACAAAAAGAGATCAACCATTATGGTCATGCATCGTAGAAATGCCTGCAAGAAAAACAACACCGCGCCAACAAGACAACTTAATAAAGTCATCATCATCAAAATCGAAAAGAAATCGGAGCACAACTCATAGTCGACAAAACTCAAAATTGCACTCATTCTCTCTCCTTATCGATGTCGATGGTGGAGTAAGAATTTCATACTTCATATTTACGACGACGAGCAACTAAACGTAAACGTGGATGAAACACATGCAGGCATTTTGCTATGGCGCCACTTCGCCTGACATTTGTTGGCCCTTAAGCCATAGCTCATAATCCGAACCCCGATTGGAGTGATTTTACACACTGTCTGTCTATCCGTCCGTCAAGTATCCGATTTGCCAATGCATGTTGAATATGAAATGCGCTAGCTAGCCATTAGGAAAGAAATTCCAGCGCACACAGTATTGGCAATTGATATGCACGCTAAGCCACCCTCTCCAACAAGTACATGGTGTTTGCGATCAGGTTATGTGCGCGCAGTACACTCTGCTTCCCTGGATCTGACGCTTACGAGCTATGCACCCTATACGACGATTTTACAGATCAAAGATTGTATTTTGTGCCTGAGCCTGACACAACTCACAGAGGAAAAACACAAATCCCAGCAAATCCGGAAGACCATAAATCACCACTATGCAACGGGCTGGGGAGGGATCGTTTGGATGCCTAGTCCAAAAGATACATTATTTTGACAGCAAGTGTCGGCTCAATGTGCGAAATTGAAACATTACCAAACGAATTACTCCTGACACCAGAACGACCCAATTGAGGTACTTTGTTCCCGACGAGGAAACTTGTTCAGTAGCAGGGCCGTTCACGTTTAGCAAGTTTGTTGGAAATGTTGAATGAAACCTAAAAAAAATGTCATTGATTTAAGGAATACGAAAAATGTACATCAAGAGAAGAATATTAACTTTTCAAAAAGGACAGTGAATTCTTCTTCTTATGTCAGCCCTCCAGCAACATGTCCCTACAGCTAGTTCCATTTAGGCTCCCATCATCTAGTTTGAAATCTTTTATTAAGGCTTTTTATGCATAGATATGGCCTTTTTCTACTTCATCCTGGATCTGACTATAACTACAGTCAGATCCAGGATATAATGCGACCTTTAGAAGGAAAATAAAAAGAAGGGGGATTGGTGTCTGCCTTCATTTAAATATTTCGATTAAGTTTAACGGTAGCAATTTTAGAAACACTTTTCTAATTGGATTCTTGGAAAAATCAGTACCATACGTTATTGCTTGAACTTAAATTTCTTACGGATCAATCAGTGCCGGAAATGGGGACGTACTAGTATAGAATCGCAGTAGTGCTGTTCACATTGTTTTTTTTTTACCTTTTGGTAAAATTTTCAGATTTTGTTCCTGCTGGAACAGCTTTACATGTCTCTCGTTTCTTGTGGGCTTTCTTCCGCAAACCCAAGTCGCTTCATTAATTTATAATCGTTCTCTAGCTGCGAGAGAATATCGGCACGTTATTGAATCAGGAGTTTCTATTTGATTGCGGTGTTAAACCAAACAGTAAACTCATCAGTATCGATCAGTTTTCTTGACAAACTTATCACTAGTTTTTGCTGGTTGAAATTGTGATAGTTTCTGGATCGTAGGCTTTGATAACTTCTTTGAATTTTTTAGCGTTGAACTTCCAAAAAACGTTTCCTCTTTAACTACGACAAATGAAAAAAAATAATATTCGTCCCTTGGTCGGAACATGATATGAGATGGAGCTTGGAGGTGATGTTTGCTCATTGGAAATTTTAACAGACAGGCCTTAGACTTCATCCAATAACGAATCCATATTTAAACATCCATTCCTCTCTCTGTAACAATTACCATAGCAGTCTTTCAGTCTTCGCTTTTTAACGGTATTTCTTGGATGGCAGTTATATTTAATTTGTGTAAGAGTCCAGGGAATCCTGATTTCACGGCTGTGAGCATACTTCTAAAATTACACATTCGGTCCATCCAATTGGTCATACTTGAATTATCAATTTATTATACAGGACAACAAGACATATAGTCCAGTCAGCAGGTAGGAAAAAGGGGTTTGGTGGAAAAATTTCGGAAGTCAACGAAATTTTAGGATGTTGTTAAGCGATGGTTTATCAACATTTTTTCAAATTTTGGACCTTGAAGACCCTGTGCTAAAAGAGGGAGAAGGAAAACTGTAAAATGATATGTCACTACGTTAACGAAATAGGTATGGCGCTCCAAAAAAAAAAAGGTTTCAAGCGACAGGTCTGGATTCGAACCCCCATATGGAGTCGTTAACTTCGAACATGTCGCAGAATCTGAGCTAGGTGACAGGTGTATACACTGTTCTATCCTGTTTTTTTTATCTTCTTAGTTCTTTCAAAACTTTAAAGAGCTCTCCTGCAATATTAAGTTTTGTGCACTTAACACATTTGAGAACTAAGCCATCGATATTTCGCAACGTATGGTTGGAGTGAAACATCATCAGTGCACGACAGATGATCTTCACATACGAAGTTTTTCCATGTAAACGTGAAATGTACGCCCTTTAAACATAAAGTTGACGTCAATATCCAGGATTCGACAGTCAGTTGATATGTGGCATGCGAGATAATATGCATGGCCATTCAGCACGGTGCGAATACTAAGTAGCCGAATACCAGCCGAATAACAGCAGGTAAGAAAGAGACGACAATATGGTCGTTGGTCAATGGATGAGAGAAAACCGCCATTAGGGCACTTCTTGGAAGACATACAAAGCGATTGGATTGTATTTAAACTCGAAAACGAAAAATCTTTGCGATTTTAAGTTTTTATTTTGAAAATTTTGAAATGAAATGAATAGATAGTGAAAACCATTTGGAAAGTTCGAGCACAAAATTGTTATTGAGTTTAAGAGGATACTCAAGAAGAGTTTGTGCAGAAAAATAACTTTACTTTGAAATAACTTCACATGGGAAATAACTTCACTTTTTTCAGGTATTTTATTTCCCACTTTGAGTGGGGAATAATATAACCTGAAATTTGGTGAAGTTATTTCTCACCTAAGTATTCTTTGATAAAAACCGTAAACCAGTTGAAAATATAGTGCAACTTTAGTTCCCGGACCCCAACAGTTGAGATTGATAAGGAGGGGCATGCTGCCCCTGAAACCTCCATTCCTGGGCCACTACAGGATTTGGGGTGGGTTTGAGTTTATGGTTGGGTGCAAGCGTGCATTATGGGTATGTAACAATGTGTGCATTTTGTAAGAAAAATGTAACTTCACAGAAAAGAATGGAATAATTTCCCTCAAAATTGTTAAGTTATTTTTCACTGAAAGTGGAAGTTATTTTTTCACTACTGGTGATTTTCCATGCAAAGTTATTTCCCTGCAGCGGAAGGATCAGCGCTATAGTTGGAGCTAAATTGCTTTAAAGTTGTTAACCCGTTTAGGCCTCCTCTTCGATTTTGAACTATTTTGATATTGCCGAACTCGTCGCAGTTTAATAAGTTTTTAATTGGAAGACTTATAGGATATTAAATCACAGACTATCACAGCGTGTGTTAAACTTGTTTGGCTGAAATCATCAACCGATACACAACCACCTACGATTAGGTAAATTATATAGTTCACATCTCCAAGTGTACCTACTCAGTCCAACAAAGAGTTTTATTTGAGGTTTTGCTAGAATGTTATTCTGTGTAAGTACATTTTAGAACAAGTTAAAATCTCTCACGTCCTAAGAACCAAAACCAGTGCAAAAATGCCAAACCCAAAAGTGAAACGTACACTGGTTCCAATCACGCTCATTCTTAAATGTTCGTGCTGTTAAAGTAGGTAGAAGACAACATCATTCCACATATAAAATACCAAGATTAATTTCTTATTTAATTTATTCCAGGGTACCACACTAATTTATCTACGGCCCTGTTCGATGTAAGAAGCTTCCCTTAGTCCCTTCTTACTTCACTCAGTGACAGAAATAATTACCTCATTGAGGAAGATATCATTTCGTCATCGGGATCATTCGGAAGCGCCACAGATGGATGCGGGCCAACGTCGAAATATATGTTGTTTTAACAACTGACACTAAGCCAACCACCCGTACGTCTTCCATTGGGAAGATTCGCATGCATCTCATACTTTGATCTCATTGCTACTTAACTGCAATTAAAATCAAATAAAATTAAAATTAACAAACGGGTGCTGAAGAACCAACGTTGGTGCATTGCCATATCTATAAAATGCTGTCAAAGTCCTTCTATTTTTAGTAAGCCCATAATGATTTTGGCGTAGGATCGTTCGGTCCGTTCAGCTCCGCGCACCAAGATTCACCTTGGAGTGATGTTTTTAATATTCAAGTCGTCGACAGTGCGATCTGCGGATCATCGGCATATTGTGGCAACAATATTATAGTCACAGCACTACAGAAAAAAAAAACACAAACATATGAGTTGAGCACCCGCAGAATGCTGAATGATTTATTGGAATTGCTCAGTACTGTTGTCGTTATCTGGGAAGATGATCAAAAACAAGACGCGGCGGCGCGCTGCATTGAGTGGATCTGAACTCAACACCTTGGTGTAATATTTACGTTTGGGCGAGATGTGAACGATTTGTATATTATGCGTGGTTGTCGTCCTTACACGTTGGGGCTACAACTATCCGATCAGCGAGACTTTGAAGACAACGTCAAGGGCGTTTACACATGCTAAAATGAATCCATATATAAATATTTATATGCACGGTTTTAAGATGATTGCAAACGTTTTGTAATTAATCGAGCTTTAATCGCTGATATTTCATTTGTATTCCTGAGAGCGGATATATTGTCTCCTCTATTGCACACCACGATTGGCATCCGAAACTATGATGAGCGCCGCGTCGCATAGCCGCTACCGCCGCCGCCGACGAACGATTGTTACTGTAGGTAAGTAGCGTTAAACTTTATGGAATTTGCAATCGATCATTGTGGGCGGCCAGTGCTAATATAAAATGCAAGACTTCCACTACGGAACATGTTTTGAAAAAGCATTTTTTTACTATCTGTTGCTGGGTGTGTTCTTCAAATATAGAATCTGTTATATGCTAAAATAGCATTAGAACACTCGATTTTGTTGGTTTGGATCCTAAAAAGCGTTTATAGTTTTAGGATAGCTGTCCGAAAAGTTTAATCTAATTTTTCTAAAGTTCTTTTATATTAATTGGTATTCGGCTTAAATACTATCTAGCAAGAGAACATATGAAAATGGAAAGTCATTTACGACAGACACAAAACCGAAAATTTGTTTAAATCCCCGCATGCAATGCGCGTACTATAGGTAGCCTTAAGAGCACAAAGATCGGTTAATAATTCCCACACTAAATAAGAATTCCTATTCAAATTAAGTAAGAAATAGCTTAAATTATAGAAAACTTATTTAGTGATTATAAGGAGTGTACATAGGCTAAGAAGTTATTTCTTTAATTTTATATCAAAAACATAAAACGGTATTGAATGGCGGAACTCTTATGGCCTTTTTGATTCAGTGGATTCAGCCGAACCTCTCGAGGCTTTAATGACAACTTTCCCAGGCTGCAAGGATTACAGCCTAGTAACAGACTAGTAACAGACTTTGGTTAAGAGTTGTTGTTGGCAATACAGAAAGGTTTGTGAATGTTACGAAGCTGTAAGATGTATTGGGACAAAATGTATGTCAAGTTCTTCCAGGATTCCATGCTTTTACTGGATGTAATTTCAATTCTGTATTTTTCAAAAAAGGCAAGAAGCGGCCATTCAGCATAATACAAAACTCTCCTCAATTCATTGAAGCCTTTTCAAAAGTTCAACATTACCCAGATATCGAAGCGGATGTTTTCGAAGCATTGGAGAAATTTGATTGCTGCATTTATGGATACAACCAGCTTAGCGTCGTAAAAATTTAGCGAAGTCTAAATTGAACAACTTTCAAAAAACAATGATGATATGATATGGGTCCCAGGCCACAGCGACATCCAAGGCAACGAGCGAGCAGATGATCTTGCTAGGCAAGGATCAGCCCTTCTCGTCTCTCAGAAGGAATCAGTAGATCTTCCACTGAGTTTCGTGAAGGGCAGAATATATGACTATTTCTATTCAGAATCAACAAAAAGGTGGCTAGGTTTGGCAAACTGTAAAATATATAGAAAGATATGGCCAACCTATGACAAAAACAGATCGAATAATTTCATTAAACGAAACAGAATAGACGCACGGCCAGGATCGTTGCAATCATTACTTGCCATTGGCCAATAGGAGAACATGTGGCTAAACTGCGCATAACTTTCAATAGCTACTGCCAAAGCTGTAGAAATCCGCTAGAGAAGTAAACTATTAAGCACTTCCTCTGCTACTGTCCGGGCCTGGCTAGGTCTCGCCTCTAGCCATTCGGAAGCCTGTTTCTCGACAACCTAAACATGCTGTCGAAAAAAAGGATAAATAATTTTATCTCATTTCTCAACGTCACCAGTTCGCTCTAACAAACCAAGCAATATCTCTATTTTAACTCTAACTTTTGAAGTTTTTGGAACTTTCCTTTAGAACTAGCACAGGGTTTACCAAGAGTAGAAGGTTGTTAGTTTTAGACTGTATCGCTATGTACTTCCGTATTAAACTGATTCCCAGTGAACCACTGTCAGCCTCTTCAGTATATAGGTAATAAAACCACTATTTTAAAATTAGAGTATCAATCAACTTAATCCCAGAGTAAGTGCTCCCGATAAGCTAGGGGCAAGCATTTAATCTTTTTTTGGCGAAAGCACTGATTCATACCTAGTAGGTATGCCTTGCCTTTGAACGGGCCTAGCCTCATATAGATCTAGTGTTAGGTTATTTGGCCGGTTCTCACCCAGCACACAGTGTGAGCTAGGTTCTTCTCTTGGGCACAGACCAAAAACTGGTCCCCTTAGCTTTTCTAAACACACACTACCCCCATATCACAAAAAATTAGGTCAAACGAAACGAGTTATGGTATCAAAACGGCGTTTATTGGAGCTAATTGGGTTTCTTTGGAACACTTGTTTCGAGAAACCGCCATTTTACCTATCTACCTAACTAAAACGCTTTTAAGTGTATTTTGGTGCGACTGGGCATAAGTCAAAGAGATGAAGAACAAATAAACGACAATGTTCTAAGTCGCTGCAGTGAGAGTACCAAGTACGTTTCCACAATTGAAACTCTCTGTTAAACTTGGAAAAAAACAAACGAGAAAATAGTCAAAGCAAAACAATTTCAACAAGCTTCGGCCTATTAGAGATATTCATCCAAATGTATCCTAATCACTTGATTAGGATACATTTGTGGTAAGCCAAAGACCACAGCAATATTAACAATATTTTGTGTCTTGATCGTTTTGTGGATAAAAAAAAATACTTGATAGAACAATTAACTTGCCCATTAGAAGTTGAATTAATCTCCTACGGTCACATACTAAGCTCATTCGACGTCTAAGGCCCACTTGCACGAAACTTTTTTGACATAAGTAACCACTGATTTATCCATGCATATAAACTCGTTCAAAATCTTAAAAATCATTTTTCTCTGGATAACTTTTAACATCCGTCAAATAGAATTTGACAAGAAGTTGCTATCGGTGAGGTTCGCATTAGTGTGTGTAGCAAATGTTGTTGTTGTTTTGTGGAGGTTTTCTGTTTCGTTTCTATTTTTATTTTTTTATCTTTGGTTAGCTGTGTTTTCATTCGTGCAACGAAAAACCGAAAAATACAAATTTATCTTTTTAATCCTGGATAACTAACTGCGATTTTATAAATTTATCCTTTGTTTTCTTGCAAGTGGCCCTAACATGACTTCAAATAAGTATCACAAACTATTGATTTGAAAATATCCTGACAACTTGATTCAACTCAACGGCCAATTACTGTCGGTCACGTTCAATTATCATTGACGTAATGTTGACATTCTCCATCAAAAAAACGATTAGTTAACAAAATTTTGTCTCAATCTTCGACCGGCAATGCTTCAATTCAAACCGACTAAATCTGTACATGAAAACGTAAGATAAGCATTAAAATAAGGTACAGCATTTCATATCACATATGACTAGATCACTGCCTCGAACAACTTCAGGAGGATGAGGTGTGGCATAAGGACATATCTACACGTTCTCTGCACTGGAACAGTCACCCAAAAAACATAACTTTAGTCTCGAGTACAACGATAGAGGATTGAAAACGATGAATCTAGTGACAGATAGAAATTTATGTTCTCCTTTAATCACCGACAATTCTGATTGATTATGCATTCATAATTTTCTTATTATGCGATTTTTATGATCCACGGACCAAGGCGCGCGAGTGAGAACATGTCCAAATGTACTGTGCAAAGTCCAACTTTGCATTAAAAAAAAAATGTTCCTTTATACTGAATGGTTGGAAAGAATAATAATTTAAAACCGTCTAATGAATGCTAAGCAGTTACAACTTCCTAGAACTCAGAAACCAAGTATTCTGGGTAAATTTTGCATGATTTTTTCCATTAAAATTTTTTTCTTGGATTCGATGCGTACAAAATGAAACACATTACTGGATCGCACTGCATTCGTACAAAAAAAGTGTTGAGACAACAATAAAACATGACGTTACGATGATAGCGAAAAGTCAAAAACAGTGGGACTGGAAATTCTGTCTGTAGTGTCAGTCTGGTTGCATCAGCATTCAGCATCTATAACAACCTAAACGAACGCTATTTGCTTCAAATTTTGTAAGAAAGGTTCATAAAAAATTGAACTTTAACAGTCGTCAGAACAAAGGTTTATTTAGACCAAGTTCCGTGTGACCCAGTCGTGCCCTTTATTTGAATATGGCACTGTGTGTGAGATTTTAATTACCAGCTGTGTTCTGTGTGTGTTTAACGAGAGTATAATAAATTTCGAAAAAAAGTGACCGCTACAGAACCTGAGATTAAGACTACCTATCATATAGTTGGGCAATAGAATGTCAATGTCAGGCGTCAGGGTCAGTAGCGACCGTGGCAGCATGCAACTCATCTGCCTGGGCCTACTATAGGATTTGGGGTGGGTGCGAGTATATGCAAAGTTTTTCAATAAACAACTCTGCATATAGGGGAAGGTATTCTAATGACGGTCAGCGGGCAATGACGGTCAGTGTTGTTTTATATATAGTATATATAGAGAAGAACAATTAAAAAACTTTTACGCTTGTCTAGTTCAAAGTCAGATTTTGAAGTAAAAACAAACATTACGAAAT
This sequence comes from Baccha elongata, assembly GCA_951217065.1. Classification (NCBI taxonomy): domain Eukaryota; kingdom Metazoa; phylum Arthropoda; class Insecta; order Diptera; family Syrphidae; genus Baccha; species Baccha elongata. Next base: position 180,935,371 of record OX578272.1, on the reverse strand, counting down.
TTTTCTTGCTCTCGTAAAAATTCAAAAAGTTGTGCTGTGGTGTGTTTTTGCCTCCTAAATAAAAATGATAAAACTTAATGAAGTGTTTTTATTTTACTGCTCTGGAATGTAATTACTTGTTACAAGATTTGAATTATTTCTAAAAATGTATTCAATACTTAAATTTTCTCTGAACCTACCATCAGCAACCGCCACTCAAACCAATCGACAGAAATTAAATGACATTTGAAAAGTTCTTTCGCTTTTGCGGGAGAAAAGCGAAGCGCTTTTGGAAATAGAAAAACACAAATCCGCCATTAAAAGCGATCCGCCGCACTTTTTGGAATCGGCTTTCGGAACTTTTCGTTAGGGCTCGTATTAAATTTTCATCACAATAAACTCCTTGTAAAATTGACAAGTGCAAAATCATTTAGTTTGCGACATTACTTTGTCCAAAAGCAACAAGACTTTGTCCGGTAAAGACATAATGAACATGCATTTACAACCCAACTACATAATACTAAAAATTATGATAATCGAAACGAAATGTCGTCATATTTGTTGTTCGACTCTTTGAGGTTTTTTTGTCTTCAATGGGGATTTTTTCTTGTTTTTATTGCTGCTCGCTCACTGATTGCTATTTGCTGGCTCTGGAACGGTCTGACAATGCCGCTGTCATAATTCTTTGTGTGTGACGAAAGCTGAAATGTATGTTATTCCTGTAAAGATTCACCTGATATCTCGCCACGATTAATGCGCACTCACCGGCGGAAACAACATCATCAACGTGCGTCGATTCGACGCACGGACGGCTGTCCATCCATATAGTCGACAAAGAAACAAGGATTTGGCGGGGACACTCATCGAATTATGGTTGAATGTTTTCACCGTGGAGGAGTCCGTATTTTTGATCTTCATAAATCAATCTGCAAAATAGCTCCCTCTTGTTCGTATCTACAAACATATCTATGTGTGGAACCCATGCTAAGGGGTCTTGGAGTTTTTTGAATTCTCCAAGCAAAACACTTGAGATCAGTGTAAAGCTTGGAACTTGTTACAGTAATAACATCGGACATACTGCGGAATGTCGGGTATGGCTTGTTGAATGGGAACAAAAAATCAGCTACAACTGCAATTCTTTCATCGCTCATGTGTGGCAAGTCATGTCGAATGGAGCTGACTTTATGATGAGTTTAACATGTTTATAACAATTCCAGGTAGCCACTGTGGCATTAAATCATTGGGATGGGATTTGAGATCGATAATTGTTTCAAATCAGCGATTTGATGGAATTAATTGGTTTGTCCATCGATTCAAAATGAGGTTATTCAACCGCCTACAAAAGGAGGTAGATATGTATAATTGTTTCAAATTATAAAATTAAAATGGAATTCTAAAGTTGTTCGTTTTATGTTTGTACATGTAGAAAAATCCTGCAAAAGGCCGTTTTAAAATATAATCAAGAAATACCTTAATATATGTATCTATACTATTAATAATCCTTTAAAGCATGTTAATCAGAAAATACAATTAATTACCACTTAGTTTAACGAACAAGAACTTGCTCGATATCACCCTTGAACAAAAAACTTAGAACTTTGAATTTAGCTGAGGGAACTATGCAAAGTTCTGGTTTCAAAATTCTGCTTTGCTTAATTCTGGCTTTCAAAATTCTGGCTGTTTTTTTTTTTTTTAAGATATAAATTATGATTAAATTTTTAGTTATTTTCTCAAAGTTTCATATATCTATTTGAGGTGTAAGGAAGTAAGAAAAATATCATCTATTTGAAATGCAATTTTTTTTAAAAAAGCGAAGTAAATTAGCTGGGTTTGAAAAAAAAGACCACAGTGAATTGTGTTCCACAGTAAATTGTGCACAGTGAATTAGCCGGCTTCGATGTTTGAATTGTTTTCGACGGTGGTGTGTAAGGTCTAACATACAAAACTTTTTACTTGCGATTATAGTTAAGTAGGTATATGTACTTACCATAAGGCAAGTTATGTATTCGTGCAAAAAAAAAAATAGTTTACAATCAAACATTAACCGATGATAACGAAGACAAACAAAGTAGGTCCGGCTATTTCGTCTGTCTGTCTGTCTGTCTGTTTGTATGTACGTATCGACAGTTCGACACCAACTTACAGAATTAACGGTTGGTCCGTTTTTGTTCAAACTTGGTACATTTTATTATAAAATGCTAAGACATTTTTTTTTTATTTTTATTTTAGGTCTTGAAATAATGGTACCTATACCTTCCATATAAGCGTAACCAATAATGGCGATAATTCCATTTTTTAGAAAAAAAAATACTACCGATTTCAATAAAATTTTATATGAATGATTTGTTTACAATGGTACTGTCTTTCGGCGAATTTTTTTTTTTTCAGAATCAGATTATTAACGGTACTTACCTGTCATAAAACCATTTATTATTAAACCGACTTTTAAACGAGTTCACCGATTTTAACGAAATTGCGTATTTTAAAATGCCCTAAAAAATATTTTGAAAAAAACAAATTAAAAATAGTTGTTTTTGAAAAAGTTTTTTTTTGCAAAAAAGCCGAGTCCTATTTTTTTCGAAAAAATACGATCAATTTCGACGAAATTTTTTATGAGTCATTTGTTGACAGAGGGGTTTTCTTTCATAGGATTTTTTTTTTAGAATCAGCTTATTAACGGTAGGGGCAAAGCGGGAAACTTGAGCAACTTTTTATAAGATCGTAAATAAGAACTTTGCTGTTAATCTCAACAAAATGAAAGTAAGATATTTAAAAACTATACATTTATCTATTTGAAAAATAAACTTATTTCCTTTAAGAACATGCAAATGTTACTTAAGGCTGATTTCCAATGCCGCGTTGAGCGTCGCGTTGACATAATTAACGCAAAAGTTCAGCTATAGGAATTCGTGAATTGTGTTAACAATGTCTCGTTGAGCGTTAACGTTACGGTTTGGCATCCACTAGCAGGTACAGAAATCAACTTACCGTAAGCGAGCACGACACAGAAGTTGAAATATTTCAACTGTTGCGCTTGTTGAACAAGATCCGTAACCATGCGGGGTTGGAAAGCGATTATTTTTCGGCTTAAGTAAAAATGTTTTTTTAACACAAAAGTGCCTGAATTGTTGATATACAAATAGAGACAAAGTGAAATGAAACCATCTAAAAATTTTGTTGCCCTTGTTTGAGATTTTTCAACGAGAGTAAACCTCTCCGAAATATCTTTTCTGGTCTCTGACATTTTGATAAACAGATGTGTGTTTGAATGCATTTTGTAGTTGGGCAAGTTCTAAATAGTTTCATTTGGTAATAAATTTGATACCAACAAATTCAATATTGTTTTTATAATGAGATAAACACATCATATTAACATCAAATTGGTAAAACAACTTTTTAATGGTATTTTTGGAAAAATGATTTTAATATGCTATTTCATTTTAGTTCTTCTGTCATCTCAACGCACCCGTAACGCTGGCTAAATGTAACGTACGCGGCGCTAACGCCAACGCGACATTGGAAATCAGCCTTTACCTAGAGCGAAAGGTCGGAACAAAGATTTTCGGTTCAAGTCTCCCGTTGGGGTGGGAGACTTGAACATGAACGAATTTAATGTGCTAAAGAGTAAAACTAAGTTTTAATTTTCATTTTTCGTTCAATGTTTTTGTGTATTTTAAACATATAACAAATTATTAAAAAGGAAAAAAAAGAGAACAATAATCTTTATAAACTTAACAAAAGAATACCTATAATTTAACTGAAAAATACATATAATATTTTGATTTGTTAATATAAAATATGCAAAATATAATGTAAAATTGACATATAAAAATATATATGTATATTTAGTTTCCCAAATAAAAACCACTGTTCAAGTCTCATATCAGAAAGTGGTTCAAGTCTCCCATTAACACAAATTTATCAAAAACTTTTTAAGTGATGATACACATTTGTTTGTGGTTATATTGTTAAAAAAAAACACCAATATAATAAAAAAAACTAAACTTTTTTACTTAACGTGAGAAAAACAATATTATTTAACAAATTACAGAGGTATTTTTTTTTTCACTTTTAAGCTTCAAAATCACCTTCTTCTATCCAGCGACTTGAAATTATGGTTTCAAATTATTTTTGTTGGCAGGTAGATTGGAACAGTCTGCAACGTATGCACACGAGTTAATTTTGAGTGAATTATTGGCAGTGGTTAATCGTTAAAGTCACCGACTATCTTTTGAACCGCAGCAACGATATTGACCAAATTTAATATTCTGAAATAACAGCTTGCGATTATATGTAGGTACTATAAGCCAAAACTTGGATTCGTGCAGAACAAAAGTTTTGAGATAACAATCATAAATGACATTACGATGATAGAGAAGACGAAAAAAGTGGGTCCGGCAATTCTGTCTGTCTGTCTGTCTGCCTCGGCACCCACAGCCGGGTAGGCCGATTTACATCAAATTTGGTAGGTATTTTTTTAGGGTAATACGCCCAGAACTTTTTTGTAGGTCACTGTAAGTCAAAAAATAACGGTACCTGCCATATAACGGTTATCGAAAACCTAATTTTTCTCGAAAACGGCTCTAACGATTTAAACCAAATTTCACATGTGCAATAAAGTGTAGAAGGTCTATAAAAAAGTGGAATTCAAACCTTCAAGAAAATTCGTTTAACGGTACCTGCCATATAACGGTATTTTTAAGTTTCGGTTATCTCGATAACGGCTGAAGCGATTTGAACTAAATTAAATACTAAATTTTTAGTAGCTATTCTTAATAGCATGGCATCAAATTTTTTTTTAAATTTTTATTTTTAAATTTTTATTTTTTAATTTTAAATAATTTTTTAAAAACTGTTTTTGTGAATTCAATATTTCAAAAACTCGTAGACGGATTTTTATGAAATTTAGTTTTAAAGTGTAAAAAAATAAGTTTAAAAGACCAAAATTCTAAATTTTTTTTAGAAAAAAGTTTTTGAAAAAATATTTTGAAACAATCGATTTTTTTCGAAAACCGTTCCAACGATTTTCAAACCAAAAAATATTTATATGATTTTGGTTTGAATCCTTGTAAGATTTGGTTTGCAATTTTTTAAAAAAATTTCATACGATTTTTTCGTATTATGCCGTTTGTACTTTAAACTCTCAGGTAACTTGCCACGAGAACAAGTTTGTGCAACCCAGTCGTGCCCTTTATTTTTTTTTTTTTTTTTTGCAAAAACCCGAGTTTAATTTTTTTTTTTTGAAACGATCAATTTCGATAAAATTTTATGTAATAGATTTGTTGCCGACGCACGGTGACGTCTTTCGTGTACCTAAATCATTTTTTATTGCATACATTTTGTTGCAAGCTCATTGTACACGTAAAGTGTTTATAATGCTTTCTTGATGTTTTATAAAGTCAGGCTCCATTTTTATTGTTTTTTTAATCAGGGTCACCAATAAAGGAATGAAAGACTCGTATTCCAATTTATTATAAAAGATAATTTATATTGTTGTTTATTGATTGACCAATTGCAGGGTAATAATATTTAGATTTAGAAAATAACAAAACAATTATTTCAATGAAATGCGGAATACAAAAGTGAATTATAATCTAAGTGATATTGAACAGGTAGATATTTTGAATATTATAAGTAAAGTGTTTATAATGCCTGACTTGTGGGTCACCTCGCCACATACTCAAGCTTTGGACGGATGCATGCTTTATTAATAACGAACGGCCATATCATGTGGGAAAAAGAACATTTTGTAGCGTCGTAAGGTTATTATCTTCATTGTTTGACATCATTCTGAAGTGATTGACAGATTTTGTAGAGTTTTAATCGCAATTCGAAGTAAAATGGTTATCTCAAAATCGCTAATTAGTGTTTTAAGATTTAAAATCAACTTACTAACAGGACAATGGCTAGCCAGGCGTAATAAAACTAACAAAATGGAACGGATTTTTAGTGTTATTTTCAAAAATTTTAAGCATATCCATAGTTGCTCTTGAGTTCAAATCAAAACAATAAAAAAAACTTCTTCATTAAGATTCACAATAGAACTTAATGCATTCAAAAGCTCCACCCATATTACTAAAGCAACTTATCATGCAAAACGAAAGCCAGGGCCCGTATTACGTATTACGATAATCGTTGAAAAAGCCTCGTTTTCGTTCAAATGCGATTACGTAAGACGATTATCGTTTAAGTTTCAACGATACTCGTTTCTTCTAACGAGTGCTATTTGGCTGTCGTCTATCCTTTGTTCTCGTTGTTGTCAATTTTTTTTTGTGTTGTGTTTATATGTCTGCCGGTTATGTACCATTTGGGAACAAAACGTGAATCCGAACAAACAAAAATAATAAAAGAACATTTTATTAACAATATTAAAAAAACAACCATAATAAACGTACTTGCAGTTATAAATAAACAAAGTCCGGAATTGCAAAAAAAAAAAACACTATTTGGTTTTTTCATACACATTTTCCATGCTCATCTCGTTGAAATATTTGTTACGAATTTTCCGTCTTCGTCCCTTGGAACAATGTTTTCAATCCGAAAAGTAGTAGTTAATAAACATTTTAATAGTTTTTAAGATAATATACCGCACTTCTTTAATTTCATACTCAAGTCTTTATTTATTTCAATAAATTTTTGACATCTATACACCGACGTGAAGTTAGATGTACTTCAAAAAAAATAGTACTTCTCTGTTTTATCTGGCAACAATTTCATGAAACTATTCTCGTTACTTGAAATCGCTTTATGTTGCGGCTTTCGTTTTTTTGACTATCGTTTTTTTGCCGTTCGTCTGCGCTGATCTGCGCTGCGAAACTCCAGAAATCAATATTCGATTTATTTGATATTTGAAAGCGAGAAAATTTTGTCTTTATAGTTCAGAGAAATCAAAGACAAATATATTTTATTTTAATTGTTTCCTTTATTTAGGGAATATTGTTTAATTATTGCAACTAAGTTCTTTTTTCAAAAATGGTTTCATATTTTCTTATTTGTTGTTGTTATGTTTTCATTTTATCTTATATAATATTATAATATTTGTTTTAACATATCATTTCTATTAATATTTATTCTTAGTGATAACATCTTATTTTTTATTTATCAATTAAATAATACCTAATATTAATTTGTATATATATATATATATATATAGATATATATTTATATATGTTTTATATTTTATAGTACACTGTTACGTTATTACCGCCAAGCCACGCCTAGCTATGCACATACTTGACACAAGCTTTTCATCAGATCACATGCGTCGGCATTTTACAGAAAATGTTTTTTTGTTTGTTTTCATTTTAATTTATTTTTATCCATTGTATTGTTTTGAAATTTACATTTTTGTTTTCACTCAACGTCATAACGTACAATATTTCACTGTTGTGTGTGTGTGTGTATATATTCATATTTTTATTTTTTTATTTTTTTAAATTAAAACAACCAAGTTACACAGCAAACAAAAAAAAATAAAAAAAAAAACGCAATTGTTTTAGTAAGAATACAAAAGAGGAACAAAAAGTTGAACTTAAACCTAAAAAGGATACAAAGGATGTTGCTGCTGCATTTACAGTCAAAAAGGATACGTCACCACCACATCAAAATTCTACCCTATGCGTGATATGTCGACATATATTTTTCTTCTAAATTATGTGGTAGAATAAGATGCGAATGGTGACTTATACCTATATATAAATTCATTAAATAGAAAAAATCTTCCATTTTAATTCTAATATTTACACATACCTATACATGGTGCAAATGATGAATTCACATAGGAAAATGGGGTTGGGGGAGGCTTAGTTTCTAATATTTACATACAACTTTAGTCGAAATATTTTCACACATGCACAAGAAGTATAGAATTCAATTTAATTGAAACAAAATAATTTTTTATTTATATTTTTAACATATACAAGTTACTCAAAATTTATTTATTGAGAAATTAAACTAAAAAAACAACTCGCGATTTAGGATAAATAGAAATATTTTACTCATTTTATTCGGGGCTATAATTATGGTACATTTTGGTTTATTGCTAATCTAGTACTTTTTTGAGTTTTTTTTATGTATTTTTTAAAGTTTTTTTTTTTATTTTCTTTGAATATTTACGTCCTATAAGCTCTGATTGCATAAGTTAAATCCGCGAACTGGTATCGGGGGAGGGGATTTGTTGATAAACAAGGAAACAATGTCTCAAAAAGGGAAGTTAAATGACTTTCATTTATTTTTATTTTTTTTTCGCTAAACATCCGTTTTCTAAAAATTATGTATTTTCAAATGAAATACAAATAAATCACATGTAAATTATTGTCCGAAAGATTTTCCATTTCTTTATCTTTTTTTTTATTCGTGAAAAGAAAAAAAAACGTTTTTTTTTTATTTTTTACATCACGGCAACCCCGAACCGATCATTTATGGCCGAAGAGTCAGCTTAGGCTGTTCACGGAATGCAACAAGCGAACGGAAAGCGGAAAGTTGATTCGATTGCAGATGCGACTGATGCTGCGATGCCGATGATGACGCGGTGGATATTGTTGCCGATGAGGAAGATAAAGGTGGTTGTTGTTGCGGTGCTGGAGGCGATGATGGCAGCGGCAAAGGTCATGGTTTACCCGTCGTTGTTACATTAATAGGTGGTGAAAGTTTTCCCGAGGACGAGGAGGACGTTGAATGTCGCGAACTTTGTCCCTGGTGGTGGCCTTGGTTAGACAACACTGGTGGTGGAGCATCACAACCGATTGAAGATGATGTACTTGAGGCGGATGGTGACGCACCCGACGGCGGAACCACATGATGATTGTTCGTTGTAAGACTTAGAGGTGCGAATGGCGGTCCACCGCCAGCTGAGGAAACAGCCGCTTTCCAAAGTAGTGGATTCATACTGAGGCCGTTGTGTGCCGCCAGTTGGGCATTAAAGGACCGATGGTGTTCGAGGAATTCCTGCGAAGGTCCGGTTAAATGCGCAGCAGCTGGACCATAGAAACCACGATATAGATCTGGCCTCGCATAGGGTGAGTAATTTGGCATGCGGGCAGCTAGTGGGGATAATATTTTGCCAGGCGACGAATGTTGTTGCGGGTGGCCGTAGATAGAATGAGGTGGAACATTACCGCTTCCACCTCCTTCGCTCCCAGAACCATCTTTGCTATCTTTGCCGTCTTTGCTGGCCATATCAGCGAGTGACCATATTCGTGGTTTTGACACTAAGCTGGAATTGGTGCTACCACTCGTTGGATGATGATGGGGATGATGAAGGTGGTGACTCAAATCGGGTGGTGAACCAGCTGGAGGTCTTAGATGGTGTAACGCCGCCGGGTGGAAGAGCGGATGACCACCGCCTGGGCGGTCATAGATATCAGGTGAACCGTTGGGACTGCCAGGTCGTGACCCTGACCATTCGCTGTTATTGCCTTCGGGTCTGTCCAGCATGTCGAGGCGATGTGACTGGCGATCGTTGTCTTCAGTCGATCCAAGACCAGAATCTTTGGCGTCTGCAAAGAAAAAAAAATTATGTTACAGTGAAGGATTGATAAAATCATTCATATTTTTGTGGAAAAAAAATGTGTTGGAATTGTAGAGTTCATTACATAGCTGTATTGAATAGAAAGTCTGCCGAATGATGTGGCAAATGTTTGCCACAAAATTTTATAAAGATTATGAAAACACAGGTTTATATGGAGCCGTGATGCAGTGCATACGTGCTTAATAAAATTTAATTATTTGTTCATTCTGTTAATCATAATGGATAATGGGACAGTTATGAGTTTTATAAAAATATAATGATCGGTAACACCAAAAAAAATTTAAGGTATGGGATCTAGATCTCAACATTCATATACAGTGAAAGCTCTACTTGCGAACAGTTCATATAAACGGACAATTTTCATAAGCGGAAAGAATTTCTCCCATAAACGGACACCATAATATAATGAAAAGTTCTTTGGGTACAAAAAAATAATAAACAGAAAGATGCAATAGATCGATAGTTTTTATTACTATTTATAACAGAAGCAAAGACATTGAAAATCTCCGATAACCGGACGCAAAGCTCTCATAACCGGACATATCAATGTTACATTGTGAGATTAATCGGACGTCATGCGCATGATTTTGATCTTATGAATTTATATGGGGTTCTCCTGCGCTCATTTTTTGTTCTAGTAAGTGCTATATCAACATATGAAACTATTAAAGACACCGGCTACTCCGCTTATGGGAGCTTTCACTGCCACTTACACCGTCATTTTATTATTTGTATGTCCTATATTCCAACTCTTTCTAAATATAGTGTCGTGGAACACCTGTTGCATCTTAAAGGCAATGTCCCTTCCAAAAAAAAAATTTGCCAACGGCAATTACTATTTAAGTTATATAAGTTTTGATTTAATCAAACATCGAAAATCGACAAACAAAAAGTCGTCTATAATCAAAAATTTTTCCTGCAGTATAAATTTCCTTGAAACAAACAGCCACCTCTCAGTCTAATGATAAAAATTAGGTACCAGAAAAACTTAAGAAAAAAACATTTAAAAAAGCTGGCCACTAAGAAATCGCAGTCGAAATTTATTCCAACACAAAATTAAGCTTCAAAAATTTAATAATAAAAAAAAGGAATGGATATAAAAAATTTTACTTACCACCTAGCATATCTTTGTCATCATTACTTTTATGATCATCATCATCAACATTCGCGTCATCGTCATCAACACGATTTCTCGGCTCCCATGTCATTTTATTTTCTTTTTTCAGTCTTCGCCGGGCATTCGCAAACCACGTAGACACTTGAGTCAAAGTCATTTTCGTTATAATCGCCAACATGATCTTCTCACCCTTCGTAGGGTAAGGGTTTTTCTTATGCTCATTCAGCCAGGCTTTAAGGGTTGATGTCGTTTCGCGGGTTGCGTTTTTTCGTCTAGCACCATTTAAGTCCATGCCATAACTGTAAAAAAAAAAAAGCAAAAAAAAATAAAAATAGGTTTAAATACCCTGTGTACACATTTCGCGAGAACAAATCGGATTAAAAATCGCAGTGCATGCAAACGATTCAATTAGAGTTTTTCATTCATATTAAGTACTCAACAAACATATATACACCATTCCACAAAAATGAGGATTGAGTCTTTAGAACGCTGTCGTTGTCGACGTCATTTGACACAAACACACACAGTAAAAGAAGAAATTTGCTTATTCAGCAGTATTTAAATTGAAACACATTTTATTTAAGACATTATCACAAAAGTGTGCTGCGAATATTTATCGGAAATAGAATGTGATGACAAAAACATTTTTACAGATTTTCCCCCAAAAATTAACATTTCCTTCAAATGGCTCGCACATTCAACATTTTATAGATAACCCAAACCAAAAACCAAATTATATATTTACGTATATAGGAAAAATAGATCAAAGCTGCTTCCGGTTAGCTCCAACTGACCACAAATTGCCAGGCCAGTCTTGTTGCAACCATTTTAATTACCACCCACAAGCGCGTAACCCCAAACGTGTTGGTCATTTAATGGTGGCCATTTACGCCAATTTGTGGCTTTTTAATATTTTCGCCAACATACGGTGTCTATATAGTAGTATACCGTTGGCCATACCGCATGCCAGTCAGATAAAACGAGATTTCGACTATGTATATACACAACTATAACACAGCATGCACAAACACACCCTGTGCTTGGTGGGTGCTATTGCTTGTGTATGCTTATCATTGCTTTTTGTGGCAACAATAGTGGTGGAGGCCCTTCGACATTTGGGGACAGTAACAGCAATTTCACGTCATGTAAAACGTTGGTCAGCATTGAACACGTGTATTTACGTGCACCTAACCCTTTTACAACACAAACCACCCAACTTGTGTGCAATTCGTGTTGGATTGCTCATTTTACCTACAGTATAGGTCTGATATAATAAACAACAGAAGGTGAATGTGATTTTTTTTTTTTTAATATATGAACCAAATAAAATGGTTAAAGCTCAAATGTTTGTTTGTAAGTTCTTAACAACATTAGGAGCTGGCCAATAAAAAAGCAGAAAGTATTACCTACATTAATTGACACAATATAGTTCATATACATTAAATATTTAAACATCTTTTGTTCGATTTCATAGATTTTTATGAGAAATTCAAGTTATTATTAGGATGTGGGTAGGAATTTTGGTAGATATATTAAATTTTCGTTGATGGGATAAATGGGGCATATCCTATTTTGAAGCACTCTGAAGATTATTATTCAGTTTTCTTTTGATATGTCCGTGAAATTCTTATGATCATGGAAAACAAACAAAACATAAGAAAATAAAAATGTTAACGCCATTAAACTTTGTAAAATGCCATACAGTTGTGAAAAATGTGAAAAAACTGAGGCATTAAACTAGTTTTGTCGTAAGTAAGGTACCATGGATATCAGAAATTCTGACTAAATTGTTAATTAAGCTGCCAAAAACAATACCCGTTCTTGAGGCCACATAAATTAACTAAGCTCAGGGAATCGCATTGTTAGTTTTGCCAGTATCATCTAAGAAATAGAAGAAGAAAATTACCAAAATAAGCTATCCATGCTTCTTCAGTATCTACTATACATATTGATTCTACCAAAATCTCGACTGTGAAAATCACAAATGAGAAAAGAAGTTGGGTAGGTAACGGGGGCATGCTGGCCCCCTGCAACCCCAATGTCTGGACTCACTATAGGATTTGGGCTGGGTGCGAGTTTGGGTGTAGATATGCAATTTTTTGTTCAAATTTGATAAAAATATATGTATTCTAATTCATACTTATCTCAGTCGGGATTTGGTCTCTATACCATTTGCAGGATCTTGGTTCGAAATTCTGTAATTAAAATTTCTGTAGATCTACAATTCAGCACGTTTTCTGGAATTCAGTAATCGGCCGATTGGCACGATCAGCACGTTTTCTGGATTTCATAATGCAAAAGAATACCTTTCCAATTTTATGATTGAATATAGTTAGTCCTTTAGGACCATCGTATAAAAATGGCGGGATGGTAGGTGGTTTCCGTTAGCCACCATATTGATAAACCCGTTTTTTTTAATAGCTTTATTATAAGCTTTTCGATAGAATTTTTTTTATCCGATAAGCCATTCTTAAGTTGTTTAAGAAAAAGCGTTTTTTGAAATGAGGAACCATATCCAATGAAAAACATTGGATGGGTATTCTGTTGCAAGAAAAATGTATCTGCCGACTGGCATATAAATTCATACACAATTCTTTGTATCAAGACTCTTTAAATCCATAGTTCTGCACCTAAGTAGGTACCGTAATTCTGCATACAATATATCAATATTCTTTCATAAATCACCAGTTTCTGGGTGGTTTACTTCGCGATTCCTTCAACTCCCTACCCATACTCATTCTGACTCACGCTTTGTTTGAAAACTTTGTTACTTTGATTAGGGTCTGAAGTTGTTGTAGGTACAATCGTCGTACATTTTTGAACCCCTCAATTTCGGCTGTGGAATTCGACGAGTTAAAAACATTAACCAAAACTTTACCACGATTTGTACAAGAAACTGGCTATGTCCTTAGGAATAAGGATACCTATACACATGTCATGTTTCCAGTCGTCAGACCGAATTTTTTTTTCAATGGTCGAATATTCGAATTTTGAATTATTAGAGAATTTGCAGAATTTTAAAATACAGACTTATGATTTACAGAATTAAAGTTCCCGTATTTTTACCCCAAACTACCGGAAACAAAAACTAGGTGTTGTATAGGTATTCTGGTATTTTTATAATCAGAGGTTAGATCAATTTATGGAATGGAAATATTAAATTTGCATCCGTTATCAAAATCCATCAAATCGAACTTCTACTGTATATTATTATTTTTAAAACTGGCTGTCGAATGGTGAAATAAAACTTGTTACCAATGTTGATGGAGCCCTTCCTGGCGGCAATAATATTAAATCCATCCATTGGAAGGTACATATAGGCTATAGCTACATGCCTCCTTATTGACAAAGCCGGTTGCTCGGTAATTCAGTATCTAGTTGTTGTGCCCTCTATAAGCCTTCACCCTTAATAGTGGTTGACAGTAAACTGCAAATAGGTATAGATATACACAGGTTGATGTGGTGCCTAATTTTTTTTCTGTTGCTATATCGAGAGCTGTTGTAAATCTTTAACGCACATATGCAACCAACTCACACACTGAATATAGTGTGTTGTCAAATTATAAATTCACAACATGAAAGGTTAACTCATTTTCCACAGTAGCAGAGACAACTCTGATGGAGGAGAGACTTACCCAGTTAACTGCCACCTGAACGCCACATACAAATTGAAATCCAACACCTGCATTGACAGTTGTTGCAGCTTATACAGCGGGGGTCGCAGAAGGTATAGTAACGTATAGGTGCGAATTTTGTACGTATAGTTGCTCGTTTTCGACAAGCGTAGGCTGCGAAGATGTGACATGAACAATAACCAAAAAAAAAATACATGCCCATCTTTTCCAGTCTCGTTAGTCAGAAGCAGTATAGAACACACTTCTCTCTATCACGACGAAAGCCGTGATTGTTATCGACGTCAACGACAGACCGACGGATCGACGAAAAAACCGATTGATTGGTTTTTTGCCTGTCGGACAATGCCATAGGGAATCGTGACGGGAAGCTGTTATTACAACTTTGGCCGAAGCATGCCCCCTCAGTTGCTAATTTACATAAATCAATTCATAACTTTTTGTCCACATAGTGTTCTCCTACCCTCGACCAAGTGGAACGTTGTAGGGGATAAGAGGAGGACTTATACTAAACAAAGGCGCATAAAATAAATTTTAATCGGTTGTCATTGTTGTCAGCACCTTGGCGCGAGGAGTGGATTTTTAAATTTGGATGTTTATTTTTTTTTTTTATTTCTCTTGGTTGGATGTTTTCGCTCGAATCGGAATGCTTTCCTTTGGTCTGATGATGTGTCACGTCGGTCGTCGTAAAGCTGCCATTTCAAGCTGGACAATAATTCTCGGTAAATTATTTGCTGTTAAATGGTTTTAATTGAATGTTGTCCAAGAATACAATTTTTTATTGTTATATGAGTATATCCCAACAAACGTTTATGTTTAAAGTTCAACAGAAAAGTGTCTCCAGGAATATATAGCTATTTATTGATGAAAACGATTATTCGAAAAGTGTGTTTAAAAATTTTATTTCGTTAATGGTTTGATGGTTATATGTCTACGGGGTGGCCCAAAGCTATAAATTGGACATGAAACGCTGTTAAGTTTTGTTTATTTTGAATTTGACTTTTATTATGTCAAAGGAATTAGTATAGAACGGTTATAGACTTTTTTCTGAGAAACATGAAACTAAGAAGGAAAAGCTTGTTATGGATATTATAAATGGTATGCTGAACATGTGTAGGTACAGAAGGTACAGAAGGTATTAAAATGTTATTTTTTTTTTTTTTTATTAATTTAATTATTGATGGTATATTCGTCGGTAAGCTGTAACTAATAAAAAGAAATATGAAAGGGATTTGAAGAATTTCAAATAGCAAATATGTTTTCATGGATTATATTTAACTATACAATTAATCTATTCGATTTTGGATTTCTTATAAAAGATTCAAATACCTCGGCATAAATGTACAGAGGAGATTACTCTTTGAACGTTGTGAGGTGTGCGCTGTTAGAGACAACATTGAGATTTTATAATACCCGTGTTTTTTTTTTGGAAAAGCAATCCGGAGTTACATAGCTATGTATAAGATTTTCCACACAAAAATCTCACTGCGGATCACTTCCGATAGACGGTGAAATCAAATCTCATTGCAGATAGATTTTCGACTTTCATTCGATTATCGATCAAAATGTTTGTTATTGTTGGTACGAATGATAAATTAATGTATCTCGATAGGGGTATGTTCGTAAAGTTGTAATGGTTTTTAAAGTGTGATCTTCTTTTATGTTCGACTGCCCACAAACATACCCAAATCTCGAAACAAATTAAAAAAAGGAAAATCAAAGGTTTTTGGAAATTTTGTACATAGGAGGACATTACATCTGACATTTCCATTCAAAAATGTACTCTTGTTGCATTTTTCGTATTTCCTCGTCAAACCTTTCCTTGTCAAACCTGAAATGTTAGTTCTTTTTAAGGTTTTTCTCATTTGTGCGCTTCGTCACTTTGTGGTTAGACAGATTCGCATGAATTTAAATGTGACATTTGGAAGCAAGTTATAGCTTTGACATATTCATTGTTTCTTACAAATCCAATTATGACATTTGCACAATATTCAGTACGAACTGTCATCAGAAAAATATATAAGTACAAATTACATATATAGAGTATTTCTGTCTGCTTACTGTCATCAGAGGCAATATATTTGACATTTTGTAGTTTGAAAGATCTTAAATCTTGAGATTTGCAAATAACCGTCATCATAAATAATATACATATATAAAAGTATATTCTTAATTTTTGGTTTCACTAAATATGGAACAGACAGTAAAAAAACAGAAACTCCAATGGAATTTAAAAAAAGTGTATCCCGATTCAATTCATAACATATGTGCAAAATATATCTATTCTACGAACAAACCCCATTGCTCTTTTGTTCGTTTTTGTTGCTGCAAAATAACAAAATTGCAATTACGTATGTAAGAATGCAACATTACCATGAATTGTGTTATAAAATTCAACTATTTCGATTTGTTATATTACAACATTTTCTTCTACATTTTCCGTTTTAGTTTAATATGTGTTTTTGCCTTTGAAAATACTTCTTTTATAAACTTTTTTTTTTATTTTATTTTATTTTGTCTGTGACAGTATAGTAATAGTACCATATTTCAAATACAAAAACGCGGCTGGTTGAAAATGTATTACTATATCGGAAGATGCTACAATTTTTGGAACTAACGGCAACAGTCAGTTCTTGAGTAATAACCAAGTGTAGAATACACGTCGACCAACGAGTTTTACCTATATAGGTTTGCAAACCTGAAAACCACTTAGTCATTTCGCCTCGAAAAGAAGGAAGCAATTCACGTTGCAGATGAGGTGCCGGAATATGGTCGTTATGACTGAAAATGGGTGGTCGAGGCGACCAAATGACGTAACATCTAATTTGCCTTTACAAGTTCGTCTCTATATCTTATGTTGGTGAAATTTTAAAATGAAAATAAATCATCAGCTACTGCCAAGTACCTATACAGACCCTTAATCGGGTCTAAGCTGAAGGTCCCTATACTGTCCGGTTTAGGTGATTTGCACACTGGGATCGACCGATTTAATTGCTCCCAGGGAGGCTCCCAGACAACTTTTTATTTAAGTCTTTTGATGTCAGGGAAAAGAGAATAAATGGTCATCATTAGTGATCAAAAATAGGTACTGCAACTTGACCGATAGATTGGAACCTATTTATTGATTTTTTTTTCACTATCACCAAAATGAGGATCGGAAATCAATTTACCCAATCAGGAGCTGCTGTTATATTGTATGATTATTATAGATGGTATTTTGTTAGCAAACAATTGCTATGGAAGGACTTTCTTATTAGAATTTCTTTTTTTGCGTCTTTTTTCGACTGAAATTATAAAAGGATAGTTCTATTTTACATTTATGTCTGGAAAACGTCAGAAAGTTGGCTTAGGATCAAACTTCCTTCCTTCTTAGATTACTCTTCTTATTTTTTTGTGAGATAGATTGATGAACATAATAGCTTTTTAATATCTGATGTGCATACTTCAATGTTCAATCCATATTTTTATCTCTTTAGTTCTCATGAGAAACATATCTTCATCTTAAAAGCCTCTGATAGAAGACTCCTTCATATGCTATAGTTATAGAAGCATCAATTACTTTGTAATAACGAATAACAATTTAGTCCGCCAAAATTAAAAAAAAAACAATCCCTAAAGAAGTTTTAAACCCGTTCTTGACTGCTTACATGAAACCTTTCATAGCGTTCATGGCCATTCAGGGTGTTCAACATTTTTTGCGATAACAATCTACAACGATATTTCTTATTTCAGCCAAAATACTATAGGTACTAGAAAAGCGATATCAATCTCATTCCTTGTTCAACACATTGCTATACGTCTGTTAATTTAACATAATTCCTAGATTTGTATACCAGTGAAGATAGAAAACATCAAAAAACATAAAAAAAAAAGTATATAATAAATCCTTTGCTATAACAGCGAATCAAATCGATCGCACAGTTAATACGTCCAATTAATCTCCAACGCAACGACAACTTCTCTCTCTTTATACCAGATGTATCTGTCAGATACCATAAATCACAGGATCTGTGTCATGTGTACACAACACACACAATGCGAAGTTTTCTTTTCGCTTCAAAACCAATGATGTTGTTTGGCAGAGATCTTCGCCAGAAGAGCAAGGCATCCGCAATCGGATCAATTCAACGCTCACAAATCATCTTGTTTGGATCTTTAATTATTGATGTTTCTCTGTTTTGTCGTGACATATCCGATCCGAGAATATTTTGTGAAGAATTCGACACGAAACAAACCTCTCCAGATGGCAAAAGCAGATCGTGTGTCGCCGTGCCGCCGCCGCCGTCGAATTTGTTTTGCGTGAGCATGCGGAAAATTAAACCAGAAAGTTTTCAATAGATGTCTCTAGTTCATGTGGATTGCTTAAGATGATCGTGGTTTAATAGAACGGCGCCATTTTAATGATCAAAAAATCTATATAGGTACTTAAACCTCGTATCATATGAACGAGTGTTTTTTTCTTAAAGTTGTAAGTTGCAAATTTCCAAAACTTTTTTTATTTTTATTGTAATTGTGTAAATGCCAAAGTCCATTCATTGTTGTTTGTATTATCGGATAAGGGAATCCTGCAAATCATGTGGATATGTTGTTTTCGACGTCAAAGTGCGTTTATGCACTCGTAATTTATGCAAGTCAGCGACAAGAATATGCGTTGTCGTGACTGCATTTTAATTCAATGGTAATTAGGCGCATGGCTTGGCAGAGAATTAAAGTCTTTTTTTTTTGTTTCAATTCGAAAATATTTGTCATTTTTGTTAATTTAAATTCTCAGAACACAAATTGCGACTTAAAAATAAAAAAAATTAAAAAGAAATATCTACGGACAACTGAAAACTTCATACGTCAGAAAGGTTTTGTTTTTTCTTTGATTTAATATTTTGAAATGCAAAACGCGTAAGAATGGAATAACGCTTAGTTAAATAGTTGACACATTTTCTCACTTTAGGTAAAGAATGCGATGCCATACGAGAATATGTAGGAGATATAGACATCATTGAATTATGGATTTTAACTTCAACTTACCTATTAAAGGGGTAGCCAGCAAAAGCAGCGTCATAAGGATGATATACAGAGGGATATGGCCAAGGCGCTCCACCTCCGACTAGATTTTCTTTAAGATCAAGTCCAGCCTGAAAATAATTAATAAAATAAAAATAAATAAATGATTTGATGATAGTTATGTTGAAAAAGTTGTTTAAAACATTGGAAATGTTGCCTTGGTTAAAAAAAAAAAAAAAAAAATTACAACCCCTCCCAAAAAAAAGGAGTCCGTCTTTTTTATGAAATTCTCGTACCTCAATCGCATAATACGTATATATTAACTTTCCATTATAAGTGCATGACTATTTTTTTTTTTTAGATAAAATTACAATGTAGGTACACCTATTCTTAAAAACTTGAAAACCATGAAACAACAAGCTACGTTTGCAAGTTGAATTTTTTATACAATATCTTGAGGCAAAGACTCAATAGTAGTGAAGTAGGAAATTCCAAAAAAAAAACCCGTTTTTGTATTTGAAATGTGGTATGTAGGTACTAGGTACTGAACTGTCAAACAGAATGACCAAAAAAACATAAAAGAAGTAGGTACCTATTTCCAAAGAGAAAAAAACATGAGCTGATGACAGCTAGTTTACACAAATGTCAAAATTGAATTTGTACATACCTGTCAAATTAGAAAGTTTCAAAGATCTATTTTTCTGATGACAGTTCGTACTGAATATTGTGCAAATGTCATAACTGGATTTGTAAGAAACTGTGAGATTTGACTTCTCCTTTTATCGGTAGTGATCCGTAGTGAGATTTTTGTATGGAAAATCTTATATTTCACTTCATTTTTATTGAAAAGAACACAACGAGGTCTTGCGGTACATTATTGTCACTTATTTTTCCAATGTTTTCAAAGAAAACGGTGAATGTTTGACAATTTGAAATCATACGGCCAGAAAATCTGACCCGAAATTCATTTTGCGTCAAAATTAATATCGTAAAAATGCTCCTCCGATTTTTTGAAAATGTGCAACTAAGCTTTTCAATAATGACAAGCCTGTCGGAATGGCTTCGAATTTGCGTTTATTGTAACATAACACATTTGATCGGTGTGTTTCTTGTTGAAATTGCTTATTCGTGTTAAATTATCATCAATCACTTTTATTCAGATCAATCAAACTGGAAAAAAAAATCATCACACCATTTCATCATACATTTCTTAGAACATTTTATAAGAATTCATATTCCTATTTTACGTCAAAAAATCAAACCTCTATGACCCCAAAATCAATATTATGTTTTCCTGTGTTAGTTTTTGTTGCAAAAATAAAACAATAAAAAATTTAAAACCCGAGATAACGAGAAAACAAATCCATCTCATAATAAACAACTCAAACCAACCATATCGAATAATTCATGTTTTATATTGTGTTTTACTTCGCGTTATTCACAGTTAATATGACATGCTAATTATAATTTATAAAAAAAAATATGATTGCTCAGACAAGATTAAAACGAAATGACGTTGGCCATTTGACACTCTTGGCTTTGGATGTTGTAAAGTTATAAAGCATTAAGCTGGTGTGTGCTTGGTTTATAGTTTGATCCATTGCTAGATCGCATCAATTTGACTTGACGTTTTGTCTAACGCGCAGTTATGCATGTTATCTTTATTTGAATGGAAAAAAGTATCTACAATTTTATTTTTAATGTTGGTGTTGTTGTCATTACAATCAAGAATAAGCCATAATCAGTGATACTTGTAAATGACAATTGACAGCTGAGAATGAGAATGAGAATGATGTTGTGTGAGTACAAAATGAGAAATAAAAAAAAATCAATCAGATTGTGCAAGATACACATGACATGGTATAAGTATAGATACAGTTTTTTTTTTGCATGCATGCAGTGCAACCCTATCCTCACAAATTATGGTCTCAACAACAATGGCGAACATGACATTTTGCAAATCGCACCTATCTAGAGTTACAAAACCCAACAACATCAACGAAAGTATAGTCTGGGCCCATCTCTTATAGCTGTTTACGCATTGTTACCACGGTGTGGCTCTAAACAGTAAGTGACGATGCTGTTGCAGCATGGTCGTTGAGCATCAATAATTCCAACGCATGCTGCATGCTGTTGTATAGGCTTCTTCATCGTCATCGTATATAGTCAGTCGGTCGTGGTGTCGTCGCCTTACCACAACAACAACTTCGCTCCTGGATAACTTCCGGCCAAACGCAGTCTCTGGTGGAAATCTGTTCACTTAAGATTGAGGATATTTGCGCTGCTTGGCTATGGCAGTCAGGTCTACGCGGATTAATGCTATATAACTGCCTGCGTATCTATACATATATGTATCGCACAGCAAGAATTTATCTCGTTCGCCTCTGTGAAGTTGTTTATTGGCTCCTGTTCACATGTTGGCACAATAATTTTCACCAACATGTTCCGATGAATATAGAAACGCATAAATAAAATGATATACTGGTCGACCTGGTTTGGTGAAGCCTGTTCGGTTCAGTCCGGTCGATCGGTCGACCGATGCTTCTTGTACAATCTGGCGTGTGCACACGATATCTTAGACATACACTTTTATGGCCGACATTGCGTGATTTGAATTTGTGCTAAGATCACTGCTGCAGTAGCAGTTTGCCCCGTAGGAGCATAGAGATCGCTATGCAGCCGCCAAAAACTACATAAATTGCTTATGGATTAACGATAATGGAGAATTTATTATTTTGCCAGAATCTTTTGTGTATATATGTATATGTGTATCTACGTGGGCAATGTTTTTCTTCTCTATCACAACTTCATGTGTTTCTGGAAAAAATAAAATATTTCAACTTACGCAAAAGTCGACTTGTTTATCAATTTAGTTTCAATTGTGTTTTTTTTTTTTTTTTTTTCTTAAGTTAACATTCTCGCAAATTGATTAGGTATTATTTTTTTTAGAAGATTATTGTGTGTGGTCTTGAAGCACATCATCAGCATCATCATCATCATCTTTTGTAAGACCTTATCAGCTAAACGATGTTTATTCTTCTTGCTTTACAGAGTGTCATACATGAAAGATGTTGATTTGTTTTTAGAATTATTGTTATCATGACATAAGTATTTTCTTAGCCGAGATCAGTAGAAAGGTTAAGAGTTGTTTTTGTTTAAACCTTCATAAAGACAATTCGACACATTGTATCTATGTATTGAACTTTATGGTTAAATTTTTAAATTTAATCGTTTCGTTTGGCGGTTTGAATTTAACGACTTCGTTATTACTATATTTTGTACTAAAATCAGAGATTTTAACAGCGAAAATAATTAAATAATTACATTCGGCAAAGTTCAAAAAGATTGCGGAAGAACTCATCAAAAGAATAAAAAAAAAATCTACAATAGCATAGAAAGAGATTAATATTTTGCACTAAGTCTCTGGTTTAATTATAATTTAAAGAATATCGACACAATCAATAATAACACAATTGTGTCAAATAATTAGTGTATAACCTTTGAGAATAATCATTGTGTCTTATCAAAGTTTGCTAAATTTTCTGTTGACACAAATATTTATATACTATGAGTTTCAGAAAATGTTCGTCTGTTTAAGATAAATTCAAGGTTTTGGCACAATGGATTATTTTTGAAATAATTATTCATTCATCTGACTCATAGAAAAAATAGATACATTTTTGTGTCTTCACTTATCGATATTAAAGGAATATATCGTCTAATTTATAGTCTCAGGATTTATATAGGTACTATTCGAACTCAGCTTCCAATACTTGTTTTAAAACTTTTCCAAATAATAAATAAGTATAGTATTGCAGATTTGTTTGCATCTATGGCATTAAAGTCATCTGACAAATACTCTTCTATTTATACTTTTTATTTTGACAAATGTGTCTGCCAGTTAACTCAATCCTACTCTAAGCAAAGGAATCGAAAAAAGTATTATGAAATGTAAATGTGAGAGGTTAGTATTCATATAGAAATTTCCAAGAAAAATTCTCACGCCAAATCGTCCTAATACCTACTACAAAAATAGTTTTGCAGTCAAATAATGTTATAAACTTAATTATAAAAATAGTTATTAAAAGATAAGGATTCCTTGATTTAATTTCGTTTTGATTCCCTCATTCTTTTTTTTCCGGAAAAACATCTCTTATAAACTTGCCTCTGAAAGTGTCACGTGGCTTGTGGTAATCCTGATTTTTAATGTACACACGAAAAAATTTCTCACGCGAAATCGTCGATATACCTACTTCAAAAAAGTTTTTGAATTCGATTTAGGACAGACCCTTACTTTTATTAGTTAGTCACTATCATGTCAAGATATTTTCTTAGAAACTTTGTTTCTCCCAAGAGGCGTTAAGTCTGAATAAAACACTTAAGTTCGACAACGTACAAAGGAAGCTTTAACTATATATAACTCTCTTAAACCTTTCCCCTTTGTTGATGAATCCTTGCTTCATAAATAATCCAATTCAGAAAATATTTTCAAAACACCTTTTTTATAAAAAAAAAAAAACATCTTGATTCATTTAGTCTACACACACGAGTAAAAGTAGTTTATCATTTTAAAAATGTCCCCCTCTCATTTTTTGTAATTAATTTTCTCAAATGTAATTAGTTATCGTCCCCATTCTCTCTGCCTAGTGCACATCAATATTCCTCCCATCAACTGTGTCATAAAACGGCTCCCCAATGCCCCTTTCGTTTGACAGTACTTTCTGTATACTTATATACCTAATAAATCTGTCATCGGTAATGATCGCGTCAAACACAATTTCTCTGTCGATTGTGTGTCAAAATAAACTAATTTTGTTCAAACAAAAATATAGCTACCCTTCTGCGGAACCAAAAAATATCACCGACAAAAAATAACAACACCAACAAAATAAGTTTCAACTAACTCCATCAATCTGTGGCCATCTGATGTCGAAAATGGAAATAATGGTGGGCACATCAAGGCACAAAGTATCAACTTGTGGCAGTGTTCATTCTCTCAGTTTTGCAATTTTCACATTTGTTGTGTTGAGATTTTCAGCCTTCAAAACATCCGTTGAATACTTGAATATTGTCATTCCCCGGAAACACTCTCGTCTCCCATTTCACAGCACAGTGTGGCCTCCTCAAAAGAGGAGAATTGAATCTTTGTTGCCAAAGTGTAACCAGACATGTGTACAAAATGTTAAAGTCATCATGGTTATCAGTTTATATAATATATAGATACATTTATTTATATACCTAGGTATATTCTCATCCCTTCATTCGATGTTTTGTGTATACTTAGAAAGTGAGTTCCGTAACAATGGAAACTTTTAGAATTTTCAACCCCCTTGGTGGCAATTTCATATACATTCACCCATTCCACCCTTTCATGTTCTTACTTTCATCCAACCCCGGGGAATAATGGTCGACGGATGTATAAATACATATACTATATACATACATGCAAAGTTTTTAGTCCTCTTTTGGCTAAGTGGAAAGATGTAGGTACACATATATGTACTTATATACGACACTTATGTGTGATGTGTGCCGATGATGATGCACATTGCACAGAGAAGAGGAGCACAATGTATCTTGTATCTGATGAGTGTGATATAACTCTTGGAGTGACATGTTTTCCAAAGTCACTGACACTGACTCTCGATACACGCAATCTGCGTCTGCATCTATATTATGTCCACAAAAAAGGCGTTTTAATTAGGACACATGTTAGTCCGGTGTTGCACTCGCACATGACTGAAGGATTTACTTTTACCAGCTTTATACTCTTGACTCTTGAGTCTCCGAGGCACTTCACCATACATACATGAGAGAACTTAATCTGCAGAAAAACTAAAACCAGTTTGTTTTTAAGCCACAGCTGGTGCAGTCAATCTTAGTACACTTTAACATGTTCAATATACAAAAAAAAAAAAAAAAGATGTATGTCAATTTGCTTAAAGATACAAGCATAATTAATATTTTATTCAACTTGAGATACTATCGATCAGAGATCGTGTTAATAACTATAATCTTCGCTATAGTCTTTGTGTTTTATCTAATTGACGATACATTTGCCACGACGATCTTTTAACAAATTAAATGCTGTTAAGTCGTCGTTCGATTGATGGTCATTTGAAATTTAAATTTTACTTTTTTTTCTCTGAAGAATGTCCCCAGAGACTATAAATATCGTGAACAATCTAATCAAATGCGGAACTGATCATGTTGATGAAGTGAAATTTTTTTTAAAGCAGTATCTACCAACGATATGGATCTGAATCTTATGTTGATGTAGGAAACATTCATAACAAAGAGTGTGTAGTTAAGTAGTAAAATCGAAATTGATAGGTCATCTAGTGTCGTCTTGAATAGGTGATAAAATAAAGACTCATCGCCCCCAGCTACTTATTAAAATACTTTGGAATACTTTTGATGAATAGATCGATAAAAAGATTACGGCGAGAAGATAATTCAGGGCTGGATTTGAAATTCATTCAATATAATTAATTTATTTCATTTAAAGTCAGACTTTTAGGTCATTCTAAAACATACTGAAACTTAACATTTATATCATTTCATAGAAACTGAATTCATCACGATTGTTTTGCTTTATTTAAATTATCAGAAAGCGGCACTGCTACAGTTTTCGATGTACGTAGGTGTTACAAATTCCGCTTATTCGTGTTCCCATGCCAAGTCGTCCATATACCTACTAGACAAATATATTCGAATTTGATTATTACCGAAGCCTATCATATTAGTTTAGGTAGTAAGTTGCGTAAACAGAACTAAATACGATCCAGTGTTATATTTATATCGACCCCCCCCCCTTCACTTTTCTCTTAGCCAAAACCATTACTTTAGACAGTTTTACACCTATATTGTGGCAGGTGTTAAATACATCAAATTCTTGTACGCTATCAGATTAAATGAAATAAATATGGTTTTATACTATATTGATATATTCTTGGATCGGATCGTTCAGCAGAGCTAATCAAACATTTGCTTTAGATGTGACATGTCGGTGAATTGTTTTGATAGAAAAGTCTACCTATAAGACAGATGGGAACAAATCTATATTCTTATCTTAAATCGAATTTAAATCTTGTAAATTTGTATCTTTATCTATCTTTTTGTGGAATTCCTGATGATCTTACTATTAATTTCCATATTTAACTGCCAATTTTTTAATGTCAATGCAAAACATTAAAACATAAAAATTTTAACTAAGGCCCTTGAATATACAAATGTGCTCCTGATATGGAGATCTTGGACAGCAATAATGTCAAGTGGGTGTTTATACAATTTGCATGTTGTTTTTCTGTGGATTAATCGCCACTTAGGTTTCTTCGATGATGTGGAATTTGTCATTAAGTTTAATAGGAATACCTACAATTAACGGGACAGACAGGTTATTGAAGTTTAAATGGAGTTAAGTGTCACAGTTGATGCGATCTTTGTATTTCTTTATTTGTTAAATTCGAAAATTCTGCTGTTTCCCACACAGCATATGATATACAATGTCCGAAAAAAAAATGTACAACGAGTGTATAAATCAGGTATAGAAGTATAAAATTATACCAAAATTCGATTTGAAAAGAAATATAATTTCCCATGAAATACAAGGTAAACGCACTGCGTGCGGTCCTCGCCATATTATGACCACAAAAAAAGACTCCCAATGTAAACAAGCAATTACACAGATATATACAACAAACGTAATGGAATGACAAAAGGACCCGGCCGACCGAGACTCAGCAAACGCGTGGCTCGAGAAAGAATAGGAACATCACATACACAAGACACATATATTTCTTTTGTGGGACAGCATTAAGGATGACTGTCATTTTTCAGATCCCTCTCTGGTGCCATCTCACGTTGACCACCCCCGAAGGTATATCTTGGGTGCTGCATCAGTGATATGGTCCTTCGTGATGCATTATTTTTTTTTTTTTTCAGGATTGGTATATACAACAAACTAAGGCGCAAATAAAATATGACATCAAAGTCAACATCCCATGTCATTGCTTCGTGGCACTAAGCTAGCAAAATAAACGAATGGACACTCTTCTCGAAGCAGCAAGTTGTTTCTTTTTGGTTGTGTGGTTCTTGGTTCTATAGAGAGATGAAATTAACTGGGTGTGCGGTTCGCGAGAGACATATCTACTTATTGTATGGACTTATATAGGGAAAGGATTAATGGGTGCGCGTGCATAGCATCTCTGGTGGTCGACCATACATCAGGGGGAATTTATATAACCACAAAATAGCCTTTGTACACGAAAATTGCAGGCAATCATGGATTTTTGCCAACAAAAGTTATGTTCACGAATGTTGTTGTCATAATTTGGATAGGTTTCTTATAGTCAAGTTAAAATTGGCCTAGGTAGATCATTTAAGCAAGATTCATCCTCCGAAACAGAATTATTTTTTTACGAAATTCCAGTGTTAATGTGTTTAAAATAAAAATTGAGCTTGCGCCTGATGTGTGGGCTGCTAATACGTCTATTTTATAAAATGTTCAATCCGTTAAGAGGCTTAACATTCTTGTCTTGAATGATTATTACTATACGGGAATTAGCTTTAAGTTAAGAAACATTTTGGTGGGTGTATGACTGTAGGTAGGTAATAGCATTTTAATTTTTTATGAAGATACAATTGGATAACTTACCGGATTTGCATAAAATGATGGCTGTTCCGCTCCCATGCCGGATAGATATGCAGCCATACCTTCCGGATAGACACCCAGCGGTACACCGCCAGGTCCTGTTGCTGTAACAAGTCCACCGGCAGCTGCTAATCGCGGGTAATTTAATAAATCGTATTGACACGAACACACCGTTTGTCCAGTAATTGGATCAGTGAATATTGTTCTTCCACTATCACAGCATCGGGTATTTGGTTGACCGTATGGAGTTGCCGCAGAGCAAGGCGATGCACTACGTGCTCCAGGCGGCACTGTCGACGTTACAGCCATCGATACTGGCACAGTGGCAGATGCAGCGGATGGTGGCGATGATGGACTCGATGAAACGGCGTTCTAGAAAGAAAGAAAAAAATCAAAACATTATTAATCTGTCAATTTATTAAACAGTAAAGATAAATATAACATGAGACGGTTTTATCAAATTAATAAAAAAAAAAAAGATACCTACTTTTAAATAATGAATTTCATTATCAGTAGCTAATAAAGGGACACAAACAAATATTATAGGTAATGTCTTTTTTACCTTTCCTACCTATAAAGTGTAAACAGCAAGAAAAGAGGGACACAAATTATTTATCAACTGGATTTTGAATTTAATCAAAAAAACATGAGAACTACGATCAAAAACACCGCCAACATGTTCAGATTGACAACAGCGATCGATCGATCGATTTGAATTAATGAAAACAAAAAAATATCATATAGGTAAACAATTTCACACACCAACTTGAACACACACCCAAAGGAAAATGGGGATAAGAAATAAAGAGGTAAGATCATCAATAATGGTCAGTGATGCCATTGTTACATTTTTGTGGGAGATTTGATTTTTTTATTACGACTTTTATTATTATTATTTGAATTTTATTAGAATAAGGTATATAATTGCAAATTCGAAAGAAATGGAGGAAAGAAGAATTGTTTGAATTGAAATTAAAATTCAAGACATAATTCTATTTTAATATCTATTCATATAGAAATGTCGGTATTGTTGACTCAGAAGCCAAAAACTACTGCTAAGAAAAAGACAAAACTTAATTACATTTTGGTATTCAACCTTTATTCAATCTTCAGTATTTTATTAATAGAAAATGAGTTTTTTACATATTAACATAATGATTGTTGTTTTTTTCCAACCTTTTTTCATAACTTGTGATTTTTTTTTTAACGATAACAAATATCTGTATTTAGCGCCATTTTGAGGTATAGAGTGTTGCAAAAAAAAAAAAAAACGAACCGCATCGTGACAAGACAGTTAAGGGATTATTTTAATTTGTCATTGTTTCGTGCAGATTTTTAGTTGGAAGGATCAATTACAATTTTTCTTTAAAAAAGTGCGGCTGGGCTTTAAATGACAGACATTTTTTTTGTGTAAGACTGCGATTTCCATTCCAGCGATTGTAAGCGAATTTCACTCGAGCGAATTCGCAAAGTTCGCCAAAATTATTAGAAAGTACCTACGCATTTCTTATGTTGTGGTTCCAGTGAACAAAATTTACTCGCGCGAACGTTCGATAGTTTCATTTCTATTTTACTGGCGCAAGCAAATCGAATTTAAGAAATCTATTTTTAAGTAAGATTTGTGCTTACTTCTTATAGTACAGGAACATGGAAAGTTAAATATCTACAATGCATTTTGTGCTCCCCGTAAAATTTTTTTAATAGTTATAAGAGAATGCCTCCTGCGTATAAAAACAACATTTTAGGAATTAAGATCCGTATACAAAGAATGCCATTTTTAAAAGTCTTAACATACCTAATTATTTATCTCGAAAACCGTTTGTCTGACAAAAAATTAACTTAACACAATGTTGTAGATAATCAAATTTCTCATCTTTTTTCATACACTTTTTTATTGTATCCTTAATATGTTTTATGTTATTTTCTTTATTGTGGGCTCTGTACTTTTCAAAATATAGGGAAAGGTATCGCTAGTCATTCTATAATATTAAAAAAAGTTGCTCATCTATGATCAATGAATCTAGTAGGTTGTAAAACTCTCCACATTCCACTCTTTTCTTAAAAATTAAATTAGTTTCACAACGTTTTTTAATGTATTTGTACTCCAGGAAGCTATTGGGCGATTCCATTATCGCAGGTGCAACATTTAGACACTTTGAGGGTTTCTTTTTAATATAGTTAAAAATATTTTCAATGATGTTTTATGCATTTCTTTTTTTTTGTTTATAAAAGTTCAAATATGTACAAAAAGCAATGAGAAATGTTTAAAGCCCTATCGCGGATGCAACAAAAATATCCCATGTTTTCAGACCCTTATACAAAAAGCACTAAATTTGTGAAACATTTTGAACATATTACGTTCTTATTTTGAAAATTGATAAACGAATAAACCACTTGGTAATGAAATATTTTAGAAAATAGCTACAAACAATAATTTGTTCAATTCTGAATTCACTTGCTTAATCGCGGGTGTAACATCATATTATCGCGGGTGCAACGCGTCCAAATTAGGTAACTTTAAAAGTCATTATGGGCACTGAAATGAACGATATAAATGATAAAACAATCATGTATACTAAGCTAGTGCATTTATTTTTCACATAGTGTTAAAATTTTAGGTCTAAATATGTCAATATATGACTAAATTAATAATTTTAAAATTTATGTTTTGAGCAAATTTTTTAAAACATCGATTTTAAGTTTTCACCAAATCATCAAATATTTGGAATATTTATTTTTCTATTCGCGTTAGAAATATAAATTTTGGCTGATGTGAAAAACGGGCATATTTCTATTGAGTTAAGAAGGTTTTCTTTGTAGTGGCATCAGAATAAAGTAGGAAAAAAATTATTTTGAAATTGATGTCGAAAATCGTCCCCAGCGGAATCGACCTATTCTAACAAAAATTGTCCTTGAAAAAATGACAACGACATAATACTATTTTTCCAAATTCTAAAACTTAAAAACACGACTTATACTTAGCAGTACCTACTTCCTACAGATAAATGTTTCCTTCCCCTAAATTGGCTTACTTCGCTTGAATATATTCTCTTAAAACTTTAAAAAATAATTTCTTACAACCCAGAATTTTCCCAGAAAATCGTGGTATGTCATAGATTTTGATATATTGCAATGTATCTTATTTTAATTTTTTTTTTCACCAAAATTCAGATTTTAACACATTTTTTTTTTCAACTCTAAAAAAATTTAAAAAAAAAAATTGGGAATGTAAATTTTAGGAATTTAGGCAGGTACCTAATTATTTACACATAAAATTCAAATTAAAAAAATATTTACACTTTTTCATAAAATATTATAAAAAATTAAACCTCCATTTTCTTTAATTTTTTTTAAATAATCAAAACCAAAAAATCACAAATATTTTAATTCTATTTACCCAAAAAACATACAATTTTTTCTGCAAAAAAAAAAAAAACGCTAATAGGTAATTAACTTTAACTGTTTTTAGCTTTGCTGTGCAAAAGACTGAAGTGGCCTCACTGGTTGATATATCTTGTTATAAAATATATTGTGATATGTCACTATGGTCTTTGGTTTTTCAAGTGGCCTCTTCTAAAGATTGTTACACGTCTATAATAAACTTAGGCCTATCATCAAGCTATTAGATTAAATTTTCTCTCCTTTGGTGTTTTTATATTAAAAGGAATTCGCCGCCATCACCATTTACCATCATCACCAACTGATGTTGTCGCTTCGCTTTGTAACCACAACTGCTTTGTGGATATAAGCCCAGTCAGCAAACACAACAAATCAAATCCACAATCGTGTTTTCCTATCATTTTTGTCATGTTAGCTGTAGGTACACTCTTATCCATCTTTAAAGTATGTGGACGTTATACAAGGGTTTTTCAAAAAAAAAAAAAAGCCCGCTGTCTTTAAAAACCGCTTGAGTTCGGGTGAGTCAATTGAATTGATTTGATTTCATTTGATTTGATTTGGCTTTGCATTGGGATTAAATATTTGCTCAAAACAAACTAATCAACTAATCAAATGTTCCTAGTTGGAAAATATATAGAACTGCTTGATAAATCAAGTGATAAGGTGCGTTTCATCGTATGTTGGGTCAACCATTATTATTTTACAGGCTTGCCTTAATCTTATCGGTCTGTTAGCTGCGATGATGTTTAGCAGAAGCTTGGCAAGAGGAAGTTTTTGTTTATATATAGATCTGGTTTATGTGTTCAGTCTTAGATACACACGAGCACCCGTGTTGGCGGCTACTTTACCTCTGATCATTTTCTTTCTTTTGTCTCAAGACCCGATGTCACAAATCGATTTTAATTGCTTTGATTAAAGAGACAACATAGAAAGAAGGTGGTGTTGGCGGTGTCACTGGTGGCTTACAAGTCTATATACACTTTTTTGCTGCAGAAAGATCTCAGCAAATGTATATACTCTCTTGTATCACTTGCGGCAATGTCAGCTTGATGTGAGTCCGTTTAAGTACATATACATATATCGCAATCTGATTGAAAGTCAATTAAGTAAATTAATTTAATGGCCATAATATACTCCTCTATCACTTTGCCTCTTAGTATATAAATAGTATTTATACAACATGTCTGGTGACAAGTCAACAACAGTGGACAGAGTAGGTCGTTGGATTGGACATGTGTATTTTTTAGCACATGTTAAGTGATGGCGATATGGCGCGGCGAAGGCAGTTTTTAGCTGCTGCATTGAGCAGTCTAGTACCTATAAGATCTTGTGTCCCTGACATAACAAACTACTCGTGATGTTCTACAAATGTTTTTCGAAAGTGTTTTCTTGTTATTTTGTTTTTTTTTTTTTTTTTTTTTTTTTTTTTAGTTTTATTAGTTGTAGTTTTTTTTTCTATAAAAATAGCGATCTAAATTATTAATTTTTTTTTATGTTTGTATGTTAAACATGGGAACAAGTGGAGTCATTGAAGTTTCTTGTTATACCCTCAAAGAAGATTGTTTCTTTTTATGTTAAAACAATTAAGAAACTTGAAGAGATGCGAGTGAAATTAACTGTTAATAAATGTTGACAAATACATTTACATTTTATTACATGCACTTATCTGTTTATGAATTCATAGTTATAACTTATAAATTTCAATAGGGAAACGTTTGTTTTTTCTTTTATTTGTTTAAATAAATGTTTTTCTTACTTCGAATACACGGCAAGATTAAAGAAAGAGTCTTAGAAACAAGTGGATACTTTAAGAACTAGGATAGTTTGAATAAGTTAAAACAATTTTTTTATTAAATATATTATTTATACCACACAAAAGGAAATACCTAAGATATCTGACATTGTAAGTACCTACCTATACCAACAGCTAGCGAAATTTAAAACTATAGAATCACTGAAAATAAGGGAAAATCATATAGCGACCTGCGGAAAAACATAACAAATATTGGCACGACATTAAACCTTATGAAGAAACAAAAGTTAGATAATAATGCAATCAATCTCTTGTGTGCGATGGTACTTGAAAGGAATGAAATGACCTGCAATTGTCTGCCGAGTTTGAACGACAAAATTAAATGCAATTGGTCATGAAATTTTGAAATTGTTTAAAAATGTGTCTGTATCTTTAATAAAACTTTTGAAGATGTCTCCAAAAAGTTTTTTCTTTTTAATTTTTCGGTCTTTTACAAAACTTCTATTGAGCGAAACTGACTAAAACTGACTAAAAATTTTAGTGGAAACTAAGTTAAAAAATCGTAGGTAATTTAATGACGTGAAGGAAAATTTCTCTATTTGAGACAATATTTTTAAAGAAAGAAATTAGAAATCTTTTTATGAAGATTTGTTGCCACATTTGCGCGGTGGCAATAATGTTTGGCTTATTTCTACAAACTTTGATTTATAGCACCAAATATCTTTTTTCTCAAAGAAATACATAGAAAAAATTAGGCACAAATTTGAATATTTTGATGCCTTCTCTTCCAGGAAGAACTTTGAAATTGGAGGTGAAGATTATTTTCTTGTTTCAAAAAAATTTCGACATATATGGGGATATTTGCGAGACTAATTTCATTTTTTATTGTAGGTAGGTAGCAGTCATTTTTTGTTTGTAAGTATAGGCAGATAAATGTTTCACAATTGAACAATCAAGTTTAGCTCCAAAAATATGGAACAAATTATTAAGCTTATCTTGCCTAATAGAAATCGTTTTGTTCCTGAGCGTTTTGATGAACCATTTACTCATAATGTCTTGTCAAAAAATATCGTAAATAATACCGATTTGTAGAAAACAAGAAACTTGAAACACTTTTAAGATCTGGTTTTGGAGCTTAACTGGTTTTAAAACGAGTCAATAATGTGGATGTAAATGTAAAGTATATCGTACGGAAATCAATTGATTGAAAAGAGGTAGCAATCTGTCACTAATTAATTCATGATTTGTTATTGTAAAGACATTATCGAAAAATCCATACAAATAGGTATTTAATTTAGGACAGAAACCTGTTTAAATTTTTTTGATCGGTGACCGAAATATCCAAACGATGGGTTTATTGTCTCAACCAATGGATAAAATTTAAATTTTTCTCAGTTGTTTTTTCAATCCTAGATATCAGTTTTGTGTTAAGTTATAGATTGGAATTGTTTGTTTGAATTCACCCCATTCACCCTAAAACAAAGAAAACTACATTAAAATTCGTTTAGTAGTTCTTGAGAATAGACAGCGGTCAAAATCAAACAGAAGAAAGATTATCACCAGGGACTCCATTTTATATTATTTATGAACGATTTAAAAAATAATAGTTAGGTATTGTTCAACAAGTTTTACATTGAATTCTCGTGGAAATTAAGCACTTTGTCAGATTTTTTAAAGCACCCTTTAAAAAAAAACATTGTTCGATCTCTCATATCTCCCTACCTAATTTATTTTTGTACAAAAATAAAATCAAAGAAAATCTTTTATTAAAACTTAACAAAAATGGCTGCAACAAACGTTTACACACCTACCTACATCTCTTATTTAAATGAATTAATACAAATTTAATAAATGTACCTAGGTACATTTTGTTTGTTTGTTTTTTTTTTTAAGTAAACACGAACCAAAATATCGTGTCACACTTCTAAGAATCCCAGTAGGTAGGTATCTACCTATAACTTTATTTTTTATTTTTATTTTTATTTTATATTGCTTGCTAAAGAAATCAGCAAGCGTAAATTAAGGCGGTGGAATTAAAATTAATTCGTTTCTTTTTTAACGACCACTTCGGTGCCGGTTAATAAAATAAAATATATCTTTATGTGTGTATAAGTTAAAAGATATCTTGAAAATAGATACCTATATAAAGTTACATATAATATGTTGTTAACTTAAGTTTTACAGTCGACATTATGTTTGTTTTAAAACCTTGTAGAGCATAACTTAATGAGTTAGTCACTTAAGATATTTATACATACATACATATATCTATACCTCGAGAAGATGAGGATGAATCAAATTATAAAACTAAGAAAAGTAATAATCTTATTCAAACATCTTTAGACCGCACGTTTTATATGTTTAAATGAATCCTAAAAGCGTTTACCTGAGTTCGATGGAGCAAATTGCAAATTAAAACTTGTGTTTCAACTTTCTATATAGAAACGAATAATTTTAAGTATGCGGTTTTTAATTTAAGTATCGAACCCACTCATGTTTGTTTAGTGA
This sequence comes from Baccha elongata, assembly GCA_951217065.1. Lineage (NCBI taxonomy): Eukaryota > Metazoa > Arthropoda > Insecta > Diptera > Syrphidae > Baccha > Baccha elongata. The sequence goes on along the minus strand of OX578272.1, from coordinate 180,899,803 downwards.
CTGACACCATATTAATCTTTCAATTAAGAATAATGTCCCATTTTGTGAGCTAATATCAGTGATTTAAATGTTGATGAAAGATGTACAGAACAACTTGATAGATACAAATATAACTAATGATTTAAAAGGTTATTTTATTTATATTGATTCGTCTTCTTAAAAAAGTGGAAAATACTTCGTGAAACAAGAAATAAGTAGGTAAGTATGAATCATTTGATTGTTTTTGAAAAATTTATATTATTTTATCAACACAAATATGTAGGTACCTAACTATCTAGGTACCTATAGGGTAAGGGTGTGAACAATGAGACAGTTTTTTTTTAATTAACTTTGCAGCATGTTTTACCTCAATTTATGAATACCTACCTACCTACTCACAGTAAAACTATCTTTTGTTGAATAATGAAGAAAGATTAACCTGTAAGTCTACAGTGAGACATAGGTACCTTCAACAAAAGTCATATTTCAACAATAATAAAACAAATATTAGATTATATTTAATAATAATTAAATAAATAGGTAGGTTGCGGTAGATTAATAACAGCGATACAACGCCATCAATGAAACACTTAATATGTTTATGAATTATATAATTTAATTTAACAATTACCTAAATGTTTTGTTTAAATAAAAATATCCTATTCTTTTCCATATTATTTTCATAAATTGTTGTTTTAGATTCATTTTCTATAATTTTACCTACATATAATTCTCATCATTCTCATTGTAGGTACTTACCTACCTACCTACCTATTACGTATACCTACTTATAAGAGAGTTTCCAATATTAATTTAAAATTTCTTTTAAAATATTGCCAGCATTTAAATATTCGAAAATATTACAAAGAATCAATCTTTATTTCAGACTGCAGAGAAATAAAATAAGTAAATACTAGCTATAAAATCAGGAAAGAGTTCTTGCAAAAGATATGGAACAATAACAGAGATTGATTTTATAGGTAGGTATGTACCTTCAATTAATTATTTTCATCAGACTTGTGTGATACTCATATTCATCAAAAATATCGATCTATTGCAATATTTGTACATGTTTTTTTTCATTTTTTACTTGGGAACAGGAAAAAACCACTGTATCACTATTCTCACCTTTCCCCTAGTCAATAAATTCAAAAAATTTTCAAATAACAGCCAAATTTGTTTTGTTTTGTTTTCAAAATCAAATCTTCTAGAATTTTCAACAATAAGGCCCTTATTGCGAGTGTCGTTTGTCTATCGATAATCGACTGTTGTCGATAGTCGAACGTCGAAAATCGATGTTGGTATTGTGAATCTCAATTGTGAACGATACCTACTTTTCGTTTTTTCATTCGACATCTGTAGTCTGCATTTTTTCAATCGACTGCGTTAAACAAAAGAAGTGCCTACATTTATTTATTTATTATTATTTATTTATGGTCTACATAAACAAACTTTCTCAACCAAAATGTAAGGAAATTTAGTCAAATAAGTAAAATTTACAAAATAATATAATAAATTTGTTATTTACAGGGCAAAAGTTGTCCGTAATAGAAAGCAACTAGAAAAGCTAGTGCTTTTGATGGAAGCGAATCCAGACATCGCGAAGGGAATTTGCGGCAACGAGTTTAATTTTCTCACCAAATGTATGTTGATTTCCTTTTAAATATGGTTTTATTGTTTCTAAAATAACAATTGTTTTAACACAGAGCAATATAATAATAAATAAAGGAAAATAAAACACAAAATTTGGGTTGGGTTAATAATCACTGAAACACATCAAGATAATCTTTATTTACCTAACATTATAGTATTACTCTTATAACTATTTCAAACAAAGAAAAGATGTAAATTAATAACAAATAACGTGAAATAATTTTTTTTTAAGAAAACAAGTATTAAAATGTTTATTTTTTGTAAGAAAAAACTACCTTTTCCTTCGACTGATGAAAATTTGTTTACTATCTGTCAAATGCCAAAATATAGGAATGACTGAAACATATGACAGTGATAAAAATGCAAAACAAAAAAGCCCATACGTTTGTAAGAAATGTCCCAACAAAATTCCCAACGATAAAATATTACAAGAGAACAAAGGAAAATCTTCGTGTCATTAAACAGACACACAGCAAACAAGGTGCCTTGTAGCTGATGGTTAGTGTAGTATAGATACTCAACGCTTATTTTTAAGCATTGCATGTGATAGGATTGCGTTATAATTGCATCATAAGAAAATTCAGCCAGTGTTACACAGTTTTTAGATGATTTCCGTCACATTTCCAAGATTTCTAAAGTTTTCTGTTTTAATTTATCTATTAATTGGAAATACTTCTTGTCTCAATTTAGGACTAAAAAGTATTTTTTTCCTACATGTACTATCACTGGCACTACCCCAAATGCCAAAATATAAGGTTTATTCACAATAAGCGTTTTCGTTATTCACAGTAATAGATATCTCTGTCGATCAAGTTACACAATACCAAAACGAAAATTTATCGATGCTTTCGACTTCTATCGCATCCAAAATTAAACGACACTCGCAATAAGGGCCTAAAATAAAATCTAAATTTGATTCAACATTTTGGAACAAATTTTTGTAAGTAGGTAGGAAGGTAGGTACCTACCAATTTCATGATTTAAACCCAACATTATAGGTAAGAAATATGAATAGAAAATCGAATGTTTGAGCGTTTTTTATAAATTTAATAAAATGCTAAGCAATATCCTATTTCGTTTTTTTGAAGAAAATGTTTGTTTATGTAATATAGAGTGGAAAATATTAAGATGGACAGACTTTAGAGAAAAATAGAGTTATGAGGGGTTCAGAATAATAATGATACAAGTAGGTTTTTTAAAAAACTAAAATTTAATCTTTTGACACATTGTTATGGCTTGTAGATACTAACCTACTTGTCGAAAAAAAAGTTATTAGCAACAAAAACATAGATAGGTACCTACTGTTAAAAGTCGAGCTGACAGCAATTCTTTTTTTTATACCTATCCTTAATTTATTTTCATTAAATTCCAAATTTCTCTACAAAATTCAAGGTGCTTTTATTAGACTATTATTCTGAACGGCTCAACCTATAACACTTTGCGAATAAATGAATAATATCTAAGTGCTCAACCATTGCTTTGTTATTTTGTCGCCTTTTTCAAGTTTTTATACTTTTTTATTTTAATAAAGACAAATTTATATTTTGTTTACTGTTTAAATAAAGTTGTCTTGCAATGCTACCAGAATCAGCCATCAGTTTCATTTATTTTGGAAATATTTCGGAATACCACTCACTGAGTATTACTTAAATTTTTCCAAATAGAGCATAACAAAAAGATAAATAATGTTTTAAAGGGCACATATGTATGTATTTCCCTAAACGGTTAAAGTAGATATCACAAAGTAGGTACCTACCTATTTTGATTCGATTGATTTTCAAACATTTTGAAATTATAATTATAATAGCGAAAATTCGGTATTCGTAATCCCTCGCAAATCAAATTCGATTTTTGTTTTGACATTAGAAGCTAACTTAATATTTGCTTTTAGCTAATCGCTACTCATAATATTATAACAGCAACACGATCGAATTCGCAAGAGTTATCATTTCTGTTAAATACACAGCCCTTCATACCGAAATAGTGATTTTTCAAATCAAACACAGGGAACACTGACTGCACGCTCTAAATTTTTTTGCGACCCATTTTTTATGCTTTTTTCGCGTTTTATATTTACATACCTAACTACCTACATATGGTTTGGTTTAGGTAGTAGGTATATCCGGCGAGTTTCAAAATTATTTTGGTTTAATGTTGAGAATTCGAGAACATAGGTACCTACCTTACCTACTTACTAACTTGAACGTTCGGATAATTTTTTTTAAACTTGGAACTTCACATCATAAAAAATACAAATCAAAGTAGGTAACTTCAAGAGGTTTCTTAGTTCCAGAAATTTTTATTTTAAACTTAACTTAACTTTACCTATTTACACACGATGGTGGTTATTTGTAGCAAAATAGGTTTCTATATAGGTAACTATATATTTCCATCATACAAAATGAAAATACTCATTACTTATTCAACGTTTGAGCTTCCAGAATACTAAATTGAAAGCAGTGTTATATGTTCAATAGGAGGTAGGTATGTACTCTTTAGAGCTGTTTTTAATATAAAAAAAAAGACCATTTAAATAATGCTTAGGCACTGAGTTCGAGTTTAAATCTTTGTAGGTACGTACCTACCTATTACATTTTTTTTAATGTAGATAACCTACCTACATTATCTAACTAATTGTTCATAACATAAAAGAATTTTATTTGTGATCAAATAGATATTAAAGGTATACCTACCTACCTACCTACCTACCTAAAAAAAAAAGATTTCACAATATCAAAATAAAAATAAGAAAGATCTAAAATTGTTGCTTGACTTTGTGATATTCATTAATGCCTCATTCTAGCTTCATGAGTTCATCACTCTCAAATGTGATAGATATTATAATTATATTACCAATAACAAAAAGGAACACTGTGTCTGTAAAATTTTGTGTCACCAGTCACCTTACAAACAAATGATAACAAGGAACAATACGAAATTCTTTTGAAATGAACACTATATGGAAACACCAAATGAGTTGATAGGTGCATTTAAAGCTAATCGACAGATGAAGATTTACAGATAAAATACAAACATTACTGGTTACATTTCTTGGTGGTTATCATGTTATTGAAACTAATATCCCAGATACCTATGTTACGCAACTATTGCAAATTAAGAAGCTTTCTACTGTAGAAAATAACCTAGGAGTTACCTACACATTAGATTACCTACATTAAATATTTGCTTTATGATGAACTGAAAAATACTAAGTCTTAAAACCTACATAAATATAACAATCTAGCTTAGCTTATAGTAAAACAATAGGTAGCTATTTAGGTAACTATAGATACATTTCTACCTCCAACGATAGGTGGCTTTAGAATTAGGTAGGTAGCACTTGAATTCATAGATAATTCGTAAACTGCTAAATAGAACTTTTTTTTTAAATAAATTAATTCTACACAGAAGGATTATCAATATTTTTAGACTTGATAACCCGGTGACTCCATTGAATATCGATGATGACACGAAAATCGGCCTGTCATCAGATAATCGAATGGAGACCAACAATCTATTCCAGTCCATGATCCGGTCATCGCAATCATGATTTTTCGCATGGATCAAAATCGTGTCATCCGATGACAAGAATATCGACCTGTCATCAAATAATCCAATGGAGACAAATCCAATATCTAATCCATGATCCGTTCATAGCAAATTTTATCTTTGACAGACGAATAGAAGTGCGGCTGGATATAATTTGCCCAATGCAAAAACAGGCACTGGATTCTGGATTAGATTACCGATGAGTTGGAATGAATTTTACTCTTGTGGAGACGCGGGGTAGGTACGAACACGAAGGAATTAATATCAAAATTAGCGCTAGTTGGGTATTTTGCGAACAGGTATTCCTAGAAACACCATTTTACCTATTTTAACCATTTTTATTTTGAGTTACCTAGCATGTAGGCTGTGAGGCGACAATAGACAGGGACAATAATTTCGAGCACAATGTTAGATTTGAAAAAGCAACACGACGCTCTTTTTATTCAACAGTTCCATACCGGCAGTTGAAATTTTATATTTTCTTGTTAAAAACGATAAACTAGCGCAGCAGGTTCATTTTTAATTACCTACCTAAAACCTAAGTACCCAAACCACCTCCTTTTTAACACTTTCCACACCATAATTTCAAGAACTAAAGGAATGAACCTAATAAGGTCCTTCTTTGTATACATTTTTAATAAAAAAAACTTGTATTTGTATTTACCATCCACCAAAACGAAAGTGAAAATCCAATATAAGCTCAAACTTCAAACTTAACAAATTATTCAAAACTTTTTTGTAGATACAAAAAAAAAACTTCAAGTTGCGTCGGCAAAATTGCTACACATATAGAAATTTGGTGAATGCACTTTCATTAACTGATTTGTATCCGTCAAATACTTTTTGAAATATTTTTATAAATTTTTAAATGAAATACACACCATTACCATTACTAGACGCACTCACGGTGTTTTTTCATTACTTTTATGTAAGTACTAAAATAATATTTAATTACTTATTTTTTTGAAGACTTTTATTTTTTTATAGCACAGGTCCACGAAAGGGTTACACTTTTTTTTTGTAATAATCCGACGAATATTTTACCGACCGTTTCTTTTTTTTTATTATTATATTTTTTTTATTTTTTATGACAGTTGAAAAATGTTAACACGAATTTAGCGTTCAATTTTGGAAAAAACAAACTTTGATGTTTTCAGATTGTTGGCTTGTGAAGAAGATAAAGTTGATGATCATTAGCAGCAGAAGCAAGTGATAAAAATAAAAGCAGTTAAAAAACAACACGACAAACATCCACAAAACAAAACGGACATCGAAAACAACTTTTTACTCGTGTATTCTTTTTTGTTGTCTCGAAACATACGAACATAAAAAACTAACAAGAACGTCGAACTCCCGTGCGACACAACAACGGAACAATCTGCGTAACAGTCGAAAGTAGACTAACACAAACTCCCATACAAAAATCCAGTCGGACACACGCGAAAATGTCAAACACAAACCGGGATCGAGAAATTGACAAAACACACACGGAACGAACAGCCCATCAAAGAGTAAAACACAAAAAGCCTCATATATTTCCCCGCTTTTACAATTATCAAACTTTTACCCATGCAAACACACACAAAACATCTCATAATACTTCTTTATGAACAGACCATAAAGAAGAGACGACAAAAAAGGAGAGAAAAAAAGATGTAGGGGCAAATATACGAACACAATGAAATAGTAAAACGAAAAAAAACAAGAAATAATAAAAACATGAAAAACAGTAAAACAGTAAAACACAACAACAAATTGGTTTGATATCCATTCATGCACACGAAAGAGGAGGGTACACATCACACATATTCAGACATGTAGTCTCTGGTATAACCGCAAATCGCAAGAGAATACCTCTCCGTGGTTTGGGGGAAAGAGATGAACATGAAAAAATTTGTTGCTTCTTTTGCACTAAAGTGTGTAATTGGACGAAGATGAAGAAGTACACGGCACGGACAACAATAAAAAAAAAAAAAAAAAACAGATGGAGAAAAAAAAAAGAAAACAAGAAAAGAAGGCGAACATAAAACAGAACACAACCCCACCGCCACAGCAGCAACACACCGTTTCTGATTCAAGTGCAAGAGAGATACCAATAGGCAGCCAATGGTTGGTTGCGACGCGACACGACACGTACTTTAATCTAATAGATACAAATGGGAATGAGCGAGCGGGACCGAGGATTTCATTCCACAAGAAAAATTGTTGTCGTCGTCATGTTTCTTGTTTTGTTTGTAGATATAAAGTTTTTTCTTCTTATTGTTGTTTTTGGATCTTAGTAAGATGTGTCTCGTTTAGAAGGGGTGGGGGCAAAATTACACAACATTATATATGTTGGTGGGATAAAAAATCAACACAAAAAAAAGAAGATGACTACGAGTGAGAGAGGGATATTTGTACGAATGGATCACTTTATATCCTTGTACATAGGAGATAAAAGGATGGAATGAACATGGTTGTGTTCTCTTCGTGTTTTAGTGTACAATTTTTTGTCATCATCTTTAGCTTGATTTGTTTGTTTTTTTTTTTTTTGTGATGCCTTGTGTTTTATTTAGTTGCTTCTTGTGTTTCTGGTTTTTCGCAGAACACACAGTTCGAACTTCTCGTGTGTGCTTTCTGCTCGTCATCTTTTACAAGATGTACATACCAGTGTTGTAGAGTATGGATGGACTAGGGTCGTTTCGCTCACTCCCTGTGCTGGTTCTTTGGTTTTTTATTGTTGGCCCGCCGCCGTTGCTGTTGCCGTTTGCCGACGGTCGGTCGGTAGCATGAACCCCTCCGGGCTCCGGCATCACAAGGGTACATGCTTTTAGATGGTGTACTATTTTAAACGTCGTGTTCTTTTGACACAAACTCTCTGCAGTATGGAGCTAGTAATTTTCTTTTTAGAGTTTTGTTGTTTCTTGGCTCCTTGCTTCGTTTTTGTGTTAATTTTTTCTTGTTTTTTTTTGTTTCCTTTATCTCGTAGTCGTGGTCGTTATTTTATTACATATTTTGGAGAGTTTCTTTTGTTTTTTTTTACTTTCTCCACGTTTGTTGTTGTGTCTCAAGGAATGAGGTGGTGGGGTTGATGGGAGTGGGGTTAAAGGGGGGGTGATGGGTTGGTTTACTGTAGATGGGGGGCTGAAGGAGGTATTGTGAATCCAATATAATATCAAGTTATTCCTTATTTTGCTTATAGGAACTCCCGTCGGTGGTGGTCCTTGCTGTTGTTGTTGAGCACAGTAGTTGTTTTCGTGTATTCGTTTTATAGCCACCCCTAATTCGTATCAGTGTTGTTTTCAGGATTGTTAATTTGATGATTTATAGCGTTGAAGCTTCAAGGTAGGTAGGTGGTAGGTAGTGCGCACAGTTCTTGTATGTGTGACCTGGTATAAAAATGATGTTAAATATGGGTGGGTGGAAGGTTTGTGTTTTCTTTTTACCTATCTACGCACATAGTGCGGTTGGAATGTAAAAAAAAAAGAATAATTTATTTCATTTCATTAAGCGGAACACTGCTGCGTTTAAGAAGCAGCCCCCCTCTGAAAGCAGGAAAAAATGCTTGTCCATGCGATGACGACAACAGATGGGGGTCGTTTATATCATAGAGTTTGAAAAATCTTTTTCCACACCTTGGTGGAAAACTATGGGAAAAAGGACATCAATTTTGTTTGTTTTCTGTGTTCTTTTTTAGATTGTTTTCTTGTACTACAGGGCGTGGCTTGTGACCAAGAGGGATGATGTTGTGTTTTTTTTTTTTTTTTGTGTTTTGTGTTTGAATAGGTATAGGTAGATACCAACCTAGAAAGCGTTATTATTATTATTATTTCCATTATCTCTTGTTTTTGAGGGTATCTACCTAATATGTAGATACAAACAAGGCGTCTACATATGTATTTACTGCCTCGACAAACTTGTGATGTTTTAAAGAGAGTGGGGAATTTACGGCATGTTTGACTAGCGACAACATGAAAAATCCTTATTAATATTAAGTAAACAAATCCTTTGATAAATGTTCGCATTTCATTAGCGAGAGAGTTTGTTAGTGGTTGTTGCTTAGATTTGTGTTTAGGAGTTCTATTTTTTGGTTTTAGTTTCGAGTTCAAATGGGATTTGTGTTTGAGTTTTTTTGAGTTCTCGTGAAAATCCGATTAAATTAAATTACCTAGGTACATAGGTAGGTATCTGCCTACATTAGTATTTAGCGTTGGAGGACAGGAAGGAAGATGCAGTTATACCTACAGATAGGTAGATTTACCTACCTATCACAAAATTTGTAACTTGTCTAGGTAGGTGCCCACATAGGTAGATATACTAACCTAGCTACCTTAACTAACATAAGAGAAAACTACCTAGGTACCTATCTATACCTCTATTAGGTATCCTTTTATAGCAGTCGGTACAATACTACAGAAAATAGGTATAGTTACCTAGGTACCTAGGTAGTTATACCTACCTACCTATATTTCCATGAGTTTTCATTCTTTAGAGGAAACTTATGATAGGTAAGGTAGGTGAATCAAATAAGGCCCACCTTATTTATTTTCTCTAATAACTCTTTTTTTTTTTTATTGAATATGTAGGTACCTAGGCAAACCAAATGGATTATGAAAATTAGTTCAATTATGCATACAGAAACGAGCAATAAGGTTTTATAAAAAATAACTTAACATATTTTAATCGATAGTAGTCTATATAATCGATAGTAGTTTATAAAACTTTTATTTTTAAGTTCTTACTTATAAATTTATAACATAAAAAAGTCTCCTTTACAGAAAGAAGAACCTATCAAAGTAAATCTTATAACTAAAAGTAAAAAAAATAAATAAATTCGTTTAGAAAAAAATAAATAAATTCGTACCTACAAAAATCAGCAAAATAATAATCCAGATTATTTTGAAATAATTGCATCATAACAATAAAAAACATTAACAAAAACTTAACAATTTGCGTTCTAAGCAAATCCACCTGGATAGTCAAATGCCTCGTCTTCTGCCGTCAAGTTAACCCAACGCTAAGTTTATGATATACCAAGTGCCAAAAGACTGGCATTGCCTCATTTTATCTATATTGCAGGTCTGACATGACAATACCCCGCTCCTCTTCCATGATTTCGCTTGGGTTCATGATATACCAAGTGCCAAAAGACTGGCATTGCCTCATTTTATCTATATTGCAGGTCTGATATGACAATACCCCGCTCCTCTTCCATGATTTCGCTTGGGTTCCCTTTTAGACGATGTCGGATTCGGTGGGAAAGCTACATTTGTAAGAAAATATGAAATTAAATTTTTCATGTACCTACCTACTTAATAAGGCCCACTCAAATATGGGTATTATTAGGACCATGGTAGATTTTTGTTTATAAAATTATTAACAAAAATCTATCCTGGAAACAAGAGTTGTACTAAACTAAATTAAATGTATGCAATATGTATTGAGCTAAAAAAATATAAATGGTATCTCCTTACCTATTAATATTGTGCACAAAAAAATAATTGTTTTCATTCACTTTTTTATAGAAGCCACTTGGTCACAGCTTCGAAAACTTCAACAGGCTACAAAATTCAACACGATTGAAGTAGCAGGTATTTTTTTTGTTTTGTGTGAGATGAAATGGGAAAGGTTACATATACCAAGAAAAAAAAGTCCCGTTAATTAATGATTTTGTTGTTTTCTGTTCACTGGGCCTTACTAGGCCCCGGGCCTTATTTGGTTTACTTCAACTTTTTAAAATTTTCTGCGTATTCGGGCACCAAAGTAATAAATGTCAAATTGCTGCCAATTTCAATATAAAGTAGTTCCTATGTTGCTCGTAAATTCCCTAATTTTAGCAAAAAAAAAATCTTTATGTTGGCAACACTAGAATGGAATGGAAGTGTTCAATTCGTTCGATCAAGACACTGCATGCCTTTTATTTTAAAGCTTAGTGACACAGTTGGGAAGCAAAAATAAGCAGTGTTCAAGCAGTTCGTTAACAAATTAGGTGAAATCCATATAACAGTTTAATTACTATATTATGGCTATTGAAACTCAGAAAACTGATGCTCATGCTCAAGTTTCTTATGAGGCTACTAATGTAGACGAGCATTTAAGAGATTTTAGCTTCATAGTTTCATTGGTTGTTTGACGTACCTATACTTTTTCAAATTAATGTCGTTATAATGAATCTCTACAATAAACAGACATGGATCTTGGTAAATGCACGGAATTGTTGAACAAATGCTGCACTTTCTTAAAAGAAGATAGAAATATATGTAAATATAGACTAAAAAAGCGCCAAATGACTTTGCTGAAGAACTAAGAAGTTGAACCTGTGTTAAGAGCTATAAAATAATAATATTAAAATAAATTCGATTTATTAAGCGTCAAGCTGGTGAAACTGCCCGTGATGTGCTTATAACTTTTTTAGAAAAAAATTTAGGTTGCATTTTTCGTAAGTCTGAAACCTTTTTTGTTTAGAGGCCGGTTAGGTATAGCGATCAGGAAAACGAAAGAGGAAAAATTTTTAGATCGACAATTTATTATGTTTTTAAACGATTCAAAACACAAATGTTACACTCATCGATGGCAAATAACTCAAAGAATTTTTTGTAATGATAAAATTTTCAGTTGAATGAAAAATATGTGCGTTATTGAAAATTTTATTATCACAAATAATTCTGTGTGTCATTTGTCATTAATTTGTGTATTAAATAAAATCAGAACACATTTAATTATCGATTTGAAAAGTTTTTCCTGTTTTGTTTTCCTGATCGCTATAACCGACCCTTACCTACTTACTCCTGATGGTATTTGTTTTAAATTTTATTAAAGATCGCAACTTACATAAACTGTATCCAAATGTATCTATGGCATTGCGAATATTATTGACCATACCTGTAACGATTGCTGGTGGAAGACTAGTTTTTCTAAGCTTAAGCTGATAAAAACCTATATGCGATCGATATCCCAATCTAGATTAACAATCGAAAATGAAATTGCTGAAAACATCGACTTTGATAGCCTAAATAACAGAGTTCGCTGACAGAAAGGCGAGAAAAGTGCAATTTTACTATTTTTTCTAATAAATTGTTATTTCTTTTAATGAATGGTTGTTTCTTTATATACTTATTTTGCCTTTATTCAAATGGGTTTACATTGCAGTAAGGGGGCGCCGTAGATATCTCGCCCAGGGTGCTGGTAGTGCTAAAACCTAAATACCTTCTTATTCGAACAAAAATTATTTTATTTAGGTATAGGTAGATACATAGATACATACCTATTTGAGTCCAATGTATAAATTTTTACATTTCTTTTATATTATCACAAATGTCATATCAGGATTGCATGTTTTTTATCTTAAGAAAACTTTTTGTAAAAAAAATTGATTTAATAAAGAATACCTTTAGGTATCTACCTAACATATAGGTAGGTAGGTATCCACTTATATTAGTTCGTGTAACTATCAACTATTTTGAAATGTAGCTATATATGTACCTATACTTAGGTATCTATACACAAACCTATGTATCTTAAAGAGAACAAATACTTAGGTACATTCTTACCTAAATACTTCTATCTTAACTGCACTGCTGAAAGGAGCTGCTGCTGCTGCAAAACAAATAATCAAGATTTTGATACCTATACTTGCCTGCCTATCAAATATGTCCCTATATCTACTTAGTTATTTATTGATTTGTTGTATGTACGTACGGTGGTATTTAATACGAACCGAGACATTTAAATTGGATTGAATGGTCTGGTGGGTTTGAAACACGCGTATGCTTATGTACATAACATAAAGCTTTATTGTAGGGTGACAAAGTTTTTGTTATACCACATACCTACCTTCCGATGTATCTTTGGAAAACTGAAAGGCTTACCTACGTAAAGCTGTGTCGATATGTTTAAATTAAAAAAGTGGTGAATTTCGCGCAGAAAGGGTATATATGTAGGCCTACTTATACCATAACCACCTATTATAGGTAGGTATCTATAAATACCGCAGATTCACAAATGAAGTTTGATGACTATACTTAGATATAGGTATCTATATCTCAATATACCTACCTAGAAGATAGGTATATATAAATATCTATTAGATTAGGTAGGTAGGTACATTTCGCACAGTTTTTATTGCGAGATTATTTCAGGGTTAGATTAACCTCGAGTTCTCTGATGGAAACACGTTTCTTAGACTGTTTGAGATCCCGAATCAACTCAGAGTTAACTGACCAATTAGCTGAGATAACTCTGAGTTAACTCGAGATCCCGAATCAACTCAGAGATAACTCTGAGTTAACTAAGGATCTCTAACGGACCGAAAAACGTTTTTCCATCAGAGTTAACTCGAGGTTAATCTATATCCCTAGAATAATCCCGCACTGAAAAACCGGGTCTTAGAATCGTTTGGGCAAGTGTTTAGACCTACCTACACTTTTGATATTGAAGAAGGATTCCATTCAAATCCATACTTAGGACTTAAAACGAAATTGATTCGTTTAACTTACCTTTGTATATGTTGGTTACCCAAACGCAATTCGAATTAATTCTTTTAACACAGTATTAGGTCCATTTATGGTTGTAAGATATGACATATCTACTTCATTTGATAGATGACAGATAAAATGACATACTGCTGCTTGTCTTGAAAAATTCAATGGATCCCATAATGAGTCATCTTACCCGACACGGAGCATTTCTAGCATTCTTCAAACACGATTATCTCTGTTGCTGCATTTTGAGGTTACGCCGTTTTTGTGCTCACAACCTAAATTAGCAGCCAACATTTACTCTTGAACCTTAATATTACACAGACATAATTAAATATACAAATAACCAGCCTTCACGAAACCATTTCAAAAGTATTCAGAAATATATTTGGACCCCTACCTTATTGTTCTCAAATCTTTCGCACTCACAAAATAAGGAATAATGACACCTAAAAGTTTGTTCTATAAAAGGAAATGCTAAAAAAGTACCAATATGTCTCGAAATGTTAAAAGAGAATTTGGGGGTACCTATATCTTCTTACCTGAGTATATCATCTTAACATAATTTTCAATTTTTTCCAATTTCAATTCAATTTTAATTTTATTTTCTTATAATGCTATAAAAAATAAACAGTGAATTGCTTAAGAAATAACATGTGTGTGTTTCTAAATTTCCAATGGTATATGTACATATAATAAATGTATGGCGCAAAATTTTAAGCGATTTTGCATCAAACTAAAACATTTTAAGCATCATGCTAAGTTTAAAAACTATTGGTTTGTGACTTAGTATGGTGTGCTAAATATGTTCTAGTATGATGCTAAATAGTTTAAAAATTTGCGCCTATGTTATTACTTAAGTGTTTTTCCAAAGAAAGTATAAAAGTTAAAGAAAATTAATGATGCAATCTATTGTCCAATGACAAATGGCGAAAGTACCATTTTACATAGGTACTAAGGTAATCATATTATTAACAATGTAACAACAAATATTGTATTCCTCTATCTGTTCATCTATCTGCCTAAGATATATAACAGGTTCACTGTCCCCATAAAAAAATTAATTTTTACACGTCCCCAATAAAAATTAACTTTAGCTGCACTAATGAATCATTTTTGCACACGTCATAAATTTTTACCTGGTTCGATCTACATGTCCAATGTATCATTTTTGTATCTATAAGTACAAGACGCTCTCACTGTCCCCATAAAAAACATGTTTTCCACCCCTACGTCCACAATGAAAAATCACTTTGATTTTGTATCAAATATGATACATTGGACGTGGAGAACCAGGTACAAATTTTATCATGTGTGCAAAAATGATACATTTGACAGGGATCGTGTTAAGCAATCAAATCTGTCGTCAAATTACAATATAAATATCAAATTACAATATAAAGACATTTTAAATGATGTGTTTCTTATTGGTCGCCTAATATCACATTTAAGCGATTTCCACGCGGAAATATCACCAAAATATCTGGTGATGGACCCTTCAATTTAGTCTGGATATAGGTATAGGCATGTAAATGTAGATATATCATTAACTTTAAGACAATCATCTCGAATTTGACAAATTTGCTATAGATTAATTTAAATACCTTGGTAGATATATGTAGATACCTTCATTACCTACAATCTAAATACAAACTTCAATGTAGGTAGGTAATTAAATTAGGTAGGTACACGTACCTACACGAAACCCAGACAAAATTAAAGACAAATCGCATAAGCGGGCTCAAATCAGACAACTCATCCGATTATCCTTGTACCTATAAATACCTACCTAATCTATAACGGTGTTGAATATGGTGTAGGTAATCTACGTATACCAACATTCGTCATATCCATTCCTAGATACAAATTATTTATACCTAGGTATATTTGGGTAAGTAACACTAAAAATCAGCAACAAACAAGGGTTGATATAGCAAACTTACTTAGATTAGGTAATAGGTGCGAATTATTCGTATAGGTAGGTATTATTTATTTTTATTTCACTAAACAAATTTATTTCATTGTTCGTTATAACAGTTTATATGTATATCTACCTATATCTAGACCCCGTGACGTCCTCAAAATATAATGCAACCATCAGAGTTTAACACTGTTAACCGTATTTTTTTCGTTAATTGTATTTGCACAGAGAGCAAAACAAATGGTGATCATGCTTACATGCGTGTGTGTAGAAAAAAAAATCTCAAATCGCTTTTCACTTCGCTGTCGCGAGTGTCGCCTGTTTTTATTTATTATGCCAACATCATCCGTTAATACATTCTACCTACCAAGTAGCGTAATATTTATATAAAAATTACGCACAAAAGATAGAAGTGTAGAGCAGGCAGATGGCTGCCTTGTCACACATCCAAAAAAAGGTTCAAGAGGGTTATGTTATGCCCAAGCCCAAGCTAAGCTCATTCTGCTATATAGCCTAGACGTCATTGTAGTGTTTTGTCTATCTCTATCTCTACCTACCTACTTGTAGCTACATATAGGTATATTTATTTACGCGCTTCCCTAATCGCATTGGAATTGAATCACAGAGCCACAAATTAACACACAGCACACTATAGATCCTGGCAAGGAGCTGAATTATAAAGCAGGATATTTATTATTTTTATTTTTTGCTGTCATAGTGCCCTCTCTCCTCCCCTAGGATGTTCTAGCGCACCTTTTCTCATTTCACCCGTTAATAAACTGGCGCGAGTAATGGCCGACAATTACTGTTATTGCACAAGGGTAGATATACATTTTACTTTTTTTTATTTGCGTTTCCCCGCCGTCGTTGTTCTTTTAACGTGTTTGATCGATATACATATGTACCGGCGAATGTACATTTGTACAACAGGACGAACACATGTAGAAATGTATAGCGGTGGTGTAAGGCTAAATATACCTAGGTATTACCTACGACCTATACTTTTACTTATAGTGGTGTCTATGAAAATATTTCGGGGGTTGGGATGCGTAGGTACAGGGATTGAAATTATTCCATGTTTGTTGGAATTATATTATATGCGCCACTAACTAAATGCGATCACGGTTGAGTGCGTTTAAACTACTGACGCACACCCACTCCGCAAATAGGTATGTGGCTCGTTCCTATTAACAGAAAAAACAAAAAAGTGGAAGCAGGATCCATTCAACGTTGAACGTAACCAGTATTATGAAAATGATTTTATGGACGAATAACGTTTTGACTGCGTTAAGGTTCCCATAAAAATTACGTCTCTGTCACGCCTTCTGATTCACGACAACGAGGACGCTCATAACTATATTGCGTTCATTAAATGATGTGAATTATATATTTTTTATAAGCATTTGTTTTCTTTTTTGTTTTTCTTTGATTGGGGTGACATATAATGTTAAACAGTTAAATAAAATCACGTCGACGTCACACTAAATATACATGAATTATGTGAGCTCTTGATTTGGTAGTTTGTCACCCAAAATAATGCATTCATGCACGACGCCATCATGGGTACTTTACCTTACCGACTTTATCAACACATTTTGTTTTTGATTGTCATAAACTTAACATGAATTTCTTACTTCATGGATTCAATTAAAGGTATCTAGCCTATATCTGTCCCTACTAAGTATGTTTTTCCACAAATTAATGAGATATCTGACTAAGAGTAATATGTATATTTTGAGCTCTTTTTCCATTAATTTCTATGTACCTACCTAGAATATATCTTAAGGTTAATAGGAGTCAATTAGAATCTATATACATATAGGCAGATACACATATATTATAGCATGTAATGTCGGTATAGGCATTCCTTGCAAAATTGGTGTGCCAGGAGTTTTTTTTTTGTCAGTTTGTTGATATTTAAATAATTGAGTAGAACATTTTTAGTTTCGGAAAATGGGTTTCTATTTTTGATTACCAATGGAAAAATTGTATGAAATTGAAAGGTTAAAGTTGGCTTGCACTTCTATGGCCTGGACTATCCATATAATCAATGTAGGCAGCTGCCTAGGGTGGAAGATTTTGGGGGGCGGCAAATTTTCATCGCTTACACTAGATATAATGCTACTTTGGTTGTGGAAAATGCATCGGAAGCAATTAATTCGGTCTTTTCTACTTGTTCACTGTAAAAGATTGGTGGTTGCAATCAAACAAAAACAAACCAATCATTCCTAATTTCAATCGCTTTGAAATGGACACTGAACACATTAATCAATCGCAGTATCAGTATGTTCTTTACAACTTTTTGTTTGACCGAAACGAATGCAATGAAAAAATAAAATTTAACTATATCTCTATCCATTGTACCAAAACAATTCTTTCCCATCTTTCTACTCCTTCTAACACGTGTCGTGCAACAACTGTTGCATTTAAAAAGGCAATGTGCCTTACAGACACGTAGTTAAAATATTATTATTATTCAAAACGATGGCCCCATATTTGTACATGACATTACTTCTACACGCGCATTGTTCCGGTTCTATGATGATTCGATTTTCGTAGGTATGCAACGTAGGTCCAATGCAATTTATAAATTCCATTGGTAAAATAAATCAATACTTATACTCTTAATCTAGATCAAGAGTACCAAACACTTGTATATATGAGCGAAACAGAGGAAAATATACGACGGTGAAACAAGAACAGGAGAAGGGACCACTTTAGAGTCAACGCATACAATGTTATTTTTGACAATTTGCTGGAAAGATGCCGCAAATATAAACAAATCTTCGAAAAATTCGGTGTTCTTATTGATTTGGTAAATTTATATAATGCTTATATTCGGAAAAAAAACAAACAAAAAATACAAGAAGCATTCAGACAAGATTTAGGTTGTTCAATTGATGATGAACTTATCCATTTAAAAGATTAGCTTGATTCCGAACAACAGAATTCAAAGGAGCTAACGCCATAATCGAAACTTTTGAGTTTTAAAACAAAAATGGTCTTGATACAGTGTTTCCAAATATTGACATTGCATATAGAATGTCGCGAATTGCCAGTGGTGAGAGATCGTTTTGTCATCTCGCTTAAATCGTTTTGACAATCTCGCTTAAATAGATTGGCATTATTATGGATAGAGTCAGAACTTTCACGTTCGATTAATAGCGATGAGATTATTTATAGTTTTGCGGTTGGAAAAGCACGTCGTAAAAACACGAAAATATTATTTTCGTAACCAATTCATAATTCTTTTTTATATCATAAAAAAACATACCTTGTACATTGTACGTATCATTATCAATGAGTTTTAGGAACGGTGGAAAAAAATATATAGGAACGAATATATGATGTTTTTAAATATTTTATTAACCACATTCGTATAACTAAACTGGAATCTTATATCCTCTTATATACACATTATATATACGGAAAAAAACTAGGTGAGTAAAAAAGTTAGGAGAGTTGGGGGGGGGGGGCTGCAATTTGCGATCTGTCTAGGGCGGCAAAATGTTTTAGTCCCGTCCCTGTCTATAATACTCCTACGAATAACAACAAAAAATTGAACTGATCATATCACAAATGGTGGTTAGTGACTTAATTCGAGAACAAAAAGCTGATGCTCAGTTTATTCTATGCAATTGCTATCTATAAGTATATGTATTATTAATACCTACTTATAGATACTCATGAACAGTAACACGTAGATAACATTAGTGGTATATTTTCCATTTAGCGGCACAATGTCTATAGTTTTTCAAGCATTAAATTCCAATTGTTTGCTCACTCCTGATTGACAATGCTGATCATAGATCACATTATGCCCATGTTGCTCTTAATACACATCAAAGAACAGAATTGGGAATCTGGAAGCGAATACCTACTATAAAAACTGTATAAACTGTTATATAAACTGTTGTCAACACAAAAGCAGAGCAAAGATCGTCAATGAAAACTGAGAAGAGAGTTGGAGGCTAAACAGATCCCAGCCCAGGGGCAAAACAGCATATATTTTTAAGATTTCAGGCTTGAAACCATCCTGAAGTGCGTGATAGGTGGCTCATGCATAACGCTCGTACAGTACTTTTTCCTCAAAAATTGAAAATAGCAGTACGTCGATAAAAAAAACAGTATTTTTCGCAGTACATTTTTTTAATTTTTTATTAATTTTATTTCCTTAAAACATGAAATTTATTGCGTTCATTATTGAATTCCTTTGAGTTTTAGATGCCAATGACAAACTGCTGAATGTTTGCATTACTTTTAATGAGTGAAATCAGAGAACTTCATCTCATATTATAAAAGTGGTATAAATTTCACCAAGAAATTTTTTATTGAGGAGCAAATTTCCTACTCGGAGACTAACAATGTAAAGATGGAAATATCCCACTGTCATTCACGTTTGCTTACAAGCTCAAAAAACTGCTGATTTGAAGTTCTGTATATCTCAAAATAAAAGCAGTATTTTTGAAAAAAAAAAAAAAAAACAGTACGCAGTTTTACGCAGTTTTTGAGAGCAAAAAACAGTACAATACTGCGAAAAACAGTACAGATACGAGCGTTACTCATGCACTATGCCATAATTAGTTCTTTGATGTTAAATTCTAAGTTCGCTTTTTACTTGCGGTTATAGTTACCTGCTATAAGAAAGTCTTGGATTCGTGCAAAAGAAAAGTTTTGAGATAACAATCAAACATGAAATTACGACAATAATCTGTCTGTCTGAATTTATCGACACATGCAGCCTTAACGGTTGGACCGATTTTCTTCAAACTTCGAACAAATTATTTATAGAGAAATATACTAGGTTTTTTTTTTATTTTTGACCTAGTTAGTAAAATAACCGGTACTTACCATATAAGCGTAAGCGATAATTCCATTTTTCTCGAAAAAAAAATACGATCAATTTCTATAAAATTTTACATGATTGATTTGTTAGCAATGGTGATATCTTTAGTTTGAATTTTTTTTAAGAATCAGCTTAGTAACGGTACCTGCCATAGAACGTTTTTTTATTACTCCGACTATCTTTTGAACGATTACACCTATTTTAACGAAAGCACATATTCAAAAACTACTGCTAAATTTAAATAATACTGCAAACAAAGTTTTTAAAAAAGTGATTTTTAGAAAAACCGATAATTCTAATTTTCTTGAAAAATACTATCAATTTTTAAAAATTTTATGTAATTGGATTTTTACCGAAAGTGTTGTCTTTCATACAAAACCTTTTTTTATTCCATACATTTGTTTTTAAAAAGATTTTTTTGAAAAAAAAAACAATACCTTTATCAAAATATAAAATTCTGAAATTTTTTTGTTTATAAAAAAAAACTGGTCAAATGAGTTTTCCAGCCGTGAACACGAATGTAACTTTCCCCATGAGCAAGTTTGTGCGACCCAGTCATACACATTATTTTACAATAAAATATGAACATCATGTTCAGAAAATTTAAGATTAGTACCATCAAAATTAAGTCCTTATAGGCTCTGTTTTTCATTGAGAGATTATTCCAGCATTCCAGGATTAGATTTACCTCGAGCTAACGCTGCTGGAAATACGTTTTTCAGTCATTTTGAGATCTTGAGTTGACTCTGAGATAACTTAGCTGAATTAGTTATATCAATTATTATTATCAACATTATAGCCTTAAGAAGAATGTGATCATTAGGGATTTTTTTAATCATCTACAAATACCTATGAGAAAATGTATATATACAAGATGGAACGTCACTTATAGCAAAAAAACATAAGAAAGGACCCAAATGGCTTCCCTGAAGAACTCTTGGTCCAGAATGGGCAACGAATTAATTTGAAAGGTTGTTTCTCAATTTGACTTACAGTATGCAATAGTAAGTCGAGTTCAGAGTTCCATATAATATAAGCAATGTAAAGAACTGGCAATATTTTTTAGTCATTTAAATCCCCTACAACTCTGCAACAAAATTATTAAAATTTGCTCCTTCCTCTTCTTAAAAAAATAAAATGGACGACAAAGATTTTCATTTTGAATATGTTTAGAGTATTTGATTGCGAACAATGCGGGTTTATATATCAACAGCTATGAAACATATATACACAAGCACGCCCGGCGTGCTGGATATCGAAAATAAAGAAATGAAGTTTACAATTATTTTTATTAAATATTGAAATTTATAAATTATGTACCCACCAATCAAACATTATAAATGTAGGTAGTTACCAAAATTGATAGAAATCTTGTTTTCCAACACTTGAAATAAAATAAACCATTTTGTAGATATTATTATAAGCGCCCGGAGAAATTCTATTTATCATCATAAAATAGACAAACAATTTTTATCAGAATTTATTTGAAACCAATCGTGCACTAGATTCTATTTATCAATGAATTATTGATAAATAGTGAGAACACATTAAATTAATTTGTTGAATGGAATTCTTCATGGAAACATGGAAGCTATAAAAATAGTACGAAATCTATTAGCTCGCGTTCAACATCACCACCACCAATCAATTACCCGTAATTTACCTAATCATCATCGATGGCACACTCCGCGAGGAGGCCTTCGACTATAACGCTGATGCCAGCCACCCGCCGACCGTTGCGCTGACGACGAGCGACGTATGAGGATCGCCCTCAGATTGCGTTATAACATTGCTTTTGACTGCTGACTCGATGGGAAGCACCACCATTTAATTCACATACAAATTTGAACACCCTGAATTGCTCAATTATATGGGCAGTATCTGTCAGATAATGGCGTCGAACGTGCGCCATAATTGCCTTTATGCATAGTCATCGCGTCAATTTGTGTCTATGATGCTGGTTCCAGAAACCTACAACGATGGTGGTTGCTTTAAACTGAAGTAGACAATCACATACGAATATGTATGTTTATTTTTTAATTTTTAAACCCAAATTCTTGTTTGAAAATCCAATTTTCTATAATTTGTGAAGCATTGTCAACTAATCCGATTTTGTAGATACCCAAACAAAACTAATTTCACACATTAGGTGCAAATGGAAAGCGTTTAATCTGTCAAATTCCTTTATGTAGTGATATTGCTGATGGCTCATCTTCTTTGGACCAACAAAAATCTATTCATACTCGGATGTCCTTATAAGAGATTTGGCAAATTAACAAATTCGATGTTTGTACAATCTTTTTTTTTCTAGTCTAATTGAGTGTATCAATGAGCCTCGTTTTTCAGGTTCTTCCGTTGTCCTTTTTTTTCTTTTTTCATCTGTCATATTTTTATATATACCTATACCTATCCATATGGTATATATGTATAGGTATATTTGTTCGTTGCAATTATGGGAGAAAAATATACTTGTTTGGGAGAAAACAAGGACGAGCATCAGCAACATACCTAACACAACAAAAATAAAAAAAATAAAAAATATTATAATACGTTAAATCCTTAAATCCTATCGCTTGATTCGGTGCGCAGGCTGGTAAATGGCTAAACGGTTGAATCGTATATGCGTGCGAGATGTCCTTTTTGTTCAAATATATGACATGTGTTGTTATTATTGAATTATTCGCATAATAGGATTAAAACGTTTTCAATAAGGATTCCTCATCGTCTCATCGACATTGCACGCTCGTTGGTTCAACACCAGTTCTTGTCATTTATAGCAAAAGGGATGTAGTTATGCTAGTATTTATAGACCTATGTGTTTTTCCTTTTGCTAAAGCTGAGCTGTGTTTGGTTGTAACTATTGTTATAGGTGGGAATTAATTTTTTTTTAAAATTATTATATACAAGTAGATATAAGTTTTGAATAATAGATACGTATCTATTGTTGAATTTAAGATATGTACAGATTGTAAAATAATAACGATAAAACAAAGGGGCAAAAAGAATTCTTTAAATTTCTTTTATTGCTTGTTTTAGTTTTAAATTAGGATGTCTTCGAAAGAATTGCCATAAATATTGGAAGAATAACATTGCGAAAGAATTGCCATAAATATTGGAAGAACAACATTACAATCAGTCGATTCTCCCAGAGTGTAATTTGGTTATGCAAAAAAAAAGTATTGTATACCGATATGACATCAAATATGTTCAAAAGTTTCGAATGATGAAAACATTACATATGTTTTCAATCAGATGTCCACTAATTTGATTGATATTTGATGGACATAGTCCTTCCAGAAATAATGCATCCATCGCTGTTCTTGCTGGGTTAAAGCCTCATTAACATATACATATACTTATTTTCAAAATATAAGTATATGTACCATTGAGAAAAGAGAAATTCAAATTCAGCATGGTAGCACAAACAAACCTCTTTTTAATTTCTACTATGATTCGATCAAATAGCAAATACTATAATCATTTTTTTAGAAAATAATGGAACAGTTTGGAGTGTTTGTAATTTGTCTTCAAATATCTCATGGAAATATTTTTTAAGTTTCGGAATACAAATAAGGTCAACACCAGTTTTTTCACCAACTTCTGCAGCCACTTAAGTCCAATATTCCATTGGATTTTGTCTTATTTTTGAAAAATTTTAAGCAGTTTTAGTTAAATTAAGATAGTTAAATTAAGAAAAAAAAATTAAATTCTTAATAGCAGGCCTCGTATACTTAGATTCTGGAGTATAAGAAGTTTGCTTAACTTCTTCTAAGGTTTCCGATATTTCTGTCAAATAATTTAATAGGGCATTAACAGCAACTAGTAAAGCCAACAAAAAATCAATATACTTTTTCAGTCCAAATAGGTAAATAGGTTCCTGGCATCACGATGAGGCTGAATGAACACCTATAAGATTCATGGAATAAGCCGAGCATGGTAGGAACTCGGTTAGCTCTTTGCTTTCTGCAATGCTGATGGCTTGTACTTCTTTGTGGATGATGAGGCCGACCATATACAAACACATGTTTAAAAAAAAAACTGTCGTGGAGAAAGATCGATGAGGTTTTTGAACATAGTTTCCCGCAGTAACCAGACGCGTATTACCGCACCCGGTGCCGTGGTCCGTTCCGTTATAATCGGTTGAGTTGATATAGCCACAGAAAAAGAGTGAAATTTCTGTTCTTTTATTTATTCTATGTATCAAAGTTAAGTAAATGAAGAGTTGTCCAAATTTTGCCATCCTCTGAACATGGCACCTGGGGCATAGGCCCCGGATTGCCCTTCCTAGATCCGGGGCTGCCAATTATAACTATAACACAATTCAACCGAAGTTTTTATATTCACCGGTTTATATCTGATGGGACATTTTTCAAACCTCGCTGCACTACTACGATACGCAACGCTGTGATAAATATGTTTTTGTGCCTCCAAAGAGACGAAATCGTATTTGCTGCAATATCAGGGCTTACGGATATTCCACTATAAATTTCAGAATTTTATTAATATATTTTTCTATTTACGACTATAAACATTTTTCTACATCAAATCCTCATGACCAAATCACCTCCGATCCGACACATCAACATTAAGATATCTTTTCCAGCATACAAATTCAAGTACCCAGAAGTATTTATGATATATTAACAGAAAAACAACATATTTTTTCTTACTTCATTCACAAAGCGATAGTCTACTCTAAATCGTCTTTAAGTAGCCGAAAGGCATCACTGGAAATCGCAGAATCAGTGTTCTCATTGATTTTTATGTAAAAAAAAAAGCAACGCCGTTGCCGCCATCCATCGGAGGAGAGAGCTTTTAATTCGTCGGCGATAAGATTTTGATTTGTGAATTAATGAAGTGCGCCTGGTGAATAGTGTAGTAGTGTTGTGTCGTGTCGCCAAGGATAGCATATAGCTGAGGCATAAAATGATGTTGTTTCCCACAAATTTATTTTTATGCCTCGCACATATCAGGCACTTAAAATATTTTGAGACAAATAACATCCAACAACATGGAGTATTGATAAGACTCAGTCAGACTTATGGCTTTTATATTATGTGGTTGATGGTTGCGAGTTGTCAAGACTGCTGTGTGTCGGAACTACCAGCGCCATTGATTTAATCGTAATGGGGGCTGTTTGTGCATGGTTATAGACAACGACAAGGCACCTATTATTATATGTATTTTTAGCTTAGAGAGATAGCATATAATATTTTTATTTATGCATTTGTTTATGTACTTAGGTATCATTGTTTATGTAGACCTATGTATATAAGGTTAGAATTTTTGTTTATTAATATTTAAGATTACTTTGTCGTTTGACGAACGTGAGAAAAAAATACAAATCTTAACAATTCGATGATCACATGCTAATTTTTGGTTCATATGAATTTGTATCACGTTCCAATATTGAATTCTAAAAATGTTTTTAAATTTATTACAGAAAAAAATGTGTGAATTTTCAAACTTATGCTCATTTTGAGTTTTAAAAATATGGAAAGTACATATTTTCACTACGTACATTTAAGCATAAACCAAGATTTATATTTACAGTTAATAAGTTATTGTAAGAAAACCAAATCAGGTCAAACTGCGCACACTTGCCCCGTAGTCGAAACTTATCTTATTTTTCTTGTGAATTTTTTCGGGCTACTAAACATTACGTCAAGCTTAACACAACATATTTAAATCATAACTATGTAGATAGCTAATGAACTCTGAATCTATAAAAATTCGGATATCATCATTTTTCGAGAAAACCACTATGAGCACACTTTCCGACTAGGTACGCTTACCCCCAATGACTCTACAGGGTGACACAATAAAACTGTGAGCGTATGTCTACCTATCCATACAATTAGCCATCAAACATAAAATTAAATTAAATTCAAGACTGCGTTGCACGAATGTGCTCTTGTTGCAAGGATTAATGGTTAACGATTAATGAATGCCCTCACTAAGCTAAATCGCATCGTCACCTCTGCGCGGTGCCCGCTGGATAGCTGAAAGGTGAACTAACGACGAGCGTTAGATCCATCGGAGGCATGGGTTGTAGCTTGTAGATACCTGAGTTATACCTTCACAGGAACTAGAAACAGGAGAAAATATACGCTCTGAAGATCCAACCTCAACACGATCTTAACGTCCTACACAGGCCTCACAATCCTGTCATGAAAGGGAAAACTCATAGTGATGGAAAATACAAAATATGCCTCGGATGATAAAACCAATAATGTTGACGACACCCCTCCCCACGCAAAGCCTATAGCCGATACCCTCGGCAGCTTCCAAGCTGATATTATAGCCCTCCAAGAGATGAGATGGGATGGGACGGGCCTGGGGGAAACACAGAAATTAATTTTTGTATTATGGGAAATACCACCTCGATGAAAGATCACGCTTATTCGGGTGCGGATTCGCTGTCAGAGGAAGACTAAGGCAAAACGTGTTGAGCTTTCGCGAAGTCAGCGAGAGAGTGCCAACAATTCGTATAAAGGCCAAATTCCACCATCTAAGCCTCAGAAGAGAAAGACGACGATACCAAAGAAATTGTCTAAGAGCTCCTCGCCAAAAACCAACGAGCAGTGACCCAAGCATGACATTAAAATCCTCCTGGGAGACTTTAACGCCAAAATTGGGAGTGAGGACATCTTTGGTATGAGGATCGGAAAACAAAGCCTGCACGACACAACTTCCGATAACAACTTCTGTAGGGGGAAAAACGTGATGCTGAGCCCACGTCCCAACATGGCTATCTCAAGATGGTCAAACCTGCAATCAAATCGACCACGATACAATTGACAGAAGACACTCCTCTAGCATTCTGAATATCCGTACATTCCGAGGAGCAAACATCGACTCGGGCCACTACCTAGTTGATGCAAAGCTTAGAGTATGGATATCCATGGAGGCTCTTAGGCGAACATCAACTATACCGAGAAAATTCAATGTTAGACTTCGGTCGGAAGAGACCGGCAATGCCTATGCCGACCACGTTGATATGAACCCGGAAGACCTATGGCAGCTATGTCAGAAAGCCATAAAAAATGCTGCGTCAAATGTATTGGGCTTCTCACAGTCTCCTCTAGAGAACATTTGGTTTGACTCCGAATTTGCTCAGACAAACAAAGCTAAAACGGATGCATACAGGTCATGGCTCCAGAGAGATACTACAGCGACAAGAAATCTCTACATTAAGCGAAGAAATGATGAGAAACGCTTACCCAGGAGAAAGAAAAAAGATTCCCAGCAACGTGAAATCGAGAAGATGCACAGATATTTCTGCAGGAAAGAGGTACGAAACTTTTATAGAAGAGTGTAACAACAACCTCAATAACAAAGAAATTACACAAAAAACCACAAAAATTAATCACCACAGCGAAAAGAATAGAATTTACCCCTAAATGTTCATTCACTGAACGAGAATACACTTGGTACAAAGTGAATCGAAAAGGTGAAAGCAATGATTGAAAGCGAATGTGAAAACGATTTTTTCGATTCACGTTTTTACAGAACCAGAATAGGCTCCCTGGGCACTGCTGTAAGCACAGGCAACAACTATACGTACTGTACAGCGACATAAGCCTGGCCATTTAGAGCGAATGGATATCAACTCTCTAGCCAGAAGCTCCAGAGTCAGAAGCCAAGGTAGACGTCGGGTGTGTTCATAAACGTCAGTCTAACTAAGATCTGCAATCAAAAAATTGATAAAAAACACATATTTTCTTAAGATTAACATTTTGTTTCTTATTATTTTAATAGCTGTGTTCAAAATACTTACAAATAATAAAAAAAACACTTGTTTTTGTCTAGCAAATGTATGTTTTATTAATTTTTTTTATTGCAGATCTTAGTTAGTCTGACGTTTATGAAAACATCCGTCATCTTCGATGGACCGACCAGGTAGAGGGATATCTCCGAAAACTTGGAGTGCGAGATTGGAGACGGCTGCTATAGATCGAGCCGGCTAGAGTGACATATTAAGCAAGACCTAAGCACCGCGCTCTAGTTGAGCTAACATAAGTACGTAAGTAAGTAAGTAAAAAATTATGCCCTCACTGGCATAAAAACTGATATAACAGCTCTCCAGAAAATGCAATGGAAGGGACCGGGTGTGCGAGAGGTGCAAGGCTGCATGCCTGCACTATCTACTATGGGGAATGCCAACTTGGTACGACAAGGAGTCTTGAGCTTTCGCGATATGAGAGAATGAGGACAATCCGCATCAAGGGCAGATTCCATCACCTAATCTTTATATGCACACATCCAACGGAAGAGAAAGGCGAAGGTACCAATGAAATGTTCTACGAGCTCCACGCTAAAACATATGAGATATGAGCAATATCCCAAGAACGACGTTAAAATTCTCCTGGGAGATTTCAACTCTCTAACTGGAACAGAAGACATTTTTGATAGTATACAGTCGGATAACATAGCTAGCATATGACATCACCTCCGGGTCCGGAACAGGAATACTTATACGGCTTATTGTCTTCTTGGCGTCCTGGCGGAGAAGAACATGATGCTGAGCAGCACGAAATTCCACCATCTCAATATACGCAAAAGCACTTGGCGTCAAACCTGCAAAGCAAATCGACCTAATTGCAATCGACACTCCAGAAGCATAATGGATGTGTGGACCTACAGATAGAGAAGGCAACATTGTAGTAGAAACCCAGTCGATGTCAAACATATGGATAGTTTACTTCAACCAGATGCTATAGGTACGGTGATGAAAGCCAAGATTTCGCCATTGAGAAGTCTCAGGCATTTAACTTGATTGATAATCTTGAGTTCCAACAACCTGACCAAAATGATATCAAGTTCGCCATCAACCACCTATAATCGTTGAAAGCTGCTGGGAATGATGGACTACATTCAATGAAAATTGACGGAATAAAGAATGGTCAAGTAATAAAACTGACATTCTAGTACGAATAGTACAATATAACAACAATACAAGCAGAGCTATTTAAGTATGCAGGAGAGGATAAGGTAAGGAGCATACACCAAGCTCATATGTAAAATATGGTCGACGGAAAGGAACCTGAGTACGATCTGACCAATTCAGACAAAAAGGCACCCGTCTACTCCGCTCCAACTACAGAGGCATTAGCCTTTTGAACATATCGCATATAAAATTCTATCAAGCGTTTTGTATGAGCGTCTCAAGCCGAATGCTGATGATCTTATTGGACCATACCAGTCCGGTTTCAGGACGGGAAAGTCTCCCGCATAGATCAAAACTTCACATTGCGATCCTGGAGAAGACCGAAGAATTTAATATCGATTTCATAGTCGCCTATGATAGTGTGAATAAAGAAGAAATTTATCATCCCATGTCTAGGCTTGGTATCGCTTCCAAACTGATACAACTTATCAGGATGACGTTAGAAAATTCCCGCTGCAACGTCTAAATTGGAGGAAATTCAACTGAAACCTTCAATACCATCAGGGCACCAGAAGACTGAGACAAATCGATGCACTGTCATGTACAGCTGTTTTAACATTGTGCTGAGGAAGACAGTATGCAGCGCCAAGGACTAACACATCGGGTGCTATCTTTAACAAATCCACACAACATCTTGGATTTGACAACGATTTCGACATCATGGGAAGAAGCAAGTGAGCTGTTACTGGTGCCTTAGCAGATTTCGAGTCGAAAGCGAGAAAAATAGGTCGTGTTGTTAACGGGGAAGAGACGAAGTATATGCTCCCATCAACAAGAACCGAATCACACCGAAGACTTGGTCAGAATGCGACCATCGATAGGTAAAACTTTGAAGTGGTCAGTGATGACTTTGTTTACCTGGGCACTGCTGTTAACATCACAAACAACATTGAACGTATTGATTAACTCTTGGATTAAGTATGCAATTTAGATATAAATCCCTATCGAGAAGAACCAAGGAGATGCTTTATAAGACATGCTGTATGGTGCAGAAGCATGGACTGTTTCCCAATTGGATGAAAGTTCTCTTGAGATATTCACCGGGAAATAACTATACGTAATTTATGGTCAAAAGCAAAAAAAAAGTGTCGCCTAGTGCGGTCTTAGCCTTAAAGTGGAAAATAACTTTACCTCCAAATGCGTTTGAAGAACAAACAAAACATAACATCTCGACCTGTGACGTCAGTGGTCGTAAGCGGTGGAATGCGTAGTGCATACGACTTCGAAGACTAAGCAAATCTGATAATGCGTGGGTTCGAATCTCATGATGTGCATGTGAAAAAGTTTTTCATAATAAAATTGGATTAAAGCTCGACACCACTAATAAGGGGACTGATGATAGGAATTGGCACTCCTTGAAATAGCTATATCTCCAACTAAGAATGGAAAAAACGAATAATAAAATTCGTAAAAACGAGTAAATAAAATTCGTTTAAAAATTGGTGGTAGCACCTTTAAGTTGTTGTTGTTGTTCAAACATTCAATGAAAAATTGACAGAATGGTCAATAATAAAACTGACATTCTATAGTACAAATAGTACAATACAACAACAATAATTTACCAACAAAACTTAAATAACTTTAGGAACGTGGGAGAATTCTGTTCTGAGTGAAGATCATTATTTAATTATACCTAAACGTCGTAAAAGATAAAAAAAGAACTTCTAGACAAACAAACAATCCTGTAGTAATATGTAAATATCTACCGAAATTTCAACGCCAATAATTTAAATATTATACCTATATAGTAACTGTTAGAATATATCTATATATTAGTTTTGAAATGATAGTCTTATAGCTATAAAGATAAACTAAAGCCACAAGTCATCAAAATTGTATATTGTATACAAATCAGTCGGTCGTGCATTTCATTTGTGTTGCAAGTCCTTGCCAAGGACATTCTCATTTCAATTCATATCGCTGTGGAAATGTTATGAATCATCATAGGCTTGCATTGTATATCTATTCTAAATATTTGCACAGTTTCTGTTATTGCTGGGATGCACTCGGCAGATACGACCGCAAAAACTGCATTTTGATGATTCGCTTCGGGGTGGATGATATGACGATGACGATGATGATGATGATGAGATGGGTTGGTCTCCCTGGTCCTGTGGTGATCTCTTTGTCTCATTGCTATATATGTGGTTTGACAACGCCACCAATGTTTTATATTATTTGCACTGCATATCGTCCTGTGTCTGTTTGCATACGGATGAAGCAGTACCGGGGTCGTGGAAATGAGTGGCATAGTGAAGGCATTGTTTTGAAGCCGGAAATGCAGAACCCATAAGGATTGATGTTACTCGATAAATTTTATCCTGTGTGTTCAATGGGTGTCCTTTTGTTGTGTTTTTGTGTATCTCTTATTTTGAGAGTTTCGGATGGAAGATTCATTCATTTTCTATATTTGGGTATAGGTATGTATGTGTATATGTATCGATTGAAAAAGTCATCCTGTCAAAACAAAATGTGATTATCAATAATTTATGATGTCATGCAGTTCAATTTTTTTATTTTTTGTCTTGGTTCTTAGCACATGGTGCGCTAAGGACATGTCGATGACAATGATGATGTGTGCGATCTGTAATTCTCATTTAAATGGATTCGAATAGAAGAGAAAAAGGATATATTATTTGCTTAGAGACTCATATTATGTACCTATTAGATGTGTTTGGATTCGGGGCAACACTTTATATCCATTAATATTATAGATGTTCTGCGTGTGTGAGTTAAAATACACATCCTTTTTATGGGTCCTTTTATTTTGGTTGACAAACACTAATGTTTACCAGCTTGAGCTCTTATGCTTTTGTCAGAGCAGATGATTAGAAACGCATGTGTGATGCGTTCAGCTATATTTAATCGGGTCATAGAATAACACGATTAAGGACACAATACGCTCGTGGTTTTGTATTGCAAACAAACACCCAGTCTCGTGTATTTTTTTTTATGTTTAATGTTGTCTTTTGGTTTCAACTAATCCGACATTAAATTTATCGATTTAGCAACCATTTAATATTCTTGTTGCCTAAAAATCTAAAACTTTCTGATGATTATTGCAAGAAGTTGTTGGGAAATTATTTACGCGATGGCAGAAAAATAGAACTTCAATTTCCAAAAAAACCCCGATGTATAATAATAGTAATATGTATAGATACACTTAGAACAATTTTTACGATTTTTTTTTTACTGTAAGCTCATGGCACGAAATAACAATGATCGAACTATACAGAGAAGTCGAAAAACTACGTAGGTAAATTCAATATTTTGCTAATTTCTTGGAAACTATGAACTATTTGCAAAAAAATGTTGTAAAAATTGTAGCTTGTATGATTTTCTACAAAAAAGGTCTTAACACTTTTCATCGTATAAATTTTTACAAAGTTTGTTTTTAACACTTTTCATCGCACCATCAATCAATTTGGAGAAAAAAATGTTAAATTGTTACAAAGTCTGTTTTTGAACAATAATGCACTTATACAATTTGGCACTTTTTGCTATATTTTTTTTGTGGTTTCCCATTAAGCTTAATCCAAAGAAAAAAATAAAGTGCTTATTGACTTGGTCGCACGAACTTGGGACTACAATAATAATAATTCATTAAATTATGTAGGTATCATAATATTTTTTGTTTTATGTTGTTTAGCTAAAAACTTTAATTTAAAATTTTGAAAAACTTACATATATGAGGAACATAACTATATAGAATGTTAGCGGAGTGGCCTGGGCAGCATTAGGATGTCGAGTTGGCTTAGAAAGTCTGCGGGGCTTTTGTAAATCAGCAAAGAGTTCTACATTTTCCTCGTCCAGAGTTGTCTTACTCTCAGAATAGCGAAGCCAACTTGAGTCTTGAATCGTATACTTACATTAAAATCGCCCGTAATGACGATTTCTGTGCTATATAATATAATGAGCAACAATTCTCCAGAATGGAGTCAGAGTCGCACTCCAACTGGAATTACTAGTCGCGACTCTGAATAGTAAAGAATGGTTATGATGCAAGAAAAATGTCTTTCTTAAAAAGATATATCTGTTGATATTTAACGGAATTGTGTCTTTTGCTGTTAAAAAAGAATTTAGCCTATAGGTATATTATGTACCGAACAT
The DNA here is from genome assembly GCA_951217065.1 of Baccha elongata. Lineage (NCBI taxonomy): Eukaryota > Metazoa > Arthropoda > Insecta > Diptera > Syrphidae > Baccha > Baccha elongata. The sequence continues at coordinate 180,866,339 of OX578272.1, read as the reverse complement.
TTTTCAAAACAACGGCAACTTGTTTTGGTTAACTTTGTGCTTTTTTCCACGATAACCATTGAATATGGATATGGTTCATGTATAGGTAATTTAATGAATGAAATATTTCAATTTAAAAAGTCATCTAAAGAAAACAATGTTAAACACGAACAACTTAATAAATCGACTAATGAACTCATTCGAATCCAAAACAGAAAACCCAATTGAATAAACATTATTTTTATTCTCGGATATTATGTACCTAAGTACTTCACAAGCTTCGTCGTTGTACGCATTACTAAACTATATGCAAAACACATTCAAAAATAGGGAACAAAAGTTACAAATCCGACACTTTGTATAGTGCTTTTCATTAAAAAAAAAAAGGTCAAAAAGGTTACCAATATACAACAATCGCCTTCCTCGAACTAAATGCCTTACTAGAATATACCCAACGCGGGGGAATGTCAAATTGTAAGACATTTCGCATTCAATTAATTTAAACAAATCGTATGCATTAATATAATGTATAGGTTGTAACAAAATGCTTGTTGTGTTCGCTAAATTGATTAAACATAAATTCTAGCTGTTTGTACCATGCGGATAGTGTGATTCATTATAATTTAAACAAAACAAAAAAGATATAACAAAAGGATAGATTGAGTTAGAAATACCTATATGTACATATTATATGAATGTGGTTGCCGGTTAATTGCTTGCGCGCATACTCAATGAGGCTTTGGTGTTTATGGAACTTCAGCAAAATATAGTACCTTTACTTGAGCTGAGATAGGGGCATATTATTAAAACGCTTAGCATGTCATTCGTCGCGAATACACGATGGCATTTGACAACAATTTCGATTCTTAAGTGCGAATCAATCGATCGTCAACACGTAGCAACGGACAAGCATGCTCAAGGCAAATACCAAAATTAGTTCGAAGAATAATATATACCATCAGGGAGTGGATGTATACATAATTTAGTATTTATGAATGATTAGGTAGTATTTAGTGTTGCCAGGGTTTAAAAATATTTAAACCTAGGTAAGTTTTTTTTGAAAAAACACGAAAAAAAATCAGAAAATTATCGAATGCGATAACATGCTCTTTTGCGTTTTCCATATTTAGTCAATTTCCTAATAACCACTCTAAAAATGCTAAGTAGAACTACTAAGTTCGAAAATTTGTTTTGTTATCGTAATCGTATAGGTAAAACAAAAACCTTGACAAAAGCCTGACGCCAGGTAGATATGTCTTTCTGGTCCGGCCATATGTGACGAAGACGTTTGCTTTTTTCAAGACTACTATGCATGCCAGTTCTTTAATATTCCTTGAATCAAATGTCTGAAAATCTTAATATAGTTAACACGTTTTGGTTAACTTATCATTTTTCTTGACCTCTTAATGGTTTTCCCTATCATAGTGACTGATAGGGAAAACCATTAAGAGGTCAAGAAAAATGATAAGTTAAACAAAACGTGTTAACTGCGCTCTTACAATAAAAATTCATGGATTTACTTCCATTTGATTGCAATGCTTTGTGATTGTATATACCGCATCCAGGACAAACAATATAAACATAAATAAAAATATTTTAATAAATTTTAATTGTTATGTTTTTGTTTTCAATATGTACTTATTAAATACCTATTACAAAAAAGTTGCAGATACCGTATTAAAGCTTTGCATATCAGATATATTACAGCTTTTTTTCAAAAATTGGACTTCATTCATTTGCTTCATTTTGAATATTCTTAAATATAATTGGATATTAAACTTGTTCCTATGCAGCTCACAGTGTTAATTTATATAGTATCGATTCTTTAGAATGTAAGCCCCGGAGTTGTTGTTTTCCCAGTGTTGCACAAATATGGAATATATATTAAGTTTTTGAGTATTTGAAATCTTCAATAGTTAAGATTGTTCAATTAATGAATTTAATACATGTAATTAATGACTCTATGCAATAGCTCCTAACGTATTAATTCCTAATGAAATAAGTCCTAATGATGAAATTCCTAACAATGAGTGCAATAATTGCTAACACGAATAAATGAAATAAGTCCTAACTGGGGATGTAATATCTCCTAATTTAAAAATGAAATAAAACCTAGATGTTCTTAAAAAACATGCCAAATCTTCCATGGTTTTAGGGGTTATTTCATCATGAAATAACTCCTAACTATAAACAATGCAACAAGTCCTAATTTTGATGAAAATAAACCTAACATTTAGGTGTTCCTTCATTTGTAATAACACCTAAATTTGTATGGGAATGTTAGGTTTTTTTTTCATATTTTTTTGTTAGGAGTTAATACGTTAGGAGCTATTGCATAGAGTTGTAATTAATAGATGACAATTTTGCCAAATGTTTGCATCATTCATGCCATTATAGCGGTTGCTGATGGTTCATGAAAGTCCATCATCTTTGCTCGTCTTACCTTATGAACGTGTTTCAGGACTTATTGTTTAATATTGCATTTGAATGGCTGAAACTATTTTCTCTTAAGAAGTAAAAATATGGTATTTATCTTTTTTAATCATTATAATAATTATATTACGCTCGTTAATTAATTCAGCTTAACCACAGTCGAGGCTCGTGATTTTTCGGTCCCTGGCCCAAGTTGTTTCGCTGCGGCTGTGATAAGTAATATAAAAATGCGCCTAACAAAATAATGCAAATACTAATACATTCATTTCACCGTATATACATACCTATGCAACCTTCTCAATAAAGTAATTTGTAAAATTTAATATATGCAAAACAGTGAACTGATTTTTGTAAACACAATGAATACTAGCGGGTAAGCTGTCAACAAAAATTCAAAACACTTTTGTTTGGCTGTCAACAAAACAGCCAGATCATATTTTGAGTTCTTGATTCTTCTTCTATTGAAATGAAATGACCAGACCACACCACATAATCTATTAAAAAGTTTGATGATACATCTGATTCCTTTTTTAACTCCATTATTGTTCTTTTATTATGGAAGATCAGACTAAGACACTATAAATGTATATGTTCTGCAACAATATACTGTATGTGGAAAATTTGCAATATATTTGCGATTAAAAAAATACCACAAAGAGGTGTAGGAACGTATATTATTCCCCCTTTTTCGGAACTCAACTTAGCGATAAATGAACTATTCCCATGCCTGGAAGAGGATGATATTTGAATATGGAGTACGGAGATGAAGTAGCTTATGACTATTATTAACTCCTTATAGCAATTTTTTTACGTTGGCTTCTTCCTAAACCATAGACTACCATACAACTCGATTAAATTTTGAAGTTCCTATAGTCAGAAAATATTTCACGTCCCTATATTCTGACAAAATAACGAACTCTAAATATGTATCCACATCAAAATTCAAATGATATAAAATACAATGGACCTTAAATTATCAAATTTAATGACAGCTTAAATAAAATCTCCACACTTTAGGCAAAATTTGCACCGACATTTTCGTAAAGTGTGGAAATTTTTATTTAAGCTGTTATACTAAATTTGGTTATTATAAGGCCCAATATCTGAGTAAGTGCCGGATTTAGGGTAGGGCAGCCGGAGCTGCAGCCCAAGGCCTCCACAAAACAGGGGCCTTCACAAATGATTTGAAAAAATATATTTTGAGCTAGCAATCACGAGGTACTTAAAATCCAGTATTGGCCAAAAATCCGTTAGAACTATCGTTAGTACTAAAAAATTGATTGCTGAATGTGGGTTAGCCTTTCGAAATTAAATTATTTGTTCACCAAGAAATGAAAACTTTTTTGGAATTTTGGAGTTGCTAGCCGAGTATAAACCAATCCTTCCAACTCAACAATTTTCGATGAACTGATCAGTTCTATGGGTGGCAAAGTGCTAACTGAAATAGTATTAGTATCCAAGTTAAAAAAATGAAAATATTTTTCGGTGTCGGTGGACTCTACTCCCTACGGATCTTATATCGACCGACTAACTATAGTTGTTCGATATATTGAAGGATCAATGTCAAAAGAACGAGGCCATATAGCAAACGCTTTACTTAAGTTTCTAGGTGACCATCAAATAGACATTTTGGATTGCCGTGGCCAATCATATGACAATGCTGCAAACATGAGTGTTAAAAACAAAAACAAAATATTGGATACAAATTATTTACCGGCGCGCGTTTGTACCATGTTGTGGGTCATTCACTGAATTAAGTTGGAAAGGGTGCTGCTAACTCTTGTCCATGTATACAAAATTTTGACAGAAAAATTATCGCAGATACTCGTTGGTCTAATCAGGCTGAAGCTACAAAAGCCATATTCTCTACGGTTATTCTGAAATCCAAGAAGCCTTAACGAGAATATCTTCGGACAAGGAAAAAAAGACATCATTATAGGAATGAAACCTTGCACCTTTTACAAAAGATGGGTGGTCTTGAAACCACACTATTTGCTATCTTTTGGAACGACACTTTGGAACGCTTCAAACAGGATGTTGCTGGATCCGAAAATGATTTTTGAATCAACAATGTGAGCATTAGAATCATTGAAATCATTATACGAGGAAGCATCAGCTAAAGAAATATGTCATAGCGACCAATATGTACATTCATGCACCAGAAAAAGGAATGTAGCTGGATAACATAAAAGCACAAAACGCAAATCTATCAACAAAAGAGGAATTCAAAGAATCAGGTTGTATCCCAGTGATCGACCGTCTATATGTCTCTTACAGAAAGATGCATGCATACGAAGCTTTCCGTTCGAGATTTGAATTTCTAAGTCATATGCAAAAAGATGAGTTTAAGATTTTACTCACTTTTCTCATAAGAAAGTTATCAGCTCATCTTTTTGCATATGACCAATAGAGAAGATGGATGCTGCAAACTTGCATGCTGTAGCAGATGCATTAGAATAAAAGCGTACAAAAATGATGTAGAGTAGCCTTTGTAGTGAGTTGGTTTTAACTTAAATGCAATTTTGATCGACTGATACAAAAAATATGACATAAAAAGCCAATGTACCGAGCTATTTTACTACCATATTCTTGAAAATCAAAATTTTAGAGCTGCATTTCCAAACATTGAAATTGCACTTAGAATGTATTTGGTTTTGATGGCATCAAGCACTGGAAAGCGTTTATTTTCATAATTCAAAATTATACAAACCTACGGTACAACTCAGCATTTAAAGCGACTTACTTCGGGAACTGGATTCTAGATACTAAATATTTATTAACATAGACGAAAACACGAATTTTGTTAAATTTAATTGAAGTGTTAAAACGATGGGACCTGGCGAGCATTTCTCGACGAAAAATCCTTGATGATGATCTAAGATAATTAAATAAATTATTGAAACACTTGACTTAAAGAAAATTGTTTGTTTTATTTGGAAACCTCTAAATTAGGCCCTGTTGGTTGGAGAAGTTGTCTACTAAAACAGGCCTAAATGCGGCTTATCATACCGTTTTCCAAATAAATGTAGAGTTTTCCGGGTGGATATGAAAGGCTTCCTTTTTTTTCTGTAACAATAAGAAAAGATCAAACATAGTTTTTATTATTACTATTTACATCATTAATTTTTAATATTTGATAGCGTAATCTCTCCTTTTGATACTTTTTAACTCATAGCTTTTCAAACTTTTTGCGTGCTCCTCTGATGGTAAGTGGGTATATCTCCTTGGTAGTTATCTTGCTAGGACAAATACGGCAGGGGAAAGACGCTTTCGTGACAATTTAAAATTTTTAACTAAATAAGTTAAATTAAGGTCCATAATATATCACACCTTTACACATACTACCTTAGTATTGTTCAATTAAGCTGGTATGTGCAAGTAAATTGAGTGAATTTAAAAAATATATGACCTTCCAGTGGAGAGACACATTCACCTTGTGAAACTACTGCACTGCACTTTTGCGCCGGTAATGATTGCCACACACATTACCTTCTTATCATTGTATATGCATTTCTATAGTATGCTGAATAATCACCGCCTGGCCATCTTAAGAAACTTGTGAAAAACATATTTTTCGGTTCGTGCATTTACTAGTTTTCTAATCTGCTACCCTTACCTAGTTTATATGCATGGTTGAAGCGAGCTTGAACTTAGGTTCACCCATTTGTAAACGAGGATGAGTTGGAACGAAATGGAATTCGACTCGATCGCACTCGAGCAGTGGTGTTGAGTCGAAAATTAAATGAAATACCTGGGTTGAAATGTTGAATACACAATTATTTCTGCATTTGATCAAATGCATATTAACGAATGAATATTTGTTGTTGAAAAGTATGCGCATAACTTGTAAGAGCAATACAAATATTTTTTTCTCGAAAACTCAATATTTTTGCCTTAATGCCTACAAAGCAACGCAAGTATTCTCCTGTCATTTCAACTTTTTCGCACTTAACTCAACTCCTCAAGCTTTCAACTAGTTTGCTGAAATACCTGTGTTGGAATTTCGTTTCAACTAAAACTCGATATTTCGACTCTGCATATAAACTAGGTACCTGACAACAGTCGTAATCATATATGATTTTTGTTTTGTTTACGACTCTTGTCAAGGGAATATGGATTTTAGAGCCAATAAAATACATTATATATTAGACACCTAGTAAATGTAAGAACCTCCAAATGTGCAGTTCACAACTTTCTTTAGATGGCGCTGCTCCATGGTTGTACTATAGAAATTTAAATACAATCTTCTTATAAAGAATCACTCATCGCGTACTCATCTTTTTAAAACGATCTTATACATACTTAGTCACTTTAGCAGAAAGTGCAATTTTGTCAACGGCTATATTTGTTTCCGCTGAAAACCATTTTACCCTATATTCTATATCATGTATTTACATGTAGAACTTTCGTTGTTTCTTAACCTGAAGTTAACTTTTCTACCCTACTGTTGTTTTGATCTAACAATATTTCAATACATTACTTAAATGTATACTAATAAGCTAATTGCTTGGACTTTAGACCCGAACGAAGAACCTTTGTCATTTTGTAATTCATTGCATATTGCATCAATCTAATCACTCTCTAATGCGTTACGTCTTCAGCAAACACATGTTTCGTGTTAAAGGCTCCGAATAAAATGCGCGATCACGTTTACTTGGGTTCTTTAAGTTGGTGGCTCCCGTTGTATGGAGAATACTGGCTGGTTGAGTGTTAAACAGTGTCATGTACGTGATCATATAGTGAATGGATTAATGGGATTCAATTCAAATTGTCAACTTGTGTATACCTTACCGATCCCATGTTTGCATAGAAAACCCTTCGGTATAAAATGACTCAGTAAGAAGGGAATCCACACGCGAGTCTTAAAGAAGTCCCTACACATAAAGTACATGACAAGAATGGCAACTTCCGGTATTGCATGAAAAACAACGCACAATGGCAATCACGACAATGATTGCCAAGATGGCCCGGCCTGACAAAGCAACAAAAATAATCGTGTTCATTGTGTATACAGATGAAGGTGTAGCTATAGATACATTGCTGCGTGCTTATAATTTGAAACATTTCCGTTTGGGTGTTCGTACAGCAACGCCAACGGTTAACACTAATTAATTATTATTTTAATTGAGTCCCGAGCATATATTTGCGTCATTTGAGGACAGGTAATTCTGCGGCACCTGCGCTCACTATATATACACGTCAACTTACCAGCCGAGAACAAAGCCGCAAACCAATGGCTTTTAATTGCTTTTACATGCTTCGACTGAGAATCGAATCGATTTGTGCTGTTAAGGTTGATTGAATGGTGCCAAATGTTGTAAAATGTGCAAATTTATTGTGTAGCTTTGCAGAAAAACACAAAAATAAACATCATCGGACAACAAAAGCGGAATCAATTAAGACTCGGAAGAATTGTTATATCGAATTGAATTGATTGTGCGAGTGCGTTGTTGTCAGTGATTGCCTTTTTCGGGACGCTGATCGCAGCAGGGACTACCATTACCATCATAAGCTGTATGACTGTGCTGAATTACTGACTGTGAGTTTGTAGGACAAGCAACAAGTTACCGCCATTTATGGACATAATCAATGTGCTGTCAATGTGGGATTGAGCGCATTCGCTTTCAAACCCAAACGCTTTTGAAAACTGATGCTAATAATTTTAGTGACGTGTTATAAGAGTTGTGTGAACGATTGTGATTTTTAATTTGATTCACACTGAACACACATTGAAAAAGGTCAAAAATGCTAAATATCTGAATTGTCTCTTTGCATTCTTATATAATAATTTAATAGGTAAATGTACTGCATGCGTTCATTTTCATGGAAGACAATCGCTTGTGATTAACATTATAATGACATTACCTTTTGTCGTAATAAAAGTCATTATATAAATGGTCATGACAATTTTGACAATGGATGTAGTTTTTTTTAAGAACTTCGGTGCATACATATAGTTGGAACAACTTGCGCGTTCATATATGGATAGAATTACGTGAGTGATATTTTTTAGGGAAATAATGAATATATGAATTAATAATTTAAATATACATTTGCACAGGTATATTTATATATACATATACGTGCACTTTTGACAGCCCTTCCTACCCATTTTTGAGTAAATCGAATAATGACCAAATTAATAGAATAAGTTTTTTAAGCAAATAAGTCAATATTCTGTAAAATTTTACTGACCACAAAAGAATTATATAAAAACAACTTTTAAAGATTAAAGTAAGAATGCCTAAATATATTCATTACCCTGAGAGGACTAATTTTAAATTTTTAGTTTGCGGGCGAAAATAACTTTTGCAGCATGGGCTGCAAAGTTTTTTTTTACCACTCCAAACACAGAAACGTAAAAACTTTATATTCATTATAGCCCAAATGTAATTCTAGATCTGCAAACCAAATCAGTTTCCGTTTCTTTCTCATGAGTTTTTTTTTTGGGAAACAAGTAGGTATTTTGGCTAAGTTCAAATATCAGTGTTGTTTGTCACAAAATGTAATAGTTTGCGAGAAACGAATGAATTATCGAAAAAGAAAAAAAAAATATGCATCTGTTGAATCAACACAATTTTACATTTTTTTTTTGTTAAAACAACAAATTGATTTTGTTATATGTATTATTATCACAGATATTTGTTTATTTGAAACAAACATTTTGGGGGTTCTTTTACGAAAACTTGTTAACGGGTTCTTTTTGTTTAACAAAATGTTTTGTTAATGTGTCAAAAACACTATTTTTAAAGACATACTTTAATAAAATTTTGTTGATTTCTCACAAAATATATGAAGTCACAAAATTCTTTCGTTCTAAAAACATAATATTTTGTAAATTTAACAAAATTATTTGCTAGTTCAACAAAATGTTTTTTGTTTTAAAAAACTTTAATTTAACAAACTATGACAAAAATATTGTTAATTTTACGAAAGTATTAAATTCAATTTTTTTTATTTGTTAAATTAACAACAAAATTGTTAAACTATAATTTTAATTTTACAAGAAGGAATCCAGTCCTAGGTGAGTCTGGAAGAGATCCACCAAAAATTTATCATTTTGACTGCATTAGCTTAAGAGCCCGAAGAATGTTTAGAATCCGGTGATCCTTACACTTAACATTGGTTTTCTCAACCAAAGGCGAAAAACAAACATTTCATACAAATTGCAAGTAACAAAAAAAATATTTTTTTTCAAAAAAAAAAAAAAATATTTGGTTTGTATTTTGAGCAAAAGTTTTTTTTCTATTTTACAAAAATAAATTTTAAGTACCTAGTTATGATAGTATTTTATCATTAATACAAAATAATTAATAACTTAATATTTTTGCCATTTGTGAAAAAAACACCCATTTTATGTTAATTTTTCTGAGAACCAAAAAACATGTGTTTTTTAATCGAATGCTGTAGTGGACGCTGAGAACCAGGTACAAATAAAATGATTTGTATCAAATTTGATACATTGGACAGTAAAGTTGTTGAATGCCAAAAACCGTTGCGGAGATAGACGGGTTCAAATCCTATTAAATTATAATTAAAAACAAAAAAAAAACATAACTTACCTAAGTTGCTAAACAATAGTCTATTTTCATTGGTCACTGGTATGTTAATCAATTTTTAAAACCATTTATTTGCCATGGGTCCCTAATTCTACTGACACTCTGTTTTGTACCTTTATATGCCGCAGTTATTTTTTTTCTGACAAATTGCCATAATTACACTACAAACAGTATCATTGCATCGCTGTAATAGAAACACACTCGCTATTAAAACATCACTTTATTCAGAGTTTCTGATTTATATCTGAAAGAAACCCATTCTGTTCTCTTAAAACAAAACTACTTTATACCTACTTCAATCTGCATAAATTAAGATAAAACATCTCTAAGCCATTGTGCTACTAGTACCACCTCCACCTATTAATAAAAGCGACTCCGTCCCGATTGCAACACGTCTTATCGTTTGTTCGCTTCGCATGTTCCATTTTTGGTAAAAAGTCTTGTTAGGCATTTATAAAAAAAAAAAATCATATACCTATGCACAGTGAAAAATTGTAAGATTTTAAGTTGGCGTGTAACTTGACAATAAAGCTTCGAGAAGTGCTACAACAATAACTCTTTGTTGGCGGCTCTCATTTTATGTTCCATGTTGCGGGTAAGTTAAGTGTCAGTGTGGTTGCAATGTTCGCGCGCCTCAAATTCAATAGTGGGTGACGCCGCCGAAATCATTTAATGTTAACATAGCCTAAAAAAAATGTAGGTATGTTTTCTATTCTTCGGATCGATCAGAGCGATGCACTCTCATGCGACATTAGTTACTAATTCACTGCGGAAAGTATATATTTGCGGAACTTTTCGAGCACCTTTTGGTGTCTTACCTGCCCACTTAGCTGCCATTAAGAGTCGAGAATTTGTTTGCTTATGTCGGCAACTCAGGTGTATAAATTCTAAAAGGCACGAAGCCGGCAAATGCGCCATCTATGATCATCAGCTATCGTTGTTCGCCAGTTCAAGTACTGCGATCAACAACCGATCAGAGTCTATTTTAGCCGGGACTATTATGTTTGCTAAAGGCACTCACTCGGCGTTGAGATTATGTTTATACTTCGTATACACATTTAACGGATTATTGAGTTTTGTGTGCACTCTTGAGCGGTGCTGAATGATGTCCTTATATGTGCTGTCAAAAGATGACAGCAAACAACGGACTATGTTTTCTGGTTTCGCATTTAATGTGACAGCGGCTTCTTTCATTTGATAACGCTCTTGATGAGCTTCATTTGACATAAATGAGATATAGAAGACAAATAATACATGAGTTGTCGAGTTGAATGGGTCATCATGCATGATGTTTGGTGCTGTTGTTCTTTTCACATTTGGTTGCACGAAAAGTGCTTAGTTTTTAATGAGTTGCAGCAAAATATTTGTGTATGCCGCAGGATTTCTGACAAACGTTTATGTGCGGAACACCGGCTGATGTATATGGTTACTGTTTTGATTTCATGTTTGCGTTTAATTTTATCTATAGTTATATTTACTTAAAGCGCACGCCGGCCGCCGCCTCCTTCCCGGTATATATGAAATGAATTTTCTTGATGATTCACCAAAGACTTCAAAGAGAAAAGATTTTATACCGCCAAAGATTTTAATGGCTTACATTTTTGTTTTACGATTGCTTATGATTGGTTAAATTTTATTGTCGTAGTTACCTATTGGAAGTTACTACCATATAGTTCCAAGAACCAGGCTTGTAAAAGAATGCAATCTTTTATGAATGCAATCTTTAATGACTTCAATAAAAAGATTGCATTCATAGACTTCATTTGATAATTTAACTTAAAAATTCAAAATCAACATTCATTGGAAATCAAAATGATTGCAACGCATGCATTCCTTTGCATTTCTTCGCAGTCCTTGCATCCCTTCTTTTCCAAGCATTCTTTGAAGTCCAAGCTATCCTTTGCAGTCCAAGCATTCCTTTGAATTCCAGCATTCCTTTGTAGTCCAGCATTTAGTACGTATGCAATGCAAAAGAATGCGAAAGAATGTATAGCAAAAGAATGCTTGGACTGTAAAGGAACGATGGACTGCTAAGGAATGCAACGAATGCATGAATTCTCAAAAGACTGCATTCAACTGATTGCTGCAAAATGAATGGGGAAAAAAACGATTGCAATCATTTTGATTTCAAATGAATGGTGATTGTAAATTTTCAAGTTGAATCAATGAATGCAATATTTAAATTAAACAATGAATGATTTTTAAAGGTTGGATTCATAAAAGATTACCATCTTTTACAAGCCTTTCACGAACATTTATTGCGTTAAAATATTTTTTTTAGTTCAGTTTTAATAGATTTATATGTATCTACTTAATTATTGATATTGCAGATTTTTCCATCCAGAAGTGGGACTAATTCATAGAATTCATGGTACAATGGATCGTTTCATGCTTCCTCATGCAGATGAGAAAATGCCGTTGCTATGGATTTTTGAACATGACAACGATCTTGAACATACCGCTAAACTTGTGAAGGATTATTTAGTTGTTTTCCAAAAATTTACACTTTAAAGTAATATTAATAAAAGTGAATTTATAAACACTATTATGTTGCTATAATAGTCTAGGAGCTAATGAACTTTTTTAGTAACTCATTAGTGCACACAAAATTTGTAATTAGTCTTGTTAAACTTGGGCTAAGAATCACTAGAAACAAGATCTGCACCTGGCAGGTGTCAGCCGGGGCGTTTAGGCGTGGCAACGTCCCAAAGTGGCAAAAAAGTGAGGCAGTCAACTCACTAGTAATTTTTTGTGTACGAGTAGTTGGTGGTATCCTATATTCAATGGACCTATTTCCAGACAGTTTAAAGGGTTGCCAGACCGGACTAAAGGGTTGCCAGAAGAGCTCAAAGAACGGTTTTTTTTTTGAAAATTGCCCCTCCCGCCTAAACAGTTGGAGATAGACCCCATCCAGTAATAAAAAAATTATTATTTTTTATCACTCTATGAAACTCCGTTATTATTTTACGCCGCCTTAGTTATCGGACTTGAGCCCCAATCTTTGAGCTCGTCTGGCAACCCTTTAGCCACGGCCAAACTGTCTGGCAACCTATTGCCAGACCCTTTGAATACTGGGTTAGTCACCTTTTTGTCCCCCTTTTTTCGCCGTTTTTGGCAGATAACGTGACGAATGATTCATTATGGCATAAGGGCAAATTTAATCGAAAATGTCTAAACAGAAGAAGTTATATAACAAATATTAAAACTAGATCAAATATTTTGTCAAACTCCAGCCAACGTACGTACCACTATTAAATCAGTACAACTGCAGAGAGCAACTGCTCCTTCTTAGCTCCGCATTAATTATGCAGTTTTTTTTTTTTTTGTTTTGTACATATTCTATTTTATGTTATGATATTTAATAATAGCTTAACACTTCCATTCACAAATACACACATTAATTATTGTTTATTTAAACGAACACTCCCTATAAAGAAACCGCTGTTAATACCTTGTAAACATTTTTAAATGCATTTACTTTTCTTTTAAAGATGTTCGCTGATTTAAAATTAACTCTAGGTTGCACTATCTAGTTAGGTACATAGTTTTTTTTTCCCATTTTCTCTATTTTAAATTAGCAGACATTTTGCTTTTAGTTGCCATAAACATTTTAATTATAAAAACTCAACGAGAACGCGATAAGAAAGTCATTAAAAGTGCTGATTAAGTTCGTGCAAATGTTGTTGATGACTGTAGTAGACCTAAAAAAAGAATCCGGAATACAAATGGAATTCTGCGATAAGCTTTAATAAAAAATTAATCAATCAGATTATACTTACATAAATATCCTTCAAAAAACTTAAGTTGAGTTTTGACTCTATTTGTGACGTGTGGTGATAAATAATTTGCCCTTCCTATTTTACTTAACCAGTGTCACACATTAGTTTGTGACATTGATTAGCTACACTTCTTGTTTCCACTTCCATATATCAGACTTATAGAATTTGTTGCAACAAACTGTGATATCTTTAGGCAATAGTGAAGTAAAAGTTACACTAAGAAACAAAAACGCGGTTGAACAACTTGTAAGGAGCAGCGTTAATTATGTGAGTGTATCCAATCTGATGCGTCTCTTCCGTCGAAAGCAAAAGTATTATAGTTGGTTTTTTAATCAATTGACGACGCGACGCTGCCGCGCTTACATGAGTTAATTATTGCGTGCCTATTCGCATATTTTATGGATTATGAACGAAACGTTATGTATTTATTTAACACTTGGAAGATAGCTTAAACAAAATTGTACAAAAAGCGATTGCATCGGAATAAATGTTGTCTGTTTTGGGAATATTAATTCAAAACATAATGGGGCTTAGGTAATCATAGACAATGTTAAAGTTGTTTTTAAGAAACACTTGAGTTCGTCCTATTTAAATTACATTGTTTAAACATAGTCTAAGAAAAAACCAGAGTTTAAAAACATCTATCAATATGTCCCAATGAAAATAACATAGAATTGTAAGCCTTTGAATATTGGTTACGTAAAAATAGCAATGTTTAGAAATATAATGAAAGTCGATACCCTTAAAGGCTTAGACAACATTTTCATAAAGTCTTGTAAAAAATTTTCAAATTTTACGTTGATTTTATGTATGTAGGTAATTTGTAATAACCATGTTTTTGCTCACAAATCCAAAACATGTTATTTTGGAAAGAAAGATAAAGTTTGACTGAGTCATTGTTTAAACTAATTTTGTAAGCTAACTTTAACACTTTATATTTTTTAAAAAAATGTACTATAGGTGATACTATTGAGTTTATACGCATGCATAGAGGAATCAAGATGGTTTCAAACTCACCGAAGTTAATGTCGCTAAATGAGCATATCGAGTGATTATTATTGCCCCAATTCCCTGTAACGAAAAACACTCAATCCGAACCGTACAAAGTTCTTCTGCATCTGCAAACATTTGTATATGTTATTCTTTATTTCTCTTGCCTTTTAACTCAAGAATAATTGCTACAAGAGTTCAGAAGAATCTGTGTTGAAGGACGATTACTAACAAAATAAATAAAGACGAAAATTCAACAAAACAAAAAATATAGCATGATAATAAAATTGTTGCCGTGTTTATTTTCAACAAGAACAATTTCAGTACCAATAGCACCTATGATCGACTCTAACCACCCTTTTGCCGAGAAATACGAATTTGTTTTTATATCTTTAACAATTTATAATAATAATTTGTGTTTTTGTTAATATTAAATTTCCCGGAAATCCGACCCGGAAAGGTTAAATTTAAAATAAAAAAATTCTCCGTAAGTTTAGCATTTTTTCACCGGAAATTAAGCCTTTTAATGAATATAAAGTCCAATCTTAATCCGTTTGAGTTTTAGTAATCCACTGAACTGATTTACACGGTTCATATGCTGTTGGATAGAGGAATAGGAAATATCAAACTAGGTCGTGGAAACTTTATTTATGGACAGATGTCCACGGTTGGGCAACCGAGACCACAGTTGTACTTCTGAAACTGGAAAAAAACGGAAAAAACCTC
Source organism: Baccha elongata (assembly GCA_951217065.1). NCBI lineage: Eukaryota > Metazoa > Arthropoda > Insecta > Diptera > Syrphidae > Baccha > Baccha elongata. The sequence goes on along the minus strand of OX578272.1, from coordinate 180,850,873 downwards.
GGAAAAAACAATATTTTTCAATGTTTGTTTTTCAAAATACTTGCAAAAAAAAGAAAATTGTGAATTTGGAGAACTAGTGTTGGGTCTTAGCTCAAAAGTAAATTTCATAACAATCCATCCACAGGTTTTCAAAATGATGAATTAACAAAAAACGTATTTTTTTTTTATTTTACTTGGAAGTATTTTTAAAGTTGTAATTGCTATGAAAATAATGTTGTTTTCACAATAGTCTTAGGTACCTACCAATGTTTAAAAATATAAAAAAAAATATTAATTTGTGAAAGCAACTCTGATTTTTCATAACACTTTTAAAAATGATTCCTTGTAAAATTTCAAAAAGTCTCTATAACATTTAGCCACCTAATCACAGACAAATATGTATTAAAAAACAACGCCTAGGCAACACTTGTATGACATTTCATCAATCATTAGTTTTAGTGTTCGTTTTTAAACATGGCCTTTCCAACATTAAATTTTGACTTCTTGCTAGCGCTTAATCTTGGTATATGCACTATTACTAAAATGTTGAGATGTTTATTCAAGTTATTGCTAAATTTGATTATTAGTAAGGCCCTTGGTTTAAGGCCCTTGGTTTAATAATTTATTTATTCTTTGTTTTTGGAAAAATGTTGTAAAAATATATTATTTTAACCTATCTCTTCTTCCTTTTACTACGTACATATATCGAACAGCTTTCGTTAACTATTTTTTTTTTCTTTATAAGTAGCTATTTTTTATTCCTTATTTGAACTATAAATAAATAAATAAATAAATAAATAAACTATGTTATTGTATCGGGTCACCACCCTTATTAATTTTTTGAGTTATTTTGTTTAAAGTGGCATTTGACACTATTTTTAGTACCTTAGTATTATAAAAATATAAAATGTCATTAATTTCCTTTAGATACATTCATTTTATTTTGTTCTGATTTAATGTATTATGATTTTAAAGGGAAATAAAACTTGTATCTATCTATCTATCTATCCTTTGACTCTATTGATGTTGTGGTCCAGTAAGTCATTCTTTCCAAATATTGTTCAGGCTGCTTATAGTTAACATACTAAAAGTCATGACCTCTGGGAGGTGAACTAGAGGAGGGGGAGAGGTACAAAGTTGAAGTACCCTTTTCTGGGGTTATACCACGGAAATAGAGCGTTGTAGCCAACAATTCTCCTAGAATAAACTAAAGTTCTTTACCTATTACCTTTACCTTTACGGCAATTCCGCTGGGGACGATTTTCGACATCAATTTCAAAATATTTTTTTTTCTTACTTTATTCTGATATTCCAAATATTCGATGATTTGATGAAAACTGAAAATCAAATACTTACTGCATTAAAAATGTTTTTAATTATATTAAAAAGAAACCATCAAAATGTCTAAATGTTGCACCCGCGATAATGGAAACGCCCTTTACCTATTATAAAATTTATGTTTGCTGTTTGATGAAATGATTTTTATTGTTTTGGTTTTTATCTCTGAGCATAGACTTTATTTCCCCTCTACAAAAAAGACAGGAATTTAGCAATGTTATGCACCATTAAATAATCTTTTGTTAATTTAGTTCAATATTTTAGAATATTATATTTTATAATAAGACAGGTATAGTGTTTAATTCGTTTCAGTTTTAGAAAGGTAACTATTTAAAATTATGAAATATATTTACTCACTTTATGAGAACAATGCGAAAAAAATGCTTATTTAGACTTAATTATCGCTTATTTATCAAAAGATATATTTATATATAGGTATACCTACATAATGTGTTGTTCTATTTGTGAACATCATATCGACTACAAGATTTATGGAATTTTAAAGGTTTTGTTTTAAACCAATAGAAATAAATTCTAGCTTTTCTTTTTCTCAATAAAAAATTAGAATAAATACATTTTATCGAACTTATTGCCAAGAAATACACGTTCGAAACAAATAAATTAGGTTAAAACCTATTAAGCCCTTAACTCTTTTGTTCATTAAAAATCTACGTTAAACTTCAAAATCGGAATTCAAATTCTATGCACGATTTTTCTGGCATGTTGTTTAAACCGACAATTTCTGACACATTACCGATAGATATCGCCCCGACTCAATCAGAAACAACCACAACTGACATTTTTAAGATTTTGGACGCGACGTGACCTCTTCTCATTACAATGCAGTAATAGGCTTTTAATGCCATGTACTTGCCGGCCAAATGCGTTCCCACAAATTGCCAGCGCATAGCATTCTTGACCGTTTCTCTTGGGCGGCATTGGCGTTGGAGCGGCTCATTTACATATTTTCTGTTCCAGCGGACATGGTTTACATATTTTAGTCAGAAAACTCTGATAGAGGTATTTTACTTATATAGAGGTACACAAAAATAAAACACATGCGCGCGCCCACCAGCACGTTTATAGAGCCTCGCGGAGCTCTGTATAACTTTGGATTTTCAAATGCAATGCCTTGCCTATGGCCTTCCTAGACAGTCTGACTGACCTGTATGGTAGGTACTATACTTTGACTATACGGAAGTTGTATCATACCAGCTGAATCCACTTGGGCATCCGTGGACGGTTCTTCAGAGGCAAGACAAAGCACCTTTGATACCCCTAACACGCACATAATTGAGGCATAAAGCAGGTGGAAAATTACATAATACGCTCCCATTTAGGTATAAGAGTCCCGCTACAGTAATTGTTATTGTATTTTTCTGATCTTCCTGGTGGTACGGTTGTATAGTTGTAAATCTCCAGATCATTATAAAATCGCTATATTTAGGGACCGTTTCGTTGTTATGACGTCGGCGAAAGGCGTACCTGAAAATAAAAATGAAATATTGAGATGAATAAGCGAGATATCCTCTGGTAAGTGGTATAAGAATGTTGGCGATCCACGGAAGGTCAAGGAGGGTGATTGCTCTTGCTCCCGTGATGCCATGTCATGCATAAAAATGTTAATTAATAAGATAAAGAAACAAAAGTAGAAATGCTACTTTTTTCGTGTCGAAAAATTCTTTACTAATACCGGGAATTTTATTTCAATTAAGAAAATTTTTTTACAGGAGAGTTTGTGTGTTGGACGGTAGCATTTCATCGTAATTGTGTGGATCGTTAAATTAATCATAACTAAAATAAGGTGCTGATAAGAAACACAGTGTGTGTTTTATTTTTTACTACCTACACCGTTTTTGTTTCTTTATTGAACTCAATTAATTTATATATTCTGTTTTTTCAACATCATAAATAAAGTTTTACAGCTAAACGAATCCTATTAGATGAATAACAATGATTTCCGAAGAAATTAAGCATTATACAATTACAATTCCGGGCTCTTTTGTATGAATTAAATTAAATGAATTAAAGCTTCATTCAATAATATTGGTCGTACAAAAGAACTTTATTTCTCAAACTTGAATGGAGTTTTTTCTTCTATATAAGTTTAGATATCAGTTTTCTTCCGTTTGATTAAATGTAAACCAGAAAAAAGTCATAGTAGAAGTAAGGAAGTAAAGGGCACGACTGGGTCGCACGAACTTGCTCTTTTAGTGCACGATTGGGTTGCGCGTAATTGTTCTTGTGGCAAGTTGCCACGAAAATAAAATTAAATTAAATTAAATTTCCCATCGAGGTATCCGTTCGGAAGAAGTTCAGATCGGAAATGATTTTAGAACGAAACCCAAATTGCGATGGAGGTATCCCTTTCGGAACAGTGTAAATAAATTATATAAACGCACTCATTTGACATTTTCTATCAGAAACTTCATTCAAATACAGTCTAAAAAATATTCTGATTATTTAAAAACATACTTACTAACAATGAAGTTAGAATGGAATAATGTACAAACATTCATGCCTTCACACAATTAAATCAAAACAATTCAAAAAGATTGTTTTCTTTTATTTTGTAGCTTTAAAAAACAAGCATAGCAACTAAATAACAAAACAAATTTATTTTCAATCGGATCACCAACAACTTTTTAAAAATATTTTTTTTTCAATGTTCCGCAGCAATTTGTTGTCGGAGAACTTCGGAAAAGATTTCCCGTGTAGCTTTCAAAAATAAATTGCTCAACGCTTTGCATCGCACATCAATAGCCTGCGTTTAATTCTTTCGGAAGTTTCTTCGATTTGTGTGTCAGAATGGATACCTCGATTAAAAATTCTCAGATTTTGTACGAATCGGACAAAAAATTCTTCCAAACGATAGGGCTGAATATAAAGAAAAAAAAATCATATGAATTTTGCACAAAGGTGCTAAAACTTCTTTTAACAAAGATTCAAGCTAAAATCAAAGTATGCAGAAAATTTTGTTGCATTAATATGAGTTTACAAAAAATTTTTGCCATTTTTAAGTTATTAACCGTTTGCATTTTCCGTATAAAAAATAAAAAAAAAATTGTCAAGGCGTTTTCCAAATATTGAATTTACAAAAAAAATAAATAGGTAACAAAATTAATTAAAACTAAAATTAAGCTTTTTTGCAAAATGTTGGTATTGAAATTTGTTCAAGTCATCTAGACCTTTCTTGACATCGATTACCCCGTTTATGAGATAGTTCAAGAAAAAAATAACGGTTCTATGGGAGGTACCGTTAAAATTTTTTTTTCGCGATTTAACAAAAGGAAATCAGACAGAAACCATCAGTAATTTTTTTCAAGAAAATCGTTGGAGCTGTTTTCGAGAAAATTGAACATTCCAAAACTGTTATATGGCAATTACCGTTATTTTTTGAGCTAAAAAAAAAATCAATTTCTCCTCTAAGGAATGGTCTACAAAACCTACATACATACCAAATTTGAAGTAAATTGGTTATGCCGTTTAGGCTGTAGGTGCTGATAAATACAGACTGGCATACAGACAGACAGACACACAGAATTTCTATACCCAATTTTGTTAGTAATCGCTATCATCGTAATGCCATGTTTGATTGTTATCTCAAAATTTTTTTTTTGCACGAATGCATAACTTGCCTTATTGTACTTATAATCGCTAGTAAAGACTGTGATTTTTTGTACGTGTTACCTGTTAGCAAGGAGGCTGAGTGGGCGTGATTGTGGGAATTGTATTTTTTCACAAGACAAACATTCTATACAACATATTAACAAAAGCTAAGAACTTCCCGACGTTTTAAAAAGTAAACCCTCTTTAATAACTGGACTTATATTTTTCCTGACATTTTATCAGCGTTTTCATTGTCTTCGAAAGAAACGGAAGTAATTTGTTCATGAATGTGGGTTTCAACTTTTAAAGAAGTGTTCAATTGTTTTTATATTTATAAATATAAGATATCGGGGATTGGGTTGAACTAACTATGGTTCTCTAATTTGATAAAATATGTCGATCCAATGGACCTTCAATAATAGATAACAAATCTATAATAGAAACATATAGAGGTAACTCGAGTTAGTTAATCCGAAAGCATGTCCACTCAGAGATACAAAAAACTTGAAATTGGCACAGTTAAATAATAGTTTTTTATATATTTTATTATTCATTATTTATTTTTTATTATTTATTATTTATTATTTATTATTTATTATTTATTATTTATTATTTATTATTTATTATTTATTATTTATTATTTATTATTTATTATTTATTATTTATTATTTATTATTTATTATTTATTATTTATTATTATTATTTATTATTTATTATTTATTATTTATTATTTATTATTTATTATTTATTATTTATTATTTATTATTATTATTATTATTATTTATTATTTATTATTTATTATTTATTATTTATTATTTAGTATTTATTATTTTATTATTTATTATTTATTATTTATTTATTTATTATTTATTATTTATTATTTATTATTTATTATTTATTATTTTATTTATTATTATTATTTATTATTTATTATTTATTATTTATTATTTATTATTTATTATTTATTATTTATTATTTATTATTTATTATTTATTATTTATTATTTATTATTTATTATTTATTATTTATTATTTATTATTTATTATTTATTATTTATTATTTATTATTTATTATTTAATTATTTATTTATTATTATTTATTTTATTATTATTTATTATTATTTATTATTTATTATTTATTATTTATTATTTATTATTATTATTTATTATTTATTATTTATTATTTATTATTATTATTTATTATTTATTATTTATTATTTATTATTTATTATTTTATTATTTTATTATTTATTATTTTATTATTTATTATTTATTATTTAATTATTTATTATTTATTATTTATTATTTATTATTTATTATTATTATTTATTATTATTATTTATTATTTATTATTTATTATTTATTATTTATTATTTATTATTTATTATTTATTATTTATTATTTATTATTTATTATTTATTATTTATTATTTATTATTTATTATTTATTATTTATTATTTATTATTATTATTTATTATTTATTATTTATTATTTATTATTTATTATTTATTATTTATTATTTTATTATTTATTATTTATTATTTATTATTTATTATTTATTATTTATTATTTATTATTTATTATTTTATTATTTATTATTTATTATTTATTATTTATTATTTATTATTTATTATTTATTATTTATTATTTATTATTTATTATTTATTATTTATTATTTATTATTTATTATTTATTATTTAATTATTTATTATTTATTATATATTATTTATTATTTATTATTATATTATTTATTATTTATTATTTTATTATTTATTATTTATTATTTATTATTTATTATTTATTATTTATTATTTATTATTTATTATTTATTATTTTATTATTTATTATTTATTATTTATTTTTT